>OZ010800.1:356891117-358143448 GCA_963932465.1 Maratus speciosus | reverse complement strand
ACATTCTACATACATTTTTAATAAAATACATTAAAATTATTTTAGAGATGCAAAAATGCTGTTATATGGTATGACAATAGATGTCAAGCATGAACTGTGGTCATTGAATAAATTTGAATATTCTTAGATATAATATTTGCAAATACATATCTTATGTATTTCATAAATGCAATTATTGGGATTTTCATTTGCACTTCTATAAGCAGAATCTTAAAATTTTAAATTAATAATTTTTTTATACAAACATGTAGGACCTGATTTCAGGTGAAAGCTCTTAGACTTAAAATTTAACACATAACAAAACAATATTTAAGAAAAATCATAATATAATGTCCTGTTCCTGTATACATTTTACTTAAAATTATTTAGGCATTATTTAAAGTGAATTGAAAGAAATAACACATTGCATATTTTTATTACATACATATGACTGTATGAGTAAAAATCTTTTACCGTTAAAATTATTATTAAATTTAGAGAGATTCTTAAATGTTTTATTTATTTTTTAATGCAGTTAACTTTTTAATTAATGGATCTACATTTCTGCCTTAAAGTAATGTTTAATTATTTATTTATTTTAAGGAAATAATTAAATTACTTAACAAAATAACAAATAATAAATTACTTAATAAAAATATATAGTTAAAAATTGAGTTTTTACATGGTTTAAAGTTTGCAATTTTAATCTCTACAAGATTTAACTTTGAAGAACAAGTCTTATTCCTTTCTCCCAAAAGATGTATGTAATTCTCAACTATTAAAGTATATTTTATTTCATTTATTTATATGAATCAAGTTTTGCTATATAGAAATAAAAAATAATCAATGAACAATTTTGATTTAACACTTTAAGAAATCTTACTTCTGAGGAAATTTCTGAGAAAGCTATTTAGTTTTAAAGAGTGTAATAAATTCTGCCGAAATTATACACATTTTTTAATCTTACATTTATGGGTTATAGAATTTCTTTAAAAAATCTAATTTTTACAGAATATGCCAAATAGCTTAAGATTATTATAGAGATCTGCTAACAGAGATGTATATGTATTATTCTATTGCAATTCTTTTTTGTTTTTCTCGGATAGATAAATATACTTCAGGGTCTTTTCGATATTGAATATTTCATGTAAAACAACTTAATACTAAAGACAGAATGAAAAAAGATAATGTAAAAACAAACTACTACTAAAAAATGGGTTTTTGACAGTTTTCGACCTTTTTGACAAAGAGGTTTTTGACATGACGTTAAAAACCATGGTAAAAATCGTCATGCGTCAAAAACTTGCCAACCCTGGTTGCATTTTTATTCTTAATCTAATTACACAAAAAAACTAACAACTTCTTTCCACTCACAAATTCATTAACCCATCATTTATTTTTTATTATTTTATCACTAGTCAATACCCAAAAATAACCTATGGAAGTATTAAACTATACAGGGTATTATTAAGGATAATGATTGTCAGAAAAGCAAAAGTTCATTCAAATACAAAGAGAATGTTGTCATTAATCTGATTTACTGATTGTCTAAGTCTAATTATAAACATATTGAATAGGAATGTTCTCGAAATACAAAAGGTATCATATCAGTTTATACATTTAACTATTTTCTGTGAAATTATTGATAGAATATTTACAGTGATGTCACTGTATTTGAAAAATCCTGGGTCCCCGGGACCCAGGATTTCCAAAAATCTGGGTCCCTTTTTTACAAAAGCGGGTCCCCATCAATAATAATTCATATTTTAAAGTAATAAATGAAACTTGTTTATTTGAAAAAGATAAAATTAATGCATTAATTATTGTTTCAATAATTATTAAATAATGAATTAAAACCAGTATTATTTCCACTCAAATAAGATATTTTTAAAAAATATTAAGAGAAATTTCTTTACTTTTTTAAAAGTAAAAATGCAAGATACAATTTTAATTGTAAAATAATGCTTACTTGAGAGTAGAAGATATCAAATTCCACTAACAAGTATCACTAATGTTCACATTTCTTTTAAAAAGGGGCAAGACAAGTTTATTGAAAAAAATATTTTTGCTGAAAAAAAGAATACTTGTTAAGGGGTACTTTTTGTTGAATGAATAGGTGCTTTCATTACACTTCCCAGTGAATTATTAGTCAGCATAGATCTGTGTTGGAATCAAACATTTTTCTTGGAAGGGAAATTCACATCTAAATGATAAATAAGCATCAAATCCTAAATCTTCCGAAGGTGAGAGACATTTTAATGCAGTAAGGAGGGGGGGGGGGAGATTTTTCACTGGTCCATCCCCTGAATGCATTATCAAAGTACACGGAAACCATGTTGTATTTTAAAGAATTTCACAAAAAAAAATTAAATCCCATTTTATAAATGTTCTACTTATAAGTTTGGCTTTTGCACATCTAAAATTTACTTTTGACTTTTTTGCGTTGATTAAATTCGTGCTTTTTTCCGCGATACTTTGACGAAATTCGCTATTTTATCGCGATACTTTGACGAAATGTGATCTTTTTTTCGAGATCCTTTGATAAAATTCGACTTTATTCCGCGATTTTTTGACGAAATTCATTATTTTTTCGCGATCTTTTGACGAAATACGCTGTTTTTTTGTGGCCCTTTTTACAAAAATTGCGTTTTTTCCACGATATTTTGATGAAATTTGCGCTTTTTTCGCGGTCTTTTGATAAAAATCGGCTTTTTTCCACGAATTGTTGACGAAATTCCCCATTTTTCGCGATCTTTTGAAGAAATACGCTAGTTTTTCGCGGACCTTTTATGAAATTCACGTATTTATTTGCGTTTTTTTTTTTCCACTATCCTTTGACAAAAATTGGCTTTTTCCACGATTTTTTTAACGAAATTCGCTATTTTTCGCGATACTTTGACGAAATACGCTATTTTTTCGCGGCCCTTTTACGAAAATCGCGTTTTTTCCGCGATATTTTCATGAAATTTTCGCTTTTTTCGATCCTTTGACATAAATCAGCTTTTTTCCGCGACTTTTCGACGAAAATCGCGTTTTTTAGCGATCTTTTGACGAAATACGCTATTTTCTCGCATCTCGCGGCCCTTTTTCGAAAATCGCGTTTTTTTTCGCGATATTTTGATGAAGTTTGCGCTTTTTTGCGATCCTTTGACGAAAATCGGCTTTTTTCTGCGATTTTTTGACGAAATTATGCGTCCCATGGGACGCGTAAGAGCTATTTTTTTTTGCGTCTCGCCTCCGATTTTACGCGCTATAGCGCGTCCGCGGCATCGCTGATTTATATTTTGATTAATATTTTAACATTGTGGTGATGAAGAAAAGAAATTTGAGTGATTTTGATATAATGATTATAAAAGCTATAGGATAGGCATAGGGGGTATACTTATTTGATGAGTGTTTTCTTTAATATGCACCTTAGCTATACAGAGATGAACTGTGATATACTTATTTGATGTGTATATTAAAGAAAATACACATTAAATAAATTTAAATTAAAAAAAAAAAAACAAATGTAAAAGTAAATAAAATTAAGTGATAAGGGAAAGATGCACATCTTCCTCACTTTTTTTTTTCTCTGTTGTAGACAGTTGTTTTGATTTCACACCTATGTAGACTATTTCAGGAAGGAAAAACTTTTTTTTTAATTAAAAATGACCTTTGACTTGTTTTTTGTAGTGCAGCTGAACTCTGAACTCATGCACATAATATTGAAACTCACTGTTTAGCCTATTCTTCTGCTAAATAAATGATAATTCTTCTACTTCTAAAAAAATACTTATCTGCAATTATTCGGCCGAAGCCGAATATTTGGTTTGCATGCTGAACCACCGAATACCGAATCAACTATTCGGTATTCGGTCAATATGAGCCCTATCATACTAAAATGTACATCTACGAGACACAGGCAACAATTTGCATCGGATGATAGAGTGACAAAGAGGTTGACTTCACATGTGTCAGTTGTTTTGGTGAAACAGATGAGGATTAAGTTTCATTTTTGTGTTAACTTTAATAATTAATGGATTTTTTTTATAAATAAATTTCGAAATAGTAACTATTCTTTTCTTGTCTATATTTACATATAAATATCATGTTTTACCTCTAATTTCAATCTTACAAAACATTGTGGAAATTCACTAATATGTTTTCTGTTCAGAAACAGTTTTAATTTTTTTTACAAAAAATCTCTTGACTAGTTTTTTAAAAGCAGATCATGATGTGCTCATATATATAGAATGTACATCTATATTTTCCATACAGAGTGACTGACTAGCCAAGTTCAGTGATAATTTCCTTTTCTTTTCTAGGTTTTCCATGTCAATAAAAACAATTGGTACTACTTTTCGATTAGCCAGGTGTCGAGATTGTGTGGTGTTACATACCAAAAACCTTAATAATTGCCAAGGAAAGAGTAAAAGAGGATAAGCAAAAAAAAAAAAAAAAATCTATAAGAGGTTCGAACAGCCCTTATAAAGAGCACAGCTACATATTTTGCTACTACTGCAATTTAGAAATCCTTGGCTTTATGATTGAAATTCTTTTTCTAAAAAATTTCAAATTCGTAAGAGTTTTTTTAGAAATTTGAAATTTCCCTGATTTTTCTTCTGGCTGTCCAGGAGGTTAGACATCCAGTTTCTGTAGAATAAAACTTGGCAAACTTCCCCATTTTGATATGATTAATTTTAAGAAGGTTTATCAGTTCAACTTCAGAGTGGTCAATTACTGACACAGTGATGGTCATTTTCTAACATTAAGTGGTCAATTACTGGCAAAATCTCACTTGACAACTATTATATTAAATGAAATAAAATTGCAAAAAAGTAGACAAAAAATGTTTATTTATTATTGATCCTTATAAGTGATTGTTGCTTTAAAAAAAAAGTTTCAAGAAATATCTCCTTAAATTTAGCACAGAAAAAAAAATGTGAAGAAACTTTCACTAAATGGTCAATTACTGGGTAGTTCACCCTATTTCCAGTGTCACTTTTCAATGTTAATTTAACATAGAAAAGCCTATGGAGTTCATGACTTTTTCATTTTTTGTCCCTGATGCCACAATTTTTTTATTCTTTGTAATTTTAATGATACTGTAAATTCAAAGTACGAAAGTGTTTGCCTGACGTCAGGTTCAAAACGGATGATAAAATGCCTTTGCATATGGGGAGAAAGCTGATATTTTCAAACATTTGTTAGTAATACAAGAAGCATTAATAAGAGTAAATACAAAAAGCGGGTGACTATGACGTCAAAAAATTGCAACATATTTCACCGATACCATGGTTCGTATGCTTTGGAAAAAATAGAAAAAGTGCTGGAAAAAAAAGTGTTCATTTTCAAGGAATGAAAAGTGCTGGAAAAGAAAGTATTCATTTTCAAGCAATAAAAAGTGCTGGAAAATATTGCGAACTTCGACGAATGGTCGCCAAAAAATATCAATTTGAAAGATCGTTCGCATGAAAAAAAATCGGTAATTTCGCCAAAGAATCGCTGAAAAATGTAATTTTTGTCAAAAGGTCGTGGGAAAAACGCATATTCCGTCAAAGAATAGAGAAATAACGCAAATTTCGGCAAAAGATCCCGAATAAAGAGCAAATTTCGTCAGAGGATCACGGACAAAACGTGAATTGCATTAAAAGATCGCGTAAATACGCGTGTTTCATCAAAGGAACTCGAAAAAACGAAAATTCCGTTAAAGAATCGCGGAAAAAAAACGCCAATTTCGTCCAAGAAACGCGAAAAACCCACAAATTTCGTCATAAATTCACGGAAAAACCTCAAATTTCGTCAAAAGATCACCAAAAACCGAAAAATTCGTCAAAAGATCGCGAGAAAACGGAAAATTTCGACGAAAGATCGCGAAAAAACGGTAAATTGTGTCGAAAGATCGCGAGAAAATGGAAAATTTCGACGAAAGAGTGGCAAATTTCACCGAAAGATCGCGAAAAAACGGCAAGTTGTGTCAAAGGGCAGCAAAAAAACTGCATAGTTAGTGCCAGGAGTGGATCCCCCCCCCCCCACCCCCTCTGCTGTAACTTTTCAAAGAATTTTATGTGAATTTCAGTAATTTTTTTTTTTACTCAGAATCACCCCTGAAAAATCATCGGGAAAATTCGTCCAATAATTATGATAAAAAATGCAAATTTCGTCAATTTGTCGAAAAAATAGCGAATTTCTCAGTTTGGTGCCAATTTCACCTAATGCCCCCCCCCCCCCTAATATACCCAATCGGTCATTCAAAAAAAATTGTTAAATTTGTTAATTGGTTGCAGAAAAACATTGTAAAATTTGTCAATCGGTCATTCATAAAAATCGCAAAACTCCTTTTTTTTTTTTTTAATCTTTAGTTTTTAAAAAGTAAAAGTAAATTATCTAACCTTTATTCCAATTATTTTTGTATGGATAAGCGCAAATGCTGTAAGGTTTGAGAATTCAGAGAATAATATTTATTTAAAATATTAAAGTATAACTTGTAAAAAATTATGCACAACTTCAGAAATGCTAGTATTTGACCCCTGATGAGTTTTCAGAATTCCTAAAATTTAACTAGTTTACTCCTGCCTTCTTCTCTTGTAGTGATACCATACCTTTTATTTATTTTGTACTTAAATAAATAAAAAAAAAAAAATCAAGCTCTGTTTTCTTATCTTTTTTACCATTGTACCTCACTAAGCACCTCACTATTGTACCTCACTAAAACACATTATTCTTTGAAAATTCTCTAATAATATAATGTCTTGAAAATGCCTTTTATCAAAATTAAAAGATCCAATAAGATTTCTTTGAAATAGATAATCAATGGGGTGGATTCCTTGTGTGTTATTCTACGCCATTTTTATGCATGTATCTAAACAGTCCTTGGATAGTACTAGAATAGAGCTTGAAAAGTGCTTGAATTTTATTTGTTTTTGAGTGTATGAACCATGGATACTGACAAGCATGAATATCAGTTGCATACTAATGTGCCCATTCAAATAAAAAGGTATAAATTTTGCGATTTATTTATGTTTTCCTTTTATTTATTTGTTGGTGAAGTTTTAATTTCATTAAGGAATACTTGCCGGAAAGAAATACTGAACTTTTTATATTGTTTTAAGACTGTAAAACTGTGTTGAAATCGTCGGATGCTTAAGAGTTGATAAATTTGCAAATAAGCGCAATTTTACAGTTTTCATCATCAATATGATGTTAGCATTGCACACGGGCATGTAATATATATTGTTCATGTGCAATTTCTTTTTGTGGTATTAAGAAGTAAAAAATAATTATTTGTAAATTTTAAAAAGGCAGACTTAAGTAAACTTATCCGTTAGATGTTAAGTAAACTTAACGAAGTAGCGTTATTACCGCAATTTTTATTTAAAATTATTCCTTTTGTCTTTCTTTTTTGTGGCACGAAAACGATTAGTGTTGATGCTAAATAAAAATCCCAAATTAAATTTAGGTAAGCTTCATATTGCATTTATATCGCCTCCTGGCAGGAAAGCAGGAGTAGCAAAGTTTTTTTTTTTTTATGTTTACTGTGTAACAGCTATACTGTTGTTATAATATTAGCAGTCAAGATTTAATGATATTTTTGCATTCATAGCGTACCAGAGTGGAAAATGGGGTAGCTAAAATTAAATCAACTTGTTTAATGTTTTTATTAAAGGTTTTTATGCTCGAGACTGGAAGTTTTTGTCCAAACTTTGCACTGATGAAAGATTTTAGATTAAATATCGGTAAATACACCACAAATTATGATGTGATACCTTGTAGATGGTGATACATCCAGTTAATTTTTAAATGAGTTCGTTATTCGATTTATTTAGATTTCATTTGAATGGAATCTACGTTTTTGGGGTGTTTAAGTATCATATTGGTTTTTTTTTTATTATTTATTTTTTAGTTCACTTGGTTTAACTAATTTGTTACAAAAATTTAACATTAAATGTGGAACTAACTGAATGAAATGTCTTAATATCTGTTCCTTCTCGGATTTAAATAATGTAGGAAATAAATTTTATTTTTTTAATTTGTTCAGCAAATTATGTTTTTGTTTAATAGTATTTCAGATTAAAAAACTATACCTATATTACAAGGTGTCAACGATTTAAATCGTGATTTTAATCAACTGATTCTTTTTTAATTATTGATTAAAATCAAAAATTTTAAATGACATAAAAGTATTAAAATCTAAGATTAATATAATTTGGAAAGTTTCTACTAGTAGTAAAGTATTTGTCTACAGATCACAGGGAAAACACTATTTTCGTCAAAAAATCACTGGAAAAACGTATATATTATCAAAGGATTGCTGGAAAAATGGGTATATCGTGGGGGAAACTCAAATTTTACTAAAGGATCGTGGTTGGGGGGGGGGGGGGGACAATGAATTTCTTTAAAGAATTGCGGAAAATTTTCATCAAAGGACTGCACATAATTAGAACCGGGGGAATTTTCCCCATCCCGAAATAGTGAGGAAAACGCACTTTTCATCGAAGGATCGCAGGAAAAACTGAAATATCGTCAAAGGATTGCGGGAAAAGTGCAAATTTCGTTAAAGATTCACAGAAGAGAAAAACATTAAATTTCTTTAAAAAATCGAGAAAAAATGCCAATTTCGCCAAAAGATCGCAGAAAGAATGTTAATTTTGTCAAAGGATCTCGAAAAAACAAATTTCGTCTAATGATTGCGAAATAAATGCAAATTTCATCAAAGGATCCCAGGGGAAAACGGAAATGTCATCATGAAGAAGCATGGACGAAACATGAATTTCGTCAAACGATCATAGAAAACACACAATTAAAACCAGAAGGGATTATAACCCCTTCCTGGAATGGCAGGAAAAACATGATTTTCGTCAAAGGATTACCAGAAAAACAGAAATATTGTCAAGGATCATGGGTAAAATGATTTGCATTAAATCTACTAAGGCATCCCACTCTTTACACAATTTTTCTTATTTCATGAGTACTTGAAATAAATATATTTACTGATTATAGAATTAGAACTTTGCGTATTTAGCAAGATATATTGCACTCTCCATTTGATGAAATCATTTAGCTTTCAGTGAAATTAATGCAAGTTTACCAAATTATGTTTTTCTGCGATTGTATATTTCAAACAATATCAGAAATATGTCATTTGATTGCCATGCTTTTGCAGCATCTGTTATATAAATTGATATTGGTATATTTTGTCGATACTTTTCAGGGTTTTTCACTTTGTACCAATTTTCTGGGTTTTTCACTCTGAGTCACAATCACCTCATATGTGTATTGTTAATAATGGAGGTTAAGGAAGTCTTATAAAGATAGTCCAGAACATCAGGGAATTTTTTTTTACAATTTCTGCAGACACCCTGTGTTTGCCTAAATCTAAACTTACACATGTTTGCTAACCCTCAAAAAATATATAAATGTTTTAACACATTCATACACATATACAGAGTAAATATAAGAAATAGCCAGTTATATCTGAAATCCTGAAAGCATTAAACAACAGCATTATTAGCACCCAGTGGGAATTCTCAGCCTTCAGTGTTTCAAATAGTTTTGCTGACTTTTTAATCCCTATCATTTTTTATTTGGTGTATTTGAGTTAAAAAATTAAAAATTAAAAAGAACATATAATTCAACCTTTACTGAAGAAGCTCTTTCAGTGCTTAACATTTTATACCAATTGGTTCTTTTTCTTTTGTTATAGCATTTTTATAATAGCGGTTCAGCCGATGTCATTCTTTCATTCTTCTTTAGCTCCAGTATTTGCTATAAATTTTGCAAAAGTAGAACCAGAAAATAATATTCAGATTTTATTCTTTTACTTTGAATGAATAATTTGATTACTAGAAGAAAATTATGACATTGCAAGTTAGATTAAAATATCATTTTTAAATGAAATGCTTTTTTATGTTACGTTAGATAAAAACTGGCCTTTTTACAAAGTTACTGTACTTGACCTTTTTACAATAGTAAGGAATTAAGCTTAGAACCAATTATTTAAAGCTTTTTTTTTTTTTTTTTTTTTTTTTTTTTTTTAATTATGTATTTGTAAGTCAAAATACATGTAGAAACTTTCCAAATTACGTTAGTCTTAGATTTTAATACTTTGTCATTTCAGGGATCTGTCTAGGAAGAGATTGAGTCCTTTAAAGAACCCTTCACAAAATTTTTCAATCTCAAAACAGGATCCTTCACAAAACTTTTCATCTTAAAAAAGGACCCTTCACAAAATTCTTTTAGTACTTTTACAAAAAATTTCCCAGCTCTAAATTAATCCTTTCACAAATTTAATCATTTAAAAGTAAAATCTGCTGTCATTTTTACATACATAAAGAAAATATATGTATTTTACATACATAAATCTTCTTAAAAATATCTATAACAAAAAAAAAAAAAAAAAAAAAAAAAAACTGAGTATAACGTTCTTTTCAAATTCACAAAATTAGGACTAGATTTCCTTAAGAACACTTTAAAGCCACTTTTTCTTTAATTTTTAAATTCGCTCTTTTGAATTTTAAAGCCTTTCAAGACTACATTGACATCGAGTCAGTTTACTCACTATGCTAGCAAATTTTTTAATACAAAAAGAAGAAAGCATTATTTTCTATTTTATTTTATTTTTTTAACTGCGAGGCAAGAAGGGTGTAAATTTTCTGTATGAGGGGCAAGAGGGATGCTAATCATTCTAAACACTTAGACATAGACAATAAGTAAATAATAGTTTGTAAAATTTAATGTTTTCATAATTCATTTGGGTATTGACTAGTGATAAAATAGTAAACAAGTGATGGATTAATGAATTTGTAAGTGGAAAGAAGTAATTGGATTTAAGAATAAAATGTTAACTGAATTAAATTATTAAGAATTGAATTTTAATTAATTTATTAAAAAAAACTAATGTGTGCAAAATTGCTTATTAAAATTTTAAGTAAATACTTTGACCGAATATTCTGTATTCGGCAAAATTCCTGCATCAGTCGATCCATGCAAAATTTGGGGCCTATTGAGGGCGCTTTCACAAAAGTCTATTTAATAAAATAGGCCCCTTCACAAAAGTAAAATTAATGAAATGGCCCCCTTCACAAAAATAAGTTTAATAAAAAGGGCCCCTTCACAAAAATAAGTTTAATAAAATAGGCCCCTACATTCTTTTTCATAAAAAGAGTTTTAAAATGTGTAATTTGTAAATAAAACCAGGTCATGAAAAGCAAAACTTTAGCAAGGGGATTTAAAGTTTTTGTTAATAAACTCTTGGTTCGAATTTGAATAACTGGATTTCAACTTTCATTACCAGGGGTCGATGCAGATTTTTATTCTTGGGGCCCATTTTGTGAAAAGTAGAAGTTATTTTTGTGAATTTTACTATATTTTTGTGAAAAATAACATTTTGTAACGAAAGTTGAAATCCAGTTACTAAAATTTGAACCAAGAATTTATGAACAAAAACATTCTTTAAATCCCTTTGCTAAAGTTTTTTGTTTTTTGTGACATGGTTTTATTTACAAATTACACATTTTAAAACAGTTTTTATGAAAAAGAATGTATGTCTCTATTTTTAAAAAGGAATTTTGTGAAAGGGCCTGTTTTATTAAGTTTTTGTGAAGGGGCCCATTTTATTAAATTTATTTTTGTGAAGGGTCCCTAAATAGGCCCCAAATTTTGTCTGGATCAAACCCTGATTACAAAAATAACTAACTTTTCACAAAATGGGCCCCAAGAATAAAAACCTGCATCAACCCCTGGTTACACATATCTAAATACTCCTGTCACATCCTTCAATATGGCAACTGTATAATTAACTATGCACTTAAATGAAGAAAGCAAAATAAAGGGGAGTTACTGAAGTTTCGGCATCATTGTACACACATCATTGCACAAGATCATACTCATTAGAGGATTAAAAGATTTAGAGAATCTTGGGGGATAATGCAAAAAATTTTCAAAACCTGGCAAAAAGATTGGCTGTTCTGAGAAATTGAGGTCAGTCGCTGCTATTTGCATGCTTTGTGATGTCATAATGAAATAAAACTAAGACATGCCTCCTAACATCGTGAGATATAGAATTAAGAAACTAGCCACTCCTTGCAGATTAAATGTAACAAGTTTGGTGACATCCATTCAGTCACTGGACACACTTTCTAACATCGTAAGGTTTGAAAGGAAAATAAAGGACATTTATAAATTGATATTTGCATTTGTAGTCTTCATATTATTCATAGTGCTTTTCTAAGATGTAATAAAATCACAAAGTGCAAATTCTTGCAGCAATCAGCCAAGTTTTTAAGGATAGCCTCACAAGACATGCAGACTTTCATCTTTGTGCACAAATTGATTTCCTTTAAAATTCTGTTCATTAGTGAATACATCACTGATGTATAAACTGTATTTTTAAGATTACCTTGCTTTTATTTTAAAGTGGGTGGGGGTTATGTCATGATACTAGTTTTTAAAAAATGTTAATTGTTGACATGGAAAAATTATGCATTGGGATTCTGGGATGATTTTTTTCATGGAAATTAAGTATGAACCCCTGTAGAACATTCTTCTTCATTGTTCTTTGTCCCTTTAAAATCTGAACATGTGTATGTCTTGTCTTTTTCAGGATACATTGGAGAGTTTGAAATAGTTGATGATCACAGAGCAGGCAAAATCGTTGTAAATCTCACTGGAAGATTAAACAAATGTGGAGTTATCAGTCCTCGTTTTGATGTACAGTTGAGAGATCTCGAAAAATGGACACGGAATCTGCTACCTTCAAGACAGTTTGGGTAAGAACTGTTTTATCTTTTTCATAAATAATAGTTTTATAGTAGTAATGTGCGTAGTGTAAATGTAAGTAGCGTAATGTGCCCAATTTGCATATAAAGACAAATTTTGATAGGCTCTATGTGGATACAAAGAGTTTAAAAATCAGTCTTATGTGCTTCATTGATTCAGATTTGAAAAGTAAAGTTATGAAAAAGGAAAATGGCCAGGAGTGTAGAAGAATCAGAACTACTTGCGAATACGCCCGGAGTCTGCCATCTTGGAAAATGTTTTGGCATGAAAAACCGTTTTCGCGCCAAGCAATTGTCGCCAAATAGTAATTTATAGCGACTTTAGGCTTAAAAAACTTTGAAAAATCAGAGATTAAACAATTAAAGAAAAGCAAAAATAAAAATTAATTTTTAACTGAAATCAGCCATTTTCATAATTTTTTTTTTTTTTTTTTGCTTTTCTTTAAGTGTTTAATCTCTGAATTTTCAATGTTTTTCAAGCCTAAAGTCGCTATAAATGACCCTTTTAAAGCAGTAGAGAAAACCAAATATTCAATTTTAAATAAAATACAATGCAAATTGAACAGAAAAAGCACCCGAATCGTTATTAATAATAATAAAAATAGGGGTCATCTCCGGGCGATTAGCCAAAATGCAAAATATTAACATTTATCCATCAATTTTAAATAAAAAACAATGCAAACTGAACAGAAAACAGCACTCGAATTGTTAAATAAAATACAATGCAAATTGAACAGAAAAAGCATTTGAATCCATCTCCGGGCGATTAGCCCAAACCCAAAATATTAACATTTATCCATCAATTTTAAATAAAAAACAATGCAAATTGAACAGAAGACAGCACTCAAATCGTTATTAATAATAATTAAAATAGGGCGCCATCTCCAGGCGATTACTCAAAATCTGCGATTAGCCCAAACGCAAAATACGAACATTTATCAAAAAAAAAAGGCAATGTATATTTATAATAGCCGTATTGTAACATTATACACAAAAAGAAAATGATTTTTTTCTCGATTAAATATGCAATAAAATGATATGAACAAATGTAATTTTTTTCTAAATTAAATAAATATGCTATAAAATTAGATTAAATTAAAGATTAAATATAGATTAAAGAGTTTCTTAATCAAATAAAAGAAAAAACAGTATGAAACAATACAACCTTGACCACGTGTAGCTGAGAATCTCGGAACAACAAACGCACGTCTGGACGGGACAATCTCCAAAAATCAAATGACGCTTCAAGAATAATCATAGAAGTGACGTAAAAAAATTAGGGTTACCAGAACACCACAATCGTCGGAAGCCCATCGGGAGAAAAGCATCGCCAAATTCAAGATGGCAGACTCCGGGCGTATTCGCAAGTAGTCCCGAAGAATCATTGCAATGCAAAACCTTAGGGCTAGAGTCCTGCATCGGGTCGTGTTACTCGCTTTTACCTGAACCCGACCCTTGACGCTGTATTTTCCTATTGCGGTTTGGGTCAAGTTGACTTTAACTTTTTTGTTGGTGGTCGCGTTTGGGTCCATTTCAGGTTGGCTTTTTGACTATAGCGGTTTCAGGTTGACCCAATATTTTTAAAAGAATGTCCAAATTATTTTTTCACGATAAAAGTCTATATAAACAACAGATCAAAGTTTCACAAAAGCCAAATGATGCCTGTCTGTTTTGTCTAGTCATTTAGAATTCGTTTCTGGAAGTTAATATAAACGTGCTTTTTCAACTATTGGCACAAGAAAGATTATAATGAACGCCTCTACACTGCTGAAACATTTCTGCTGAATAGTTACAATTTTAATTCTTGATACATGTAATGTTATGCAAAAAAACCACTGTGTGGAATACAGGAAGAAAGGAAAGATCATTTTAACGTTTTGGTGTATATTGTATTTTTAAACTACTGTAGAAATATAATGCACTTTGTTATTTCGAAGACTCTGGAAAGAATGTTAATACTTCCTAAAGCTCCTGTTGAAAATGTAAATGATATATGTGATGCGTTTTGTTAAAGGGGAAATTTTTCAAAATAACTGTTGGTAATAATGATAAATTAAAATGGTGATTGCCAATTGTGTAAAACAAAGTGTATCGTTATTATAATTTTAACTTTTGAAGCTGCAACTAATTTTAAAACATTTAAAGATTATATTTTTAGTTTTATATTGTTGCATATTGATTGAAACATTGTTTCTTCCTTGTTTTCATTGTATCAAAGTTCGGGTATAATTTATCATACCTGTGATATTCATTTGATTGAGGGTGAATTTTATTATATTAAGAGTCTATTTATTGATATAGAATGTAAGAGTTTTATTAATCATAATTTCATATTGCATTAACACATGATCAGGCCCGTAGCCAGGAATTCGTTTCGGAGGGGGCTTAATCTTGGAATTTTTTTTCTGATCTAACAGCAGTAATTTGCATAATTTAAAGCTTAAAATTTAAAAAAATAAGCAATGCTTTAAACTAAGGTATATTTCTGCATAGGATACTTAATCTCCATGTCAGAAATTGTTTTTTTTTTTTTTTCATATTTTTTCGAGTTCTGTTACAATTTATGGTTTTCAAGAGCACTTCCAGTTTCCAAACCGGTTCGGTAACCAGGAGTGTTTTTTAGGGAAAGACTGCAACAAAAATAAAAAAGCCTCATATATCTTATGAGA
Source organism: Maratus speciosus (assembly GCA_963932465.1). Taxonomy (NCBI): domain Eukaryota; kingdom Metazoa; phylum Arthropoda; class Arachnida; order Araneae; family Salticidae; genus Maratus; species Maratus speciosus. The sequence continues at coordinate 358,128,042 of OZ010800.1, read as the reverse complement.
AAAAGGTTTAAAAAATATTGAAATGCAAACAAGTAATTTGAATAGATTTAAGGCACAGGATTAATATTATGTGAGTATGTTGCATTCATTTGTTTCATTTATCATATAGTTCATCATTTTCTCGCCCATCGATGGAATTAATCACACATATAAATTTTCAAAAGAAAAAATTGTTATAGATATCTGTAATAAAAAATTATATTTTTATTTCACATTCTATGATTAGAATTAGAATAATTATAAATGCAGTACTCTTGGTACAATAAGTTTACTAGTGCTACAGAAACAATCTTCATGACTTCTTCTCAGCCATGAAACTGATTACCTTATCGGGATCTACTGTAATGTCCCAATGGAAATCATTGCAAGACTACTTGGTCTCTCATTGCCCATAACGCTTCGAGGTAAAGATTTATTCTTTTCATTGTCGAAAAGACCTTTCAGCACTGGCTGTTGTTACCGGGCCCAGTGGCAGAAAGTTATGTAGCTGTCTGCGACAAGCTTTTAAAATTTAATAATCTCTCTGCAAATTTTACATGTCATTTTAATGAATAAATAATAAATTAAACTAGGAATTTTTTATCATTCTATTTAATACATGGTAAGCATGATGCATTCTTATTAATTTTGCTCATAACTTTTCATCATCTAACTTCTTGTAGAATTTCTAAAGTGTAAAAGATAAGCAGAACAACACATAGGCAATAACAATGCTTTTAAAAACCTTCGGAAGCTTCAGAGGCCTCTAGCGCAAAAAGCACTGAGTTTTTTCTAAAACCCTTGAATGAAATTAGATATTTTTTTTCCCCCAATCCTTTGACAAAATTCGTGTCCTGTGTAAAATGACCTCTCCCCCCCCTATAGAATATTACTGTGCATAAAGACAGTTACAATTAAGTTTTAAGAAGAACTTATATTTTTAGTGGTAGATATGAATAAAGAACAATATATCTGAATGAGCGATATAACGAGGAATTGCTATAACTGTAATTGAATAAATTTATAGCGTACGTAATTTTAATGTATGTAGTTTTAATGTAATGGAAGATAATACAAGAAAAACTTTCGGGAGGGGCTTTAGCGCCCTCCCTGGTTACGTGCCTGCACATGATTTACTTTTCTTTCATTTTGAGTTCGGGTCTTCAAATGAAATTTTCAAGTTTGGGCTGCATACAGCCTGACCCTTGTCTCTAAGGCGGACAACTCTCTATCCCTTTAAGACCAGAAGCGTTTTTGAATAAATTAAAAGTCTCAATGTTTAACCCTAACTAATAGGATCATATTTGACTGAAAAAAAATATTTAAAAAAAATTCCGATGTCAGGTTACGTCAAGGGAGGATTCACACAATTGTGTGGTGCAGGCTCGTGTTTAAATCGCAGGAAAAGAGGAAAATGTATTTTCTTTTTCCGTAGGATCACGTACACTATTGTGTAAGTTAATAGGGTTAAGGGGTCATTGCGTGTCAAATCAACACAGCTCACAACCCGACCCCCTCAGAATTTTACGAAATTTGGCTCACTTGTTAAATTTATATAGAAATCATCAAATAAAAAATAATAAGCGTCTATTTCTCATAGTTTCTGAGATAAATAGCATCAAAAATTGAAAAAAAGCACAAAATTTTGAATTCCGTGCACTACAAAAAAATTCATATTTAATTCCTTAATTGACATACAGTTTTAATCTTGGTATTGTTAGAAAGGGTTTGCTGTGGGCTTTCTTCTGATACATCACATGTATAATTTTCTTTAATTTTTAATTTCAAGGTCAAACATTTTGTCCTTTGACCTTCTGCATCTCAAAAAGTGGTATTTTATTATTTTGAAAAAAAATTGCATGTTATTCTTATTCTTACATTGTTCCTCTATAATATCTGATTTTCTTAGTTTGGTTAACTCATGGGATATTGAGATATAAATTAAAATGTAAACATCTCCTTCTTATTTCTTTACTAAAATCACCTATTACATAGATTATATCAATCTCTACTAATTTATATAAATGCAAACACATTACTTAATTCTATATAGAAAACATTTGTTTTCACAGTCATGTAGTAAAATAAAAATTATGTCATGAAATGTTTTTATATAAATTTGCTCTTCATGTTACATTATGACTTATGTCAGCTTATAACAAAAACCACATGGCCCTTTTCTGATTCACCCATCTGAGGAATTTATACAGCCCAATGTAAGCATTAACACAAAGATGTTGAGAGATAAAAACAAAGCATTTAATCTCAGAGTTCTTTAAATTGTATAAAAGTTTCAGAATTTTAAAGTCTAGAAATATGCTATGGAGGGGGGGGGGGCTCTGCCTTAAAGAAAGGGGGGAGGAAAGACCATATATATGGAATATGCTACTGGAGAACATTTTTATTAAGCATGTCATGTGACCAAGCAGTATTTTTACTTTAAAAATTAATAGTAACAATACATAATAAAATTTGGTACTTTTTGGTTAGCCGGGCGCCAGTGTTATATGTATATATACATATACATGATTATGAAATATGCATAAATATAAGTTTATTGTCATAAATTAGTATAGATAAGTCATCATATAGGGGATTTTGGTAATAAAATTGGAATCAGGTGTGTGCATTTTAATTTATAACTCAATATCCCATGAGCGTCCCAAAATAAGAATGTCAGATATTATAGAGGAACAATGTAAGAATAACATATTTTTTTTTTCAAAAAAATAAAATACCACTTTTTGAGATATAGAAGGTCAAAATGTTTGACCTTGAAATTAAAATTTTAAGAAAAATATGCGTGTGATATATCATAAGAAAGCCCACAGCAAACCCTTTCCAACAATACCAAGACTAAAGCTGTATGTTAATTAGGGAATTAAAAATGAATTTTTTTGTAGTGCACAGAATTCAAAATTTTGTGCTTTTTTTTCAATTTTTGATGCTATTTATCTCAGAAACCATGAGAAATAGAGGCTTATTATTTTGTATTTGATGATTTCTACATAAATTTAACAAGTGAGCCAAATTTCATAAAATTCTGAGGGGGTCGGGTTGAAAATGCTATGTTTTTGTGTTGATTTGACATGGAATGACCCTAAGGGGTTATTTAGCAAACACTATTTCAATTCCTGAAATTTATATATTTGAAGCTTATGTCTCTGAATAGCAGGCATCTCTCACTCTACACACATGTAACATATGTATGTGTACATACACTATCAAAAATACGATACATGTGTTTTTATGTCTAAGAAACAAAATGTTAGCATTTTTCATATTTTGAAAAAAAGAATGATCGCGTTTCTTATATATATTTTATTTCTCATGTTGTAAATTGAATGCAGTAAAAGCGCTGCTAATCCGTGAACAATTTAGAAATGTAAGGCTAATGTCAGACGAACGTCTTTTTGCACGCGTAGGGGTAATACGTAAGGGGGGGAAGCATGCTAAAAGACGTCCGTCTGACATTAGCCTAATCAAAGAAATTGAATTCTTGTAAAATGTTTCAGAAGTGACCAAATTTGAAATTTGTTTACTCCAAATTTTACATTTTCCTTGCCTCTGTATTTACTATTATATATTATATAACATTCTTCTTGAAAGGTTTAATTAATAGTACATTTAATTATTATATTATTTATTTCTATTTATTCATGCAGTACTTGGAAAATATAATTTGAGCTCTTATGAAAAAATATTTACTTTTAATGATAGAAAATGCTTTCTTAGACAATATATTTCGTAATTTATTAATTTTTTCATTAAATTGTAATTATAAGATAATAAAAAGCAAAATAATAGTACATTTGAACTCTTATTAATAGTGTATTACAATGTGAAAAAAATCTTAAACATCTATTACTGGTTTTTAAAGATGAAAATAAGCAGTCGCCACTCGGCGACTAAACGTGAAAAACTGGCGACTAAAAATATGGAAAGTACCGGCCAAATGCAGGATTTTCCAAAGGGATTTCGTCAAAGAATCGCGGAGAAAAAACCCTGCGAATTTTGTCAGAAGATCGCGAAAATACCCAAATATCGTCAATAGATCGCGAAAAAGCTAATTTTGAAAAGAATCGCTCAGAAACCCAAATTTCGTCAAGTGATCGCGGATAAAACGCAGATATCGTGGATGGATCGCGGATAAAATGCAGATATCGTGAATGGATCGCGGAAAAAACGCAGATATCGTCAATAGATCGCGAAAAACAAACGCGAATTTCGTCAAACAATCGCAAAAAAACGAGAATTTCGTCAAAAGATCGCGTAAAACGCACATTTCGTCAAAAGATTGCGGAAGAAAACGTAAATTTCGTCGAAGGATCGCGAAAAAACCCAAACATCGTGAATGGATCGCAGAAAAAACTCAAATATCGTCAATAGATCGCGAAAAAACGCAAATATCGTCAATAGATCGCGAATATCGTCAATAGAATGCAAAAAAACGCGAATATCGTCAATAGATCGCGAAAAAACGCGAATATCGTCAATAGATCGAAAAAATGCAAATATCGTCAATAGATCGCGAAAAAAACGCAAATATCGTCAATAGATTGCGAAAAAAACGCAAATATCGTCAATAGATTGCAAAAAAAAAAACGCAAATATCGTCAATAGATCGCGAAAAAACGCGAATATCGTCAATAGAATGCGAAAAAAAACGCGAATATCGTCAATAGATCGAAAAAATGCAAATATCGTCAATAGATCGCGAAAAAAACGCAAATATAGTCAATAGATTGCGAAAAAATGCAAATATCGTCAATAGATCGCGAAAAAACGCAAATATCGTCAATAGATCGCAAAAAAACGCAAATATTGTCAATAGATCGCGAAAAAACGCAAATATTGTCAATAGATCGCGAAAAAAACGCAAATATTGTCAATAGATCGCGAAAAAAACGCAAATATTGTCAATAGATCGCGAAAAAAAAACGCAAATATCATCAATAGATCGCGAAAAAGACGCAAATATCGTCAATAGATCGCAGAGAAAACCCGAATTTTGTCAAAGAATCGCGTCAAAAAGAGAATTTCGTCGAAGAATTGCGAAAACGAACGGGATTTTCATTTAAAAAAATACAAAAAAAAGTGCGAATTTTGTCAAATGATCACGAAAAAACGCACATTTTATCAAAGGATCGCGGAAGAAACACAAACATCGCCAATAGATCGCGGAAAAACGCGAATTTTGTTAAAGTATCTTGTAAAAAATGCATAATTAGTGCTAGAAGAGACCCCCCTCAGCCCCCCTCCCCCAGAAAATTTGCTGTAAATTTCAGATTTTTTTTTTAATTTTGAAAAGTACCTAAGTATAGTGGACTTATGTAGTTAGCTATATAAGCATGTTACAAATAGCTTTGCTGTTAACTTAATTTAAAATTTAAAATAGATTGGAAATTAGTATCTAAGTTTATTCAAAACAATATGAATTAAAATATTTTTATTTATTACATAAAATTACTTATTTACTCTAAATTTATATATTTTAAAATTAAATATTCAGTGACATAAATGTACTTACTGGCAACTAAAGAAATTATTCTCACTAGCCAGTAACTGGCTACTAAAAAATATCAACTTAGCAGCCAGTGGCCACTAAGCAAAATTCCTTATTTTCATCTTTACTGGTTTTCTCCAATAGATGGCACAACCACATATGTATCAAATAATTCTATAATATGGATCTTTAAGTAGTATTCAAATGGTAACTAAAATTATAAAATAGATTTTTTTTTATTATTATCTTCATGACATTATTATGATTACGGATTTTTATTTTGTTTCTGATATTTGCTCTTTAGTCTTTATTTTAAAATTATTTTGTTAACAAATGTTATCAGATTCTTTAATCTTAAATTTACTAAGTATTTTAATTCCTACCCTTCAACCCTATAAAATTACGAATAGAAATTTGAAAGACTAATATTATTAGGATTGTTTTCATAGTATCCTGAAATACCAAAAATAAAACTTTTAGTACTCATTGGTAATAATAGATGGCGAAACCAGACATCAGTTACAGGAAATATAGACAGAATTGGCAATAAAAATTTTGCTTTCTTGTATTTTTTAAGTATTATTCATAAATAGGTTATTTAAAATTATTCATTTGTTATAACAAAATAATACACTGCAATAGTTATATTATTTTAGAAAGAAAATTTAATTTAAAAAAAAAATCCCATGAAGGTCATTGCTCATTTCATCAGGCCAGAATTATTTGATTTTTTAAAAGCAACAAAGCTTTATAACTCGACAAAAACTTATTGCTATATATAGGCTTCAAGATAAAATTCAACAATATAAACAAAATGTCTTAAAACAAACAGCCATTGATGCCATCTTTAAAAAATAATAAATTACAGTAGAACCTCGATTATCCGAAGTAATTGGGACCGACCCTCTTTTGAATGATCGAGAAGGCTTTTAAGATTAAGGAGAAATATTAGTGGTGTACCGAGTAGTACTTTGGCCGAATACCGAGTAGTTGTGTAATAAGAAGAAAAACACTGATGTGCACATAATGTGAGCTTAGATGTATATATGTGTGTACATATATATAAATATACCTGTGTACATATATATATATACCTGTGTGTACATACATATATAATACCTGTGTGTACATACATATATAATACCTGTGTGTACATATATATAATATACATATGTAGTATATATAAATTAACTAATTAAATTTGAAATTTATTTGTGCACCTTTTAAAGACAATTTCTGACAATTCGAAACAGTAGCAAAAAAAGGAGAATTGACAGATAACAAGTACAATTATTAACCAATAAAAAATTAAAGCATTCTTCAACCTTCCAATATATTCCAATATCTGAAATCTGTCTATCAAAAATAAAAATGTTTATTGGTTACTGTAACAAAACTATTCATTGAATAACACAAAGCATTTCATATTTATTTTGTAACTGTACCTTATTTTCTTTTGATTAAAAATAAGAAAGAGAAAAATAAAAAGAGAGGTACAAAAAGAGATACAGGCTTTCTTAACAGAAGACTTATGTAAAACTGACACTCCATTTGCATGGTGCGGGGGGAAAAAAACTTTTTCGATTATGTGCAACCTTGCAAAAAAAATTCTTATGTGCACCTTCAACCACTGTTTATTCTGAACGTATATTTTCAGAGGCAAGCCAAATTTATAGTAGTAAAAGAAATGCCCTGTCCACTGATAATGTAGAACCTTTGGTGTTTCTGAACCATAATTTGAAATATAATAAATTTAATTATTAATTTTTTTTATTACATTTATTGTGTTTTCAGTTTCTTTATCCAAAATAATAGTATTTTCTGTTTTCCTATATATTTAAAAAGAACTTATTTTTATTTGTATAAATGTGAAACTAAATTTTAATCTGGAATTATTTTATAGGGGTTTTTGTTCTTAACTTTTTCTATATTTTGTATTTGTAGACATATTGTTAAATACCGAGTAAATAGTTTTATGAATTATTGCATATATTATACATTGATATTCGAATAACTTTTTACAGATCAGTTTTAAATTCATATACTTAAAAAATGAAATTCTTACAACTACTCGGTATTGGCCGAGTAGGCCGAATACCGAGTATTTACCGAGTACTCGATACGGCTCTAAGAAATATATATACAATACTTCGTATTATGGTAACAAGTGCTTAATAAAAATAAAGCAATAGCAAAATAGAAACAAGAATAAATTACCAGAATTTTAATTTTGAAATTAAGTACCTTTTATATATATTACAAGGGTTTGAAAAAATGTTTTGTTTATCACAGTTTCGATTGCCTTGAAGCTCTATCACAGAGTTTTTAATATTAGTTCACCAGTATCCAGTATTAGTCTTTCTGCTGCTCCAGCCATGCCAAACCTTTTGCAAAACATTCAAAAGCTTCAGAATTGCTAATTTGTTTGTTTTCTTCGTTCCACTTAAATCTCTTTCTGTTTGATATCACATATCTCTCCTAAATTGGCACTCTGCGTATTCGTCAATGTGATGTTCATTATCAGTTACATTAAAAGAAAGAAAGCAATATCTGTATTTTGTAATTTTTGAGTGTATGTTTATGTTGAAATGCTAAATTTTATCAATTTTTACAGGTATCTTGTTCTAACAACATCTGGTGGAATAATGGACCATGAAGAAGCCAGAAGAAAACATTTGGGAGGGAAAATCTTAGGGTTCTTCTTCTAATGTAAACAATAAAAAAAAAATTGAAAAAAAAAGTTTTTCTTCATTTTTATGTATCTTTACAAAATATAGATTTTATGGTGAAATTTTAAATTGTGCATCAACTTTTTAAAGTGTTTTTTTTTTAAGTGAAGTAAGTTAGACTGTCATCAGATAATTTCTCAAATTTGACTGACATCAGATATGTTTTTAATTCTTAATTTTTGCTTCTTTTACTTAAATGATGTATAAACATTTTCTGCCCACTAACAGCATTCAGTCATCGTTTCATATTTGGTAAGATAGAAAAAAATATATTAATATCTCACCGGACTTTGTTACATTGTATGTGAATTTACAGTGCTCTCTCTCAAATCCACACAACTTGGGACCAGAGTTGTGGATTTTCGGTCATTTCTTTTAAAACAGTAATCTGGATGTAATAATGCATTTGAGATCATAATGAAAATTGTGTTAATTTGTCTAAATCGAACATGTTTTGAATTAGAAGAATTATTTCAAAAGTTTTTTTTTTTTTCTATATGGAACTTATTTAATTTCATTTAGGTAAAATTTCGGGTTCAAAACAAGTTTGACTTTGGTCAAGTGCTGTTTTACTTAAGAATGCTGGAATGTTGGCAAATGTGATTTCCTGTGGAAATATTGATGATACATTTATCATTCTGTAGATCTGTCACTTTATTATGTATTTTCTGTAATTGTCAGGCTCTCTACTCTATAAAATTATAAGCATGCTCTTATTTGCAGTTGAAACATATTTAAGAGTGATTAATGATATAGCTCCTATCCTTAAAACATTTTAAGAACATTCTAGGGTTGCGGCCCTACATCTGCTGCGCTAATTTTTTTTTTTTTTTTTTTTTTTTTCTTTGCTAAGATATTTTTAAGTAAGGGATTGTCCATTGTTACACTTCAAAAGATGGAAGAGATTAACTGCAAGCAATGTGATAAAATTATGTATGAAAATCATTTAAAACCATCAAACTAAGTTAATACTTGCTAAAAGTGATAAAAATACACTTACAAGGCAAATCCTTTATTCATATCGACATGTTTGATCGCATAGATGAGCGCCATTCTCAAGATTTATAATGATAAAAATATTTTCACAAAAAAAAAAAAATTAATTGAAAATTGGTAAACTGAGAGATGAAGCATGTTGATCAGAATTAAAATATTTGCTTTGTTATTTTTATCACTTTTTGCAAGCATTAACTTAGTTCAATCGTTCAATGTAATAAAGTTCATTAAAAATATATATATATATATATATATACCATATTCCCCCGCATTAGCCGGTATGTCGCAAAATTCGAGGGAGACCAGATTTCCGAATATTAGTCCCTGGTCTTTCCCGGCATGCCGGAAAAAGCGAGGATAGTAATTTCAACAAATATCTTAAATACTTGCTAACTAAATTTTTTTAGGGGGTGCAATTAAATATTTAAAACTGTACAGTTTTAGATGCGGATTTTTGACAGGCCCTGGGATAAGTATTACTTATTTAATATAGAATTTCAAAAGTGTACTTACCACTATTTTCGAATAGTAATTTCAACAAATATTTTTAATTCTTGCTTAAGTCCGAAACCCCCTTGAATAGTATATCTACAGGTAGGTTGTTTAACGGAGTTTCGTTCAATTTTTACACTATCAAATAGAGAGAAAAAATGTACTTTCAAATGCAGTGCAAACATATCTCAGTTTATATGAAAACTGATATTTTCAAAACTTTACTTAAATGCTTTATTTTTCATATAAATATGTTTTTTAATATTCTTAGTATAGTGGACATTCTAAAAAATATATTACATGTAAAAAACCTATTGGAGTTCTCCAATAAAAAAAGTAGACTCATTCAAGGCTTTCTCACTGCAGTCAGAGATCATTAGCCAATACGTTTTTTCATTATTTTTTGATTAACTGAAATTCTTTTTATCAAACATGTCTTAATGATATATAACTATATTATGTCAAGCTGCTTGCAGAAATTTTCGAAAAATACTTCATTCATTTCTGTGCCTTTAGTAATCTGAAGAGAGAAAAAAGATGTTAACAACAGAAATAATATATAATGATGGTTTTCACCTATATTCTGTAACCCGGGTTTATCCCCTTATTTCATTTAAAACCCATTTGAAGGCAAGTCGTCATTGTACTGTTTGACTTGGCAGCATTAGCATAAACTTATTGACATGTATTATTAGCAGGGTTGCAAAAATGCCAGGCCGGTGGCTTTTATACAATGAAACATTGTAATTATAAACTACACATTTTAAAGTGTTTTTAATTAGTTTTAATGACATTTAATTGATTTAGAGTTTAATAAGTAACCCAATTTCTCAATAATGAGGACATTAATACTGGAATAAAACTTGGATGGTTTTGCTAGTGATTTGTAGACAGAATTGCAAATATGTCAGCTAAATTTTAAAAGGGCCATACCAACTGCCATTTTTTTCATTTTTACTGCTTTATAAAATTAGAGGACAATGGTTAGTTAGTTACATGTTTTATTACTTAATTTTAAGAGTTATTAATATGCAAGTCTTATTTTATTTCTAGTAAACATTTAAAATTATACATAGTCATATTAATAAAAACACCATTTAAATGTGGAGCTATGTAATATAGAATTTCAAAACACCAGTTTGAAGCCAAAGTTATATTCTTTTCAGTGTTTATATATTTTTTTTTTTTTCCCTCAGACATAATGCTTTCACAATTGCCTTCTAGAAGTTATAAAGACTTATTTATTTGACAAAATTTAATAGATATCTATAATTTTTTTTAGTAGAAAATATTTATAAGAGTATTAAAAATCAATTGATACAAATTTAAAACGAATTAACTGTAAACCAACTTTAAAAAATAAAAACCGGCTTTTTACAATAAAAGTCGCCTTTTTTTTAAGCAGTTAAAACCAAAAAAAGCCGGCCGGCTTTTTTTCGCCTGGCTAAAAGCCAACAACCCTGATTATTAGTAGAAGGAACTCTCATCATTCCTTCTTTGTGAGTTCTTAATTTGAAATCTTTAAGCTAATATTTAATGTTTTAAAGTGTCTATAGGTTACTATGTGGTTGAAAACGGAGAAGTGCTTGACAACAGTAATCCTAAAGAAAAGTCCTTTTGCAATGAACGTAAGAACATACTCATGAAGGTGAAAAAAATATATTTAAGTGGGTTTATGCAAGAAGTGATATGTATAAATGGAAAGTGTAATCAAGAACTTTTTTTTTTGGCATAGGATAAAAAATCGAAAAAGTAAAAAAGAGTCATATTAAAGATTGAGCTCAGCTATGCAAGAAAAATTCGAAAATAACATGCTTATTACGGATCGTGTGTTTTCAAGTGAGTGAAGAATCCCCTTAACATTAGCGTGTAGAATTTGAGATCTCGCTAACAAACTTAATAGTAGACTGGGTGAAAAAAGATTTTTCAATTATACTCATGCAATTAAAAGAGAAAGGTGATTTCCCATATTAAACAGCACAACTGATATCTATGATTAGACTGATTTACATGACAAGAATAATTAGAGAATTCTAAGGAAGTATTAAAACTGATTTATTGAATAAACATGCAAATGCATGCAATTTTAATTCTGACTTACTTAACCAAATTCAATAATGTAAGTTATAAGTACTCAGTAGTGCAGTAAATATCCGACATGCTGGATAATTCGACACGACTTTCTGATAATCACTCCTGATGTTTATAATAATCCAATTGAACTTTAATGAGTTATTACGAACAACCCCATTATAAACGGTTCAAAATCGCGAATCTATAAATGTCACCATGTCGGGGGGGGGGGGGCTTTCTGTAGATAATTTACGAAATCAAACTGTTGAAAGGAAAAATAAATTTTTATCATCTGAGTAGATAGTAGGCCTGCAGTGCACGTTTTCATTTTATATTCATGTACATATGTTGTACTTTTACATTATTGAGTATTTTCTTTATTCTATTCAAGCTGTTTAAAGAATAAACAACATGCTTTACTGCCATTTTTTGTTTCATTCTAACTTCTACACATTTTTCCCGACTTTAATCCGGAAAATTTTGAAATTTTCAAGAATAAAATCGGTTTGGATTAGCGGCGTTCTACTGTAGTTTTATTTGAGAAACAGAGGTTATAAGGATTCGTAATAGAATACAGAAGGCATACGGTGTATACACCCTTGTTTATCGGTCTTTTTAATGTTCTCAGAGATAGTCTCTGTTTGTTGTACTAATGAAATATGTAGAGGTTTTGTTAAGAAAAAATTTAGTTATAGTAATTTTTGTAGACATTTTTTGTGATCGAAAATGTGCTACTTCATATTATACCTCAAGACACCTTTTAAGAGGCTACTTCATTCAATTGGAAAATCGAAATCACCTAATCCAGTGATGATGTTGCCATCGGTAAGGCGTATCCCAATCACAAAGATTGACACTAAGTCCAATGATATTTCCTGAACTTGTAATTGACAAAAAAAATAGTCATGCAACAACCTAAAAGAAGATGCCCTTTGCCTCGAGGGAAATAATAGGTATCCTCTTCGGTCTCTGGAGAAAATTGATTAGCAAACAGGAGGTAAGAAGAAAGGCTTCCAATTGCACCTTCTTAGAAAGCTGTTCTCTAGTCAAAACAGATTACTGTTTTCCAACACATTTTCAAAATCATATCATGGAAGACGATAGTATTCCAGAGTGACGAAGCCTTAACCCCATCCTGCATGATTTTTTTCCTTCAGGCAAAAAAATTTGAAAGTTTGCTAAATAATAATCTAACATGATCAAAAATCACTCAAAATTCGAAAATTTCAAATCTGCCTTCATTTAAGGCCAATTTAAGTTCGTGCCATATATGTCACACTATGCATTAGCGACTACTTTTCCATAATAGTGAAATCAGCATTACTACTTGCATGCAACTCTCAAAATATATATAGAAATAACTTATGAAATCTATTTGTGTGTGTGTGTTTCAGCCTACAGTACATGATGCATATATCGTTTATTGAAAAATGAATTTACAGTAACTGAGACATGTATCGTTTATTGAAAAATTACATTCTAGAGTACCTGATACATATTTTTGACTGAGAACTACAGTCTGGAGTAACTGACACACCGTTGTTGAAAACTAGTCACTGGATGACCCTTCACTCAGTGTGAAATTTGGCAAAGCAGTTTCGGTCTTTCTTCAGACAAAGTAACACTTTGCATTTTTTACAACGTTACCTTTCATCTAGCCACTTTGGAAGCACAGACTTCTAATATAAGTAGACTCCCAATCGGCAACCTTTTCTTGTCTCCTACATCTCTGCCCTCCATCACGTGATGGAAGGCAGATTTAGCGCGCCAAATCGGTTTTTCTCCCGCCAAAATCTCCTGAATCTCTCTCCAGTTTCCCGCTGAAACATCGTCTGTCTGCGTTTGTCTTGAGTTGACCGTACTAACTTTTTATTTTAGCTTTTAAAATGACAACTTTCGCGTCAGCTTGTAGTTTCGCTTCTATGTTTACATTTATTTTATTGCGAGGATGAAATCCGAAAGTTGCCAATAAAGGGATTACTGCCAAAATACGGCACCCTTTTGGCGATGAAAGCAAAACATGTTGGAGTCAAAACCTTCCCCAGAGAACAATGGGAGTGGGAGTCTACTTATATTGGAAGGTGACAGGGCCGTAGCGACCGCCCCCCATTTGGGGGGGGGGGGCTGAGCAAAGTCAGGGTCCCAGTAGTGAGCTATTGTACCTTTCAGCCAAATGTTTTGTTTTGTTTTACTTTTAAAATTATTTTTTATGTATTTTTAATAACATTTTATTTTGTTTTATCGAAATTCCTTTTTTTTTTTGGTCAAAGATCTAGAAATAGAAAACAGATATGTGCTCTTCTTCTATATCCACCATTCTTTATAAAAGTTTTTGAAGGCTGTAAGTTCTACTTAAAAAATAAAATGGCATTTTAGTATTTTTGGGGTGCGCCTATCAATGGGCGAAAAAGGTGAAATCAAATGTTCCAAACTTCTTTAATACTATTACTTCCTCCAACCAAAACATATATGCTCTTTTTTCTACAGCAACCATTCTTTTTAAAGGGGCCCAGATGAAAGAAATTTTGCAGGCTCTAAATTCTTTTTGAATTGTCTTTTTTAGGGGCCCCTATAAAAGTGCGGAAAAGTTGGAGCCCAAGATTCAAAACTTTTAAGCCCATTTTTTTTATTAAAATTTTTAAAAAATATGCTTTTTAATCTCACTGAGGGACCCAATAAGTTTCAAAACTTCGTTATACTATTACTTCCTTCAACCAAATGTGCTTCCTTTCTTTAGTCATTATTCTTTTTAAAGGTGCCCAGATGAAAGAAATTTTGCACGCTCTTAATACTTTTTAAATTGTCGTTTTTGGGGTCCCCAATAAAAGTGAGAAAAAGTTGCAACTGAACGTGAGGAAAAGTTGGAGCCTAAGATTCAAAACTTTTAGGCCCGTCTTTTTATTCAAATGTTTTAAAAATATGCTTTTTAATCTCGTTGGGGGCCCCAATAAGGTTCAAAGCTTTCTTAATACTATTACTTCTTTTGACCAAAACAGATATGCGCTTTCTTTCTATAGCCAGTAGTCTCTTTAAAAGTGCCCAGATGAAAGAAATTTTGCAGGCTGTAAATTCTTTTTGAACTGTCTTTTTTAGGGGCCCCTATAAACGGGAGGAAAAGTTGGAGCCCAACATTCAAAACTTTTGGACCTCATTTTTTTATTCAAATGTTTCTAAAATATGCTTTTTAATCTCGTTGGGGGCCCTAATAAGGTTAAAAGCTTTCTTAATACTATTACTTCTTTTGACCAAAACAGATATGCACTTTCTTTCTATAGGTCTTTCTCTTTAAAGGTTCCAAGATGAAAGAAATTTTGCAGGCTCTAAATTCTTTTTGAATTGTCGTTTTTAAGGCCCCCTATAAACGTGAGGAAAAGTTGGAGCCCAAGATTCAAAACTTTTAGGTCCCATTTTCATGATTCAAATGTTTTAAAAATATGCTTTTTAATCTCGTTGGGGGCCCCAATAAGTTTCAAAACTTCCTTAATACTATTCCTTCCTTCAACCAAATGTACTTTCTTTCTACAGTCACGATTCTTTTTAAAGGTGCCCAGATAAAACAAAATTTGCAGGCTCTAAATACTTTTTTAATTGACTTTTTCGGATCCCCCTATAAAAGTGAGGAGAAGTTGGAACTCAAGATTCAAAACTTTTAGGCCCAATTTTTTTTATTCAAATGTTTCTAAAATATGCTTTTTAATCTCGTTGGGGGCCCTAATAAGGTTAAAAGCTTTCTTAATACTATTACTTCTTTTGACCAAAACAGATATGCACTTTCTTTCTATAGGTCTTTCTCTTTAAAGGTTCCAAGATGAAAGAAATTTTGCAGGCTCTAAATTCTTTTTGAATTGTCTTTTTTAAGGCCCCCTATAAACGTGAGGAAAAGTTGGAGCCCAAGATTCAAAACTTTTAGGTCCCATTTTCATGATTCAAATGTTTTAAAAATATGCTTTTTAATCTCGTTGGGGGCCCCAATAAGTTTCAAAACTTCCTTAATACTATTCCTTCCTTCAACCAAATGTACTTTCTTTCTACAGTCACGATTCTTTTTAAAGGTGCCCAGATAAAACAAAATTTGCAGGCTCTAAATTCTTTTTTAATTGACTTTTTCGGGGCCCCCTATAAAAGTGAGGAGAAGTTGGAACTCAAGATTCAAAACTTTTAGGCCCAATTTTTATTATTCAAATGTTTTAAAAATATGCTTTTTAATCTTGTTGGTAGCCTCAATAAGGTTAAAAACTTTCTTAATACTATTACTTCTTTTAACCAAACCAGACATGCCCTTTTTTTCTATAGCTACCATTCTTTTTAAAGGTGCCCAGTTGAAAGAAATTTTGCAGGCTCCAAATACTTTATAAATTTTCTTTTTGGGGGCCGCTCTTAAAAGAGCAAAATTCGGAACTCGAGATTCAAAACTTTTAAGCCTAATTTTTTTTTTTTTTTTTCAAATGTTCAAAAAATATAAGCTTTTTAATTTCGTTGGGGACCCCAATAAGCGGGCGTCTATGTGCATTGCATATGTCGCCTATCCCCCTGTGTTCGACCTGTTTCGTTTTTAACATTTCATTTCTCTTGTCTCGCTAAATTACTTATGTTAATTATACATAAATTATATTGTGTATTTATTTAATCTTACTAGCAGAGCTTCGCTGATTGTTTTTTTTTTTTTTTTAAAGAACCAATTTTTTGGAGTTCTCCATTGGGGGCCTTCACTGCCTTCCGCAGCGTAAATCTGTTCCGGATATTTACGCTTCGATCTTGAATCAAACAATCATTGAATTATTGTATTTTTTTACGATAAAAGTGATAGTGTCCAGATAAAAATGAAATTTTCCAGCATCGTAGCTCATGTTGCTACAGGAACAAATTTGTTATTTTTCCACTTCAGCTTAATTATGACAGCAGCAAAATCTACTGGATAATTCTTCGGTTTCAGAAAAAAAATGTCAAAAAAAAACTCCGCAAAACGCGAAAAAAAAAATGTGTGAAAATCTTATAAAAAAATTGGGCAGAAATTCAAAAATCGCTGAGAGAAAATTGATTATATCGAGCCAAAGGATTGAAACTGGAATGTTAAAAAATCGCCGTGAAAGACAAAAATACGCTAAAAATCACATAAAATGTTCGTAAAAAATTCAGAAACTTCTATGGATATATTTTCTATATTGAGCTAAAAGACTGAAACCTGATCTCTTTTAGGGATGTCAAAAATCCGTGCCGCAGATGGCAAAATTTTTACTATATTGGGATAAAAGATTGAAAATGGGTTCCTTTAACACTCTCTCTCTTAAAAAAAAAAAAAAAAAAAAAAAAAAAAAAAAAAAAAAACAGTTAATTGAAGGATTTTTTCCATAACTTTTTCTTTCTTTCAAACACACACAAAAAAAGCTTTGATTTGATTTGCTCATTTTCCGCGAAAATATAGAAAACTCACCAATCTAACGTAAAAATTACCTAACATCCTTACTAAATATAAAGATTCATTTTTTGTCAAATCGAATCACAGGAGTGTTCCGCCAACTTTGCTACATTGTACTTTTCCCTATTCAGGGGCGTAGCTACAGATATTTTTTCGGGGGGGGAGAATTCGAAAATTTCCCAACTTGAAACAAATTGCTCCAATTTTCAACTAAAGTGATATGCACAACGTGTGTAATAAATGATAAGGAAACTTATGCAGAAAAAATTTCTTTCCGAAGAAAAATTTTTAAACCAGAAACATAAAAATTCCAATTATTGTTTTTTTTAATAAGAAAACCAATCAGCTTTTTACTTTCTTCTATCTTTACAAGAATAAAGTATTGAATTCGTAAAAAAAAAAAAAAATTCGACTTCCAGCTTTCGACGGATTGATATTATTGGTGCACATTTACGATCACCAGTCGCCACGTGGCGACTGAACTTTTTGCTTTAGCGACTAATTTTCGGCATCTAAGTCACCATCCTTTGGCGAATTTCGCGCTTTTTTTTCCAGCGATCCTTTGACAAAAATCACGTTTTTTTCGCGATCCTTTTACGAAAATCACGGGTTTTTTCGCGATGCTTTGACGAAATTCGCGGGGTTTTTTTTGCAATCATTTGATAAAATTCGCATTTTTTCTGCAATCTGTTGACGAAATTCGCTTTTTTTCTGCAATCTGTTGACGAAATTCACGTTTTTCTGCAATCTTTTTTGCGACCCTTTGACAAAATTATCGTTTTTTCCGAGATCCTTACGGAATTGGTGGTTTTTTTTTTTTTTGTTTTTTTGCAAAGAATGGCAAAATTCGCATTTTTCCCGCAATTCTTTGACAAAAAGACGCGTGTTTTTAGGGTTTCGTTCATCTGACGAAACCCTATTCGTCTCACTCCTTTGTCTGTCTGTCTGTCCGTCCGTCACAGAGCCCGTTCTCAGAAACTATACATGTTAGAGATTTGAAATTTGGGGTACTTATAGCTGAACACCTCACATGAAACAACAAATCATAAAATTTTGAAAAAGTTGGTAATTAACTGAATTACGGGCTAATTAACTTCTAAAATTAACCAATCCACCTTTTTAACGCAGATTCAAATGAACTTTCTCCAACGGCGCGAAAGCAGGTGTGCTCAACTCGGACATAACGGCGTCCTTGCGGTTTTCCGTAGTGGAATATTTTAATACGAAATTTTAACTTTTTAAATGTTAAATTTTTTGCCATCCGGACGGGAAATCTCTCGCAGATTTCATACATATCCAATTCAAAGCGATAACTCAATTAGAAGCTGAGATATTAATTATTATTTAATTAATCTGTTTCATTTCTATCTAATGAATAGAATAAAATGGAGGCACGTGCTTAAACCATGAAATTATTTAAATTGGGAAATCTAACAATTTGCGTGAGGTTTTATCCGCTCTATGAGACAAGTATAACTTATTCATTATAAGAAAGTTTGTAAGTATTCATACCACTATTTTCGAATAGTAATTTCTGCAAATATCTTAAATTATTGGTTGAGATCGCCACTCGATCTGGTTGAAACTTTAAAATAGTTTATAACGCATAAGAAAAATCGTAAAAAAGAATGGAGTGTGATATTTCGAGGGGAGACTAGCGTGCTTCGGCCGCTATCGTATAATTTGTATTTGTAAGGTTTGGGTAAATGGAAAGGGGGGGGGGGGGAGGGAAATACTTTTGATTAAATATCCCAAAAGAGTTTCGTTCTGATGCACTTTTGTTATGAATAGTTTGCGCTCCCTGGTGGTGGAATGTGGAACTAACATAAAGCGATTTTGTTAAAATTAGGAAAGTTCGCATTACAGATATTATGACAAAGACTAGCGTGCTTCGCCCGCTATCGGATTATTTCAGTCCGTGCGAGGCTGATGTAAAATGAGATGCATTCTTCCAGCGAAATTGAAAAGCGTGCTTCGCCCGCTATCGCATAATTTTATTTTGTTAGGTTTGTGTCAATGGAAAAGGGGGAGGGAGGGAACTACTTTTGATTAAATATACCAGTTAGTCAACATGACAAATATTATTATGATAAAGACTAACGTGCTTCGAAAATCTAATAATTTGCGTGGGATATTTGAACAACGCTATGAAATAAGTATAACTCATTCATCATCAGAAAGTTTACAAGTATTCATACCACTATTTTCGAATAGTAATTTCAGGAAATATCTTAAATTTTTGGTTAAGACCGCCACTCGATTTGTTTGAAACTTTAAGATAGTTTATAACACATAATAAAAAGTGTAAAAAAGAATGGAGTGTGATATTTCGAGGGGGGGGGGGGGGGGGGAGCTAGAATTATTTTTAAAATCTTAGCGTTTGTTACCGCAGACCGCCACCATCCGGGCCCATGTATCTACGGAAAGATTGCGTAAAGGAGTTTCGTTCAGATATGCTTTTGTTAAGAATACAGTGCATTCCCTGGTGGTGGAATGTGGAACTAACATAAAGCGATTTTGTTGAAATTAGGAAATCTAACAAGTCGATCTGTTTGAAACTTTAAGATATTTTATAACACATAAGATAAAGTGTAAAAAAGAATGGCACGTGAAATTCCGGGGAGGGGCGGGGGGGGGGAGGCGCTAGATTTCTGTTTAAAAAGTTAGTGTTTCTGACCGTTTTAGGTGCTTTTTTTTGAGGGAGTCCTGAGATATATGTTACTTATTTAATATAAAATTGTCTAAAGTTTAGTTACCACTATTTCCGAATAGTAATTTCAGCAAATATCTTAATTTCTTATTAAGACCGCCACCACCTCGAGTAACATATCTACTTATAGGTTGTTTAACGGAGTTTCCTTCCGATACAGTTTTGTTAAGAATAGAGTGCGCTCCCTGGTGGTGGAATGTGGAACTGAGATAACGCGATTTTGTTAAAATTAGGAAATATAACAAGGCGATCTGTTTGAAACTTAAAGATAGTTTATAACACATAAGAAAAAGTTTATAAAAATGGCGCGTGAAATTTCGGGTAGGGGGGGAGGGGCGCTAATTTCACTAATTGATTTATTTCTATTATATACTTATTTTACAAGGCAGTTACGTGATGTTTCATTGCAGTATACTTCTGAACGGTGTCCGATCTTTAAAAATACAGCATAAATGTTACTTATGCCAGATAAAAATGTCAGAAGTATTGATACCACTATTTTCGAATAATAATTTCAGCAAATATAATAAATTCTTGGTTAAGACCGCCACCCCCTCGACTAGCATATCTCCTGATAGGTTGTTTAACGGAGTTACGTTCAGATACAGTTTTGTTAAGAATAGAGTGCGCTCCCTCGTGGTGGAATGTGGAACTAACAGACCGCGATTTCATTTAAAGTAGGAAATCTAACAAGGTGATCTGTTTGAAACTTTAACATAGTTTATAACATATAAGAAAAAGTTTATAAATAATGGCGCGTGAAATTTCGGGCAGGTGGAGAGAGGGGGAGGGGCAAAATATTTATTTTTTGTTTCATACCATTTCAGGTGCATTTTTTTTTACTTAGTCCTCAGATACATGGTACTTATTAAATATAAATATGTCAAAAGTTAAATTACCACTATTTCCGAATGGTAATTTCAACAATTATCTTAAATTCTTGCTGAAGACCGCCACCCCCTCGAGTAACATATCTACTGATAGGTTGTGTAAAGGAGTTTCGTTCAGATACGCTTTTGTTAAGAATAGAGTGCGCTCCCTGGTGGTAGAATGTGAAACTAACAGACCGCGATTTCATTTAAAGTAGGAAATCTAACAATTCGATCTGTTTTGTTATAAAGTATTTAAAGTTTAAATTATAATGAAGTATAAAGAAGAATGGCGTGTCGCATTTCGAGGGGGGAGGGGGAGGGAGGGGCGCGAACAAAATTAGGAAATATAGCTGGACGATCTGTTTGAAACTTTAGTATAGCTTATAAAAAGTAACAAAAATTTTAAACATCAGGCCGCGTCAAAAATCATGGTGACCATTACCCCACTTCACCCCCCCCCCCCCAAAGGGGGCACTTTTCTAAATTTGGCAGATACCCGTCATGTGATATATCGTAGCATTTCGAGGGGGGGGGGGTGGCACGAACAAAATTAGGAAATATAACAAGGTGAATCTGTTTGAAGCTTTACGATAGTTTAGGAAGGGTTTGCCAAAATTTAGAAGATGTTCCATGGCGATAAATGTACTGGACGTTTTGAAAGGAATATTAAACGAAACCCTTTGTGCGATCTATGATCACACTTACCCACTTGTTTGGGATTCTTTGACGAAATTCGCATTTTTTTCCCCTGATCCTTTGACGCGCTTTTTCTTGCTAACGATTGATAAAATTGATTTTTTCGGCGTCCACTTGTCGAAATTCTTGATATTTTTCCTCACCCCTGTAATAATCTGTGATAAGATTGTTTTTTAAGATATTTTTTCTTGTGTATTCTTGAAAAACAAATGCTCGAATTCTGTTTTGACTTTTATAGTGCAAAATAATCTTACACTCTTATTTTTTTCTTTTATGAACTCTTGTATGGCAAAATGAAAATAAGAAATATTGTTTTCCTAATATTCCCCACTACCATGATTCCTTAACTTATTCTTATAGATATACATTTTTTCACCTCTGTCTTGCCCAACTTTATCTTTTGACAGTACATAGCTTAAGATTTATATTATACATAATTTATATCCAAATTAAAAGAATTGGGTGATTAAATGAACTATACAAATTTGATGTAATTAGTCTGTTTCTTTTGTACATTTGTAGATTATTTTTCACTTTGATTTCCTGAAATTTTTTAATTGCTATTGCTTTTATGCATTTCTTTCACAATGTGGCCACTGGATTATTTGGGTTTAGGAGCCACTGGCTCCTTAAAAACTTTGAAAATGTGCACCTATAATTGATACGTTTTAGAACGATTTGACTGTTTTTAGAAAATGTCTGTCTGTGTGTATGTGACACAAATTTTGTGGGCGCTCTATCTCAAGAACTAATGCGCGGAATTTAATAAAACTTGAGATTCAATTATACCTTGATAAAAATTAATGCTGATTAGTTTTTGGTGTAAATCACCCAAAAGGTGGCGCTGCTATGCTGCATTTTTCACGATTTACATGATTTTAGCGATAGCTATATCTCAAAAACTGTTGCACGGAATTTGATCAAACTTCATATTCTGTTAAACCTTGACATAATTTGGTGCTTATTAGGCTTTTGTGTATATCATATAACAGGTGGCACTGCTGTGAAGCATTTTTCACGATTTTTGCGTTAGCTATATCTGAAAAACTAATGTACGGAATTTGCCAAATTTCATATTCGGTTGCAATTCTTTATTGGGCTTGGGTGTATAACTGTCCAAAGGTATTGCTTTTGTGCTCTTTGGGTTTGGAATTTTGGTTGCAGACATCTAACAGGGTGTGCGCCCAAATTCAATGATTTGTTGGAAAAATGCGATGCTTCTATCTCCTTTTTAAATTCACACAATTAAACGGATCTATTCCTTTAGAATTCGTTTTGCATTGTGATTGCAAATTTTGAGGTATTAACATGTATTGGAAAGAATAAAGTTTTGGGATTGGTACATCCGACTAGTTTTCATTTAACATTAATTCTTCTGGTCTTCAAAGAAGCCAACTTGATGATAACATCGTCCAGTTTAATAAAATCCACTATTTCACTTTCACATTTTAAAATCATTAGGCTGTCAAGTCTGTCATCCCTCTTTGTAGTTTGCAATATATATTTTTTAAATTTTTATTTGACTAAAGATTCTTTTATTAGATGCAATGCCATAAAGATAAGCTGTTGTGAATGTTAAGATACGAGTATGTAGTTTGACGGCGTGTTCAAATAGTCTTTGAATTTCAAGGCATGATAAAAGGGTTTTTTAAGTGGGTTGGGATTTGGTTTATTTCTATTTGACTCTGCAAGTCATGTACATCCGGTTTCTCATATCCAGGTGGAAACATTATTAACTTTCCTAAGTTAGTGATACTCAAATTTGCCTTGCACAATTGTAATTTAAATATGAAATGTATTGGTGCAATATTCTCCTGATATACGGAGCATTGTCATTTAAGCCCATTACTAAGTTTTTTTTTTCTTATAATTCTTTCCTGTAAGACTTGTGTGGTGTATCAATGTTCATTGCTGTACTATTATTTTTATCTATTCCCTTTGGTGAAACCATTTTTCTACGGTACTTTCGGAAGTCAGCTTCTTCAGTCACATTCTAATATTCATAACTGTTTGTGAACATGTCTATAGGGAAATCTTTATTGATTCAAAATTTTATTCAAGTGCAACGTGTCAGTGTTACAATGCATGTCGATTTTTTCTTCAGTTGATGGACTGCTTTCATGATCATATTTCTGTTCCAAATTCAAATGGTTCACTTTTTTCCTTTTTCATCCTCGAATGGATTTTTTGATGCTCCAAAACCTTGCACGAAAAATCTTTTCCTTATTATGAAGGGTTCTCTCGTGCTGAGATTTACAGTCATTTTTTAGTAAAGTTTTAAAGACACAACACTGGATTTTTGGTTTAAAATTTCATAACGAACAGGGCTGATATATATTTGGGCACACAAATAAAGGTAAAATGTGACAAATTTATCTAAACTAGCGACTTCTTATATTCATATTTGCTCGTATAACGCTTTTTTTCTTGACAGCGGAGGGTTAACTAATTTTTGCGGAAAAAATCATGAGAATGAGTAAAAGATTGTCCAAAAATCACGCAATTAGCTCAAAAATTAGTGCAATTTGTGAAAACTCATCAAATCTTCTTGCCCAGCTGTGTTTCAAGCAGGTAACTACATTCCTTTCTGTTGTCCATTCTGTCCATCTGTTGTCTTCCTGTCCATTCAAGTGATCTCCAGTTTTCAAAAGAAGACGCAATCCCTTTGGATTAAAATAGCTGGATTCTTCTTCGGGACGAGAAGGGGGACTAGGGTGAAATTTTTGAGAAAGGAACAAAGTTTTGGAGGAAATAAAGGAACTGGATAGTCAGCTATTGATGGATAGGAGAACAGAAATTTAGGTCTGGTAGATGTATAATATTTTTGTAGAACTGGAAAACACAATGATAGGTTGAGTGTGGCTGATTTCTTTTTGCATTTCTTTTGATAATTTAACATGTTTACTGTTACAGTACTCAGAAACATAATCACCAAAACAAAAATTTCATAATTTTTTTCTAAAAAAGGAAATGTCTAAAAAATCTAGAATTTCCCAACTCTAAGCTCAAATTTCCCAACTTCACATATATTGGGGGGGGGGGAGGCTCCCCCCCATGGCGACGCCCCTGTCCCTATTAGAAACTGAACTTTTACGCATGACTTTTTTCCTTCATAACACGAAGAAGTCAGAAATCAAAGATCGAAATTTCTAGAAATTTTCCTTTCTAAAGACGAAAATTTCTTCAAATCTGCGATAAAATCTCTTCTAATCACAGGGATCTTAAAAAATGGAAAAAAAAAGTTCTTGAAAAATTCAAAAATCGCAAAGGACGAAATTTAGTACATCGGGCTAAAAAGACTGAAACCTGATTCCTTTTACTAATGTCATAAAATCACGTCGGAACGTGAAAGAAAGTTAAAAATCACACAAAAAATTCGCGAAATATTTAAAAATCGAAGAAGACTACTTTACTACATTCGGTTAAAATGGACAGATGGATTGAAAATAGATTCCTTTTATGAATGTAGGGAAAAAAGCACGAAACTCGAAAAAATACAAGAAATAGCGTAAAAAATTGAATGAAAAAAATTCGAATCAAAAAATTTAAAACCTCTTTCGAGGTGCATAACTTCAGGCATACAGGTAACCTTCCTGTCAAATTTTGTCCTGAACAGAAAAACATCCGGTCAGACAAAGAAAAACTCTGGACAGATAAACATCTGTCTTTATTATTATCTACTAGGAAACCCATCTTCGTTGCCCACAGAAAGGTATCTTCTATCCGAAAGAATTTCTTTTTCTTCTTAAATTTCAACTTGGGTGACAATTTTAAACTGGAGAAAACCGGAATGTATGAAAACGACATCCCAAAAGTAATTTTTTTTTTGAATTAGTAAATCTGTACATATATATGTATTTAATAAAAGGCACCAATCCGAGCAGGAAAAAAATTGTTAAAAGTGAATATTTTCTACTCAAAGAAAATCTGTCTGGGCCACGCGGATGGCATTGTCAAACTGAAGAGAAAATTGATAATACGAAAACGACTTCCATATTTTTTATTTATTTATTTTGTTTATGAGCAATACTTAGCGGTTTATAACATTTGTAAAAGGAATTCAGTTTCAAACTTTTTTGTCAAATTTTG
The DNA here is from genome assembly GCA_963932465.1 of Maratus speciosus. Taxonomy (NCBI): domain Eukaryota; kingdom Metazoa; phylum Arthropoda; class Arachnida; order Araneae; family Salticidae; genus Maratus; species Maratus speciosus. The sequence goes on along the minus strand of OZ010800.1, from coordinate 358,102,484 downwards.
TCCTTTGCTGTTTTTAAAATTTTCGAGAATTTTTATGTGATTTTTAGCTTTTTTTCACTTTTCTGGTAGTTTTTTTAATATTCGTAAGAAAAAAAAAAAAAAAAAAACTGGTTTCAAACTTTTAGCCCAATATAAGTAAAGTTTGATCTCTATGAACTTCAAAATTTTTTATGCAATTTTTGGCGTTCTTTCGCGTTTTTCGGCGATTTTTTTTGACATTTTTTCCCTAAATGGAAGAATTCTCAGTTAAATTTTGCAAGTCCTTTGATTAAATTCACGTTGTAAGAATATCAAATCTGTTCCTGTAGCAATGTGAACGAAATGTTGAAAATTTGAATTTAATCTGGATCGAAATAAAAAATTTACAATAATTCAAGGTTCGTATGATTCGAGATCGGAGCGGACATAACCCCTATGGGTATACGTTGCCGAAAGCAGTGCAGCCCAACTACAAATTCGTTCAATTTGAAGTTCGTTTTGGAAAATCTGACCATCGAAACTCCCTGGTGTTGTTATAAAATGGAACTCGCGTGGAAAATTAAATATAGATATTTCTCAAATCTTAGAGGGGGGGCCCGAAATATATGTTTGGGGGGGGGGCTCTGAAGACCTTGCTACGGCCCTGGAAGGTGACCAACGGAGCCAAGCCTTACATCCACAGAAGGCACAACCGATACTTTACCTTTCTTCTTTTCATTTATTTTTTTCTCCAACTTTTAACTCGGTCGTCCCCTTTTACGCATGTCACACCTGTTCACTTTGCACAACGCATCAGGTATAGATACTTTAAAGCAATGGCGGATCCAAGGGGAGGTCACGGGGGTCATGACCCCCCTCTGAACACCAAACAAAAATATTCTAACGATCAATTTTAAAATGAAATATACAGTAGAGTCCCGATTATCCGAGTCCCGCTTAACCGGTTTTCCGCTTTAACCGAGTTATTTTCTTCTGATGGACTGATGGATTCGATTATTATGAAGCAGCCATTATAAATGAAGTGTTAGGTGAAGATAAAAGAGCGGCCGAAAAAATTTCGAACTCTGATTTTCTGGTCAGAGTGGGGGGAAAAATGGTCATAATTTTTTTTTGCAAAAAAAAAAAAAAATAAAATAAAAATAAAAAAAAATGGCCATTTCCCCATTAAACTGTTTTGAAGTTGCTGATATAGGTATCAACGTTGACAAATTACTGACAGTAAAAATTTACAATCAATCATCCTTAAAGCTAGTTTGTAATTAACGCCTACTTATTTTCTATCAATGATTCTTTTAAAAGGAATAAGTTTATTCTCCTTACCTGTAATATAATCTGTTTCACTAACAGTAGCTTCCGCATTTTGGTGCAAAAACTGGATTCTGATGGACATAAAAAATCAAGGAGATGAAGATCTCGAATTTTTCCAGATAACGATTTCTGAATTATTCGCTAGTGGCACTAGAGAACTGAAAAAAGCTATTTGAACCTAATTTGTACCATCATCAACGCTAATTTTTGTTTAAAAGTACTTTGACCAGATGTACTATCACATACCCACTTGAAAATCAAATTCAGATTGCTAATGTTCTTGGAAGTCAGATTCTTAATAATTTCCTTTTGCATTAATAAAATACGTTCAGCAGTGTGATCTAGCAAAGATTGCAATAGACAAGATAATTCTAATTACGATAAAATACACAAAATTATTAGCTATAAAGATAAGAAAATGTATTTATATTGTATCGATGATGGAGAATTCTTTTCATTTTTTTTTTACTAATCTTGCTTATCAAATTCCTTTATGCTAATGATTATAATACTTATTTGTAATATAATACATAATAATCTATCACAAAACTGAATAATATAAAAATTTCAAACATGTTTGCCAGCCAAATTACTGTGAAAAGTAATAAATGTCATAGCTTTTGAAGCGACTAAAAAAGTGTTATTTTTACCTGTGGTTGCAAAAACCAGCACGAAATGCAGAATGGCAGTTTTTGGCAGCTGGTTTTTTTCATGATTCATTAGATAATAGATCAGGCTATTGTTTCCATTATCTGTCGTTGCGGAACACCGTGGAACTTTTAAACTTTTTGATGTTTGAAAGCAAAAAATATATATATATTTAAAAAATATATATATCAAAAATAATCATGAAATTATTAATTTTTATGTACTTAATATAATTTTTGTAACATGCGCAAAAAAGTACACACTATCATCGTGTGAATCCATTTTAAAGCATTAAAATCGGATGATATGGGAAAATGTACCACGTGTTTAGAAGAACCATTGTTTTCCTCTTTTTGTTTGCCTCAGATGACAATCCTCCAACCTTCACTTTTGAATAATACAGTTTGCCAAAGCAAAACGAAAACTTTTTTATAAGTATAGATTCTGACCTTCTAAACATTGTTCTAGCCACCTGTATAGTCAAAATTTCCTAAATAGTAACTTCATTTTTCGACTTTTGGCCAGCTTTTTTGGGATTTTGCCCCACTGTGCGCTCTACTCTGGCAGGTCATTCGACCGTTTTTTGAAAAAACAGTTTCATAACCATAATTTAACTATATTCTGACATTAAAATGACCAATAATATGGTCAGAATAGTGTTAAATTACGGTTGTGTAACCGTTTTCGGAAAAAAACGGTCAAATGACCTGCCAGAATGCTGCAAATATTTAACAGTGCAGCACCACATAATCATCAGAGAGGTCTGACAATTCACTCTCACCTCCTGCAGGAAGATTCTTGATAGCATTGGAGGAAGAACCATAAAATAGCACTGGTCTATTCCTAGACAGCGTCCATATTCGAAATAAAACATGGAATATCCACTTTTCGATTATCGCAGGAATGAACACATTTATGATGGTGAATAAACAAATATCCATTTCCACCACTATGGAAAAATACAACCTGCCAATGCATGGTGTGACATATGTGGCACGTACCGATTTTTACGGACTACATACACTAGAATTTGTACAATGTGTTACCACCATAATATATTATTCACAAGATACTTGAAAACACAGCTGTATTTTTTTCAGTCAAGTTTTCTTCTTTTTTCCAGACAAAAACAACAACAAAATTCCCTATCGAGCAACACAAAGTAACTACAAATTTCTTACCGTTCGTCTCTTTTTTGCGTCAAAATCTGCTCGCAAGAAGGGATCACCTGTTGGCATCACATGCGTCACCCATTGACATATTGAATGAAGAAGAATGGAACTTCTGCGATTAAAAAGAACTACAGTAAATTCAGCATGTGCCATATATGTCACAGTATGCAGGAAGGGGTAAAGCCGAAAATCTTATCGTAGAAATGGCGGAACTGATATGGCGAATTTTTTTTTTTCAACCGTGTTCGTCGATCGGAACTGTAGCTCGTAACCACATTGGTTCTTGCCTTTGGCAGTGTCATAGTCTATATTGGCGATAATAACATTTGGCGAAGAGTACTTCTGGGGTTTTGTATCAATTCTATTTTAAGCAGCAACGGTTTGAATGCGTACTATCATTGTAGTATAGGGCTAATACAGCGTGACTCACGTTACAAGTGGAAAGAATATTTAAATCAAAATAAACTTCTCTGTGTACATTTTAGATACAATTGTTTTACTTTTTTCGTTTTTCATATTGACTATGTATGTGGATTTGCTTCATAGGTAGTTCAAAAAATATTTTATGTTTAAATGAGTATTTCAGGTATATACAGATGTTTGACTCACGTTACAGTAAAAATGACATGGAATGTAAATACACATTTAAAATTTAAATTTCTTCCAAACCCTCATGGATACAAAATTAAAGGATGATGGAATCTTTTTTATATATATTGAAATATTTTAATGATAGAGTAGATTTGAAATGAAGGAATTATTTAAGCTTGAAAGAAAAAAAAATACCGTGACTCACGTTACATCTCTTTCATGGCATTCATTATCATTTTTCTGCCGATTTATTTGAATACAATAGTTGTTAGTTATCAATAATTTTAAAAAACATAATTGAGACATTATATACAAAAATTTAAACAAAATTTTTAATTGTTAAGCAATTATCCTTGCTTCTTATCACTTTCCATTCACTAACTTTTGGAATTGGTTGTGGATTGTTAAATAGATCTTCCAATTCCAGAGATTTGTTTAGCTTTTGAATTTCCGCGCAAGTTATCTCAAGAACAGTAATCTTCTTAGATGTTGTATTATTAAAAGCTGCAACAAAACTTGCAGCATTTACTACAATGTACTGTCTGCTACATACAGCTCCCCAAACCTGTCTTTTAACTGGTCCTCCAATTCTATCCACTGGCCCTTTGCTATGCGAAGTAGCAAAGAAATTCCATTTTATTATGAAATTGTATTTTTTGTATAATGCACGGAGAGCTACTGAAATGAAGCGGTTTTTGAATTGTGATGATGGTCCATCTGACCAAATATTCACTTCCACCAAATCTCTGTGGAGACACTCTAGAATTTTATCAATATAAGCTACAATAGTTTCCTTTGAATGTATAGTATTATCAGAAGCCAGCACCAAAGGATGAAGTGTGCCAGAATGCCAGATGGCAGCTGTAAATAAGCTCACCTGACTTTGTTGCCAGTGTGCACTCTGTATTTCACCTTGAAATCTGCAGGTATAATTTTCTGCGAAGTCAACTTGTATCAGAGCTCTTTTAAGAAATGTGGTAACAGAATTACGTTGTTTTCGGTACCCCTCTGCCTGATGCCTTTTTACATAAGTGTTCCAAAAATGTTGGTGCAAGATTAGAGATGTGTGAAATGAGTTCTTCAGCTGTTCCTTCCTCCATTATCTTTTGAATATGGGTTTCACTATCTTTTTTCCATTCATACAATTTCACATACTTCAAAATGTCAATATCTGTATTCTCAATATATCTTTTTTTAAAACCTAAACCTTCTTTACACTCACTGCCAACAGTGAAAAAAGATTCCATGCCGGGTCTCGAACCCGGGGTGTTGTGCCGGGACTCATGCAATGTGGTTTATGTTAAATTTAATTCCCCAGATGTTCTTCGGCAACTGCTAAAAGTGATTAAAAAAAAGAAAAGAAAGAACTTGTTACTAAACACAGATCATTTTAACAAGCCAATTTACGAACCACTTCTTTTTACTTCCGCATTTGATAATGAGTGCTATTACAGCCCACTTGAGTAACTCTCTAAAGCATATGTTCTAATAACTAAGATTTCACCACTAATGTGTAACTAAAAGGAACATCTGAACACTTTGACTTTTGCCAGACGCCTTTAATTATTATATATTTTTTTCTACGCTGCGAATATGTGTTTTAGCAGCTTTATGTATACTCACTCTTAATCATGTAGCCTCTCTGTTAACACGGAGTTTCTTATACTCCAGTAATATGTTTAATTATAAGTATTTAAAGCTAAAATTTGAATCTTTCTTTATCGTAAAAACACACAATACTAATTCATATTACATTATATCTTCTCATGGATTTAACGGATTTATATTAAGCTCTCAAAGGATCCTTAAAGGATAAATAATGCTTCACAAAATAAAATAAAAATAATTTCTTCAAGAAGCTTTTGGATAATCCCTGGCCACGCCACACCGATGAAGTTATACGTCATCGCGATATTGATGAATCCCAGGTAAGAGCATTTTACCTATTTCCATTTCAAAAGCAGCATAGCCACAAGAGATTTTTTCTAATTGTTTAAATATGAGACAGCGAATTCCTGCTATCGAGAATGGAGTGCTTTTGGCTTGATAGGCCACTTAAACTCCAACAAAAAGATTATGAGACTGATAAAGTACTCATGTTTAGCGAAAAAGAAGAAAAATTTTATACAGTGGCTTAGATTATAAATATTAAAAGTATTCATGTTCTGAAAAAAAAAAAATAAAAAGATGCTGCATTGAATAAAATAATGAATGTTATTGTACCAGAAATATAAAGGTGAATGAAAAAGAAACATTTATATATTTATGTTTTATGTAATGAACATTTAAATAATTAGTGAATGAACAATTTGTTGGTTGTGAGTAATAATAATAATAAAAAAAAGAAATCGTTCATTTTACAGTAAATAAATAAATAAAAAGGAAATAGGTTCGTCGCATATATAAATAAAAATAAACATGGCAGGGATAAAAGAAACTCAAATAGTCGAAAAATTAAATTCGACAAACTACGCAAATTGGAAATTTCGCGCAGAAATGATTTTAATAAAAGAAGAATTGTTTGATGTAATAACAGAAAATCCCCCAGATCCAATTAACACGGACTGGACGAAGAGGGACCGTAAAGCACGTGCAATTATCAACTTGAGTATTGAAGACTCACAAATCGTGCATGTAAAGCACTTAAACACTGCCAGAGAAACCTGGCAAGCTTTAAAAACAATTCATGAAAGGGCCAATCTCTCAAGCAAGTTATATTTGCTGAGAAAATTATACGGAGCAAAACTCCCAGAAAACGGCAATCTAATAAAACACATTACACATATTTTAGAACTTGTTGATAAACTTTCAGCCATAGGCGAAACTATTAATGACTCGCACATTTCAGCTCTGTTACTTTGTTCATTACCACCTAGCTACAACACCTTAATTATAGCCCTCGAGGCCCGTCCAGAAAATGAACTTAATTCAGAGTTTATAAAAGGAAAACTCATTGATGAATATACAAGACGTTTAGAAAACACAGATCAGAGCGAGAATTCCTCAAAAGCGTTTAAAACGCATAAAAAGTTTCCGGCTGAACACTATAATAAAAAGGACAAACAGTGCACATACTGTAAATTAAAAAACCATACATACAGAGAGTGCTGGCATCTTAAGAACAGAAACACTTACTCACCGTCACAAAAACAACAGCCGCACAAATCCAAGTATTACACATCATCGTTATGTTATGAAGACGTAAACTATTATTGAGAAAACAAAAACCGTGAAACAGAACCAATTCGGATTAACAAAACACAGGGCAATTCAGGAAAAGGCAGCGACGCAGCTTTTTTAGTCCAGAAACCAGGAAAACAAACCTGGATAATCGACTCAGGTTCATCGACACACATTCTAAACAGTAAAGATGCATTCACTAAGTTTAACGACACTGAAAAGACGACAGTCATCATTGCCAATGGAAAAACGCTGAATTCACACGGTACAGGTGAAACGACATTTAAAACAAAAACATCCGATGGAGGGATAAACACAATCACATTAAAAGAAGTATTATATGTACCAGAATTAGAATCGAACCTCATATCGGTAAGCAAAGCAACACAGAATGGCTATAAATTAATTTTCGATAAAGAAAAATGCACGTTATCCCGAAACGGGAATATTTATCTTGAAGCAAGAATGAAAAATAATTTATATCAAGTCGAATTATTAGAAAGCGCTGAAACTAATAAAGTAAACATTGCACATGAATGTAAAAATAAAAATTGCATAGAAGTTTGGCACAAACGGCTTGGCCATCGTAACTATAATGCGATAAAAGAATTAATAAATAAAAACTTAGCAGACGGTATAAAAATAAATAACTGTAATCATAATGCATTGTGTGAAATATGTATCCAAACAAAAATAAGTGATGCCCCATATCCGAAATCAACAAACTGTCCCAAAACAGGCAAAGTGCTCGATCTGATACACACGGACGTGTGCACATCTATCGGTACACCTACTATCGGGGGAAAAACAATGTTCGTCACTTTTATAGACGACTATTCAAGGTTCACAGTAATTTACTTACTTTCGCATAAAAATGAAGTTCACGAAAAGTTAAAAGATTATGTAGCCATGGTGAAAACCCAATTCGGCAGATTCCCTAAAGCTATTAGATCCGATAATGGAGGGGAATATTTAGGTAAACAAACGGAAGAATACCTAAGGGCAAGAGGTATTCAACACCAGTTTACTGTACCATTTTGTCCGAGCCAAAACGGCGTAGCGGAAAGAAAGAACAGGTCATTATTAGATATGACTAGGAGTCTACTCTCCGAAGCAGGCTTACCTCAAAAATTCTGGGGAGAAGCCATAAATACCGCCAATCACCTGCAGAATAGGCTACCAACCAAAATAACAAACAAAACACCGTTCGAAATTTGGTTCAACCGAAAACCCACCTTACACTACCTGCGTACATTCGGCTGTAAAGCTTATGCCTATATACAAAAACATCAGCGAAACAAATTAGATGATAGAGCGCAGGAAGGAATACTTGTGGGGTATGACAACAAATCAAAAGGTTACCGTATATTCACAAAAGAAAACAAAATAATAATAGCGAGAACAGTTAAATTTATAGAAAATAGTGAAAACAACTTAAAAGAAAGCGAAGAGGTAGAAAACTCAGACAATGACAACAACTACATTCAAACAGAGTTAAGTAATTCGGACGAAGAACCAACCGCGTCCAAACAACCCGACGTAGAACCGAGAAGGTCTCAGAGGTCAAATAGAGGAGTACCACCCGACAGATACGTATGTCACGTAAAAACAAATGACACATTCGAACCAACCGATTTTTATGACATAACAAACATGAACAACCCAGTAGAAAAAGAAAATTGGCTCAAAGCCACTCAACAAGAAATTAACTCATTAAAGAAAAATAAAACTTGGGACTTAGTGGATCCCCCACCAAATAAGAAAATTATTGGTTGCAAGTGGATTTTTAAGAGAAAGTTAGATAATTTAGGAAATGTACAAAAATACAAGGCCCGTTTAGTAGCGAAAGGATATAATCAGAAGTACGGCGAAGATTATGATGAAACCTTCGCACCCGTAGTTTCACACACAACAATCCGCACATTTTTAGCCTCAGCGGCATATAAAAATCTTTCTGTTCAACACATTGACATCGACACTGCATTTCTTCACGGCGAAATAGAAGAAGAAATTTTCATGAAACAACCAGAGGGTTTTATAGAAAAAAATTGTGAAAACAAAGTGTGTAAACTGAATAAAACAATCTACGGCTTAAAGCAGGCAGCTAGAGCCTGGCACAAAAAGATCGCAGAATCATTAAAAAACATGAATTTTGTGCAAAGCACTGCTGACTCATGTTTGTTTACTAGAAAAGAAAAGGAAAATTTCACTTATATCATCGTCTACGTTGACGATATTTTAATCGCGAGTAAAAGTGAAATAATTAAAGATGTAATAAAACAATTGCAAAATGAGTACGGAGTAAAGGACTTAGGCGAAATAAGTCAGTACCTAGGAACCAACATAATCAAAACGAACGATGGTTACAAATTAAACCAAAAGTCAAAAATAGAAGATTTGGTTAGAAAGTTAAATTTAACAGATGCAAGACCTATTGGTACACCGATGGAAGTAGGTTTCTATAAATTAGAAGATAGCGACAATTTACTTCCGAACAATACAAAGTTTAGGCAAGCGATCGGTTCGCTCTTGTATATTGCAACAGTCACTCGACCCGACATTATGGCACCAGTAAATATACTTAGTAGGAGAAGTGCAACGCCACGCGAGAAGGATTGGAAAGCGGCAAAAAGAATTATTATTTACCTCAATTGCACAAAAAACCTATGCCTAACAATAAGCAAAAATAAACCACCAATACTCATCGCGTATGCTGATGCTGATTGGGCTGGGGACACTAAAAATAGAAAATCAACCACCGGCAATATTTTTTTTCTGGGTGATAATCCCATTCAATGGACTACAAAATTACAGTCAAGCATTGCATATTCTTCCGCTGAAGCGGAATATGTTGCTGCAGCAACCGCAGGACAAGAAATTTTATGGCTATTAAAACTGCTAGAAGATCTTAACTTGTATCAAGTAAAACCTATTTTACTTTACCATGACAACCAAAGCAGTATAAAGATGATAGAAAATGAAAAATTTTCGAAGCGGACAAAACACATTGATATCCGCTTTCACGCCATAAGACAATTAAAGGAGGATAAAATTATCGAATTAAAATATTGTCCCACGCAATACATGATTGCTGACTGCTTGACGAAGCCCACACCCAAACCTCAACTTTTGTGTGACATCAAGACTATGAATTTGTTACCTTATCCATCTGAGGAGATTAAGGAGGAGTGTTAAATTTAATTCCCCAGATGTTCTTCGGCAACTGCTAAAAGTGATTAAAAAAAAGAAAAGAAAGAACTTGTTACTAAACACAGATCATTTTAACAAGCCAATTTACGAACTACTTCTTTTTACTTCCGCATTTGATAATGAGTGCTATTACAGCCCACTTGAGTAACTCTCTAAAGCATATGTTCTAATAACTAAGATTTCACCACTAATGTGTAACTAAAAGGAACATCTGAACACTTTGACTTTTGCCAGACGCCTTTAATTATTATATATTTTTTTCTACGCTGCGAATATGTGTTTTAGCAGCTTTATGTATACTCACTCTTAATCATGTAGCCTCTCTGTTAACACGGAGTTTCTTATACTCCAGTAATATGTTTAATTATAAGTATTTAAAGCTAAAATTTGAATCATTCTTTATCGTAAAAACACACAATACTAATTCATATTACATTATATCTTCCCATGGATTTAACGGATTTATATTAAGCTCTCAAAGGATCCTTAAAGGATAAATAATGCTTCACAAAATAAAATAAAAATAATTTCTTCAAGAAGCTTTTGGATAATCCCTGGCCAGGGGCGTCGCCATGGGGGGGGGGGGGGTATGGGGGGGAGCCTCCCCCCCCAATATATGTGAAGTTGGGAAATTTGAGCTTAGAGTTGGGAAATTCTAGATTTTTGTGACAATTTCTTTTTTAAAAGCAATAGTAAAAAATTACGAAATTTTTATTGTTTTGGTGATTGTGTTTCTGAGTACTGTAACAGTAAACAAGTTAAATTATCAAAAGAAATACAAAAAGAAATCAGCCACACTCAATTTAGTGTTTTTCAGTTATACAAAAATATTATACATTTACCAGACCTAAATTTCTCTAATCCTGTCCATCAATAACTGACTATCCAGTTCCTTTATTTCCTCCAAAACTTTGTTCCTTTCTCAAAATTTTCAACCTACCTCACCTTCTCCTCCTAAAACAGAATCCAGCTATTTTAATCCAAAGGGATTGCATCTTCTTTTGAAAATTGGAGATCACTTGTAGCACAACAGAAAGGAATGTAGTCACCTACTTGAAACACAGCTGAGCAAGAAGTTTTGATGAGTTTTCACAAATTGCAATAATTTTTTAACTAATTTCCCGATTTTTGGACAATATTTTATTCATTCTCGTGATTTTTTGCCACAAAAATTAGTTAACCCTTCGCAGTCACTTTTCTTGACTGCGAAGGGTTAACTAATTTTTGTTACATAACGTTATATGAGCAAATGTGAATAAAAGAAGTCGTTGGTTCTGATAAATTTGTCACATTTTACTTTTACATGTGTGTGTGCGAAATATATATTAGTCCTATTAGATGTAAATTTCCAATTGGGCAGGAGATTAATATTAACACAATTATTCTAATTGGTAAACAAATCGGTAAACAAAATTGGATTTGTTTACCAATTATAATAATTGTGTTAATATTAATCTAGTGTAATTTCGTATCCAGCGATTTCTGGAGTTCCATTACCTGAGATTTATTCTGTTGAGCTGAACCAGGTTTCAGACCAGATGCTGTAATCATCAAGGTTAGCTGGGTGAAAAAGTTCGACCGGAATCGTCCGGGATAGCTCAGATGGCAGAGCACTGGCGGCTTCAGACAGGAGGTCCCGGGTTCGAATTCTGGTCCGGACATTTTTCGCCCAATTGGAAATTTACATCTAATATGATTTGTTTACCAATTAGAATAATTGTGTTAATATTAATCTAATATATTAGACCTGTTCGTTTATATTTATGGGTGATTGTGAAATTTTAAACCAAAAGTCTAGTGTTGTGTGTTTAAAGGTGTTCTAAAAAATGACTATAAATATCAGAACGAAAGAACCCTTCATAATAGGAAAAGAGTTTTAGTGGAAGATTTTGGAGCATCTAAAAATCCATTCGAGGATGATAAAGGTATAAAAAGAACGATTTGAATTTGGAAAGAAATATGCCTATGAAAGCTGTCCATCATCTGAAGAAAAAAATCGACATGCACAGTAACGCTAACACGTTGCACTTGAATAAAATTTTGAAGCAATAAAGATTTCTTTATAGACAAGTTCACAAACAATTATGAATATTAGGATATGACTGAAGAAGCTGACTTCCGAAAGCGCGGTAGGAAAACGATTTCACCAAAGAGAATAGATAAAAATAATAGCACAGCAATGAACATTAATACACATAAGTTTTACAGGAAATAATTATAAGAAATACAAGAAAATTTCGGCAATTTAGTAATGAGCTTAAATGACAATGTTCCCTATATCAGGAGAATATTGCACCAATACATTTCATATTTAAATTTCAATTGTGCAAGGCAAATTTGAGTATCACTAACTTAGAAAAGTTAATAATGTTTCCATCTGGATATGAGAAACGGATGTACACGACTTGAGAGTCAAATAGAAATAAACCAAATCCTAACGGACTAGCTGATATCCGATTCACCAACTTTTCAGCCGATTTTAAACCCAACTTTTTCCCGTTCAAAGGGAGAAAAAGGCTGTCGTTGCTAAAGTTGGAGTAAAACCACTATTACTAGTACCAGCCGTTAATATTTATTGCCTATTCGTATCAATCGCTTATCTCTGATTGGCTGAAATGTTGAAAGTTGGGGGGAAAAGGCGTGGCTAGCGCATACTTTTTTAGAGCTGTGGATAAAAAGTTGGGGATATTGCTGTTTGCTATCACACTGGGTGTTGAGACAATATTTCACGAAAAGTTGGAGGAAATCAAGAGTTGGCTCAAAAATTGCTCGAAAAGTTGGTGAATCTGGTAGCAGCTTTAAACAAACCTTTTACTCATGCCAAGAAATTCAAAGACTATTTGGGTCATGCCGTCAAACTATATACTCATATCTTAACATTCACAGAAGCTTATCTTTATGGCGTTGCATCTAATGAAAGAATCTTTAGTCAAATAAAAATTAAGAAATATATATATTACAAACTACAATGAGGGATGACAGGCTTGACAGCCTAATGCTTTTAAAATGTGAAAGTCAAATAGTGGATTTTATTAAACTGGATGATGTTATCATCAGGTTGGCTTCTTCGAAGACAAGAAGAATTAATGTTAAATGAAAACAATTCGGATGTGCCAATCCCAAAACTTTATTCTATCCCTTATACAGGGCTCGCAAATGGTCCGCCAACTGAATACCAATAAATTTTAAAAGAAAATTTTATGGTAGGTTTGCGCTAGAATTAACTTTCAAAGGTGTTTCCGGGGCGGTTTGAAAGAAAAATCTAAAAAGAAAATTTTTCTAAAATAATATTGGTATTCAGTTGGCGGACCATTTGGGAGCCCTGCATATATGTTAATACCTCAAAATTTGCAACCACAATGCTAAAATTAAATAATAATTCTATGCCCATAATAATGAATTCTAAAGGTATATATTCGTTTAATTGTGTTCATTTAAAAAGGAGATAAAAGCCTCGCATTTTTCAAACAAATCATTGAATTTCGGCACACACCCTGTTAGATGCAACCAAAATTCCAAACCCAAAGAACACAAAAGTGATACCCAGTAAACACCGAAGCCCAATAAGGAAGTGCAACCGAATATGAAGTTTGACTAAATTCCGTGCATTAGTTTTTCAGATATAGCTAACGCGAAAATCGTGAAAAATGCTGCACAGCAGTGCCACCTGTTTTATAATATACACAAAATCCTAATAAGCACCAAATTATGTCAAGGTTTAACAGAATATGAAGTTTGATCAAATTCCGTGCAACAATTTTTGAGAGATAGCTATCGCTAAAATCATGTAAATCGTGAAAAATGCAGCTTAGCAGCGCCACCTTTCGGGCGATTTACACCAAAAACTAATCAGCATAAATTCTTATCAAGATGTAACTGAATCTAAAGTTTTACTAAATTCCTCGCATTAGTTCTTGAGATAGAGCAACCACAAAATTTGTGTCACATGCACACAGACAGACATTTTCTAAAAGCAGTCAAATCGTGTTCAGGACCTGCATGTTTGTTTTTTATTAAACAAACCAATAATTAGAATTTTTATGTTTCCAGTTTCAAAATTTTTCTTTGGAAAGGAATTTTTTATGCATAAGTTTCATTATCATTATTATACACATTGTGGTACACGTATTATACACACTTTAGTTGAAAGTTGGAAGAATTTGTTTCAAGTTGGGAAATTTTCGAATTCTCCCCCCTGAAAAAAAATCTGTAGCTACGCCCCTGTCCCTGGCCACGCCACACCGATGAAGTTATACGTCATCGCGATATTGATGAATCCCAGGTAAGAGCATTTTACCTATTTCCATTTCAAAAGCAGCATAGCCACAAGAGATTTTTTCTAATTGTTTAAATATGAGACAGCGAATTCCTGCTATCGAGAATGGAGTGCTTTTGGCTTGATAGGCCACTTAAACTCCAACAGTTTAGTCGGTAGAATGTCGGTGCGCTATACTGATGGCCCGAGTTCGAGTCCCGGCATGGAATCTTTTTCACAAGGTTGGCCTTTGCGCCTTTTAAGCAATTAATTTGAAATTTGATTTTCATTTGAAAAAAAAAACAGGTCTTGAATATATAAAAAAGGTTTTCTATGCAACTTAATAGCAATATTTAAAAGATAAAATACAGTATTAACTTTTTTTCAAAAGTAACTCTCATTACATGGATGTGACTCACGTTACATGTGACTCACATTACCAAAGGAATTAGTGTTTATTCTGTATATTTAAAGCTTATAATTTATTTTTAGGGTTATATATTAATTGTTAGCATATCACAGAAGGAAAGTATGAAATTATACATAAATGCATTCAGTATTTTTTCAGTAGTGATGAAAAATGCATGTTTTTGTGACTCACGTTACATGTGTAACAAAGATATATTCATGTAGTGATTTGATTTACAATTAAGCAATCTGTTACTTTAAAAAGGTATTTATTATGTAACTATTAGATATGAAAAAAGTATAAACATAGTAAAATGTTTCAAACTTACCAATTATAGCAGAGGATGAAGTTCAAAAATCCATAATATTGCTCTCTCCGCAAATTACGAAGCACATGGTTGCATAATGTTAGCCATTTTGAAATTAAAACACTGTTGCCAATTTTAATTTTGCATGGAAAAATAACTTTGAACATTTTTGTTGCCAAAAAAATGTAATAAATGTACATTCATAAATATCATTTTTTTTCAATGTGTGTCCATGATTTCATGGATTAGCTTTATAACGTTTGTCTCTCAATCTGAGTACTTGAGTTCGAATCCAAGATTGCGAAAAGTTGGTTAAATTTTTCAATGGTTAATTAAGTTATAAAAAATATTTTTTAATATTTAATTATTAACATAATATTATTAAATAATTTTCTATTATATATATAAAATCCAAACCGAAATTTCGTTCCGAACGCCTAGATTTCGAGTTCTACTGCATGGATTCTTACGGAGCTTATACCGTTAGATCGGTATCATTTCAGGGAAGGTTTTAAGCTATAACACACCCAGGGTCGTACTGGCATAACTGAGAGGGCGGTGGCAAAATGGATAAGAAGGGCGCCGATTGCCTTACAAAAGGGCGCAAATGCTTATATCTATATATATATATATACAGTGAAACCTCCTTGTGCGACCACCTCACAGAACGACCATTTTTGCATGGGACGAAATTTATTCCCGTAGGCTCAATACGAATTTTACCCCCACTCAGAAACCATCCCAGTTGAGCTCCCTCCATGAGTGACCCATTTCTTTGAAGAAAATGAAACAAATTCAGTTTTTTCCTGGTCGCTTGAAGAAGGTTTTATTAGAAAAATAATTCCGGAGAGCGCATTATTCATCAAACTTCTAAACTAAGTTTAGATTTTTTTAATTCCGGTAACTTTTAAGTGTTTAAACCCCTTTGTGCTTTTTTAGACAATGAATTTAACTCTGATCACAAATTAAGAATGACGGTCAATAAACTTTCCTGCCCTATTCTGTCAGGAAACTCTCAAAGAAATAGATAAATGAATGAAATCGTCATTATTTGTTCCCGTCCAAAAAAAAAATACTGCCGAATATTCGTTATTACTATAACTGCCCCTTCCTAGCCTCCCCCAAACGACACTCCCATCCAAAGAGCCGCACATACTATGTATTAACATACTAGGTGACAATGGCGGATCTAAGACGGGGGGGGGGGCGATCGCCCCCCCCCCCCCTGGTCTAATAAAGGGTTTGCAAAATGACTTTATGCATCCTCACGGGAAATCACTTGGGGCGAAGCTCGAGCCAAGGGTCGCGCCAGTTTAAATCCATGAGACACGGGCTGGGTCAGGTCTTCTCTCTTTTAGAGCTGGGCCGTGCCCTGATCTTACATTTTCTGCAGATTTCTTTTTCGTCCAGGTCGAGCCTGGTGTGGACTTCATTCTTCTTAGAGGTCCGCACTGGCCAAAATTTCCAGGTCGGGGCTCGGCCCAGAATAAAATCTAAACGTTCGCTCCGTGTCAGCCCGTATGATAAGCATTATTGTCCAGTCCGCGACCCGTGCACTAGAGATATGCACGGGTCGAAATTTCCAGGCCCGGGTCCGGCCCGACTCATAGAAAAAAAATTCGGCCCGATACAAAAATTTAAAGTTCGACCCGAGCCTGGCCCCGCCCGTAGGAAAAAAATATTGGTCCGGCCCGACCCGGTAAAAAACTCAAAAGTTCGGTCCGAGCCCGGAAAAAAGTTTAAATCTTGGCCCGGCCCGAGTGATTTTCTACAAAAATTGATTTTTTACGTCGATTTGGTTAAAAACTTGTCTTGTACGAGGAGATCTGACCAAAAATATTTATCTTAACATTATTTTTTTCATGTTTATAATCTTCATTTTTATCATTAGTGCCGCAGGCTGCGATATTATTTTTTTTAATGAATCTCTATTTCATATATGTAAATGTTTCAGATATCATTAATATTGTTAATCCATATTCCATATTTTGAAGTGTTAAAATCTGAAAAATGCTATGCAGTAAAATCTTCTAAAATGGAATTGCATAGAAAAGGGGAAAAATGCGTTATAGACATTCACTTCTTAGCAAGTGTAAATGTATTATATATTCTTTTCTTACGTATTAGTATATTAATTTTGTATGGATCAACACGTTTTTCAATTTAAAACAGGGTTCCGTCATAGGCAGGTTCTTTTTCACATGTTTTACTAGATTTTAATTTAGCTATATTTTACTAAGCGTAGAAATCTATAATTCTTTAAAAAGAATAAATTTTAATGTTTAAGTGTAGAATAATGGCAGTTTAAAAATGTATGCATTTTTTGCAAAAATTTTTG
The DNA here is from genome assembly GCA_963932465.1 of Maratus speciosus. Classification (NCBI taxonomy): domain Eukaryota; kingdom Metazoa; phylum Arthropoda; class Arachnida; order Araneae; family Salticidae; genus Maratus; species Maratus speciosus. The sequence continues at coordinate 358,085,087 of OZ010800.1, read as the reverse complement.
GGCCACGCCTAATTTTACTGACCTTTAAATGGACCAGGCCACCCTGAGACAATGATTTTCATACGGGCTGGGTCAAAACTAGGACTGAAAATTTTGGGCCGTGAAGGCTAGGAATGGAGCCAGGCCCGGCTCTGTACGGAAAAATAAGTTAGGCCCGTCCCGGTCCCAGCCTTCAGAAAAAAGTATGGCCCGGTCCCGGCCCGAAGAGGGTCGAGACCAGGCCCGAATGCCGTGAATGAAAATCGGCCCGAGCCCGGCCCGTGCAGATCTCTACCGTGCACTCCTCTAAATTCTCTCCCCCCCCCCCCCCCCACGAGGCCAAGTTGGTCTGGCATATTACTTATTTGTTATTCGTAAAAATTATATTTATGTTGTACATTTGTTTAGCGTAATCGTTAGAAATTTAATTTGATTTGGTAAGTTACAGAGATACATTTTTAAAAATCTACTTTTTTTTCTTTGTAGAGCTTTAAAATTATAACGTTCTTTTATCACTCGTTTATTTCATTCTAAACTGATTTTCTTACTGGATTTTCATTTGAATGTCATTGTCTGAGACATATTTTTACGTAGTGTTTATATACATAATTGCCTAAATATTCATTAATATCATTGTTTTTCTGTTGTCATGAATTTCGAACATAATCTGGAAATAAAATATGAGCATAAGTAAGTGCGCTTTATGAATAATTTTAATTGCAAAATGCAGGATGGTCTGCTGTCTATTTTTTAGTTTCTCTACCGGGTCGGGCAAATAATTTTTTTGTGTGGGTTAGACCTGGGCTTGGGCCTGGAAATTTCAGCCCGGGTAAAACCCTAACTGACATATCGAAGACAGCTTTAATTTTTTAAAATGCTTCTTTCAGCCATCATCCCATAGCTACTGAATATACCCGATGTCCTAAAATGTTCTGACTGATTTTAAAATTCAGTAATTTGCAAATGTTATTAACTTGCAAATGCAGCTATTAACTTACTATTAACTTGCAAATGCAGCTATTAAAAAAATTTATATATATTTGCAGAGGGTTAGGTAAGACGTCAAGAGCAGGGTTGATTATATTCCGAATTTTCCAAAAGCTTTGAAAATTTAACTCTCTTGTTGCGCATTCTGCGATTTCCACGGCCAACGTAAAAGTACACTGTAAAAAAAATCCATGGACTTTCCGTTTTGGAAAAGGCAACTAGTTGCCTTTTCTGAAACGAATAGATTCTTTTGAGAATGAAAAGTTTTAATTTACAACACGATTAGTTTCACATCTGCAATGAAAGTAATCTTTTTGGTAATGAAAGATGTCACTTTCATTGCAGATGTGAAACTAATCGTGTTGTAAATTAAAACTTCTCTTTCTCAAAAGGAATCTATTCCGTTTCGGAAAAGGCAACTAGTTGCCTTTTCCAGAACGGAAAGTCCATGGATTTTTTTTACAGTGTAGCAAAATTTGCGCAACCCGCAATTTCTGCAGCAAATTTTTTTTAAAGATCAATTTTTTTAAAAAACTCTTTCACAAAGATTTTGGATATATTTTACCTGTAAATTATATGCACATTTGAAACATGTAATAAATTAAATGCGCAATTTTTGAACCTATTTTGATTTAAGAAAAAAAAAAAGAAATACGCAGCGAGAGGGTTAAGGCATTCGATTCCGAAAATTGAAAAAATTCATCGATCCGAAAATTCGGACATAAAAATAGTTGCGAATTTTGACAAATGGTCGCCATAAAAAATCTATTTCGTCAATCGTTCGCAGGAAATAACTTTAATTTCGACAAAGAATCGAAGAAAAAACGCGGAATTCATCAAAGGGCTAGAAAATTACATTAATTTCGTCAAAGGGTTGCGGAAGAAACTCATATTTCAACAAAGGATCGTAGAAGAAATGCGAATTTCCTCAAACGGCTGCGGAAAAACGCGAGTTTTATCAAAGGGCTGCGAAAACATGCTAATTTCGTCAAAGAGTTGCGGAGAAAATGCGAATTTCGTCAAAGAGTCGTGGAAGAAATGCGAATTTCATCAAGGAGTCGTGGAGAAAATGCAGTGATCTCTTTAGAAAACAGCACACATACATACATCTATATTTATTATTATAGGTATAGTTTTTAATCTGAAACAAAATACTGAACTAACTTTTGAAGAAAACGTGTTAACCCAAACCCGGCTTGTAGGAATCTACACTCAGCCTGAAACCGACCCGGATCGAAAACAGCTAACCCGACCGGCAACAAAAATAATTAGTGGCAGGAGGGAATCCCACTCCCTCTACTGTAACCTTTCAGGAAATTTGCTTTGAATTTCAGATTTTTTTTTTTTTCTTTCTCAGAATCACCCTTGATCAGGAGTTTTTTTTTTTAACTGCGATTCTTGATTTTAGTTTAAAATAGCGGCGATAGATGGTGCTGCAAGCAATAGGCGCTAAATCGATTCCCGGAGGAGGAAGGACAGAAATCGGGCCCCAATTTAACGAGTACTGTTTGGAGCGCCACTATCGTTGCTATTGTAAAGTAAAATCAAGAATCGCAGTAAAAAATATCTTGACAACTTACATAACGCTCCTGAAAGACTTTTTTAAATTCCTGTCACCATTTGTAAATTAAAGAATTTTAAACTCAGTGAGTCCATTTTAGCACATCCGGTGTGCTTTTTTAATAAGTTCCGAAGCATTCTTTACTGAATTGCAACTGATCTTAGATATAAAGAGACAAGCAGTCTTATAAGCAAATTAGTATTTTTTACATAATCCAGAAGATTAAAAAGTATTCCTAAAAAATTATTTGGGCGTGTCCGTTATGGAGCTTTTACTGCATATAGTTTTTATCTTAAAAAATATTTTGACTTTCTATTCAAAATTAGGGTCCCTTCTCGCAAGAGTGAAAACCCTCGCCCCAAATTGACCCAAACTCGAAATAATGTATATCAATTTGCCCCAAACCCAAAGCGCTAGGTGCAGCTATAAAGTAGAAGTCAACCCGACCCGCAGCAGAAAATGAGAAGTCAGCCGGACCCAAACCCGACCCGCAGCGAAAAGTAGAAGTCAACCATACCCAAACGCGATACACAGCAAAAATTATAAGTCAACCAGACCAGCAGCAAAAATTACAAGTCAGCCGGACCCAAACCCGACCCGCAGCGAAAAGTAGAAGTCAACCATACCCAAACGCGATACACAGCAAAAATTATAAGTTAACCAGACCAGCAGCAAAAATTACAAGTCAGCCGGACCCAAACCCGACCCGCAGCGAAAAGTAGAAGTCAACCATACCCAAACGCGATACACAGCAAAAATTATAAGTTAACCAGACCAGCAGCAAAAATTACAAGTCAGCCGGACCCAAACCCGACCCGCAGCGAAAAGTAGAAGTCAACCATACCCAAACGCGATACACAGCAAAAATTATAAGTTAACCAGACCAGCAGCAAAAATTACAAGTCAGCCGGACCCAAACCCGACCCGCAGCGAAAAGTAGAAGTCAACCATACCCAAACGCGATACACAGCAAAAATTATAAGTTAACCAGACCAGCAGCAAAAATTACAAGTCAGCCGGACCCAAACCCGACCCGCAGCGAAAAGTAGAAGTCAACCATACCCAAACGCGATACACAGCAAAAATTATAAGTTAACCAGACCAGCAGCAAAAATTACAAGTCAGCCGGACCCAAACCCGACCCGCAGCGAAAAGTAGAAGTCAACCATACCCAAACGCGATACACAGCAAAAATTATAAGTTAACCAGACCAGCAGCAAAAATTACAAGTCAGCCGGACCCAAACCCGACCCGCAGCGAAAAGTAGAAGTCAACCATACCCAAACGCGATACACAGCAAAAATTATAAGTTAACCAGACCAGCAGCAAAAATTACAAGTCAGCCGGACCCAAACCCGACCCGCAGCGAAAAGTAGAAGTCAACCATACCCAAACGCGATACACAACAAAAATTATAAGTTAACCAGACCAGCAGCAAAAATTACAAGTCAGCCGGACCCAAACCCGACCCGCAGCGAAAAGTAGAAGTCAACCATACCCAAACGCGATACACAGCAAAAATTATAAGTTAACCAGACCAGCAGCAAAAATTACAAGTCAGCCGGACCCAAACCCGACCCGCAGCGAAAAGTAGAAGTCAATCATACCCAAACGTGATACACAGCAAAAATTATAAGTTAACCAGACCAGCAGCAAAAATTACAAGTCAGCCGGACCCAAACCCGACCCGCAGCGAAAATTAGAAGTCAACCATACCCAAACGCGATACACAGCAAAAATTATAAGTTAACCAGACCAGCAGCAAAAATTACAAGTCAGCCGGACCCAAACCCGACCCCCAGCAAAAAGTAGAAGTCAACCATACCCAAACGCGATACACAGCAAAAATTATAAGTTAACCAGACCAGCAGCAAAAATTACAAGTCAGCCGGACCCAAACCCGACCCGCAGCGAAAAGTAGAAGTCAATCATACCCAAACGTGATACACAGCAAAAATTATAAGTTAACCAGACCAGCAGCAAAAATTACAAGTCAGCCGGACCCAAACCCGACCCGCAGCGAAAATTAGAAGTCAACCATACCCAAACGCGATACACAGCAAAAATTATAAGTTAACCAGACCAGCAGCAAAAATTACAAGTCAGCCGGACCCAAACCCGACCCGCAGCGAAAATTAGAAGTCAACCATACCCAAACGCGATACACAGCAAAAATTATAAGTTAACCAGACCAGCAGCAAAAATTACAAGTCAGCCGGACCCAAACCCGACCCCCAGCAAAAAGTAGAAGTAACACGACCCACAGTGCAAAAAATTAGCCTCGACCCTCGCATCAGATAGGAATCTCCAAATTTCTAAAATCGCCCCCCCCCCCCTTGAGGACCCTCCAGATCCGCCCTTGCAAGGTGATAAATCTAGAAGGTATTGCTAATATTGATTAAATTCGTTATTTTTAAATTAAATTATTTTTTAATATTTTTTCATGTTTATAGCACTTTATATTTAATTAATTTTTGTTTCAATCAAATTATTTTTTGATTAATAATTATTTACTGCCGTTTCTACGCAAAACATTATTCAGATAGCGTGCATATATGTATGTTTATGTTAATTACTTTGAATTTATTTTTAAAACAGTTTCTCTTTCGTTTTCGCTCAAAACTAGGAAGATAACCGAAATTCGATTTCTGTCGAACACTATTTTTATGTTTGTAAATGAGCAGAAATTTTCGCATTATTGAACGTTAAAAAATACTTTTTTGAGATCGCTTTAAGTATTTACACGTAATCATAACTTATAAATTTCGGAAAATCGAGTTTTTATTTTAGCGGCTTAATCAACGGAATTAAGATTTCTTTATGTTGCCAAAATCTGGTATAGACAATTCTATGTAAGTAAAAAAAAAAGAAAGAAAAAATACAATAAGCATTCTATTATAATTATAACATAAAATTAAAACTAGTTTTTCTCAAAATTGCATTTTTAAATAGATGACCACGACACGATTACTTTAATAATACTGAATTGTTTCACTTCTAATTTTGTCAGCTTTTTTTCTTACATAATTATGCAGTGCATTAAGGGTTTTTTTTTTTTTTTTCCAGACATCAAAAGTCAGTATTTTTCTACGATAAAAGTTGAATATTTCCATCCTTTGTCCCGTCTAGTCACTAAAATAAGTCATATTTAATTAAAAATTAATTTCAGATAAGCCAAATTTAAACTACAATGGCCGCCGCAACTCACGCGCACACACACACACACACACACACACAAAAAAAAAAAACATACACCAGAAGAGCGACAATAGCTTCAAATATATATGCATTTTTTTAAAGTAATATTTATCAAAATTATATTAAAGCATTGTATTACAAAATAAAAAACAAAGTCAAAGAAAATAGAAACACTTAACCCCCTGAGGGGCAAGCAAAAATGTTTCTAAATATTGAATTCTCACCAGAATAATTGAAAAATTTTATTTTTAAATAAGGAAAAGCAACATTTCATCGATTTCCCCCCAAAGTTAAAATTAAATATAAAATTTAGTTAAAATTTTCTGGACAGAATCTTGTTTAAATTAGGTAGGATATATTTTATCCCACCGCCCCTCAAGGGATAAGAGAGCTAGTCACTCAGCTTCGAAATTCTTCTCCGTAATGTTAAGTCTATGGATTTTTGATGCATTCGTATATTTAAAATATCTTCTCGAGAAATTCACATTTTTAACATCTTTTTTCTGTGTACCATAGCTGCCAACATCTTACGCTTTTTCAGACCACAAAAATTTTATAGTAAATTTTACCTTTTTAAATCGCCGTAGTCTGCCGATTAAATAAGGCAAAAATTTCTATTAAATTTTTGTGGTCTGAAAAAGCGGAAGAGTTGGCAGCTATGTGTGTACTCAAGATTTTAACACTTCAGCCACTCGTAAGATTTTAACATTTCATATAAAATTAAGTTTATACTTTAGAAATATTTTGAGAACTAAGAAAAAAAAAAGGGGGGACATTTTTTAGGAAGTGTACACAAAAAATAGAAGTTAAAAATATTCATTTCCCGTGGAGATATCGCATCCAATGCTCATAGACTTTATATGAGTGAGGGGAAATCGGAAGCTGAGTGACCAGCCCCCTTAATTGCGTAATGTGGAAAAAAATTGAAAAGAAGAATAACACGTTTTTTCCTACCGCAATTAAGCTTATATGTGTTCATTATTTTTCAGTTATTTTTTACTCGATATCTTGAAAAAAAGAAACGTATCTAAAAAATTATAAGCTTTATTGACAAAGTTATTTTTCGTTTTCACCTTAATGGCAAATTTTAAAAATTTGATGTATGTATCAATGAAAATTATTTAATAATGTCGTCAAAAGTTTTGGGCAGGCTAAAACAGATGTAAAACAATTAAGAATTCTCGACTGAAGAGGAATTTTGTGTAATACACCACTTGTGTTATTACACAAAACATTATAAAACTGCTATAACAGTTGCTTAATTCAATATTTTATTTTTTCGTTTTTTAACGATTCATTCTTCACAGATACCTGTACGCCGAGCGTGTGTCTTGTATTAATTAGTATTTCATGGGAAAATACCTCCGCAGTCCACATCCGATTTCTATTTTCTCCAGAAATCTCAGAATACAGTATAATCAATAAAAAGTGTCACATCTGGTATTACTACAGAAACCACTGGGTATAGAACCGGGGGCGTCGCGAAACAACTAGAGAAGAAAGTTGTTTCGCGACGGCCCCGATAGAACCCATATCTAATAGTTGAAACTCCGCCGAAATGGTAATTTGTCACCTTAGGAACTCCCACGTTATTGACTAACAGCATTGAAAACTGAACACAAACACATTTGCACTTATCTTTACTTATATTCATCCATTCTTTTGTAAAACGACTTTTACAATTTTAGTGGTTTATCTATTTATTTTAATTACATGTGTATTTTTCAATTTATAAATCGGGATGGTGTTTGAAGTTTAAAGCGGTTAAGCAGATCGGATTTTAGAAAACGGCAGAAAACGTTTTTAGCTATCGAAAAAATCTCACCAAGAGCGCCATGATTACAAAAACACGATATTAGTTTTTTGAAAGTTATTTTTACAGAGGCGCTGAAAAAATGTGACCAAGGGCGCCATGATTAGAAAAATAAGATATTAGTTTTTTTTAAAACTTATTTTTACAGAGGCGCTGAAAAATATCTGACCAACGGCGCCATGATTAGAAAAACACGATAATAGGTTTTTGAAAATCATTTTTACAGAGGCTCTGAAAAATATCTGTCCAAGGGTGCCATGATTAGAAAAACATAATAGTTTTTTGAAAAGCATTTTTACAGAGGCGCTGAAAAATATCTGACCAAGGGCACCATTATTACAAACACACGATATTAGTCTTTTTAAAGTTATTTTTACAGAGGCGCTGAAAAAAAATCTGACCAAGGGCGCCATGATTACAAAAACACGATATAGTTTTTTGAAATTTATTTTTAGAGGCGCTGAAAAAAATCTGTCCAAAGGCGCCATGATTAGAAAAACACGATAACAGTTTTTTGAAAAGCATTTTTAGAGAGGCGCTGAAAAAAAAATATGACCAAGGGCGCCATGATTCGAAAAATACGATATTAGTTTTTGAAAATTTATTTTTACACAGGCGCTGAAAAAAATCTGACCAAAAGCGCCATGATTAGAAAGACACGATAATAACTTTTTGAAAGACATTTTTACAGAGGCGCTGAGAAATATCTGACCAAGGGCGCCATGATTACAAAACAAACGATATTAGTTTTTTTAAACTTATATTTACAGAGGCGCTGAAAAAAATCTGACCAAAGGCGCCATGGTTACAAAAACACAATATAGTTTTTTGAAATTTATTTTTACAGAGGCGCTGAAAAAAATCTGTCCAAGGGCGCCATTATTAGAAAAACACGATAATAGTTTTTTGAAAGGCATTTTTACAGAGGCGCTGAAAAAAATTTGACCATGGGTGCCATGATTACAAAAACACGATATTAATTTTTTAAAAGTTATTTTTACAGAGGCGCTGAAAAAATCTGACTAAAGGCGCTATAATTACAAAAACACGATATTAGTTTAGTTTTTTAAATTTATTTTTAGAGAGGCGCTAAAAAAAATCTGTCGAAGGGCGCCATGATTAGAGAAAATAGTTTTCTGAAAGGCATTTTTACAGAGGCGCTGAAAAAATATCTGACTAAGGGCGCCGTGATTAAAAAACACGATATTAATTTTTAGAAAGTTATTTTTACAGAGGCGCTGAAAAAATCTGACCAAGGACGCCATGCTTACAAAAACACGATATTAGTTTTTTGAAAGTTATTTTTTACAGAAACGCTTTAAAAAAAATCTGACCAAGGGCGCCATGATTACCGAAGCCGCCGCTCTGACATTGGGACCAAATGAAATTAAAATCAAAATCTCCTGTCTTAAATTGGAATTCCTTTTTTTTTTTTTTATTCCTATCTTTTGTCTTTTGTACTTTCACAAAAAGCAGAAATATCAAACTACCGGGCAGCCACACAGGGCGCTAAACATTTGACAGAAAATATGCTAAATACGCCATTAATTCTAATATTAATTTATGTGGAAGTTACTATTCTTCGAGGTACTGAATAAAATCTGGACCTGGGCGCCATGACTATCGAAGTTTCTGTCAATGAATCCACTTAAAATGAGAATCTGTTTCTTATACAGTGTTTCGTCGTTTATACTTGCGCAAAAGGCAGAAATACAAAAATACCTGGCAACACCAGGGGGGCTAAATACTTAGACGCAGAAAATATGCAAACTTATTAGACGCAGACTTATTAGACACTTATTAGAAGCATTCTTAAAGCAGAACTTATTTAGGCGTATATCTAAATAAATGAATACTTAATATTTTTCTTAGAATTTATCATTAGAACAGGCTTTGAAACAAGGTCTGGTCAGGATACCATGTTTAACAATGGCACATCTGATTGTCGATAACTTATGTTATCTCGAAATTGGGTTATCTAATTGTCTTTGATCACACATAGTTTGCTTATGTATACTTAAAAAAAAAAAAAAAAAGAGCATTACTTTTTAATTTTCCAAATGAAAATCTTTGAAAATTTTATGCCTTTCAGAATACAGAACTTTAAGCGTGCTTAGAAAAAAAAAAAAAAAAAAAAGTGACGATGGGCGCACCGGGCATTTGCCTCGTTGCCCGGTGGGCCAGTACGACCCTGAACACACCATTCTACCTATATTAGTTAAAGAATTATGACGGAAAATTATGTTATTTTGAGCAAAAGGGTTGCCATTTTTTAATTGGCGATTAATTTCGTTGATAAATGAATTGAAATGGCTATACATCTCGGAAAAAAAAGTTGTTGCTAATTTTATTTAAAAGAAAAAAAAAGAGAAAATGAAAAACAGTTTTGACGAGTGGTAATAGTATAAAACGAAAATATCGAATTTAAACATGAAAGGGAGTGTTCGTAATGCTTAAAAATTTATTCAATATGAAAGATTGAAGTTTTAAACTATGTTTGGCAATTTATCTCTTGCGTCAGGTTAAGAAAAATGCATCAGAAAATTTGATAAGATAATATGTAAGTGACAATTTTTTTTTTTTTATTTACCTTTCATATTTATTTAACTCATCCATCATGTGACTTGCAGAAGAAACTAACAGACGTAATTATAAAAATGACGGTACTTGTGAGTTACATATTGATTACGATTTCATTTTATCGCCAAACAGGCTAATTTTAAGCCAAAAATGCATAAGCGTGGCATCGGTTGGAGCGGCGTTCACAATATTGGTTATTTTTCAAGTAGACGACTGCATTTTTGGAAAAATCTAATTCTAAATGAAAAATTAGGCTTTTTAAAAGATTCTGCCGAATGTATTTCGATGGAACTTGGACTGTTAATAAGATAATTTTCCAGGGAAGTTTTCAGTATACAACCATATCCTTCCACGTTGCTCAAGCCATAACAGTTTTGGGGAAAATTCTGTAATCTGGTGAACCCATTTATCACAATTTAGCCCTTTTTAAAAAGGTATAATAAACGGTTTTTGATAGAATTTGCATTTTTAGTTTGGCAATTTTTCAGAGATAGTTTTAGTATATGCAATATATTGTTCGACACTGTTTAGTCATAGAGCAATAGGGTAAATTCTGTAATTTTCCTATATAGGGTCCTTTGCGAGGTGGAAGAAATCGGCTTGGCGAGAGAAGGAAGGTTTTCATGCATATTTTCTGTTCAATTTTATAATTTGTTTACTATAAACTAGACATTTATCTCTTTTTATATAAAAACAGAAGTAAATTGTATATAAATAACAAAAATATTAATATTCATAAATAAATGGTTTATATATAGGAATACATATTTTAAAAAGCATCAAAGTTCATTTTATTTGTTTTCATAGCTGTTCATATCATTTGGCCACAAATCTCACTTTCTGAAGCTCCAATTGCGCCAAGCTTTTTAACACCTAACAGTACATATTGGTCTTAAAATCAGGAAAATTTTAAAGTAGATGTAGTTTGTAAAGTAATCATTAATTAAGGAGATAAATTACGTAATCGAATCCACAGACAATTGGCATATTTGGTACCGATAAGTTACATAACTGAGTTTACAGACAATTGGCGTATGTTACTGGGAGTTTGGCGCATAACTAACTTGGGAAAAGGTTTAAATTGATTCTGTGTTTTTAAAGCGGACATATTCTATAACGGAATTCACACAGAATTGGTGGAATTTGGGAGAAAGTTTTTTGGAGACCTTTTGCTACTTTTACGTTGCACCAACACCATACCAAAATGTATGCTATTGCGCCATTTACTTCAGTCCTAAGCGTGTAAAGATTTTTTGGTATTTTCCCAGTATACAGATTTTGGCGAAATAGCGAAAATAGCCTTGGCGGAGAAGGAAATTTGGCAACGTATTTTCTGTCAACCTATTTACTGTTTAATTTCATATACACAAGCAATTTTTTTTCAATGTTTATGCAATTTATTTACCATAAAGATGCTATTTATCTATTTTTATATAGAAACAGGAGTAATTTTATTATGAAAAACATTAATAATATACATATATAATCAAACAAAAAATTTCATCAAGTTCGTTTTCTTAACTGTTTATATCAATTGACAACAAATCTCACTTTCTGATGCCCGAATTTCGCCAAGCTGTTTAAAAAAACCGCCAAGTCGCCTATAGTGTAAAATTACCAAATTTTTATTGCAAACCGTGCAAAACATTGTGGCTTGCTATTTATTGAACACGAATTTCTTTTGGCTTTAATTATCATTTAATCGTAACCATGCAACACATTTTAATTTACTATTTTTGAAATTGAAAGTATTTTTTATTATTAAGTAAAATTAAGTTATAACTTCATTTCTAGCTGATTAAAAAATGGAAATGTTTACTGCAGTGCTAAGAGACACTTAGAATGTCATGTGCGTAGTTTAAATGGCGGTTTTTAAAAAAATATTCTACTTTATAATGTCGGAACCCACACGAAATTGGCTCATTTTACCAAGGATGTTTTGGTATAAAATGAAATACATTTGTTGTAGACATGATCGTAAATCTCAATACTCGCCGATTGAAAAGTGTTTAAAATTATTCAGCAGAGACAACGAGAAATAACTTGCAGTTTTATAAATTTTAAAAATAAATATTCTTATCTATCTATCTACTTCTGCTTTTACTATGCATACGTGAGTAAAATGCACAAGGGAAATTCGTCCCGGCTGCATATAAATTGAGCTCACCTGAATGGATTTTGATGAGAATCGAAATGATAGTTAGATAATTTTTCAGGGAAGATTTTATCATATAACATATCGTTCTACGTTGCATATACATAGAATTATGTTTTCAAAGTTATATAATCAAACGAACTCGATTATGAAAGCTTAACCTTTTTAAAAAATTCAACCGAATAGATTTCTATTGAATTTGAACAATTAGTTGGATAATTTTTCAGGCAGGGTTTTAGTATATACTATACCCTTCTCCATTACTTAATATTACAGATGGGTGGAAAGTTCTATAATCAGTTGAACCCGATTATGAAAGTTTAGCATTTTTAAAAACTTCTACAGAAAGGATTTTGATAGGAATTCCATTGTTAGTTACATACCTATTCAGATATGGTTTTAGTATTTTGCATTTTGTTCTATGTTGCTTAGTCATAAAGTAATGACGGAAAGTTCCATAATCATGTGAAACCGATTATAAAAGATTATACTTTACAAAACGCTCTAGATGGCGGATATTGATAATACTTGCTTTGTTGATTAGACAATGTTTGGGGAGGTTTTAGTTTATTGCGTATCATTCTACGTTGCTTTGTTATAGAATTATGGGGGAAAGTTCTAGGACCCCAATATGAAAGATTCGCCTTTAAAAAAGTGTTCCTGGATGGATTTTGTCAGTTTGAGTGTTTGCATTATTAGTTTAAAAAATTTTCAGGGTTTGTTTTATTATATTGCATATTGTATTGTCATTCTATACCAAATCTTACTGTGATTCATCAGCTAAAAGGGTTAAGACCTTAATAGCTGAAAATTTGTCTGCACATTAGAAAATATAGTCCAATGGCGTTCATATCGTTTCCGGCAGTGCGAAAGGACATTCCAGGTAAGGTTCCATAATGCTTTAAATCACAATATCAAATTCAATGATACATTTTGATTGATTCAAGGTTCGTTTGGATAAACTAAACAGACCAGCGTAGTGGTCATAGCCTGCTAGTTATATAATATAATTATGTGATAATATTAATATAATATTATTTATATTTAAAAAATTATCATTTGTGATTAAAACTATATGCATTTTGTTTTTAAAGCTGCAGTTCCATGGAGAATATTACTATTTATATTTAAAAATTATAATAATTTTTTTAATAAAATTAATATTAAAATAATTAATAATATTAATTAATAATATTAATAACTATTATTAATATTAATTATTATATAACATAATTATATAATAATATTAATATAATTGTATTATTTATATTCTTTAGAAATTGTCATCTGTGATTAAAACTATATGCATTTTGTTTTTAAAGCTGCAGTTCCAGGGAGAATATTACTATTTAGATTTAAAAATTATAATAGTTTTTTTAAATATAAATAATAATATTATTAAATAAAAACATAATTTGAAGAACAAATTAAAAAAACAAAATTTATTTCCTACATTGTTTAAGCCCGAGGAGGGACAGATATTAAGATATTTCATTCAATTAGTTTTACATTTAATGTTAAATTTTTGTAACAAATTAGTTGAGCCAACTGAAGATTAAAAATTAAAAAAAAAAAAAATTCATACAATATGATACTTAAAACACCCTAAACAATTAGATTCCGTTCAAATGAAATCGAAATAAATCTTAGACTTCTTCCATTTTTAATTGAAAATATTTGTATTGCAGATTTGGCATTATGTTTATGACAATTGTGCATAAAATGATAAGATGCATGCAAAATACAAAACTTTAAAAAAAAAAAGTGTAAGATTTATTTCGATTTCATTTGAACGGAATCTAATTTTTTAGGGTGTTTTAAGTATCATATTGTATGAATTTTATTTTTATTTTCCAATCTTCAATTGGCTTAACTAATTTGTTACAAAAATTTAACATTAAATGTAAAACTAATTGAATGAAATGTCTTAATATCTGTCCCTTCTCGGGCTTAAACAATGTAGGAAATAAATTTTGTTTTTCTAATTTGTTCTTCACGTTATGTTTTTGTTTAATATGTCAAGTTTTTTAATAACTACTGCACTCAGGCGAACGCATTTCAAAATTAATGGAGAGTATCATCATCGGACGTTGATGTATGCGGTATTGCATCACAATGTGGGATGCAGTTTACCAATGTGTAATTCAAAATGTTTCACTATTGTAGTAATGCAGGTTGCGGTAGTTTGGACAAAAACTTCCAATCTGAACGTAAAAAATCTATAATCAAAACATAAAAAATTAACTTAATTTAAATTTAGATACCCTATTTCCCACTCAGGAACGCTATGAATGTAAATGTAAATTGTGTTGAATCCTTACTGCTAATATTTAACAATATTATAGCTGTGATACAGTAAAAAATAAAAGTTTTACTTAAATTTTTAAACTCTATTCTCTCCCAAGGGGTGATGTAAACACATCAGAAAATTATTACCTAAGTTTAACTTGGGGTAAAATTGTTCTCATCTCGGAAAAAAAAATACATTTTAAAATTTAAGTTATGTAATTTCCCACTAAGTTCGTTACCTTCCGTAAAAATAGCTATCCATTAGAAACATTTTACTAAAATATAAACTTGACCAAAGCAAAAACGTATTCTGGAAATATCCTTTTTATTTCCACTATGACGCGATATTCACCTTTTTAATTAAAAAAAAAAAAAAAAAAAAAAAAAAACTAGTTCAATTTAATCTTTCAACTAAAAAGAAATAAAATATTATTACGGCTTTTGAAATTTTTGCAACAATGAAGTAAAAATGTTACATTTTCTATGAAAAATGTCCGTTGATTTTCAATGAAAAAAGCGAAAATTGGAATTATTAAGAAAAATATTTGAATCTCTCTATTCTAAAAAAAAGTAACTACCGCTGTCACCGCCGCCGCCGCCGCCGCCGCCGGTTTTGATTTTTTTGTGACCGGAGGCCTTTCTTCGTTTATATTAACAAAAATAATGCATACAAAAATATGAAAATAGGTGGTTTTATACAGAAATGTTTGATAAATACGCTGATGCAGACAGTTTTCAAATCTAAGAATTATTTTAAGAGTTATTTAATGCTAAAGTTGGACAAAATCGTTCCACTAAAAAAGTTTTATAGCAGAAAAAACTATACATGGCAGTGTAATCATTTTTAGATCATTTTATGCGTTAGAATTTGCCGGAGTGCAGATTGCATTAATTTTTTTATTTTGACTCATTTTTTCAGGTTTTATTTCTATTTTAAATTCAAATTTTCAGCATTTCTAGAGATATTTTTTACAGATTTCAGAAAATTGTACTAATTTAAACTGTTGCCAACTGTATAAAAAGCGCAAGCAATAATGTTTGCTTCAAATTAAAAATTTATTTACACGTGACTATTATAAACAGGAAAAAAACTTTCAAATTAGAATTAAATAATTACGTATAAAAAGCAGGAACTTATTAAAAATTACGTCATAAAAAGTAAACACGTGAATTTTAAAAGAGAAAGGATATTGTAAAATAATAAATTCATTAATATGCGTTAGAAGTCTTAGGAGAAATTACGTCATATTTACGTCACATTACAGTTATTACATAAATGAACACAAAATAATATTGCAAAAAAGTTTAAATTTAGAAATTGCGCTAGATATTTATTTGATATTTTGAGAATTAATTTAAAATATCTCATTTAAAAGAACTTTCTTTTCGCTTTGTTAAAAAATACCAGGAGACAAAGACTCTCTTTACTTAATTCCTTTTATATTAGCTTATTTTGAAATGTTGTTACACGTGTATACGTCATCAAGTTATTTTTATTTCGACGTTTTATTTGTGTTTTTATTAATGTTGTACGAATTTATTTGTTCTTTCGTTGTTTAAAGTAAAAATTATGTCAATTTGTATAATTTGAAGAGTGGTTTGGCGATTTATATAATTTGGCGAAATTGGTCGACAGGATAATCAAGTAGTACCGCAGCGGATTTGGCTTTAAAATTCCCCAATCAAAGAAAAATGAATAGAAATTCGTTTATAGGGAGATCGCCACTGTTTTTTAAATTATAATTCAATCTTTCGAAATCTTTTTAAAGCCGATCAAATTAGCGTGCATTTAGAGTCTGCGGTGTCTGGACGGGGGTTGGCGAGCGTAGCTCGTAGGGGGCCGAGCCCCCTAGTAATGCAAAAAAAAAAAAAAATGGCCCATGTTTCTCTCTGGGTTATAATTAATCCATATGCAAAAGCATTTTACCATTCGTTTTGACCCTGATGTCAGGCAAATGTTTTTACACTTTAAATTTATAATATCATTAAAATTAGTAAAGAATAAAAAATGAGTGGCATCAGGGACAAAAAGGTGGGAAGAAAAAATGAAAAAGTTATGCAGTCGAATTCCGGCTTCGTCCGAGTACGAAAATTTGGCGGAACGCCCCTCTTCGTGACGTCACTTTGATGTCATAGGGGCGTAGAAAAGGGAAAACTGTATTCTGGGCCACTTCTTTTCGTATTTGGCGAAAGATTAGATACGAAAATTTATTTCGGATGTTTACATTTTTTCGGATGCTATTTTCGCCATCTCAAAGCAGGCGAAACGAGGGTGAAAAGCCCATTTCGGACGCAACTTTTATGATTGTTTACATATGATAGGACATTTTAATAAGTAAGTTTCTAGTATTTTTCAATGTTAGGATTTTTTTATGGCATTTGTGAGGAATATTATAATGTATTTGGTAAAAAATGAGCGTTAACTCCGTTATTTTGATGTGGGGAGGTTTTAATATTTATTTATTTTAAAATAAATCATGTACATTATAAAAAATATTTTTATTTTTAAGAACAAACGGATGTTTGGAAAGGATTTTAAAGTTGTAGAATTTTTTTTAAATGGAGATAAATTGGAAGAATCTGAGATATTTTGACAGCATTGGTACCCTCTGATCAAAATCCAAAAGGGATGGGGGTGGATTTTTCAACAAATGAATAATTATTATAATAAATAAAAACACTTTGCTTTCAATTATAACTGTTTTATCTATATTTAATTATTTAAAGTCAAATGGGTAAAATAAATTTAATATTTTCTTTTAATCATTGAAAAAAACAAATTTCAAGGATTCGGAGTTGCTCTACTACAAATGCAGTTAGTTATACAAAGAGTTTAATTAATAAATATAACAGAGAGTTTAATTTATAAAGAATTGTTATATGCTACATAGTTTTAAACATAATACTTATCCCAAGAAATACATGCTATTAATATCCAACTTTATTTATTTATTTTACATAAAACCTTAGGTTTTGATGAATGCTTAGCTGAAAATTTGCTGTATGATCTACCTCTTCCCATTAAAGTTGACAAGAATATGAAATAATCTGTACTGAGGTATACATCAAACCGAGATAACTTTTAATATTAATATAATTTTTGAAATTGTTATATTTATGTGTAAGAAAAATATATACTGTTACTTTCTTGTATTTTCGAAAAATGGTGAAGAATAAAATGTTTTTCTAACTTCATTTTATTTATTTATTATTATTGTATAATTATATCTCAACCCTGCATCTATTGCTGTCTTACATAACTTCTGCATTTTTTTTTCAAGTACACATATATTAAACAAATTACAGAAATTTTATAATCTTCTTCAAATTTTATTAAAATATCAATCAATGTGTGAGAATTACTTTTTAATAAATGTGAAAATAAATAAAGTCCATGAAATCATCTTTTCAAAAATATATTAGCAGTTTAGTACTATTATTACAAAATTTGGATGGCTTTGTTACTAATTATTTATGCATTTCCAATATCAAAATATCAAGGCAAAAACTGAATAATAAATACATGGTAGAATTTAATTATTAAAGTTTTTTTTTAATATAGCATATTTTACAGTAACAATAATCTAAAAGTTAAAATACCAGTGAAAATCTTTTTTACTACAGTTACAAAATCAACTTCATACCTACATGAATAAAATTTTCAGACAGAAAAAAAAAAAAAAAATCTATGAGTGTTTTATAAGCATCTTTGATTAAAGTTTGTTGCTTGCTGATTAACTTTATTTTTGTGGTTTATATTCTGTGAAAATTGCTTTTTATGAAAATTTTACTACCCTTTTTGAGAGAAAGTTTTAAAAATGTTTATTTATTAAGAACATGAAACTTTTATTCATGTGCTTTATACATTAATGACACACATATAAATATACATAAATTAAATTTTGATTGCTGTAAAAGTAGAAAGTTTGAACTTTAAAACAGTGTTTAAAAAAATAACAATAATTCTTCTTGATTTTATAGAAATTGTTTAAGTAATATCAAAAGCAGACAAATGACTTACTTGTATAATAAATTGCATATTAGAACAGACGAGTAAAGTTCAATGAGAGTTTTAAAAAAAGCTATTCATTTTAATTTGTTTACAGTTGAAAATATGCTTTTTACATTAGATTTATAATATTTAAAAAAAAAAAGAAGAAGAAGAAGAAAGTATTAAGTTTTTTAAAAGAATGTGTATCACTTTTTTTAAATTTTCAACCACTATTTTAATAAGATGCATGATAAATAAATATTAATTGATGTTCCTGTAAAAATAAAAGAAAAAAAAGAATGTCGGTTATGGTGTGTTGCTATAGTGATTGAAAGCTTTAAAAATTAAACTTGCAGGCATTTTATTTCATGAAGATATATTTTGGGAGATTTAGATTTTTTTTTACTCTTGATTTTTCATAGAATTTTCTAATTTAACATAAAGGCAATAATAGTAGTAATAATGGTTTAAAAAAAAAATAGAAATAATTTTTATTTTCATCAGGGTTGAAAAAAAACTTTATATATATATATATTTTTTTTTAAATAAATATTAAAAATGAAATACATTTCTTTATTATCGTAAAAAAAGGAAGCATTTGAAGTGTATTTATACAAAGAATTAATTTCAAATGCTTCTTTTTTTGAGGGGAGAGGGGGCATATCATTTACATTTATTTTCTCTTTTTTAATGTACTGTTTTTGAAAACATGTAGCAAAATACTTAGTTTACTAGGAAAGGGCATGATATTTTTTATCAACACTTAATCTTATTTAAAAATTGTTTAAACATCTGTTTATATTGCCAGTCTTACCTTAATAACTGTGAATAGCTTTTTTTTCTTTAGTCTTTTCTAAATTACATTATCTCAATATATCAATTACACGACTGATTAAGTCTGTACTTGTTTACATTCCTGTTACCCATTTACAATAAACAAATTCTATCCTCAAGCAATGTGATTTAACACCAATAATGTATTAAGATAAGCATAACATCATGTTCAATCAACTGTATTACTACATGTCACATACAACATGCACATTTCAACTTTATTTATTTTGTGGATAAGTCAGTTTAGCTGTTATAATGAAGAATATATGTTAATTGCTGAAAATAATTGATAAATAATGACTTAGGAAATGTATTAAAATGAAAAGTTAGGATATAAAATAAGGATATGCTCTTATTAATGTACTTAAAAAAATAATAAAAGCATGAACTGCTGTAAAATATTGTATTTTGCTTATGAAAGGTAATATAAAAATTACACAGTGAAAACAAATAACATTGTAAGCTTTTGCTGATTATCTCTGCATAAAGGTAAACAGCTCTGATATTTAATATAAAGTTGAATTTTTGGTGTGGTTTTATTAAAGCTATTCTTTTTATTTTTACCGGTTGAAAATATCCCTTTTTAATTAGATTTATATGTATAAAGTAAAAATAAGTTGCATTAAAGAGTCTTTGTGCTTTCAGAACTATCAATCACTAACTTAATAAGATGAAAAAGCGTTTGTTTATAGAAATCTAACTTGCAATCATTTTATTTCTTGCAAATGTATTCAGTAATTTATTCCTTGATTTTGCACAGAAATCTAAACATAATAATTTATATTTTCGTCACAATGTTCAGCAAAAAAAAAAAAGGCATAACTTTACTCATTTCGCTTGACTTATGAATATAAGCATTATAAAT
Organism: Maratus speciosus; assembly: GCA_963932465.1. Lineage (NCBI taxonomy): Eukaryota > Metazoa > Arthropoda > Arachnida > Araneae > Salticidae > Maratus > Maratus speciosus. The sequence goes on along the minus strand of OZ010800.1, from coordinate 358,064,835 downwards.
TAAATACATTTCTTTATTACCTGTTTTTAAAATGCAAATTTAACAACAACAATAAAAAAAAGGCTGACTTATGTGAGCCATTTTTACAAAGAGTAGCTTTCAAAAGCTCTTTTTTTTTATGTTTATGTGTGTGTGTGTGGGGGGGGGGGGGGGGGATTTTATTTACAAATTTAATCACATTAGAAGAAATACCTTTGATAACAGTAAAAGTTTCAATTTTTTCTTCTAATGAAATATTTAAGACTGAGAATTGTATTCTGTTGTAACACATTCTACTCACCATGTAAATATTTTGATTCTTTAAATATATTAGACATTCTGATAAATTCATAATTTAAAAAATAGGGTAGTACGGGGTAAATGTGGGTCACTCTCATTCTGGGGCAATTATGGGTCACCTAGTTTTTATCACTATGAAATCTACTAACATAAATTCTAAAATAGTGGATAGGCTCTCCGATTAGTCTACTTTATTATGCATAAAAAAGTTTTATTTTAATTTTGCTGCATAATGTGAGTTGAGATGTTTTTGTAACATGCTACAAAATCATCTTTCAAAAAGATTGCCTTCAAAAATTGCACTTTTTACTAAGATCCATGCCACATTAACATAAGTGTTTAGATTTTTTTTATGCTTATTTTAAGTATAGATACTATAAAGTTTTTAAGTACATGCACTTTTTGTTCCTATTTGTTTTCAAATAGACTCTAGATGTATACCCAATTATGTCCCAAATACCTGGTGTAATTATGGGTCACCGGGACAATTCTGGGTCAGGATGTTTTTTCCATTCTTAATGGCATTTTTTAAATTTTAGGCATGCAATGCAATTGTTAATTTATGATTTAAGGGTTTTCAAAAAAAAAATAATAATTTAAAATAAAAAATAAATATATACAGTATTGTAAACCTAAAGTTACTTTTGAAGTAGACCAGATAAAAAGAGATGTTTATAAAAATATTTTTAAACTTTAATTGTTAACTGTTTGCACATGGTGCTGGATTCATATCTTTATAGTGTGGAGTAGTTAATTAGATACAAAACGTTAAAAAAATATGAACCCCAAAAAGATTCTTGTTGCTTAAAAGAATAAAGTAGTATTGCAAAAAAACCAAAATTATTTTTTCAACTAACGAGTAAAATGCTTTTAAGCATGCATCCTTTAATTTTAACCATATTATGCTATGTAGGGTAACTGTAATTGTTTGAATATTAATTTTTAGGCCTAATTGTTAGAAAACAGTGAAACATATGTGCTAGATTCATATTTTTATAATTTACAGCAGTTAATTTGAGGAAAACTATAGACCTAAACAGGGATGTAGTGGAGGGTATACGCGGGTATACGCCGTATACCTTCTGGTTTTTTTAAAATAACAACATATACCCTCTGTTTCTGAAGAAAGCTATAGTATATACACGCTACGGTATACGCTCTGCCTTGAGCGTATACCCTCTACTTAGAGCGCATACCCTCTGTTTTTTTTGCGACAACACTACTGGACCTAAATAAATCAGTCAAGTATAAATTTTACTCATGTACAAAGTTTTTCGTATGATGACTATCTATCAGTATGATTCACCTTACTAATAACAGAGTCCTTGTACAAAATTTAAACTCATCTTTGTGCCAAGCATTCTTCAAAAGCAGATTGCAACGACACATTTTTGTAGATTAATATCTTGGATAATAAGTAACAAATATTTTTTAAAATCATTATTAACTATGCTTGGATGATTCTGCATAAATACACACCTCAAGTATCCCTTAGCTCTCTTGCTAAGCACCTGCAAAGTAAAGTTTGTGTCTAACAGAAAAATGTAATTTTTGTAAACATCCCATAAAAATAAATGGCATTTTCATTTATTTTTTATATCTTTTTAAAATTTTTAAGCTTTAATGATGAAAATGTCTACTTTAGAGGCAATTTCTAAAAACTTTCAAACATTTTATTAAAAAAATATGCATTAATACTTCATAAAGACAGTGACCCATAATTACCTCGTTGCCGGGGTAATTATAGGTCACTTAAAAAATTCAGTTGAAAAATAAATAAAAATATTTTGAGTAAACTGAATATTTTATACAAAAGCTACAATACTAAGTCAACTTCATGCTAAATTTGAAAATTTCATCTTTTTTTTTCCCCTAGATATTGAGATCTTATTGTTTTCTGACCCATATTTACCCCGTGTCATCCTATATATACGATTCATAACGATTAAAACCTGACGATTCTGTGAGTCATTCATAGTTTCTTATTTTACATATTGGTTTCCTATGTTCATTTATAAATCATCTTTAGAACTTTATCAATTTCTTCATATATTTGTGATTTCAAATTTATTATACATATGTATATATACATATTTCTTTTTACTCTCTAAGCAGGATTTGTGTTTTTTTTTTTTTTTTTTTTTTTTTTTTATCAAAATTTAATTTTAAAAGTACGATTTTAAAGAAAAATACCCTTCGCTGAATCATTAAAATTAAATTATTAATTAGAAAAGCTGATTTAAATTTATCTGAAAAAAAAAATAATAAACTCATTCACCTGGTTAATTTGAAATATTTTAAACATATAAAAATTAATTACAGTTACATAGTTAAAATAATAGAGCAATATAAACAGAGATTTTAATTTGAAAATGTGAATTCGATTTTACTTTTCAAAACATGAAATAAATAAAACAAATTATCTTGTGTTGTATGAGCACTTCCAGTTATACTAGCTACAATTTAACATATATCCTATATACCTATTACCTTAACTTACCCATTCTCAATTTATGATTTTATTTTAAAATGTTATGTTTGATTTAAATAAAATTAAAAAAGCCTCTTCCACTTTCTAAATTTACAATGCATTTTTGGACATACATAATTATAATATTTATTACAAAATATCTTGATATAGATTTAAAATAACATTTTTTGAAAGGTTAATTTAAATATTTTTTTTAAATCAGTTTATTTAAATTATGATTAAAATCAACTACTCCAGCCACCTAAGTAAAATATAAACATGTAAAACATAAACATTTGAGTATAACTTTAAATAAAATGAATGAATAAAAAATATAAACTTTTTTCCAACAGTATAAAAAAATTCACTTCATCAGTGCTGAGTAAATTGATATAATTCCCCACCCCTGGGCATACACACATTAGTTACTCAATTTCATGTTTAAAATTTTCACATTCTATTTTTTTGTTTAAACTGCAAAAAATATTAATATTAAACAACGCTAAAATTTAAAATTTCCCCTCTAGCGGTAAGATTTTTTAGTCCTAAAGTAAATAATAAAAATGCATATAGCTGGCTTCCTACCTTTAAAGTCTTTATGGCTTTGAAATTTTACCAAGTTGTCCTTGTATAATGGTATAGAAAAATAGTAACTCCTAATGCTGGAGGATACTTTCTTCCTTATCATTTGTAGAAATAACTGAATCATTATTGCCAAAGTATGTGGCTTTTAATCAACACATACATGAGGCAATATGTATTCAGGCAAAAGTTTTGTGTTCTTTTAAATTAAATTCGTCACACTCAGATCCTTAGTATGCAGACACTCTGAAACAGCAGCCTTTTCATTATAACAGGAATTTCATTAAGACTGTAATGTTAAATTATCTTATACGGCAAAAATTGCAAATTTCAAACACTACTAAACTGTCATTAGTTTTATGTTTACACGTTTTAGGATGAAACTACGATACGATAATGATTACTTCGATTAATAAATGATGGATTTCCATTGGTTATATCGTGATATCAATTATCGTAATCTGTAAAACTGACGTGAATTTGGGAGGAGCTATCACCGCCTTTTCGGACGCTGTATAGCATCCGTAATCACTTTCGAATGTACGAAAATCTGATCCCAGAATAGCACTTTTCGCCAGATACGAATTAGGATACGATACGAAAGAGTGTTTTCACGTGACGTCGTAACGAACGTTCGAATTCCTTTCGCACCCTGCGGGAATCGGACTCATGATCTCCATAGGCTTTTCCATGTTAAATTAACACTGAGAAGTGACACTGGAAATAAATAAGTATTGCGCTACCGCGCAATACTTAAATAAAATAATAATAATTATTATTAATTAATATATAATATAATTATGTAATAATATAAAAGTAATTAATATTAATTAATTGTTATATAATATAATTATGTAATAATATTAATATAACTATTATTAGTATTAATTTAAAAATTGTCATTTGCCATTAACACTATATGTACACTTGGTTTTTCAAGCTGCAGTTCCAGGGAGAATATTATTATTTATATTAAAAATACTGTAATAAATTTTTTTAAATTTAAATAATAAAATATATTATTATTAATATAATATATTATAATATAAAATTAATTATTATTATTAGTAATTAATTATTATATAGTATAATTATACAATAACATTAATATAATTATATTAATTATTATTATTATATAATTTATTAATTATTATATAATAATATTAATATAAGTATATTATTTATATTTTTTTTAAATGCTATCGTGATAAAAAAAAAAAAACTACTATATACATTTTGTTTTTCAAGCTGCAGTTGCAGGAAGAATTTGCAGTTTTAATCCATAAAAAACCTTAAAATCCGGGAGGGGAAGGGGTTGGGTGAGGGAGGGGTTAGATCCCCTAACGATCCCATGAATTTGTAACTATATGCTCTTATACCTTTATGGAATATAGTCCAAAATTCTACATTACACGGGAGAAAAAAAGAGGGAAAAAATTACTTGTCTTTTTTTTTTATTTATTTTTGTCTTTGCTACTTAAATATCATTTTAGATGAAATTTTGCACTTTAGTGTGAAATGTTAGTTTCTGGTGCAAATAAATTACAGATTCGCAGTAGCATTAATTTGGTATGTATGTGTGTGTGTGTGTGTATGTGGGGAGGGGGAGTTCTGTTTTTCATTTGAAAAACGATCGTTATAAAATATAGCGGCATAGTTAATATATTTTTTTTCTGGAAGAAGTTATATACTTTGAACAATCATTATTAATACAAAGTGGAAAAACGAAAAAAAAAATTGTTGATTATGTGTAAAAATATTTTGTAATGAATACGTCAAATTTAAAAACCAACGTAAAGAAAAACCCAAATGCTTAGGGTTAACTTATAATTCAGTCTAAACATTTATTATTTATTTAAAATAAGCTAATTGTATAATATAAATTTAGTTATAATTAGCATATAGTCTAAATATGTATTATTATTTATTTAAAATAGTCTAATTGTATAATATAAATGAAAGAAAAATAAATGAACATTTTATAATTATTAATATTTAATAATAATATTTATTAAATCGGTATAATAAATATATAGTAATTATTTTTTTATTAAATTAATATTGATTAAGATATAATAAATAATATAATAATAATATGAAAACAGAAACAAATATTCAGTGCAATTAGTTATAAATAATCTGCATTTAAAAATACAATATTAAATTCGTATAATATAAATTTGTATTAGAAGAAAATATCTCTCTATTCTAAAAAAAAGTAACTACCGCTGTCACCGCCGCCGGTTTTGAATTTTTTGTGACCGGAGGTCTTTCTTCGTTAATATTAAGAAAAATAATGCATACAAAAATCTGAAAATCGGTAGTATTATACAGAAATGTTTGATAAACACGCTGATGCAGACAGTTTTCAAATCGAAGAATTATTTTAAGAGATATTTAATGCTAAAGTTGGACAAAATCGTTCCACTAAAAAAGTTTTATAGCAGCAAAAACTATACATGGCAGTGTAATCATTTTTAGATCATTTTATGCGTTAGAATTTGCCGGAGTGCAGATTGTATTTCTTTTTTTAATTTGGCTAATTTTTTGAGGTTTTATTTCTATTTTAAATTCAAATTTTCAGCATTTCTAGAGATATTTTTTACAGACTAGGAGGCTCGGCCCCCTACGAGCTACGCTCGCCAACCCCCGTCCAGACACCGCAGACTCTAAATGCACGCTAATTTGATCGGCTTTAAAAAGATTTCGAAAGATTGAATTATAATTTAAAAAACAGTGGCGATCTCCCTATAAACGAATTTCTATTCATTTCTCTTTGATTGGGGAATTTTAACGCAAAATCCGCTGCGTTACTACTTGATTATCCCGTCGACCAATTTCGCCAAATTATATAAATCGCCAAACCACACGCCAAATTATACAAATTGACATAATTTTTATTTTAAATAACGAAAGAACAAATAAATTAGTACAGCATTAATAAAAATACAAATAAAACGTCGAAATAAAAATAACTTGATGACGTAGACACGTGTAACAACATTTCAAAATAAGCTAATATAAAAGGAATTAAATAAACAGAGTCTTTGTATCCTGGTATTTTTTAACAAAGCGAAAAGAAAGTTCTTTTAAATGAGACATTTTAAATTAATCGTTTTTAATCTGACGTAATTTTGACCAAGCTATTCTTTCTCTGTTAAATATTCACGTGAAAATACTTTTGTTAGAAATGAAATATTATTTGCGCTTTCCTAACAAAAACAGTTGAAAAGTATCCTCTCAAAATATCAAATAAATGTCTAGCGCAATTTTTAAATTTAAACCGTTTTGCAATATTATTTTGTGTTCATTTTATGTAATAACTGTAATGTGACGTAAATATGACGTAATTTCTCCTATTTAAGACTTCTAACGCATGTTAATAAATTTATTATTTTACAAATTCCTTTCTCTCTTAAAATTCACGTGTAATTAAATTTTTTATGACGTAATTTTTAATAAGTTCCTGCTTTTTGTACGTAATTATTTAATTCTAATTCCAAATGTTTTTTTTTTCTGTTTATAATAGTCACGTGTAAATAAATTTTTAATTTATTTACACGTATAAATATATTTTTTTTTTTAAGCAAACATTATTGCTTCCGCTGTTTATACAGTTGACAACAGTTTAAATTAATATCATTTTCTAAAATCTGCAAAAAATATCTCTAGAAATGCTGAAAATTTGAATTTAAAATAGAAATAAAACCTCAAAAAATGAGTCAAAATAAAAAAATTAATGCAATCTGCACTCCGGCAAATTCTAATGCACAAAATGATCTAAAAATGATTACACTGCCATGTATAGTTTTTGCTGCTATAAAACTTTTTTAGTGGAACGATTTTGTCCAACTTTAGCATTAAATACTCTTAAAATCATTGTTCGATTTGAAAACTGTCTACTTCAGCGTGTTTATCAAGCATTTCTGTATAAAACCACCGATTTTCATATTTTTGTATGCATTATTTTTCTTAATATTAACGAAGAAAGACCTCCAGCCACAAAAAATTCAAAACCGGCGGCGGCGGCGGTGACAGCGGTAGTTACTTTTTTTTAGAATAGAGAGATTTTAGAAAGTGATATTAATTTAAACTGTTGCCAACTGTATAAACATCGGAAATAATAATGTTTGCTTCAAAAAAAATAATAAATAAATAAATAAAAAATTATACGTGTAATAAATTAAAAATTTATTTATACGTGACTATTATAAACAGAAAAAAACATTTGGAATTAGAATTAAATAATTATGTACAAAAAGCAGGAACTTATTAAAAATTACGTCATAAAAACTATAATTACACGTGAATTTTAAGAGAGAAAGGAATTCGTAAAATAATAATTTTATTAACATGCTTTAGAAGTCTTAAATAGGAGAAATTACGTCATATTTACGTCAAATTACAGTTATTACATAAAATGAACACCAAATAATATTGCAAAACTGTTTAAATTTAGAAACTGCGCTAGACATTTATTTGATATTTTGAGAGGATACTTTTCAATTATTTTTGTTAAGAAAGCGCAAGTAATATTTCATTTCTAACACAAGTATTTTCACGTGAATATTAAAAAGAGAAAGAATAGTTTGGTCAAAATTACGTCAGATTAAAAACGATTAATTTAAAATGTCTTATTTAAAAGAACTTTCTTTTCGCTTTGTTAAAAAATACCGGGAGACAAAGATTCTGGTTGCTTAATTCCTTTTATATTAGCTTATTTGAAATGTTTATCTTATTTTACTTAATCAAAGACGAAAACAGCGATTGACATATGTATTTTTGGTACTACTTAGTTATCCCGTCGACCAAAAATCTATCATTCGCCAAACTATAAGATTAAACGCCAATAATGGTCGATCGTAAATGTCACATTAACTTGACTTTAAGCAAGTTACACGTGTCTACGCCATCAAGTTATTTTTATTTCGACGTTTTATTTGTATTTTTATTAATGTTGCACTAATTTATTTGTTCTTTCGTTATTTAAAATAAAAATGATGTCAATTTGTATAATTTGGCGAGTGCTTTGGCGATTTATATAATTTGGAGAAATTGGTCGACGGGTTAATCAAGTAGTACCGCAGCGGATTCGGCCTTAAAATTCCCCAGTCAAAGAGAAATGAATAGAAATCCGTTTATAGGGAGATCGCCATTGTTTTTTAAATTATAATTCAATCTTCCGAAATCTTTTTAAAGCCGATCAAATTAGCGTACTTTTAGAGTCTGCGGTATCTGAATGGGGGTTGACGAGCGTAGCTCGTAGGGGGCGGAGCCCCCTAGTTTAATAAATAATAACAAACTTTAAGTATACTTAGTTACAAAATATATAACGTTTAAGAAAATTAATAAAAAAAATAACTGAAGGCAAATATTACTAAATTTGTATTTATAAATATACAAAATACCTTAAATAGCATCCTTCTAAAAGCAAATTAACCCAATATTGCCTAAGTACATTCATTAAAAAGAAATTAAATAAATAATTTTATTACAAAGAGCGAAATTTAAAAAAAAGAAAGAATCAATCTTTCATTCGTCTTTATTTAATAAATAAAAATTAATATTAAGTATACATGGATATAAAAATATACCGTTCAAAAAATTAATTAAAAAAGTATTGAAGAGATATTACTAAATCATTATTTATAACTAGGACTTCCCTCAGAGGGATTAGTCTGAGCGATATTACTGAGAACATAGATTTAATAATAACATGTGGAAGCAAAGAAAATGAGATGTTATCTTTAATTGTCCATATACTGCGAAAAATTGAAATGATGAAAATAAACGAATTGTAGAATTACAAAATCTTATATATAAATTCGTATACACTGTTTAAAAAAATGGGAAATCAAACCATTCAAGACAGCCATGCATGGATATAAAATTGAAAGTACGCAATATATTAAAAGTAAAATAGAAAATGAAACAATAATTTACTTATATCGGAATTTTAACTGTATAAAATGATGTCAAGAGCATAATCAGACGCTCCGCAACAATTTGAGTAACTTTAAATGACAAATATCTGATGTTTAAAAAGAATGGACTATACTTTATATGATGTGTGCTCCCCCGGAATAGTTAATATTGTACAATATCTGTTTTCCACGGATGCAATGAGATTGTCGATAACATTTAAGGAATTCTCTTCTCAAAATCTAATATAGTATCAAAGTACCAAATACATCAAAAGTGGCATGCAATGCTTCGTTAGAGTGTGTTTTAGATATGCTCGATCGGATTTAAATGATGAGTGTATGCTGGCCACTACATACGCTGTATTGTTTTGTTTTCAAACATATTCTGCACAAGTTGAGCTGTATTTAGCATGTATTAAATAAAAGAAATCGGCAATGATTACAACATAAAGTATGACACAAGATCTGAATATATCGTCTGCATAACTTTTGAGCTGTCAAAGTGTCATTTTAAGTAATTTACAAATCCATACATATTTATTCAGCAAATCATGCAAGCTAACATACGCCAATATAAACCCGATTACAAAATTTCACCAGAATAAGTTAATATATAAAAAATCTACTAATGATAATTGAGAATATGACCTTATGATAAAATGTCTAGAAAAATGAATCGGATAAAAAATTCATATCACATTTAAAACAGCACTTCCCTCTGTTAGTGGCCTTGGCTAGAGAGAGAAAAGCCTAGAGAAGGAACACTTTAACAAGTACTTTCGGGCAACCTACTCACTGTTTCATACAGGTCTTTATTCAATATTTACACAATTTATTTAATGCTAGGTGGGTATCTATCAGTTTTGTTGCATTTAAATCGCATGTTTTGCGGAGGAAATGCAGCATTATGAAATATTTAAAGTTGCTGTACCTAATAATTCCAAATTAATGGTAATTGAGATCGCTTTCCGTTAATTTCATCTTTTTAAATTTTAAATTTTTTAGAAACCATTCATAGAGACAATTGTATATTTTAAAACTAACCCGAAGCAAAATTTCAAGATTTTGGGCTCAGCAGTAACAGACAAATAGAAATTTTTTGAAAGTTTTTTGTTTCTGCACTGTTTTTTATAGCGACATTTTTAGAAATTGTTCTATTGCGAGAATTTACGTCATGATAAATACAGCCATGTCAATTTTCATGTTTATATTCCTAACAGTTCCATGTTCTTCGTTACTTAGATCATCTTTAGATCTTTTTCCGCTTTTTTAGTCTTTCTATTTTTTAGAATTGTTCTACAACGAGCATTTACATCTTATTAATTACTACCATGCCAAAGTTCTAGTTTCTAACCGCAACAGTATCCCAAAAATTTCAGTATTCCAAATAAATCATAGTTTAGAACCTTTCTAGAAATTTTTACGTTTATCCGTCAAATTGAACCTTTTAGAGAGCGTTCATTACGAGTATTTACATCTTAAAAGTAACTACAGCACCAAATTTAAAGTTTCTAACCCAATCAATATCGCAGAAATCACAATTTTAGAACTTTTTTGCTCCTGCAGTGATGTAGGTTCTTGCACTGACATAAAATAGTCTTTTTTTCGGAGCAGAGATGGCCACCAACATTTTTTTTAAGTTGGCTATGTAGTTTCAGAGATAACACCTCACAAACGTACAAGCATTAATAATATTATATACTTTATAATATTATAACGCTTTATAATATTAGCATTAGATGTACAGATACAAAAGCCATTTATCTGTTACAAGCTAAAGTGCCGGCGTTGCCCAGAATTTGAAGGATGTTTGTTCTGAAAAATCAATTTCAAAATTTAACATACAACACAAAACAAACATTAAAAAAAGCAGTCGAAATGTTGTTGAATGAATCATATGAAAACGCTATATAAAAATGTATAAATGTATATAACAGACGCAAAAGAATACAGCTATAAATGAAATTATTTCAATTTATAATTGGAGCAATAATGTTAAAATACGCCAATATTTCCCTAATCGGGTTTTTATTATGCTTCAATACATTTTTCACACTCATATGACGTTATACTATATCCACCATGCCCTTTATATTTCCAATATGACGTAATATTTTCCTCTTTCACGTGGAAACCTTGAAATGGAAAAGTTATGAAGTTATATTTACTTTCATTTAAATTCGTCAAACCATTTATTTCATTTTCATATTTCACGTGAATATCTTGCAATAGAAAAGTTATGACGTAATATTCACCTTTTTTTTTAAATTCGTCAAACTATTTATTTCATTTTCATTTTTCACGTGGAAATCTTGCAGTAGAAAATTAATTGTTGTAGTAATAATTTTATTGTGTTTTTTAATTGTTGGCAATTGCTATAACGAAAAATGTTTAAATTTGATAAGAAATTGCTGTTAAATTGGTGGTTTTTTATTAATTAAAAATTAACTATAAGTTATTTCGATTCCGGATTACTTTAGTTGTCTCGGCCATGTTTTAATACACATGTACGTATCTCTTCACAATTTTGGCTTCCAAATTGTGGATTTTTTATAGAATTACAAACAGACAGATAGACAAGTTTTCATTTTTATATATCTCTCTATTCTATGAAAAGTAACTAACGCTGTCACCGCCGCCGCCGCCGCCGCCGCCGCCGCCGCCGGTTTTGAATTTTTTGTGACCGGAGGTCTTTCTTCGTTAATATTAAGAAAACTATTGCATACAAATATATGAAAATCGGTGGTATTATAGCGAAATGTTTGATCAATACACTAATGCATACAGTTTTCAAATCGAAGAATTATTTTAAGAGATATTTAATGCTAAAGTTGGACAAAATCGTTCCATTAAAAAAAAAATTATAAGAGCAAGAGCTATAAATGGGAATTTAATCATTTTTAGATCATTTTATTCAATAGAAAATCCCGGTGTGCAGATTTCATTATTTTTTTTAATTCGACTCATTTTTTGAGGTTTTATTTCTATTTTAAATTCAAATATTCAGCATCTTGACGGATATTTTTTACATATTTTAGAAAATGGTATTAATTTAAACTGTTGCCAACTGTATAAACAGCGCAAACAATAATGTTTGCTTCAAATAAAAAAATTATTTACACGTTACTATTATAAACAGAAAAAAACCTTCCAATTAGAATTAAATAACTAGGTATAAAAAACAGGCACTTATTGGAAATTACGCCATTAAAACTATATTTACATGTGAATTTTGAAAGAGAAAGGATATTGTAAAATAAATTCATTAACATGCGTTAGAAGTCTGAAATAGAAGAAATTGCGTCACATTACACTTATTATGCAAAATGAACAAAAAATAGTATTGCAAAACAGTTTAAATTTACAGCTTAAAATACAGAAGTTAGAGACCGGAGGGTTAATATTAGACCTTTTTCAAATTTTTATTATTTGTCGTTTGATGTGAGGTGATCAGCTATAAGTATGCAAAATGTCATGTCTCCAACTTAATTAGGGGCTGAGTTAGAAAAATTGCTTAAAATACAGAAGTTAGAGACCGGAGGGTTGAATATGACTTTTTCAAAATTTTATGATTTATCGTGTTATCGCAAGTGTTCAGCTATAAGTATGCAAACTTTCATGTCTCCAACTTAATTAGGGGCTGAGTTAGAAAAATTGCTTAAAATACACAAGTTAGAACCCAGAGGGTTAAATATTAGACCTTTTTCAAATTTTTATTATTTGTCGTTTGATGTGAGGTGTTCAGCTATAAGTATGCAAAATTTCATGTCTCCAACTTAATTAGGGGCTGAGTTAGAAAAATTGCTTAAAATACAGAAGTTAGAGACTGGAGGATTAAATATGACTTTTTCAAAATTTTATGATTTATCGTGTTATCGCAAGTTTTCAGCTATAAGTATGCAAACTTTCAATTCTCCAACTTAGTTAGGGGATGAGTTAGAAAAATTGCTTAAAATACATAAGTTAGAGCCCAGAGGGTTAAATATCAGACATTTTTCAAAATTTTATTATTTGTCGTTTGATGTGAGGATTTCAGCTATAAGTATGCGAAATTTCATGTCTCCAACTTAATTAGGGGCTGAGTTAGAAAAATTGTTTAAAATACACAAGTTAGAGCCCAGAGGGTTAAATATTAGACTTTTTAAATTTTTTATTATTTGTCGTTTGATGTGAGGTGTTCAGCTATACGTATGCAAAATGTCATGTCTCCAACTTAATTAGGGGCTGAGTTATAAAAATTGCTTAAAATACAGAAGCTAGAGACCGGAGGGTTAAATATGACTTTTTCAAAATTTTATGATTTATCGTGTTATCGCAAGTGTTCAGCTATAAGTATGCAAATTTTCATGTCTCCAACTTAATTAGGGGCTGAGTTAGAAAAATTGCTTTAAATACACAAGTTAGGGCCCAAGGGGTTAAATATTAAGACTTTTTCAAAATTTTATTATTTGTCGTTTGATGTGAGATGCTCAGCTATAAGTATGCAAAATTTCATGTCTCCAACTTAATTAAATTAGGGGCTGAGTTAGAAAAATTGCTTAAAATACACAAGTTAGAGCCCAAAGGGTTAAATATTAGACTTTTTCAAAATTTTATTATTTGCCGTTATATGTGTGGTGTTCAGCTATAAGTTATGCAAATTTTCAAGTCTCCGACATATATAGTTTCTGAGAACGGGCTCTGTGACAGACGGACAAACAGACAGACAAAGGAGTGAGACAGGTAGGGTTTCGTTAGATGGACGAAACTCTAAAAACATGCTGAGAATGACTGTAACAACATCCTAAAATTACATTACCATCAGCGATCTACCAATCCCGAATTTAGTTTATATTCGTTTCATATATTCTTATTCTTTTGTGCGGCCCTGTAAAATAATTATCAATATTATATACAGTAAAACCTCTGAATAGCGGACACCCCGAGAATGCAGAATTTGTCCTCTATTTAGAGGTGACCGCTACTGAGAGTAAAACATGTACAGTTATTTAAGAGTTGGTAATCGAAAAAATGTCCGCTAAATAGAGGTATCCGCTAATCGGGTGTGTCCGCTATGGAGGTTTTACCAGTAAAACTTCTGAATAGCGAACACCTCGGGAGGGCAGAATTTGTCCTCTATTTGGAGGGGTTCGCTACTGAGAGTAAAACATGTACAGTTATTTAAGAGTTGGTAATCGAAAAAATGCCCGCTAAATAGAGGTGTCCACTAATCGGGTGTGTCCGTTATGGAGGTTTTACTGCATAATAATATCATCCTTTACAAGAAAATTGCATGCTGTATGATAGACAGACAGACATCCAGAGAAAGATAACCTCCGGATCAATAAACACTCATGTCTTTTGTTTTAATCATCCACAATTGTATGTCATACAACATGCCAGATTTTATACAACAGGCTAAAAACGGTCACCGTGTTACGGAATACTGTATTATTATTTGTTTGCCCACCAAAACTGGTTGCCACGGGTTGTTGTTAGGTTTGTGATCACGTGGTTGAAACTGATCTGTTCAATATTACTGCGTGCGTATTTTTTTTTTTATTATTTGTTCCATGTGTTCAAACCAGTTGTCTACAAAAACATCAACCGGTGAAAGTGACGCACACCAAATTTCTGTGACGTATGCAGATAAATTGTGCTTTTTTAAGAGTTTTTTCTATATAATTTTTAAACGATTTGGAACTTATTTTTCATAGTAGGTGCATTCAGTAGACGACCCTCATAGGTACCTTCTGGTGCAATCAGAAGTCAAATATTTTTCGAATAATTCATCGAATCAAATATTTTTTGAGTTATGCTTGACGAAAGGTTTTTATTAGGCTTTTTTTTTTAGTAGGACATGGCGTTAATATCCATCGTAGTAGTAAAGTGTCCGGACAGTAATATTTCGCTGAGTATTAGCCTTCGCTTCGCTCAGACAATTATACAAAATGCATTTAATAACATTCATCAGATTACCCATTATGTTGTAAAAAACGATTTGGCATAGATGCCGTAGCTTCCCTCAGCCGTTGTTGTTGTGAATTGTTTGGCGATTTTTTGTTGGCGGTGTTTACGCATATGACAAACTCGATATGGAAACACCGTGTGACGTGTGTGTTGTGACGTGTCGTTGTTCTGGCAACCCATGAGAAGCTTAGAATTTTGTGGATGTACTTTGATATCGTGTTCTATCGTTATCTTTTTATTATTATGTTAAATTTATTCGATGTATTTCATTGACTATAGTTTCTGTAGTCCGTTTAAACGCTCTTGCTGAAGTAATTAAGAAATATCAGGAAATTTTGACAAGAAAGGGAGGTTTGTTTATAGCGTGTCAATGCGTATTAAGCCTATTTTGGAAAATAACGGCGGTGTTATGAGAGATATTTTGTGCTGGAGGTTTCAAGAAAGTAGATGTCTATTAAGGTATGTTGATAATTTTATGTATATTTTGTTGCTTTAAGAGTTTTTTACATTTTGAGATTGCTACAAAACGAGAACTGCTGAATTTTGAGAATGCTATACCGCAAAAAATGCTGAATTCGGGGATGTTTTTTTTTCGGTAAATGTGCGCGAAGTGCTCATACAACTATTGCTGATTGCCACTTTAGGAAGTTTCGTTTCTTATGTATATTTTGCTGCTTTAAGAGTTTTTTACGTTTTGAGATTGCTACAAAACGAGAACGGCTGAATTTTGAGAATGCTATACCGCGAGAAATGCTGAATTCGGCGATGTTTTTTTTTGGTAAATATGCGCGAAGTGCTCATACAACTATTGCATATTGCCACTTTAGCGAGTTTCGTTTTTTAGGTATATTTTCCTGCTTTAAGAGTTTTTTACATTTCGAGATTGTTACAAAACGAGAACTGCTGAATTCGGCGATTTTTTTCGGTAAATGTGCGCGAAGCGCTCATACAAGGATTCCTGATTGCCAGTTTAGCGAATTTTGTTTATTATTTACATTTTATTTTCGTTAAGCCAAACATGCGTATAAACCGGTGCTTGGCGACATTTACTACTTGGCGGAAAAGGGGGTTTCACGCCAAGAATAATTCCAAGATGGCGGCCGGGGGGAACTTATGACATCTGTTCCAACGATTTTTGCTTTATTTTGTTTGTAACGTAGTTTCTCAAAACTAGTGCAAAGTCGCCAAAACTGGTTGAACAACATGCTGGATACTAAGCAACCAACAACCAATAAGATTGCGAGCTTCGGTTCGGAACGACGAACTCACTTGCAAAAAAAAATTATTCAACTCATATACACACCTAATCATAGGCGTAGCGTGACCAGCAAGTTTGGGGGGGGGGGGGGCACCAAGGTCATGCGAAGTAAAAACGGCGCCCCGAGCGAATTTTCAATTTTGCGCCCCCCCCCCCCTCCCCCCCAAAAAGATCTTTC
The DNA here is from genome assembly GCA_963932465.1 of Maratus speciosus. Classification (NCBI taxonomy): domain Eukaryota; kingdom Metazoa; phylum Arthropoda; class Arachnida; order Araneae; family Salticidae; genus Maratus; species Maratus speciosus. The sequence continues at coordinate 358,048,195 of OZ010800.1, read as the reverse complement.
TTTTTGTGATAGGTATAATAAAATTGATAAAGTGCAGAAACATAAATAAATTCTATCGAATAAATATTTCGCGTTTATTTTGGAACTTTAAAACGTTTAATTTTAATTTAGGAATTCAGAACAACTAAATAACATAAAAGAAAATTGCACTTATTTGTTAGAGAGTTCATGATGTTTAGCGACAGGGGATAAAATGATCAAGAGAGAAAAAGAAATTCCCCGAAAAATGAATAAATAAACAAAACCGTGGTTTGCAGATTAAATTTCGCCCCCGGGGTGACCGCTCCTTTAGCCCGCTCTTTGCACGATCAATCCCGGTTCGGCTCGACACAATTTCTCAAAAAATTTCGATTTTTCTTAACATGCAATTGCAGGGCCGCCGCTTGCTACTAAAAGCGACTATTTTCAGCAACTGGTGGCTATGGCGACTATTTTAGGCCGAAAACCATTAAAAAGCGGCTATTTCAAGAAAAAAGGCGACTTTTTCCGGATTTCAGTGACTATTTTTACTGAAAATATTTGATCTTTTTCTTCAAAGCACCTGTAAAGTAATCTTCCCAAACACACTTTTTCAACGGTTGTTTGAAGAGATTCGCGATTTTTTCCGGGACGAATTCCAAAATTCTCGATTTCGCCCCCTCCCCCCTTTAGTCTATTAACGAAAATACGTATTTTTTTCCGAAATCTTTTTATATAATCATTGAAGGAGATTTTACGATTTTTTCCACGATCCTTTGCCAAATGTCGCAAATTTTTCTACGTTTTAACGAAATCGATTTTTTTTCCGCCACCACTTGTCCAAATTCGCGATATATATTTTCCGCGAACGATTGATGGTAGTTACTATTTGTTTCAGAGATTTTTTGACGAAATTCCCGATTCTTTTCCAGATCGTTTGTCAAAATTCGTGATTTTCTTTTCATGACCGAGTTATAAAATTCGTGATTTTTTGCGCGATCATTTGGTTAAATTCTCATTATTATTATTATTATTTTTTTTTTTTTTACCAAATTTTCGTTTTTTGCCTGCGACCATTTTACGAAATTTGCGATTTTTTTATGATCGTTAGACGAAATTCGCAATTTTTTGTCCATTCTTTTAACAAAATTTGCGATGATTTATCCGCGACTGCATGACGAAAATCGCCATTTGTTTCCGTGACCTTTGGTAAAATTCAAGATATTTTTTTACAGTTGTTTGAGGAGATTCGCAATTTTTCCGCGACGAATTACAAAATTCCCGATTTTTTCCCCAATCGATTAATGATAATAGTTATTTCTTTTCGCTATCTTTTGCTACAGTCGTTGAAGGATATTTCGCAATTTTTCCTATGACCTATTGCAAATTTCTCAATTTTTTGGGGTCGATCGTATCACGGAACTCATAATTTTTTTTCCGTGATCCTTTGCCAAATTTCGTGTTTTTGTTTCCGGCGATCGTTTCACGGGATTCACGATTTTTTTCCCGCGATACTTTGCCAAAATTCGCGAATTTTTCTGCAACAAAGTGGGGAAAATTTTTCTCCGCCACCACTTGTCGAAATTCGCGATATATATTTTTTCCGCGACCAATTCATGATACTCGCTGTTTGTTTCAGATATCATTTGACGAAATTCGCGATTCTTTTCCGCGATAGTTTATCGAAATTCGTGATTTTCTTTTCAAAACCGACTTACGAAATTCTTGATTATTTGTTTAAATTCTCGATTTTTTACGCGATTATTTGACCAAATTCGCGTCTTTTCAGGGGTGATTCTGTTGTGAATTTTCCGAAAATTTAAGGCATTCGGTTCCGATAAATTTTAAAAAATCGGTCATCAATCCTAAAATTCGGGCATAAAAAATATCGTGAATTTCGGCAAATGATCGCCAAAAAAATCAATTTCGACAATCGTTCACACAAGAATAGCCGCCAATTTCTTCAAAGGATCGCAGAAAAAACACGAATTTCTACAAGGGATCACGAGATAACGCAAACTTCGTCTGGGAATCGCGAAAAACACACACATTTCATCAAGGGATCGCAAAAAACGCAATTTTTATCAAAAGATCGCAGAAAAGCGCGAATTTCGTCAAAGGATCGCGATAAAGAAACGCAAATTTTGTCGAAGGATCGCGGAAAAATGCGAATTTCGCTAAAGGACAGCCGAAAAAACGCATAATTGGGGCCGGGAGATTTCCCCCCTTTCCCTCCTCTGCTGTAACCTTTGAGAAAATTTGCTGTGAATTTCAGATTTCTTTTTTTTTTTACTCAGAATCACCCCTGTCTTCTTTTTGTCCGCGACCATTTGACGAAATTTGCAATTTTTTTCTCTTGGTCGTTAGACGTATTTCGTAATATTTTGTGCATTTTTTTGACGAAATATGCGATGATTTTTTTGTGATCGAATAACGAAAATCGCTATTTGTTTCCGCAACGTTTGATAAAATTAAAGATATTTTTCCACGGTCCTTTGATGAGATTCGCGATTTTTTTAAACGACGAATTACCAAAATTTGCATTTTTTCCGACGATCGTTTTGTGGAATTCACGATTTTCTTTGCACGATCCTTTGTCAAATTTCGTGAATTTTTCTATGACCGATTGACGAAAATGATATTCGGTATTTGTTTCAGAGATTTTTTGACGAATTTCGCGATATTTTTCCACGACCTTTTGTCGAAATTCGTCTTTTCTTTTGTCGACTGACTGAGGAAGTTCAAGGGCAAGGAGGCAAAAAGGAAGTGAAAAAATCATTTGGGGGATAAAGGCAGAGGTGAGTTTATTAGCCATGGCGGCCTGTGGGAGATTTTTTATTGTACCCCTGCAAATGCTATACTCGTTTTTTTTTCTTTTAAAAGTTTTTACTAAAGCATTTTACTTTGTGCACTCCTTCCAGGACCGAAACTAGCTATATTTTCACCCGAGCAAACATGGATTTTGGCGCCCCCCTCCTTCCTCCGCAAAGTAAATTTACAAAGAGAAATTTACGAAAGTTTCCATTAGAGGACTTATTTTAAAATTTAAAATGTGTAGCAGTGAAATACGTAATAATATTGAAATATATAACCAGCTTTGTCAAATATTTATTCATTAAAACCTGTTAAAAGAATCGAAAGGAAACGGAAATAATTCCGCTTTATACAGGTTTCCGTCTTAGCAGATAGTTGGCATTATTTCTGTTGGAACCATGCAGTTGTTTTCATTTAAGATAATATTCCATTATAGAAATATTTCATATTTCTAGATTTTACTGTTGTAGCATTACAAATTATTACAAGTGAGATACTTTAATGTCATAGTGATAAGAGTCCCATTGTTTTCGGAACTAAAAAACCAGGATTAACACCAGCTTTGTGGAATTATCACTTATATCACTCCTCTTATTTATAGATTGATATGTCTTCATACTTTCCTCAACTTTTCAAATTTAATTCTCAAAGTTAATTTTCAAATTTATGTGTGACTCAAAACAAGAGCAAAATTATTAAATTTTTACTTTTCATTTTGGGAATTTTCGACCGCTTGGTTTTTATTGTCCCAGTCAGTCACCTGACCTCGCCCCATCTAAGGCCAGATATGGGGATACGCGTGTAAAAAATAATTATAAGAAAAAGAATGGAGTTACTTATTTGCTGTCTTGTATATTGTAGGCGAATCTTTTTATCTATAGGACAATTTTAATGCGCTTTACTCAGGTTTTCTTTTGGATTTTTCAGCTAAAAAATATTTTTTTACACAAATTTCACACGCACATATATATACTGTATGAAACGGTAAACTAAATTATCCTCTGGCGCCCCCTTCGCGTGGCGGCCAGGGCACATCCCCCCCTCCCCCCCCTTAGTTTCAGCCCTGACTCCTTCTCCCGTTAGTTTTTATTGTCCCGGGCAGCCTGGGTGGGGCTTGTTGAGCTAAAGCCAATTGGTAGGCCTCCCCACCTAGCCGAACCTGTCTCGGGCAGCCACCCGTTCTCGCTCATATCAAGACGGGAAAAATGAAAGCTCAACACTGCTCAGGGAGAGAGAGAAAAAAATTGAACAGTCTTCATGGAATCTTTTCATCAGAAAAGTCAGAGTCAAACAAAATCTTCATTTGGAGCCCCCTTCGCCTTTCGGTACACTTGGAATTGGAGAAAGATTAATGCCTAAAAGAAAAGCTCTTTGTTCCAATTCATTTGCAGTCTTCTATTATAGATGAATCTTTTTTATATATTTGTAAATTTCAATGCATTTGGTTCAGTTTTACTTTTCGATTCTGTGGCTGTAAGACATTTTTATGCAAATTCAATATAAATTCATATATATTTTTGTGTGTAAAGACAAAAAAAATCTTCATTTGGCGCCCCCTACGCTTTCTGTTCTGGCGCTCGAGGTGTAGAAGGTTGGGGGGGGGCACACGCCCCCCCGTGCCCCCCCCCCGACGCTACGCCTATGCACCTAATTCAAGAACAAAGGAAACGCGAAAAACAGCCATTTCATAACTCGGCAAACATAGCTCATATTGTTCTGATTTTTTAAAAAGTCATATCTGTAATCTAATCTTATTCTGAAATTTTTACATTTCTACGTGCAGTATATTTTGAGATCTCGATACCCATTTTTAAAGAAAATTCGATGGTGCAACTTAGTAATTTTTGTTTCTCGAAAATGACCTAGTCGATTTTTTTAAAATTAATATATAATATGAATCTGTTTTAGATTAAGCGAATAAAACTTCACTTATTTCCAGAACTCCTGTTATATAATCCGCATGAAAAAGCGGACTATATTTTTTCACCATTCTACGGGAATTTCACCGCAAATGCGCTATTTTATTCGTGCGTCTTAGGAGTGATTCTTTTCCGAAAATTAAAAAAAAATCATAAATACGGAAATAAAATATATCGCGAGTTTCGGCAAATGGTCGCCAGAAAAATCAATTTCGTCAAAGAATCGCGAGAAAAACGCGAATTTCGTCAAAGGATCGCGAAAAAAAGCAAATTTCGTCCAGTGATCACGGAAAAAGGCGAATTTCGTCAAAGAATCGCGGACAGAACGCAAATTTCGTCAAAAGATCGCAAAAAAACCCCGCAAATTTCGTGTAAAGATCACTAAAAACCGCACATTTCGTTAAAAGATCGCGAAAAAACACAAAGTTAATCCCTAGAGTGAATTCCCCTCCTTGTTAAAACCTTTTAGAAAATTTGTTGCGAGTTTCAGAAAAAAAAAAAATCACTCAAACACCTCTGGTCAAAGCCGCCTCAAGACTACAAGCCAAACACAAGGTTTCGTGACGTCACGACGCGGGGCTTAGATCAGCCGTGGAGAGCACATGCGTTATTTATAACATTAATTTTAATTCTTTCCTCCATATTTCAACTTATTATCACAGCATATGGAAAAAAAATAAAACTTATAGTTTAAAGACGCTAATTAAGTGCTTTTTAATCAATTTCGATCACTCAAAACAATAATAACGATAACACAAAAACAATATTTATGAAATAATATCACTGTGTCAATGAAAATGTGCATCAGAATTAAAGACATATTAAAGAAAATTCGTTCGTTAATGAAAAAAAAAAAATCCCAAGTATTAAATTTATTTTAGTAGACAGTTTTTATTATTTATTATACTTTGAAATTTAGATAAAATATCAATTATCTATTTGGTATATATTCAAAAACAAGACATTATACATTATTACATATACACACACACACACACACATATATATATATATATATATAAATTTGCAGTTTAAACACATAAATTGAATTATTTTGCTTTCAATTATTTCAAAATAAATAAATAACAATAAGTGTGCCAATCAAAACCCACATTTAAAAATTAAATTAAAGTGGAAGAAAAGTGAATGTTCAATGAAAACAAATTCAAGTTGTGTTCTATTTTTATTTTTAATTGGGCTTGAAATTGTACAGTAAATATCCTATTAAATATTAAGTGATTTGAAACCTGCATATAATAAATAGTAAAATTAAAGTATACATGAAATTAAGTATTCTTATAAATAAATTTTCGTACTGTAAACTTTACTTATCAGAAATGGGTAATTTCCACATAAAATCCATTAAATTAAAAAACATAAAACTGTCATAATACTAAAACAACACAAGTTCATGAAACAGAAAATTATTATTTAGTTTTGTATTAGTTTGATATATTATGCAAGGTACAAGCAATAGATTTTTTAAAAAATGTATTGACATATGAAGAGAAAAATAAAAGAAAGAAAGAAAAGACTTTCATCAATTGGAATTAAAATATTCCTAATTTATGTTCATTTTCCTCGAATGTTTAGGTAATAGCTGATAAAAAAAAAAACCTCGAAAATTACAAAAACCTTCCACGAAAATATTTCATTTCCAAAATAATGTTGTGTGGGTTCTGAAATGTTTGTTCACATCTTTTAAGCTTAAAATAATCAATTTTTATGAGATGAAAAGTATTTCCTGACTAGATCTAAAAGTAAATTTATAATTATAGAATAATAATTTTATTTATTGTTATTTTTAATTAAACATTAAAATGTATATGAAAACACATAGGATTTTTGCGAAGAAGGTGTGTGTGTGTGTAGGGGGGGGGGGGACTACTGTTTTGCATAAGGGTACTAATAACCCTTCCTCTAATCTTGTAAATAAATTGTTTACAGTTGTGACAAAAATAGAGAGATTCAAAAACATTATCCCCATAGCTCTATTTACACAGTACATAAGCATTTATAATTTAACAAAAAAATATAAAAATAATTTTTATTAAGATAGCAAACGTTTAAGATTAAAAAACAACAATAAATTGATACAAGTATATCGATCGGGGTTTGCTTTAAAAGAAGTAAACAAGATAAAAAGGCTATGCATTCACAGCGACTTTTATGAAAATTTCTAGAATATTTAAATTTTTAAGTATGAATATATATACCGGGTGTCCCAAAAAGGACTGACTGATTTTAAAATTCAATAACTTCCAAACGGTGACAGATATTAAAAAAATTCTTGCAGGAGGGTTATGCATAAAGCCAAAAGTTTTATTACAGTGATTTTCGATTTTAGTTCGAATTACAAACAATAGATGGCGCTGCGATCAATAGAGACTGAATTCTGGCTCGATTTTTGGTACTTCGTGCCCCGGATAATACATTTCCATCTCCTTTTTCTGCATGGAACATCAGAAAGGACCAAAAATCGAGCCTGTATTTAGCGACTATTGCTTACAGCGCCATCTATTGTTTGTAATTCGAACTAAAATCGAAAATCACTGTAATAAAACTTTTGGCTTTATGCATAACCCTCCTGCAAGAAGTTTTTTAATATCTGTCACCGTTTGGAAGTTATTGAATTTTAAAATCAGTCAGTCCTTTTTGGGACACCCGGTATATATATATATATATAAATACATAAATTTGTTGTCAAATTAAAGTCCAACTTGTTACTACTAATCTTATTCTCTGTTTCTAATTTTCTCGTTAATCTTATTATCTAATACAAAGCTTTCAACTTATACAATCATAAAATAAAAGCTAAATGTCCTACCTGTTCTTTCCTTCGCATAAGGGGAAATAGCCGGGCATTTTGTGAAGTAAATAAAACAACATCTAAATAATAAATCTTGAATTTTCAAAATAAAAAAAGCCATATTACGTTAAACATTCATGAAGAGACGTATACAACATGCTTAGACACTCACAAAACAAACATTATATACAAAGTTACAATTCGAGTATTAAAGTTTTCTTTTAAAGTTATTTTCTTTTCTCTACGTTCATATCTAGTTTCTATTCTGTTCTAAATCTCAGTCAATTCTCACAGAAAAAGGAAAAAACAAGTTCTGTCTGCTCTTGCGCAGTAGGATCATTCGGTCTGACGTAATACACTGCAGCTGCGTTTTGTTTTTGTTTTTTATTCAAGTGGTAAGGGGTAAGAGGAGTTACGTGATTTCGCAACATCCTCCCACCTTGAGTTGTGATCCATGGGAGGAACTCAACAATTTAGAAGTCCAGATTGGAGTCTCAGAGGCGGTTTCACTAGTCGTCCACTTCTGGTAACCACAGGAGAGATATCTCTGTTACTGGTTTGGCTCCTTTCTACACTGATTCTAGTCGGATCGATTTCTGGAGCAGCCTTTCGTTGTTCATTAGGGACATTAAAGTTCACTTTCTGCTGGATTCTGTTATCTTATGGGGAATCGCTAGCTGCATCAATTTCCAAAGGAAACAGGCGTTGGAAAGACGGAGGAAAATTCCATTTTCTGTTTGGACTTTGGCTAATCTTGCTATTTTGTCTTTTCCGGGAAATATATCTATTATTTTGGCTAAAGGCCAGTGAAGACGTCTTTTGTTGGTATCTTCCAGAAGAACGATGTCTCCTATTTGCAAAGGTTTGGAATTCTCTTTCTTCATAGACTGTTGCCGCAGCTGTCCTAAGTACTCCGTTCTAAATCGGTTTCGCAGATCATTTCTTACTCTTTGACAATATCTTGCTTGTCTGTTAAGATCTTGTGAGTCTAATGTATCAATATCTGGAACGCCGGATGTAGGCAGTTCTTGAAGGAACATCAATGGAGTTAAAGGTTCGGGATCGCGATTATCTTCGGAGATGTATGTTATCGGCCTCGAATTGATAATTTGTTCACAGTCACAGAGTATTGTGCTCAGTTCTTCGTAATTTAATGAGGCGCGACCCAAAAATTTTCTTAAAATATCTTTCACTGTTCGCACGAGGCGTTCCCAGCATCCTCCCCACCAGGGGGCTAAAGGGGGGTTGAATTTCCATCTGATCTTCTGAATGGAGGCTAAGGCTTTTATGGCTTCCCAATCTACACTGGAAAGTGCTCTGTTAGTGCCAACAAAATTCTTTCCATTATCTGAGTAAATTATATATGGTCTGCCTCGCCGTGCAATAAATCTTCTTAGGGACTGCATAAAGCATTCAGCTGATAAAGATGTTATCAACTCCAAATGTACCGCTCGATAGACAGCACAGGTGAATAAAGCTATCCACACCTTTGAACCATTGGCAAGGTATAGAGGACCGGCTAAATCGACTCCCACCACTTCAAATATAGCTGCATCTCTGATTCTGCCTTCAGGTGGGATTCCTGGTTCGACCTCTGTTCTGGATGTTTGGAATCTTTCACACTTAACACATTGTCTAATGAGGTTTCTGATATACTTTCTTGATTTCAAAATCCAAAATTTTTCTCGAAGTTGAGCCATTAGTATGCTAACTCCAGCGTGATGATTTTCTAAATGTTTTTCAAAAATTAACTTCTGAACCACAGGATGTTTTGAGGGCAAAATTATTGGATAACGAAAATCTTCTTTGTCTTGTCTACAGATTATATTTGTTTTTGCTCTCAAAAGTCCGTTTTTATCTTCTAATGGTCTTAAGGCTCTTAATTTGGGATCTGTGCTTCCTGAAAAGGATTCCTTTTGTACTAATCTGAGTAATATCTTTTCTGCTTTTTCAAATTCATCAACGGAGATGTTAGGTGATGAAATTCTTTCTATCTTTCTTGTGTTGTTATAAAAACAATATATAAATGCAATCATTCTTATGTTTTTTCTATAAGAGGAAAAATATCGATAAAAACGGTGTAAATCAGTGTCTTCATTGTCTAAAAGTGTTAGGATTGTCTTTTTCCTTTCTTTATTTATTATATCCTCGTCAGGGTGTTCTTCCGCTTGTGGCCACTGATCTTCCGGTAAATACTGCCAAGCTGGTCCCTCCCACCATCGTGAATTCTCCAATTGCTCAAAGGAACATCCTCTGGATGGGAGGTCTGCCGGATTTAAATTTCCTGGTCATTCCTGGTCGCCAATCTTCAACTTGGGTAAGGCTTCTGATTTCTAAAACTCTATTGTGGACAAATGTACCTCAAGATTGTTCTCTTCTTATCCACCCTAAAGCTGCTGAGGAATCGCTCCAAAAGATTGTCTTCTCTGGTTTCAACTGAAGATCACTCATGATAGTTTTAGCGAGTCTAGCTCCAATGAGGCACGAGAGTAGCTCAAGGCGAGGAATTGTGAGTTCTTTAATGGGCGCTACTCTACTTCTAGCATTTACTAACTGATCTTTAACTCCTTCTTGTCTTTGACATCTAAGATACACGCAAGTGGCATAGGCGTGTCTACTCGCATCGGAAAAGGTATGCAAGGAAATGTTGTTTTCATTTTCGGGCGATACATTCAACCAGTGTGGAACTTGAATTTCTTGTAAAAAGTTAATTTGTTTTAACCAGGTCTCAAACTGTTTTCTTAAATTTTCAGGAAGTTCTTCATCCATTTCAATTTCTGTTTCCAGGTTTCCTGAAGAATTAATTTTGGAATAAGAGTGCCCGGGGCGGAGAATCCTATGGGGTCGAAAATCTTTTGGGTAACCGATAAAATTTTTCTCTTTGTGAGTGGTTCTTTCGTTTCAATTTTTTCCTCTATTTTACACATTAATCTATCTTGCTCTAAGTCCCAGACCAATCCCAAAACTGGTGCTAACTTTGTATTTTCTTCAGAAACATCGATCATGGCCTGAGGCAAATTTGATCGCCAACATCTTAAATTAAAATGAGCTGATGATAAAATACACTGTGATTCTGTTATAAATTTTCCAGTATCTGCGATCGATTTTAAACTAGTAATGGAATTGTCAATGTAAAATGAATCTTTCAAAATTCGTGCTGTATTTTCCCACTGTTCGGGGATTTGACTTAAAAGATGGTTTAGTGTACCCATTAATAAAAACGGGCTTGAAGTGAGTCCGAAGACTACGCGACAATGTCGATAAACTTTCAAATTATGTTTGGAGTCGAACCAGAGAAAGCGTAAAAAATCGCGATCTTTTTCTGTGATTTTTATCTGGAGAAATGCTTTTTCAATGTCTGAAGAAATACTTATTTTGTATTTACGAAAACGATTCAAAATACTCGGAGTTATTTCAATCAAATTAGGTCCCTTTGTGAGACAGTCGTTTAAAGAAGGAGAGTTTGTATTATGTGCGGAGGCATTAAAAACTGGACGCATTTTCGTCGTTTCACTATTTTCTTTAATTACTGGTCTGTGGGGTAAGAAATGTACTTTATTCTGCTTATCGTCTGAAATTTCTTCTATAATATTATTATCCTTCCACAAATTAAAAATTTCTTCATATTCTATTTTCTTATTTGTTTCGATAAGTTTTTGTTCTGTCTTGCGCAAATGTTTCTCTGCTAATACGCGATTGCTCGCTAAAATTGAGTTATCAACAATCCAGGGTAGTGTCACTTCGTAGCGGCCACTTTCATCACGTTTGACTGTTTCAAGAAAATGGTTATAAGTCTCTCTAGCTAAGTCGTCTTTATGTTTGTAATCTTCATTAGTGATACCCAAGATATCTAAGTTCCACAGTTGTGATAAACTGGCATTTGAAGTAAATAATGACAGCGATAGAACTGACAACGAACTTTCTGAATCATTTCCATTACCCTCTGTTTTCCCCATAATTGTCCAGCCTAACTTTGTTTCAAAAGCTGTTATACCCAAATCAGGAAAATATTTTATATTATCTGTGAATAATTTCGCCGCCATGTCAGCGCCAATTAAAATGTGTACTTCTTCCGGATTATTCTCATAAAAACATAGTCGATTATTTTCACGAACATCGGTCAGATGAATTCCCCTTTTTTCTAAGATTTTTATCATTTCGCTATCGCGGCATAAATTTACTCCTGAACAAATTTTTCCTTCATCTAAAGCTTGTATTTTAAATCGGAAACTATGATCTAAATTACTGATAGTAAATTCATAGCGATTATGTTTACTCGTTTTTTCTGCCCCTCCGAATAGTCCGTGCCTAATTGTTTCTGATCGAATTTTCCTTAATTTCAATTTATTTGCAGCATATCTAGTTATATAGCTATTGTGACTCCCAGTATCTATAATGATACGAATAAATTCGGAAGATTGATTATCATTACGGATCTCCACTATCAAGGTTTGTAAATAGACATTAGAAATTATATCCTGATTTGACAGCATCGGTCTCGTAACATCGCTACTCTCTGAATTAGTAGATTTCCCTTTTGAATTTATTTCTTTAGTACACATTATCTGGGCGTGTCTCGAATTGCAAATACCGTATAAATCCTTCGATACACAGTATTTTCCAATATGTCCGTGGGATAACCATACATAGCAAAGGCCTCTCTTTCTCAATAAATCAAGTCTTTTTTCAAACGGTAAATTACAAGTGCTAAAACATTTATTTGTCTGGTGCCTGCCAAAACAAAATCCACAAGTAGTCTCATTTTCGCTCTGAACTAATAAATCACTCGCTGCTGGTAATTTTCTATTCGGAGAATCAAATTTATTACTCTGCAAATTAAATTTATTGACTCTGGGGGGGGGGGGGGAAGGAAGGATTTTTCCTAAATGACTGCGCACCGTAATTATTTTGTGTTGATTTTTCATTTATTTCATTCAGTGATGACGCATACATTTTCTCTCTGGATATTAATTGCTTATGTAAGAACGATATTAAATCTTGGACATTAATTGAGTCTTCATGCGTTTTATTAAATTCCAAAGCTAGGTCTCTCGGTAATAATTTAAATAAAATGGGTGTTATAAACTTCCATAAGAGTCTAATGAAATGTTAAGGGACTCTAGACTTCTAATGTTCGTTTGTATATCATCAAAAAGTTTTCGAAATGATTTGGTGTCATTTGAGTGTCTGAGTGGAGTTAAATTAAGAAGTTTATTTGTATGTACCGAAATTAACATATCCTTATTTCCGCACCTTTCTTTCAAAATATCGACGGCCTTTAAATAATTCTCTGCAGTGACACAAAATCCATCTGTACTTTTTAATGGAATGGGGGCTAGAAAACCTTTTAAATAGTTAAATTTATCTATTGGATCTAATGTGTCATTGTTGTGAATGGTTGTTTCAAAAGTTGACCAAAATGAAAGCCATTCAACAAAATCCCCAGAAAATTTTGCGATATTTAGTTTCGGTAATTTAATGTTTACGTTTTCCTTTAAGGGATTTTCTCGTTTAGAAAATGAATCATCCTGTGTTTTCTTTTTATCTAACTCTTTTATTTTTCTGTTTGCTCTAAAGCGCCATGACGTAATTTTCTCTTTAAACTCGCGAGCGCCCAGTAATTCTGTATCTAATTGTGCTTCTTGCACCAATTTTTTAATTTCCCCGTCTGCTCGTGTCAGTTCTATTTCTGTCACACTTAACTGTTCCACTACTTCTTCTAAATCAAAAATGTCTGGTTCTCCCTCTTTCAAAATAGCTTCTATTTTATTTATAAACTTATTTATGCTTTCACGTAGCACAGCTCTTTCTTTTTTGGCGATAACTAAACTTTCAGCCATTGCTAACTAATAACAACAACTATATTCTATTAAAAAGTACAATTCTCTATATGTTCATCAGTTCTTAATAATTTTGCAGTTCTTCAAATTAAATAGCTTGATAAATAATTTCTAATTATTCTAATATCTTAATATCTTATTCTATTTATCTTATACATTAGGTCATATCCACGGAAGGGATGCCAAAATGTTACTACTGATCTTATTCCCTGTTTCTAATTTTCTCATTAATCTTATTATCTAATACGAAGCTTTCAACTTATACAATCATAAAATAAAAGCTAAATGTCCTACCTGTTTCTTTCCTTCGCATAAGGAAATAGCCGGGCATTCGAGGAAGTAAATGACAGAACATCCAAATAATAAATCTTGAATCTTCAAAATAAAAAAAGCTATATTACGTTAAACATTCATGAAGAGACGTATACAACATGCTTAGACATTCACAAAACAAACATTATATACAAAGTTACAATTCGAGTATTAAAGTTTTCTTTTACAGTTATTTTCTTTTCTCTACGTTCATATCTAGTTTCTATTCTGTTCTAAATCTCAGTCAATTCTCACAGAAAAAGGAAAAAACAAGTTAAACAAGTTCTGTCTGCTCTTGCGCAGTAGGATCATTCGGTCTGACGTAACACACTGCAGCTGCGTTTTGTTTTTGTTTTTTATTCAAGGGGTAAGAGGAGTTACGTGATTTCGCAACACAACCAATTCTGCATACAAAATAACCCGAGTTACTATTCACACGACAAGTGTCTTTTAATAAATGGGCGTTAATTAAAGGTCACTCTAATGAATTGGAGAAAACAGAACAAATTATAAAGAGAGGATGGTGTGACAAGATACAAATTAAATGATATAAGTCTTGACACGATTTAGGGATGTTTGCCATTTTAAATTATTGCTCTATGTGGAAAGAAACAGAACTACAATAATATCGTTTCGTTTTGAGATACGGTATTATTGATAGAATCGTACTAGGATTTGCTAGTTAATTTATTTCAAAGAAATTAAAAATAAAAGATTTTGAACACAAGAAATAAAACTTGAGCTGATAGCATATAAATATAATTTGAAAATAAAACTTACCTTGAAAAAAAATATGTTATTAGGCTAAGTAAAACGCACGTGCACGTAAAATAGCAAGATACAAAATTCAAATGTTCGGGGCTGGCGCGTTGGCAGTTAGCCAGCCTTGGGCTGTGACGTCACATGTGAGGGGGATGAAGGGCGTGTCTGGCTTGTAGTCTTGAGGCCACTTTGCTCTGGTGCACCTGCTTTCTTTTTCTCCACTTTTAGTGAAACGTTTCCGTGAAATATGTTGCTCAGTCGGTAAGTCGTTGGGCTGGCAAATCAAAATGTTGGGTGTTTTGTCCTATTTGAAGCATTAAACTTTTATTTTCAAGTCGGTTAATAAAGTATAGTTGACCTTTATCATCATTTCCTTTGTAATTTTTTATTGTTAATTAGATCATTAAAAAGAAATTGAATTTTTTAAAATTGTAATATTTAAACAAAATTAAATTACAATTATAACTAATTTAAATGAAATAAAACTTCATTTTAAATAAATTTCAATAATAAAATTTCTATAAGCTATTTTTTTGTTATTAAAATGAACATTTATTTATAATTGTATAATAATATCTCCTAAACTTACGTTAAATATATTTTTATGTTAGAGTTTTAGTAACAGATAATTATCAAATTAGCATAATTATTAAAGTTTCGATTTTTCAAAAATTATCCATTCAATTCAAAAGCATTATAAATCAATATGAAAATCCCTATTAAATTACTTTTTTTTTTTTTTTTTTTAAGAGTTAGAGATATTATTTCATGACAATTTTTCAACAGTAAAAATATTACTATGGGAAGTTTTACTGAATTTTATAAATACATATTTAATTTCAATTACTTTACTCAATTATAAAATAATAATTGTTATTTGAATATAAATTACAATATCAGAAACAAAGAAATATAATTCATTTCAGCTCTCATTTAAAAAAAAAAATATATTATCAAGCTATAATAAATAATCACTGGCATTCATATTTTTTTTTCTCCTAGCATAAAAACTATTGCTATGTATTAATTCTTTTATAAGTAATTAAGTTAAAATGTTTTATTTATAAATTACATGATAAATAATAATAAAGTTTAAAAAACCACGTATGTAGTTAATCTGATAACCATAGCAGAATGTTTAGTATCGCCATCTTTTAACGGAATCGCATGTCCAGCTTTAACATTAAATATCTCTTAAAATAATTCTTCGATTTAAAAACTGTCTACTTCAACGCGTTTATCAAACATTTCTTTATAATACTACCCATCTTCGTATTTTTGTACGCAGTAATTCTCTTAATATTCGCGAAGATAGACTCCGGTCACAAAAAATTCATTTACAGCAACTGTGACAGCTTTGGTTACTTTTTTTTAGACTAGAGCTAGTGGTATACGATTCCGTTAAAAGATGGCGACACTAAAAATTCTGCTATGGTTATCAGATTAACTACATACGTGGTTTTTAAACTTTATTATTATTTATAAATAAAACATTTTAACTTAATTACTTATAAAAGAATTAAACTAAAACATAATTTGGAGAACAAATTAAAAAAACAAAATTTATTTCCTACATTGTTTAAGCACGAGAAGGGACAGATATTAAGTTATTTCATTCAATTAGTTCTACATTTAATGTTAAATTTTTGTAACAAATTAGTTAAGCCAATTGAAGATTAAAAAATAAAAATAAAATTCATACAATATGATACTTAAAACATCCTAAAAACTTAGATTCCGATCAAATGAAATCGAAATAAATCTTAGACTTCTTCCATTTTTAATTGAAATATTTGTATTGCAGATTTAGTATTATGTTTATGAAAATTGTGCATAAAATGATAAGATGCATGCAAAATACAAAACTTTAAAAAAAGTCTAAGATTTATTTCGATTTCATTTGAACGGAATCTAAGTTTTTAGGTTGTTTTAAGTATCATATTGTATGAATTTTATTTTTATTTTTCAATCTTCAATTGGCTTAACTAATTTGTTACAAAAATTTAACATTAAATGTAGAACTAATTGAATGAAATATCTTAATATCTGTCCCTTCTCGGGCTTAAACAATGTAGGAAATAAATTTTGTTTTTTTAATTTGTTCTCCAAATTATGTTTTAGTTTAATATGTCAAGTTTTTTAACGACTACTGCACTCAGACGAACGCGTTTCAAAATTAATACAGAGTATCATCATCAGGCTTTGATATATGCGGTATTGCATCACAATGTGGGATGCAGTTTACCAATGTGTAATTCAAAATGTTTCACCACTGTAGTAATGCAGGTTGCGGTAGTTTGGACAAAAACTTCCAATCTGAACGTAAAAAATCTATAATCAAAACATAAAAAATTAACTTCACTTAAATTTAGATACCCCATTTCCCACTCAGGAAAGCTATGAATGTAAATGTAAATTCTGTTGAATCCTTACTGCTAATATTTCACAATATTATAGCTGTGATACAGTAAAAAATATACTTGAACAGTTTTACTTGAATTTTTAAACCTTATTCTCTCCCAAAGGGTGATGTAAACACATCAGAAAATTATTACCTAAGTTTAACTTGGGGTATAAATAGTTCTCATCTCGAAAAAAAAAAAAATACATTTAAAATTTAAGTTATGTGATTCCCTACTAAGTTCGCTACCTGCGTAAAAATAGCTATCCATTAGAAACTTTTTACTAATATATAAACTTGACCAAAGCAAAAACGTATTCTTAAAATATCCTTTTTATTTCCACTATGACGCCATATTCACCTTTTTAATTTTTGGAAAAAAAAAAAAAAAAACTATTTCAATTATAATTTTTCACGTGGGAATCTTTCTACTAAAACCAAATAAATTATTATTACGGCTTTTGAAATTTTTGCAACAATGAAGAAAAAATGTTACATTTTCTATTAAAAATGTCCGTTAAAAAGTGAAATTTGGAATTATTAAGAAAAATATTTGAATAATATACAAACAAATTGGCCCTTGCTTCTCTCTGGGTTATAATTCACCCATATGCAAAGGTATTTTGCCATTCGTTTTGACCCTGAAGTCAGGCAAACGTTTTTAAACTTTAAATTTATAATATTATTAGAATTAGTAAAGAATAAAAAATGAGTGGCATCAGGGACAAAAAGGTGGGAAGAAAAAATGAGAAAGTTATCATCTCCATAGGCTTTTCTATGTCAAATTAACATTGAGAAGTGACACTGGAAATAAATAAGTATTGCGCTGCCGCGCAATACTTAAATATCTGTACCTTCTCGGGCTTAAACAATGTAGGAAATAAATTTTGTTTTGTTTAATTTGTTCTTCAAATTATGTTTTTGTTTAATGTCAAGTTTTTTAATAACTACTGCATTCAGACGAACTCATTTCAAAATTAATAGAGGGTATCATCATCACTCTTTGATGTATGCGGTATTGCATCACAATGTGTGGCGCAGTTTACCGATGTATAATTCAAAATACACTGGTCATCAAAATTAAAGGATAATGAGAAAAAATATGCTTACTAAGTTAATGTTGCAACTAATGCCCAATGCTGCAATTATTTATGTTAATTATATGCTATTGAACTCAAAATTGCACTTCCGCGAATACGTTAGCGTCGGAAACATGCAAATTAGATGATCGACGATATGGTGCGCAATGGACGTCTATTGGAATTCTGATCTATAGTGTTATTTAAAGTGAATGTGGTGTCTGAGTGTTATCAGTATTCATTAGTTAGGGCTCAAGGGCATCATTTAAGTTAAGGTCAAAAGTGGCGAATAATTGGTAGAATCGAGGAAGGTCAAAAACAAATGGAGGTCGCCCAAGATTTGAATATCCCTCAAAGTGTTATATCAAGAGCTTCGAGCCGCTTTTTAAGCACTGGATGCGTTGACAGACAGCCTGATCAAGGGAGGCCAAGAGCAACAAATGTATCCGGAGACAGTTTTTTGTCATCCTGGGTCGAAGAAACCGCAAAACGACTACAAGTGATTTGGTTTCAGACGTTCCACAAGAATTCGAATTAGCCATTCTATTTCTGCACGAAAGCTTAACGAGGGTGAACTGTATGCGAGAAAACCAAAAGTTTGTGTCCCACTTACTCCAGCTTCCCAAGGGGGCCGTTTAAACTGTTGCTGTCGTCAGGTTCAACGGAGCGAAGAAGACTGGGCTCGAACGGGACATTTCACGGACAAGGGAAGGACAAGTTGCGTCTTCCTTCACTTCTTCAGATCAAAACATGTCTAGAATCAGTGTTCAGACTATATCTGGACTCGTCAGTAAACAATACTTGAGCCCAATCTTCTTGCTTCCATTGAACTTGTCGAGGGTAACAGTTTATAAACGGGCCCCTTTGGAAACTAGAGTGAGAGGAACACACATTATTGGTTTCCTCGTATACAGTCCATCCTTGTTAAGCCTTCGTGCAGCAGTAGAACGGCTAATTCGAGTTCCTGTGGCAGCGTGATGGTCTGAAATCCAGCGTGATGGTCTCTTGTACTCGCTTCGCAGTTTCTTCGAGCCACAATGACAAAAAAAAACGGTCTTCGGATGCAGTTGTTGCTCTTGGTCTTCCTTGAACAGGCTGTCTATCAACGGATCCAGAGCTTAAAGAGCGGCTAGAAGCTCTTGATATTACACTTTGAGGAATATTCATATCTTGGGCGACTTCCATTTGTTTTTGACCTTCCTCGATTATACCAATTATTCGCCACTTTTGACCTTAACTTAAATGCTGCCTTTGAACGATAACTAATTAATACCGATCCCATTCAGACACCACATGCACTTTAAACAACACTACAGACCAGCATTCAAACATACGTCCATTGCGCACCACATTGTCAATAATCTAATTTGCATTTTTCCGACGCTAACGTATGCGTGGAAGTGCAATTTTGAGTTCAATAGTATTTAATTAACATAAATGATTGCAGCATTGGGCATTGGTTGCAACATTAACTTAGTGAGCATATTTTTTCTCATTATCCTTTAATTTTGATGACCAGTGTATTTCACCACTGTAGTAATGCAGGTTGCTGTAGTTTGGACAAAAACTTCCAATCTGAACGTTAAAAATCTATAACCAAAACATAAAATATTAACTTTACTTAAATTTAGATACCCTATTTCCCACTCAGGAACGCTTTGAATGCAAAAATAAATTGTGTTGAATCCTTACTGCTAATATTTAAAAATATTATAGCTGTGATATAGTAAAAAATAAAAAATAAAAGTTTTACTTAAATTTTGTTCCCTTATTCTCTCCCAAGGGGCGGTCCATAAATGATGTCACACTTTTTTTCAATATTTTTGACACCCCTCCCCCTCTTTGTCACAAAGTGTCACACTTCACCATACCCCCCCCCCCCCCCCCATTGTCACATGTCACGTTATATTACATAAACATATACTTGCAGTTCAGAAACAAAGCACTACGTTATAGATCATATTTCAAACTTTATTTTTAAACTTAACTATGTGTTTTAACGACATTTGTGAGCATAACAATAAAAATGATTCATGCACTTATTTTGTATGAAATAAGATTAAGGTTTGTAACAAAAACATAATTAATATACAATAGTAATAAAATATTAATACGAAAGAGTAGTTGAAAACAGTCGTATTTTGGAATTTGAAATGGAATTTAATATATTAGGCTTTAAATCTACTTTATAAACACAAAATACTTTAATTTCAAAATAACTTCAAAATTTAATCTGCGGATTTTAATGCTTTTATTTTAACCAAAATGTGTGATGTCACATTTCTTCTTACCCCCTCCCACCACCTTGTCACAAACTGTCACATTTTCATGAACCCCACTCCCCCCCTCCAAGCGTGACATCATTTGTGGAAGACCCCCAAGGGGTGATGTAAACACATCAGAAAATTATTACTTAAGTTTAACTTGGGGCATAAATAGTTCTCATCTCGGAAGAAAAAATATATTTTAAAATTTAAGTTATGTAATTTCCTACTAAGTTCTCTACCTGCGTAAAAATAGCTATCCATTAGAAACTTTTTACTAAAATATAAACTTGACCAAAGCAAAAACGTATTCTTAAAATATCCTTTTTATTTCCACTATGACGCCATATTCACCTTTTTAATTCTTGAAAAAAAAAAAAAAAAACTAGTTCAATTTAATAATTTCACGTGGAAATGCTTCAACTAAAAAGAAATAAATTGTTATTACGGCTTTTGAAATTTTTGCAACAATGAAGAAAAAATGTTACATTTTCTATGAAAAATGTCCGTTGATTCTCAATGAAAAAAAGAGAAATTTGGAATTAGTATTAGGAAAAATATTTGAATCTCTCTATTCTAAAAAAAAGTAACTTACGCTGTCACCGCCGCCGCCGGTTTTGATTTTTCCGTAACCGGAGGTCTTTCTCCGTTAATATTAAGAAAAGTATTAAATACAAAAATACGAAAATCGGCGGTCAGCATTGTGAATGAATAATACTTAAGCAAAAAAGCAGCAAAAAAGACGCCCGTCTGACCTTAGTCTTATACAGAAATGTTTGATAAACACGCTGATGCAGACAGTTTTCAAATCGAAGAATTATTTTAAGAGATATTTAATGCTAAAGTTGGACAAAATCGTTCCATTAAAAAAGTTTTATAGGAGCAAAAACTATACAAGGGAATTAATTCATTTTTAGATCATTTTATACGGTAGAATTTCCGGTGTGCAGACTGCCTTTACTTTTTTAATTTGACTCATTTTTTGAGGTTTTATATCTATTTTAAATTCAAATTTTCAGCATTTCGAGAGATATTTTTTACTTATATTTTTTTGCCAATTGTATAAACAGTGTAAACAATGTTTGCTTCAAATTAAAAATTTATTTACTCGTGACTATTATTAACAGAAATTTTTTTAAAAATTAGAATTAAATAATTACGTATGAAAAGCAGGAACTTATTGAAAATTACTTCATAAAAACTATATTTACACGTGAATTTTACAAAAGAAAGGATATTGTAAAATAATAAAATCCTTAACACGTGTTAGAAGTCTTAAATAGAAGAAATTACGTCACATTTACGTCATATTACACTTATTACGTAAAATGAACAAAAAGTAATATTGCAAAACAGCTTAAATTTAAAAATTGCGCGAGACATTAATTTGATATTTTGAGATTATATTAATAAGATTAATATTAATTTAATTGAATGCGTTTAGACTGATTTCGAGCGACTTTTTAATAATTTAATTAAAAAAAAAAAGATTACAAGCTGAAAATGAAGTGTCATCAACAAAAAATATGATTTGAAAGAGAAAAATCTCTGAAGCAGAAAATAAAGAAATTGCTTAAAGGTTTTAGTTAAGATTCGTTAACCTTCTGTATCGTTTCCGTCAAAAGAAGGCACTGGTATTTGTAAAACATATTTGCATTTTGATGATTTGCTTATTTTGAAGCATATATATTTTATATATTAGCTTATTTTGAAATGTTTAACTGATTTTATTTAATAAAGGACGAAAAAAGCCATTGTATCTTTTAACAGCAGCTGATTTTGCCTTAAAATTCCCCAATCTAAGAGAAATGAATAGAAACCCGTTTATAGGGAGATCGCCACTGTTTTTTAAATTAGAATTCGATCCTCCAAAATCTTTTTAAAGACGATCAAATTAGCGTGCTTTTAGAGACTGCGATGTCTGAACGGGGGTTCGTGAGCGTAGCTCGTAAGGGTCCGAGCCCCCTAGTAATGTAAAAAAAAAAAAAAAAAAAAAAAAAAAAAAAAAAAAATGGCCCATGTTTCTCTCCGAGTTATAATTCACCCATATGCAAAGACATTTTACCAATTGTTTTGACACTGACGTCAGGCAAACGTTTTTACACTTTAAATTTATAATATCATTAGAATTAGTACAGAATAAAAAATGAGTGTCATCAGGGACAAAAAGGTGGGAAGAAAAAATGAAAAAATTATGATCTCCATAGGCTTTTCAATGTTAAATTAACATTGAGAAGTGACACAGCGCAATACTTAAATTAAACAAAAACCTAGTTTGCAGAACAAATTAAAAAAACAAAATTTATTTCCTAAATTATTTAAGCCGGAGAAGGGGCGGATATTAAGATATTTCATTCAATTCGTTCTACATTTAATGTTAAATTTTTGTAACAAATAAGCTAAACCAATTGAACATTAAAAAATAAAAATGAAATTCATACAGTATAATGCTTTAAACACCTTACTTAGATTCCGTTCAAATGAAATCGAAATAAATCTTAGACTTTTTTTAAAGTTTTGTATTTTGCATGTACCTTATCATATTACGTACAATCGTCATAAACATAATGCAAAATCTGCAGTACAAATATTTACGACTTAAAAATGGAAAAAGTCTAAGATTTATTTCAATTTCATTTGACCGGAATCTAAGTATATAGGTGTTTAAAGCATTATATTGTATGAATTTCATTTTTATTTTTTAATGTTCAATTGGTTTAGCTTATTTGTTACAAAAATGTAACATTAAATGTAGAACGAATTGAATGAAATATATTAATATCTGCCCCTTCTCCGGCTTAAACAATTTAGGAAATAAATTTTGTTTTTTTTTAATTTGTTCTGCAAACTAGGTTTTTGTTTAATATGTCAAGTTTTATAATAACTACTGCATTCAGACAAACATATTTCAAAATTAATGGAGGGTATCACCACCAGGCTTTGCGATATCGCATCACAATTTGTGATGCAATTTACCTATGTATAATTTAAAATGTTTCACCAGTGCAGTAATGCAGGTTGTTGTAGTTTGGTCAAAAAATTACAATCTGAACTTAAAAAATCTGCTTGAAAAATGTCATTTTTTTCCCCACTATGACGTCATATTCATCTTCTTTTTAATTCTATAAAAAAAATCTATTTCAGTTTCTTCAGTTTCGTGTTTCACGTGAAAATCATTCAACTAAAAATAGACAAATTATTATTACGGCTTTTGAATTATTTACAACAATGAAGGAAAAATGTTAAATTTTATTAGAAAATGTCCGTTGATTCACAATGAAAAAGCGAAATTTGGAATTATTAAGAAAATTTTTTGAATAATGTAAATACAAATTAGCCCATGTTACTCTCTAGATTATAATCCACCTATCTGCAAAGGCATTTTATGATCCGTTTTGATCCTGACGTCTGGCAAATGTTTTTACACTTTGAATTTATAATATTATTAGAATTAGCAAAGAATTAAAAATGAGTGGCATCAGGGACAAAAAGGTGGAAAAAAAAATGAAAAAGCTATGATCTCCATAGGCTTTTATATGTTAAATTAACATTGAGAAGTGACACTGGAAATAAATAAGTATTGCGCAGCCGCGCAATACTTAAATTAATACATAGCAATAGTTTTTATGCTAGGAGGAAAAAAAAAATATTATGAATGCCAGTGATTATTTATTATAGCTTGATAATATTTTTTTTAAAAATGAGAGCTGAAATGAATTATATTTCTTTGTTTCTGATATTGTAATTTATATTCAAATAACAATTATTATTTTATAATTTAGTAAAGTAATTGAAATTAAATATGTATTTATAAAATTCAGTAAAACTTCCCATAGTAATATTTTTACTGTTGAAAAATTGTCATGAAATAATATCTCTAACTCTTAAAAAAAAAAAAAAAAAAAAAAAGTAATTTAATAGGGATTTTCATATTGATTTATAATGCTTTTGAATTGAATGGATAATTTTAAAAATATCGAAACTTTAATAATTATGCTAATTTGATAATTCTGTACACTGTACACTATTTTTTAAAAAGTGTGAAGCACAAGCTTACTATAAGAAAAATGTTTAAGATTACACTAAAATGAGTAAATTACTCAGGACACAGGCAAATAATATAAAGAGAGAGCAGTTCTTTAACACTGGATAGAAATAGACAAACGAAGCAGATTTCACATCAGGGGCACTTTTTTTATACCGGCTATCGGGTGGAAATTAGAAACACATGCATTTCCAGTTTCTGTTGAGTGGACAATAAATGGCTGATTTCGGCACTCTCTTTTCCCTGGGACATAATGTATTTCGGTTTCCTTTCAAACAAGGCCGAAACTAGGCCTTTTGGCACCCGGGATAAACATGGATTTTGGCGCCTCCCTCCCCCCTCTTCCGTAAAGTATATTTACAAAGAGAATTTTAACCGAGTTATTTTCTTCTGATGGACTGGTGTCTTCCATTATTAAGAAACAGCCGTTATAAATGAAGTGTTAGGTGAAGATGAAAGAGCAGTCGTAAAAAGTTAGAGCTGTGATTTTCTGGTCAGAATAAGTTTTTTTTTCTTAATTATGGCTATTTTTTTCCCCATTCTGATCAGAAAAAAAGTTATGGCCATTTTTTTTCCTATTCTGACCAGAAAATCAGAGAGTTCTAACTTTTTACGACAGCTTTTTCATCTTCGCCTAACACTTCATTTATAACGATTGTTTCATAATAATGGAAGACACCAGTCCATCAGAAGAAAATGATCCATTCCAAAGGTATAAGTTCGATTGAAAAAAACTACTTTGAGCAGAAAGAAGAGGTTACACCTGCAATTTTCATGACACTAATAGCATCCCATAGCTGCCAATGTGTACGGTTTAGTTACCTCTAAAATTTATCACAAATTTTTGCCATATTTAATCGTTGACAATTGTTAGACTTTTTAAACTGAATTTCCGGAAGTGACAGCCAATTGTTCCCTTGCGACGACATTTCTGTGGCTGTCAATTCGTAAAACTTGGCTAAAAGTGCTAACTTTGACAACATTTTCTGAATGAATCTTTGCCTTTATAAGAAAATGGGAAACTCTTTAATTTCTTGATATCTGAACAAAATCGGTAAATTTTATATTTTTACGAATATTAATGCAAATTTTTTGCATTTACAAATGAAAATGACTTCGCGAAAGTATCAGGAAAGTAGTTAGTTTGGATTTGGGAATAGCTTTCAATATAAAAAATTCTCATAACGAGGATGTGATCGCCTCCCACCCCAAAAAAGGATATCCATGACCCCTCTAAATGATGAGCTGTATCCGCCCTTGGCTTTGTCGAATATTGATTGATTAAAAATAACGGAATCGAAAAGAATCGAAAAACATTCCATTTTATACAGGATCCTTATGCCAAATCATATCGGATGATTTTAACAATACCGTGCAAAACGTAGATGCGAGAAAAATCGACAAACAAAATCTTCATTTGGCGCCCGGGGCACATGCCCCCCCCCCCCCTCGTTTTGGCTCTGCTTTCAAATGAGCAAACTTACAAAGGCTGTGCCCAACAATGGAGTTGTTTCTGTTTTCAAAGATCTTGTTCTTTTTTACCGCGATTCATGTGTGTACGCAGGGTAGGGGGGGGGGGGCAGAAAATGTTCGGAAAGGTAATACATTCTTTAAAAGTATTACGTTGAATGTATTATTTTCAAAAGTAGTATTACTTGAATTTTATTGCATGATAGTTTTGTTTTAAAGGTTTTGATTAAATTCCATTACAACTGCTGACTGCTTTAATTGGCCGAAAATACCAACTACTTTTTATTGCCCACCAGAAACTTTGTAATCGAACTGTCTTTTATATTTTTTGAGAAAAGCAAAACATCTTTCAGAAAAGGCTTTCAAAGGTGGCGTTTTGAACCGAATTTCCGGACGCGACAGTGGGGGAAGAGAAAGAAAACTGTTGTCACGAGACAACAATCAATTTTAACTCAAGATGTAATTAATTTAAAGAAAAGAATCTATTGTATTACAAATCACTTCAATAACCAAGCCTGCAAGTCTCATTCTTTTATGTAGAGTTTGGCTGAATATTCGGTTTCATTTTCGTTTTCAGCCCAGAATCCTAGCTTCGGCGAAAATACTGCCGAATATTCGGTATTACTATAACTGCCCCTCCCTAACCTCCCTCAAACGGCACTCCCATCCAAAGAGCCGCACATACTATATATTCACATACAAGGGGATAAATCTAGAAGGTATTACTAATATTGATTAAATTCGTTATTTTTAAATGAAATTATTTTTTAATATATTTTTATGTTTATATGCACCTTATATTACATGCACCTTATATTTAATTAATTTTATTTCAATCAAATTATTTTTAATTAATAATTATGTACTGCCGTTTCTACGCAAAACATTATTCAGCTAACATGCGTATATGTATGTTTATGTTACTTACTTTGAATTTATTTTTAAAACAGTTTCGCTTTCGTTTTCTGTCGAAACTAGGAAGGTAACCGAAATTCGGTTTCTTTCGAACACTATTTTTATGTTCGTAAATGAGAAGAAATTTTCGCATTATTGAATTAAAATATTAAAAAATATTTTTTTGAGAACCGCTTTAAGGATTTACACGTAATCATAACTTATAAATTTCGAAAAATTATTATTTTAGCGGCTTTATCAACGGAATTAAGACTTCTTTATGTGGCCAGAAACTGGAATAGACCAATCTGTGTAAGTAAAAAAAAAGTAAAAAAATACAATAAGCATTCTATTATAATTTTAACATAAAATTGAAACTAGTTTTTTCTCAAAACTGCATTTTTAAATATATGACCACGTCACGATTACTTTAATAATACTAAATTGTTTCACTTCTACTTTTGTCAGCTTTTTTTCTTATATAATTATGCAGTGCATTAAGGATTTTTTTTTTTCCAATCATCAAAAATCAGTATTTTTCTACGATAAAAGTTGAATACCCTCTTCAAATAATCAGCATAAAAAAAAGAGCTTTTCATAATTTTCACCCTTTGTCTCGTCTAGTCTCTAAAATAAGTCATATTTAATTAAAAATTACTGTTTATTTTAATTTCAGATAAGCCAAATTTAAACTACAATGGTCGTCGCAACTCACACGCACAAAAAAAAAAGCACCAAAAGAGCGGCAATAGCTTCAAATATATTTGCATTTTTTTAAAAGTAAAATGTATCAAAATTATATTTAAGCATTGTATTACAAAATAAAGCAGGCGAACTGTGAGTAAGATTTTAACACTTCCTATAAAATTAAGTCTATAATTTTAGAAATATTTTGAGAACTAAGAAAAAAAAAGACATGTTTTAGGAAGTGTACATAAAAAATAAAAGTTAAAAATATTAATTTCCGGAGGAGATATTTTAAATATACGAATGCATCCAATGCCCATAGACTTTACTTTAGTGAGGGGAAATCGGAAGCTGAGTGACCAGCTCCCTTAATTGCGTAATCTCTCTATTCTAAAAAAAAGTAACTACCGCTGTCACCGCCGCCGCCGCCGCCGCCGCCGGTTTTGAATTTTTTGTGACCGGAGGTCTTTCTTCGTTAATATTAAGAAAAATAATGCATACAAAAATATGAAAATCGGTGGTTTTATACAGAAATGTTTGATAAACACGCTGATGCAGACAGTTTTCAAATCGAAGAATTATTTTAAGAGATATTTAATGCTAAAGTTGGACAAAATCGTTCCACTAAAAAAGTTTTATAGGAGCAAAAACTGTACATCGGAATTTAATAATTTTTAGATCATTTTATACGTTATAATTTCCCGGTGTGCAGAATTAATCTTTTTTTTAATTTGACTCGCTTTTCGAGGTTTCATTTCTATTTTAAATTCAAATTTTCAGCATTTCGAGAAATATTTTTTACTTATTTTAGAAAATTGTACTAATTTAACCTGTTTCCAACTGTATAAACAACGGAAGCAATAATGTTTGCTTCAAATTAAAAATGTATTTACACGTGACTATTATAAACAACAGAAAAGATACTTTCAAATTAAAATTAAATAATTGCGTATACAAAGCAGGAACTTATTAAAAATTACGCCATAAAAAATATACACGTGAATTTTAAAAGAGAAAGGATATTGTAAAATAATAAATTCATTAACATGCGTTAGAAGTCTTAAATAGGAGAAATTATCTCACATTTACGTCACATTACAGTTATTACATAAAATGAACACAAAATAATATTGCAAAACAGTTTAAATTTAGAAATTGCGCTAGACATTTATTTTACATTTTGAGAGGATCTTTACAACTATTTTTGTTAGCAAAGCGCAAATAATATTTCATTTCTAACAAAAGTATTTTCACGTGAATATTTAAAAGAGAAAGAATAGCTTGGTCAAAATTACGTCAGATTAAAAACGATCAATTTAAAATGTCTCATTTAAAAGAACTTTCTTTTCACTTTGTTAAAAAATACCAGGAGACAAAGACTCTGTTTACTTAATTCCTTTTACATTAGCTTTTTTTGAAATGTTGTTACACGTGTCTACGTCATAAAGTTATTTTTATTTCGACGTTTTATTTGTATTTTTATTAATGTTGTACTAATTTATTTGTTCTTTCGTTATTTAAAATAAAAATTATGTCAATTTGTATAATTTGGCGAAATTAATCGACGGGATAATCAAGTAGTACCGCAGCGGATTTGGCGTTAAATTTTCCCAATCAAAGAGAAATGAATAGAAATCCGTTTATAGGGAGATCGCCACTGTTTTTTAAATTATAATTCAATCTTTCGAAATCTTTTTAAAGCCGATCAAATTAGCGTGCATTTAGAGTCTGCGGTGTCTGGAGGGGGGTTGGCGAGCGTAGCTCGTAGGGGGCCGAGCCCCCTAGTGTGGAAAAAAATTGAAAAGAAAAAGAATAACACTTTTTTTCCTACCGCAATTAATCTTATATAGTCCAGGCAATAGGGAATTTTACCTAGTAAAATTAATGGTAGTACTGGAAATCGGCTTTCTAGATGTTTTTTGGGTCGCTGAATCCGAATTTGTAACTTCCCACCAAAATTTCCCCCGGCAACCTCCTCAAATTTTGGTAAAAAGCCCCCCAAAAAAGGTTTTTATTAAAAAATTCCATTTTTTTATTGTTTTAGAGAAAAAGTATCTAGAAATTCAGAAAGTAGACAAAATTTCCAACAAATTAGATACATGACATTATGACTTAGGATGAAGGGGAAGGGGGATCTGCCCCGGAACATGCGCGAGGTGCTGCGTAAACTAAGTTGCGCAATTCCACTTAACCACTCACACGTTTACATTCGTCCTCCGATCTCCCCTCCGAACTTTCTCTATAAGGTTTGCTTTAAGATTTTTGGGTCGCTGAATCCGAATTTTTAAGTTTCCCCCAAAAATTTCCCCTCCGACCCCCCCCCTCCCCACCCAAATAGTTGTTTTTAACTTAAATTTCTTATTGTTTTAGGGGAAAAGCATTACGAAATTCAGAAACTAGACAAAATTTGCAACAAATAGGATATATGACATTATGAATTAGGATGAACGGGAAGGGTGAGGGCTGCCTCTGAACATGCACTGCGGCGCTCGTGCACTAAATTATGAAGTCCAGGCAATAGGGGATTTTATCTGACAAAATTAATACTAGTTTTGGATTTCGACTCACTTTATGTTTTTTGGGTCGCTGAATCCGAATTTGTAACTTCCCACCATAATTTCACCCGGCAACACCCCCCCCCCCACCCCCCCCAAAAAAATTGATTTTTTGAAAAAATTTGGTTTTTGAGAAAAGCGCGCGGGGGAATTTCCGAGGCAGCACCCTCTCTCCCCGTTTATCCCACGTCATAATGTCATATATCCTATTTGTTGCAAATTTTATCTAGTTTCTGAATTTCGTAATAGTAGGAGAGCTGTTGAACATTTTTGAGTAGGTATTTGAGGCACCCTGAAAATTTGTGCAACACTTCTTTTGTAATGCCTGAACACAAAATCGAATGTCTGGCTGAAGGATCGTGGCCCAAAACCTGTGCCAGACACGTGTCAAGTGCCATTTTTTGACACTACCCCAAAAAAGTATTTGAGGCACGCTGAGATTGAAACAGATTAATATTTATACTTAGAAAAAAATATTTTGAAAATGACAGACACTTTAGTCGCCACAAAAACTGTGCCACACACGGGTCAAGTGCCATTTTTTGTCTGGCACAGGTTTTGGGCCACGATCCTTCAGCCAGACATTCGATTTTGTATTCAGGCATTACAAAAGAAGTGTTGCACAAATTTTCAGGGTGCCTCAAATACCTTCCCTAAAATGTTTAACAGCTCTTGGACTATAATGCTTTTCCCCTAAAACAATAAGAAATTTAAGTTAAAAACAACTATTTGGAGGGGTTTCGGGGGGGGGGGAATTTTGGGGGTAAGTTAAAAATTCGGATTCAGTGACCCAAAAAACTTAAAGTAAACCTTATAGAGAAAGTTCGGAGGGGAGATGGGAGGACGAATGTAAACGTGTGAGTGGTTAAGTGGAATTGCGCAACTTACTCCACGCAGCACTGCGGCGCATGTTCCGAGGCAGATTCCCCCTTCCCCTTTATCCTAAGTCATAATGTCATATATCTAATTTGTTGCAAATTTTGTCTACTTTCTGAATTTTTAGCTACTTTCCCCCTAAAACAATAAAAAAAAAAAAAATGGAATTTTTTAATAAAAACTTTTTTGGGGGGGCTTTTTACAGAAATTTGCGGGGGTTACCGTGGGAAATTTTGATGGGAAGTTACAAATTCGGATTCAGTGACCCAAAAAACATCTAGAAAGCCGATTTCCAGTACTACCATTAATTTTGCTAGGTAGAGTCCCTATACGGTCTCTATTGCCTGGACTAATGTGTTCATTGTTTTGCAGTTATTTTTTACTCGATATCTTGAAAAAAAGAAATGTATCTAAAAAATGATCAGGTTTGTTGGCAAAGTTATTTTTAGTTTTCACCTTAATGGGAATTTTTAAAAATTTGATGTATGTATCAATGAAAATTATTTAATAATGTCGTCAAAAGTTTTGGGCTGCTAAAAAGATTAAGAACAATTAAGAATTCACACTGAAGAGGAATTTTGTGTAATACACCACTTCTGTTGTTACACAAAACAGTTTAAAACTGCTATAACAGTTGCTTAATTCAATATTTTATTTTTTCGTTTTTAACGATGCTTTCTTCACAGATGCCTGTACGTCGAGCACGTGTTGTGTGTTAATTAGTATTTCATGGGAAAATACCTCCATATCCGATTTCTATTTTCTCCAGAAAGATAGAGAGCTCCAGAATACGGTATAATTAAAAAAAAGTGCCACATCTGGTATTACTACAGAAACCACTGGGTATCTATAGGACCGATATCTAGTTAACTTGAAACCCCTCTGAAATGGTAATTTGTCTTCTTAGGAACTCCCACGTTATTGACTAACAGCATTAAAAACTGAACACAAACACATCTGCGCTTCTCTTTATTTATATTCATCCATTCTTTTGTAAAACGACTTTTGCAATTTTACTGGTTTGTCTATTTATTTTAATTACATATGTATTGTTCAATTCATAAATCGGGGTGGTGTTTGAAGTTTAAAGAGGTTAAACAGATCTGGTTAAAAAAAAAAAAAGTTTTTAGATATTGGCTTTTTCGGATGCTAAAAATATTATCGAATTTTTAAATAGATATGAAAAATTAACATTTTCTTCTTCCAAAAGCAAAATTTACATAAGTTTCCATTGAAAAATCTTGTGAAGAATTAGTCTTGGCGGTCTAACACTTATATTATCATTAAGAAATTATGGAATGCTCCACTTTAGTGGAACTAAGAGCATCAGTTTGTGTGTGTATTTGTGGGGAGTGCGTGTGTGTGGCGGGGGGAGGGGGGTTGCTATTACAAAAATACTATACTAGTTTTTTTAAAGTTATTTTTGAAGAGGCACTGAAAAAAGTCTGACCAAGTGACTAAGGGCGCCATGATTACAAAAACACGATATTAGTTTTTTCAAAGTTATTTTTGCAGAGGCGCTGAAAAAAATCTGACCAAGGGCGCCATGATTATAAAAGCATGATATTAGTTTTTTGAAGGTTATTTTTACAGAGGCGCTGAAAAATATCTGACCAAAGACGCCATGCTTACAAAAACACGATATTAGTTTTTTAAAACTTATTTTTACAGAGGCGCTAAAAAAATCTGACCAAGGGTGCCATAATTGCAAAAACACGATATAGTTTTTGAAATTTATTTTTACAGAGGCGCTGAAAAAATCTCTCCAAGGGCGCCATGATTAGAAGAACACGATAATAGTTTTTTGAAAAGCATTTTTACAGAGGCGCTGAAAAAAATTTGACCAAGAGCGCCATGATTAGAGAAACATGATTATAGTTTTTTGAAAAGCATTTTTACAGAGGCGCTGAAAAAAATCTAATCAAGGAAGCCATGATTGCAAAAATACGATGATAGTTTTTTGAAAGGGATTTTTTATAGAGGTGCTGAAAAATAAAATCTGACTAAGGGCGCCGTGATTAAAAAACACCTTATTAAGTTTTTGAAATTTATTTTTGCAGAGGCGCTGAAAAAAATTTCTCCAAGGACGTCATGATTAGAAAAACACGATAACAGTTTTTTGAAAAGATTTTTTACAGAGGCGCTGAAAAAAATCTGACCAAAGGCGCCATGATTACAAAAACACGATATTAGTTTTTTGAAATTTATTTTTACAGAGGCGCTGAGAAAATCTGACCAAGGGCGCCATTACTACGAAAACACGATATTAGTTTTTTTTTAAACTTATTTTTACAGAGGCGCTAAAAAAAATCTGTCCAAGGGCGCCATGATTAGAGAAACACGATGATAGTTTTTTGAAAGGGAGTTTTACAGAGGCGCTGAAAAAAAATCTGACTAAGGGCGCCGTGATTTAAAAACACGTTATAGTTTTTGAAATTTATTTTTACAGAGGCGCTAAAAAAATCTCTCCAATGGCGCCATGATTAGAAAAACACGATAATAGTTTTTTGAAAAGCATTTTTACAGAGGCGCTGAAAAAAATCTAACCAAGGGCGCGATGATTACAAAAACACGATATTAGTATCTTGAAATTTATTTTTACAGAGGCGTTGAAAAAATCTGACCAAGGGTGCCATTATTACGAAAACACGATATTAGTTTTTTTAAACTTATTTTTACAGAGGCGCTAAAAAAAAAAATCTGTCCAAGGGCGCCATGATTAGAGAAACACGATGATAGTTTTTTTGAAAGGGATTTTTACAGAGGCACTGAAAAAAAATCTGACTAAGGGCGCCGTGATTAAAAAACACGATATTAAGTTTTTGAAAGTTATTTTTACAGAGGCGCTGAAAAAATCTGACCAAGAGCTCCATGATTACAAAAACACGATATTAGTTTTGTGAAAATTATTTTTACAGAAGCGCTTGAAATAAACTGACCAAGGTCACCTTGATTACAAAAACACGATGTTAGTTTTTTGAAAGTTATTTTTATAGAAACGCTTTAAAAAAATCTGACCAAGGGCGCCATGATTACCAAAGCCGCCTCTGACAAAAGGACCAAATGAAATGAAAATGAAAATCTCTTGTTTTAAATTGGCATTCCTTTTTTTTTTTTTTTTTGTATTTTCACAAAAAAAAAAAAAAAAAAAAAACAGAAATATCAAACTACCGGGCAGCCGCCCAGGGCGCTAAATATTTGACAGAAAATATACTAAATACATCATTAATACCAATCTTAATTTGTGTGGAAGTTATTATTCTTCGGGGTACTGAATAAAATCTGCACCAGGGCGCCATGACTATGAAAGTCTCTGTTAATGAATCCATTTAAAATGAGAAGAATATGTTTCTTATACATTGTACATTTATACTTGCACAAAAGGCAGAAACAGAAAAATACCTGACAACACCAGGGACGCTAAATACTTAGACGCAGAATATATGCAAACGTATTAGACGCAGACTTATTAGACACTTATTAGAAGCATTCTTAGAACAGAACTTATTTAGACGTATATCTAAATCAGCGAGTACTTAATATTATTTTTCTTAGAATTTATCATTAGTACAGGCTTTGAAACAAAGTCTGCTCCTGGATACCATATGTAACAATGGCATATCTGATTGTCGATAACTCATGTTATCTCGAAATTGGTTTATCTAATTGTTTTTGATCACACATAGTTTGCTTATGCTATATACTTTAAAAAATAAAAAGCATTACTTTTTAATTTTCCAAATGAAAATCTTTGAAAATTTTATGCCTTTCAAAATGCGTGCTTTAAAAAAAAAAAAAAAAAAAAAAAAAAAGTGAAAAAAAAAAAAAAAAAAAAAAAAAAGTGACGAAGCACCGGGCATTTGCCTCGTTGTCCGGTGGGCCAGTACGACCCTGAGCTGGACCAAATCATTCCATTAAAAAAGTTTTATAGGAGCCAAAACTATGCATAGGAATTTAATAATTCCGGAGAGCGCGTTATTCATCCAACTTCTAAACTAAGTTTAGATTTATTATTATTATTATTATTCCTGTAACTTTTAAGTGTTTAAACCCCTTTGTGCCTGTTTAGGCAATGAATTTAACACTGGTGACAAATTAAGATAGACGGTCAATAAACTCACCTGCCCTATTCTGTGAAGAAACTCAAAGAAATAGATAAATTAATGAAATTGTCATCATTTGTTCCCATACCAAAAAATTGAATTCATTTACTGACCTTCGAAAGGACTTGGAAATAAAAGTTATAAAAGATAAAACCGTAAAATCAAAGCAAAATGTCAAAGTATTAATTTTTTAAACTCTGCAGTAATTGTGGAATATTTCACAACTCTCCTGTGCGGGCCTCTTTCGACCCGACGGGAGGCAGCGATAGTCACGTGATTTGACTAGATAATTGATATTAAACACATTTTTCTTGTTCTTTAGTTTTAGTAGTAATGTAAAATTTGAACGCAGTAAGTAGACTGCATTTTTTCTCTTGGTCTTCTAAAAATAGAAGAAATGTTGTTTTAATTTTAAAAAGGAAATTTATCTCGAGCATGAATTCATGCTATTGTTTACTATGGCTTCTTAATAGAAGAAAATAGTTGCTAGAAATTTAATTGTATTTAGAATCATGAGTTCTACAAGGAACAAAGCAACTAAATATGTTTCGTCTGTAAATAATGTACAGTCGTGGGAAAAAAAAGTAAACACCCCCTACTAACTCCTCAACAAATTATCGTAGAAGAAAGTTACTGGCACCGAACGATTGGTAATAAAGTCTACTTTAATATGATGCATATAGAATTTGCTTAGGGGGCCATCTGCATATTAAAACGAACCATTACTTTGTTTTTTTTCAATAGCAGGACACAATTCTGACAGCATAAATGAACTCTACACCCTTCAATTAGCCTATAACAAATTTTTATGCAATTCGTACCAGTTTCCCAGAAATTAGTTATTTTAAAACGAGCGTACTTTAAGGGCTGTATCCATATTGAAGTTTCGTACTCTATTGTTAACCGAGAGAGCCCCCTTCTTGATCAAGGCACCTGAAGCGCCACTCAAGGAGTCAATGAAGCCTGTTAGATTACAGGACAGTAGAATAAATTTCAAAATATCTACTCACTTCTATAATAGACGGCCCCTTAAACCATCATTTTGCCGTTTTTTTATGCATAATTTGAAAACTACTTGGAAGAAAAATGTGAAATTTTGGATTTCCGTAAAGTAGAACTCAATAAACCTAAATCCATCAAAAAAATTGTAGGTTGCAATTCATAATTTTTTCGAATATTAATTTCATAATTCATACCATAAAATTATAAAAATTGCAACTTCAGCGTATTTATGTTTGGGTATATTAGTATTATTGCTACAAAAAAAATTAGCACATTAGGAGCATAATTTCAGGAGATATAAATAAAAATATGAAAGTGTAATTTAACATTAGAAGCACTAAATTTTGAATGTTTATAATTCAAAAGCTTATCATTCAAATGACTTGAAATTTGGTGTTTAGGCATAGTTTGAACCAAAGATTTGAAATACCTCGTTAAATTTGGGTATTGCCATTGAAAAAAATGAAGTTTGGATTCGTTTTAATATGTAGATGGCCCTCTAAGCAAATTTTATATACACCATTTAAAAGTAGACTTTATTTCCTATCGTCCGGTACCAGCGACTTTCGTCTACGATAATTTGTTGAGGAGTTAGTAGGGGGTGTTTACTTTTTTTTTTTCCACGACTGTACATTATGTATATTTTCGAACTGTCGATAATAATCTACAAAAAGTTCTCGTGCTGATGATTATTTACAAATGATAAACACAAAACAAAATATTTCGATTTTATTGTGCTTCAGAACCATAATACGTGAAATTATCCTGCTTTTAATGTGAAATTATATATATAGAATCCTGACTTCTTATAATAATGCTCTCCCTGTAACAATTTCGTGCACTGTGATTTAATTGTGAAATTCGTGGATACCTGAAATATCTTCATTAGTAATTAACTTTTGTTTTGATACTTAAATTTTCATATTTTTCCTAATGTGAAAAATAAATTTTAGTAACATTTTTACCTTTTTTAACAATTAAAATCTAGATTTAAACATGACCTCCATTAAGAGACCATCTCTCGGAACGACGAATTTTTACTGGAACGGAACGTGGCCGCTTTAAGGAGGTTTTACTGTATATGTTTTATTTTATGTAAAACACTCTTTGTTGATTATTTATCACAATTAATTTAAATAAATAGTGCCTTTTTAGGGTTTCGTTCATCTGATGAAACCCTATTCGTCTCATTCCTCTGTCTGTCTGTCTGTCCGCCTGTCACAGAGCCCGTCTCAGAAACTATATATGTTGGAGACTTCAAATTTTGCATACTTATAGCTGAACACCTCACATCAAACGACAAATCATAAAATTTTGAAAAAGTCATAATTAACGGACGTTATTAATTAAAAAACCCCAATTACAAGAAGGGCATGGATTTTTTTTATCAAATTGCAAAAACGATCTCTTTCACAGATTAAAAACAGGCATTATCATTATCTGCAGACGTAGTGGCACCCGAGAAATTTAAACAGATCACGTGGTTTTTCGTACTACGATTTTTAAAACGAATTTTAAACTTTTATATTAAATTTTTTTACACCCGGACGTAAAATTTTTCGCTGATTTCATCAATGTTAATTTCAATCTTCTATCTTAATTACAAGCTGAGATATTAATTATTATTTAACTAATTGGCTTTATTTCTATAAAACGCTTCTGAAGATTGCTGTTGCACTATGGGAAATCTTGATTTGTAAAGACTTATAATGGAGCCAGCCAACCAGTTTTTTTAAATATGAAAATTTGAAAGGAATTCCAACGATCTTGGGTCTTAAGGGGTCTTGTGCTATCATGGCTGTTTTCATTGTAACCCTTTGGTTCCGGCTTAGCAATTTAAAACTCAAAATTATTTTCTCTTCTGCAAAGAAATCCTATCTTTTTTTCACATTTCCTTAAATATCTCGGTTCCTATTGGTCGTAGAGCTTAGATCTCGGGTCAAAAATAGCTCTGTAGCATCCAAGCAAACTTTCCCCAACGATTATTTTGCCGTCTTCTGATTTCCTCTAACTCTATCTCTATTAGGGGCCCCGGTAGGGCCCCTTTCAAATATTTTTCGATAAGTATGAAATACTGGTTTGCACCCCCCAACATACACCTTATTTTAAAGGTAAATAAATTTCTTGTTAACAAATTTCAAAAAATTAATGTTACAAGGCACCCCCACCCCGCAGGAGCCTTCCAACGTTTGCGGCTGTTTTTTCTTTGGGCCATAACTTTGTCCCTAATTGAGGCACAGCGGGGAGAAATATAACTGAGAAGGCTCCAGCGAAGCTAACTTTCCCCGGCTGATCGAATGGCAATCTCCATTTTTCGATAAATGTCCATCCCCCCCCCCCCTCCACTTTGCCCCCGCAAGGTGGCTACTTTTCTATATTTTGCAGTTACCCGTCATGTGATATATCGTAGGAAAGGTCTGTGACTACTTAATCCTGTTATGCATCTCCGGTTTTCAGCCCCTCCCCCCTGCTGCAAATGCAGTTCAGCGTGAAAATGCATAACTCATTTAAAAACCAACTTTAAGCAATTTACAA
This sequence comes from Maratus speciosus, assembly GCA_963932465.1. Taxonomy (NCBI): domain Eukaryota; kingdom Metazoa; phylum Arthropoda; class Arachnida; order Araneae; family Salticidae; genus Maratus; species Maratus speciosus. The sequence goes on along the minus strand of OZ010800.1, from coordinate 358,009,870 downwards.
TCATACCCAGTAACCATTGCGAATTCTTTTGTGTAGCCCTGTACATGAATTACAGTATTTATACACATCATATACAATGCATAAATATAGTGAAACACAAAAGCGCATAACATACTTAAAAATGCATTTCCAGCAGTCATCGCTACCGTAAAATACTTCGGATACAATATAGTATCTAAAATCTTTTGTGTGTCCCTGTAACGCACTTCGTATTATACATGAAATAAGTTATAGTAAACCTCAACGACGTATATCAGTTCCATTATACATGAAATAATTTAACATAATTAAAATACGACGGAAAAAATTCCCTCCACCCGTATATCATTATGTAACGGAATTCTTTTGTGTGGCCCTGTAAATGAATAATATTTATTCTTTGCAGTGCATATTCTACGGAATGCATATTTTAGTGCACTTAATAAATGCATATCAATTTTATTATGTTTGAAAGCATGTAACATCATTAAAAATCATTTTAAACGATTTTTTCCCACAGGCCGTAATGTAACGGAAAACTTTTGACTGCCCCTGTAAATGAACTAAACATGCTACAAACTTCATTTGCAATAGGATTCGTGCTATGGTAGAGGTTACTAACATCCAAAAATTTCAGAACGATCCGAGTATATTTACGGGAGTTAGAGTGCGTACAGACGGCCAGACAAACCGAATGCATAAACACTTTTCAACTTTGTTGGAAAGTGTTAAAAATTGATAAATGGCAAGAAAAATTGTTTTGAATAAATTGTACTATTTTTACCAAAACCTTTTACTTGTTCAAGTAAATTTTAGTTAAAATTTTCGGACGGTATTTGACAGCTAAAAGTATTAAGATTTTGTTTTTTCTCTTCCTTACTCTTTTATTAAGTACAAATTCAGAATCTGATTGTAAAAAATAAGAACTTCGAGATGTTCTTTAATTTAAAATTGGCTTGTTTCCGTGCTTTTCAAAAATAATAAATTAAAAAACCATCGTGGTATTCTTAATAATAATAATAATAATAATTATTATTATTACATATTCTTTCTGTAATTATCCTTAAAATTTCCAATTTGTTGTATGACATCAACTCTAGAGTTGCCAAGTCTCTGGTTTTTTGCACACCTCTATTATCTTCGAGAAAATGTTGTTCTTTTAAATCGCCCAAATGTTCCAATTAAATAAAAGAACATTTTCTGTATTAAAATACTAGTATCCAAAAAGCCGGGGACATGGCAGCTCTGATTATTTATTTAAATTAGTTCTGATAAATAATTATCAGAGTGTGTTACGTAAAAGAAACAATATACCATTACATTTGGATTTTAAAATAATAATAATAATTATTATAAAATAATAATAATTTTAAAATAATAATTTTAATTTTAAAACAATAATAATAAAATATAGTTTTAACTACATTAAAATAATAATATGCACATTTACAACTTTTTTTAAACCCTGTAAATTAATTCATTAATTTAATTCAAGTATAGTACAGTCACAGACTTCTCATATATAAGTAGACTTCACTTTGGTAACCTTTTCTTGAAACCTACATCTCTGCCCTCCTGTCACGTGATGCGCGCCAAACCGGTTTTACTCCCGCAAAAGCTTCTCCGAATCTCTCTCCGGAACCTTAAATTGACCGAGAATGAAATTCGAAAGTTACCAATAAAGGGATCACTGCCAAAAAAGACATCCTTTTGGCGATGAAAGAGCGAAAACATGTTGTATTCAAAATCTGGCTGAAAGAACAATGGAGTTTGGTCTCTACTCCTATCTTTCCTCTGAGAGTACAATAAATTAATTATTCAACTTGGATATCGTTTCATTTCATGTCGATAGATGGCAGAAGCAGAGCAGCAACCTGCCTGAGAACCTACAACTTTTGTAAGTTCTAGGTTCTCTGACCACCTGCCTCACGTTGATAATAAAGCCTTTGGGCTGTGGTATTGCACGCCTTCTCTAAACACTTGTATTAATATCATCCATGCGATTTTAATTTGTACATTCTAAATTAATTGCAATTTAAAAAAATAATTATTTGTCAATAAAAGTAATGATTTCCTTCACGCTAACTTGCTTTTCACGGTTACGGAGGAAAGGTTTGGAGATTTGATACGTCAGACTACAGTTTGGCAAATAGCAGGTCTGTAATTTTCCGTGTGCACGAATTCGTGTATGGTTTGCTAATATGCGAACCTCATCAAGGATATCAAAGGTGATTTAGGTATTTCTGGATATTCTGCTTGTACTATATTCATCCAAAAAGATATTAAGAATTTCTCCTTGAAATATTATTTGTTGTTGAAATTGTTATATTTTTTAAACAGATGATAAAAGATATATTTTTGTGGCAAACTTCGATTGTTCTGCGACCCACCTAAATAACTGCTGCTGTAGGTTATTATCTGAATCAAGAACTTTTAATGGTGCAGTATTTGTTATTAAGTTGATGATACTATCAACTGGTAATAATAATTTTAAGAAGTTTTTCTACTAATAAGGATTGTATATGGGATAACATGAAAGAAGAAAATGTAGTTGCAAGAAAATTTATTTAGAATGCCACGCAACCGCATGGTGGTCCGAGCTTATAACTACTGCAGATCTTAAAATGCTTCCAGATTCTTGTTTCTGAAATTTTTGTATTTCAGTTTAAGAAATTTTTGCAAATTATTAGAACTTTGAATGACAATATATCTTTTAATGCTTTTTCTAAAAATTTCGACATGAAATTATTTAATATTATGAAAAGGCCAATTTAGAAGTCTCTAGAGCACAAGTAGATTTTGAAGCTTCTTCAGCGGCTATAAACTAAAACTAATTACATCCCCCCCCCCAAAAAAAAAACGGAATTTGGTAAATGTTATTATTTGTACTACTTAAATTTATCTAAGCTATAAATTATAGCTATTAGTGGCGTAGCATCAAGGTTCGCTGGTTCATTTTTTTACCAGCGTTATTATATGTAACTGAATTTGGCCTTGTTTAATCGCATAACGTTCAAAGATTTAATAAAGCCAAATTTAATATTTAATAATACGGGTAGTAAAATGATTCAGCGTTCCCGGACACGACGCTACTGATAGCTTATTAACATGCAGTACTTAATCATCAATGCATTACTGTATGTTCCATTTACTTCTGAATGTTTATTTCCTTGCATAATCAACGCAATTATTTGAAGTTTAACGCAAAAATTACTATATAGATAAAACAGTATGCAGAAAAATTATTATATAATTAAAACAGTCTCAGGATTCTTTCGTTCTTTGTAACATGAGCTGGAATTATAATATTAGACTATTCTAAAAAGAAAAAAAAAAGAACTTTTTATTCTTGAATTTGTGTGAAGTACAACTAACTGCGTTTCGTAAATCTGTGAAAAGTTCTCGTGAAATAAGAGCGATTCATAAAGCTTAGTCAGGAACCTATAAAAATCTATTCAAAGTGAATAATAAACAAGAAAAAAAAATCATGCGTCATTCATAGATTATGAAACACATTTCAGAATACTTTAACAAAACTTCACCCGTTTAATACGATGAAAGGTGATGTCGAAGGAAAACACATCGCACATCTGAAAACAAGATTTCGGAAATTAACATCTGTAGTCGGAAAATATCCGAATTCTTTTGTGCAGTCCTACATATGATCTATAGATTAGTATAGATACTACATATCCAAATATTTAGTTGAGTTAGGAAACGCAGAACACAGCTGAAATGTCCCTTTCAGCAGTTTCCTTCAATAAGCAGAAATGAACTCGAATTATTCTGGGCAGCCCTGTATATGGTCTATAGAATTTATACACACCACAATACGAAAAAAAAAAGTCCCTTTAAATGAAGGATAAAGACACACCATATTCTATAGTATACTATATACTATACACCATATTCTATAGTTCTTGTAGTACACCTTAGAGATGAGTTCGGGCTCACTTTTTGGAGCCGGGCCCGTCCGAGACTGACAGTTTTAAATCCGAGCCCACCCGGCCTCGAAAGATTTTTTGTCATCAGAGCCCGAGCCCTATACTTAAAGTATGCACTACAGAAAAAAAATATTGAAAATTGTTCGAAATGTAATGTCGCATTTTTTAACAACTTTTCTCATGGAAATAAAAATAACTGTTAATTCCTAGCTCATAATTAATTTTATGAAATTTACATTATGTACATTCAATATTATAGAAAAAGAAATTTCATATCAAATAAATATATACCTTCTTAAAAGAATTCTCTTATTTGTCTCCCCAACAAGCAAATCTGGTGGACACATTAAGGAAATTCGTTCTATGAATAAATGATCGAAATTTGCAGAAATTACTATTTATATGACAAAGAATCGCACAACGTTTTTTTTATTTCCTATAAAAGAAAAATATAAAATTTCCTATAAATATATATTCATCTTAAATTATAATCAGTTCCTCCCCAAAAACGATCTTTCGTAATTTTCGCGTACTTGCAAATCCGTTTAAATTAAGTTTGACACCGTTATCTGAAAGATTCGAAGTTTTTTTTAATAAGAAACAAGTTGAAAATTGCTCGTCAAACGTGGCAAATGAGGTGCGTTCGTACTATAACTAGTTCTATAAATATTTTTTGCATCGCATATTGTACTGAATGTATATTTTAGAGCACTTCATAAGTGCATATGCATTTCATTCTGTTCGAAAGGCTGTAACATCATTAAAATGTACTTGCTATAATTTTTTCCCATTGTCCTAAATGTAACGGAAAACTTTTGACTGTCCCTGTCATTAAACTATACATCCGATTTTCATAAAATTTGAAATGACTCGACAAAATTTTCCAACAATTATATATTTAAAATTTCAGACCTTTCGGAAGACTGTAACATCATTAAAATGCACTTGCAATAATTTTTTCCCATTGGCCTTAATGTAACGGAAAATTTTTGACTCTCCCTGTCATTAAACTATACATCCGATTTTCATAAAATTTTAAATGACTCGACAAAATTTTCCAGCAATTATATATTTAAAATTTCAGACCATTCGGAAGACTGTAACATCATTAAAATGCACTTCTAATAATTTATTCGCATTGGCTGTAATGTAACGGAAAACTTTTGACTGTCCCTGTCATTAAACTATACATCCGATTTTCATAAAATTTGAAATGACTCGACAAAATTTTCCAACAATTATATATTTAACATTTCAGACCATTCGGAAGACTGTAACATCATTAAAATGCACTTCTAATAATTTATTCCCATTGGCCGTAATGTAAAGGAAAACTTTTGACTCTCCCTGTTATTAAACTATACATCCGATTTTCATAAAATTTGAAATGACTCGACAAAATTTTCCAACAATTAAATATTTAAAATTTCAGACCATTCGGAAGACTGTAACATCATTAAAATGCACTTCTAATAATTTATTCGCATTGGCTGTAATGTAACGGAAAACTTTTGACTTTCCCTGTCATTAAACTATACATCCGATTTTCATAAAATTTGAAATGACTCGACAAAATTTTACAGCAATTATATATTTAAAATTTCAGACCATTCGGTTGGGTAGTTTTTGCTCGTATATGCGGACAGACGGACGGACAAACGGACAGACAGGCGGACTGAACGAAAACCATAGGTGCTACGTATTTATATAATTACGAACGCACCTAAAAAGGAAACACTGCTGGATTGCTTTCTATTGGAATAACAATACATGCTAATTATAATTACTTACAAATGAAAGTGAACTCGCGAATGTGAAAAGCAGAGCAAGCTGTATGTGCAAAGTTCGTGATGACGTTATTTTCACATAAAGAGTGATTATAACTCGCACACAATAAAACACTAAAAATTCGCAAACCTTAAGCTAATGTTGGTTGACTAAAAACAAAAGAAAATATTCATTTTGCATTAGATCTCTAAAATAATAATAATAAATAAACGTTCCTATTAAAAAAATATCGCTGCAACACCACATAATCAGATCGTCACCGTCAAGACCGGATATGAATCTGCAACTATCACAATTATAATACAGAAAAGAAGAAAAATACAATTTCTGTTTCCCCTTCAATCTGATCAAAACAGTATTAAAGTGACTTAAAATGGAATGAATAATTTTTAAGGGAAAAAAAAAAGTTATTAGTATTTTTTCTCTACGAGAATAAAGCAAAATGTCAAGTTCAAAAGAATGAGCCCGAGCCCGAAGACTGGTATAAAAATCGAGCCCGAGCCCGTCTCATTTCTAGTACGCCTTAGTGATTTATATCAATTTCAGTATGTTTGAAACAGTGTAACATCATTAAAATATGATGCAGACGATTTTTCTCCATGGACCATACTATAACGGAATTCTTTTGACGAACTCTGTAAACGAACTATAAATGCTGCATATATCCCTTTCAATACCGAACATACGATGGTAAGTCTCCATAATATCTATAAGCTACACGGCAATCCGAGTATATTTACGCGAGTTAGAGCCAGGGGAATACTAGCTACAGATATTTTTGGGGGGTGGAGGTGTGTGTGTGTGTGTGGGGGGGGGGGGGTGGAGAATTCAAAATTTTCCCAACTTGAAACAAATTGCTCCAATTTTCAACTAAAATGATACGTGCACCGTATGTAATAATGATAATGATACTTATGCATAACAAAATCTTTCCAAAGAATAATTATGAAACTAAAAATGTAAAAATTCTATTTATTGGTTTGTTTAATAAAAAATTACACACACCTTTCCCACTTAACATTAATTTTTCTGGTCTTCAAAGAAGCCCACCTGATGATAACATCGTCCAGTTTAATAAAATCCCCTATTTCACATTTTAAAAGTATTAGGTTGTCAAGTCTGTCATTTTTTTTTTTTTAAACTGACCAGGGATTCTTTCTTTAGATGCAACACCATAAGGATAAGCTGCTGTGATGTTAAGATATACAGTTTGACGGCGTGACCCAAATAATCTTCGAATTTCATGGCATGAGTGAAAAGTTAGTTAAGTGAGTTAGTTAACATTTGGTTTGAACCTAAATCAAATGTTATTTTCATTTGACCCTTCAAGTCATGCACATCTGGTTTCTGATATCCAGGAGGAAACATTAATAACTTTTCTAAATTAGTGATACTCAAATTTGCCTTGCAGAATTGCAATTTAAATATGGGGTTGATTCTACGCAAATAGGCCATTTGCATCATAGTGATGAAGAAAAAATAAATCATGTCAGAAGTTTCTAATTTTTTGTAACAAGACATTAAAACGATACTTATTCGCAAAAAAATAGCTGTCAGGCTAAATATTAAGAAATTCTATAATATAATTATTAGATTTTTAACACTAAAAGCGCCGGAAATTTCACTCAAGTTTTATATAAAAAAAAAAAAATGTATACAGGAATTTTTATTTAAAGCTTTTTAACTTATCTATTTACCTTATTTTTATGCGATATATATATTAACTTTTTTTAAAGAAATTTTTGGTTCCCATCGAATTATACATATTTAAAATAATTTTTGTTTTCCTTTCTGACTTTTCTTTACCTTTTACATAATAAATAATATTTTATACACCGATTTACTTAAAAATACGCTTTTATTTTCATCAAAAGCATTAAATTTTCGACAAAAATGTTTTTTTTACACGCTTATAAAAATAATAGAACAATTCTCTCACATAAGAATCATTCCCTCACATGAGGGAATGACTAGTGAGGGAATGATAAAATATACATTATTAACTTTTAAAATTTGTACGCATAAAGTAAATTAAAAAGACAATATATGTTCTCAAACTATCCATTCAGGGAAAAGTAAACCACCCATTAATACATTTTTAGGAAATAAATTATTTTTATAAATTTAAATGAGGGGATGATAACATCATCTTAATATTTATCCAATCCGTCTGTTAAATTGCCCCACCAGTGGCTGAGAGGTTCTGCTCTCGAAGCTGGTAGACGGGAGGTGCTGGGTTCGAACCCAATCGCGCCCGTCGGCCTAATTGTTCGGAGTTTTCGTGGTTTTCTTCGAACCTTGGATTTCCAAGCGTTAATACGGGTTAGGCTCCCTTAGAAAGACCCCCACGAAGGGCACTCCCCCCCTGGGCCTATATCCCTCGTGCAGATAATTGGCCGTCATCAATACAACCAACCGTCTGTTAAATTATTCCTTACACGCTGAAGTATATCTCCAGGATGTTAATACAGACAGGTAAGGTCCATGTGCTTAGCAAATGAACAATGTTTCAGTCTACAGTAGTACCACCTAATAGCCAGAATTATTAATGAGTGAGGGAATGATCTGAAATATGAGTTGCAAACATTTTTGCCAAAGAGTTTATATCAATGTAAAAAGTAAAATTCTTTTGTTGATTTCCACCTTTTATCTATCCCCTTCCCACCCCTCGAAAACTTCTGTTTTCTTCTTTTCACAACCATTACCCCCCTTCTTCTCCCGCCACACACACTCACACACACATTTAAAAATTATATTAATGTAAAAAGTAACATTCTTCCGCGGATTTCCACCTTTGATCTATCCCCTTCCCACCCTCGAAATTTTCTGTTTTCTTCTTTTCACAACCACAACCCTCCCCTCCCCTTGCCATACACACACACACACACACATATATTTTAAAATTTTCGATTTTTTTCTGCCCATCAATTTCTTTGCAATGAAAATAAATAATTATATAAAATGTTTCTTACCCACAAAACTTAAAACACATAAAATGTTTTTTCTTTTTTTTTCTGACACAATTCTTAAGTTGTAGCAAAAGTACAGTAGAGCGCCGATTATCCGAACAAGTCGGGACCGACCCTAGTTCGGATAACCAAAAGTTCGGATAAATGGACAGACAATTTAAGGGATGTTTCTGATTATACTAAAACCTTCGCACGTAATCTAAGCTTAGGACTGGCAGCACTAATTATTGCTGGCCTGTTTAAAAATTATTATTATTATTTTTTTTTTTACATTTTTATCATTAATTTTTTTTAAATCTTTTTATCATTTTCTGAAATGCATTTTCTGAGCACCAGAGATTATAATTTAAGCAAAAAGCTTTTGATTGTTGCTTGCTTCAACAAAGACACTCTTTTCAATGACTGCCATATCTCTAATTCTTCTTAAACATTACGTTAGTTGAATTGGATCAACATTCTTCTGCCGTTCGAGCCATTTCATAGCTGTTTCCAAACATTCAAAGGTTTGTTTATGTGATGAACCTGGGTTATTTTCAGAGCATTCGTTATCATTGTCTTCTTCATTATGAATCTCATATCCAAAATCTCATCATCATTTAAAATCTGATATCCAGGGTCATGTGCTTCACTATTTAATCACTCGTTAATTTCATTTTCTTCATAGCTCAGGATTCTTCCCATCTCCTTTGTTTTACATTCCTCATTTTCTGATCCACTATCCGTTTTTAGGTGCGTTCGTAATTATATAAATACGTAGCACCTATAGTCGTCGTTCAGTCCGTCTGTCCGTCTGTCCGTCCGTCCGTCCGTCCGTCCGCATGTAACAGAGCAAAAACTACCCAACCGAATGGGCTGAAATTTTAAATATATGATTGTTGCAAAATTTTGTCGAGCCATTTCAAATTTTATGAAAATCGGATGTATAGTTTAATTACAGAGACAGTCAAAAGTTTTTCTTTACATTACGACCAATGGGAAAAATTATTGCAAGTGCATTTTAATGATGTTAAAGCTTTCCAAATGGTCTGAAATTTTAAACATATAATTATTGCGACATTTTGTCGAGCCATTTCAAATTTTATGAAAATAGGATGTATAGTTTAATTACAGGGACAGTCAAAAGTTTTTCTTTACATTACGGCCAATGGGAAAAATTATTGCAAGTGCATTTTAATGATGTTACAGCCTTCCGAATGGGCTGAAATTTTAAATATATAATTGCTGCAAAATTTTGTCGAGCCATTTCAAATTTTATGAAAATCGGATGTGTAATTTAATTACAGGGACAGTCAAAAGTTTCCCGTTACATTAAGGTGAATGGGAAAAAAATATTGCAAGTGCATTTTAATGATGTTACAGACTATGCACTTATGAAGTGCAAACAAATACACATTCAGTACAATATCGGGTGCAAAAAATAATTATAAAACTAGTTATAGTACGAAGGCACCTCATTTGCCACGTTTGGCGAGCAATTTCCAACTTGTTTCGTTATTTAAAATTTTATTCCAAGCCAATGGATAATTGGGAGTTCGATTTAAAAAATTTTGGGGAGAAATAGGCTGTTCGGATAACTGGAAGTTCTGCTAAAAAAAAAAAAAAAAAAAAAAAAAAACCTTTTTGAGAGAAATAGGCTGTTTATGCTGTTGATGCGTTCCCCAAATTGGCGTCGTTAAAAAATCGCGCCAATATGGGACGTATATGACATCTGTGCCAAACTTTCATATGAACGGCGAAGGGATCAGCAGACCGTATTTGTTTAGACTTTGAACTATTACAATATAGATGAAATGATGGCGATAGAATAATATTTGGCGACTTATCACCTGTGCCTGGCTAACATTTAAGTACCAAAATGGCACCTAGAGTATAAAAAGCGAAGTGGTCCGCCTGGAACTGTTGATGATAGTCACATGACTTAGGCTATTGTTATAGAGATTGTTTTAAAATACCGAGAGACAAAGACAATGTATACTTAATTTATTTTCGGATAATTGGAAGTTCGGTTAATTGGAGTTCCGATAATCGACGCTGTATTGTAAATGTAAAATTTACTTCCCCAGCCCCCCCCTCCTCTTCAATCATAAAAAAATAATAATAAATAAAATAAAAAAAGCATAGTTTAAATTTTTCAATATATTTTTTTTTCCTGCTCATTCGTTCTATGCAATGACAATAAGTAATAAAAATTTTCCTCATCCACAAAACTTAAAACATTAATTTTTTTTCAGCCCTAATTGTTAAATTGTAACAAAAGTAAATAGATAACTTATCCCCCCCCTTCCCCCCCCCCAAAAGAGCGCAGTTTAAAATATTATATTCCCCCTCCCCCTGCCCATTCGTTTCTTTGCAATGACAACAAATAATCATATAAAATTTTCCTTACCCACAGAATTTAAAACATTTATTTATTATTATTATTATTTTGCCCCCGATTGTTAAGTTGTAGCAGAAGTGAATATATAATTTACCACCCCTCTCCCCCCCACCCCCCCCAAAAAACGCAGTTTACCATCTTTGATTTTTTTTCTTTTCTTCCCATTCGTTTCTTTGCAATGGCAATAAATCTACCCTATGTATATAAAATCCTAATGAAACGAATTTATGAAATGGATATATGAAACGAATTTATGAAATGGATGTATGAATCGACTGATTAAACAACTGATTATGTTTCAAGCGATTTCTCCTAAAATATGGAATACTGTGCGATGAAATTAACACCAAAAATCAGCATTGATCCGCAGATCTCAAAACTGGTATTAGAATTTTTAAATTCGAATTAGTTTTCGAAATATTATTTTTTTTTCTAATTTTATATACATTTTTTTAATGTTGGCAACTCAAATTTTAATCAAACACATATTTTTTTTTTCATATTTCAGAAAAGGTTGACATGGTAACCGGCTATTGTTGTTTATTTGACAATAAATATTTATTTACTTTTATTTCTTTTTATAAATTATATAAATTATTTTGTTCTATAATTATTAAATATTTTTTATATTTCCATTAGAAAATAATAGAAAATAATTAAAAAATAGGGTACTACTTAGTTATTCCGTCGACCAATTTCGCCAAATTATATAAATCGCCAAAACACTCGCCAAATTATACAAATTGACATAATTTTTATTTTTAATAACGAAAGAACAAATAAATTAGTATAACATTAATAAATCTACAACTAAAAAGTCGAAATAAAAATCACTTGATGACGTAAACACGTGTAACTTGCTTAAAGTCAAGTGAATGTGACATTTACGATCAACCATTATTGGCATTTAATCTTATAGTTTGACGACAGATTTTTGGTCGACGGGATAACTAAGTAATACCAAAAATGCATATGTAACTTGTATTTGAAAACGAGGTTTTCGCCAAATTTTCGTTAAAAAAAAAAAAAAAAAAATATATATATATATATATATATATATATATCACCCCAAACCTGCCGTGCGTATATGACATCTGGCCAAATATTACCACTCGAAAAAAAAAATGCTAACTGGCGAGTTGAAAAAAAGCTATTGGCGAGATTTGCATCCGGCTAGCGTAACAGTACCAAGAATTCTTTGCAACCATGGCAAATTTTATGTAGTTTTATTTAAAAAAAAAATTTTGATTTTTTAATCAAAATGGGAAACTTACGGTCCCATATTGGCGCGATTTTTTTTTTTTTTTTTTTTTTTTTTTTTTTGACGTCAATGTCATATACGGAACGGGCACTTAACTGGTGCCAAAGTATCGTTATTTTGCTTGATATGGTAAGCCAGATGTTGTTGTTTATGCTGTTGATGCGTTCCCCAAATTGGCGTCGTTAAAAAATCGCGCCAATATGGGACGTATATGACATCTGTGCCAAACTTTCATATGAACGGCGAAGGGATCAGCAGACCGTATTTCTTTATGGCAGTTGATGACTTTGAACTATTATAATATAGATGAAATAATGGCGATAGAATAATATTTGGCGACTTCTCAACTGTGCCTGGCTAACATTAAAGTACCAAAATGGCACCTAGAGTATAAAAAGCGAAGTGGTCCGCTTGGAACTGTTGATGATAGTCACATGACTTAGGCTATTGTTATAGAGATTGTTTTAAAATACCGAGAGACAAAGACAATGTATACTTAATTTATTTTATTTTAGCTTCTTTTGAAATATTTAAATGATCCTCTTTAATCAAAAACAAAAACAACCACTGGATGTCTTAACAGCAACTGATTCGCCCTTAAATTTTTGCAATCAAAGGGAACTGAATGGAAACCCGTTTACAGGGAGATCTGCACAGCTTTTTTCAGTATAATTCAATCTTCTCTAATATTTTTAAAACCCATCAGATTAGCGTGTTTTTAGACTCTGCGGTGTCTGAACGGGTGTTAGCGAGCGTAGCTTGCAGGGGGCAGAGCCCCCTAGTAATCATATAAAATTTTCTACAAAATTATCCACAAAACTTAAAACATTTAAAATGATTTTTTTCAGCCCTAATTTGTTAAGCTGTAGCAAAAGTAAATATATAACTTACCAACCCACCCCCGACCCCCTCAAAAAAGTTTAAAATTCCAACAATTTTATATTATACTCTACTTGTTATTTCGAATCATTGGTATTAAGTATCCCCCCCCCCCCCACCGTAACAAAAAAGGAAGAATACGTGGAAATAAATAATGCAATAAATTCCATTTTAGCTGCATTTAAAACTAGCAAACCCAGCGGCTTTGCTCTCGTAATAGTTGAAATATGCCAAGTGATACTTGTATTACTATTTTTTATTAGAAGAACACTTTTTGAAATAATTCAAAAATTACAAATTAAGCCACAGTTTGACTAAACTGCATTATAAAAGTGCAATAGACAGAAATGAGATTTTAATTAATAAGAACTAAAACTAATTCCAATTAAATGATAATTTAGAAAGTATTTTGAGACTTTTATGCTCATTTCGTAAGCTCATTTCAGTATTCATTTTAAGTTATGAATTTTTTAGAAACCATTTTAACACATTTACATCTTAAAATTAACCATCATGTCAGATTCCAAGCATCTTGTCTAACAGTCTATCAGCTCTCTGGAGTTAGTGGCACCAACATAAAATACTGAAACAGAGTTGAAATAGAATGTCTCTAAAATGTTGAAACAGAGACTGTCACCATTAATTTGCCAACATTAACCTTGAAATCGTTTGGTATTTCCTAATATTCTATAGAAAACGGAATTTAGATGTTTTTAAAGTCTTTCTTGTTGTTACTGCTAGGACTGGACGATGCCAGAAATTTAATATCGCAATATATCAACGATTTAATATTGATATTGATGATATATCGCGATACCTCCCTTAAATTGTGCAAAAATACAAATATTGTTAATTTCGAAACATGAATGGTATAATAGCATCAATTTAAGTAAAAACAGATGTAGAGAGCAACGAATCAATGTCTCATACCGATATGTTCACACAGCATCATTAAATTAAGTATATAGTATATCCATACAAAAAATATTTTAGAAAAGAAAACAATGTTTGATATATGTTTAGACTTATACCATTTGTTTCAAAGTATTTTCCTTCAAAAATAGTATATTTCCTATTCTTCCTACCCTATGCATTATTTATCAGTAACATTTTAACTATTTAATTACATTGCGAATAACTGAGAAAATTATAAAATACAAACTAACAGTGTTGAATTCAAACACTTTTCTCCGGGAGGGATTTCTTTGGCTCCGGGGGGGGGGGGCTTATAGAGTTCCGGGAGGGGGAATTGCACTTTTTGACCATTCAATACACAAAATCTGAAATCTTCTGGGGGGGTCAACACATTGCTCTGGGGAGGAATGTCCCCCCCCGGGCCACCCCCTAAATTCAACACTGCAAACTAAAATAAAATAGTCTCAAATTTATGACGTTGACGATTTTATTTTAATTAGCACAGGAAGAGGGGAAGCTTGAGGAAAACTAAAATTAATTTAATGTCATATGTCACGATAATATGCTTCTTATTAAATAGGTTTCAGTGGATGATAGACGCAACAGAAATGTTGCTTTTCAATCTTTCTCTAAAGATTCAATTCATTCTTAATAGAAAAAAAAATAACTGTAGTTATATCTTCCTACCTATTTACTACAAAAAAACAACAACATTGAAACATTTAAATATATATATAAATACTCAAATCACATTTGAGAATACTTTTATATTAATTTAAAATTTGTTTTTTGATAAATATTCATAGCTGAAAAATATCAAGACAGGATATACTAAATTCACTCGAGGAAACTTTGCTCTAAAACGGCAAAGAAGAATGAACGAGGTACAATATAACTTTGCATTACTGACTGGGAAGTTCTTCTGGGAAGCAACCAATCATCACAGTGAATGACTGATTTGATCTTGAGCTTTTCACCAACTTGTTTCTAACAAAAGGCGAAACTTTACCATTAGCGGATTCTGATTGGTTGCTCGCAATCCGAGCATTTCAGCCTCTCAGGTATAGACTAGATGATAACCAGCTGTCTTCTGGCGCAACGCCAATAACCAGCTGTATCAAACGCGACAATTAACGAATACCCAGTCATGTGGATATTCATAATTTATCAATATCTGGAGTTATTGCAATACGTGTAGTCCAACGACAGAAGAACGGACGATAAGTGTTATTCAGTATTTTACGCAGACAGTCGAAAGAAATCTAGGTTTACAGTGAAGGAAAGTATGGCAATAATTGGAATAATTTCTAATGGAGATAATCAGCGGAAAAAAAGATTATCAAGGTAGATTTTCTATTTTGGATGAGGCAGGAGGTTGAAGACATTGAAATAGAATTTTTTTTTCTTTTTTTTTCCCGGGGCTCTGGCGGTGAGCGCAAAACATTATTATTTTATTGAGTTTTGAGATATTTGACGATTTTTTTTCGGGGCTCGTGTTTGTAATTGCAGTGCTTTCTAAACACTTATTTTATTAGGCTATATCAACAGAGTCAAAGTTCATATATTGTTAGTGCGATAGTTAAGAAATATCAATATCTCTCGATATATTGATAAATAATCCAGCCCTAGTTACTGCCAACCAGGTGGTAGTGACACCGGCATAAAATATAGCCCGTATAGGACCAGGGACTATCACTCTTGATTCGCAACCAATAACTTCTGTAATCGGTTTATTATTTCCTGAGATTCCGTAGAAATCTTAATTTAGGACTCTTTTAGAATGCTTTTCACTCCTTCTTTTTGCTTCACCCCTTTTTAATTTTGAATTTATTTTCGACTGTTCTCAGAGGACATTTATATTTTCTAAGTAACTGCCGTGCTATATTTAAAGTTTCTAGCGTTTTTTGCTCCTGCAACCCTCGTCATAAAATATAGCTTATGTTTAAGCAGATTCTATCACCATCAATTTGCAACTATTATGTTTGAAATCGGTTTGTATTTCATACGATTGCATAAAAATCGTAATTTAGAACACTTATAGAACGCTTTTCGCTCACTTCATCCTTTTAAATTTGGAATTTCCTTTCGACAATTCTTAGAAAGCATTTACATCTTTGAAATAATTACTATTCCAAATTTAAAATGTTAGACCCACCCAGTAACACAAAAAAACGCAATTTAGAATATTTTTTGCTTCTGTAACCCCCAGGTGGTCGTCACAACAACGTAAAATATAGGCTATATTGGAGCGGGGACTGTCACCATCAATTTGAAACCATTACTTCTGAAATCGGTTTATATTTCCCGAGATTGCGTAGAAATCGCTATTTAGAACGTTTTCAGAACGCTTTTCGTTCGTTTTCGCTCCTTTTAAATTTAAAATTTTTAAGGAACTCTTCTCAGAGAGTTCCAAACATCTCATAATTATCATGACAAATTTCAAGTTGCTAGTCCCTTCAGTATCACAAAAATCACAATTTAGAAAGTTTTTTAAAACGTAACCGCAAGGTGGTAGTGACGCCGACATGAAATGGATCCTATATTGGAGCAAGGTCTGTCACCATCAATTTCCAACTATTACTTTTGAAATCGGTTGGGTACTTTCCGAAATTGCGTAGAAATCGCAATTTAGAACGTTTTTCGTCCATTTTCAGCCCTTTTAAATTTCGAATTATTTAGGAAATGTTCTTAGAGATCATTTATATTTTATAACTACTATGCCTAGTTTCAAGTTGTTAGTCCCTGCAGTATTACAAAAAACGCAATTTAGATCGTTTTTTCTCCTTCACTCCCTTAGGGGTAGTGGCACCGACATGAAATACAGCCTATGTTGGAGCGAAGGGTGTCACCATTGTTTTCACACCATTATTTTTAAAATCAGTTCGGTACTTCCTGAGACTGCGTAGAAATCGCAATTTAGAAAGATTTTTTAGAACGCTTTTCGCTGATTTTCACCCCCTTTAAATTTCGATTTTTTAGGAAATGTTCTTAGAGATCATTTGTATCTTATAAATAACTGCCCTGCCTAATTTCAGGATTCTAGGTCCTCCAGTAACACAAAAATCGCAATTTGGAACTTTTTTGCTTCTGCAACCCCTAGGTGGTACAGGGACACCGACATTAAATAGGGATGTTATAGGCTATGTTGGAGCAAGAGCTGTGATCATCAATTTCCAACCATTACTTTTGAAATAGGTTGGGCACTTTCTGAGATTGCGCAGAATTCGCCATTTAGAACGTTTTTTAGAACTCTTTTCGCGCATTTTCCCCCCGTTTAAATTTCGAATTTTGTAAGAAATGTTCTTAGAGATAATTTATATCTTATAAGTAACTACCATTCCAAATTCTCTGTATCTGAGCCCTTCAGTAACACAAAAATCGCAATTTCGAACGTTTTTTTTTATCCTGCACCCCTTTTAAGGGTAGTGGCACCGATATAAAATGTAGCCGATATTGGAGCAAGGGTTGTCACTGTCATTTTGACACCATTATGTTTAAATCGGTTTGGTACTTCTTGAGATTGCGTAAAAATCGCCTTTTAGAACGTTTCTTAGAACGCTTTTCGCGCTTTTTAATTTCGATTTTTTTAAGAAATGTCCTTAGAGATCATTAGTATCTTATATGTAACTAACATTCCAAATTTCATCTTTCTAGGCCCTTCAGTAACACAAAAATCGCATTTTTAGAACGTTTTTTGCTCCTGCACCCCCTTTTGGCCAGTGGCATGGACATAAGATATAGCCTATGTTCTAAGTTGGACTAACACAATCATTTTGATACCATTACTTTTGGAATCGGTTCGGTAGTTCCAGAGCTTACCTCCTACAAATAAACAATCTTTACCTCTTTATAATATTAGTATAGAAGTATAGATTAGTATAGACTAAGCTGTACCCGGCCACGCGTTGCTGTGGCTCAGTCTGGCTAAATGGAAAAGAAAGAAAAGAGAAAGTGCACGTTTCACATACGTTTAATTTCATGATGCTCGTGGATATACAGTATTTTTTGTTGTTACATTGTCTGTGCAGATATAGAGATTGTCTGGTTTGCCGATTCTAGAACGCGAAACATATAATTGTCCGTGTGAGAAGCAATCCGTTTCTAGATCGAAACCACAGAATTCTGAAGCTTGGTCCTAAGGTTTGTTGATGGAGATTGCAAACACCAATCAAATTGGTAATTGCAATATCTCAAATTGAAATGGCACATCCATTGGAATCAAAGGAATGCGAGGAATGAGGACATCTTCACCTTTGAAAGGTCCTGTCAAGATTGTTGCTTCTACGACGTTGCTCATTATTTTTTTACTGCAAGCCGCGTGCCGTTGCAAAACTTTGGCTGGTGATATTTCGGAACATCATAATTGGGACACCGATTGTCAATTGCAGTACGTGAGGTGGCATCCCTATCAAATTGAGTGAATTATAAAGAAAAGTGCCTAGTTAAACTGATGGCATTGAGCTCACAGGCTATTTGCAAAAATTGTATATCATACTCTTATTTCAAAGAATATTGCCCCTTGAACAATAAATTAAGGGATTATCCCCACGTTTCCTTTATACTTAACCAACGAACCTCCAAATCTAATCAGGGAAGCGCCTTATCAGAATAAACTAGTGTATTAAATTTGAAGCAAATCGGTTAATTCTGCATGAAAAACCCATTTATTTAAATTAAGGCGGGATTAGCCCCCGTTACCCTCTATATACTTATCAATGAACTCCCAAAACTAATCAGGGAAGCGCGTTATCAGAATGAAACATAGTCTAACAAAAGAAAAAACATAAAAAATACGGAAGAAATATTTCAGTAAAGTGCCCCCCCCCCCAGGGGACAAAGTGATGAAAAGGGAGACGGGAGATGCATAATATGAAAAAGTTGTCGAAGGGCTTTCTAACGATATGCCACATAATGGGTGTCGAAAAAAATTTAAAAACTGCCCTCGGATGGCGAAAAATTGGTGAGCGGGGCAAGTGAGGTTCATAATTGGTATATTAAAACATGCGCGCATTCAAATGCAACGCAGTCCGTAATTTCAAAGCAATCGGTGAAGAACTTTCGGAGCTTTAAGATTTTGTACAAACGAACATTTTCATTTTTATTTAAAAAAATGTGCCTCTCGGGTGGAAAGTGGGGGGGGGGGAGGGAGGGGAGGTGCATAATATGAAAGAGTGGTCAAAGGTCTTTCTAATGATATATCACATGATGGGTGTCGGAAAAAATTAAAAAAGCGCCCCCTGGTGGGCTGGTGCGGGGTGGCAAATTGGGGGAGTGTGAGCGACGTTCATATTAGGTATATAACAACATGCTCATATTCGAATGCAACTCAATTCGTGAATTTCAAAGCAATCGCTGAAGAACTTTCGGAGGTTAGCGATTTTGAACAAACGAATATTTACATTTTTATTCATATACGTAGATTACTCGTCGCACTGCTTCCGCTCTGCCAATACGATGACCTTCTGCGAGATTCATCTTCTGCGAAGAATTATTTGGATGAACTAAAGCCAATCGATTGCAAGGAAAAAGAAGAAAGAGTGTTATAATAAAAGCATATAAAATTGCAAAAATTAAAAACAAAAGTGTCTAGTTAAACTGATGGCATTGAGCTCACAGGCTATTCACACTAATTGTATATTATACTTATTTCAAAGAATAATGACCTTTGAAAAATAAATTAATATGGATTATCCACCTGTTTCATCCCCTTTATACTTAAAAAATGAGCCTCCAAATCTAATCAGGGAAGCACCTTATCAGAATAAACCGGTGTACCAAATTTGAAGCAAATCGGATAATTTTGCCGTAAAACCCCATTTATCTAAATTAAGGGGAATTAGCCCCGTTCCCCCCCTTTTACACTTAATCAATGAGCCGCCAAAACTAATCAGAGAAGCGCCTTATCAGAATGAATTTATTCAAAAAATTTGAAGCAAATCGGATAATTCTACATGAAAAACGCATTTATCTAAATTAACGGGTAATTTAGCCCCGAGTTCCCCCTTTACACTTAAACAATAAAACTACAAGACTAATCAGAGAAGCACCTTATCAGAATGAATTTATTCACAAAATTTGAAGCAAATCGGATAATTCTACATGAAAAACTCATTCATTTAAATTAAGGAGGAATTAGCCCCGTTCCCACTTTACACTTAACCAATAAAATTCCACAACTAACCAATAAAACTCCAAAACTAATCAGGGAAGCACCTTATCAAAAGGAACCTATTTACAAAATTTGAAGCAAATCGGAAAATTCTGCATGAAAAACCCATTTATGTAAATTAAGGGTGGATTAGCCCCCCGTTCCCCCCTTTTATACTTAACCAATGAACTCCCAAAACTAATCAGGGAAGCGCCTTATCAGAATGAACCTATTTACAAAATTTTAAGCAAATCGGATATTTCTATCAAGAGTTATCGTCGTACAGACGAACATTTACATATTTTTTATATAGAAATGTGCCTCCACGGGGGGAAAGTGAGATGAGGGGGATGAGAGGTGCATAATATGAAAGAGTAGTAGCCAAAGGGCTTTCTAAAAATATATCACATAACGGGTGTCGGAAAAATTTAAAAAAGCGCCCCCTGGTGGTGGTGAGGAAGTTGGAGGAGGGGGGAGTGAGGTTCGTAATAGATATATAAAAACACGCACGTATTTGAATGCAACGCAATCCGTGAATTGCAAAGCAATCGGTGAAAAACTTTCGGAGGCTTAAGATTTTGTACAAACGAACATTTGCAATTTTATTTATATAGAAATGAGCCCCCAAGGGGGAAAGGGAAGGAAGGGGGGGGTGAGGTGCATAATATGAAAGAGTAGTCCAAGGCTTTCTAATGATATATCACATGATGGGTTTCTAAAAAAATTTAACCCTGGTGTGGGGGGGGGGGTGGAAAATTGGGGGTAGAGCTGAGTGAGGTTCATAATAAGTATATAACAACACTTCCGTATTCGAATGCAACTCAGTCCGTGAATTTCAAAGCAATCGATGAAGAACTTTCCGAGATTAGCGATTTTGCACAAACGAACATTTACATTTTTATTTATATTGATTAGACATTTGTTAATATTTTTTACATGCTTTTAAATATGCAAGTATGCGATCTGTTTTTGCTAATTGTTTACTTAGAATTTAAATAGCAAGAATTTTTTCCCCTAAAAAAATAAAAGTAAAAAAATAAATAAAATACATGCATTAATAATGCAGATTTTGAAGGGTTTTTTTCTTTTTTTTTTTTTAGCCACCAGGGGAGCTCTGCCCCCTACGAGATACGCTCGCCAACCCCCGTTCAGACACCGCAAACTTTAAAAGCACGCTAATTTGATCAGCTTTAAAAAAAATTTCGGAAGAATGAATTACAATTAAAATAACACTGGCGATCTCCCTGCTAACGGGTTGTTTTTGATTTGATTAAATCAAATCAGTGAAACATGTAAAAATAAGCTGATAACTATAAAATGAATTAAGTAAACAGAGTCTTTGTCTCTCGGTATTTTTATAAGTTTTTTTCAAATAAGACTTTCTAAATGTATCACTTTAAATCTGACATAATTTTCACTAAAGTTTTCTTTCTCGTTTTAATAATCGCGTGAAAATACTTTTGTTGTTAGAAAGGAAATATTATTTGCGCTGTCTTAGAATTCTCAACAATAGTTTAAAAAGATTATCTCAAAATATCAAATAAATGTCTCGCGCAAATATATTTTTTAATTTAAACTGTTTGGCAATATTATGAATTGGCAATTTTAAATGTTACGTAATTTCCTCCATGTACACTTTTAACGCATATTAATGGATTTATTATTTTACAATTTTCTTTCTCTTTTAAAATTCGCGTGTAAATATAGTTTTTATGACGTAATTATAAATACCTTCCTGCTTTTAATACGTAATCGTTTAATTCTCATTTGAAAGTTTTATTCTGCTTATAATAGTCGCGTGTAAACAATTTTTAATTTGAAGGAAATATTTTTCACTGCGCTGTTTTGAAATTTGGCAACAATTTAAAATAATACCCTTTTCTAAAAGTTGTAAAAACTGCCTCTGAAAATGCTAAAAAATTGAATTTAAAATAGAAATAAAACTTTAAAAAAGGAGTCAAATTAAAAAAATAAATGCAGTCTGCATACCGGGCACATTTAATGTATAAAATGATCTAAAAATGATTAAATTCCCATGTATAGTTTTTACTCCTATAAAACGTTTTTAATGGAACGATTTTGACCAACTGTAACATTAAATATCTCTTAAAATAATTCTTCGATTTGAAAACCGTCTGCATCAGCGTGTTTATCAAACATTCCTCTATAACACCACTGATTTTCATATTTTTGTATGCAATATTTTTCTTAATATTAACGAAGAAAGACCTCCGGTCACAAAAAATTCAAAACCGGTGGCGGCGGCGGCGGCGGCGGCAGCGTTAGTTACTTTTTTTAAGAATAGAGACATGCATTACTCAGCAAAGGTAGATGAAAACAATTACTTTACCAACGTCAATATTCTTAATAAATATTTATTTATTAAACTGTGCTAAAGACTAATTATTGGCAAATGACAATTCCAAAACAAAAGTAAAATGTTTAAATGCTTTAAATGCTTATATGTTATAGGTGCAGATTCCCAAAAATTTTAAGGATCCAGTTGCTCCTAACTCCCAAAAATCCAGTCTCCACTTTGGCTCCTAACCAAAATCTGGTGGCCACATTGTGAAACAAACTCACAAAACGATAGTGTTTACTATATGGAAAAAGCTTACCAAAAAAAAAAAAAAAAACCTCAGGAATTCAGAATGAAAAATAGTTTAATTAATAAATACACATGTGCAACAAAACACAGACTAATTACAACAAATGTGTATATTTCATTTAATCCTGAAATTCTTGAAACTTTAATATTAAAAAAGTATACTATAAATCTGGAACAATCAGAAGATAAAGTTGGACAAGATACAATTGAATAACAAAACATGTATAAGGTAAGCTGTCATGATAATGGGAAATATTAGGAAAACTTTATTTCTTATTTTGATTTTGTCATATAAAAGTATATATATACAAAAAAATTAGGAATGTGTAAGAATATTTTGCACTATAAAAATCACGCACTTGCAGAAAACATTTACAGAGCAAGAATATACCTCGGGTTAAGTATTTTCTCGTGCAAGTTTCTTTTTCCTTTTGTTCTTTTTTCTTCAGAGTTCGGAATCCTCTATCCTCGCGACTCCATAATCCAAAGCCCTTAAATAATCTCCATCGCATCGGGAACTTTGCACTGCCTCGTGAGCAGATCTGCGGTAAAGGAGTATTTATTTCAACTCTGGATTTCGGACGAAAACTTCGAAGAAATGCTTGCTTTCGCTGATGTCCAAAGGAGAAGCTTTACCATTAGTGCGCTCATGCGCCGAGCATCGCAGCTGCTAAGCTTTGTAGTGGAGCAGACATGCGCAGAAATATATTCGAACATAATGTTCGGTAAGAAAGCAGTACATCACAGGGGCAGCGTTCAAGACGGTAACTGAGATCGCAAAAATTCCCTGACTTTTTATCAAGGTCATACTTGATCTCGGCCAGTGAAAAGAGCTGGTGCTTTTCTATTTGCAAAAGAAAAAAAATGTATAAAAAATTCCGCGACGGGGATTGGAAACACTGGAAATTGATCTCTAGCGACTAAGACACTGAAAGTTAGTCGCCACAGCAAAAGATTTAGTCGCCACGTGGCGACTGGCGACCGTAAATCTGCACCTATATTATATGTACGTATTAAGTTCTTCTTTTTTTTTTAAAAACTAGAGGGCTCGGCTCCCTACGAGCTACGCTCGCCAACCCCCGTCCAGACACCGCAGGCTCTAAATGCACGCTAATGTGATCGGCTTTAAAAAGATTTCGAAAGATTGAATTATAATTTAAAAAGCAGTGACGATCTCCCTATAAACGGATTTCTATTCATTTCTCTTTTTAATTGGGGAAATTTTAACGCCAAATCTGCTGCGGTACTACTTGATTATCCCGTCGACTAATTTCGCCAAATTATATAAATCGCCAAACCACTCGCCAAATTATACAAATTGACATAATTTTTATTTTAAATAACGAAAGAACAAATAAATTAGTACAACATTAATAAAAATACAAATAAAACGTCAAAATAAAAATAACTTAATGACGTAGACACGTGTAACAACATTTCAAAATAAGCTAATATAAAAGGAATTAAGTAAACAGAATCTTTGTCTCCCGGTATTTTTTAACAAAGCGAAAAGAAAGTTCTTTTAAATGAGACATTTTAAATTAATCGTTTTTAATCTGACGTAATTTTGACCAAACTATTCTTTCTCTTTTTAATATTCACGTGAAATTACTTGTGTTAGAAATAAAATATTATTTGCGCTTTCCTAAGAAAAATAGTTGAAAAATATCCTCTCAAAATATCAAATAAATGTGTTCCGTTCCGGAAGTAGAACGAGCTCCCCCTAGCGAGCAGTCTGTAAAAAAGTTAGTTAAGCTGTTGATCGTCAAAGCATCAACACGTCTATAAAAACACTCCATCCAAACTACGCGATGGGTATTAATTATGATTTGCAATCAATTCAAGTTTGTGAAATTTATGTTGTGTAAGTGTCTTGTGCAGTTTTAAGTGTGAATAAAATCAATTAAAAAGAAAATTAACGTCTACAGCCCACATCATATCGACCATTGTGGTCCGAGAGAGCCTGAGTGCTACTATGGATAAGCTTAATCGATTAAAAGGCACCGTAAAGGTTGCTATCACAAGATTAGAGCAGTTTTTAACCGACACTACTGATATAAAAACAACGAATGTGAGCACATTAGAAGTAAAATTAAAAAAGACAGAAGCTCTTCAAAATAAATTAGAGGAAATTAGAGAACAATATTTTGACATCCAAGAATTATCTGCGCAACAAGTGCAAGATATAGAGGAGGATATCAACACTGCTAATGAAAGGCTCGAACAAGTTGAGGTAAGCTTAAAAGTTTTATTAGCATCTTTTGAAAATAAATGTAATATCGCAAGTGTAAATATTAATGATCATTCAAATGAAAACAAAACAAAGGTGCGCCTCCCTGAAATTCCACTGCCTTCATTCGGAGGTGATTATTGTGATTTTGCTAATTTTAAAACGTAATTTACTAATTGATTGTTAACAATCCTCAATTAGATAATAATCAGAAGCTATTTTATTTAAAAGCTTCTTTAAAAAACGAAGCTAAACATTTAGAATCACCTGATGATGATTTCAATTCATTGTTTCAAGCTCTGATACACAGATACGAAAATAAAAGATTGTTAATCGATTCACATATTTCTGCAATTTTAAATTATGAAAATATGCGATATGAATCCCCTAAAGAATTGCGTAATTTTATTGATTGTGTTAACAAAAACATTCGCGCACTCAAAATTATGGAATACACACAAAATAATTTATCAGAAAGTGTATTCATAAATATAATTCTGAAAAAATTGCATCACGAAACTCAAAAGCAGTTTGAATTATCTCTTCAAAACTCAGATGTTCCGAGGTTTGATAATTTAATTTCTTTTTTGGAAAAAAGATGTTTAGTTTTAGAAGCGATAAAACTTTCGACTGACGCCGGAATGTCTGTAACGAAGCCCTCGAAATCTAAGAACAATTGCGCAATAAATAAATCCTGATCATTTTTTATCAACGATAATAAAAATAAAAATAATGTAAAGCCATGTGTGTTATGCAATTCGCCTCACCCCCTTTTCAAATGTTCTGCTTTTTTAAACATGAGTATTCGTGAAAGGAAAATGATTGTAAGTAAGAATAAATTATGTTCAAATTGCTTACGATTACATCAAGGTCAATGCAATTCTAAATTTACCTGTAGGAGATGCAAATTAGTACATAACACCTTACTATGTGAAGTAAATGAAAATATCATGTCGGAAACGGCAATAATAAATAAAAATAACGAGTTTGTTAAAAATAAACAAATAAGCATTTCTGAACCTGAGAATAAAGAGACGCCGTTAATTGGTTCCAATTTGTTACTAGAAGATAAAAGAAATTGCGCAATATTAAGCACAGCTATAATTTTAGTAACAGATGTGTATGGAAATAAAATTAGATTAAGAACAATCTTAGATAACGGGTCTTCGATTAACGCTTTAAGTAAGAGCGCAATCAAGAAATTAAATCTAAAACCAAAACCATTCAAGGGTGTTATTTCCGGTATTAACGAATCACACCAGGAAATAAAACAAATTATCAATGTAAAAATATCAAATGAAAAAGGAACATTTTCTAAAACATTAGAGTTTGCAGTTCTACCAAAAATAACAAACAATATTCCGGTTGAAAGATTAGACATTTCAAATTTATGCATTCCTAACTACATAGAATTAGCGGACAATAATTTTCATACACCTGGTCAGGTTGATGCATTGATTGGTAGCGAGGTATTTTTTGACATTTTAAAGAGTGAGCAAATTCGTTTAGCAAATGCTAATTGTATGTTACAGAATACAATATTTGGGTATATAATCGCAGGTTCACTTCCACAAGTTGAAAATAAGTCATATTGTTGCCTCTTAACTGAAAATAGCTTAGACAATACTTTATAGAAATTTTTTGAAATAGAATCTTTACCTGGGGATAATAAAGAAACTGTCAAAGGGGATGAAGAAATATTTTGTGAGGAACATTTTAGAAGAACCTATAAACGCGATCACACCGGTAGATTTGCAGTACAGCTACCATTGAAAGAAAAGGCAGAATCAGTGTTAGGAAGTTCTAGAGAAATTGCAGCTAGGCGATTAAATAGTTTATGGGCTAAATTAGATAAAAATAAAACAATGGCTAACTTATATACAGCTTTTATGGAAGAATACGAAACTTTGGGGCATATGACACAAATTAAAAGTGAAAACGAAAATAAGCTGTCTTATTACATTCCACATCATGCTGTGTATAAACCAGAAAAAATATCCACTCCCCTGAGAGTTGTCTTCAATGCAAGTTCAAACACATCTAGTGGTTATTCACTTAATTCTATTTTATTAAATGGAGGAACGGTTCAACAAGATTTATTTTCGATTATAACTAGATTCCGTACCCACAAATATGCATTCTGTGCAGACATTAAGAAAATGTACAGGCAGATACTGATTGACCCACAACAGAGAAATTTGCAAAAAATTCTTTGGAAGTCCAGTACGGACGCCCCGATAAAAATATATGAACTCAACACGATTACATATGGCACTGTTAGTGCTCCCTTTCTTGCCACGCGAACGTTGAAAGCTCTTGCTGATGAAGAAAGAAAAGATCTTCCAAAAGCTGCAGAAGTGATTCATAACGACATGTATGTTGATGATTGTTTATCTGGTGCAGGTTCCTTACAAGACGCACAGGACTTGCAATCTCAACTAATTCTGATCTTAAAAAGGGGAGGGATGGAGCTACACAAGTGGGTCTCTAATCATCCTGAATTATTACAAGACGCAACCATATCAGAATATGCATTTGACGAACACTCGCAGCAAATTTCTGTAAAAACTTTAGGGATGCTTTGGAAACCCGAATCAGATCATTTTACTTTTAAAATTAGTATCGAACCCAAAGATGTTTATACTAAGAGAGAAGTTTTGGCACAAATTGCTAAAATTTACGATCCCTTAGGCCTAATTGGCCCTATTCTAACCAAAGCAACAATTTTCATGCAACATTTATGGGAATTAAAGATAAATTGGAATCAACATCTGCCTGCCAGTTCTCTTCGGGAATGGCAAAATTTTCTGATTAAATTGACAGAAATGAATCATCTTACAAATCCACGATATGTTTTGTCTGACAACATTGCAGGTCTAGATTTACACGGATTTTCAGACGCTTCTGGAAAGGCCTATGGAGCAGTCATCTACATAAGATCTCTCTCCACAAGTGGACAGTTCAAGTCTAATCTTTTGTGCAGCAAGTCCCGTGTGGCCCCCCTAAAGCCAATGACCATCCCGCGACTAGAGTTGTGTGCAGCTCCACTTTTGGCAAAACTGGTTCAAAAAATAATTCCCATCCTACAGCTATGCTTTGAAAAGGTGTGGCTATGGACAGATTCATCGATTGTTCTATTTTGGCTTAACACACCACCCCACAAACTTAAAACTTTCGTTTCCAATAGAGTCACCACGATCCAGTCTATTTCTGAGAATTATCACTGGAACCATGTATCTTCAAAATCCAATCCAGCAGATATCATCTCCAGAGGTGCAACAGCCAAGGATCTGATCAATAATGATTTGTGGTGGTTTGGTCCGGAATTTCTTCAAAGGGAAATTATAGTTCCCAAACAATTTCCTACCCTCAAGGATATTGACTGTGATCATGAACTAAAAACTGATTTTAATTTATTAACGATTAATAAGGACTCTAACGATTTTTTTAATGGTTTATATAATTCTTCTAATAATTTTCTTAAATTAATTAGAATATGTAGTTTTATTTTTAGGTTCATCAATAACGGACGCCATAGAGATATAAAACGGGAGCAGCTAGCTCACAGGAATTGAGTTACAAAATAGTTTACAATTTTTAGTAAAAAAGGCCCAGGAAGGTAAGTTCGCTCCTGAATTAGCAGCACTCAGAAAGGGACAAATTGTTCCTTCTTCCAGTAAGTTAAAGGGATTAGACCCCTTCATTGACAAATGTGGATTACTTCGTGTAGGGGGCAGATTAATCAATTCTGACTTACCTTTTGATGCTAAGCACCAATTAATTCTGCCCAGTGATCATAAGCTCACTAAATTAATTTTTGAATACTTTCATAAAAAGTACTTTCACATAGGTGCTCAAGGATTAGTTCATCAAGTGCGGATGAAATATTGGCCTATAAAGGCTAAAAGCATTGCCCGAAAAACAGTGCACACTTGTGTCACATGTTTCAGGCATAACCCCAAAACACTAGATCAGTTAATGGGAGACCTCCCATCGCAACGCGTAACACCTAACCATACGTTTCTCAATTCAGGTGTCGATTTTTGTGGCCCCTTCCACATTAAGTACAAAAATCAGAGAAAGGGCACTTATTCCAAAAGTTATGTGGCCATATTTATATGCATGGCTACCAAGGCTATTCATCTAGAGATAGTAAGCGAGTTATCCGCTGCTGCATTCATCGCTGCGCTTAAAAGGTTTTGTGCCAGGAGAGGCAAACTAAATACGCTAACTTCTGACAATGCCACTAATTTTAAAGGTGCGTCAACAGAATTAAATAACTTTAAGAAATTATTGGCCACTCCCAACGAGGAATTATCAAATTTCTTTGCCGAAGAATTCATAACTTGGAAATTTATCCCCCCACGATCTCCTAATTTTGGCGGTCTATGGGAAGCTGGCGTTAAGTCCTTCAAACATCATTTGCTTAGGGCCGTAAGTAATAATAAAATTACTCTGGAGGACTTTGAAACTCTAGTAGTCCAAATTGAGGGGATCCTAAATTCCCGACCTTTATTTCCGCTTTCTGATGACATAAATGAGTTTGAAGTGCTTACGCCAGGGCATTTTTTAATTGGCAGACCCATTAATAGTATTCCAGAGCCTAATGTTATAAATATTTCTGAAAATAGATTATCCCATTGGCAATTAATTACCAAATATGTTCAATGCATTTGGAAACGTTGGTCTATTGACTACTTAAATCACTTGCAGCAGCGCGGTAAGTGGCAATTTACAAAAGAAAACATAAAGTTAGGATCTCTAGTGTTATTAAAAGAAGAAAATCTCCCACCATGTAAGTGGGCTCTTGCCCGAATTATGGGAATAATTCCAGGCAGGGACAATAGGGTTCGTGCAATCAAAGTCAAAACTGCATGTGGTATATTTTTAAGAGGCATCTCAAAAGTGTGCCTGTTGCCCATTAAGGACTCTTAAATAATGTTTATGCATCATTGTATTTCTTATAAATATTATTTTTAAGTAATTATCCTGATTGTTTTGTATATTAGTATTTTGTATTTTAGTATCATTTGTAGTGTTAATTAGTTATCTATTGTATTATGTTTATATTAAATGCTGAAATATTTCATATTTCATTCCCGGGCGGCATGTTCCGTTCCGGAAGTAGAACGAGCTCCCCCTAGCGAGCAGTCTGTAAAAAAGTTAGTTAAGCTGTTGATCGTCAAAGCATCAACACGTCTATAAAAACACTACATCCAAACTACGCGATGGATATTAATTATGATTTGCAATCAATTCAAGTTTGTGAAATTTATGTTGTGTAAGTGTCTTGTGCAGTTTTAAGTGTGAATAAAATCAATTAAAAAGAAAATTAACGTCTACAGTCCACATCATATCGACCAAAATGTCTAGCGCAATTTGTAAATTTAAACCGTTTTGCAATATTATTTTGTGTTCATTTTATGTAACAACTGTAATGTGACGTAAATATGACGTAATTTCTCATATTTAAGACTTCTAACGCATGTTAATAAATTTATTATTTTACAAATTCCTTTCTCTCGTAAAATTCACGTGTAATTATAGTTTTTATGACGTAATTTTTAATAAGTTCCTGCTTTTTGTACATAATTATTTAATTCTAATTCCAAATGTTTTTTTCTGTTTATAATAGTCACGTGTAAATAAATTTTTTATTTATTACACGTATAAATATATATATATATATATATTTAAGCAAACATTATTGTTTCGGCTGTTTATACAGTTGGCAACAGTTTAAATTAATACCACTTTCTAAAATCTGTAAAAAATATCTCTCGAAATTGAAAATTTGAATTTAAAATAGATATAAAACCTCGAAAAATGAGTCAAATTAAAAAAAATAAATCAATTCTGCACACCGTGAAATTATAACGTATAAAATGAACTAAAAATTATTAAATTCCGATGTATAGTTTTTGCTACTATAAAACTTTTTTAGTGGAACGATTTTGTTCAACTTTAGCATTAAATATCTCTTAAAATAATTCTTCGATTTGAAAACTGTCTGCATTAGCGTGTTTATCAAACATTTCTCTATGACGCTACCGATTTTCATATTTCTGTTTGCATTATTTTTCTTAATATTAACGAAGAAAGACCTCCGGTCACAAAAAAATCAAAACCGGCGGCGGTGACAGCGGTAGTTACTTTTTTTTAGAATAGAGAGAATCTTTTAAAATTTATCTTAACAGCTAGTAGGGTAGACCGAAGCTAGTTGGCCCGCTTTTTCTTCTAATAATTAAAAAAAAATTACAATTCAACATTTTAAATTTCTTTTTATGTTACGAATATCAGTGTACTTTCAGGAAGAAGTAAGTAAGTAAGTAAGTAAGTAAGCACCCACCCTGGGAACCCGCTTTTGGCTTATGGTTAGGTGTAACCCCCAAGCCCAGAGTAAAACTTGAAAATATTAACTATAAGTATTAGTTTAGAACAGGCAAGTCAAACAAGTGGCCCGCGGGCCACAACTGGTCCGCCGGCAAATAATCTGTGGCCCGCGAAGCCTTTGGCCTTTTATCTGTTTTTAATTTAGTTGTAAAAACTTGCATGCTGAAACTACACTTTTCACGAGCACAACCATGGTCTTAGAGATGACGAACACTCGAAAGATATGTATATCAGTGTTACCAATTTGGTAAGCTTTTTTTTTTTATTCAGAATGCTACCAATACTTTTGAATGGTAATATTTATTGATTTATTCTGTCATTAAATAAATGGACAATTCTTTTCTTCAGAATGTGGTAACATTCAGAATTTCAAAAATCCCGCCATATGGCGACAATGATATATATAGACAGATATGATTCAATTTTACATTTTAGAACAAAACAAGTGTGGATGCAAAGATAACCAATCAGAACGCAGAGAAACGCAGAATCGCGTGACTGAGAATTTACGCTTTCGTATAAATTTTCACAGTATTTATATTATAATTTGTGTTTGTTTTATGTCGAAAATAATACTTTATGTTACTCCTCTCTTCAATTTTGCACCACTTTACGAAATAATATCTGTATCTAATAAATACTAAAATCTGTGTTGTTAAGTTAATGATGAAATTCGGCGTTAATTACAAACGGTTACAATTTTTAAAAAAATCAAAATATAAAATTAAACAGTTTACAATAAGTCGCTTTGAAAGTGACAAAAATTATCCCTTATATGTTTGGTACAAAAACTTCGAATATGTCATCCAGGCTGTAGTCGAACATATGAATTTTGAATTTAAGCTCTTTAATTATTTATATTAGTTATGTTAGCAATTGAATCATTGAATGAAACTTGTGTTACCTTTCTTTCCTTTCTTGTATTTTTATTTATATGCACACATTTTATAGGGATACTCTCGTACATCCTGGGACTTACAAAAAAAAAAAAAAAAAAAAAAAAAAAATACATTAATGCTCTTTACCATTATGAATAAATATGATAACGGAAGATGAACATCGCAGATTCTTTTAAAGGTGATTTACAATACAATTATATCCAAAGGAAGACTGAAATTTTATGTTTGACATGTAGACAGTGTTTGGGTTTGAAAAGAATGTAACATTAAGAGGTGCTACAGCATAAAATATAAAGAAGACTCCCAAAAATATTTTTAAACATCGGAAAAATATACATCAGAATTGAAAGTGATACTTCTTAAAAGAGAATCAAAGTGCTTTCACAAGCCTACTGAAGAAAATACATTCGCTTTGAAAAACTATAAGTATTGTCTTAATTACATGAAATATCCCGCGAGTCGAAATCATTCGCTACTGAATTGAAGAAATGATGTCTAGAGAAGTTAAAGAAATTTGAAAATACTAGAAACATAAGTACCATTGCTATAAATATTTATACGATATAGCCGGATAGAATTATAAAAGCCGGATATGAGCTTATAAACTCATATTATATTTGTACGCACATGCTTAATCATCACCAATCAAAGAAATATCTTCGAAATATGTGTAGTGATGATAAACAGGAATACCTTCTTATAAAGATGTTTGACGGCTTTTCCATTATAAAGTTTAACTCTTAATTTCAAATTGTTCAACAAGGTTACAATTTTCATTTTTAATTGAGAAATTATGAATGTGTATTATTAAAAGACTAACAATAGTCAAAGTACTCGGATTTTTCATTTGGAATTACAGAGCAAGCACCTGAGTAAACTTCAACGTCAAAGCAAAATTGATAAGGCTGTCTTGTTAGTATTAGATAGAATTTATTACATTGACAAAACAATTTTAAAAAAGAGAACGTTTCCAGGCATTATTACAAAAATCACAGTGTTGGAAATTTTAAAAAAATATATTAAAAAATGAAATCAAAAAAGATTTTAGAATTTCAAGAGATATGAAATTCAGTTTACTTCACCTCTAATGATTGATGTTAAAATTTATTGTTCAAAATTTATTGATGCAGTTATTCAAATGTAAGTGCGATTCCATATTAGAGCGAAATTATCTGTAATCATTCATCAATCAATCAATCTTTTAAAGTAGTGTTGCAACCTTTTGTTATTTTTCAAGTCAAATAAACATAATTTTAACGAGAAAATGTATTTAATAATCTAAATCAAATAAATAACGCATAGATACAAGGGACATTTTATCAAATAAATTTTCTCATTCAGAATATGGTTATGTTTAATTTTTACTTGAAGGAAAATAGAAGATTGATAGCTATGCCTTTTGCTAGATCAAGATTAATACACCGGTGTATACAATCAATTTTAAAAATAAATACAATTTAGAAAATTCAATTAAATTTTATAGACTTGTCTGATAAATTTTATGGATTTCTTTGAGTATTTTTTCGAATTATAAGATAAAACAAACTATGTATAATAATGACTTTTGAATTTTGCGTTAATATTTCTTTAACACTAGAACCACCATAGCGGTCATTTTGACCGGTAAAAAAATGCAAATATTTCGATTCGAACCAGAATTGTTTTCTAAAATAAGTTAAATATGGACCAGGGGAAATAAGCTAAATAAATAAGTTAAATAGTTTTAAATAAAAATTCTGGTGTAAGAAAGTTTTATAACACTTGAGCAAAATTTCCGGCGGTTCTAGTGTTAACGGGTCTTGTTATGCAACGGCAGTAATATTATCTATATTTTTTTAAGTGGCCCGCGGCTTTGTATATAATGCTGAATTTGGCACGCGGCGATAAACGAGCTTGACATGCCTGGTTTAGAAGCTCAAATTGACACCAAGTCGCTTGGGCCAACCTGCTCTGATTGCGGGGTAACTTGGCCCACGTCACTTTTTAATGTTCTGATAGTATAGAAGTGTAAGAAATAGTCAAAATTTTACTAAATCTTAATTTTTATTTCTTGCAAACGACAACACAATATAGCCTCCTAAATTAAAATTAAAATTTTAAATGTTAAAACTGTGAGTTATTCAAATTATTAACTTCGACCAAAAATTGCTTTAAAAATTGCTTTTATTTTCTCATAAAAAATGTCTTTAATACATTACGGAACGAACAGTAATAAATTTTAATAAAGGCATGCTAGGTATTAAAGCACCGTAAATCTTAAAGTACAGTAATTTAAGAAATCATTCATCTTTAATTAGGTGATTTATTATAAACACCAGCTGATAAATAAATTGTATCAAGGCCTCGGTACATCTCTTAAGTGCAATAATTCTTTTCTTTCGTTTATTATGCTTTTCTAACGCACCATTCCCTTCAAATTTCTGTCAGTAAAATGTAATATTGCTTCATCATGCTTTGGGTAATGCCAGCTTCTTTGAAATAATAATAATTTTCGTTTATATAAAACTTTAATTCCTAATCAAGTATATAAAAAAAAAGTTTGTTTTTCATGAAATATATATATTATTGATTACATTCATGTTTTATTATTAGTATAAGGAGATTTAGATAATCTAATAAGTTAGGATATAGCAATGTGCTTAATATAATTATGTTGGATGATATCATATTTTTATATATTTTGTTTGAACTGCTCATCTTTATTAACGGCTCAGGAAGTGTAGTAGTTCTATTCTGTCTGTGGAAGGGACAGCATGTCTCTCAAAGGAAAAGATATTTTTCGATAATTAAAAATTTGTTTCCTGAAACTGTCCTTTTTATGAATTATGAAGACAGAAAGGATTATTTAGTTTCAACGAATAACTACCCAGGTAAGAGGTTTTCACTTCATAAAATGTGATGTTATTAAAGCATTATTTGTGGCAAAGAAATACTATCTATTGCAATCTCGTATATGTTGGAATTTTTGAAAAACTTTTGGATATCTACACCGATCATGACCTCTAGAGCCCAAAACCATCCCAGTTCAAAACTTTATCTATCTATCTATCTATCTATCTATCTATCTATCTATCTATCTATTTATCTATCTATCTATCTATATATATTACTTTTCTATGGACATGATAACATCTCCAATCAGTTTAAAGTTTTCAAAACTTCTAGGAAAAGGGTAAAAAAATTATGCATGACAGATTTTTGATATAATTAAAAATGGCTTCAAGGAGTGCAAAAATAGGGTTTTCAGAAGAAAAAAATTCCTAACTTCGTCAATTCACAAGATATCAAATTCACTTAAATTTATCATAAATCCTCTTAATATTACCTACAACTTTTGAATTGACAAGCTTTTGATATGAGCAACCCTTACAGCAAAAAGAAATTAAAAACAACAAGTTGGAAATTGCTCGTCAAACGTGGCAAATGAGGTGCTTTCGTACTATAACTAGTTTTATAATTATTTTTTGCACCCTATATTGTACTGAATGTATACTTTTTTGCATTTCATAAAGCGCATAGTCTGATACATCATTAAAATGCACTTCCAATAATTTTTTCCCATTCCCCGTAATGTAACGGAACACTTTTGACTGTCCCTGTAATTAAACTATACATCCGATTTTCCTAAAATTTGAAATAGCTCAACAAAACTTTGCAACAATTATATCTTTAAAATTTCAGACCATTCGGAAGGCTGTAATATCATTAAAATGCACTTGCAATAATTTTTCCCATTCCCCGTAATGTAACGGAACACTTTCGACTGTCCCTGTAAATAAACTATACATCCGATTTTCCTAAAATTTGAAATAGCTCAACAAAACTGTTGCAACAATTATATCTTTAAAATTTCAGACCATTCGGAAGGCTGTAATATCATTAAAATGCACTTGCAATAATTTTTCCCATTGGCCGTAATGTAAAGAAAAACTTTTGACTGTCCCTGTAATTAAACTATGCATCCGATTTTCCTAAAATTTGAAATGGCTCGACAAAATTTTGCATCAGTTATATCTTTAAAATTTCAGATCATTCGGAAGGCTGTAATATCATTAAAATGCACTTGCAATAATTTTTCCCATTGGCGTAATGTAAAGAAAAACTTTTGACTGTCCCTGTAATTAAACTATACATCCGATATTCCTAAAATTTGAAATGGCTCGACAAAATTTTGCACAGTTATATCTTTAAAATTTCAGATCATTCGGAAGGCTCTAATATCATTAAAATGCACTTTCAATAATTTTTCCCATTGGCCGTAATGTAAAGAAAAACTTTTGACTGTCCCTGTAATTAAACTATACATCCGATTTTCATAAAATTTGAAATGGCTCGACAAAATTTTGCAACAATCATATATTTGAAATTTCAGACCATTCGGTTGGGTAGTTTTTGCTCTGTTACATGCGGACAGACGGACGGACGGACAGACGGACGGACGGACTGAACGACGACTATAGGTGCTACGTATTTATATAATTACGAACGCACCTAAAAAAAGTTTGTGCGTGTGTGTGGGGGGTAGGGGAGGTTGTATAAGGGGAAAAAATCACATTTTTCTTAATCCGTTAAATTCTTGGTGAAATTAGTACTTAACTTCGAAATCTACCTGCGCCTGTAGGCCAAGCCAACAGGGATTTTTCTATAATTATGAAAGTTATAAATGTTTTTGTACAGCAGGAGCAGCTGATTTAATTTTTGGAGGAGGTAAATAACATTATAACTCCATTTTTAAAAAAATTGACTGGAATAACCAGGAATTCAATTATTAAAATAATTTCTTACTATTATTAATAATAAATTAATTAAAATAATAATAAATGTTTATTAAAATATTTCATTAAACCTATCAAAATTCCAATACCCCAGAGTCAAATTCCTACGGAGCATGTTGGCCCGGGGGGCCAACACGCCCCGTGCCAAATGGGCCAACTAACCCCTTATCGCCATTTTTGTTTTTCATGACTGTAAGGAATTATTCTGAAAGCATTTCAATAAAAAAAAACATGCCCTACAATAACTACGAACAATTATTTTTCTGAATTATTATACATCAAAATCTAAAATGTAATCTACAAACAAATAAAAAACGATTATTTATAAGAGAGGAGATTTACTCACCTTTGCAAAATTTTGAAAATTCTCAACAGTTCTTTAACGGACGCTCCGACTTTAATGGTGCAGATGTTGGTGGAGGAAAGCGAAGCAACGCATACTTGGCTTGACTGACAATGTCATCTAACGCAAAGTTTTAAAAATATCGCGATTGGCCCAACATTCCCCTACGGTCAACTAGTCCCGGTCTACCCTACGTTATATTATATGTACCATAGGGAAGTGAAATCTGTAATGAATAAAATTAGTTCAAATTTCGACCACCAGATGCGAAGGAGGCGCCTTAAGACCAAAAATCTCAAACTGGAAACACAAAACTTTTTATTTTTATTTTATTTTTTTTTTACAGCATATGTTCAATGTGCATTCCATTTGCGTCAAACACATGTTCAAAGCATATTATAGCGTGTTCAATAGTAGCGCGAAGGGTTTCTCGATCAATTGCAGCAACATGACGAGTTATGCTTGCTTTCAAATCAGGCAGAGTCCGTATGTTTCCTCCATACACACGATCTTTCAGGAATCCCCAAAACCAGAAGTCACAGGGATTCAAGTCCGGTGAACGAGGAGGCCAGATTGTCGAAAAACTTCTCGAAATTACCCTATCATCTCCAAAGTGGCCACGAAGCAGTGCCGTCGCTGCTCGGGTTATGTAAGGTGGTGCACCATCTTGCATGAATACGGTTAGTCTCTAAACACTCCCGCTCTTGTAAGGATGGAATGACCTGCTGCTGAAGGAGGTCGCAGTAACGAAAACCCGTAACGGAACACTTTTTAGGACCCTGAGAAGTGTTCTAAAAAAAGGGGACCAAGGATGAAATCAGCCGTAAAGCCACACCATACAGTAATATAATAATGGTGCAAAGACTGTTCATTCACAATATTAAGACTTGCAGTACCCCATACGCAACAGTTCTGGGTATTCACTCTCCGTCCAGGGTAAAATGCGCCTCGTCCGACCACAAAATGTTCCAAGGCCATGCCATGCATTGTCAACGGCTCTGGCCTCTCGCAAATTGAGTTCTTGTGTCTGGGTCTGCAGGGTTCGGCGCTTGCACAACGCGAATGTTGTATGGATACCACTTTATAGTGGATCGAAGAACTTTTCGTACTGTAGACCAAGGGAGAGACAAATGCGGCTACTGGCTTTTTAAACCGCTCCAAATTTGCATAAAGTCATTTCTCGTAGATGAAAACAGCCATCTATCGGTCGAAATTTGAACTATTTTTTTATTGCAGATTTCATTTCCTCATGGTCTAAATAACTTATATTTCCAAGTTTAATCGATATCTATCAACCAGAACGGACTCTACGTAGGTAACTTTAATTATAACCACCCTGTATAATATTTTTGTAGAACTGAAAAACGCAATGATAAATTAAGTGTGGCTTATTTCTTTTGATAATTTAACTTGTTTGCTGTTATAGCACGTAGAAACGTAATCACCCATACAATAAAATTTTCGTATTTTTTACTATTTATTATTTTTAAAAAGAAAATGTCTCAAAAATGTATAATTTCCTAACTCTAAACTCAATTTTCCCAATTCACATATATTGGGGGGGGGGAGCCTCCCCCCGTAACCCCCCCCCCATGGTCACCATGGGGGGGTTATCGTGCCTCTGGTTAGAGCACGAACGGACAAACACACAGACGAATTCTTATACACTTTTCTATATTGGAAAGTGTTTAAAATATGAACCAGATTTCCAGATTTGAATTGACCTAGGCTGCTTTTGCTCACCTGGCATCGGAAACATGCGAGGTGATTCATATAGCATTTTATTTCCCACCGTGTTTGACGAACATTTGCATATTTATATTTATAGAATTTATTCAAATACTTGCCCTTATGTTTCAAAAATAAAATAAAAGCAGTCGTCAATATATCTATAATATAAAGCATAAGCGTGTGCTTTATAATACAACTAATAATCATTAACATATTAGTGTTCATGTCATTAAAAAACTTATTAGACCTAATGCCTACGAATTAGAGCCCTTCACCTGTCGAGTAAACCGATTTTACACGAACACCGAGTTTGGTATGATTGATGCTAATTTTTTCGTATGGTCGGGTTCCGGTTGCGTTGATTTTAACCCGTACGCATTAGAGATGAGTTCGGGCTCGTTTTTTGGAGCCCGGGCCCGCCCGAGCCCGAAAGATTTTTTGTCATCAGAGCCCGAGCCCGCCCGAGTCCGATACCAAAAATATACATAAAAAAATGCATGATATTTAAAAATTGTTTTGAAAGTGATATCTCATTTTGAAAAACTTTTTACATAGAAATAACTGTTAAATGGAAATTTAAATTCAATCTTATCAAAAGAGCAGTTCAGTATCAAATAAAAATATACTTTATGCTTAAAAAGATTCTCATATATATTTTTTTTCTTATTTAACACGCAAACTTGATGGACACGTTAAAAAAATGTGTTTAATGAAGAAAAGCATGAAAGTTTCAGAAATTACTATTTGTAGGCTGAAGAATCGAACAAAGTTTTTCAATTTCATGTAAAAGCTGTACATCTTTTAACCATAATCGATTCCATCCTCATAACAGTCTTCCGTGATTGACGTGAACCGGAAAACCAATGTAAATTACAAAATTGACACTGTTATCTTAAAGGTCCGATACTTTTATATTAAAAGAGAAAACACTGACTGATAGCTTTCTATCGGAATAACAGGGTAATTGTATTTACTTACGAAGGAAAGTGACCTCGTAAATCTGCTACAGAGTCCTCAGAATGAGAAGAGTTCATGACAAATAGATATAATAACCAGTAAACTTATTTTCTTATGAAAAAGGATTATGACTCGTGCGCAATATAAGATTAAATAATTTGCAAACCTCAAGCTAATTCTGGTCTACTAAAAATCGAAGCGTTAGATAACTAAATAAAAAATAAATAAGCGATCGGATTAAAAAATATCTTCTGTCACAAACGAAAATCCTGTGCTTGTTTTGATTGGCGCCATATTAATTGATCACCGTCGGAATTGCTGTAGACATAAATCTGAAAACATCACAAATTTTCTTTTGAAACAGCAATCAAATACTAAAATAAATAAACACGATTTTTGTTACCCCTTCATTTTGATCAAAATAACATTGAAAAGTAATTTAAGCGGGGAAAAAAGTTCTTTCAATCTTTTCTATGCATAAATTAATAACATTTTCCGGTTTCAGAAGGAACGAGCCCGAGCCCGAAGACTAGAATAAAAATAGAGCCCAAGCCCGTGTCGGGCCCGGGCTGAGCCCGTCTCGTACGCATCACACATGCCTGCTTTTGTAACGTTACCACACGCGTGGTATAAATCTCAAACCATTTTGTCCCCCAATATATTTTTGGCTAAATACGTTTTAAAACGTATCTACTGTTCTATACTGTAAAATGCATCAGTGCTACTTTTTAGGGGAAAAAATCATGCTTTTCATATTTATTTTCAGATTTTGTAGCAATTTCTGTAAAAATCACGTTTTTTGCTAGAAAATATGCAAACGATTTGTTTTACCCCTTAATCTCTTGAGGGGCGGTGGGATTGGGATATATTATTTCCCACCTACGATTAATGAAGATTTGCACCAGAAAAATGTTATTAAATTTTACTTTTCTAACTTTGGGGGGAAAAAAAACGTAAAATTGCTTTTTTTTTTTTTTGCAAAAATTTATTTGAAAGATTCCGGTATGAATTCGACATTACAGAAACATAATTGCTTGTCCCTGAAAGGATTAATACATGAATTATTTCATAAAATGGATATTAATTACATTAAATAACCTTTCATCAATATATACAAGTAGATTTATCTTACTCTTTCATTAAAATTATTTTAGTGTGTGTTATCCCGTAAGAGTTGAACGTATCGAAATGAAACGTTTGTACACGCGCGGAATTATTTTATCTTAAAAGCCATATTTCTCCCGTCCTAGTGAACAAAGAAAAGACATTCCTTCACCCACCCCTTCTCGACCTTGACCTTGAAAGGTTCAAGACAGTTCAGAAGCGTCCTCAAAAAATTTATCCTTTTCTTCGCAGAGAAAGTGTAATTGAGGTGAGCTTTATCCCATCGCGTGTGCTTAGGGGTTAAATATTTCAGTTTCAGGTTAGGTTTTGACTCTTTCTGGTCAAATTCGGGTTGACCCGATTTCTCACACGAAAGTCTTGAATATATTTCATTCGAGAAAACTATTTATTTGAATACTAAGAAGTGTGAAAAGTTTAAATTGATGGTAGAGATTTAATTGTAGGCAATTTTAACTTAATTGTCTTAAAATATCAATTAATTTTCTTTTACTTCGGGTTCGGATTTGGATATTTCGGGTTCGTATCGGATTTCTGGTTAATGAAATTTTTTTCTGTCGGGTTCGGGTCGAGTACAATCCGACCCGTGCAGCACTCTACTACGAATACCATAAGCTGGTTTTGGCCTTAGCTTGTGAATTTTCACCCATTCTATTCGAATATTCGAGAGCAATTTAATTTCTTGTTCCAGATTTCGACTATAAAAATCTATATTAAGAAAAATATATATATCTGAAATGAAATGCATCTCTGTCATTCTGACGTCACATGGCATTTTTCCAAATTAGATGCAGGAAGTTGCGATTGTTTGATCGACGCACACCTTGTGCTATGCAAATCTTCTTAAGTATAATAAACGCTTGTGTGGATCCAGCTTTCCTCCTGCTCCTAGAAAACCAGGCAAATCTCTCATCGTCTGCATAGATCACTCACAGGTAAGGGGATGACCGATTGATTGAAGGTAACACCTCATAATCACTTTTCTCAACTCTATCAGCTTTTAATAATAGACAATGAGCTACTAAAAATTTAGAATTTTATTATTCATTTTCATTTAAATTCATTTTTAACACTTTCCAACATAGTTGAAAAGTGTTTGTCTTTAACTCGTCTGCTTGTCTCATCTCTGATAGCACTCTAACTTTCGAGAATATACTTGAATTGCCACGAAACTGATATATGTTGTTCAGGTTCATTGTAGTATGATTCATATTGAAAATTGTTGGCGTACATTGTATGCACGTATACAGTTCGTTCAACATTCAAAAAGATTTGGATACATTGTGGTCCAAGGGTGATAACTGTTTGAGGTACATTCAGATGCCTCGCGATGAGGGGTTATGGGGAGGGGGGAGCCTCCCCCCACCAATATATGTCAATTTGGGAAATTTGAGTTTAGAGTTGGGAAATTTATAGATTTTTGAAACACTTTTTCTTTTTTTTTAAGTAACTAGGGGGCTCTGCCCCCTACGAGCTACGCTCGTCAACCCCCGTTCAGACACCGCAGATTCTAACAGCACGATAATTTAATCGGCTTTAAAAAGATTTCGGAAGATTGAATTATAATTTGAATCTGAGAATTATAATCTGACGTAATTTTCACCACACTTTTCTTTTTCTTTTTAATATTCACGTAAAAATACTTTTGTTCGAAATGAAATATTATGATCATCTAAAAATATCAAATAAATGTCTCGAGCAATTTTTAAATTTAAGCTGTTTTGCAATATTATTTTCTGTTCATTTTATATAATAAGTGTAATGTGACGTAAATGTGACGTAAAGTCTCCTATTTCAGGCTTCTAACGCATGTTTATGAATTTATTATTTTACAATATTCTGTCTCTTTTAAAATTCACGTGTAATTATAATTTTTATGACGTAATTTTCAATGAGCTCCTGCTTTTTATATTTTCTGTTTATAATAGTCACGTGTAAAATAAATTTTTAATTTGAAGTAAACATTATTGTTTGCGCTTTTTATACAACTGGCAACAGTTTAAATTAATAACATTTTCTAAAATTTGTAAAAAATATCTCTCGAAATGCTGAAAATTTGAATTTAAAATTGAAATAAAACCTCAAAAAATGAGTCAAATAAGAAAAATAAAGACAATCTGCACACCGGAAACTTATAACGTATAAAATGATCTAAAATTGATTAAATTCTCATGTATAGTTTTTGCTCCAATAAAACTTTTTTAATGGAACGATTTTGTCCAACTTTAGCATTAAATATCTCTTAAAATAATTCTTCGATTTGAAAACTGTCTGCACCAGTGTGTTTATCAAACATTTCTCTATAATACCACCGATTTTCATATTTTTGTATACAACAGTTTTTTTAATATGAACGATGAAAGGCCATGCTTAAGCATTCAAATTGGATGTGGATCTACCCGGAATATCTACGCAAATTTTCATTGGTCCATTTCCAAATCAAAACTTTTTTTTATATATAGAAGGAAAAGTAAAAAAAAAAAAAAGATTTTTTTATTGTTTCGCTGACTACTTTTCTGAGTCTATAATAGTAAAATAGTTAAACTTTCAAAAGAAATCCAAAAAGCAGCCAGACTTAATTTCTCATTACGTTTCTCCGTACTACGAAAATATCATACATCTACCAGACCTGAATTTCTCTTACTGTTGTCCATCAACAGTGTCTCTAATACAGTGGTTCCCAACGTGGGGCGTAAGCCCCACAGGGGGGCAATTTCAGATTTCTTATTAACAAAATTTGTCATTTTTTTTTTCTACTGAAAGTAGTGTCGTAGTC
This sequence comes from Maratus speciosus, assembly GCA_963932465.1. Classification (NCBI taxonomy): domain Eukaryota; kingdom Metazoa; phylum Arthropoda; class Arachnida; order Araneae; family Salticidae; genus Maratus; species Maratus speciosus. Next base: position 357,965,776 of record OZ010800.1, on the reverse strand, counting down.
TAAAAATAGAAATAATAGATGAAAAAAATTAAAAATAACTGAATAAAAATTAATTTTTGAAACTCCAAAATACACTGAAACCGGAATAATTATGTGATTATTTTTTAGATATTTTGACACCTTTTGATATATTAAAGATAATCATTTTAATTTTTCTGGTTGTAATATTATTTTAGTAAAACACACCTCTTTTTTTTATACTTTTTTTTTTTTTTTAATTTTTACATCTATGCAATATACCCCATGAAGGAACTTTTACATATGAAATTTTGTAGGATATATCTAAAATTGGCTATTTGGTAATATTTAACCTAAAAAATGTTTTGAATTATCTAAATGAGGTACTACTTTTATGAAATTAATAAATCCCCCCGCGCATCACGGAAGGAAATGGATAGAAAGTAAACTTCTTATGGCTCTTCGGCAGACCACATACACAAAATACTTCATGACATATCCATTTTAAAATTTTAAATCAGAGAAAACATGGTGGCCAAATAATAATAATGGAAAAAAGAAAACCCGCAATCAAAGAAGCATGTTGTGAGGGGAAAGGAAAATAGTTACTTAAAATACATAAAAGCGCGAATCCAGATATGTTACTTGTGAATTATGTTATTCAGACAGTCACGGTGATAAACAAATATCACTTGTTCTTAATGAAGTACTAAAATCCATTATAAAATGTATTGATTCTATCAGATGTAATACAAAATGTGAGAGAGATGTCAAGAAATTTTACGAAGATAAAAATGTAGACTATTTATCACTTTTAAATTTGAGGTAAGAAGCCAAAATAAATAAAACTTTTGAAGATGTAAAGACGAAGATCCATGACCTCATTGATTCATAGAGTCATGATAAAAACATACTTGTAATAAAAATATATATGAATTTGATAAATTGAAGAATGTGAAATCACTTATCAGAGTTAAGTCTATTTTCGCATTTTCCCAGGAAAATAGAAGTTTATATATATATTTTAAATAAAATTAAGATTTATATGACAGAGAAGTGAAGGGGGGGGGGAGCATCATGATTTTGCAGATGCTTAGGTGGGGCGCGGCAAAAAAAAGGTTGACCACTGCTCTAATACATTTCCTCCAAAACTTTGTTCCTTTCTCAAAAATCTAAAAAAATATGAGGCTATTTTCATATGAAGTACGATTATGACTCGTACACAATTGAAGACAAAAACTTTCATTAAATGAATCAATAATTGAAATTTTTATGTTTTTAGTTTCAGCAATTTTTTTTGGAAAGAATTTTTTTTTCTTTTGCGTATAAGTATAATTATCATTAAACACAAATTGAACATCTCATTTTAATTGGAAAATAGAGCAATGTGTTTCACTTTGGGAAATTTTTGAATTATAAGTTGAGAAAATTCTGAACTCTCCCCCCCCCCCTCCCCCGAAAAAGATTTTGTAGCTACGCCCCTGAGTACATTTTAATGACTACATTATTTAAACAATTCGAAATTTATAAACATTATTGATAGGTGCAAGAAGATGTTTCCTACTGAAAATGGTGTACGTAGTTTTTATTGCGTATTTACAGGTATACAAAAGGATTCTTTTGCATTACTGTCAATAAGTAGACATTGCTTGAAGCGCATTTTGACGGCGCTGTGCTATCTCTGACGTAATGAAACTGATTAGACGCTTTTGAACTGCACGATAACATCTTACTTTGAAAATGGGGTATGTAATATTTAATTTTTTTTTACAGCGCTGTACAAAAAATCCAGAAGTAGTATCGTCTATGAATGATAATTTGCTAGAAGTCGTTTTTAATTGTGTTATGCGCTTTCTAACTGAGTTAAATTTTAGTACAGTATGTGCTATAATCCATAGATCATAAACAGGGGTGCGTAAAAGAATGCGAGTACATTACCACCGAATTGCGGTCTTTTTTACCCGGCTGCCAAGAAGGATTATGTGTTTCACGCGTATCTGGGTATGTGGATTTCTTTATACCCTCAAAACATCCCAACGGCTGGATGGATTTTAATGAATGAAGTCTCTATCGATTCGTCTTAATCGTCTGATGGTTATAGGCTAGGTTTTGTTTTTATAAATTCAAAATGGCGGCCGTAATATACAAAATGGCGGTAGAGACGAAAAAAAAATTACGCACCCTATTGGGTGGCATATCATTGGATAGGTCTTTCAAAATGAAGACGATGTTTCATTGACTATTTTACAGTCAGAAGCTCCGTTTAAATGTTACACAACCTGGAAGCTGTGTAGATAGGATCTATAGCTTTAATCAACTCTGATCATCATAGACATCTTTAAGCCTCACCAAAACAGTACTTATAGATAGGAAATAACAATTAAACACAACTTAAAAGTCATCAATACAAGTAAATAAAAAAATGGGTAAGTAATATAAAAAATAGTTTCACATTGATGAGAAATAATTAATTAGTTCGCCTTTTACGCAGTCGGGTTTTTTAATTTTTTTTTAATTTAATTAAAATTAGGTTTTCAAGGTGTTATGCATTTAAATTATCTATATATATCTTTCACCGTATGAAACGATGAAGTTTCCTAACTGGTACTGTTGGAGTTTCCTAATCTACCCGCTGATCCAGAAAATCAGGAACAACTTTAAAAATTAATAATTCGTAAGCGAATACAGGTAACAAGATGCGATTTGCACCGAACAGATGGGGGCAAAAAAACCTGGCTGTTTTTATAACGAAAACAAAATATCATGCAATGTAAATGCTTGAGCAAAAAAGAATGTTTGAAACCCCCATCATTTCCAGCATTGAATTAAGCCATCCATCAATATGTGCTCGTCTGACAGCTGTGCTACTGAATGACGGACAGCACGACAACACATTGAATTGTTGCAAGCTTACTTGTAACTTGTAAAGCCTGTGTAAATCTGTTTAGTGAAACAAAGAACTATTCAAACATTCGTTTTAGCTTTTGTCAAAAGAAGAAAAAAAAATCCGCCTTCTTTTCAATCTGGTCTGTGCAAATCGCATCTTTTTATCGTTATTCGTATTTAATCCATCATTAAGCCATCCATCAATATGTGATCGTCTGACATCTATGATCTATGCTACTGAATAACGGACAGCACGGCGGCACATCGAACTGTTGCAAGCTTACTTGCAACTTGTATTTTGGATCACTCGGTTTGTGGGACGCATGGTTTTTCTTTCTTGTTAAATTAAATTTCGAATAACTATAAAAGTAGGGTGTAAAAAAATCATGATTTTTTTTTAAATAAAAAAAATCGGATTTTTTTGATTTAAATCAGATTTTTTTATTTAAATCGAATTTTTTTTATTTTTTTCCCAGCGTTCATATACTGAATAGCTACCAAGAGTTTTAGGTTTGCAAAACAATTAAAACACTAATTGCTAACATAATCTATGATTTTACACTTTAATAAAATTATAATTATTAGTTAGTAATTACAGAAATTATAAAAACTGCAAATTAGTACTTTCATTAGGTAGTATCATACAATAATGTTATATACATTCATATTGTAATAATTATGTAAAACTTTATTAACTACTAGTGATACTTAAAATTTATTAAAATTATTAATAACTGCAGTTAATACTAAATAGTTAACACTACTTCAAATTAATAATTATAAAACAATTAACTCACTAATTAGGAACATATTATACATTTTTAAACTTTAATTATTAAAATGATAATTAATAATGTAGTATTCATTTTAGAAAGAAAAAGGGGGCAGGATGCTAGTTCAAAACAAGTAGGAAATTGCTCGTTAAACGTGGCAAATGAGGTGCGTTCGTACTATAACTACTTTTATAAATATTTTTTGCACCCCATATTGTACTGAATGTATATTTCATAAGTGCATAGTCTGTAACATCATTAAAATGCACTTGCAATAATTTTTTTCCCATTGGCCTTAATGTAACGGAAAACATTTGACTGTCCCTGTCATTAAACTTACATCCGATTTTCATAAAATTTGAAATGGCTCTACAAAATTTTGCAAAAATCATATATTTAAAATTTCAGACCATTCGGCTGGGTAGTTTTTGCTCTGTTATATGCGGACGGACAGACAGACAGACGGACTGAACGACGACTATAGGTGCTACGTATTTATATAATTACGAACGCGCCTAAAAAGGGCACTATTTCATGAGGAAATATATTAGTAATGTATTTAGTAATGATCACAAATCTCCCCAGAATTTGACTGCACCCAGAATTTATAAGAAAAAAACAAGAGAATAATTTTTAGTATGATAAATAAAGTGTCCTTAATTTTTAATAGTTTTATATATCACAAATTGAAAAATACAATTAAATAACATGTTTTAATAATATCCTGTTTTTCTAAAGAAATAAAGTTCTATTATTTTTGCAAGATCTTGGCGCACATGAATCTAGAAATACTGTTGAATGGGGAATTTTTTTACAAGAAATCTATGGCTACAACGCAGGTGAATTTAACTATTTTTAAGGCAAGGTGCATTTTGTGCAGTAATCACAGAATTAATAAAAACTGCAAATAAGTAATTTCATTAGTTAGTAACACAAATAACAAAACTAACAAATATTATTTGCAGCTCGTTTTGCCTTTGTACTTAGAAAAATTACTGTTAATCACCAAAAACTAAACTTACACACATGTATGTCTATGCTAACCAAACAAATTATGAAAATAAGTTAAACCCATTCATACATACATACAGAATAAATATAAGGATAGCCAGTTATATTTCAAATCCTCAAAATATTTAAATAACAGCATTATTACCTCTCAGTGAGGATTATTAGCTTTCAATGGTTAAATTTTTTAAGTTTTGCTGCCTTTTCAATATATAATTAATTTTTTTATTTAGTCTATATGAGTTACAAAGTAAAAAAAAAATAATTATTCAACCAGTATCGAAGAAGTTCTTACTGTGTTTAACATTTTTATACCAATTAGTTCTTTTTCTCTTATGCATTCATTTACAATTTAGGTGTTGAGCTGATATCACTCTTTCATTCTTCTTTAACTCAAGATTGCTATTAATTTATTATTACAAAAGTAGAACGAGAAACTAAGACACTGACTATTTATTCTTTTACTTGTATAAATTTATTACACTTGCTGTGTTTATTTTATATAAATTTAAATTGATTTCCTAAAGGAAATTATGACATTACAAATTATATTAGGCTTAAATATCATTTTTAAATGAAACTGTTTTATATTGATTAAAAAGAATGCTTTTCACAAACTTACCTGTTTATAATATTTTACAATATACTCAGGAATTAAGCTTAGAAACAATTATTTAAAGCTCTTTTTTTGTTTATTCATAAGTCAAAATACCTGTACAAACTTTCAAATTATGTTCATCTTGTATTTTAATAATTTTTTTGACATTTTAAACATTTAGAAAATTTTTGATTTTAATCAATGATTTTTTAAAAAAAATCGTTTGATTAAAATCACGATTTAATCGCTGATTTAAATCAACTGATTAAAATCGTTGACACCCTATATAAAAGTAAAAATAGTTCTGTTAAAAACATTCTTTTATAAGCATTGAATGTTCATCTGGAAAATTACGTCTACTTTTTTGGTTGCAATTCATGCCCCCACTCTTCCCCCACCCCCCCCAAAAAAATCTATTACAATACATTAAGAGGCTACTTCAGTCAAATGAAAAGACGCATTCGCTAATGCTAATCCTATGGAAGAAATTTATAAAGATATCTCGGTCGCATTTCAATATTTTTAAATGATTTCTTTTGCATTCAATAGTTGAGATCGATCTGTATGCAGGCCGTTTTTTACTTTTTCGATTTTGATTGCAGGTATTTTTTATGAGGATGCTTTTACTTTCGAAACCGGTTCCGAAAATAAAAGTATTCTCATAAGAAATACCTGTAAACAAAATCGAAAAAGTAAACAACGGCCTTTGTACAGATCGATCTCAACTATTGAATGCAAAAGAAATCATTTAAAAATATTGAAATGCGACCGAAATATTTTTATAAATTTCTTCCATAGGATTAGCATTAGCGAACGGGTCTTTTCGTTTGACTGAAGTAGCCTCTTAACTTGGCATGAGCGGCAAACTCGATTATGAAAAACTCACTTTTTTTTACGTTTTGTAGAAAGCGCAAGCAAGAGAATTTATTAAAAATTATGTAAATTTTGCTAGGTTTCTTTTCAACAGAAAATAAAACAAGTTGGAAATTGCACATCAAACGTGGCAAATGAGGTACGTTCGTACTATAACTAGTTTTATAAATATTTTTTGCACCGCATATTGTACTGAATGCATATTTTAGTACATTTCATAGGCGCATATCAATTTCATTCTGTTCGAAAGGCCGTAACATCATTAAAATGCACTTGAAATAATTTTTTACCATTGGCCGTAATGTAACGGAAAACTTTTGACTGTCCCTGTCATTAAACTATACATCCGATTTTCATAAAAATTGGAATGACTCGGCAAAACTTTGCAACAATTACATATTTAAAATTTCAGACCATTCGGTTGGGTAGTTTTTGCTCTGTTATATGTGGACGGACAGACAGACGGACAGAACGACGACTGTAGGTGCTACGTATTTATATAATTACGAACGCACCTAAAAAGGAACCATTATTTTAACTATCTTTTTAGGTTTTATAAATTTGATTTCTCAACGTATAATTGTAAATTAATTGCTATTAAACTTTTAACTGATAAAAGCGTTTTTTAGGGTTCCGTACTTAAGGGGTCTCAGGACTTAAAATTGGAAAAAATGAAAAAAAAAAAAAGGAGACTATTTTCAACATTTAATATCGTAAAATGTATATGATTTAAAAACATAATTTTTATTGGGATGAAAGATATAAATATATTATTTCATTACATGCATTTAAAAAATTGCAAGATACAGAATTAGTTTTATAAGGTTAATTACACATTAGTGTAATGTAACACCAGTTATATCGGTTAAATTACTCAATAAAACGGAGGCAACAAGGCTGCCACCAATTTTCTGGAGTAACGTTACATAAATTTTTTTACGCGTTAGTTTTCCCTTTTTCTGCAGTTTTAAACTGCCATCCGCAAGTCTAGATATGTATACCCACTTATTCAGAATACCTTTAAGTTTCGAAAGTTTTTTTTACTATTAATATTTACACTAGATTAATTTTAACACAATTATTCTAATTTGCAAATTTTCCAACTGGGCGAAAAATGTCCGGACCAGGGTTCGAACCAGGGATCTCTTGGCTGAAGCTGCCAATGCTGTGCCAACTGACTTATCCCGGACGAATCTGGAGGATCTAATTCACCCAGCTAACCTTATTGACTATAGTAGGGGTGCACAACCTTTTTTAGAGAAGGGCCACTTGCAAAAATATCTGGATTGTCGAGGGCCACATCAGTAACATGGAGAGAATTCAATTTCGGCGAGGCGATCTGTGTCCTATAGTCAGATAAAAAAATACGGTTTCAGTGTGTGTGTAGGGGGGGGGGAGGGAGTCTAGGTTCCCCTACCCAGTCAACATATCCAATTCAGTTGGCAAGAATATATCAACCAGGGGCCGCGCTAACCATTCGCCAGAACGCCAAATGCGAATAAATCATGAAATTGGCAAGAAAAAAATTATGGCGAAAAACTGGCGAATGATTTTTTGGGGTCTCTTTTGTTGTATAATCATGTTTTGGAACGTAATTGAATTTCCGTTTTTAGCGCGAGTTCGCGTACGGCCGTATTTCCAGTCTATATTCCTCCTCTTCTTTTCGGCCGGCCAATTAGGGGCGATTCTGTTCCGATTTTTCCGAAAATTAAAAAAATTAATATCCGAAAATTAAAAAAAAATCTGTCGTCAATCCGAAAATTTGGACATAAAAAATATCGCGAATTTCGACAAATGATCGCCGAAAAAAATTAATTTTGTCAATCGTTTGCAGAAAAATTGCGAATTTCGTCAAAGGATCGTGGGAAAAACACAAAATTTGTCAAATAATCGCGGAAAAACGCAAATTTTTGTCATAAGATTGCGAAAAACCCGCAAATTTCGTCAAAAGATTGCGAAAAAACTCGCAAATTTCGTCTAAATATCGCGAAAAAACCCCGCAAATTTCGTCTAAATATAGTGAAAACCCCCCGCAAATTTCGTTAAAAGATTATGAAAACCCGCAAATTTCGTCAAAAGAGCAAAAAACCCCGAAAACTTCGTCAAAAGACCGAAACATTTCGTCAAAAGATCGAATATACTTTTATATACTTTTAATATACTTTTGGCTAATAATAGATAAATTTGGCTAATGATTTTCAAATTTGGCTAATGTGCTGGCTAATAGTCTTAATTTCTTAGCGCGGTCCCTGACAACAGTTTACGTTTGTATGTATATAGCAAGGATTGTTTTCAAGGGGTGATAATATTCCTAGACTTTATTCGGCGGAGTAAATTTTGTTTTATTACAAGTGCTAAAAAACAAACATAGGAATGAAAGTGGTTAGTGCCGAACAAAAAAATGCAAACTTTATGAACGAAGAGGAGCCAGTAAACGAGATTTGATATTTTTCCACACCCGATCAATGAAATTTTACTGCGCCCAATCAAAAAACTTTGCGATTTTTACGCGCCTGATCGACAAGCCGATTGACAAAATTCGCAATTTTTCCGCCTCCTATCGACATGATTCGCTATTTTTCCGCATCCGATAGACAAAATCAGCTTTTTTCCGCGGCTGATAGACGATATTTTCGATTTTTCCGCGCTTGATAGACGAAATTTTCGATTTTCCGCGCCTGATTGACAAAATTCGCGATTTTTTTCGCGCCTGACCAACGAAGTTAGAGATTTTTCGGAACCCGATTGACAAAACTCACGATTTTTTCGTGCTCGATTGGTGGGATTTGCTATTACTCTGCACCTGATCGACGAAATTTGTAATTTCTACGCCCCTGATCGACAAAATTCCGTACTTTTCCTGCGCATGATCGACAAAATTCGCTATTTTTCCGTGCCGGATGTAGGAAATTTTCTATATTTCCGAGCTCGATAGACGAAATTTTCGATTTTTCAGCACCTGATCGACAAAATTCGCGATTTTTCGTACCCAACCAACGAAATCCGCGATTCTTAACCGATTAATGAAATTTGCAAATTTTTCTTCCCGCGGCAAATTGACAAAATTCGCGTTTTTTTCTCGTGATAAACTGACGAAACTCACGATTTCCCCGCTGCCGATTAACGAAATTTTCAATTTTTCCGCGCGTCATCGACAAAATTACCGGATTTTTTCGCGCCCGATCTACAAAATTTCCGATTTTTCCGCGTCTGATTGACAAAATTCGCGATTTTTTCGTGCCCAACTAACGAAATTCGCGATTTTTCCGAGACCGATCGGGAAAATGTGCGATTTTCACGCCCTGATCGACGAAATTTGTGACTTTTGAGCGCCTGATCAACGAAATAAACGATTCTTAACTGATTGACGAAATTTGCAATTTTTTTACGCGGCAAATGGACAAAATTCGGGTTTTTTTTCTCATGATAAATTGACGAAACTCACGACTTTTCCGCTGGCGATCAACGAATTTTGCCATTTTTCCGCGCATCACCGACAAAATTCGTGATTTTCCGCGCATGATCGACAAAATTCTCGATTTTTTTCATGCTCGACAGCGAAATTTGAGATTTTTCTGAGTCCGATCGACAAAACTTACGAATTTTTTCGTGTCTGATCGGCAATTTTTCTGAGAATGATCTGAGAATGATCAACGAAATTCCTGATTTTTCCGCGCCCTAACAGCAAAATTCGCGATTCTTAACTGACTGACGAAATTTGAAATTTTCTTCCGCGAGCAGTTGACGAAATAAGCTGTTTTTCTCGCGACTGACGAAACTCACGATTTTTCCGCAGCCGATCAAAAAAAATTTCAATTTTTCCGCGCATCATCAATAAAATTGACAATTTTTCCGTGCTCGATCAACGAAATTTACGATTTTTCCGAGCCTGATCGACAAAATTCGCGATTTTTCCTTACCCGACCAACGAAATTCGCGATTTTTCCAAGGCCGATCGATGCAATAACTCGTATTTTTTCGTGTCCGATCGGTGATTTTTCCGAGACTGATCGACGAAATTCGTGATTTTTCCGCGCCCGATCAACAAAATTCGCAATTCTTATCTGACTGACGAAATTTTCAAATTTTTCCTGCGGCAATTGGCGAAATTTGCGGTCTTTTTTCGCGACTGACAAAACTCACGATTTTTCCGCAGCCGATCAAAAATTTTTGAAATTTTCTACGCATTATCAACAAAATTTTGACGATTTTTCCGTGCCCGACCAACAAAATTCGCGATTTTTCTGTGGCCGATCGGCGAAATTTGTGATTTTTTTCCGCACCTCATTGACAAAATTCGAGATTTTTAAAAACCATAACCATTAAACCAAATTAAAACCAAACAAAGTTAAGGATGTTCGCTGCCAACACTAGATTCATTTGAAAATATTTTTATTTTAAAATATAACAAATGTTACAAATTCAGAGTTTGTTTACAGAAACAGACCGAAGTGTGCATAGCAAACCCGGGTGTGCGCTGTCGAAGGCAATGGAGCCTTTCTGTAGATTCGTTTGAATAGATTTTCTTTAACAGTAAAAAATCATATAAATTCGAGATTATATATTCGAGGTGTGCCGAAATTATTCAGATTATGTGTCGGACATTGTCACCTCGGCGTGCGGTCTGTCTACAAATGTGACCTAATCTTGCACCCATATTTGGTCAGAGTTAGATGAAGTTAGAATTTTCATTATTTCCCCTTTCGTATTTCTTAACCAGATAAAATATGAATTTAAAAAAAAAAAATCAATTTTATTCTTAAAGTTAATTAAACAATAAAATCACTTTTTATTTCCATTTTTTACCCCTTTTTTCATTAGGTGAAAATCGAATATGGATGAAGTTAAATACACAGTGAGAAATGCGAATAAAGAAGACGTTCCGCAGGCATTGGATATTTGGCGAGAAGCTGGAATGCAGGAAGGCAAACATAGTCTCTACACGTGGCTGGAGGTAGATCCCGAAGCATTCAAAATTGCTGTGTCCGACGAAGGTACGTTTACTTATGCACTTTTTAGGTGGATTTCATAAGAAATACTACCTATTGCAGTCGTTACCATGGTGCAACTTTTAAAAATTCCTTTATAACTTTTCATTATATGAACCCAGGAACCCAAAACCACCGCCACCTAAACAGTTTATATATATATATATATACTTTTTTTTTTCTGAATCATTGCTGGTAACAAAGGCTCTCAAAGTGGTAATATGTTTTTTCTTTTTCAATCCATTTTCATCAAAATTTATTTTTAACTTAATAGTTTTCCAATATTTTATTTCTGGATTTATTGTGTGCGATAGCCCTAAACCCGTATTATTTAGCCTTTTTTATGGCTAATACGAAGATGAAACCATACACTTTATTTGTAGTATCAAGGCATTTAGGGCCTGATGAATCTGCCTTGGTTCTACAAATTTCCATTATATTTCTTTATCCTATTTTTACTATGTTTTTATAATAAATGTTGAAATTGTTTAGGGGATCAGTCTTTATTATTTATACTTATATATATATATATATATATATATATACTAAATTTTGTCCTCACGATAAAAGTCGCAATTATGCACGGATCGTTTTCACATCCGCCAAAAACATTGAGATGGCAAATATCTCGGCAGGGATTGCAAATGGGCAAAATCAGCAAAAGGGTGTGGAAATTGGGAGGGTTAAAATTTTTGAATACCGCCTTAATATGATTATGATAAAACCAGGTTTTTACCATTGTGTATGAGTTTCAACAACAATGGATTTAATGGTGCGCCAAACCGTGTTCGTCAAAAAAAGGCCAGCTGACTGTAAAACTGCTGGAATGGACTATAAACACTAAGAAGTAGAATGAAAATTAATGAGTGGAATATATTTTTTTTTAAAATACGTTTTAATCAATTAATAGTTTTATGTTAATTAAATCATAATTATACGTTGGGAAATCAATTTAGAAATCATTAAAATATAGTTTAATTAATGCTTTATTTTATTTCTGTTCCCATATCTTAAAAAAGAAAGAGAGCAAAAAATTATAATTCTTTGAATAAATTCATTAACTTGCGCTTTCTACGAAGCGTAAAAAAACAGTGAATTTTACATAATCAGGTTCTGTGCCCACTCCAAATTAACGTATTACAAAGAAATTCTTTTCGTAAAATCATGAATTACCGTAAATGAAATAAGGCGTGAAATCATTTTCAAGGAAAATATAGAAAATAGTCTTTTTATAAATAACTATTTTTACTTTTATACTTGTTTTGAGAGTTATTAGCTTTACAAATTGCAAGTAAAATAAATATAGGGGAAGGTGGCCTAAAATGATCCCCTTAAGGGGAAAACTTGCGTAAAATAATATAACTGTTTAAATAAAACTTTGGCCCTATGCTAATATGTTTTATACTAAATTTTGCATTATAAACATATTTTAATAATATTTTAAACCCAAATTGAGTAATGAAAAAAATAGATTTTTAAAAAAGTGTCTGAAGGATCATTTTGCCCATAGGTAAACCTAAGCCCTGTTTTGAGTGATATTTACATGCATTATTTTGAAGTTAAATTATTTGAATTAATACAATTTTCATTTTATACACGTTACGTAGATTATTCCTTTGCTTTGCTTGATTTTTCTAAACATAATATTAACGCTGTTCTTGATTTATTTAATTGATCCATGTATACAGTTTACTTTTGAAATTGAAACTCAACAACGTCTAGCTTTTCTGGATCTCCTGGTAATTCGTAATGATTGTGAGTTTTTGACGATAGTTTACCGAAAACCTTTTGCTGTAAAGTTTACCCCCTCATCATAAGTCCGCTCATACCCCACATCAAAAACTTGCAACTTTCAATGCTCTTATTTTCCGTGCACGTAAAATTTGTTCAAATTCTGATTTATTTAATAGTGAAATTAACTATGTAAGAGCAGTTGCCATCGATCGGGGATTTAGTTTGAATATCATTAACCGCATTTTATCTAGATAATCACCGATTCTGTTCCAGCAAATAAAGAATTTGAAAATGTTATTGTCTTACCTTATTTTCCTAAAATCAGTACACAAATTTCTCGTATTCTCAATAGGTTTAATTTTAAAGTTGTTTCCTCTCCAACCAATAAAATTTCTTTCTCCAATCTTAAAGATCCTATTGACGATCATAATACCTAGGGCATTTACAAAATTTTTTGTGAGTGCGGCCTCTCTTACATTGGGCAGACGAAGCGTGCACTTAGAATTTGGCTGAAATGAAAGAACACCAGAATTACATTAGAAAGCAGGAAATTGAGAAATCTACAATAGCGAAACGTTGTTGGAATTCCAACCACCAGTTTAATTATCCAGAGGCAAAAATTATTCAAAAATGTAACTCAGTTTTTTATCTAGACTTTTACGAAGCTCACTATATTCATAAACATACTTCCACCTTAGTAAATGATATGACCAGCACTCCTTTTCTTTCACCAGGGTGGAGAGATCCTACGCAGTGACTCTTTTTCAGCTAGGCATCTATTTAGTAGCCTTAATATAAACTCTTGCTTCTGCTTCTCGGGGCTAGCCGAGGGGTTCTTCGAACCCACATTAATTTTTTTTCTCTTTTTCTCTCACTGAGGAAGGGGATCGAGGAATCCTCGAAACGATCGTATGGGTATTTTTTATCGTTCTGTACGTTATTTGTGCGTAAGAATCGTTGTTTAAGATTTTAGCTTTTTATTAATCCATTATATTATGGTCCACGAAGAAAAATCGTTTGCGACGTATTTAAATGATGTTACTCTGTTAGAATTATAATGAAATTGATGTGAATTTCTGAGGTGCACTAATACATGCGTTTTGTAGAATATGGGGTGCAAAGCGTTTATAGTAATTTACAGTAAAGCACAAAAGAGTTCGGTTAGATAATGGTCTACGGCAGGACGCGAAATTTCCGCTCGTCAGCTCGCCGTTGGCGAGCAAATATTCAAGGTTGGCGAGTAAGTTTCGTCTTTTAAAATGTTGTGCTTCAAATCAAACTATATACGCTCAGGATATCGTGCCTCAATCCAGCAACATGCTGAAGTGTTTTAAGGGATGTGTTGGCGTCCCAAAGAAAAAATTCTTGAATTTGGGACAGAAGAAATAAAGAAGTTCTTCATGTATTTGAACCTGTCTGTTTAATCAAAGTGGATATTGTATTGGCAGTGTGGGCCGAATCCAAGTTTATGTTCGCTTCATTAACACTGAAAAATATGCTGGAGAAGTTTTACAGTGAAGTGTTCAGCAAGATTCCCCAATTTGCTCCAGATTCCAACATTTTGTGCTGTTCTATCAGTGAGCACAGCTTCGTGTGAGAGAGGCTTCAGTTGTCACAACTTACTCAAGATGCATACAGGAACTTCCTGAAAACTGAGACACTGGATGATTTGCTCAGAATTTCTCTTAAGGGGTCTCAGGACTCTTAAATTTTTAAAATTTTCGAAATTTTATTCTTTTTAGATGTTAAACTCCTATCTTTTCTGAACATTTTGATATATTTGTTTCCTGGAAATTCCTATTAGAACTGAAGTTATGGCTTTTACATTTATACACGTTCAATAGCTGAAGCGTCGTTTCGAAACTTTGAAGCCATTTTTCTCCAAATGACGTTTTTGGGCATAACGCGCACGATATCTCAAAAACTTATGAATATTTTATCATGAAATTTTCAAAACATATGTTTCATGTTAGTCTGTATAAACTGAACCTAAAATTTCCTTTTTATTGTTCAAAACAATATTTTTTTAGGTGATTATACTGTTGAAATTTTCTTAATTTTGCATTAGCTAAATACAACTTTGTATTAAAAATATAAAAATGCTTTAAATACAAATTTATTTAGGTTCAGGGTAATTATTACAATCTGAAGTATAAGTAGGCACCAAAATTTTCATTCTAGTTGTAATACTTATTTTGTAATCTTGCGCGTAATCTGTTATGCCGATTTTTTGTTCGTCAAATGTCTAACTGTTTTGAGCCCCCTGTAAATTCTAATTCTATATCTTATAATTTTTTAAATACATGAAATGAAAGAACATGCTTATATATTTTATTTCAAATAAAATTGTGTCTTAAAATCAAATACATTTTAAGATATTAAATGTTGAAAAGGGTCCTTTTTTTAAATTTTTTCCAATTTTAAGAGTCCTGAGACCCTTTAATGGCCCCAACCTGACAGAGCTTAACCGTACAGACAACCGTGCCGATTGACAAGCGGTATTTCAGTGCTGAAAGGCAGCGCTATTCAAACATGAAGTGCTAAAAGTACAGGAACTTTTCTCTTTCGTGACTTTTTAGTGGCATGTTATGTGACAATTTCTGTAACCATTGAAATTCAATTTCTACATTCTTTTATGATTTCGGCCACCAAAAAGTTCTTCATACACTATGACGCAAAAGTTTAGACAATGACGTCATTCAGCTTTAAAATGTAGAATTATGACGTCAGAATTACAAAAACCTGTAAATATATTCAAAAACTGATTTAAAATGCTATGTACAAAAGACAGTCGTTTTATTTGCTATAATACTAATTTTTTTCATAAAAATTCAAATGTGCTTGTCGCAAAAGTTTAGACACTATTCTAAATTTCTTTGAATATTCGCTGGCATATGCAAATTTAGAATCGATGATGTCACAAATTTGGAGTACTTAAGTTCTGCAAACGATTGCGCTTCATAGTCGACATGCCGAGAGCTAAAGAAATTCAAGTGAATGAGGTTTCAAGGATTTGGCAGTTGAAAGGTGAAGGGAAGAGCGTTTCTGAAATTTCTGCTATTATTAATAGGTCAAAAAAATCTATTTATCGAGTTTTATCGAGTGGTTCCGAATATAAAGCAAAATGTCGGTCTGGGAGGCCACGTGTGACAAATGTACGAGAGGATCGCCTGATACAAAGACTAGCGAGTACTCAACAAATGAGCGTACGTGGAGTTCAAAGCTCGTCGGCACTCTTTGTATCAAAGGATACGATTCGTAGACGAATTTTGGAAAAAGGAACAATCGTTTATAGCAAAATGCAGAAGAAACCAGCTCTGAAACCACATCATAAGTTACAAAGACTTATGTGGGCTCGAAAGCATATGTCATATGGAGAGAAATGGCAGTCAGTCATATTTAGCGATGAAAAAAAGTGGAATCTGGATGGTCCAGATGGTTGTTTATCGTATTGGCATGACTTGCTGAAGGAACCTCGACGTTTTTTTAGTCGCAGACAAGGAGGGGGCTCGGTGATGGTTTGGGCAGCCTTTTTCTATAATGGACAAGTATCTCTGACCTTCACCAGTGGTCGTCAAACTTCACAGCATTATACACAGACATTAGAAGAAAACCTACTGCCATTTGCTGAGCGTCTAGAGGGTCCTCAGTGGGAATTTCAGCAAGACAATGCTTCAATTCACACTGCAAAACATTCAAAATCTTGGTTTAATTCCCATAATATAAGAGTTCTCGACTGGCCAGCATGTAGCCCAGATCTTAACCCTATAGAAAACATTTGGAGCATCATGTGTCGCAAAGTTTATAGCAACGCTAGACAATACTCTTCTGAAAAGGAACTTAAGACATCTATTGAGAATGCATGGTACGATATCGATCCACAAACTATGCATGATTTAGTTTCTTCCATGCAATCTCGTGTATATGACGTAATACATAAGCATGGATGCGCAACCAGGTTTTAAAAATTGTTTATTTTGATTTTATTTAATTTGTGTCTAAACTTTTGAGACAGCAGTTTATTTTTGTTACCATTTAATTTATTGCAATATGCACAATTCCACTTTTCTTTGTTATAAATATTGTTTATATGTACAGCACATTAATTTCAAGCAGTGATTTGAAAATTGAATGAATATTTTTCAAAGTATGTAAGAATTTCTTCATTGTCTAAACTTTTGCGTCATAGTGTATTACATCTGTTAACATTTTAAAAATTGTTCATATTTTTCATGAAGTAAAATATTCTGGATTTAACAGACAGCTCCTTCTAACAATAGCCAATTTAAATTCAATTTGTCATAAATAGTTCATTTTTTGGGCAGGTGTGGTGGCCGACGTTGCTGTCTGAATGAATGTAAAATAGTGGCGAGTAAAAGTTTTAGTCTGGCTAGTCCCTTTCCAACTGAAATTTCATGCCCTGGTCTACGGGGAAAAACTGTTCACAGCTTATTTCAATTATGTTGCATTATTTGTAACATGATGAAATTGATATACTTTACTGAGTTTTACTACAAGATGCTTGCAGTAGAATATGATGTGCATTTCATATTTACAGAGACACAAAAAATATTTCAGATACTATATCCGATGTCTTGTCTGTTAGAGATGAATGATGAGAGTGTGTTTGTAATTATGGTTTGCGTTTTGAACTAGATTTTTGCATGCTACATAGTGTGCATAAATTCTATAGACCATATACACGGCTACACAAAAAATTCGTAAACACTACTGAGAATGAGCGTGATTTGCTTAAAGGTGTTTTTTTTAATTTGAGTTATGCATTTTGAAGCTCATCTGCATTTAGTATACTAAGGGATGTTTGTAGCATATAAATAAAATCGTATATATAGGGTATGCAAAGAACTGGATTCATGGCTGCCTATTGATAGTAATTCCTGGAAGTGTGATTTCGGTAGTTTTAAGCATGTTTTTTGCCTGAATTAACGTTTAGTTTAATATGTGGCGTGTATATAAATCTGTACGTAATATACAGGGCTTTACAAAAGAATTCAAATACGTTTCCATCTATTGGGAGAAATTGCTGAAAATGAATTTCCAACTGAGTTATGCGTTTTCTTACTAAACTAAATTTTAGCATACTATATAGAATCTGTACAAATCTATAGATCATATACAGAGCCGCACAAAAGAATTGGAGTACCTTTCCGGCTATGGGCGGTAATTGTTGAAATCTGGTTTTCAAATGCGTTTCAAAATACGTTTTCTAAAATGTTTACTTAGGTGTATCTTCTTTGCCTTATTAAATAGCGAAGTTTTGTTTCAGTATGCTGGAAGTAGAAAGTGTTTCACAATCTATGCTTGACATATGATTTTCCTTTCTTGTTATTAAATAGCAAAAAGAAAATAAATAAATTTAAAATTACAGTATATACCTAATAGGGACAGTATATTTTCGATTTTAGACATTTTGACGAATATCCAGAGAAATACTTGAAGAAATGTTCGTGGACTTTAAGGATGTAAAGAGCCTGTTTGAACTCATATTTTACAGTGAAGATTTGGTCATGAGGACCATTAGAAGATCAACAACAAATTAAATAAAAATAATGATATTTGTGGTTACCTTGTATCATAAAAAGGTTGACTTGTAACAAAGAATTATATAGACCATGTACATTGTTTGTGTGCATTTGTGGAAGAATATTACGTATGTTCATGAAAATATTAAAAAAAAAATAATAATAAAAAAAGCCCGCGTATGTTTCGTTAATAACATGTCAGGTTTTCAATCAAATTTAACGCCTCTTTTAGAAAACTTCACAAAATGCATGAGAAACATTGTACTGCAATTCGAATGTTTGATAAGATATGAATATTTGCATGAAGTAAGTTTTAACTGCGCATACGCAAATAGTAGCATATTTTTTTGTTTAACAATTTAGTAGTCAACTATACAGGACAACATGTATAAAACTGCCAGTCGAATGTCGTGAAAACTCAGAAATATATCGGTGATATATTCGCCAAAACATCCAAAATATTCCAGTTAAAGCTCAATCAATGGTAACCCGATTACGGAAGATCGGCTCTGGTCGCGGTAATATCTTCCATTCTTCAGTAATCAGGTTGCCACACAAATTCTCATATTTTATCAAATATATTCACTATATTCATTTCTAATTGCTGTATAATGTTTCTAGTGTATTTTGTCAAGTTCTCAGAAAGTAGCATTAAGTTTGGTTGAAATTCCTGCAATTATAAACAAAAACATGCGGAATTTTTTTGAATTTTTAAAAGAATCCTTTATATTTACATGAATATATGTGGTATTCTTAGAAATTATAGGGCCGAGCCGGGCCTGGACTTCATTCTTCCTAAAGATATGCACGGGCCGAAATTTCAAGGCACTGACCCGGGACGGTATAAAAGGTAAAAGTTTGGTCCGGTTCCAGCTAAAAGTTTGGCCGTATGAAAAACTTTATTGGCCCGGCCCGGCCTAGCCCAACTCGCATTTAGTTTAATAAATTACAAAGATATATTTTTAAAAATTTACATTTTTTCTAAGTAGAACTTTAAAATTATGATTTTCTTTTATCATCTTTTTCTTTCATTCTAAACTACGTTGATTTACTTACTGAATGTCTGTCTATGAATCTAAGTCAATTTTTTAATCAGTGTTTATGATGCACGTAATTGTGTAAGCGGTCATTAACATTGCTGTTATTCTGTAGACCATGAATTTCGATCATAACCTGAAAATAAAACCTATGAAAAAGTAAGTGATGTGCTTTTCGAATAATTTTAATTGCCGGATAATGCTGCATTAGAAATATCGACAGGTTTTGCAGAAATTCAGTCGGGCGGGGCCAATTAAGTTTTTGTACGGTCCGGGTTCGGGTCGAACATTTAGCTTTTATACCGGGACGAGCCATGTCATTTAAGTTTTTGTACGGACCGGGCTCGGGCCGAACATTTAGCTTTTATACAGGGCCGAGCCGTACCATTTAAGTTTTTGTGCGGACAGGGCTCGGATCGAACGTTTAGCTTCTATACCGGGGTAGGCCAATAAACCTTTTGTGCGGGCCGGACTTGGGACAAACCTTTAGCTTTTATATCTAGCCGGGCCAATAATTTTTTTGTTCGGGTCGAACTTTTAGCTTTTATACAGGGTCATGCCAATATATTTTTTGTGTTAGTCGTCCGGCTCCAGGCCTGGAAATTTTGCCGCGTCCAGGCATCTAGTGTAACAACATTAAAATACACTGCAAACGATTTTTTTCCGTACAGCATAATGTAACAGAAAACTTTTGAAAATCCTTGTAAACGAACTATAAATGCTACACAGTTCATTTTCAATAGCGAACATGCCATATTAAGCATAAATAACATCTATCACCTACATGTCAACCCGGGTTAGAGCACGGACAGACCTCACTGTTGAATTTAGGGGATGGCCTGGGGGATAACCCCCCCCCCCGGAGCAATGAGATCCCTCCCCCGGAATATTTGAGATTTTGTGTTTTCAATGGTCAAAATGTGCAATTTTCCTCCCGGAACTCTATAATGTCCCCCCGGAGCCACAGGAATCCCTCCCGGAAAAAAGTGTCTGAAATAACATTGACCGACGGCAGACAGACAAACCACAGTCATAAACAGTTTTCATTTTCAACTATACTAGTAATTGTTAATTAGCTTTACAGAACGAAGATGTTGAATGGTTTACCCTTCTTTTTCCCCCGAGTCAATCTTAATTGAGACAATGCGGAGGAAGCAATTCATGCTAATGAACAGGAAGAAACAAATCCAATATTTTATTGTAAAGACATATTTTACGGAAAGTAGCATTGTTAAAGAATAATTCATGTGCATGAGGAGTTCCATCTAAGATGAATGATAATTATAATAGTTATAATAATATAAGAAATTCAAAATAAGTATTTCGTCAAGGTCGATTGTTACAGGAAAATGCAAACTTTTTTTTTTTTTTCTTTTTCAATGAAGAAAAAAAAGAACTATTGCACAACTAAGAAAAAAAAATATTCTTTTTTTAATTAAAATGATTGTTTAGAAAAGGATTTTTCAATCTTTTTGTTTCATTGCATACTTAAGTTATGAAGATGTAAAAAATATACATATAAGAATAAAAGTAAAAACAGTTAAAAAAAAAAAAAACACTCTTTTATAAGCAGTCAATGTTTATCTTGAAAACCGCGCCTAACTCCATGACCGTAATTCATGATTTTTCCGAAAAATTTCCCTTAGAATACGTTAACTTGGCGTGGATATCGAACTCGATTGTGGAAAATTGACCGCTTTTTTACACTATATAAATTATAATTAAAAATATATAATTATATATTAAAAATATATAATCAGTGTCGGACTGAGCCAGACAAAAGGGCGCAACCTTGGATTTTCAGAGGGCGCAAGAATTTTAGCGGATTGGTGTCAATTTTTCCTGTTTGCTTGTATCTGGCTTTACAAGGTTTAACACATTCGCACAGCACCGCGTATGAAAATGGCTTAATATTACATCTCTGAGTCTAGATAGAAAACCTCCCTACATTTCCCTTGCATGTTTAAAGTTCCATCAAATCTATACAATTCTACTCAATTTTCTAAAACGAATCTAGTAATATCTAAAAGTTCCAGCAAGTTGAACATACACTACCTTGTCCTTGTAGTAGATGACTAATATCCTCAAAGGATGGGGCTTTCTTATTTAATTTTTTATCAATAGATACCTTTATAAGAGTCGTGGGGGGAAAAGGTAAATCCCAAACCAATTATTCTGCAAATGATTGTATAAAAAATACATATGTACCAATTAATTGAGAATAATATCTACTATTAAATGCCATTCATAAATTTTACTTTTCAGATTGTCTACATATTAAAAAATGCACGAATGTTGATTTTTCAAATGGTAGCATCCACTCTTGACACCCTATTTGAATTTCTTGCCAGCCAGGAAAGAGAGTTCATGTAATTTTTTTACGTCTGAAGTACACTTATAAAACAAAATGTTATTCATAAAATTCGAAAAGTAAAATGAAGATATTACAAGAAAAAGTACCGAAAACATCCCTTTAGTCATCAGTAAAATTATACAGGAATTTTAAATTTATAATAAAGTTACTTTACATTACAGAAAATTCTACAAAGTGTTTCTGATTAGCAGAGCCGAAACTAGCCTTTTTTGCATCCGGGGCAAAAATGAATTTTGGCGCCCCTTCCCCTCCTCTGCGAAGTAAATTTACAAAGAGAATTTTACAAAGTTTTTAATAGCCGACTATTTTAAAATTAAAAATATTTAATTGTAAAATATGTAATACTGAACTATGTAACTAGCTTTGTCAAGGCTCCTATCGCTGCCGGCGAAGACACCCACGAGCTAATGCTAATCCTATGGAGAGGTATTTATCTAATATCTCGTCTGCATTTCGACATTTTTAATTTTTTTTTCTTTTGCATTCGATAGCCGAGGTCAATCTCTACATCGCACCTTTTTTTATTTTTTCGATTTTGGTCGCAGATATTTTTTATAAAGTTACTTTCGCTTTCAAAACCGGTTCCAGTGTCATTCTAAAAAACATCTGCACCCAAAATCGAAAAAGTAAAAAAGGTGCGATGTTAGAGACCTGATCTCGGCTATCCAAAGCAAAAAAAAAAAAAAAAAAAAAAAAGAAAAGAAAAAGAAAAAAGAAAAAGAAAAAGAAACAAAATTAAAAATGTCGAAATGCAAACGAGATATTAGAAAAATCCCTCCCCATAGGATTAGTATTAGCTCGTGAGGACAGGAGCCTTAAATATTGATTCATTAAAACCTTGAAAATGGAAAAGAAATGAACAGAAAAAAATTCCGCTTTATACAGGATCCTTATCCCACATCATCCTTAGATCCTTCTATGCTTTGGCATACCCCAGAAAGGACGATTTTAACAATACCATGCTAAACATAGACGTCAGAAACGACAAACAAAATCTCCATTTGGCGCCCGGGGCACATGCCCCCTCTGCCCCTCCCCCATCTTAGATTCGGTTCTGCTGGTTAGTTTTTACGGGGTTTTTTTCTGTGGCTCATTTGATAAAAGAAGGCGGTCCCCTTAAATTAAGGAAAGGCAAAATTTCTCTATATTTCGAAAATTAATTTTCAAATTAGCTGTAAACTTACGCATCGATTTTTTTAACGATTGTGGTTTGTTGTATGCATAAATTAATAAATTAAAGAAACTTAAATAAGGTGTCAAAAATGGGTTATTATTTGGAAATTCACAGGTAGCAGAATTTTTAATATGTAGACGACTTCGGAAACATAATTTATACCTAACAACGATGAATAGACCTTATTTCCAGACAATTGGTATCTATAGATTTTTTTACGATGATTTTTTGGCGGAATTAGTAAGGGGTAACTGTTTTTATTCCATTTATGACAATTGTTACACTGAAAAGTGGTAGGAAACTATTTTTTTTTTTTTCACCACGCGCCAAATAGAGTTGCTGCGGTGCTGTTAATTGCTTCATGCAAGTATATTTATTTATATTCTGAGTTAGTTATCAGTCATTTAAAAATGAGATAAATCAATTTCTGTTACTTTTATTCAATTTTGTTACTTTTATTCAATCAATTACTTTTTTATTTATTACAGTTAAAAAAAAAAAAAGCAAAGTAGCATTGCTAAATGCGGTATCTACCAGTGTCTCTCTCACCATACACAAAAAAATTAAGTATGCAAACTTTGTTTAAATTTTGTTTGTATCCAGAACAAAAATCAGTTACCGTATGAAAGTTTAAATTTTAAAAACTAAAGCTTTTTCTCCTTTTTATAATAGGATATTTGAATGTTAATATAATAAGAAATATAAATTGAATATCGAGGGGATTTGAAAATGTAAGGATATTTCAACATTCAAATTAACATCACATTAAGAAATGTGAAACTAACACTTGCCTGTGAAAATAATACTCATTACACTTGCAACATTTGACAAAAGGCGAGTCATATACTTTGTAGGAAGAGGCATTTTGTATCCTTAAAAAATTACTTTATGTAATCATAAAACACTGAATTGATATAACACTATTAAAAGGTTTCTACAGAAAAAGTACAGTCGTGGAAAAAAAAGTAAACACCTCCTACTAACTCCTCAACAAATTATCGTAGACGAAAGTTACTGGTACCGAACGATTGGAATTAAAGTCTACTTTTAAACTATGTATATAAAATTTGCTTAGGGGGCCATCTGCATATTAAAACGAATCCAAACTTAATTATTTTCAATGGCAATACCCAATTTTAACGAGATATTTCAAATCTTCGGTTCAAACTATGCCTGGACACCCAATTTCAAGTCATTTGAATGATAAGTTTTTGAATTATAAACATTCAAAATTTATTGCTTCTAATGTTAAATTACATTTTCATATTTTTATTTATATCTCCTGAAATTATGCTCCTAATGTGCTAATTTTTTGTGTAGCAATAATACTATATACCCAAACATAAATACGTTGAATTTGCAATTTTTATAATTTTATGATATAAATTATGGAATTAATATTCGAAAAAATTATGAATTGCAACCTACAGTTTTTTTGATGGATTTAGTTTTATTAAGTTCTGCTTTATGGAAATCCAAAGTTTCACAATTTTCTTTCAAGTAGTTTTCAAATTATGCTTAAAAAACGGCAAAAGAATGTTTTAAGGGGCCGTCTGTGATAGAAGTGACTAGATATTTTGAAATTTCTTCGGCTGCCCTGTAATCTAGCAGGCATCATTGACTGCTTGAGTGGTGCTTAAGGTGCCTTGATCAAGAAGGGGCCTCTGTTGGTTAACAATCGAGTACGGAACTTCAATTTGGATACAGCCCTTAAAATACGCTCGTTTTAAAATAATTAATTTCTCGGAAACATATGGTACAAATTACATAAAAAATTGTTTTTAGGCTAATTGAAGGGTATAGATTTCATTTATACTGTCAGAATTGCGTACTGCTATTGAAAAAAAACAAAGTTATGGTTCGTCTTAATAAGTAGATGGCCCCCTAAGCAAATTTTATATACATCATTTAAAAGTAGACTTTATTTCCAATCGTTCGGTACCAGTAACTTTCTTCTACGATAATTTGTTGAGGAGTTAGTAGGGAGTGTTTACTTTTTTTTTTCCACGACTGTACATAAAAAAAGTCGCTTTGTTAGCCTAAAATCACTAAAATGATTGAGTAAATTTGATCTTCTCAGCGCACTCTTCCTATGATTTGCAAAGTTTTTATTATAATTAGAGATCAAGGGAAACATTTAAGTGAAAAAAATGTTCCAGGGATTGTATTCATGCAAGTTTCAGGATCCTCTGGCCAGAATTTTTTTAAATTCAAAAAACCTGTCAATTTCTGAAAGTAATCATCGCTTTACTTAATGATAGATTATTCCGTGATTAAATTGAACAATTTTTTAGTCAAAATTAGTACTAGAATTTCTTAATAGTTATTTAACTATGGAAAATCTGTCATTCAATAAAGCGAGGATTACTAACCGAAAATTATGGAATAGATTTTCTGAATGAAACAACGCTGGCCACGGGATTCCACAGCTTATCATCAGTGTCATCAAGTTTGTATTCCTCGAAAAGGAAGATCATGTTTTCCAATCAACAACCAAATCCCCACGAAAAGTTTTTGGCCTTCTGACATTTATCTCGCTTTTCTCAAGTTATTTTCAAAAAGCATGGTTTCAATTATAGGTGCATTCAGCGCCGGCTTTAAAGGGGAAGGGGCAAGGTACTAAAAACTAAAGGATTGAAAATATGCAAAATATTTCGTTAAAATCTAAAAGATATTCAAAGAAGCGATAAAAGAAAATCTCCCGCAGGGCGCTGTGCTACTAAAGCTTTCCCTGGGTACACGTTTTCTCTCTCAGGCGCATGCATCCTACTTTGATTTCGGATCCTGAAATTGCTCTGATATGTCTCTACTTTCTTTGGGATAGTAAAAAATACCTCTTTCATACTGTCTGTCTAATAATTGATGATTATTCCTAAACGAGTTCTCGAAATTTAGTACACTAGTGAGGATGTATGTGTAGAACGAGGGAAAAAAATATTGGACCGACTTACGTCCTCAGGGGCGCAAAGTTTTCTCTGAACGAGGGCGCACCGGCCCTCGGGTCTGTATTTAATTGTTGCTCTGTTTCTTTTTTATGATATGGTAATAGGAAATAAAAAGGCATTATTTGAACTAACTTTCAAAAATTTTTAATTGATTTCTTAACGTATAATCACTATTTAATTAATAATTTATTTAAACTATTATTTGATTAAAGCGAGTATTTTTTAAAAATATATTGCACTCTTTATTTTTTATTTATATTTTCTACATTTTAAACTTTAAAATATTTCGTTGTTGCAGTTTCACAGACAGTATTGTTATTGTTATTATTATTATATATTATTACTAGGGGGCTCTGCCCCCTACGAGCTACGCTCGCCAACCCCCGTTCAGACACCCCAGATTCTAAAAGCATGCCCATTTCATCGGCCTTAAAAAGATTGAATTATAATTTAAAAAAACAGTGACGGTCTCTCTGTAAACGGGTTTTCATTCATTTTGCTTTGATTGCAGATTTTTAAGACGAAATCAGCCGCTGCTAAGAGATACAATGGCTGTTTTCGTCTTTGATTAAAAACAAGAAAGAAAAATCATGCGTACGTCATAGATTATGAAACACTTTCCAACACTTCCTGAAAGCTTTAACGAAACTTCGTTATTTAGGGAAATAAGGTAAATAAGATAACTAACTAAACATTTAAAAAGCTGATTTCAGCAGTTACCATCCATAGCCACATATTTATTCCAATTCTTCCGAACAGCCCTGTATTTGATTTGTAGGCTGATATATATATTATAATAGAAAATTTAGTTTAGCAAGAAAACGCATAACAATTCTCTTTCAGCAATTTATACTAATAGATGGAAACATACTTGAATACTTTTGTTCAGCCCCGTTGTTTACCTAGTACTTTATTACACTCCACCATTTAGCTAAACTTTAATTCAAACTAAATCACTCTTAAAACTACTGAAATCGCATTTCCAGAATTTATCATCTATAGGCGGCCATGTATCCAATTTTTTGCGTGGCCCTGTATATCATTTAATCTATATTCTACAAACATTTCATAGAAAACTACATGCAGTTCGGCATAACACATTTTAAACCCACCTTTCAGCAGTTTACGGTCATACCCAACCTTTACGAATTCTTTTGTGTAGCCCTGTATATCATCTATAACATTTACACACACCATATAGTATGCATAAATATAGTGAAACTTAAAAGCGCATATCATAATTAAAAATGCATTCCCTGCCATCGCCGCTAATATACAGTACTTCGGATAGAAAATACTTTTCTGAAATGTTTTGTATGTTCCTGTAAATGTACTTCGTATTATACATGAAATAACTTAAGTAAGCCTCACCGAAGTATATCAATTTTATTATATACTAGCAAACCCCGCGGCTTTGCTCGCGTAATATTTGAAATATGCCAAGTGATATTTATATGTCTAATTTTTATTAAAAGGTACTAACTAAATTTTTATTTTATTAAAAGGTAATATTTTATTTTATTAAAAAGTACTTATTACTTTTAGGAATAATTCAAAAATTACTATTTAAAATACAGTTTGATTAAACATCATTATTACACTGCATTAGGCAGAAATGAGACTTAAATGAATAAAACAAAATAAAACTAAATAAATGGTAATTTAGAAAATATTTTGAAACTTTTATGCTCAAATAATACGCTCATTTCAGTATTCATTTGAAGTTTTGAATTTTTTAGAAGCCATCTTCTTACATCTTAAAATTAACTATCATGTCAAATTCCAAGTCCTACCACCTCTCTCAACATAAAGGGCTATGTTGAAATAGGAAATTTCACCATTAATTTGCCATCATTAATTTTGAAATCGGTTTGTTATTTCCTAATATTCCACAGAAACGTACTTTAGAAAGCTTTTGAAGGCCCTTTTTAGAACGTTTGTTGTTCCTGTGAACCCCAGGTGGTAGAATCATCGGCATAAAATACAGCCTGTGTAGGACCAGAGACTGTTACCATTGATTCACAATTATTACTTTTATAATCGGTTTATATTCCCTGAAATTGCATAGAAATCATAATTTAGGACTTTTATAGAATGCTTTTTACACCCCCCCCCCCTTCGCTTCACCCCTTTTTAATTCGAATTTATTTCCGACAGTCCTTCGAGGGCATTTATATTTTATAAGTAACTACCGTGCCATATTTAAAGTTTCTAGCATTTTCAGTATCATAGAAATCGCAATTTAGAAAGTTTTTAACTCCTGCAACTCCCTGGTGGTAGTGGCACAGACATAAAATATAGCTTATGTTTGAGCAGGTTCTATCACCAACAATTTGTCATCATTATTTTTTTAATCGGTTTGGTATCTGATAAGATTGAATAAAAATTGTAATTTATAACGCTTTTCACTCACTTCATTTTTTTAAATTTGGAATTTTCTTTCGACTGTCCTTAGAAAGCAGTTGCATCTTGCAAGTAAATACCATGCCATACTTGAAAGTGTTAGACCTCTCAGTTCTGCAAAAAACGCAAATTAGAACATGTTTTGCTTTTGCAACCCTCAGATGGTAGCGACAGCAACATAAAATATAACCTATGTTATAGCAGGGACTGTCACCATTGATTTGCAACCATTACTTTTGAAATAGCTTTGGTATTTCCTGAGACTGAGTAGAAATCGCAATTTAGAACATTTTTAGAACGCTTTTCGAGCATTTTCAACCTTTTTTAAATTTCTAATTTTTTGGAAACTATTCTTAAAGATAATTTATATCTAATAAATATGTATCTTGCCTAATTTTAAGTTGTTAGCCCCTACCTATCACAAAAATCGAAATTTAGAACGCTTTTATGTTCCTGCAACGTATAGGTGATAGTGATGCCGGCATAAAATAGCGTCCATGTTAGAGCAGAGGCTATCAGCATCAATTTCCTACCATTACTTTTGAAATCAGTTTGATTCTTCCTGAGATATTGCTTACAAATCGGCATTTAGAACGTTATTAGAACGCTTTTCGCGCATTTTGCTCCTGTCACTGTCCTTTTTACACCATTATATTTGAAATCGGTTCAGTACTTCCAGAGATTGCACAGAAATCGCAATTTAGAACGTTTTTTACAACGCTTTTTACGCATTTTGACCCCATTTTAAATTTCGATTTTTTAGGAAATGTCCTTAGAGATCATTGATTTCTTATAACTTATACCATTCCAAATTTCACGATTCTAGGCCCTTCCGTAACGCAAAAACCACAATTTAGAACGTTTTTCTCCTGCACCCCTTTTGGGGTACTGGCACCGACATAAAACATAGCCTATGTGGAGCAAGTGGTGTCGCCATCATTTTGACGCCTTTATTTTTTAAATCGGTTAGGTATTTCTGAGATTGTGTGGAAACCACCATGTAGAACGTTTTTTAGAATGCTTTTCGCGCATTTTCACACCTTTTAAATTTCGAATTGCTTAAGAATTGTTCTTAGAAATCCTTTATATCTAATAAGTAGCTAATATTTCAAATTTCATATTTCTAGGCCCTTCAGTAACGCAAAAATTGCATTTTTAGAATGAATTTAGTATTTAAAATTTTTCTTTCCCTTTTAAAATTCACGTGTAACTGTAGTTTTTATGATGTAATTTTCAATATCTTTCTGATTTTTAACGCGTAATCACTTAATTCTAATTTGAAAGTTTTTTTCTGTTTATAATAGCCACGTGTAAATAATTTTTTTCTTTGAAAGAAATATTATTCTTTGCGCTGTTTTTAAAATTGGCAACAGTTTAAAATAATTGCGCTTTTCTAAAATGTATAAAAAACATCTCTCGAAATGCTGAAAATTTGAATTTAAAATGGAAATAAATTCTCAAAAAATGACTCAAATTAGAAAGATAATTGCAGTCTGCACATCGGGAACTTCCAATGTATAAAAGGATCTAAAAATGTTTAAATTCCTGTGTATAGTTTTTCTCCTATAAAACTTTTTTAATGGAACGATTTTGACAATCTTTAACATTAAATATCTCTTAAAATAATTATTCGATTTAAAAACTGCCTGCATCAGCGTGTTTATCAAACATATCTCTATAGTACCACCGATTTTCATATTTTTGTATGAAATAGTTTTCTTAATATTAACGAAGAAAGACCCCGGTCATAAAAAATATGGATGCCGATCTAGTAGGAGTATACCCGGATGATCTACGCAGATTTTCATTGGTTTATTTCCAGATCAAAACTTTTTTTTATATATAGAAGGATTATTATTATTATTATTTCCTTTCGATTTTATCATAGCAAGTTTAACTGTAATATTCATTGGAGAAAAGCTCACTACTCAAAAAATATTTCGAAGGGAATTAATACAGTGGAACCCGGTTAAGACGCTCACGGTTAATACGCGATTCCGCTTAATACGCGGATTTTTTCCGATCCCTTGAACTTCACCCATAAGGCTAATGTAAAAAAATCACGTGTAATACGCGAACGGTTATGACGCGATCCCGATTAATACACGATAAATTTTCATTTCTTTGGGGGGGAAATTACGCTTAAGACGCGAATTCATTGATCAAGATGCGAATTCCTTCTCTTTTCTCAAGTGTTACCGATTTAGAGGATTTTTATTATTCAAATAAAAAACAATGTTTCCGAATAATATTTAATTTATTTAACAACAGATTAATTAAGGCGAAAATTACTAATCGGAACTAGTGGTAGATGTTTGAATTTAAAAAAAACCCGCTAAATTAGCAAAACTGCAATTCTTCTTTGATCCCACCTCCTAACATTCTTTGTCTTTCGCCTTCAAAGATTTAATATTATTTCCCTTTCTGTTAAAAAAATGAGTCTGGTAGGAAAATTATTTTTGGTTGCAACGCATTATCGACAATAAAGTTATGTTGGAATCTATATTCCGTTGTTATTCCAGTTTGTCCTATAAAAAGAAACAATGCGGATTCAACAAAGTGAAATACAATTAAATTTCAATCTGAATATATGTAAAAGGTACAATTTTCAACTGTTTACTTATAAGTAAAAGCTCTGAAATTCATTTAGGTGATTAAATGTGTAAATAAGCCCAATTCCTGCAACATTATAGAAATCACGTTTAATACGCGATCCCGCTAATACGCGACTTTTGATCACTCCCTTGAAACGCGTCTTAACCGGGTTTCACTGTAATAACAATTTTATAAAACTGGATAAAAACAAGTAATTTATATCTTATTTATTCTTTCATTAATTGCTAAAAGATGTAATTTGAAACAGTAAATAAAACAGTAAGAAAAAAATATACATACGAACTTCCTACATGTTGTTTCATCGAAACCATTTTCAAGACAAATGCCAATTTTCACAAATACGCAATCTGTAATGCAATGATTGGAAACGCCATCATTCACGTTTTTCACACTTTCTCACGTTATTATTCACGCTATTTTATTTTATTTTTACTTTGGTGTTTATGTTCATACACATAACCTTGGAATAACCCAACACATAATTTTGAATTGAAAACATCATAGTAAAAATAAAATAAAATATTTTCAATTTAAAATTATGGGTTTGGTTATTCCAGGGTTATGAGTATGAACATAAACACCAAAATAAAAAATAAAATAAAATGACGTGAGTAATCTGAGAAAGAGTGTGATCGTGCGTCAGTAGAATATTCTTAACCGTCTTGAAAATTGGCTTCGGTGAAGCCGAAACATGTAGACAGTTTTTATATAATTTTTTTTCTTTTTTACTGTTTTATTTATTGTTCTATTTTACACCTTTTATTAATTAATGTACTTCTGTGATCAAAATGTACTTGGAATGGTGGCATAAAACAAAATGTATCAATCTATTGGTCAAAATTTATTGCATGTCAAAGTAATCTCCTCCGACTGCAGTGCACTTGTGGCAAGATTTTTTTCCAATCATCAAAACATCCCTTAAAGTTTTTTTTTTTTTTTTTTTTTTTTTTTTTTTTTTTTGTGAAACCCCTTCAGAGTTCGAAGAAAATTTTCTTTTATCGAATTTATGGACTCAAAACGGTGACCACACACTAGTGATGGGCGATTCTGGAAAATTCAGGAATCGATTCAAATCGACATCGTATAAAACTGAATCGATCACAATAAGAATCGATTCCCAAATTATAGAATCGATACTTGAATCGATATTTCGATAGTCACAGATTCGCACAGGTAAGCTCAAAAATATTAATTTCAAAACTTAGCGAATCAAAGAGCCGTAGCGACCACCTCCCATACCTCACATTTAGAGGGTAGACAAAGTCAGGGGCCCAGTCGTAAGCTATTACAGACCTTTGAGTCAAATAATAAAGTTTTTAACTTTTAAATTATTAGTTTTAAGATGTAATTTTACTAATATTGTAATTTAGATTTTATTTAAATTTATTTTTTAAGAAAGGTCTCGGTTAAATACAAGTTGGAAATTGCGCGTCAAACGTGGCAAATGTGGTGCGCTCGTACTATAACAGTGCACTTCATAAGTGCATATCAATTTCATTCTGTTCGAAAGTCTGTAACATCCTTAAAATGCACTTGAAATAATTTTTTCCATTGCCCGTAATGTAACGGAAAACTTTTGACTGTCCCTGTAATTAAATCATTGTGATTTTCTTCCAGCCTGAATTAAAATTTAAATTTTCAGGGCCATAATTCACGTTGCCATAAGAACCGATTTACTATTCTTACAATTTGAGTTTAATAATGTAACTAGCAAAGTTTATTAAAGTTCTTTTATTAAAAAAAAAAAAAAAAAAAAAAAAAAAAAAAATCGTCGCTGCAAGACGTGAAAATTTAGTTTTCTCAGAAGAAATAAAAATCAATTAATTTTACTGTCTTAGAAGGATAGTGGACGCACATGTATATTGCTTGGAAATCTTTAACATTATAGCTAGTAACTAGCGGGTTCCGCCTAATATGAAATCTCGAAGCGAACGAACCGCGAACCGGGTTCCCGCTGCCTACAGCATCGTATAGGTGTACCCCCCCCCCACTTTGCCCACCGGGTAAGAAAAACGCGCTCACCCCCCCCCCCCCCCCCCACCACCAATTTTTGACATTCATCATTTAAAAAAATTTTATTATGTGTTATAAACTATCTTAAAATTTCAAACAAATCGCCCTGTTATATTTTCTAATTTTGTTCTGCCCCTCCCCTCTATCCCCCCCCCCCGAAATGTGACGCGCCATTCTTTTTTATAATTTTTTATCATGTATTATAAACAATCTTAAAGCTTAAAACAGATCGCATTGTTAGATTTCCTAATTTTAACAAAATCGCGTTATGTTGGTTCCAGATTCCACCACCAGGGTGCGCACTCTATTCCTAACAAAACTGTGAACGAAACTCCGTTAAACAACCTATCAGTAGATATATTACTCAAGAGTGTGGCAATCTTGATCAAAAATTTAAGCTATTTGCCGAAATTACTATTCGGAAATAGTGGTAACTAAACTTTTGACTTTTTTATATTTAATAAGTAGCATTTATCTCAGGACTCCGTCAAAAAACCCCACCTAAAACGGTAAGGAACGCTAAGGTTTAAAAAAAATTCTAGCGGCCTTCCC
The DNA here is from genome assembly GCA_963932465.1 of Maratus speciosus. Lineage (NCBI taxonomy): Eukaryota > Metazoa > Arthropoda > Arachnida > Araneae > Salticidae > Maratus > Maratus speciosus. Next base: position 357,932,301 of record OZ010800.1, on the reverse strand, counting down.
CCCCCCCCCCCTCCTCCCGAAATTTTCGCACCATTCTTTTTTAAACTTTTTCTTATGTGTTATAAACTATCTTTAAAGTTTCGAACAGATCGCCTTGTTAGATTTTCTACTTTAAATGAAATCGCGGTCTGTTAGTTCTATATTCCACCACCAGGGAGCGCAGTCTATTAAAAACAAAAGTGTATCTAAACGAAACTCCTTTATACAACCTATCCGAAGATACATTCGTCTAGGGGGTGGTAGTCTTAAGCAAGAATTCAAGATATTTGTGAAATTACTATTCGAAAATAGTGGTATGAACACTTATAAAATTTTTGATATTGAAAAAGTAGTAATTATCTCAGCCCGCCGTCAAAGAACCGCACGCTAAACGGTAGAAAGCGTTAATGCTGCTATAAAAAATCACGTGACTGCCTTTAAAAAAAAGCATTTAATAGAAATAAACCAATTAGTGAAATAATAATTAATATCTCAGCTTGTAATTAAGATAATATTTTTTCGAATTTCTGAAAGGAGAATTTTTTTTTTTTTTTTTTTTTTTTTTTTTTGCATCGCCCAGTCCAAGTTTCGAATTTTTACGCCCCTTACATTCTAAGATGTGGTCCCTTTTAAAACAGTACAAAATTCTTGGGAATCACTTTGTTTAAATTGTTAAATATATTATTTGAAAAAAAAGGTTTTAAAGCATTTTAGCACGTATTTTCATACCTACACCCTTGAAAAAAATTAATAACATACAGGGGATCCTTTAGTTTCGGAAAGCTCCGAAATTTCATAAAATTCAAAGTATCATAAATCAGTAAGTTTGGTTGTAAACGACTGAATTTTTTATAATACAACTTACACAAACACTTTGACAAACTTAAGGGTGAAAATACGGCTTAACTAACGAGAACCTTGAGTCACGTGGCTTTAAACCAAGAATGATAAGTTTAAAATGGAAAAGAGATGAAATTTGTTATTACCATTCATAAATAGTGCTCACCAAGAGCTGCAGATATAATATCAGTGTTTAGTTGGTAAACAAATGATTCGGGAAGAATGTCAAAAAAGGTCCCATTGAAATTGGACCATAATTAAGAAAATTCGGATCGGGGGGGGGGGGGGGGTATAGGTGACGAACTGAAAAAGTACAGCTTAATAAACTAGTAACCCAAATAACTTGGCTCCTAAACTAAAAATATTACAATTTAACCTAGAAAGAAAAAGGCTCTTATGCGAAATTTGACAGCAGTTCTGCCTTTAAAACAGTAAATCCGAAAGAATAAATATATATTCCTTTGAAATTACTGTCAAAAATATCAATACAAAAGTTGGAGCACGATTGACCCTTACCAAAAAGAAGGAAGGCTAGAAACAGAAAATAAAAGATCACATTAAAAGCTTTCTAACGATATGTTATACGATATGGTTTGGAAGAAACAAAAAATATCCCCCCCCCCCCCCCGAGGGAGCAGGTAAGCCCCAAACGGTCGGAGGGGCGACCTCAAAAGTATCTTTGGTCAAGGTTTCAAAATGTGGCTTTATAATAAAATAGAACAAGAATTGGACATTTTAAAAATTGCATGCAAATTTTGAACGGCCCTGTAAATTAAGATTAGCGAGGAAAAGGGGAGAGGGGGGTGGAGAGATTAGAAGAGACGAACTTGAAAAATACAATATAATAAACTAGTAACCTGAATAACTAGGCTTCTAAACAAAAGTATAACGATTTAACCTAGTGTTGAATTCAGGGGTAGCCCGGGAGGACATCCCTCCCGGGACATTGAAATGTCCCTCCCGTAAGTTTTGAGATTTTATGCTTTTTAATGGAAAAATGTGCCCCCCCCCCATTACGGAACTCTGAAATACCCCCCCCCCCCCCAATCCCGACCGGAGTCGCATAAATCCCTCCCTGAGAAAAATACCTGCATTCAACACTGATTTAACCTAGAAAGTAAAAAAAGGCTCTTATACAAAATTTTACAGCAATTCTGGCACTAAAACAGCAAAATTGGAAGAATTGATTCAACCCGAATCGTGGATCGACCGCGATGCGATTTGAATTGAAGTAAATCAAAGCATAACGATTCGACATTGCATCTAAAGAATTGAAAGTGAATCAAAATATAACGATTCGACATTGCATCTAAAGAATTGAAGTAAATCAAAAAAGTAACGATTCTGAAGATCGCATCTGAAGATCGACATCGGCATCGAATCTGAACTGAATCGATTCACCGTTTCTGATCCAAGGGCAGAATCGATGCGTTCATCTTTTCTTGCTTTCTTTTGTCTTTAGAAAAATAAAGTGTTGTTTTCGTGAAAATTTTCGACTTCCGGTTTCTAAGGATTTATAGTGTTAGAACTTCTTGTCTGGAATACGATTTGACTATTTTTATAAATTTTTTGTCTGTCAGTCTGTCTATTTGTTTGTCTCTGACAAAAAAATTGTGAGCGGTCTATTTCAAGAACTAATGCATGGAATCTGTTGAAACTTTAGATTCAGTTAGACCTTCATATAAATTGGTGCTGATTACTTTTTGGTGAAAATCGCTCAACAGGTGGCGCTGCTATGCTGCATTTTTCATGATTTCCGCAAGATTGCTATCGCAAGAACTAATGCACGAATATTCACCAAACTTCAGATTCAGTTTGACGTTGACATAAGTTGTTGAGGATTAGGTTTTGATGTAAATCTACCGGCAGGTGGCGCTGCTATGCTGCATTTTTCCCGAGTTTCGCAATAGCTCTATCTCAAGAACTAATACACGGATTTTCATAAAACCACATTCAGTTAGACGTTGGCATAAATTGCTGCTTATTAGGTTTCGGTATAATTCGCCCAACAGGGGGCGTTGCTATGCTGATTTTATCAGCAGAGTTGAATTCAGACATTTTTCTCCGGGAGGGACAGTTCAGAGGGGGAGGCGATTGGACTTTTGTACATTTTAATGTACAAAAAGCATAAAATCTCAAACTTTCTTGGGGGCATTTGAATGTTGCGGGGAGGGGGGGGGAATGCTACCCTCCCGGACCATCCCCTGAATTCAACAGGTTTTTCAGGATTTAAATAATGTCAGGGATAATATCTCAAGAACTAATGAACGAAATTTCATCAATTTTTAATGTACAAAAACGTATTGAACTCAGGGGGTGGGCCGGGGGGGGTGACATTCTCCTCCCCCCGAAACACTCAAATGCCCCCCAGAAAGTTTGAGATTTTATGCTTTGTTGCGGGGGGGAGGAATGTCATCCCCCCGGGCCACCCTCTGAATTCAACACGTTTTTCAGGATTTAAACAATTTTAGGGATAATATCTCAAGAACTAATGAACGAAATTTCATCAAACATAATATTCTGTTAGACAATGCCATAAGTTATCCATGATTAGGTTTTTGTGTAAATGATATAACAAATTGTGCTGCCATGCTGCTTTTATCAACAGTGTTGAATTCAGACATTTTTCTTCGGGGGGGGGGGGATTTCTATGGTTCTGGAGAGGAACATTCTAGAGTTACGAGGGGGGAAGGATTGGACTTTCGTCCATTAAGCATAAAATCTCAAATCTCCCTAGGAGACATTTCAATGTTCCGGGGGGGGGGGGTCCACCCGTACCAGCCCCTGAATTCAACACTGTTTTTCAGGGTTTACACAATGTTTGCGATAACATCTCAAGAAGTAATGAACGGAATTTCATCAAACTTAATATTCTGTTAGTCATTGACGTAAGTTGTTTTTTCTGAGTCTTTCGTGTTAATCATGTAATAGGCTGCGTTGCTATACTGCTTTTTTCATGATATTCATGATAGCCATATCTCAAAACTAATGCACGGAATTTAATCAAACTTCATATTCTGTTACACTGTCGTATAAACAGATCCTTATTAGGCTTGGGTGTATACTACCCAGCAGGTGTCGCTTTTATGCCCTTTGAACTGGGATTTTCCGTTGCGGACATCTACGAGGGTGTGGGCCGAAATTCAATGATTTGTTAGGAAAATGGGATTCTTATATATATTTTATACACATATTTCAACGAACCTATACTTTTGGATCCTCATGATGGGTATAGGTTATTTAAATTTGACACTGTGATAGTGAATTTTGAAGTTTTAACATTTATGAGACAGAAGAAAGTTTTGGGATCGGACATGCAACTACTTGACCTTAAATTTTTGAAGGAAAATGAAAATGATATGACCTTTAGAGACATCGATTAAAAAATTTATAGTATCGATTAAATCGAGTTGGCCATAGTATCGATTAAATCGATTAAAAAAATCGAAATCGCCCATCACTACCACACACTGTGCCATATCAGGTGAATACGGAGCATGGGGTGCCGCATATTTTGAACGTTTGGTTAAAAACTCACAGAAAATAATTGCATTGTGAGACGGCTGTGCATTATCGTGGTGCAAAACCCACGAGTTTCCTCGCCTCATTTCAGGTCGTCTCCGACGAATTGCTTCCCGCAAATGGCTCAAAACACTCAAATAATAGTTTTTATTGACTGTCTTGCCCAGTTGGTAGGAATTCATAATGCACAACACCACGAAAATCAAAGAAAACAGTCAGCATTACCTTGTTTTTGAGCGACTTTGATGTGGTCTTTTCACCTTTCGAGCACCATTCACTTGATTGTTGAACTGTTTCTGAAAAGCATCTATGCAAGTTTCATCATCGTCACTGGTCGTAAAGCGTTTTAGAAAGCATCTTTTGGGATACTTGAGCACATTGTTGTTTTATGAAGAAATTCGAAATTCTTGGAACAACTCGAGAAGTGGCGCGTCGCAACTCTACGTGATCTTTTAACACTAGAATGACGGCGAGGGGTCATTTTGCCCCTACCACATGAGTATATTTCGTTTCGAACCAGAAATTTCTTTACAAAATAAGTTAAGAAGATAAAAAGTAAAAAAGGGTTAATTAAATAACTTAAACAGTTTTAAATAAAAATTCTGGTATTAAATATTTTTATAAAACTTGAGTAATTTCCGTCTTTCTAGTGTTAAAATTGCTTGACAGGAACCAAATGATATAGGAACTTGTTCAATAATGTCTGTTATTGTCAAACGACGGTCACCAAGCACAAATTCTCTGACCTTATCGATATCTTGATCATTAATCGAAGTAGAATGACTACCAGATCGCGGATTATCTACGACGGAATCTCTACCATCTTTAAACTTTTTATACATATCAAATACTGTTGTTTTTGATAAACAGTCCTCTTTAAAAGCTTTTTGCAACATTTCAAACGCTTTTGTGGCAGAAATTTCATGCACAGCATTCCTGTGACGTAACATAAGGTAAAATGGCGATTTTTATAGCCTGGAGCCATAAGGAAGAATAGTCTCAATTTCTTTATGGATTATTAGCTGGAAATTGCTCAATTACTTACATTCTTTTAAGTATAAACGAAAATCGAACTGTAATAATCAGCATGCAATAAGTACGATAGACAATATTCCTGTGACATTACAGAAGATAAAATGGCAACTTTTATAGTCTCGAACCGAAAGGAAGAATACGGCCCATTCTTTGCTCGACAACATTCTCCATTTCCGAAAATCAACAGAGTGAAAATTCTTGTCTTATTAAAAATAAATTCATTTTCAGACGATAAAATAAAATAAAATCCTGGCTATTGCCAGATGTTTATAGAGGTCGTAGAAATGTTTGATAAAATTTTGCAGACGATATCTACTATAGATGTATTTGATCAGAGTAGTATTTTATCTCTCGGTGTTCGCATTTGTTATATATTTATTTATTCCTATTTTAAATAATAGCATTTTAGATAATTCTTTTTTTCATTTTTTTTAACATGTTTTTCCATTTCTAATTTATTTATTTTTTAATTTTAATTTAATTTATATATTTTTGATGTTCTTTTTAATTCTTGTTCTCTTATTCTTGATCCTTTTCTGTTAGGTGAGGTAATAGGAGTCTGCTCGGCATTTATTCTCCATGAAGATCTAGCTTTCTTTGGCTTATATTGTGTCAAAGAAAAGTATAGAGGTTTTGGAATTGGTTTTAAAGTAAGAGTTAAAAATAACTTTTATTATTTTAGTGGATCTATGAAGTATATTTTTCTCCATATCCTGCAATATCGTTTTTATTTGTACTAATAAACGTATCCGAAACTTTTAGATTGTCTAAAATCTTGCATACATTTTATTACTAAAAAAAAAAAAAAAAAAAAAAAAAAAAATCTTCACCATCACTAGAATTTGTCAGCTGGACATAAACCTCTCAGTTTTTTACATTGTTCACTGGAATGAATTTGAACTTAATACAGTCGAACCTCGTTATCCCAACACTCTAATGACAAAAAGTCCTTCCGGCCAGTGCCGGGAGGAAGAGGTAGCTTTCATAATCCTTATTTAAAAAAAGCCAAATTATATCATTCAAACACACGAAGCTCAATTTAGTGGAAACCGAATATAGGAGATTCAATACTAATTTTTATTAATATAATGAATGAGAATTTCGCGAAATTAACCAGCTTTAGCCAAGCTGCTTTTCTTTAAAGTAACATATATTTGGCTGCCAAATTCGGCAATTTCTTAAAGTGCCTGTCATTTTAAGACAACATGGTGGATGAGTCTAAGCAGTGAACTTGGTCGAGACCTTAGTAATTGCTGTGCACATGCTCACTCACATCGGAATCGGTTAATATATAGGAGTGCTGTCGCATGCAAAAAATCAGATTTTTCAAAATGTCACCCACAATAGAAATTGAAACTGCTATATCTGAGCCATTTTTTAAGGTAAATACAAACAAAAAATGCTCCTGAATCCTTATATCAAGGTCAAATACTTAAGAAAGAAACCTTTTTCAATTTCTAATTTTTTTGCACCTCACTTTAAATATATATATATATATATTTTTATTTAATGGTCGCCATTTTGAAACAAGATGGCTGATGAATCTGGCCAGCGAACTTGGTCGAGGTGTTGATGTATACTATCCACATGCCTTCTTACATCGAAATAGGCGAATACGTGTGTTATCGCGTGACAAATACAAGATCGTTTCAAAATGTTAACCATGCTAGAAATTCAAAGTGCTATAATTCAACCAATTTTTAAGATATGAACAAAAGAACAAATTTTCAGAAACAAAAACTGCTCCGGAATCTTTGTTTCAAGGCCAAACACATAAATAAATCTTTTTCATTTTCCAATTGTTTAATACCTCATTTTGAATTTTAAATTAAATTTTTTTTACATAGCAACCCTTTTGAAACAAGATGGCGAATGAAGCTGGCCAACGAACTCTGTCGAGATTTTGGTATGTACTATGTACAGACCAAGTTACATCCAAATAGGTTCATAATTACGCCTGTTATCGCGTGACAAAAATCAGGTCGTTTTAAAATGTCAGCCACAAGAGAAATTCAAAATGCTATTACTCAGCCATTTTTTTTAGATATAGACGAAAGAAAAACTGTTCCGGAATCTTTGTATTAAGGTCAAACACATGCAAAAAAAATCTTTTTCCCTTTCCATTTTTTTGTTATCTCATTTAAATTTTTTTATTTTTTAATTTTTTTAAATGGCCGCCATTTTGAAACAAGATGGCGGATGAAGCCGGCCAACGAACTCGGTCGAGATATTTGTATGTACTATGTACACACCAAGGTACATCCAAGTCGATTCATAAATACGCCTGTTATTACGTGAGAAAAAACAGGACGTTTCAAAATGTCAGCCACGCTAGAAATTCAAAATGCTATAACTCAGCCATTTCTTAAGATATAGACGAAACAAAAACTGCTCCCGAATCTTTTTATCAAGCTCAAACACATAAGAAGAAAATATTTTTTCAATTTTTAATTTTTTTGTACCACATTTCAAATTAAATTTTTTCTTAAAAATTTAAATGGTTACCATTTTTAAACAAGATGGCGGATGAAGCTGGCCAACGAACCCGGTCGAGACATTGGTTTGTACTATGTATAAACGAAGTTACATCCAAATCGGTTCATAAATACGCCTTTTATCGCGTGACAAATTTCTGGACATTTCAAAATGTCAGCCACGGTAGAAATTCAAAATGCTATAACTCAGCCATTTTTTAAGATATAGACGAAACAAATACTGCTCCGAAATCTTTGTATAAAGGTCAAATACATAAGAAAAAATATTTTTCCATTTTCAATTTTTTGGTACCACATTTCAAATTTTAAATTTAAAAAAAAATTTTAAATGGCCGCCATTTTGAAACAAAATGGCGGATGAAGCTGGCCAACGAACTCGGTCGAGAGATTGGTATGTACTATGTGCACACTGAATTACATCCAAATCGGTTCATAAATACGCCTTTTATCGCGTGACAAAATTCAGGACGTTTCAAAATGTTAGCCATGCTAGAAATTCAAAATGCTATAACTCAGCCATTTTTTAAGATATAGACGAAACAAAAATTGCTCCGGAATCTTTGTATAAAGGTCAAATACATAAGAAAAAAAAAATTTCCATTTTTAATTTTTTGGTACCACATTTCAAGTTTTAAATTTTTTTAAAAATTTTAAATGGCCGCCATTTTGAAACAAAACGGCGGATGAAGCTGGCCAACGAACTCGGTCGAGACATTGGTATGTACTATGTACACACCGAATTACATCGAAATCGGTTCATAATTACGGGAGTTACAGTGTGACATAGGTCAGATATATATATATATATCAATTTTGAACGGAGGGTGGTTTCGGGGTCTGGGGGTCATGATCGATGAAAATATACCAAATTTTTTTGAAATCGCTTTCCTCCGAACGGCTGCAATAGGTAGCTTTTTTGTAAAGAAAGCTAACTAAAAAAAAAAAAAAAAAAAAAAAAAAAAAAAAACCTAGTCGGATGTACCAATCCCAAAACTTTCTTCTATCTGATACATGTCAATACTTCAAAATTCGTTATCACTTTGCCAAAATTAAATGGCAATCTATGCTCATCATGAGGATTCTAAAAAGATGAAATTCCGTGCATTAGTTCTTAAGGTAAGATTATCGCCGAAATCTTTTAAATCCAGCAAAATGCAGCATAGCAGCGCCACTTATAGGATGATTTACACCAGAACCTAATCATTATCAACTTATGTCAACGTCTAACTGAATATGAAATTTGGGGAAAATTCATGCATTAGTTCTTGAGATACATTTGTTGTGCAAATCATGACAAATGCAGCATAGAGCCACCTGTTGGGTGATTTGTACCAACACATAATCAGCAGCAATATTAATCAAGGTATACTTGAATATGAAGTTTGATGAAAATTCGTGCATTAGTTCTTGAGATAGAGCTATTGAGGAAATCGTTCTAAATGCAGCACAGCAGCGCCACCTATTGGGCGATTTACACCAATACGTAGTCATAATTTCATATCAAATACTAACTCAATCCGAAGTTTGATGAAAATGTGTGCATTAGTTCTTGAGATAGAGCTACTGTGAAAATAGTGTAAATCCTGCAAAATGCAGCATAGCAGCGCCACCTGTTGATCGATTTACACCAAAATATAAACAGCACCAACTCATATCAAGGACTAACTGAATCTGAAGTTTTACAAAAATCCGTGCAGTAATTCTTGAGATAGAGCTATTGCGGAAATCCTGCAAAATGCAGCATAGCAGTGCCACATGCTGGCGATTTACACCAAAAACTAATCAGCACAAATCTATATCAGGGATTACCTGAATATAAATTTTTTTTAAATTCCGTGCATTAGTTCTTGAGATACAGCGGCCACAAAATTTGTGTCACATACAGACAGACAGACTCACAGACAGGCATTTTGTAAAAACATGTTTTTTGGAATTTCTGACCCCTAAAACATGTAGATCCGTCAAAAACCGGAAGTCGAAAATTTTCATGAATCCAATACTTTCTTCTTGTAAAGATAGAAGAAAGTAAAAAAGTGTCGTCATGAGCGGAGTTTCGCGGTAACCGGAATTGGAGAAAAATATGTTTATAAAAAGCTGTATTTTTAATTAGTTTAAGACAATTTAAAATTCATAACTGTTATTGCAGTTTCAAGCAATAAAACATTATTATTAAAGAAAATAAACACAAAAACAAAATTGAAAAGAATAAAAATCAGATTTATGATGACTTGTTACTTTCTTCTATCTTTACAAGAAGAAAGTATTGGATTCGTGAAAATTTTCGACTTTCGGTTTTCGACGGATTTACACGTTTTAGGGGTCAGAGAACCCGAAAAACATGTTTTTACAAAATGTCTGTCTGTGAATCTGTTTGTCTGTCTGTCTGTCTGTATGTGACACAAATTTTGTGGGCGCTCACCTCAAAAACTAATGCACGGAATTTAATAAAAATTTATATTCAGTTAGTCCCTGATATAAATTGGTGCTGATTAGTTTTTGGTGTAAATCGCTCAACAGCTGGCGCTTCTATGCAGCCTTTTTCACGACTTCCGCAGTAGCGCAATCTCCAGAACTAATGCACGGATTTTCATCAAACTTCAGATTCAGTTAGTCCTTGAAATGAATTGATGTTTTGTACATTTTAGTGTAAATCGCTCAACAGGTGGCGCTGCTATGCTGCACAGAGGGACTAAATGCCTATCCCAAGAACTAATGCAACAATTTTCAGCAAACTTCAGAATCAGTTAATCCTTTATATGAATTGACATTTTGTACATTTTAGTGCAAACAGCTCAACAGGTGGCCCTGCTATACAGCATTTTTCATGATTTCTGCAATAGCTCTCTCTCAAGAACTAATGGACACATTTTCATCAGACTTCAGATTCAGTTACTCTTTGGTATGAAATGATGCTGACTACGTGTTGGTGAATATCGCCCAATAGGTGGCGCTGCTGTGCTGCATTTTGCACTATTTCCTCAATAGCCCTATCTCAAGAACTAATGCACGAATTTTCATCAAACTTCAGATTCAAGTACACCTTGATAAATATTGATGCTGATTATGTGGTTGTGTAAATCGCTCAACAGGTGGCGCTGTTATGCTGCATTTGTCATGATTTGCGCAATAGCTCTATCTCAAGAACTAATGCACGGATTTTCCCCAAACTTCATATTCAGTTAGACATTGACATAAGTTGATGATAATTAAGTTCTGGTGTAAATCACCCAATAGGCGGCGCAGCTATGCTGCATTTTTATGGATTTACACGATTTCAGGGACAGTAATATGTCAAGAACTAATGCACGGAATTTCATCTTTTTAGAATCCTCATGATGAGCATAGATGCACTGTGATAATGAATTTTGAAGTATTGACAAGTATGAGATAGAAGAAAGTTTTGTGATGGCCACAACATACTACATTTTTATTGTTACATGAAATATTGATGAATTAAGGTTTACTTATCCCTAGATGTGCGTCCTACAATTATTTTTTCAATATTATATACAATGAATTGTAATCAATATTCGTTGTTTCAGAAATGGATGTTAGATAATTTCTGATCGTTTCAATGCAATGCAATGCTTCGGTTTTAGTCGGATGAAAAACGCCGTGTAACCACAAGAAAGCGCGACTGATCAGAACAAAAAGACCATGAGTAGTAGACTGATACGTCTATGTAGAGCTTAAGTGGGTCATTCATTGTATGTGGGTTTATTTATTCAGACAAAGGATTTTCTCATTTATCTCAATGGGTATTTTAGACACTTTTGTGAAAAGTTTGGGTAAGACATTTCTTTTTAAGTTTTAATTTCCGTGCTTATAAGATGGATTATGAAACATGGACAATTTTCTTAAACCGTTGGGATATCCGGAATTGAAAATTATTCAACGACGTAAAATCTAGAGTTTATTTACATTAAAATCAAATACAGAAAATCGGGATTTTGAAAAAAATAACGTGATAAGCGGAGTAACGTGAAAACCGGGTGTCGGGATAACGAGGTCCGACTGTATTTGAGAAATTGAGTTCAATTTATGATTTAGTTTAAAGACAGTGTATGATTTAGTTTACAGATAGCCATTTTTACAGACATCGTGCATTTTTTAAATGTTTTTAAGATTCTGACATTATTGAATCAGTTTAGTGAGAATTGCTTGCAGGGCATAAAGAATTACTCTGGTTTTTATATTATTTTAATCTTATTTCCGCCCAATGTAGACTGGGTATTTTATTATTTTATTTAATTCATTTGATTTGAAAATAATTTACAAGAAGTGGACTAATCGGAATTTTATTTTGAATCTGCGAGTTGTATAATTCTAAACCAAAGTGTGAACTGTGTTTGTCTTTGTGGCTGTCAAGTTTACATTTGTGATTGTGAAAATATAAACAGTGGGTGATCGGTTTACGAACAGATCGGTTAACGAACAATTTCGCGAGAGATTTTTATGTTCGGTTAACGAACGCCTCACAAAACAAAGCCAAGAAGCAATGCTTTGTTTCAGATTTGCCGATCTGTGTTTGATGTTTGATTGCATCTATCGACTTAGAGAACATTTTAACAGTTGTATACGTATGGCCTAATTAATTCATGGGCCATAGGGAGTCCTACATTTTAGGGCCCCCAAATTAGAATGACATTAATTTTTATATTTTGTGTCCTTTTAAAAAAATGTTTTAAATTGCAAATTAATTATTTTAATTGAAATTTAGTTCACAAATTATTAACAGGCTCTAGGCTCCACTTGAGCTTTATCGGGCCCTGCAGTAAACACGATCTTTTAGAGAACTATCAAGGAAGGTCTCCATACGGGCATATTCAGAAAAATCTGAAAAAATTACAGAGTGTTCTTCTCATGTGTATATATATGTTTATAAAAATTTTTTTGGCGGAACCGCGATAGAACGTTCGTAAAAAAATAATGAAAATTTCGTTTATTTGGCGATTTATCATCGGTTGGCGATGAAATGAAATTTTGAAAAATACTTTTTTATGCCGAATATTCTTTAAGATAAAAATGTTTCATGTTGAACTTATTTAAATAAATTTAATGTAAATGACTTTAGTTTTGTCAGCTTTAGATTGATTTAACTATAGTTTTGTCATATATATATATTTATAATGAAAGTTAAATATCAAATTTTATGAATTAAAACAAAATTAAAATAAATTAAAATTGTTTCAATGTCTCAAAATTAAGTCCAATTGAGCACTGTAGATTCAATTCTGTTGCTATGGAAACGACGAATTCTTTGAAATGAATAACTGGTAAATGAATCTTGCCTTTATTTTGGAATACGCCTAAATATATGAAAGTATTTTTTTGTATATGAAATTGTTTTTAAAGTAATAAAATTAAATAACAAGCAACATAAATATGTAATACGAAAAAATGTATTTATAAAACTCTCTCATTGTTTAAATTCATTAAATACTATTTACACGCATTCTAAAAATCAATTAACAATCAATTTTCAGGTGCACTAAAATCGTTTGCTTTTGGCGAGGAAAAGTATTGCTCGCCAAATAGCGTGACGCTTTCGCCTTTTCGCGCCAAATACTCAAAAGTATTTTATTTTTTTTGACAGACTTTCTACTGTAATTCCGCCGCTAAATTTGACTGATCCTTTATTACATACATAAGTAGTTTAATTAGTATTTTTTTCAAAATATTCTGAGTATGCCCAGAAGGGAGACCTTCCTTATAAGGAGTTTATGAAAAGTCAAAGTGGCAAATTTATGTGATTTAATGGCGTAGTCAATGAATGTAATCCTAAATTTTTTTTTAGAAAGGGCATGTCATTTATTTTATTATTATTATTATTATTAATTTAAAATATACCACGACACGGGCAAAGCTATCAAAATACGATCTGTCCATATTAAATAAGGACGAATATCAACCCTATTAAAATTGGAGGATTTTATTATTTTTATAAATTATTTAGCTTTTAAGAACAAATTAATTGAAATCCCACACAAATCAATAAAATCTATGATCGGTTTATCGAACAATTCTGTTAACGAACACTGTTTTGGAACGGATTAAGTTCGTTAACCGATCACCCACCGTATTGTGAATGTGCAAAATTGAAATTGTTTTTATATGTTAAAACTTAGTTATATCTAAAACTTTATTGATCAAGATATTATTTTATAATACGAGAACGATTAAATACCTTTAAATAGTATAAAGTAGCAAATAAGAAACAGTTCTAGAATTATGTTGTTTTGATAATTGTTCTTAAAAAGGAAAAACAATGTTGTTCTCAAAAACATTATCAAGAACATTAAGAACAGGGAAAAAATCATTCTTCCTTTCAGCTGTTGATACAGGAGCATCTAAAAAAACTGCCCAGTATTGTTTAAAACTAGCAGCTGATGCTAAAGAAGAGGTAGAAAAGAAGTTTACTTGTAAAGTAAGAAGTTCTGTAAATGACAATGAAAACAAGATGAAACGAATGAGAGAAGATTTTCAAATTGCATATAGAGACGAACTGTTTATTTCTTATGGATGTGCTGCACATTACTTGAATCTGGTAGGAGAAGATATTACAAACACAAACAAAGTTAGTTCAATAATAAAGCTCATGTTACATGTTATTGAAGTCCAGAAATACTTCCGAAACATCCACCGACCTTCAGGTTACCTATCTGAATATGAAGCATCTATTAAACCCCAACTTCTAGGGGAAACACGGTGGAACAGTCAGATTGAATGTTTCACAACTTTTATTAAAAACAGAGATTTCTGCATGAAAAATTGCAGGTGAGCATAAAGATGATATTGATGATAACATTGTTAAAATCATTAACAATGTAGGTATATACAAAGAAATAAAATATTTACAAAATAAACTCAAGCATATTTCCCTTGCTTTAGATAAACTTTAAAAAGAAGATGATATACTAATGTCTGATGCATGAGACGAATGGTTAAGATAGCTAAAAGAGAAAGATCTTGAAACTTATTCTAAAATGATACAATCTCGATTTAATAAAAATGTTACCCCAGTTCATTTTCTGGCTCATATGCTGAATCCTGCCTACATGGGTAAAGGTATTGATGAAGAGAAGCAAGAAATGGCAAGATAGTGATTACACGATAATATTGATCCTACTTTTTTGCCTCTTGTGATTGATAGCATTTCAAGCAGAATCCTCACCCTATCCGAAATCCTATTTTTCTAAAAGTGTAAAAGATACAATTGGGCATGATGTGTTGGAAATACTAATCTCTTCAGAAATAGATAAAACTTATCATAAATCAAGTTAATTGTTTTTCAAAAACACTTAATGCCTGCAATAAATAAGACTGATTACTTCTTCATGAATCATGTTACAAAAATAGAAAATTACTCCCTGTTTCATCTATTGAACTGTCAATCAAAATTGTATAAACATTTACATTATAAAGCTGCAGTATTGACATTACAAAACTATAAAGAACTATATCAATAATTTAGTGACTTTAAATGACAATAAGTGTTTTATTAATATATATAATCTAGAATTTTATTTATGCTATTAATCAAGTCTCAATAATGTTTTTATATTATTACTTTCTTTCAGTGTTTGTAAAAACTTAACCTAGTAAGGAGCAAAAATAAATGCTCCAAGATGTAAATTTTAAAATATAAATATTTTAGTTTAAAACCAAAAGTGCTACAATATTCCTGGAATATATATAACATGAAAATACACAATTTTTAATAAAGAAAATCACAAGTTCTTACAGGAGAAACACCACAGGATATTTCAGATATATTACGGATTAAACCAAGTTTTTTTTTTTTTTTTTTTTGATATGCAGAAAGTTACCGTGTTACCGTGGACGGTCATGAAGAAGGTAAGCAGATTTACCTTACCTTTATTATATGATTTAAATGTGATTATTTTTATATCACATTAGTCTCATTTTTTAATCATCTAACAATGATTATGAGACTGATGTGCTGCCTTCCTTAAATATTAAATATAAGTACAGTCGAGCCCGTTAATACGCGAATCATGGGACCGATCAAAATTCGCGCATTAAACGGGTTCGCGTATTAACTGAAGGTTGCGAATTTTCGGCCAGTGGTACGTCTAATAACAACTTATACGGATAAAACACATCGTTTTGACAATTTTCAGCATTTTTAAGACATAAAGTGACATTTTATTTGTTAATATTCTGGAAAATAGCCTCCTCCTGCATTAATACACCGCCAACGACTGTGTAACACATTTATGTCCGCCTGGAAGTCTTTAACTGGAATGCTGTTCAGAACGCGCGTTATGTTTTTCTGCAAGTTCTCCAGATTGTGAAAACAATGACCTTTTAAGCTGGATTTTTACCGAGGGAATAGAAAAAAGTCCGGCGGTAACAGATCGGGGCTGTACTATGGTTTTTTTTTGGGGGGGGGGGGGTAGCGTTGTGACGCTGTGCTTTGCCAGAAATTATGCCACTTTGAAGGAACCAGATTGGCACAAATTTTCCGAATTCGAAGTTCTTACGTGAAAATTTGATGCGCGATCGATTTTATATGTCTCTGAAATTATTCGGACACTCCTCCGACGATCAGCCTCCCTAAAGCGCTTTAATTTTAGTCACAATGTCTGACGTTTGAGAACTTGATGGATGCCCAGCGTGTTGTTCGTCATCGGCGTCCTCTGTTCTGTCTTTCAAGGCTTGGTGTCACCTAAACACTTGAGCATTGGACAAAAAATCCTTCTCGTAGGCTTCTTGTAACATGGCAAGCGTCTCAGTATTCGATTTGTTTAGCTTTACACAAAATTGGCGTATCACTGCTCGACACTCCCCCGAATTCTGAAAACATAACTCCACTTTCAAACACGTGTCTGCTTCACGAACGATCCGTGTGCTGCAAAGGCTCAAGGTCAACTGACTTGCGCTAGAATCTGTAGCTTACAGTCCCCACCGCACGCGCCGCATGCAAAATCTGCCCGTTTGGCCTTCTGCTTGGAACGAAAAATCCAGTCTCATTACTTCCTGGAAACCCTGTATCAATTTTGGCCTGTTTGACATGCGTTCGCGTTGTTTTCGGCCCTATTCAAGTGATGGTAAATCTCGCTCGTCGAGGGCCCTTCGTCCAGTGATGATGCATACTCTCTGAGAAAATTGAACGCGTCCGTAACTTTGGAGAATGGGGATGATGCCGGAAATGCAGGTTCATCATCTTCTTCCTCCTCATATGGTTTACCAGTCGCAGTTACATCGGCAATGATGTCATCCAGACTTCTGAGCTCGGAGGTGATTGGATATTTGTCGATATTAGTGAAGTGTCTAAATCGACAAAATCTTCCCCTACAGTTTCTTGTGTACCCAGTCAGTCTTCTTCAACATTAGAGTGCGAGGTTGGCTCTTTAGAAATCATGTCCTCGGTAATTCCGAAACCCGCTTTGCAAAAATCATTTGCAATCGTCGTTGGTGTGGCATTCTCCTATGCTGCGGTAAGCATGTGCAGTGCATAGCATCGAGGACTGTAATAGTATGACACTCATGGCAAGAACGGTTGCTGCAGTGTTCCATTTGGTGAAGGTATCGTCGTACTAGGCGAGTCTTGTAATTTACTTTGCGCCGTTCCTTATTCCTTGGCCCATTGGCTGAGTGGCACTGGTCGAATTTGAAGCTAGAAATTCTACTTGGACCTTCTTCAGGCCTTCGTTATCTTTTGGGTGCGCAGTGAGTTGTCCACGAGCAATAAAACATGGCGCGATATTCTTTTGCCATACGCCGGACAAAATTACGAACCCCTGTTGAAAAATGTTGCCCGTCATCCACGCTCTGTGATGACTTCCCTACAGTAAGGAAAGATTCTTTACATTTTTTAAAGCATCGCGGGTTGCATGATTTCACTATGACCAGTAGCTTTAACTTATCTAATCCATCAGAATTGGCACCGAGCAGAAGAGTAGGCGGTCATTCGTTTACGCCCATGACATGTTTTTACTTTCATAACCATTATTTTTTTTAGTGTCATTTTGTAAAAAAGCCGAAATTCGTCCACGTTGTACGGCGGCTTGAGTAGTTTTTTACAAGTTATGGAAGTACATTTGTTTTCCAACAATTGACGTCTTCATTGTTGACAGCAGCTGACTCACTGCACACTTGCTTGAATTTTATTCCGTGGCGAGCTTTAAATCGATCCAGTCATCCATCCATTTGAGACATTGAAATCTAGCAATCCCCTTTTTGCAGCGACTTCAGAAGCGGTATCTTAGATTAGCAGGCTACTTATTGGAATATTCGTAAAGCGCGCTTGAACAAACCACTCGTGGATGGCCTTCTCCATGTCCTCAAACTTAGCGGTTTTTATTTTCTTGTTCTTTGTTCCCCCAACAACAGCTTGGTGAACGATGACATCCCTCTTCTTTAACAAAGTTCTTAAATTTGACTCCGATAACCGTTTTTCTGTGGCGAACGCTAACTTATTCGAGACATTCTGGGGCATTGTACTGATTTACAATTTGTAACTTCTCAGTGATGGAGAGCCATTCTTTTAATATGCTTTGCTTCTTCCGCCGTGGTATAGACTAGATTATAATTTTAAAAGCGCAGCTGGATATCGTAGATTAGATTCTACCGTGAGCGACAAGTGACCCCTTCCTTTGTAAGATATTACAGCACTGAACAGGCAGCGAATGAGAAGTTCTTATTTTACAACGCGCTCGTTAGCAGTAAAAATTTCTCTTCTGTCTGTAAAAATTTATCTCTCTTTGACTATACGAAGTAATTGAGGCAGGGAAAGAATTCTCCTTTAACCGGGAGAGGTTCAGATTGATATTTTTAGTAAAGCTATTCATGGTTGCATTAAATTTTGACAGAAAAATTTGACAGTTGCATTAAATTTTGACTACGATCCATGCACAACGTCCGTTACCCGTGGCCACCGGACTCTTGGCCTGTCGACCGCAAGTCTCTCGAGGAGGTAGCGGCTCGTCCCCATCCGGCCCCCTCGCATTCGTTTACAACGAACTCGGCCGGGCTTCGGGTCTCCTTTCCCACTCAAGGGATCGGTTCCGAACCACCCGGAGGGACGGCCACTTCAAAAAAGATAAATGTAACTTAACGTTTAACAGAATAAGCCGCCTGGAAGGAGTAAAGAAAAATAACTTATATGAAATTCAATTAGCAAATGAAAGCGCAAACATAAACTATGCAAATAAAACTTACACTTGTAACAATAATAATTGCACAGAACTATGGCACACACACTCTGAAATGAATACTCAGATTTCACGAAATTTTCTTTGTTTTTGACGAAACAGTTTCATGGGAAATGCTCCGAGCGAATATTTTGTCAAATTGATGAAATTACTTTCTTCACTTGCTCGACGATATAAATTTCGTCAAAAGTTGGCTGGTGGTGCCATCTATGGAACAGTTTGGAAGCTCCTGCATTTATGAACTGGAAGAAAAATTCACTTCTCGCTTTCCTCGGGGGGATTCGAGCCCGCGGTCTTTGGCGTGGGATAACGTTGCTCTTCCAGCCTGGCTATTAGAGACTGGTATAGATTTGCTTTTAGATTGTTGTAATGAGTTCTGCTGCGTGTTTATGTTTTTATAAGGTTGATTGTAATTTTATCGGTGCTGCTATAATTTCTGAAAGTTTTAAGTAAGGCTAATATATTATTATGGTTTTCTCAAGGTCAATGAATAATTATAATGTGGCTTGATTAAATAATTTATTAGTGAAATTTTCTTTGCTCAATGAATGGTTAGAATATGATCTGGTTAATTTGTTGCTCACAAATAACGAATTGTGAAGTGTATATTGCGTGAGATTTTATCACTTTGAGTAGAAGGATAAGATTTTAACACTTTACTGTTTATAAAGGGGAGAGGGATCAATAATGTTTATTTTTAATTTGATTGAAAACAGAATATACTTCTTAAATAAATTTAGAAAAAGGATATCCTGGAAGTTTGAAATTTTATTGACCAAATTTTCTTTTTGAATGGTTTTGAAGAACACAGGAAATTTATTCTTTTCGAATTAAAACATAACGAACAACATATAAATAAATAAATAAATAAAAATAATAATAAACATTCCTAAAAATTTTAACAGCTAAAAAAATAACTAATGAAGAAACATTAACTACCTACATTTCAGTATTTTCTGAAAAGCACTAAAAAGTGCTGTTTTAAAATAAATTATTACAGGACTAACATAAACAAGCGGATATCTTCTTGCTAAAATCGCAGGATTTGAAGAGGTACAGCAACTGTTTCCTTAAAATACATTGAGTCTGACCGGGATTGAGGCAAAACTTTCATCAAATATTTGAGAGTTTAGCTTTCGTTAAAAGTCAGGTGATGTTGAAATGATCGTCAAAAACGACAAAATACAGCTCAAGGATTTCTGAATCGTCAAAAGTAAGAGTTTTATTTTTGAGAGTGCAGAAAGTTTGGCCATAAAAATTTTGCATCTATCAAACAAATCGAAGAAAAACACCTAGCGAAGGGAATACAAATACATAAATGTAAACATGACACAACTTCTGAAACTTGCATCAAAACAAAGCTAACAGCCTTACCCAAAATTAGCAGATTATAGAGCTACTAAACGATTGGCGTTGATATACTCTGACGTATGTGGGCTTTTCCAAACACCAACCATAGGGGAAAAACATACTTCTTAACGTTTGCAGATGATTATTCTAGATTTACCATTCTGTATTTATTATCAAAGAAATAAGAAATTTATGAAAAACTTAAGGACTTTGTTGCATTTGTTAGTAATAAAGTTGGCGAAAAGCCGAAAAATATAAGAACGGACAATGGAGGGGAATTTAACAATGATTTAGTTGACAACTATCTTAGAAAAAATGGCATAAAGCACCAACATACTGTTCCGTACTCTCCGAGCCAAAATGGTGCTGCTGAGCGCAAAAACAGAACACTAATTGAAATGACCAAAGCTTTGATTAGCGAAACAAACTTGCCTCAAAAATTCTGGGGTGAATCACCTTCAAAACAGATTGCCTACAAAAGCTAATGAAAAGTCCCCGTTTGAGCTTTGGAATGAACGATCACCAAATTTACATCACCTTAGAGTGTTTGGCTGTAAAGCCTTTGCTTATATACAAACTATTGTCAACAAAAATAAACGCAAAAATTAGATGATAAGGCGGATGAAGGTATTTTTGTCGGCTACGACAATTACTCCAAAGGGTACCGTATTTACACAAGTAGTAAAGAAATAATAATTGCCAGAACAATAAAGTTTCTAGAAAACAAAAATATACACAAGAAGGTAGAAACACTATTAAATTTGAGAGAAAAACCATCTGATGAAAATGAAAAATCACAGAATAAAAACATCGTAGAAATTGAAGTCACAAACACTGAAGACACACCAAGCGAGTAAACAATTAACACCAGAACCAAGGTGGTCAGATAGATCAAATAAAGGAGTCCCTCCAGACCGATTCATTTACATGATAGCTCGTGAACATATTAAAGAACCAGAAAATTTTCATGACATAATGAATATTGAAAAACCAGAAGAGAAACAAAATTGGTTAAATGCGACACAAGAAGAGATAAATTCTCTTAATAAAAACAAAACGTGGGCACTAGTTGATCCCCCGCAAGGTTAAAAAATAATTGAATCCAGATGGATTTTTAAAACTAAATATGATGATTAAGGAAGAATACAGAAATATAAAGCGAGATTAGTGGCGAAAGGATATCAAAAATATGGCATAGATTACGAAGAAACTTTTGCCCCTGTTGTTTCATACACTACACTTAGATATTTTATAGCACCGGCAGCTTACCACAAATTAAAAATTAATCACATTGATATAAAAGCAGCTTTCCTGTATGGTAATTTAGATGAAGAAATTTACATAACTCAGCCCGAAGGCTATATTATTCCAAATCAGGAAAACAAAGTATGCCGATTGAATAAATCCATGTATGGATTGAAACAAGCAGCCAGGGCATGGCACACTAAGATAACAAAATCATTAAATGAGTTGAAATTTAAACCGTCTAATTCGGATACATGTTTATACATTCGAAAGGAAGGAGAAAACAAAACGTATATAATCGTTTATGTTGATGATATACTCATAGCAGGAAAAAATAACGAAATTAAAGATATAATAGAAAAACTTAAGAGAGAATATGAATTAAAAAATCTAGGAGAACTAAGTTATTATTTAGGAATCAAAATAGAGAAAACAGCAGAAGGTTACGAATTAAATCAAAAAACTAAAATAGAAGAACTAGTAAAAAAGTTTAAATTAGAGGAAGCTAAACCAGTAGGTACTCCGATGGAGCCTAATTTTAATAGATTAGAAGATAATGACAATCTATTGGCAAATAATGTTAAATACAGAGAGGCGATAGGATCATTACTTTATATCCCATTTGTCAGTAGACCTGACATTTCTGCTGCTGTGAATATATTTTAAGTAGAAGAAACGAATCCCCGCGTGAAAAAGATTGGATGGCAGCTAAAAGACTGATACGATATTTAAACTGCACAAAACAACTAAACTTGAACATAGACAGTAAAACTGAACCAATTTTAAAGGCTTATGCGGATGCCGACTTGGCAGGTGATACTGGCACAAGAAAATCAACCAGCGGAAATCTTTTCACTTTAGGTAATAATCCAGTTCAATGGATTACAAAAAGGCAATCATGTATTACTCTTTCATCAGCAGAGGCTGAATATGTCTCAGCCGCAAGTGCAGGGCAAGAGATCTTGTATTTAGTGAAACTCCTGGAATATTTAGATTTACCACAGATAAAGCCTATCAGTTTATATGCAGACAACCAAAGTTGTATCAAAATGGTAGAAAGTGAGAAGTTTTCAAAAAGAAGTACGCACATCGATATCCGTTTCCATGCAATCAAACAACTCAAAGAAGATGGAATAATTGAATTAAAGTACTGTCCATCGAAATATATGATTGCTGATGCCTTGACTAAACCTGTCCCCAAACCTGAATTACTAAGTCACAGAAAATTAATGAACTTGTTTGCTCATCAACTGAAGAGATTAAGGGGGAATGCTGGAAATATTAATCTCTTCAGAAGTAGATAAAACTTATCATAAATCAAGTTAATTGTTTTTCAAAAACACTTAATGCCTGCAATAAATAAGACTGATTACTTCTTCATGCATCATGTTACAAAAATAGAAAATTACTTACTGTTTCATCTATTGAATCGTTAATCAAAATTGTATAAACGTTTACATTATACAGCTGCAGTATTGACATTACAAAACTATAAAGAACTATTGCAATAATTTAGTGACTTTAAATGACAATAAGTGTTTTATTAATATATATAATCTAGAATTTTATTTATGCTATTAATCAAGTCTCAATATGTTTTTGTATTATTATTTTCTTTCAGTGTCTGTAAAAACTTAACCTAGTAAGGAGCTAAAATAAATGCTCCAAGATGTAAATTTTGAAATATTAAATATTTTAGTTTAAAACCAAGAGTGCTACAATATTCCTGGAATATATATAACATGAAAGTACACAATTTTTAATAAAGAAAATCACAAGTTCTTACAGGAGAAACACCACAGGATATTTCAGATATATTATGGATTAAACCAAGTTTTTTTTTTTTTTTTTTTTGATATGCAGAAAGTTACCGTGGACGATCATGAAGAAGAAGGTAAGCAGATTTACATTATCTTTATTATATGATTTAAATATGATTATTTTTTTATCACATTAGTCTCATTTTTTAATCATCTAACATGATGTCTGGCGGGTAGCAATGAAGAAGGTTAAAGGCATTTATATAAAATTTGTTGAATTCACATTACATCTAATGGACTGTTGTGCCAGCTCGTCATCAATAGAAAGAATGTTTTCTAAATTTGAAATAATCCAAAGTAAATTACGAAACCGTCTAAGTTTAGAGACAACCGCAAAACTTGTTGCTTATAATCGTTTTTTAAATTCAACACAAATTACATAAAAACATAAGAGAGCTTGTGTAAAAAAATAATTAAAACATGTGTTGTATCTTGGTGTTATGTTATTTATGTTATGGCTTTCTTTAATTTGGTATTTGCTGGTTTTATGTTACTTATATGACATTTTTAACAAATGTTAACTTAGTTTTAACGTATGCTAGTAAAACACATTTGATTAGTAGTAAATAAATTGAATAGTAATTTCAGTGGTCAAAATGGTCAAAACTGATTTTGACCAGGACGGTTAAAACCACTGGTTTAAACCTCCATGGTTAAAACCGATACAACCCTGGTTTTTGGAGGAAGTGGAGTATTATTTGGAGTTCTTTACAAAATATAAAGAAATGGAGAGCATGTTCTGAAAATTTTAAAGTAAATGATGTAGTAATTTTGAAAGAGGATAACGGTAGTTCCGACGTTCTTTTTCGATGACCTTGTATTTATTGATATATATTTTTCTGATTTTTTAATCTATGTTTTATTAGTTGAAAAAAGAATATTTCTTTTTCAGATTTGGAGTGCTTGCTTGGAACGTATTGCAGACAGGAATGCATGTCTGTATGCTCTGCCTGACAAGACGGAACTCTACCGAACCAGAGGGGGTTTTCCTATAGTTGAATCTAAATGGGTCAGTTTTGGACGTTGGAATGAATTACCGGTTAATACTGATGCGTTATCCGACATTCTTCCGAATGGAGTCGCTGTAGAGCTTTTTGAAGAGTCTCACCTTCCTCTGATATATGATTATGACAAAAAACTAATCGGCTACGACCGAGATTTGGCAATCAAATTAACTTGTAGTGAACCAGACAGCAGGACCTATCTAGCTGTGAAAAATGGTAAATGTGTTGGTTTTGGAATTGCTAAGATAAGTTGCCAAGAAAATACTATAATTGGGCCTTTGTATGCAGATGACAAGGAAGTCGCCGAAGTGTTATTAAAGAAATTGATATTGTCTCTACCCCAAGAAAACGGATTATCCATGATGATCCTGAGTAACAACGATGCAGCCAACGAATTTGCTAAAAGAATCGGAATCGACGCACCTCCTCACAAATTCCCTATTCTTTATCGTAAGAAACCTTTGGATATAAATATAGATCCAGGCAAAGTTTATGCATTATTTAACTGTAATTTTTTTCCATATTAACCCGTTGAGACACTGAAGGTTTTTCTGCATTTAAATAAAAATGATTATAAATCCCAATGTATTTATATATTTTAATCATGGTTGTTTGATGCTGTAATATCTTATTCGTATCCCTTCATTCTAGATATTTTCAAAACATAATTCTGCTAAAAATATTTTTGTCTACAACCGTTTTAACATGATTTCCTGAAACAGAAAAACATGTGCCAGATACCTAAAGGGTTAAAGTCATATATTTTCATATAATTTGTACATCTCAAACTTGTAGTCCTCCCACGATAATTTAGCTGAGGACCTTAAAAAAGACTGCAATGCTATGAAAAAAAAATTGCTTTCAATTAGCAGCGTTGCACAGTGGAATATTTGACCCGAAATCCTGGCCAAAAATATTTTTCTATGTAAATATAGTCCGATTGCATTGAAATTGTTAGATGTTATTGGGTATCACTATGGCATGTTTGGTATTGTAAATGAAGTCTATAGCATTTACGGTTCATTTACAGAGACATCCAAAAGAATTCCCTTACATTATGGTCTATGGGGGAAAACCGCTTGCTCTGTATTTTAATGATATCACACTATTTTAAACGTACTGAAATTTATGTACATCACTGAGGTGTACTAAGGCACTTATTGTAGAATATGGTGTGCAGGTATTGTAGCCCTCCCACGATAATTTAGCTGAGGACCTTAAAAAAGACTGCAATGCTATGAAAAAAAAATTGCTTTCAATTAGCAGCGTTCGTTGGCTAGGGCAAGGAGGGCGGGTACATCAGACGCCATTGACAAGGGTTACAAATTCAAGAATATGCTTTTGTTTGCTCTTTTTTTCGAAAAAGTTTCGTTTCTCCCCTCTCCCATTTTTATTCTACCATGTTCTTTTGATCATTATCTAAAATGATGACAATTTAAAGATGTTTTTGATAATTTAAAAGAATATTTTTTTCGAAATGATAAAATGCTTAATTTTTTATATCGCCACTTCAGATTACTAAGGTTTCTGTTGTAGTAGGAAAGATATCTTTCTGAAATTTTCAATGATTTGCCGGAAAAACATACTCTTAGTCATAAATTAAGTACGCAAAACATTTGTTATGATATTTCCATCACCTTATGAGTGTTGAAAATTAAGCGTATTTTCGTTTTAAAAATGGATACGAGAATTATTTAGTAATATTTTTCGCTTTATTTGATGACAGACTTTCGTCGATTAAATAAAATGAAAATTACTATTTCAAAAATCTGGTAGATATTTTGAGTTCAGAAGGCTGTTAAACTGGAAACATAGTTAGCGATGAATGCAAATATCGACGTAATATAACCGACACAACTGATACTGGTTTTCAGGGCAACTGTGTTTCTGGATTTTTATTATCGCTATTTCCAAATAATAATTTTCGCATTATTTAATCTCAGAATTTATAAAACGAATATTTCTCCATTCACTAGTAGTCACTTTTTAATGAAACTGTCTTACAGTTATGTTTGTACGCTACACTGCAGTGATTTTCCATGTATATTACACACTTTACCCCGCTACACATTTACCACTCTTTGCCCCCTTTTCAACCATCTGCTATAGTTTATCATTATATAAATCTTTTTTTTTCAAATTCATTTTTTTTTTTGTTTTCACATACAGAAACTGCGTATGGACAATATTTTTATAAACTAATAAAAATTTAGGCTCATGAACTTTACCCCAGTACGCATTTACCACTCTTTAACCGCCCTATTCATAAATCTGCTATAGTTTATCCTGAGCAGGAAATGTGCATTTTTCGTATATAAAATTAAAAAGTTTAGTATATCCGCGTTTTTTTTTATTGTACTATAAGTGCGTTGAAAGGACATAGTAGCTTCAATTAAAGGTATTTGGAACTAAAATATGTAATACTAGCAGAACTACCGGGCTTCGCCCGTATCAATAATAAGGGTCTTCTCGGGTAGAATACACTAAAATGAAATAATACGGCAATGACAATAACTGAGATTGGTGCATTCCTGCCCACGAATCGTTAAAAAGACCAATCCTTCTATCTATAAAAAAAGTTTTGATTTGGAAATGGACCAATGTAAATCTGCGTAGATATTCCAGGCAGATCGGCATCCAATTTGAATGCTTAAGCATGGCTTTTCTTCGTTAATATTAAAAAAAAACTGTTGCATACAAAAATATGAAAATCGGCAGTATTATAGAGAAATGTTTGATAAACACGCTGATGCAGACAGTTTTCAAATGGAAGAATTATTTTAAGAGATATTTAATGCTAAAGTTAGACAAAATCGTTCCATTAAAATAGTTTTATAGGAGCAAAAACTGTACATAGGAATTTAATCATTTTTAGATCATTTTATGCATCAGAGTTTCCTGGTGTGTAGACTGCATTTAGTTTTTTTAATTTGAATCATTTTTTGAGGTTTTATTTTTATTTTAAATTCAAATTTTCAGCATTTCGAGAGATATTTTTTACGTATTTTAGAAAATTGTATTAATTTAAACTGTTGCCAACTGTATAAACAGCGCAAACAATAATGTTTGCTTCAAATTAAAAATTTATTTTACACGTGACTATTATAAACAGAAAATATAAAAAGCAGGAACTCATTGAAAATTACGTCATAAAAACTATATTTACACGTGAATTTTAAAGAGAAAGAATATTGTAAAATAATAAATTCATTAACATCCGTTAGAAGTCTTAAATAGGAGAATTTACGTCACATTTACGTCACATTACACTTATTACGTAAAATGAACAAAAGATAATATTGCAAAACAGTTTAAATTTAAAAATTGCGCGAGACATTTATTTGATATTTTAAGATGATCATAATATTTCATTTCTAGCAAAAGTATTTTTACGTGAATATTAAAAAGAGAAAGAAAAGTTTGGTGAAAATTACGTCAGATTATAATTGTCAGATTCAAATTATAATTCAGTCTTCAGAAATCTTTTTAAAGCCCATCAAATTAGCGTGCTGTTAGAATCTGCGGTGTCTGAACGGGGGTTGACGAGCGTAGCTCGTAGGGGGCAAAGCCCCCTAGTAAGAAATATAAATACAAGTAAAATAGTCTGAATTACATCTACTATTAATTATACCATAATAATATATACTCCAAACAAATGTAAAAACATATATTAAAATACAATTATTTGCTTAAACGACGTCATTTCAATAAAAAAACACATTAAAAATACTAAAAAAATTACATGTTTCGACTCTTTCATTGAGTCACCTTTAGAATATACAAAAAACTACAAACACAATGCCAATTGTGAAATTATACTGATGATGGCAACGACCTAACCCATAAATTGTGCATTTACTGAAATTTTTCTTAACTTCTAAACATCATACAATTTTGCTTTTCACATTGTCGGATAGAAAAAGTTCTTTCAAATGAAATTTATTTGGAAATTGTATCTCAAATTTCTCATTTGAATGGATTTTAAAGTAATTTTCAATCATGGATATTTTTAAATTTGCATGCAGCCCAATTACGAAAGATATACAGTCGGCTCTCATTAATTCGAAATCGGATAAATCGAATAATCTTCGCTTAATTCGAACTAAACATGAAGTCCCGAAATTTTCAATGGCAGAATAACGTTAAAACTTTTCTTTTATTCGAACTCATTTTCTCTTGACCCGTTTAATTCGAACTAACGAAAATTCCATTTTTTTACTTTTCCTTACTTTCTCACGGATTTTGGATCCTTGAAATAACTTTCTTCGTTTCATTTTTGACAGAATTATTCTGAACTAGTATACATATAATCTCATGCATTTGATATCCGCTTTCTTAGTGCTCCGTCTGTCCATCAATGACACCTCCTCCCCTTCTTCCATTGTGCTTCTTCCTAATCTTTTCTCTAGTATTTGACCCAGTGACATTCCGAGAAATCCACATGACATCTATTAAAGATAGGGGAAACCTCTTTTCAAAAGTAAAAAATGAACAGGACTAAGCAAACAACAATTGATAAATTTTGTCGTAGTGATGATAAATAGTGCAAATAATTTCTTAAATGTTCATGTAATTTCAGGCAAGAAAATTATAGTACAATTAATAAAATTTTTTTAAATGCAGTTGTGTTATACTGTACGAGGGTGGTTCAATAATTATTGTCCCGAGTGTGTATAAAATATTTGTACTGCGATGGTTGATGTGGGATATTGAAATCTATTGTCTTAGATGCCTATATGCTCAATTTCAGAACCGTAGCTGTTATATTAACTAATATTTTTCGTTTTAGGTGTGAGAGGTGGAACCTAGCTTGAAAGGAGGGGGGGGGGAAAGGCTGGTATGGAGTCAGACCTGAAACAGTTCTGTGATAGATTTGTGACAGTGAATGAACGTCACTAGATCACTATGATCCCGAGTCCAAACGACAGTAGCCACGTCTCATTCACTGTCACCCCCACCCTCCGCTTTCAAGCTAGGTACGACTTCTCATACCAAAAAGGAAAAAAAATATGTTAATATAGCAGCTACAGTTCTGAAATTGAGCATATAGGCATCTAAGACATTAGGCTTCAATATTCCACATCAACCATCGCAGTACAAATATTTTATACACACTCGGGACAATAATTATCGAACCACCCTAGTATTACTAATTTTTATGTTTTATTTATATTCTTTTAATATTAATAATTAGTTTATGTATTTATATCTTTTAATTTAATATTAAGTCATATTCAAACGATAACAGGCGAAATAAATTAAAAAAATATTATGACATTAATTCCTTTGTAATAGTACCCCTTTAAATATGTTTTTCTCTCATACTTTTCATAATTCGAACTCTGGATAATTCGAATATTTCTTGTGGTCCCGACGAGTTCGAATTAACGAGAGCCGACTACCTGTTTGATCTTGATGGAATATTATAAAGAAAAGACATTGCTATGAGTAACTCTAGCATATCATACTGTTGGTGGCAACAACCTAACCCAACCATAAATTTAACTTTTACTGCAATTTGAACTTTAAACATCACACATTTGATTGTTCCAACGTCTAATAGAATATAAAAAGTACTTTCAGTAATATTTGTTTGAAAAGCTTATCTCAATTTACAAGTTGTTTATCCATTTTAAAATAATCTTCAATCACGGAGATATTTTTAAATATACCTGCAACCCAATAACGAAATATCCGTTTGCTGTTAATGCAATAATACGAAGAAAAGACATCTGTGAGTGACGCATAGCATAATATTGTTAGTGGCAACAACCAAACCGCTTAACCAATAAATTATGCCTTCACTGCAGTTTAATCTCTAAACATCATACATCGGATTATTTCAACATCTAATAGAAAACAAAAAAACACTTTCAGTAATTTGTTTCAAAAGCTTATCTCGTTTTACAGATTTTTTATGTTTTTTAAAGTAATTTTCAAGCTTGATTTTTTAAAAATATGCCTGCAACCCAGTTACAAAATATTAGCTTAATTGCTCAAAAACATTGTAAATAATTCACTATTTGTTTGTTTTCGTGTACTTTTACATAACTAAATTGGTAAATTTCAGTATTTGTTTTCGTGTGGGAATTTCATTCCGGCTGCTTATAACTTTGATTCTTCTGAAATAATTTTAATTCAACTTGCACTATACTTTTTCAGTTAAGGTTTTGGTGCGTAACATTGTTATACGCTGATTAGTCATAGAATTATAGGGGAAAATTCCATAATCATGTGAAACCCGATTATGAAAGATTAGTGTTTTTAAAAATTCTGAAGCGATTTCATTGGAACTTGCATTGTTTGTTAGATAATTTTACACGGAGGATTTTAAAATATTGCATATAGTTTTACGTCGCTTTGTTATAAAATTATGGAAGAAAGTTCAATAGTCAGGCGATACCGATTATAAAAGCCTTTTTAAAAAAAGTTCTACTGGACAGATTTTGATGAAATTTGCACTGTTACTTTGCACCCAAATTTCTGGAATAGTTTTAGTATATAACATTTTGTTGTACATACTTTGTTATAGAATTAGCTGAAATGTTCTATAATCAGGTGAAACCAATTCTGAATGATTAGCTTTTTTTAAAAAAATAGATAATTTTTTGAGGAATAGTTTTAGTATATTGCATAGGCGTCTATCATTCTTAGACCAAATCGTACTATAAATTATCAACTAAAAAATTTGGTCCGAAATTTTGTCTTACACATTAGAAAATATAATAGCGCAGTGATGGTCGTATCGTTATCAGCCATACGGAAGGACATTTGAGATAAAGATCCGTATTGCTTATGAAAGATCAAATTCACCGATATATTTCCTTTAGACAAGGCGGAAATCCTCGCCAGGTCCTATGCTGAGCAGTTTTCCCCTAGCCCTTATCTTGCCAGCCCTAATCATTATTTTGAAGTAAATGAAACTGTTCAAAAATTTTTAGCTACCCCTCCCACGGACCCACTCCCGGAAATTCAAACCAATTGTTATTTCTAATATTATCAAAAATCTTAAAAACAGAAAAGCCCCTGGATACGATAACATAACTAATTATGCTCTTAAAAATCTTCCTTGCAACTGTATTATATATCTAACTAAACTTACTAATGCTATTCTTCAGTACTACTACTTCCCTAAAGCTTGGAAGACTTCTATTATTGCACCTATTCCTAAACCTCAGTGTAATCTTCAAGATCCGACTAACTATCGACCCATCTCTCTGTTACCCTCTATCAGCAAAGTTGTTGAGCGAGTCATCAGGTCCCAGTTACATGACATTTTAGACGCACAAAACATACTCATTCCTGAGCAATTTGGCTTCAGAGCTAAACATTCCACATTACATCAACTCCTTCGTGTTGTAGAGTTCTTGAGTGAGAAACTAAACACGAACACACCAGCTGCGGCTGTTTTTCTCGATGTCGCTAAGGCATTTGATAAGGTTTGGCATATTGGCCTTATATACAAACTAATTAAGCTTGGAATTAATGCTAGACTTATCTTTCTCATACATTCTTACCTTAGAGACCGCACCTTTCGCGTCCGCCTTAACAATATACTTTCCACTTTATACCTTATTCTTTCTGGTATTTTACAAGGGTCGGTCCTCGGCCCTACATTATTTAACATTTTTTTCAACGATATCCCAAGAACACTGAGGACTTATCTTGCCCTGTACGCGGACGACACGGCAATGTACGCCTCTGCACAACACCCATTCACATTATACAAAATTCTCCAAAAACACATAGATAAATTCCTTAACTGGTGTACCCTGTGGCGTGTTAAGCTCAACGAGCAGAAAACAGCTGCTGTCTATTTCTCTAGAAAACTAACATTTCCCAATCGCATTACTATCAATAACACTACTATTCTTTGGACTAATGGCACCAAGTAACTGGGGGTTACCCTTGATAGAAGACTTACCTGGAAAAAGCATTTTATTAATATCCGAGGCAAAGTTGCTGGTATCTCCCAGGCCCTCTCTCCTCTTCTCAAAAGCAATACTCTTTCTATTCATAATAAACTAATCTTGTATAATGCATGTATTAGATTAATCTCAACTTATGCTTGTCCGATCTGGGGATTCGCTTGCAAAACCAGTATGGAGTATCTTTACGGTGCTCATAACAAAAACTTACGTTATATCCGTATTGGTCACCATTTTCTTCGTAACACCACTATCCGCAGGGATTTGAAAACCACTTCCTTAAAACAGCGCATTAATAATCTTGCTAAAAATTTTTATAAATCTGTGTACAACCTCCCTAACCAAATTATAGCGGAACTACCCGACTACGAGGTATCCGACCCCATTAACAGAAAACGCCCTAAATACTCGCTTTTGCTTAACGATGAAGACCGAGTTTCCCTCACCTTCTGCTATACTTAACCTTTCTGTTTGTTCTGTCCTGTCTATAGTATAAAAAAAAAATTGTTTTTCTGCTAGTTCGTTAGCATTATATATTTTTAAACTAATCTATGGTCTCTGAAAAGAGTCTTTTTTTTATGGAGCACTCCCCGGTAGCTTTTTCGTCTTTTCCTTCTTTTTTTGGAACTAATGGAATTTTCTTTCTTTTTTAATTAATTTTTTTTTTCTTTTCTTTGTTTTTTTTCTTTTTCACATATGTTATACTAGTACTTATGTACTTTGTTATTTTTTGTTAGTCTTTTCTTTTTCTTAAAAGTAAATTTAACTTTTGTGGCTACCAGCCACGTCTAAACTTTTTTTTTTTAAGGCTCCCTAATGCCCTTGCAACACAATCACCTATCCACTGGATGTAAAGTTGCAACGCAACTAGGTAATCCATTCAGCTGCTCACATTGTTCCATTGTTCCATATTTCCTTTAATTCAAGATTTGTTCGGAGAAACCGATCACTGCAGCGGGCGAAATGTGCTGTTCAGATAAATAAGTGATCGCTAAAACGAAAATATCAAAAATACTTTTCCCTGTAGTTGTTGAGAAATCTAACAAATATACTAAATGTTAAAAATATACTCGTGTTTCAAATTAAAAACAATTTTTATTTATGTTCTATTAACGGGCAGTATATCGGACATCTTTATCACATGTATACAAAGATTCATTGCTGATAATTTTTAAATGGAAACTCATATTTCCATTCATAAAATCCAAATCCACAGCCGTTGAAATGAAAATGACATCAATTTCCCAAAAGCGTTCAATCGTAATGTCAGTCATGAAATTTTGTTAAAAAGAAAAAGGCTTACTCTAAAAAATAGTAGTTATGCTACAATTTCTATTTAATATAAATCGTAGAAAAATCGTACTTTATATAACCGTATTCGATATAAATCGTAGAATGTTATCACTGCATTTCAAGTATTAAAACAGTTATCTAAATGATATAATTAAAGATACAGCATTACAAAGAAATAGGAAATAAATTATAGCAGCCGGTTTTTAGAACCAGTTTGAAATCATATTGACGTCATATCTAGCAAACGATTTTTTTAATTATCTTTTTCCTGAATTGTTTTTTTGAAATTCAAACGTCAGTATTAAAATGGATTTTTTAACTTTAAAAACCAAGACCTCCCTTATCATATATCATGTTATCATTATCATGTTATTATGATAAGGAGGCCTTGTTAAAAACATGCAAATGAAGATACTACGTCATTTTAACACACGTTTAGTTAAAATTTTTTACATATATATAGAAAAAATTTCCGTTTTCTGATTAGAACGACGTCGATTTCAAAAATGCAAAAATATAGCGAGAAAATCTGAATTTTTATTGGCAAGTAAAAGCAAAATACACGCGTTATCACTTTTTTGTGGCGTTTTTTAGGGTGTGGCAACAGGAAAGAAACGATTGAATTAGAAAAAATAAAAAGGAGATATTTCTATAATGTTAAATTATGGAAGGTGGTGGAAAAAAGGGGTAAATAGTGGTCTGATTGATGATTTTTTTTAAAAGTAGACAGCGATCTTTTCCATGTTCTAAAACGTATGTACATCAAGATTCGTGCAAGTTGGTCAAAATTTGAAGATTTGTATAAAGGACATATACTCAGAGAACGGCTTTTATATATATAGATAATACAGACTTTTTAATTTCAAGAAATAAAAATTCTCCTAAATCTGACGTCACTTTCGATGGAAGAAACATAATGCATATTCAGATTAGGATCCGCAAATCTAGAAAAAAAAGCAAATGACTCCATTTCCATGTAATTACTGTAGATTTAATTTTTACGAAAGAAAATATAAGCCATACGTAATAAATTTTCTATAAATACAGACATTTTGTATACATTTATTCGGTTTTAGGTTTATCAGGAAAATTGTTTATTTATATTTTTTTTTACAGGCACCAAAGAAAACAAGGGTTCTCCTTTTTAACCCCTCCGAGACCGGCAGCTTTTACACAAATTGTATTCGGTTGGCACCACTTTTTTTTTTTTAAGTTACGTTTACTTACATAATGATGAATCCAATTAAATAAAGCTCCAATTAAAGAAAGCAAATATTACTTTTCTTTTTTAAAAGGTGCCTAAAATAAGTTATGTATACTCTTTTTGAAGGTGCATATATGCACCCATGGTCCCGAATGGGTTAAAGCCAAAGGATTTCATTATGATTGCGCGAAAGTAACGTTGTTTTTTTCTGATTGTCGTTTTAAAGATTTATGGGCAGGAATGCATAGAGCTTCGTTATTGTGATCGCCATTTTTTTTAGGATATTACAATTTTGTTTATTTTACCCGGAAGGCCTGTGGCCGCCCCTCCAGGTGGTCCGAAACCGACCCCTCGAGGGGAGGAGGAGACTTGGAGCCGGGCCGAGTTCGTTGTACACGAATGCGAGGGGGCCGGGTGGGGACGAATCACAACCTCCTAGAGTGGCTCGCGGTCGACAGGCCTCGAGTTCGGTGGCCACGGGTAACGAACGTTGTGCATGGGTGGTCATATTGAGTGCCGTGCTTTCACCCCCGGCACCCGGGTTCTCTGGGCAAGCCGGATAGCAACGGTCCATAGGTCGATCTCAGTGCCGGTCTACGGGACGGACGGTGTCGCTGAGTCAAGACTAGCAAATGTGATAGGACCCCATCCAACAATTGACTAAGAGGGAGCCTAAGGAGAGTGAGCGGGCTTTGTAGAACGGCGACTCGGTGACTCACTAGTAACGACGGGGTTCGCGGGATCGCCATGCAGGGTCTCCCGGAGCAACCGAAGGGTTGCGTCAGGAGGCTCATCCCGCCGAGATGTCCGTAGCTGGAGCAGTTGTGAGCCGACCCTAAGGTGGGTAGGGTTTGGTGGAGCCCTCGTCGACCAGGGAGCGGTCGCAGAGGGAGGCCAGTATAGCTCTGGTTGGCCGATGTCGTGCCGTAAACCATGGGAGGGGGTCGGCCGACAGGTCCGCTATTGAACACTATCTCCGCAGGGAACCGGGCCGGAGCTCGCCGACTAACGCGGCGGCGCTTCGAACCTTGGGGGAACCTTGGTCTGACCCAGATCCTGCGTGTCTTTGCGCTACTGGAGGTTGACGCGCCCAGTGGTGAGGATCTAGCGGCGTCTCAAACTAATTTTCGGACGCAACTAACAGGTAGCGGTCGGTCACTGCACGGGGTCTGGAGCATTCGTGATTGGGTACCCTCGACGGCCGTGAGGTAAGGTAGTGGGGGCCGGGCTTTTACCGGTCTACCGGGGCTTCTCCGCCCTCGGGTGAAGTCGAGTTGTGGGGGATCGGCGGGACTCCGGACCCTCCGACCCCCTAGCGAGGCGGGATATATCCCGTCTATGTGGAACTTTCTGTGCCCGCCTGGGGTCGCTAACGGCACCTAGTCTGGTCTCTCTTAACTTCCAGCGTCGAGCTGCGAGATGTACCGTAGATGAGCGGAGAGATTGGGCGAAAGACCCCTAGCGGGGAGATGTCTATGTCGTCAGAGGAGGAGTTACCTTGTCTCCTTGGAGTTCGCTAGAGGCGCATTTCATGATCCCCCGAGCGAGGCGTCGTCTTTGGCGTCAGGAGGGATTTTCCCCGACCCTCCGGGGCTTTTTAGTTAGGGCACCTCCCTCTCCTATCGGTTGGCTCACATATATGTCTTTGCCAGATAATGGTATTTGATCTTGTGAGCCCTCCGTAAAGTAACTCCGGCTTAGGAAACCTCGTGTAGGTTCGTGGGCCCGACTCCTTTATAGGTGTTAGGTTCCTGCGGGCTGTCGGGGCGTACTGGGTCGGGAACCAAGAGAAGGGACCATTTGGTTCTTTTAGCTGGGTGGTGAGGATTATCGAATTCGATCATTTCATCTTCTTTTGGGAATAACCGGCGTGAGGTGCGCTGGGCAGTGCGCCGGTTTGACCGGAGCTTTTGTGAGGGCTGCTTTGATGGAGCATGTCTGGCGGAGACCTTCGGGAAGCGTTGCGGGGCTTGTCTCTCGGGTAGTTCCGAGCAGGGGCAAATGGGCTTGTGAGAGTCTGGTACCGGGACGTGGGACACCCGTGTTACCCGGAAGGCCTCCCGGTTGATACGTAAAATGCCGGACGGGACTGCTAGTTAACGATATTTACAACATATGGCTTGGGATTATTCTCCCTTTGCATTTCTTTACTAGCTTCGATCTTTTTCAGATTCATTACACGTGGCACCGACAGCATCCATGGATATTTCATTCTATATTTTCCTAAATATACATTTAAATTGGGCCAAATTACTGGCTCTGTATTTGCTTATTTCGGATAACATGTAACCCCAAGAAAAATAATCTAGATTATTTAAATCGGGGGAACGAGAAGGTCGTTCATTTTTTGTTTTAAAAAATCGGCTAATTTGTCATAGTACTACTTTAGATTATTTTTGCGGTGTGAGCTAGTGCCCCCATCTTGCTGATAACAATAGTAGTACCCCTCCCTAAATATATATATACATATATATATATATATATCTACGATGTAAGGCATTATCGAAAATCTCAGTTAAAAAAATTATAAGTTGTATGGGAATATATTGTCCACTCTGAAAATATAAAATGTGATCTCATTACGTTCATTAGTTACAGATGTGTTCAAACCGCGAAAGTTATTTTAGGACCACACTGTATAAAACAATGAATTTTTATTTTATGATGCAAGCAGAAAACAATAACATGAAAAAAGATATATGAAAAAAAAGATACATCAAGCACTATTTCCACTATCTTCAAACAATACTGAAATGATGTTGTCCTGAGAGGTCATTTGTTCATCACTAGTTTTCCCATCCATTAAACCAGTAGAAATAAGACCAACAGCTTCTGATAATGAATCTATAGTCATGCCACTCAAATTTCCATCTAAATCCTTTGAATTGAAGTCTATATCTGAACTGTTTATAAGCGTATTAACTACAGGAACCAAAGCACCATCATCTTGCAACAATCTTACATTTTCTTGACATGACACTTGTTCATCAGCAGATTTTCCATCAATTGTATGATGAGTAAACGGTAAGACGTTTGCAGTCTCAACATTTACTGTTGAGACAGGATTTTTGGAATAAGGTGATGATGTACTTTCATTTCTAGTCACTCTTTTAAGAACAGATCTTCTAGATTCAGGTAGATCAAATTCACTCGCATTAACACAGCTTGGATGAAGCAGATTGGCAGCACCTATAAATTTTAATAAATTAAGAAGGAAATAAAATTGCATACAAATACAAAAAGGGTCTTCAAACTACTGCAAGGCACAGTGGAGTTTTTGAATCAAAACAACCCTGGTCAAAATTATTTCTCATGTTTTACAGATAAAATCATTGCTGTTGACCTAATATTAGTAAATACATTTAATTAATTTTATATACACATAAACGTATGCATTTACTTAAATAAATAAATATAAATTACAAAGTTTACTTAAATTTTTAATGTTTATAAGAGGAAAGTAATTGTTGATAAAGTTGTTTTGCTTACAAGCAACGTTTAATTAAATATGGTTAATTTTACTATATGTAAACTTTTAATTATTTATATAAACCAATGTATTAATAAATATATTATTTGGGTTTAGTATTTAACAAAGTTGACTTGTAGTGCAGAGATGCTGGTTTTTGAGTGTTTTTAATAGATTACCGAAACAATTTATATATTAGGTTGAGCAAAATGTTCTGGGAAATTTTTAATCTAATAGTTACCAGAATTTGTATCGTATATAGGAGTACTAGTATTATATCTGTAGGAGTTCAGAAATTTCGGCTCCAAAATGCCTATTGTACAATATGATTTGCGTGTGTTGATCTGTTATTGTTGGAGAAAAGGTCTAACGATTCTGAAAGCCGTCGATGAGATTACTAAGGTTGAAGGTGCTGGTACGGCGTTTGCAAGGAGCCACCATGGTACTTTCAGCAAAATCCGGAATCTGGCAGAACGATGGCAGAAAGTCGTGGACTATGATGTTCTCTACTTTGAAGAATAGTCCTTGTTGCTTTTGTTGTTAATTTGCGCATAACAACGCAACTTTCACAAATTTCCAAGAACTTTTTGCTCAACCTAGTATAAAAATGGCAACTATATGCGGAACATAAAAAAAACCTTGGGCTTCAAAACTATAACCAATACGACTAGGCTATATTTCAAAAATGGTCCGACACACCTTTAAAAATCTATATATCCAAATCAT
This sequence comes from Maratus speciosus, assembly GCA_963932465.1. NCBI lineage: Eukaryota > Metazoa > Arthropoda > Arachnida > Araneae > Salticidae > Maratus > Maratus speciosus. The sequence goes on along the minus strand of OZ010800.1, from coordinate 357,893,211 downwards.
TATATCTAAGTTAGAACTAAAAAAGATTAAAAAGAACACATTTTTATTTTAATTTTTTTATTACTTTAAAAATAAAGCTACTGAGTTCAACAATTCATGAAACCATTAAAAATACGAGGTGGAACCCGTCGAATTTCGACGAAAGAAAATGTTTACAAAGGAAGTGTTGCATCAAATTTATAATACATCGACAAAAAATAATAAGAATAAAAAAATCCATCTTACACTTGTTAATTTAACTCTCCAAAGACATATTTTAACCTAAGATTAACAAAATACTTTTTTCATAAACTTCAGCTGTTAAAATTATTGAAAAATTAAACTTTATTCATATACGTAATCAGTAACATATAATCAAGATAAGTAATTTTGATTAAGTTATTAATTGATGCTTGGTTACGGAATGAAAAATCCGCATAAATGATTTCACCTTGACATAATCATAGAATTTTCTACCTTTACTTCTAAACCGAATCAAGTCATTTTCCACGTTTCACATCCATATTAACCATTTAAAAACATTTTAACGCGCAATAGGTTATTAATAAATATTTTTTCAAGCTTGAAGTCACGTTTGTCAACTATTACAACTTTCCATGTTAAAATTCCCACTCGTGATTTGAGGTCTTAGTATAATATCTGTACCTGCACGTAAAAATTCCAGAAATTTATAACTTTTAGACGTATTTAAGGGGAAATATCTCGTTTTATCAAATAAAATTATCGTTTACTTTTAAATATGACGTCATTTTCAGTCGCTGAAATATTTTGCCTATTGTCTCAAACTCAATATCAGCAAAATGAAAAAATAGTGAAATATAAGAGCATCATCAGGGAAATTGTGTCTTTTTTAAAGCATAACGTCATTTGCTGTTCAAATTTTTAAAAATGATATTTTTAATTGCAATGAGAAAATGGCATCAGTAAGAATATAATCAATAAAAATAACTAATCCACTTTTAATAGAAATGAAGTACTTCAGTTGCCACGATTAGAAAATTGGTATTAAAAACTATAAAAAAATTAATATCTCAGAAATAAATTGAGATACAGCTTTCAAACAAATTGCATTTAAAAGTGCATTTTTCTCTGCATACGACGGTGTAAACATTTAAAATGTGGGATGTTTAGAAGTTTAAAAATTTGCAGTAGCGAAAATTGCAAAAGCGAAATTTCATTTCAAATTTCAAAGTGTTGCCATTCGCAGAATGACGTATGCGTTACGCACAGATATGTTTGTCCTTTATAATATAGATACATTTAAACACAATAACAAAGTTGAAACGTAGCAATAAAGCACGGCTTATCACAAAGAAACTTCCTCTCCAACTGAGGGTATAGGAAACGCTGGATATGACTCATGCTCTTGAAAGGGACATTGATGCACCAGTTAGTCAGCTATTATAAAATATGCGTTTTACAGTTGTCAAGCAAATTTATTTTTGAATTTTTGGCCAGGTTTTTGTCTCAAATACTCCACTGTGAAGCAGTTCACCATATATGCGGCCCGCGGCAGCAAGTTGTGAGTTAACAAGGCATTGGTCGGGCTTGCGTACAAGGAATGTGATATCAGAATCATGGAGTGTAGTGTGACGGAGAGTAGAGATCAGACGGGCTCAGCCGTTGCCATAGAAATACTCAAGACCAGAGGACACGAATTGTGACGTCATCACTAATCGACCGACTTCTCCCTAGGGTTGGAATTCACACCGGAAAATTTGAATAGCAATTTTCTTTTATTTTATTTATGGGATATCTACCATCATATAAAACAATAGTAACGATTTAAACTTACTGGTGAGAATGCGGAATTCCTACATAAAAATTCAGCCAGATGCGGAATGCCACAGTGTTGCATCATCTGGCGGATTTTTTATTGGGGGATTCCAAATCTCACCAGTAAATTTAAATAGTTATTACTGTTTTATAAGATAATATGCATTCTAAAAATAAAATAAAAGAAAATTGCTATTCAAAATTTTCCGGTGTGAATTCCAACGCTAGAGAGAAATCGGTCGATTAGTGATGACGCAACAACTACTGTCCTCAGGCCTTGAGTATTTCGATGGCAGCGACTCAGCCCCGAGCATTTAGAATTAATAGTTATTTCTATGTACGAATAAATTTTTTAATAAAAAAAATAACCTTGAAGCAATTTTTATGTCTTATTAACAATTTTTTACTGCGTACTTTCGGTATAGGCTCTAGCTCTGAAAAAAGAGCCCGAACAAATCTTTATATATATATATATTGTGCTTGGCTATTGGCGATTCAAGCGCTCGAATACGCCATCTAGTGGAGAAAAGATGTAGCTTCTCGCTTCAGGATAGTCCCGTGCAAGTGCATTGCATTACATGTATTTTAAATTTGTTCAGAATGATTATTCTTTTGCACAATTTGAGATTTCTTCTTACATTTATTTGTGTTCTGTCTTGTATGACAAAGTAAAAGTTGTCCAAATTTGAATATCTAAGACTTTCAAATGCATTTACAATAAGGAATTATTTCAATAGCGCTTTAGCATTAGTTAAAGGGAAATTAAAGGGACAATTTTCCTGTACCGAAGGCTGCGAGCAGCGCCTCTATAGGCCGTTTTAATTCCCAATGCTGCATATTGTTGACTCTTGACTCATATAAAAAACTTTTTAGGTAGATTTCGTATGAAATACTACCTATTACATTCTCCCCTATGTTGGAATTTCTGAAAAATTTTAGCAGATCTACACCGATCATGACCCCCAGAACCCAAACCACCCTCAGTAAAAAACTTTATCTATCTATCTATCTATCTATGTATATATATCACTTTCTTCTGGACACGATAACGTCCACAATTCTGCACAAATCTCTTCCAAACTGATACATTAAATCAAGGGGCATAAAAGCTCGGTCAAATTCGTTAATGGGCAAAATCAGACCAAGGGAATGGAAATAGGGAGGGGTTTTGTGAAAACCGAAAAGATTCTGTCTAAGTTTTACAAATTTCCATTGTTCCATTTTATTTTTGTTATTTAGTTTCTGCTGTTTTTTACTATGTTTTTGGAATCTATGTTAAGTGTGTTGGAGGGAACTGTATTTTTGTCAATTTGTTAATGTCATTTTATTCATAATTTTCACAATTTTTGTTGGTGGTCGGTAATGTTTACTTAATGGTAATAATATATATATGTATATATAACTTATTAGTAAACTATAACTTGTAACTAATAAGTATAACTTATTAGTAAAATAAAAACTATTATTATAATAAAAACTATTAATAACTTTTAATGGATTGAGTTTTAAAGCTAATACTGTTTAGAGATAGATATATGATAATTAAATTAAAATTAAAAATATGTTAATAAATATGTACAATTGTATTAGAAAAAAATAGTAATTGATATATTAAATCAAAATTATATGTAAAATGGTGAAATTGATGATTATTAATGTTTCACATAAATATTTGTACCTTGCTATAATATATCAGAATTTAAATTCCTGTGACAACATTGCATCATCATTTAAATTAATTTATAATTAAATATACACAGTAAAGCCCCGATTATCCGCGAGTGGGTGATTTGCGGTGCGGTTTATCCGCGAAGCGATATTTTTTCTTTTAATTCCAGCCAACAGCAAGGAAAATACAATAAGCCCTGCTAATAAATATAAACAGAAAAATTCATGTATTCGAAAGTAATAAGAATATTTCTAGATTCGGTTGCTATGTTTAAAATATCAGATATAAAGTCTTGATGTCTTTTCTTGATTTATTAACAAAACGTAAACACAGCAATTAAAATATTTAACAATTAAATAAGACTTATGATAAATTCCAGGGAAGCACATCAAGAATAGCTTCATTTTTGAGATAGAAAAGGTGTTTCCAAAGGAAGAAGCAAAAACAAGTGACTGATAAAAAAAAAAAAAAAAAAAAAAAAAAAAAAAAAAAGTGTAACTCAACACTTTTTGTACATTATGTATGGCATTGTTCCTGGTTTATTGTTCTTTATTTTAGTGATTTAGACGTAAAGCAAAGGTTTCTGCTGTACTGTGCATATGTATGTATTTTAAACGTTTTATTATGTTTTTTGTACATTAAAACATAGTTTTTATGTTGATTTTTCTTTTTTTCATGCTTGCACCCCATTTTTAGTTTTTTTCCGGTTATCCGCGGTGTCCTTGCCATCCAATTCCGCGGATAATCGGGGCTGTACTGTATATAAAAAAATATTAAAATTAAGATGCTAAGGAATTAATATTAATAATATTTAAATTTTGAAATTTATAAGTTACATTTAATGTGTCTACAAACTTTCTTAAAAATTAAATGTTAAATAATGAGTTTTTGTATAGAATAGATTTGAGATTTATATCTTTATCTACTTTTCTTTTTAGACTCTTAAAAAATGGCTCCTAAGCGAAATAATATGGTCCCTAATGTAGTTATTTAATTTTATCACTGGAAAAATATTTATTATGTTTTGCAAGTTGTAAATATCTATTAAAATCTTTAACCGGAAACGTGAAAATCCCGTGCACAAACAGAACACTGAATAATTTACCAAATAGTGAACTTAAACATTTAATCTTTAATAGTAATGCATTAACAGGACCAATTTTTTAATATAACTGCATAAAAATAAGTTTTGAATGTCGGAGAGAGAAAATATTAAGGGCAGATATGTAGACGCAACCATCTCACAGACGTATGTTTCAAGTTAAGGGTTAAGTTATAGCCAGCTGACATTTGATTTTTAATTATTTAATTTGTTTCTTTTATATTTTTCAAGTTGCAAATAATTACTTATGAGTATTATGACATTTATAGCAATATTAATTTAAAATGTTCTATAAAGTAATAAAGTAATAAGAGCTGAGTGGATGAACATGTTATGCTACATTTTCTAATTTTTTTTTTTTTTTTGTTGTTGTTATCTTTTGGTTGAAAGCGTTATGAAGTATCCTATCACCATGGTGAAGCTGAAATACTAAGATTATATTCAATCTAGAAGATTTTGGACATTATTCATTAATATTTAATATTTTAATATTCAATAATGTCAAAAATATTAATAATTTTTAATATTTGAAAATTAAATATGAATACGTTTTTCTGAGAGAGTTTAGTACCACACCTGTTAATATTTTAAACACATGGTATCAAACAGAAAATAAATCATTAAAATTTACAGCAAAAACTTTCACTTCAAATTTCTTCAAATGTAACTTTTGTTACTTAACATGTTCTTCCACTTAGCTCTTCAATTCACTTTTTTTTCCTTTTCATTAACGATTTGAATGAAATTTTGCAATCTTTTTATCCTCCAATCCAAGATTTTTAAAAACACCCATTCAAAAATAAAGTCCAGATGAAGAATTTTGTCGTTCCATATGTCGTGTTTCATATAGAAAAAGCAGTTGTTTCCATAGCAATAAAATCAAATTGACAGTGCTCAATCAGACTTATTTTTGAGCTTGAAACAATTGCAATCAATTTAAATTTTGTTTTAAATCGAAAAATATAATAGTTAAATTTCATTATAAATACATATAAATATATGTTAAAGAAAACTACAGATTAAACAAACTAAAAATGACAAAACTAAAGTTCTTTAGATTTAACTTATTTAAACAAATTCAACATTAAAAAAAAAATTCCTCAAAAAGTATTCGACATAACAGCGTATTTTTTAAAATTTTATTTCATCGCCAAATAAACGAAATTTTCATTATTTTTTTACGGAAAATAAAGCTTAGTAAACGATTTGTCCAGCACACCCAATTTTTCTAAGTTATGGTTTGGTTTTCTTTAATTCGTCCTCTTCGCTCCCTCCCCATTTCTCTCCCCTTTATTTGAACTCTCCCGGAGCATCTGGGCGTTTTTTGATTGGTCTCCCTGTGAGCACGTGAGACCGATTCCGTGGTTGTTTATCAACAGTGATTTTCATTTCGCTGTAGACGGTCGGGATGTGAGGAGCGCCTTTTGGTTCTGCCTCCCCCTTCTTTTATTCCATAGTTTTAATTTATTCTTATCTTTGATTTATAAGCACTGATGATGGGGCCTTAGAGGCTTCGAAATAGCTATATGCTTTTTAAAATTACATTTGTGTTTTGTAAACGTTGTTTCTCTCTTTTTAATATATTGACACAAAGTACAATCCTCCCCCCCCCCCCCGTTTTATGTAAACGAAATTAAGTTGCATTTATTCAAAGCGTTTTTTGACATACCAGAATTTCGTGAATAAACGAAATTTTTCACATACCAGAATTTTGTGAACAAAGATCGTCTATCTGAAGAATCCTAGGAACGCGAAAAGCTTCAAAATTCGAATTCTTAAGAGCCTCACCTTCTGGATCTAAATGACAAAGAAAAAAAAACACTTTTTAATTCTTATCTTCATTATAAAATTGAATCTTTAATACCGTAAAAAGTACAAAGAATAAGAATGAAATTAGAATAATCATTTTTATTTTATTTTTCCAGGGAAATCAAATACTAAAAGAAATTAAGTTGCATTTATTAATTTTTATTTGACATACCAGAATTTTGGGAACAAAGATCGTCTATCTGAAGAATCCTACGAAGGCGCAAATCTTCAAATTTCGAATGCTTAAGAGCCATACCTTCTGGATCTAAATAAATAAAAAAATAATAATGCGTATCATTAATAAACAACTGTCTCTCCAATTCCGTAAACATACAAAGAATAATCTATATTAATAAACGGAAGGTGTTTGTCTGTGCGTTTGTTTGGTTGTTTGTTAGATATGGCTAAATAAATCTATCGCACATAGATGTCTGAAAATTCTATTTGGAAAAAAAGACTGGCCCAAGTGCTCCTAAGGATCAGATTTTTAATTTTTTTTAAAATAAAACACCGAGATATTAGTAAAAAAAAAAAAAATTAAAATCGCAAAATGATGAATTCTCACCATGTCGCAGAATGTGCCTGCATCTGTCCGGTCGTTCCTCGTTCTTCAAGCAGAGGACCTCAGGTCGGGTTAAGTCAGAATAGACCCGATGTAGGACTTTACTCTGAACACAGACATGTACCATGTTTGCAAATTCAATAAACTGTATTAAAACTTTTGTGTTTTGGTGACAAATATAGACTGATCTGTGTGTGCTGTGTACACTGTGAGATAGATCTGCGTGTTCACTGATCTCATTCTCAACTGCAACATTATTAGTAACTTTTGTTAGTTAGGACAAGAAAACAATCCAGCACCTTCAAATACGTACATAATTAAGTTTAAGATGTTGTTGAGAATTTCGCACGATGAATTAAAATAAGTATAATAAATTGATTTCAGTTATTAATTCCGTATTATTAATACAGAGTTCAGAACTATTATTTACTTCCGCAGACGATAAATCGCCAAATACGATAACCCTATGCTACTTCCTATTTATTACTTTCTTCTATGCTACTTCCTATTTATTACTTTCTTCTATCTTCAATAGAAGAAAGTATTGTAATCGAAATTTTTTTTCGACTCCCGGTTTTCGACGGATTTACACGTTTTAGGGGTCAGAGATCCCCAAAAAACATGTTTATAGAAAATGTCTGTCAATCACCATTGTACCATCAAAAAGTGTATGAAGTTATGCATAGAATTGAATCAATTTTGCTTTTTAAGTTTTTGGCTATGGCAAGCAGGTTCTTCCTTCATTTCGAAAAAATCCACCGGAAGGGGGCGCTGTAATAGCGATTTTTGTGCGATTTTGAATATTGTACCATCGCAAAGTGTATGAAGTTATGCATAGATTTGAACCAAATTTTTTTTCTAAGTTCTTGGATACGGCAAGCAGGTCCTTCCTTAATTTGGAAAAAATCCGCCGGTAGGGGGCGCTGTAATAATGATTTTTGTGCCATTTTGAATATTGTAACATCGAAAAGTGTATGAAGTTATGCATAGACTTGAACCAAATTTTTTGTGTATGTTTTTGGTCATGGCAAGAAGGTCCTCCCTGAATTTGGGAAAATTTCGCCGGAAGGAGGCGCTGTAATAGCGATTTTTGTGCCATTTTCAATACTGTACCATCGAAAAGTGTATGAAGTTATGCATAGAATTAAACCAATTTTTATTGTGTATGTTTTTGGTCATGGCAAGAAAGTTTTCCCTGAATTTGGAAAAATTCCACCGGAAGGGGGCGCTGTAATAGCGATTTTTGTGTAATCTTCTTAATTTTTCGTAGTTCTATTGCACACCGGTGGCTCGTGAATCGACGGGAACTTCCCATCCTGATAAGCCGACTATTCGTGATTTTAATAAATATCATGATCGAGATTAACTCGTTTTTACTCCGATCAATTGACTGAAGCAGAAATTTAAGCTGAAAGTCAAAGTTGATATCGTATTGAACTAATAAAAATGAAATATTGACATCTGTAACAACATTTTGAAATATTAAAAAATATGAGATAGCAGAAAGTTTTGAGATTGGCACATCTTACTAGTTTTTAAATGATTATCTAAGTTACTGGAAATGCTATTTTATATTAGAAAAAAATGTTTACTGTTATGTCAGCAGGAGTTGATAGATTAAAAGTAAATTTGCTTGAAAATTGGTTTTAAAAATCAAAAAGTCTATAAATTAAGTTATAGTTTTCAAACAAACTTGCACTATTGGCTTTTAAGTGTCAGTTCCACAAATAAAGTATTGCCATTTAACCCACTAATGCCCACTTATGGTAGCATTTCTGCTACCATAAGTTCAGCTTTAATTTTTAGCACGAAATTTCACAAACAATGTATATTTTTAGTCATTACAGAAATAATTGCTCCTTTAGATAATATTATTTATTAATCTTTTCACCGTCCGAGTGTTTTCCTGTATTTTTATAAAAATGCTTGTAAATTCCAGGATATATATATTTATTAATCGCAGTTTGATGCCATAATATCTTTAATGTCACTTTTTTTTATATTGTAACGAATTCGTCGCTACTCCAGTTATGGATCTTCTGTCGTGTCGTTGGCCAAGGTCCGACCGCTGGGGGCAGGGGCGCGAACCGCGGACGCGTGCGTGCCGATTTCTGAGCGAATCCTCGGAACTTCTATCATCTTTAGGTAGTCGCAGGCCGCGAGTGGTATCCGGGAAATCAAAGTCAGATTCAGACAGTAGTTATTCCAATAAAGACACAGTTTTTCCGGGGACCTGATTTATTGTTCCTTTGTTACATCCTTTTGAGAAATCAGGCCCCTTTTGGCTTGAGAGCTGCTAATTTACTTTATGGACATCGGGCTTGGGAATTATGTGTACCGCTAAGCGATACTTAGAGAGCCGAGCGTCGTGGAGTTAGGGCATTCTTTTGATGGTCAAAAGCCCTGTCCGGGGACCTGTGCATCGGTATAAATATGCTGTATTTCGCATTATTCCAGCTAGGGGCCGTTGAAGTCAAAGGAGGCGTCTTTAAACTATAATTGGTCGTTAGCTGAATGATTGACTGCCCGGGATACAGGCTGTGGTTTGAGTTGGCCGATCGAATGCAGCAAGACTTATAAATTGCACTTATTCAGCAAAAGTATTCTTATGAGATGTGCCAAAACGATCTCTAAAAGTTATAAAATGCGATGCGGGAAAACTGACTTAACAGGGGCAACCTCATTCAATCAACTGAGACACAATTACAAAAGCATTTTAAAAGTTTTAATTTTAATTTTCTAAATTTAAATTTTAAAAAGGGACAAAAAAAAGGGGATTTTAAAAAGGGGCTTTTTTATCATTTCATATCCCCCCCCCACTAAAACAAGGGCCACAGGGCTCGCCTGCAAGACCTGTGGGTCTTATCTCGTAAATTTAACCCAGGGTGTTTTTTTTTTTTTTTTTTTTTTTTGCTCCAGCTCTCAAGTCAATTGGACCTATTTTTACATTCATATCAAGTTACATAAAAATATTGTTCACATAAAAATATTGGTTACACTAAAACATTGGAATTCTTTAAATGGTGCTGCAGCAAAATAATAAGGGGACAGTCTCGAGACATGGGACCTTTAATTACACCAAACTGTCTCTAAAGCAAGTCTTTTGGATGTTTTTTGTAAATGTCTCTGGGTATTGTCCATTGAGAAACATCCTTTTTTGGTGTAAAATTGTAACATTAACATATACAGAATATATAACATATACTAAAATACTCAAAGATAAACCTACTGAAAACTATATAACATATTCAAATGTAAAAAATATTTACAAATACAAAATATTCAAAATTATAAAATATTCATTAATACAAAATGTTCAAAAATATAAAATATTCAATAATACACAATATTCAAAAATATAAAATATTCAATACTACAAAATGTTCAAAAGTATAAAATATTCAATAACATAAAATGTTCAAAAATATAAAATATGCACTAATACTATCAACACAAATATATTGTCTACCAAAATGCAGTTTGGCAAGTTTGCATTTCTAAAAATACTGAATTTTCACACTGAGCTAACATAAAAGTAAAATACACTGTAATACTAGACTTTACTACTTCTTTGATGCAGCCAAGGGTTATTTTTATGAAAAACAAACTAAGTTGCCTTAAAAAAAAGGAAAACTATAGCTAAAAAATTATAAATATGCGTTTGCTATAATTTTCACCATGCCCAGGGTCAGTGTGACATGGATTTTAATACTCTGAGGTGAATATCCTCCCAAAAAATGTGCCTCTTGCACAACTGAAAAAGGAAGGTGGGCAATCGACATTCACCTACAGAGGGGAAGCGAAGCAGTTTTGCCAGATTCTCCGTTCAACCTGGAAAGAGAATCTGGGAAAACAGTCCGGCTAAAGATGGGTGGCCACGGAGCGGAGGACCCCTTCATAGGTCACAAAATTATCATAATAATATAGTTATAAAAAAAAACAAAAATTCTAACAGTACTTTTAAACTGTCATCATCATTCTACGCCGCCGGGGAGTTAGGTTACACGCCCAGCTGGGTCCTCGTCCAAATGCTACGAGCAAGGGGAACGATAGGAAAGCAAAAACAAAAAATTGAAAGATGAAAGAGATAGATTGGGTTTTATTCATGGTTGAGCTTAAGGTTTTGAGGTGGGTGGTAGTATCTTAACTTGGAGGAATGGACAATTTCAGAATTTCTCTTAAAATGTGGACTGGGTTTATCAATTTCAAAGGATACATCAGAAAGTTGTTTTAAAATGGTGTATGGGCCAGAGTATGGCGAAGTCAGTTTACGGGTATTAGGATAATGAAATTCTTCATACATTACAATGTCACCAACTTTAAATTTTACAGGAAGGAAACGAGCATCATAACGGACTTTATTCTTTTTATGGTAAGCAATTGTTCTCTCTTTAGCCAATTTTCTAGCTTCCTCCACAGGGGGATAATAACTATTATTTGGTAAAGGAGGATCATATGGTAATTTTCCTAACAATAAATAACTAGGGGTGAACTGGGTTACAGAATGGGGAGTATTATTATATTCATATAAGACTTCATCTAAAAGCTTAGTCCAGGGTATTTTCTTGGTTGTGGAATTGACTTTACATTTTAATCTAGTGACAATAGTCTGATTTAGGCGTTCAATTTTCCCATTCGTTTCTGGGTGATGGCTGCTTGTTAATCTGTGTTTTACATTGTAAGTACGAAGAAATCTTTTAAACCTGGAAGCCGTAAATGCTCCATTTCTGTCGGTTAACAATCTATTTGGTACTTGTATCTGAAATAATTGCTTCAAAATGTTTGTATAAGTTTCGGTGGTTACACTTTTTGACGGAAAACCCCACACATAGCGAGTTGCATGGTCAACGACTAAATGCAAATATTTTTTTGTAGAATTGTAATAATTAAATCCGCCAACAGAGTCTACTGCTAAACATTCAAAAGGTATATCTGTTGGGGGCATTAATTGCAATAAGCCAAATCTTTTTTGCCTACATTTTTTGTTTATCTGACAAGTGTGACAGTGTTTTACAAAATTTTCAATGTCCTGATTAATGTTAGGCCAATAATACTGCAGAGAGATTAAATTTATCATCTTATAAATTCCAGGATGGCCAAATTGTGTGTGGGTTTTTTCTAAGAGGGGTAGACGTAAAGACATGGGGACCACAATCTTATACAAACTTTTCTTTCTAATTACAACAACATCATTTATCTCAGTGTATTTTTTACCATCAACTGTTACATTTTCTTTTCTCTGATTGTCTCTTACTTCATTCAAGTCAAGGAGATGTATAATATGGGGTAAATTTTCTGAAACAGGCTGTCTAGATAGCATATCAGCTTCAACATTAGTGGAGCCTTTTTGGTATTTAATTTCATAGTCAAACATACTAAGTTTTAGGGACCAGCGGAAAAGACGTCCTCTTAAATTTTTAACACTTTTGAGCCAGGTAAGTGCCGCATGGTCTGTATGTATGACAAATTTTTGACCGTGTAAATAATGATAAAATTTATCTAAAGCATCCACAATCGCCAAACATTCTAACTCAGTAATTGCATAATTTTTTTCATAATCGCGAAGATTTCTAGAGTGATATGCTATAGGATGTAATGTTCCTTTTTCATCAACTTGTTTCACAACACATCCCACTCCATGACTTGATGCATCTACAAACAAATGACAAGGTGTTTTGGGATCAAACAACTTTAATATAGGTTTTTCAATTAAAGCATTTTTTAACTTTTCGAAAGAATTTTGACAATTTTGGTCCCATACATAGGGGACATTTTTCTTCAACAAATTGTTGAGAGGGTATCGAATGTTAGCATATTTTGGAATAAATTTGTGATAAACGTTTATAGATCCCAAAAAACGTTGTAATTCTTTTACATTCGTAGGTGGTGTTAATTTCTTAATTGTCTCTATATTAGGGTTGTCAGGTGTGATACAACCATTCGAGACTTCATATCCTAGGAAATTAATTTTGGATTTAACAAAATTACACTTTGACAATTTTAGTTTAAGGTTTTCTTGGACACAGATATTAAATAAGGTCTCTAAATGACACAAATGTTCTTCTTCATTTTGGGAGAATACAATAACATCATCAAAGTAACTACAGGCAAAGTCAATTTTGTATTTATTAAGGATTCTTCTGAGGGTACGGTTAAACCAAGCAGGCGCGTTTTTCCATCCGAATGGTAAACGATTCCACTCATATAATCCAAAGGTAGTGGCAAACGCCAGCTTCTCCGTATCTCGAGGGTGGATAGGGATGTGCCAATATCCACTGGCCAAATCAAGAGTGGAAAAAACTTTAGCATGTGCCAATTTATCTAACAGGGTGTCTATTCTAGGTAAGGGTTCTGCATCTGTTTTTGTAATGGCATTCAATTTTCGAAAGTCAATACATAACCGGGTTTTCTTCCCTTCTTCACGTTTATACACCAAAGTTACGGGTGATGAATAAGGGGAATAGCTTTCTTTAATGATACCGGCTCGCAATAAATTCTGAATTTGGTCTTTAATTTCTTCTTCTTCCTTAGGGGAAGTGCGATATGCTCTTAAAGAAACGGGGAGGTCTGATGTTAACTGTATTCTCTGGGGTTCAATGTTTACACAACCTACATCATATTTATCTTTAGCAAAAATACAGACATATTTGGCTAGAAGAGCAGGTAATTGTTCCTTGACAGTCTGAACATTTGGCACATGTTCAGTGGTCTCGAACAACTCCGGCTCAAAATTTTCTTCGAATATCTCTGCATTTTTAACTGTATTTTCCATTTCTGGCTGGTTAGTATATGTTTCTGATAAATGTAAGGTATGATGAGATGAATTTGTTGAAATATTGTCCATGAGAGGTACTTTCTTTTTCTCTTGCGTGATTTGCATTTTAACACAGTCAATATTTAATTTAAACAGTTTACAGTGGGGTAGCCCAATCAAAGCATAAGGTAAGTGATTATTAATTATAAAAAGTTCAACGTTCTTAGAGATATGTCCTAATTTCAAACTAACAAGGCATTTTTCTTTCAAAGCTAGAACACCTTGTGTTTGTGTGACCGATATACTCTGCTGAACTTTACATATTTTTAGGTTAAGTTTGTGGGCTAAATGATAAGGAATAACACTGATAGAACTCCCTGTATCGATCAAACAAGGTAGTGAGCCTTCACTTTTTAAATCAGTAATTTTTTGACAATTTCTATTTGATTTTTTGTAGCTAGCTTTTTCTTTTTGTACATGTCCGGACATAAGAAACCGTCATTGATTACTAGATATATTTTCAGATGACTCATTAGCTCTCTGATCTGGGTTGGGGTTCGCAAAATTCATATTGGGACTAGGGGTTGGAACTGCTAAGACTTGTTGTCGAAAAGGGCAGTATTCCACCCAATGATACGCATTTGGTATTCCTATATTAAAACAAACTTTGCATGGGGAGGGTGGCAAAGTGGTCTGGTGATGTACATTTGGTCTCGGTTGACCATTTGTCGTCGGTCTAACTGTATTTTGGGGATTTCGTGCTTGATTAGAAGCAAAAGGTCGAGTCGGGGGGTTTTGATAGGGAACTCTGTAGTTCCACTGCCGGTTATAATTCTGTCCTGTCTCATATGGGGGGCGAAACGGTCGCCATTGTCGATACTGATTGGGGTTTTGTGGGCTTGCATCTATTTTGCTCTCATTTCCTTTTCTGTCCAGTTGCAGCTTGCAAATTCTGAATACTAATTCACGCCATGAATGTGTATTTGAGGGGTTGCTTGCAATAACTAGCTTTTGCATTTCTAACGGCAAGCCCTCCGTTAATCCTTCCAAGATAAGCTTCTGGTCTAACCCTAAGGTTCTCCCTATTTTAGTCTTTTTCTGATAGTATTCGTTCAGGTCCTCTCCAATCTTGTATCCAATACGGGAAAAATCAGTTAAAGAAAGAGTGTCGGGAATTTCGTAATGTTCATTGAACAAAGTGACAAATTCGGACCAATGCAGCACATTTAAACAATTATTAATGTACAACGTAAGTGCACTGTCTTTTAAGTATTTCTGTATGTGCCTAATTTTCCAGAAGTCGTCTTTTTCCTGTTCTACACAAACACTCTCAAAATAGGCCAGCCAAGCGGTCCAATTCATATTTGAATTAGGCGAAAACGCAATAATATCAGGTTCTATGGACATTTTCGGGCTAGCGGTTACTGAGTTGTGACCAGACCCAGCTTGAGCTGACAGGGTCTGTTCACCTAATGTTGTTACATTATGTGTCTGTGTGGCAATCTCGGACTTCTGAGTATCTTTCTCTTTATCTGATTTGTTTTCTAAGTCATTCTTTTCAGGAGGGGGAGTGACACTCATCTTGAAATACAAAATATTACAAGATTACACAAAAATATAAGGCACAATTTAAAACAAATAAAAATGGAATATTTTTCAAAAAAATTGCAACACAATATTTGTAACAAAAATGGGCTTAACTCTAAATAAAATTCAAATTTAATACATCATTTTTTTTTTTCAAATAAAAATGGAATATTTTTCAAAAAAATTGCAACACAATATTTGTAACAAAAATGGGCTTAAATCTAAATAAAATTCAAATTTAATACATCATTTTTTTTTTCTTTCAAATTGAGATTTAAAAAAAATGAACTTTGAACTAAAGTTTTAAAATTCTAAAGATTTAAATACTGTCTAAATTTCAGAAAATTACTCTTATAGCAAAAATAAATAAAATAAACGTTGTCTTATTCTAATTTTGGCTATTAAAATGACAAACAATTAAAAAACTACCTTTTAAAACTGTATTCTTTTTCTCTTTTTTAATTCAAGAATAGATTAAAATGGTCTTACCTTCAACAAATCTATTCAAGGACAGCCTTACATATCCACAAACAAAACAACAAAAAAAAAACAAACAAAAAAAAAAAAAAACGATCTTCATAAAAATTTCCAGGATTAAATTTACTCCCTGCATAAAAAAAAAGAAATCATTTTCTCTTTTTCTTCTTAACACAAATCAGTGAGTTATCTGCCGGTAGAAAATTCGTTTTTCAACACGGTTCTTCATTTTGACCTGGTGACCCACTTTCTCAGCTGATAACGTCCATGGCTGGGCTGGGAGGAGAGAGTTTTATTTTTCTTTCTTGCAAAGACTGTTTCAGAGGCTTGTTCGTTGGAGAAATAATTGATTTTCAGTAACAGATAATTTTTTCTTGATTGCTAGGCAGATGAATGTTTTTCCCGTTCTTTTTGACCAGCCTTTTCCTTTTAATGACCAGATTTTTTTCTTTTTAATTAATTGCTAGGGAATGACACTTTTTTTTTTTTTTCGTTTTCTTTTTCACTCATGGAAGGCAGAAAAAGGATTTGAAAACTGTTCTTTTTAGAGATTTCTTTCGTCACTTGTTACACACCTCTTGAGTTTTGTTGGAATTAATTGCTGGTTAAATAAACAGTAGATACGTCATTTTTTAGGACTTCCTTACACATTTCGTTGTTGTTCTTGCTGGAATTAATTGCTGGAACTCTGGGATTTGAGCCGCGCAAATAAACCGTCGTGCCGACTTTTCAATGTAACGAATTCGTCGCTACTCCAGTTATGGATCTTCTGTCGTGTCGTTGGCCAAGGTCCGACCGCTGGGGGCAGGGGCGCGAACCGCGGACGCGTGCGTGCCGATTTCTGAGCGAATCCTCGGAACTTCTATCATCTTTAGGTAGTCGCAGGCCGCGAGTGGTATCCGGGAAATCAAAGTCAGATTCAGACAGTAGTTATTCCAATAAAGACACAGTTTTTCCGGGGACCTGATTTATTGTTCCTTTGTTACATCCTTTTGAGAAATCAGGCCCCTTTTGGCTTGAGAGCTGCTAATTTACTTTATGGACATCGGGCTTGGGAATTATGTGTACCGCTAAGCGATACTTAGAGAGCCGAGCGTCGTGGAGTTAGGGCATTCTTTTGATGGTCAAAAGCCCTGTCCGGGGACCTGTGCATCGGTATAAATATGCTGTATTTCGCATTATTCCAGCTAGGGGCCGTTGAAGTCAAAGGAGGCGTCTTTAAACTATAATTGGTCGTTAGCTGAATGATTGACTGCCCGGGATACAGGCTGTGGTTTGAGTTGGCCGATCGAATGCAGCAAGACTTATAAATTGCACTTATTCAGCAAAAGTATTCTTATGAGATGTGCCAAAACGATCTCTAAAAGTTATAAAATGCGATGCGGGAAAACTGACTTAACAGGGGCAACCTCATTCAATCAACTGAGACACAATTACAAAAGCATTTTAAAAGTTTTAATTTTAATTTTCTAAATTTAAATTTTAAAAAGGGACAAAAAAAAGGGGTTTTAAAAAGGGGCTTTTTTATCATTTCATATATTTATTAATCGCAGTTTGATGCCATAATATCTTTAATGTCACTTTTTTTTATATATGGTTCAAAATAAAATTCTGTTTAAAATATTTTTGCCTACAGCTATTTTAACATGATTTCTAGAAACAGAAAAATCCGGGGCAGCCGGTTAAAGGATTAATTTTGAATGCAGATGGATCACTAAGTAAGAAAAAAATTAACTTGAAGCAACATGTTTTACAAACATTTCAAAATGGCATTTACAGTGGTAAGTTTTTTGCTCGATTTTTCAAATGTTTTATTAAAATAAAACTAAATACATATGATATACAGGTTTAAAAAGAGTTACTTCTGTTCTCTGCACAAAAGAGTTCAATGCAAATTTGTTTTTCAATTGTAAAATAAGTATTTAAAATCAAGCTAGCAGATTCGCTACCATAGGCATTAGTGATTATGAGCCCATGGAAACATTTTTGCTATCACATTATTATCAAAGGAAATTTGTACTTCTTAGTGTTAGATTTGTACTTAAGATATTTGTTTACTTTTAATTCACATGCTCATGATATTAACCCCTTGGGGGCACGTATACGTGCCGCATGAAGCGCTCAGAATCCTTGTTTTTCTTTAGCAGTAAAATTTTGCTGTAAAATTTACCTTATTTAATCAGCGCATTTTCTCGATTAAAGAAAACATAAATTTCTGTTTTTAAAAAAACGGCGACAAAAGATTAAAAATTTCGTAAAAGGTTCCCGTTGCGAAGGGGTTAAATAAATCGGAATTAAATTAGTTGAAATTTATAGTTTGAATTTACAACAAAATGAAATTATTTTTGTGCTTACATTTTTTAACAAAATATTGAAATTCCTTTTTAATATATAAATAGGGAAAATTATGAAGTAAATCCAAATTAATATTTTGAACTTTATATTTTTAAGTATAAATATAAACATAAATTCTGACTATAAAACGTTTTTTGTTTAGCAGTATCACTCAAGATTATATTTAGTATGTTTCTTCTGTGTGGTATATATTACACTAGCCTGATCCAACACCCACTTGACATAAAGCCTTTGGGCGATTTTGTGACGTCACTCTTAGACGACCTACGTTCTTTTTCCCCCGGTGGAACTCTGCCCTTTTCTTTGAGCTTTGAAAAATTATTAACTGTTATTTAATTTGTAATTTTTTCCACTGCATAGTCTTTTTAAATAGAATTAAATTAAACACTTATTTTTGTATGTCCTTCCTACTTTGTAAACAAAGGTTAATTTTTAAATACATATATAACAATTTATTTAAAGATTTTCCTAATCAGTTATATTCCAATTTTACGAAATACACATTAGTAGACAAAAAAATTAAATATTTGGCTAGAGATTTTCATTTACACTAGGTAAATCAGATTAATTTTAAAAGAGAAAATTAATAAAACATTAATGCATTACTTTTATATTAAAAAAGTAATTATTGTGAAAAAATATAACTCAGATGTATCTCATAAAAAATCACTTTCAAAAATCATCTTTTAGTGAAACTAATTTGTATTTTCAATTTTTTTTTTTTTTTTTTTTTTTCAAGCGCTGTTTGTTTAACATTTTTATAGATAATGGGAAAACCACTTTATAATGAGGTAAGTACTTTTTATCTTGATAAATCTTTTATGCATTTACTTATTTATATGTTTTATCTGCTTTTAATGTATTGTTTACAAAGTATATAAGTTATTTTGATAATGTTGAATATAAGGTAGCTTTAAATATAAAAAAGCATAAAGTAATATTGCTATGTTTATTACTCTTAATTGTATAGATACTAATAATGTTTAATAATACATAATTTGTTGGGCATTATATTTTTCTATTAACAATCAAATCAAGCTTCAAAATACATTAAGTATCTTAAAAAATTATGATTATTATTTATCATTCATATTCGATAAATGTTAAAATATGTCCAGAACTGAAACATAAGAATTAAAATACCAACAAATTAAGAATTAGGCGTTTAGTGAAATTCTTAAATTCTTACTTTATTACTTTAGTGAAAAAGTAATAAAGTAAACAGTAATGCTAAAATTATTCATTATTTATTGTAGTTTAATTTAATTGAAAAAATATTATGTTTTTTTTTTTTTTTTTTTTTTTTTTTTTTTTTTTTTTTTACTTATATCGTTATTATTTATCCTAAAACTTAAAAAAAAAAAATAGTATGCCAGATGAAATATTCCCTTAATTTTCAAACCATTATTAAATACATCTAATAAAACACATACTGAAATTTATAAAGATTCATAAACATGTTCCATATACAAATTGGCAATAAAG
Organism: Maratus speciosus; assembly: GCA_963932465.1. Taxonomy (NCBI): domain Eukaryota; kingdom Metazoa; phylum Arthropoda; class Arachnida; order Araneae; family Salticidae; genus Maratus; species Maratus speciosus. The sequence goes on along the minus strand of OZ010800.1, from coordinate 357,873,635 downwards.
TTAATATTATAGATGGAGATTTTTAGGGAAATTCAAGATAATTTTGTCAGTATGTGGCAACTAATAAAAGTGAATATTTCATTATCTGAAAACGATATGCACTTTACATAAGTTAGAATATTAAATTTTTAGATTTGATAAATTTTGAAATATGTATGGTACCAAAAAATGTTAAATTAAAAGACAAAAATTAAATATCAAATATTTTAATAATATTATGCATTATTCAAAATTGTTTAAAACTCACTTTGATTATTAAAATAATAATAAAAAAAATTAACATTACATTGACACATCTGACTTAAAAAAAAAAAATAAATATCAATTTTACCTATCTGACTTAAAAAACAAGTATTAGTATTTATTCTATAATTTAAACAACTGAAATATATAAAGGTAAAATGTAGTATATAAATTGGCAATAAGTTATCATAGTTTTATACATGGACTAAAATAATAAATTTTATTAATCTTTCATAAGTTTTAAAATACATGGAATAATAAAATTCGGGAATTAAAATACCAATAATTTAAAAAATGGGCGTTTAGAAAAATTAAAAACTAAGGGAAAAAAATAAATTGTAATAATGGAATTATTCGTTATTTTATATAGTTTCATTTGATAAAAAAAATCATGTTATGTATATTTTTAAGTCTGACTATATTATTTATTATAAAATTATATTAAAACAACAAAAACAATATGACATAAGAAATTCATTAAATATCTCATTAAATGAAATATTCCTAATCTTCAAAGTATTATTTAAAAAAAAAACCTAATTAAAAACATAATTAATATTTATAATAGCAATCTGTAATTTGTTGGACATTATTATTATTATTATTTTGACGATCAAACTAAACTTTAAACTACATTAAATATTTTTAAAATGTATTATTATTATTATTATTATTATTAATTATCCTTATTTTTTATATACTTTTTACTGTATAATTTTTTACTAAATCATTATATTTACATGCATGACTAAAATAGTATTTTCTGTATTTTGCTATGATTTAATTAAAATTTTGAAAATAATATGTCAAAGTAAGTACCATTCAATTAATCTTTAAACCATTAAAATAATAATAATAATAATAATAATAATGTAAGCAAAGCAATGCTTTCTTGGTAACTATGACTATATATTTCACCCGAATAAGACATATTTTAAACATAATAGATATTAAATATTTTAATTTCATTAAGTTTAAAATATGTTGGGGTACATAAATTATTAACATAAAGCTAAAAGCTAAATTATTAAAAATTTAATAATAATAATAATAGAATAGAATAACTAAATGACAGCAATAAATATATGCGTTATTTAACGTAGTTTAAAGTGTAAGAGCAATGATATCATATACACATAAATGTTTATAGTTAATACATACAATTATTTTAACATAATAACAAAGTAGTGAAGTTGCTTTGCTTTTCTTTCGTTTTAAAAATCAGTATCATGACCTAAACGATAAGATTTCAAGAATTCCGCACTTTAAAAGGTAGTCCAATTAATGAATGATTAATTAATAAATGAATTCAACCATTCTGATTTCTTAAAATAATATGTATAAGGCAGCTATTTTATATTACCAATTGTTATTATTACTACCACTAAATGAAAATACACTTATGCTTCAGTCATGTTTACGTATACAAATATAAGAATATTTGAAAAAAAATGAGCCGGTAAAAAACAACATAGCATAATTGCATTCCGAAATAATGAAATATTACATATTAAACGCCTCCCCCCCCCCCCCAAAAAAAAAACAAACAAAAAAAAACACCCACATTAAGTTGCAGAACACGTGGTGACTTGTATATCTTATATTCAACACATCAAAAGCAGATAAAAAATACTAGAGGGTTCACATATAAATAAATATATTTATGCAATATTTAAGATTAATAAAGATAAAAAATTTTACCTTATTATCAAGTGGTTTTCCTATTATCCAACAATGCTTTGGAACAAAACATTCAATTTCAACATCGATGAAATACACGCTCAAGCAAGCAACGCTACTATGCTTGTTACTGATCGTAATTAAAATCTCCCGTACGAGGGCGCTGTGTCAGCGCCGTAATTTTATTTATTATTCCAATCGTCTGCGTGTTGACGATAGATTGTAATTTAGTTACTAGTGAGTGGAAACACTGAATTTTTGTTGTTGTTGTTATGGAGATAATGGAATGTTTGATTTGGAAACGGCCAGAGAGACTGTTTCACTCTTAACAATTATTGTTTTAAAATAAAGAAATATACAGTTCACTGCGAAGAGTTCCTTAAAAATGGTGTCACTGAGTAACTTAGTGTTTTATTCTTAACAAAAATTGGTCCTTCGAGGCCAAAGTAAACGGATTTATCGTTTGCTTTTAGAGTCAAGAATCAGCGACGAGACTTGGTTTCTTCGAATAAGGTAGGACTTTTTCTTTAACATGTCTACTGAATTAAAAAATATTTTGACAAAAAAAAAGAGTTTTAAAATGTAAAATTACTAAATTTGTGAGTGAAATTAAATTAAGTGACTCTGATGAATGTTCTTTAGAACTTGTAAATACGAAATGTGATCAATTCAATACAGAATTGAAAGAAATGTTTGATAAAATTTATTCATTGTGCGATGAAGAGGAAATTGATAGATATATCGATGAACAATCATCGATTGAAAAAGAGTTAGATGAAACTTGGTTGAAAATTAAAAGAGCGAAACAAAAACAAATAAATGTTCTTAATGAATCAAAGCCGAAACAAGAGAATAGTGTAACGGAAGTTCGACTTCCCACGATTAATCTACCTTCTTTTAGTGGAAACGTACAGGATTGGATATATTTTAGTGATCTTTTTAAATCTAGCGTTCACAATAATAGCGCACTTTCGGGTGCTCAAAAGTTATCATATTTGAAATCTTCGCTTCATTCTGAAGCTGCAAAAGTTGTACAAAGTATAACGATTTCAGATGATAATTATCAAACAGCGTGGTCCTTATTAGAGGAAAGATATTCCAATAAAAGACAACAAGTGTTTGCTCACATTAAAAAATTAATGTCCATTAATTCAATACAAAGTGAAACACCTAGTGCTATTCTTAATTTAGCAGATACCGCCAGTGAATGTATCAGATCTCTAGAAATTCTCGATCAAAAAATTGAAGGGTTTGCGGATACAATAATAACTTATATATTGTGGCAGAAATTAGATGGGTCCACAAAATTATGGTTTGAACGTGAACAAAAAAAAGACGAGCTACCAAAATTAAAAGAATTAATAGAGTTTTTAAAAAGACAAGCGAGAACACTGCAAGTTTCCAAACCTCTTATAAATAATGTAACTCCTAAACGCAATGCTCAACAACGAATCACTAGTATGGTATCTACATCTAATGGTAAAAACTCAAAAACATTTAAATGTGTTAAGTGTCAGAGTAATGAATTCCACGGTTTGCACAAATGTCCAGAATTCTTAAATCTTTCAGTAGCTTCTAGATATGAATTCGTAAAGAAAAATAATATTTGTTTTAATTGTTTAAAATTCCACTCGGTTAGAAATTGTAAATCTACTTATTCTTGTCGGAAATGTATGAAAAAACATTCGAGTTTACTGCATTTCGAGAATGAAAATGAAAAGCAAATTCAAAACAGCGATAGAAAAAATGAATTTATTTCAAAACCCGAGGTCAGTGATTGCAATACCCAAAACCAGAATCAAATCGTAGCGCATTCAAATCTAGACCCGAATGCTGCAACATTTCACATTTCTAACGAAAGAGTATTTTCAGGTACATCTGTTTGTGAGATGAATTATTTAAGTTCTGGCATCTTATCAACTGTCATTGTATATATTAAAAATAAATTTGGTGAATTTAAGCCGTTAAGAGGTTTGATTGATGTTGGATCAATGAGTAATTTCATTACGATTCAGTGTGCTGATTATTTAGGAATTAAGAAAGAAAAAATAAAAGTTGCGGTTTCAGGATTAAATGGCATCTCCGTGAATATTAACTCCAAGGTAAAAGCATTAATTTCGAACAATTCAAATTTTAAGGCGAAAATAGAACTTCTTTGTGTACCAAAAATATCGGATACTATTCCAGTAAATCGGATTAACGTTCCAACAGAACAATACCTTAATAACATTAAATTAGCGGATCCAGAATTTTACAAACCTGGAAAAATTCATGTTCTTTTGGGAGCTCAAATATTTTATGATCTTTTAGAAGTCGGTCGAATTGAAGTCCCCAATTCTAATTTAAAATTCCAAAACTCGGTATTTGGATTCATTGCCTGTGGAAGCGTATTAAATCCTGACAATCAAATCACGCAAAATACTCATTGTGGGCTTGTTTGTAACTATGAAGATTTGACAAAAGAAGTTCAAAAATTCTTTCAGTTAGAAACATTAGGGATAAAAGACGATCCCACATGTACTGACGAAGATAGAGCATTAGAAATATTCGAAAAATCTGTATCTTATAAAAATAAACGTTACGAAGTTACCTTACCATGGAAAAAAGATTGGCGAGAAATGAGCGACAATCTCAAAATAGCCAATAATAGACTAAACTGTCTTAAAGTGAAAATGAAGCGAAAATTAGAGCTTCGTGCTCAATATTGTGAGACTTTGAAAGATTATGAAAATAAAGGAATCATAGAAAAAATAACGGAAACGCACAAGCCAGTGGAGAAACCACTTTTTTATCTTCCACATCAACCTGTCTTTAGACAAAGCCTGACAACAAAAATGAGAGTAGTCTTCGATGCCAGCTCACACGATGTTGGCGAATTATCGTTAAATGATTGTCTTTGGCCAGGTCCAAATCTAAATCCAAACATATTCGATCTACTTATCAATTTTAGATTAAACAAAATAGCATTGATAGGTGATATAGAAAAAGCCTTTCTGCAGATATCCCTAGCGGAGAAAGACAGAGATGCAGTGAGGTTTTTATGGATTGGAGATAGAGGTATAGAAATATATCGCTTCAACCGAGTTCTTTTTGGTATGAATGCTTCCCCGTTTCTTCTTGCTGCTACTCTAAGAAAACATATCAAGAAATTTCAAGTTAGATATCCTACAACAACAAAGTTATTAGATAGGTGCCTCTACGTAGATGATTTCATCGCTGGTGCTGACAACTTGCAAGATGCGTTAGAAATCTCTCGAAATGCTGTTTATGTTATGAGCGAGGCAAGTATGAAACTCAGAAAATGGTCAACTAATGATAACGATTTGATGGAGCAATGGAAACAAGAAGGGTTTGATACTCAGCCTCTACACAACCCAATTGAATTAGGATTTGACTCAACAAAGGTTCTAGGAATGTCTTGGCATAAGAGTGAAGATTGCTTTATCGTAGATGTAAAAGGCTTATTAGAAATGTTATCAAAAAATGAAAACACCAAGCGCTTCATCCTGCGTGCTATTGGAAAAATATTCGACCCTCTTGGCTTGCTCACTCCTTATACTATTCGCATGAAATGCCTATTTCAAGATCTGTGGTTGAGGAAAATTGCTTGGGATGAAGATCTACCAATAGATGTTAAAGAAAAGTGGCTTCAATGGTGTTCTGAGATCCCACGCCTCTCCGACCTAAAAATTCCAAGAATTGTGCTAAATTCAACGAAAGAAGAAAATTCAGATGTGGTAGAGATTCACTGTTTTTGCGATGCTAGTAAGAAAGCCTTCGGCACTGTCATATACCTCAGAATTGTAAAAGAAAATGCTATTGAAGTTAACCTTGTGACTTCAAAAAGTAGAGTTACACCTCTTAAAAAAATCACTTTACCAAGATTAGAGCTATTGGGAGCTTTACTTGCTGCCCGACTAGGTAATGCAGTCAAGAAAATAGTAGATCATAAGAAGCCATCAGATGTGTTCTTCTGGACAGACTCGAAAATCACTTTGTACTGGATTAGAGGTTCTAGTAAAAGATGGAAATCATTCATAGCGAATCGTGTCAACGAGATTCAATCTTTGACTGACTCCAATTCGTGGTTTCATTGTCCGGGAAAGTCTAATCCAGCCGACCTCCTTACCAGAGGCGTCAGTGTTGATATGCTCTTAGAAAAGGATTTGTGGTTTAAAGGTCCCCCCTTTTTGAGAGAAACTGTTCTCCCAACTAATGACTGCAACATCCAAAATTCGCCAGATGACTATTCTGATGAACTAAAGAAAACAGTTAAATGTGAAAATGATAACTCTTTAGTTACTCTAGCTATTTATGATCAAAGTTATTTATTAGATTATATTATTAGTGTTAGTAATAATTATATAACTATCATTCGTATTTTATGTCATGTGCTTAGATTTATTCATAACCTTCGAAATGTTAATAGAGTGAAAGATCATCTTACTTCTAAAGAATTGAATGCTGCAGAATTATCACTGATAAAGATGGTTCAACAAAGTGAGTATCAGGAAGAAATAAAATGTCTTCAGAAAGGTAATTCGGTACCAAATAAAAGTAAACTAAATTCTTTAAATTGTTTCTTAGATGAAAGTAATATTTTAAGAGTTGGGGGTAGATTGGGTAACTAATATTTGACAACAAATGAAAAACATCCTATGGTAAATTTTGGATAGCTAATGGTAGAAACATCTGTCGCAAAATAACATATGAATGTGTCACTTGTTTTAAAAACAAGCCTGTATTAGCGAGTCAAGTTATGGGTGACTTGCCCAAAGAGCGTGTTACACCTTCATTTCCATTTTCCATTATTGGAACTGATTATTGCGGCCCTTTTTACATTAAATTCAAAAATCAAAGGAAAGGTACATATAATAAAGTGTATGTATGTATATTCGTTTGTCTCTGCACCAAAGCTATTCATCTAGATTTCGTTTCAGATCTCACTTCTGCAGCCTTCATTGCTTGTTTTAAGCGCTTTGTTAGCAGAAGGGGAAAGTGTTCAAAAATATTTTCTGACAATGCAAAAAACTTTGTAGGGGCAAACTTAGAATTGAAAAGGCTTCACAATTTGGTTAGACACCCAGATGAAGCATTAGCTGATTATTTTGCAAGGGAAAATATCGAATGGAATTTTATTCCTCCGAAAGCGCCGAACTTCGGTGGTCTTTGGGAGGCAGGGGTTAAATCATTCAAATTCCATCTAAAACGTGTAATTGGTAACGCGCACCTCACTTTAGAGGAATTTCTGACAGTAATTCTAGAAATTGAAAGTGTTTTGAACTCAAGACCTCTGTCCCCATTGTCATCAGATTTCGACGATTTCGAGACTCTGTCACCGGGTCATTTTCTTATAGGTAGGCCCTTAACGTCTATTATTGAACCCCAGCTCACTGAAATTTCGGAAAACAAACTTAGCAACTGGCAAAAAATAACAAAATATAGCCAGCAAATATGGAAATTATGGAAGCGGGACTATCTGAACACCTTGCAGCAACGTAATAAATGGCAAATAAATAAAAACAATATAAATGTTGGTTCTCTCGTATTGATCAAAGATGAAAATATGCTCAGCACAAAATGGGCAACAGGTAGGATTTCCGAGATATTTCTCGGTAAGGACAAAAAAGTTCGAGTAGTGAACATTCGTCTGCCTAACGGTACAATAATAAAGAGAGATGTGAGAAGTATTTGTCCTCTTCCAATTAATGGAAACTAATTTCTTTAATGTATATATTTGGTATATTTTGAATATATTTTGTTGTTTAATTTCTATAGTATGTTTTATTGTATTCAAATGTAAAGTAATTTAGCCATTTTTTCTTTGTTATTAATTATATCTTTGCATTGTTATATGTAGTATTATGTAATTTTATATTATATATTAGAGTAGTTTTGAAACCTGCAGGTTTCAACGGTCGGGAGTATGTTACTGATCGTAATTAAAATCTCCCGTACGAGGGCGCTGTGTCAGCGCCGTAATTTTATTTATTATTCCAATCGTCTGCGTGTTGACGATAGATTGTAATTTAGTTACTAGTGAGTGGAAACACTGAATTTTTGTTGTTGTTGTTATGGAGATAATGGAATGTTTGATTTGGAAACGGCCAGAGAGACTGTTTCACTCTTAACAATCATTGTTTTAAAATAAAGAAATATACAGTTCACTGCGAAGAGTTCCTTAAAAATGGTGTCACTGAGTAACTTAGTGTTTTATTCTTAACAATGCTATTGCTATAAGAAGAAGGGAGAAGGGGGTGAGGTTGAAAACCAGTTTAGTTGGACAGATCGGATGGTCCACCGGTCCACTGTTAATGACGTTAGTGGAATCCCGGAGGAGCGCCAAATGGCTTTGTAAGAGTTCAAGTAGGTGTTGCCTGATCCCACACAGATCAACTTCACTGTAGTTTACTATATTTTTAATTAATTGCTGTGTTTATTGTGCGTTAAATTTTATTATGCGTTTTGAATTTTTGGCAACAAAAAATAGGAAATCTTACACGAAATGCCCGTTATCTTCTTATCTTTTTTAATTAAAAATGAACTATAATTTATTTAGAATCCGGATTGCTTTTTTTTTGCCTCCGCTATATTTTAATACGCCTGCATATAAAATTTCACGATTCTAGCTTCTTAATTGTGTATATTTTTAGAAAGACAGACAGAGTTACAAAATTTTATTTTTATATGTATTAGAGAAACAAACCACAAGTTGCCATCGGCAAAAAAGTAACCGTTTATTTTTATTTTTTTCTCGCTACAAACTACATTAATGTTATACAGGGTGATTCAGCTCGTCGGTGACAAACTTTAAGGATCGATAGAGCACACCTAGACGAACATTTTTGAATAGGGAATGTAGGGTCCCTGACGCGATGGTAAGGCGCTAGGCGCTTTCGAAAATTTGGGTGCCGAAATTCGAAACGTCATAAAAACTAGGGAAATGGTTAGATTTTCTTGCTTGTTGCGTCGAAATGATTCTGTTTGTTTAGACTTTCTTCAGTACCAATTTGATAAGCGTATCTCTTAAAACATGGATAGGGGGCGCTGCAGACTTTGGAGAGCTAGACAACAACTTTAAGCCCGTTATTTTGATAATTTAACACATGCTCGCCAAAGTTTATACTCTAACTTAAAGTTTGAACCCAAAAGTAGAGCCCTGCAAAAAGCGTAAGAGCCGGAATAAAATGTCAAAGTACAGGGTGGTCGAAACTCGAAGGCTCCTAGGAGATAAACAAACAGATTTCTTGACTTATGGCATGCATTTTCATGATTCTGTTTGCTGGGGCTCTCTGAAACTCAGTTGAACGGTACAAAAAGAAACATCGATAGGGGGCGCTTTGGGCAAAAAACATAATTCGTTGACATTTCGGACGCTAACTGGAAACGGGGCGCTACGATCAGTTAGAAACAAAACAAGAGAGTAATTTACTTATCATAAGAAGCTATTAAAACTGCAGTTTGTTTGTTTTTTTTAACAAACATAGCTGGTTTCACTCATGCACAATGCGCGCAATAAAATTTACATAAGGTGCTTTTTGCTGATTTATGCAAAAGATATCGTACCATATCGATATGCAAAAGATACGTAATGCGTAGACGACAACGCGAGATGGCGTAGTTGTATGCGCAGACACGTCTTTTGAACGTGCGGTACCTACTTAAGCTTCGGGTTACTTGTCTGCAGATCGGTAGTAGGATGGAACGGTACACAAACTCTGAATTGGCTGACATGCATTTGGCGTATGGCGCTGCTGGTTGTAATGGACGAGCCGCTCAGCGGTTGTACGCCGAGCGTTACCCCAACAGGCAAATCCCCTGCCATGCCTTCTTCGCTCGAGTACACCAGAGGTTGTCCACAACGGGATCTTTCGACGGAGGCAGGCCTGAACGGGAGCGATCAGTGAGCACCCCCGACAACGAAGAGGCTGTGCTTAACCTGGTTGAGGACAACCCAGGTCTTAGCACGAGAGATATCGCCAGACATGTTGGCATTTCGCAAGCAACTGCGTGGCGCATCTTACGTTCCCGGAATCTGCACCCCTACCACATCCAGCGGGTGCAGTTGCTCAGAGAGCAGGATTTTGGCCCTCGAGTGGAATTCTCAAGATGGTACTTGGCGATGAGATCCAGGGATCCCCGTTTTGTAAACAGCATTTTGTTTACGGACGAGTCCACCTTCAGCCGGGAGGGAATGTGGAACGCCCACAACAGTCATGTGTGGTGTGATGAAAATCCACATGAAACCAGAAGCCGAGCAGCCCAGGAGCGTTTCTCAGTAAATGTGTGGGCCGGCATTCTGGGGGATTGCCTCATTGGCCCTTATTTGTTACCTGAACGGCTGACAGGTGGAAATTACCTGATTTTCCTGGATCAAGTGCTGCCGCAGCTTCTGGATGAGGCGCACGTACCCGAAGGTTCGCGTCGCCAGATGTGGTTCCAGCACGATGGAGCTCCGGCCCATTACACGAACGACGTGCGTCTCCATCTAAACGCAAGGTATGGCCAGCGGTGGATCGGGCGTGGGGGTCCAGTTCACTGGCCTGCCCGATCACCAGACCTCACCTGCTTGGATTTCTTCCTTTGGGGTTACCTGAAGGCCGAGGTATACCATACACCTGTCAGCAGTGCTGAAGAACTTGTGGCGCGCATTGTGGCAGCTGCAGGGCAGATCAGAGATACTCCTGGCATTGTTGGAAACACACACTCCTCAATGCGACGGAGGTGCGAAGCCTGCATCATGGCCCAAGGTCAAAATTTCGAGCATCTTCTGTAGTGTTATTTTTTGTAAATAAATTTCCAGTATCATTGATGTTTTTGGTCTAAATTTATTCAGAAGTGTTGAGCAGAGGTAGAAAATGTGTTTTCATTATTACTAACTGATCGTAGCGCCCCGTTTCCAGTTAGCGTCCGAAATGTCAACGAATTATGTTTTTTGCCCAAAGCGCCCCCTATCGATGTTTCTTTTTGTACCGTTCAACTGAGTTTCAGAGAGCCCCAGCAAACAGAATCATGAAAATGCATGCCATAAGTCAAGAAATCTGTTTGTTTATCTCTTAGGAGCCTTCGAGTTTCGACCACCCTGTACTTTGACATTTTATTCCGGCTCTTACGCTTTTTGCAGGGCTCTACTTTTGGGTTCAAACTTTAAGTTAGAGTATAAACTTTGGCGAGCATGTGTTAAATTATCAAAATAACGGGCTTAAAGTTGTTGTCTAGCTCTCCAAAGTCTGCAGCGCCCCCTATCCATGTTTTAAGAGATACGCTTATCAATTTGGTACTGAAGAAAGTCTAAACAAACAGAATCATTTCGACGCAACAAGCAAGAAAATCTAACCATTTCCCTAGTTTTTATGACGTTTCGAATTTCGGCACCCAAATTTTCGAAAGCGCCTAGCGCCTTACCATCGCGTCAGGGACCCTACATTCCCTATTCAAAAATGTTCGTCTAGGTGTGCTCTATCGATCCTTAAAGTTTGTCACCGACGAGCTGAATCACCCTGTATATATAATTGCACACAAAATCAAAAAGTAAAATGAGGTTTATTATTATTATTATTCTGTAAAATTGAATAAATGGTGGAAAAAATAAAATTATATGAAAAAATTGGATATATATATAGAGGAGAAGGTTCAAATACCGGCTAGGGTCTAAATACCGGCTACTAGGTGTTCTGAGAACTGAGCGCAGCGCAGCCTAGAGGTGATAGGCAGAGTTTGTAACTTTAATTGAGAGAAGAAAGTTACGAAAAGTACGTCGCTGAAGTCTGTGTCATTTACAAATAGTAAATGCAAAAGTGTCGAATCTACGTAATCTGGTACATCAAAAGTTTTTCAGATATGTGTTTCTCATTTTTAAAAAATATACTGATCGTATATTGGCTTGAATTGTTGATTAAGTTATTTTCTAGACATATTTAGCTCTCAATTGCCACGCGCACAGTATTGGTATTTTATTATATAAATGAGTAATACCGGTTTTATCGTAAACATAGGAGTGGTCCGAATACCGGCTACCTAGAGTGGTCTAAATACCGGCTAGCCGGTATTTGGACCTCTCTCGATTTCTCTGCTTGAAAGGAAGGAAAATAAATTAATTTAAATAGTCCCATAATTAATAAATTAATTTAAATGGTTCAGAAATAGTCCCCGCTCCATTTTGCAATATGAAAAAAGCAGCCATGGCCGTAACTCTTCAGGACCGGCACTGGTTACTCGATCACTTTCCAAAATAGAGCTGTTGGACACTACAAAATTGCCTGTAATAAATCTGAGGAGAAAGAAAAAAAAATGACGGAGTAAACCAGGCGAAAGAGGCAGAAATTTGATTTTAACCCTCTCGCTGCGCAACCCGAGATTTCCTTGGGCATCTTAAAAGTAGCAAAATTTGCGCAACCCGAGATTTCCTCGGGGATACATTTTTTTCCCGTCTAATTAACCCTCCAAAGGTTATTTCCACCAGTTATTTTTTTATTGTAAATTATGCCTTATTTAATCGGAGCATTTTCCCGGTTAAATTAGACAAAAACTTTTGTTTTGAAAAACCGGTGACAAAAGAATGAAAATTCTTAAAAGACGCTCGTCGCGAAGGGGTTAAATATGCAATTTTTGAAGATATTTTGATAAAACAATTACTCAGCGAGAGGCCTAAAAAAGTGAAAAAGGAAAATATCCAATAGAGGAAGATGATAAATTTCTGTCTTCGGCATGGGTGGACAAGAATGGGGGAGGGGATTCTGGGTTCAATGTTAAGAATGCGGTATGTGGGTTGATAGGGAATATACCGACGCAGAGAGTGCTATTATGCTTTTGATTTTTGAGATAAAATAATTCTCATTTCAAACAGCGAGCTTTTTTTTTTTTTTTTTTTTTTTTTTTTTTTTTTTTTGTTTTACACATTAAAAAACAAAATTAGAAACATAATGGGAAGAAGACTGTGAGAGATAGTCGTAAAGAATTTTAGAAATTTGACAAAAATACTTATTTATTAAAAATTGCGTATTTTTTCTGTGCATAAGAAATGTTATTAATCAATACAATTTATTAAAATAATATTCTTATTGCTTAATAATTGTCATTAGCTCTATTTGTGTGATCTTTTGGAAAAAAAACTTAGGTAGCCGGTATTTAGACCCCATTTTAAAAACTCAAAATTTGAAGACTTTCGGAATTTTGCTTCTTATAAACAGAAAGCGCCTTTTAAACTGATTTTTTTTTCTCTAAACAGGTGTAAGACGTGTCAAGGTACCCTGCTGTCACTTTTTATTTTATTAATTTTGAAAATTGTATGATCTAGATTGAAAACAAAAGTGGTAGCCGGTATTTGGACCTTTTCCTCTATATATATATATGAGAGAACGAGAGAGAGAGAGAGAGCGAATTTTGGTGAGAAAGAAATTAATTTAGATCATACCACATGTAAAATTATAATTATTTTCACAAAATAAAATGGTTTTAAAATATGGTAAAATCCTCCATATTTCATCTTAATATGCCCATGATAGCTTATATGCTACCCCACAGAAATCCTTTAAAATATAATAAAATCTCATTCTTTTTCATATTTTGGCTTTATTTGACCCACAACAGTATAAAAAAGGCAAAAAAAAAAAAAAAAAAAATTCCTATAGTAATTTCTTGTAGTGGTAATTAGAGGGTTAAGGGGGTGATAAGTGGTAAGTCACAAGTTATATTACATTTTTCTCTTTCTTGCATTTAATAAATAAAATTTTTCACTGCTTTCAAAAAGTTCAATGACTCAACTGAATCGTTCGTAACCTATATTATGTAAAAAGGTTGGAACAGAATTTCATATTGTATGAGGTAAAAGAGGAGAAATAAGTTGCTGCAATAATTTCTTGCATAGGTCCTAAGTTGCATAATTTACTATGTGATCTATGTTTTCTTAAAGCTTGTGAATCTTTAAAATTCACTGAAATTGCTGATAATCTGCTGAAACATTTTAGCTTCGCCCCAATCAATTTATTGAGCGTATTAAATTTAGAAAATGTTTCCAAAGTGAAAATGAATCTATTGAAGATTTCACACCTCGTTTAAAAAAATTACCACCTTTTGTTCTTTTACTGCTTTAAAAAAATGATCATCTTTTGTTCTTTTACTGGTAATACTTAATGAAAATCTTTTAAATGAAAATCTAAATGAAAATCTTTAAATGAAAATCTTTTGGAACAGTTTTTGAGAGGCTTAAAAAATGAAAATATTCAGAATAAATTAATCACTCAAGTTGATGATATTAACTTTTGAGAAAACTGTTGAAAAAGATTTAGCTTTATACAAGCAGAAATTGAAATTTCAGTAATGAAACATAAAGATTTGAATGTAAATAAAATTGCAAGTACTAAAAATGTACAACCAAAGACATTTTAGAATTGTTCTCAGAAACAGAATATCAACAATCATGTAAATAATGCACATTCTGAGGCTAATAAAAATAAATTTAAGTGTTATAGATGCGGCAATTCCTTACATTTAGCTAATGTATGTAGATTTATTAATACTATTTGAAACCTGTGTAAGAAAAAAGGGCATTTAAGCAAAGTTTGTAAGAGTAAAAATACTCAGAAACATGTAAATATTTTAAATACAGTAAATGTCTTAACGGTAAAGCATGATAAAGTATAAATTCCTATTAAATAGTCTGTTTTAATTGAAAACAAGTCAAGATTTGACATGGAGTTAGATACTGGATCTGGAATTTCTGCAGTTCCTTTGAAAAGATTTCGCAGAATTTTTCTAAATTACAAAAATTTTTCTCCAGATGTTCAATTAAAAACTGCAACTGATGAAATTTTTAAACCTGTTGGTTACGTAAAAGGGAATGTTTCTCATGAGAATAAAAATTATATCTGAAAGTTATATCTGATAAAAGAAGATAATTTTCCATTATTATTTGGTAAAGATTGGGTATCTGAATTTGATATTTTCTCCCATAATTTGAAATCTGTCTGTGTAAATAAAATTGTAAATTCTTCTGATATTTAAAAGCATTATTACATGATTTTTCTGATTTGTTTACTGATAAGTTTGGGGGAAATAAACGATTTGAAGGCATAATTTTTATCTTGAAAAAGTTGCTACACCCATATTTTGCAAAGCTACGACTGTAACTTATGACCACGTGCAGCAGTCAATGAAGAACTACAAAGATTGCAGGATGAAGGTATAATAAAACATAAAAACAGTTACTAATAGCAAGTGGACAACTCCTACAGTTTCAGTGGTTAAGTCTAATAGGAAAAATTCGTTATAAAACCAGTTACTAATAGCAAGTGGGCAACTCCTATAGTTCCAGTGGTAAAACCTAATGGGAAAATTCGTTTATGCGGTGACTTTAAAGTAACTTTAAATAAATTTCTGAAAGTTGAAAAGTATCCTTTACCTAAGGTTACCTATGTTAGCTACCTTAGGTAGTGGTCTGCATTTTACAAAAATTGATTTAAATCAAGCACATCTTCAGTTACCTGCAGATGAAAGTCACAAGAATTGTTGATAATTAATACACCAAAAGTATTATTCCAATTACTTAAGTTACCCATGGGTCTTATTAGTTCTCCTGCTATATGGCAAAGAAAATTATGCATATTTTAAGTGGAATTGCGGGAGTTAAATTTATGTAGATGGCATTGGGGGTTACTGGTGAAACAGAAGAATTCATTTAAAACGACTAAAACAAGTATTGCAAAGATTACATGAGTATAATATTAGGATAAATAAAGAAAAATCGTACTTTATGGCTAAGGAAATTATTTATTGTGAATATAAAGTTAATAAACACGGTATTCATAAAACACAAGATAAAATCAATGCTATTTTAAACACTCCAAGAGCAGTAAATGTATCTTAAGTTAAAGCTTTTCTAGGCTTAGTTACTTCTAAGTTTCTGAGTTTGTACCAGACTTATCTACACTAGCACATCCTTTACATAATTTGCCCAAGAAGAATGTGAAATTTAAATGGTCTTCTGCGTGTGAACAAGCATTTAAAAGTATAAAAAAAGAAATTGCTTCTGAAAGGGTTCTTACTCACTTTAATCCTAAATTACCTTTAATTTTAGCAACTGATACTTTTCCTTATGGTATCTCTGCAGTTCTTTCGCATGTGATGCCCGATAAGACTGAAAAGCCTATTGGTTTTGTTTCCAGTTTGACTAATCCAGAAAACGGCGTAGTCAAGTTGATAAAGAGACACTAGCTATAATATTTGGTGTGAAGAAATTTTTTCAGTATTTGTATGGTAGCAGATTTGCATTATTTACTGACAGGAAACCTCTTGTGTCTATTTTTTCTCCTTCTAAATATATTCCAGTATTATCAACTGCTAGAATGCAACTATATGCAATTTATTTACAAAAGTTTCAATATGATATCCGTTATAAGAAAATTACTGAGCACGGAAATGTTGATGCTCTTTCACGTCTCCCATTACGTAGTGAAGATTTACCTCCACAATTTAATTCAGATAATGTAATTGATGAATCTAAATTTCTTCAAATTAATCAACTCTCTATTTTGCCTTTAACTTCTAAATCTATTGCTTCAGCTGCAAAATCTGATTTCCTTCCACGTCAAATTTTTCATCACCTCATTTTTGGTTCTGAAATTCCTAAGAATTTACTTTTTGGCGGTAAACAAGAAGAATTTACTCCTCAACATAGTTGTATTTTAAAAGGATGTAGAGTAGTTATCTCAGAAATTCATACACTGTAAAAAATATTGGTGTGACTTTACACCAGCAATTCATACACTGCAAATAATATTGGTGTGACTTTACACCAATAATGGTGGTAACTAAGTTGCCACCAAAAGTAGTGTAAAGAAACACCGCCAGTAAATTGGGGTAATGCAACACCAGCAATTACTTGTGTAAAAAACACCACTTTTGGTAGCAATTTAGTTGCCATTATTTTTGGTGTAAAATCACTACACTACTTTTAGCACCATAGTAAAAAAAAAAAAAAAAAAAAAAAAAAAAAAAAAAAAATTAAAACATTACTTTTTGAATCAAATACAACCATAATTTAAAATATATATAGTTTTACACGGAGAGGTTGGTAAGTTTTTATATTTGTTGTAAATGTACTTGTTCTCGTTCGTTGATGTTACAACTAAATGTAAATTTTGTATCTACAGGCTATCTCATCTTTGAGTTTTGTGATATTTATTAATTAATTAGCTAAAAATACTAAAGAATTTGAAAGTATCGTTTTGTCCTATTTGAATTTATTAAAGATTGAAATTATCAGGGGACGATGCAGGATTTTTTTTTCTTGGGCTTCATTATGTGAAAAGTAAAAGTTATTTTGGTGAAATTTATTGCCTTTTTGTGAAAAATAATATTTTGTAACGAAAAATGAAATCCAGTTACTAAAATTCGAGCCATGCATTTATTAATAATAACCTCTTTAAGACCTCTTGCTAAAGTTTTCCTTTCTGATTAACTTGTTTTGTTTGCAAGTTACACATTTCAAAATATTCATCCAATTAATTAATGAAGAGTAGTTTTGTGAAATGAAATTTTGTGAAGCAGCCTATTTTATTAAGAGGAATTTTGTGAAGGGGCTGTTTTATCGAGAGGAATTTTGTGAAGGGACCTGCTTTATTAAATGGAATTTTGTGACGGGGCACTAAATAGGTCCCAATTTTTTCCAGGATCGACCCCTGATAACACATTGTTTAGAAGCAAAGATACGTGTGATAAAAGCGACATGCAGTACAGTAGACTCCCGCAAATCCGCACAGCTTGGGACCAGAGGTTATGCGGATTTTAGAATTTTGCAGATTTCTGGTCATTGCTTTGTTTACATTTTTTAAACAGTAATTTAAATGTAATATTGCAATGAGAATTATAATGAATGCTTGCAATATAGTAAAATATTAAAATAATTAAGTAAAGTATATACTAAAATGATAAAAATTAAGATAATTTTAAAAATGATTAAAATATTAAAAGTAAAGGTCAAGTAAATAATTAATAATGTATAATTAAATATGCATAATAAAGATGAGACACATTTTTCTTAAGTATTCAATGACACTTTCTTCATAAAGGTACCCTATTAATTCACATCAAAATCATAAAGTAAGGAAATTTTATTTCAAGTTTAGCCAGTCTTAATAACCAAAAAGGCTTGATTAATGTATAAATCTATACTAATATTATAAAGAAGTAAAGTTTGTTTATTTGTAGGAGGTAAGCTCTGGAACTACCAAACAGATTTCAAAAGTAATGGTATCAAAATGATGGTGTTAGTCCCACTTAGAACATAGGCTATGTCTTATGTCCGTGCCCCTGTCCACAGGAGCAAAAAACAGTCTAAAAATGCGATTTTTGTGTTACTGAAGGGCCTAGAAACATGAAATTTGGTATGGTACTTAGTTATAAGGTATAAATGATCTCTAAGAACATTTCTTAAAAAATTCGAAATTAAAAAAGGGTGAAAATGCGCGAAAAGTGTTCTAAAAAACGTTCTAAATGGCGATTTCTACGCAATCTCAGAAAGTACCCAACCGATTTCAAAAGTAATGGTATCAAAATGATGGTATTAGTCCCACTTAGAACATAGGCTATGTCTTATGTCCGTGCCACTGTCCACAGGAGCAAAAAACAGTCTAAAAATGCGATTTTTGTGTTACTGAAGGGCCTAGAAACATGAAATTTGGTATGGTACTTAGTTATAAGGTATAAATGATCTCTAAGAACATTTCTTAAAAAATTCGAAATTAAAAAAGGGTGAAAATGCGCGAAAAGTGTTCTAAAAAACGTTCTAAATGGCGATTTCTACGCAATCTCAGAAAGTACCCAACCGATTTCAAAAGTAATGGTATCAAAATGATGGTGTTAGTCCCACTTAGAACATAGGCTATGTCTTATGTCCGTGCCACTGTCCACAGGAGCAAAAAACAGTCTAAAAATGCGATTTTTGTGTTACTGAAGGGCCTAGAAACATGAAATTTGGTATGGTACTTACTTATAAGGTATAAATGATCTCTAAGAACATTTCTTAAAAAATTCGAAATTAAAAAAGGGTGAAAATGCGCGAAAAGCGTTCTAAAAACCGTTCTAAATGGCGATTTCTACGCAATCTCAGAAAGTACCCAACCGATTTCAAAAGTAATGGTATCAAAATGATGGTGTTAGTCCCACTTAGAACATAGGCTATGTCTTATGTCCGTGCCCCTGTCCACAGGAGCAAAAAACAGTCTAAAAATGCGATGTTTGTGTTACTGAAGGGCCTAGAAACATGAAATTTGGTATGGTACTTACTTATAAGGTATAAATGATCTCTAAGAACATTTCTTAAAAAATTCGAAATTAAAAAAGGGTGAAAATGCGCAAAAAGCGTTCTAAAAAACGTTCTAAATGGCGATTTCTACGCAATCTCAGAAAGTACCCAACCGATTTCAAAAGTAATGGTATCAAAATGATGGTGTTAGTTCCACTTAGAACATAGGCTATGTCTTATGTCCGTGCCACTGTCCACAGGAGCAAAAAACAGTCTAAAAATGCGATTTTTGTGTTACTGAAGGGCCTAGAAACATGAAATTTGGTATGGTACTTACTTATAAGGTATAAATGATCTCTAAGAACATTTCTTAAAAAATTCGAAATTAAAAAAGGGTGAAAATGCGCAAAAAGCGTTCTAAAAAACGTTCTAAATGGCGATTTCTACGCAATCTCAGAAAGTACCCAACCGATTTCAAAAGTAATGGTATCAAAATGATGGTGTTAGTCCCACTTAGAACATAGGCTATGTCTTATGTCCGTGCCACTGTCCACAGGAGCAAAAAACAATCTAAAAATGCGATTTTTGTGTTACTGAAGGGCCTAGAAACATGAAATTTGGTATGGTACTTAGTTATAAGGTATAAATGATCTCTAAGAACATTTCTTAAAAAATTCGAAATTAAAAAAGGGTGAAAATGCGCGAAAAGCGTTCTAAAAAACGTTCTAAATGGCGATTTCTACGCAATCTCAGAAAGTACCCAACCGATTTCAAAAGTAATGGTATCAAAATGATCGTGTTAGTCCCACTTAGAACATAGGCTATGTCTTATGTCCGTGCCACTGTCCACAGGAGCAAACTAGTATGTTGTGGCCATCACAAAACTTTCTTCTATATAAATCATGTCAATTAAATCATTTAAATAGTACAAGAAATTACATGAATTTAGCACCAATTCATATCAAAGTATATCTGAATTTGAAGTTTGATGAAAATTCGTGCATTAGTTCTTGAGATAGAGCTATAGCGGAAATTCTGAAAAATGTAGCATAGCAGCGCCACCTGTTGAGCGATTTACACCAAAAATAAACAGCAGTAAATGATATCAAGGTATACCTGAATCTGAAGTTTGTTGAAAATCTAAGCGTTAGTTCTTGAGATAAAGCTATTGCGGAAATCGCAAAAAATATAGCATAGCATCGCCACCTATTGAGCGATTTACACTAAAAATTAAACAGCACTAATTTATACGTCAGTTCATGTCAAGGACTAACTAAATCTGAAGTTTGATGAAAAACCGTGCAATAGTTCTTGAGATACAGCTCTTGCGAAAATCGTGAAAATGCTGCCCAGCAGCACCTTTTGGGCGATTTACACCAAAAATTAAACAGCACTAATTTATATCAGGGACTAACTAAATCTGAAGTTTGATGAAAATTCGTGCATTTTTTCTTGAGTTAGAGCTATTGAGATAATAATGAATAAGGCAGCATAGCAGCGCCACCTGTTGGGCGATTTTCACAAAAAGTAATCAGCATCAAACTATATCCTGGACTAACTGAATTTGAAGTTTTATGAAAATCTGTGCAATAGTTCTTGAGATATAGCTATTGCAGAAATCGTGAAAAATGCCGCATAGCAGCGCCACCTGTTGGGCGATTTTCACCAAAAACTAATCAGGTCCAGTTTATATCAAGGTCTAACTAAATATAAAGTTTTGTGAAATTCCGTGCATTATTTCTTGAGATAGAGCGCCCACAAAATTTTTGACACATACAGACTCACAGAGTGACAGAGTGACAGAGTGACAGACAGACTCACAGACAGACATTTTCTAAAGACCATCAAATCGTGTTCTGGGCATTTTAAAACGTATAAATCCGTCGAAAACCGGAAGTCGAAAATTTTCACGAATCCAATACTTTCTTCTTGTAAGGATAGAAGAAAGTAAAAACAGTCTAAAACTGCGATTTTTGTGTTACTGAAGGGCCTAGAAACATGAAATTTGGCATGGTACTTACTTATAAGGTATAAATGATCTCTAAGAACATTTCTTAAAAAATTCGAAATTAAAAAAGGGTGAAAATGCGCGAAAAGCGTTCCTCAAAAACGTTCTAAATGGCGATTTCTACGCAATCTCAGAAAGTACCGAACCGATTTCAAAAGTAATGGTTGGAAATTGATGATAGCAGCCCTTGCTTCAACATAGGCTCTATTTCATGCCGGTGTCACATACCACCTAGGGGTTGCAGAAGCAAAAAACGTTCTAAATTGCAATTTTTGTGTTGCTGAAGGGCCTAGAATCCTGAAATTAGGCAGGGCAGTTATTTATAAGATATAAATGATCTCTAAGAACATTTCCTAAAACATCCAAATTTAAAAGGGGTAAAAATGAGCGAAATACGTTCTAAATGGCGATTTCTACGCAATCTCAGAAAGTACCCAACCGATTTCAAAAGTAATGGTTAGAAATTGATGATGACAGTTGGCATGGTAATTACTTATGAGAAGTAAATGGTCTCTGAAAACAGTTTCTTAAAAATTGAAATTTAAAAGGGGGGGATGAACGAAAAGCGTTCTAAAAACGTTCTAAATTGCGATTTGTACGCAATCTCAGGATATATAAACCGATTTCAGAAGTAATGGTTTCAAATTGATGGTGACAGTCCCTGCTCCAACATAGTCTGTATTTTACGTTGTTTTGTTGTCACAACCACTTGGGGGTTACAGGAGCAAAAAATGTTCTAAATTGCATTTTTTGTGTTCCTGAGGGGGGGGGGGGGGATGTAACATTTTAAATTTGGAATGGTAATTATTTCAAAGATGCAAATGCTTTCTAAGAATTGTCGGAAGAAAATTTCAAATTTAAAAGGATGAAGTGAGCGAAAAGCGTTCTATAAGCGTTCTAAATTACGATTTTTATGCAATCGTATGAAATACGAAACCGATTTAAAACATAATGATTGAAAATTGATGACGATAGAATCTGCTCAAACATAAGCTATATTTTATATCGGTGCCACAACTCCTAGAGGGGTGTAGGAGCAAAAAACTTTCTAAATTGCGATTTCTGCGGTACTGAAGAGGTTAGAAACTTTAAATATAGCACGGTAGTTACTTATAAAATATAAATGCCCTCTAAGAACAGTCGAAAATAAATTCGAAATTAAAAAAAGGTGAAGCGAAGGAAAGGAGCGAAAAGCATTAACAGAGTCCTAAATTACGATTTCTATGGAATCTCAGAAAATAATAAGCCGATTACAGAAGTTATTGCTTGCGAATCAAGGGTGATAGTCCCCGATTCTATATGGGATATATTTTATGCCGGTGTCACTACCACCTGGTTGGCAGGAATAACAAGAAAGCTTTTAAAAACATCTAAATTCCGTTTTCTCTGGAATATTAGGAAATACCAACCGATTTCAAGGTTAATATTGGCAAATTAATGGCGACAGTCCCTGTTTCAACATTTTTCGAGATATTCTATTTCAACTCTGTTTGACATTTTATGTTGGTGCCACTAACACCAGAGAGGTGGTAGACTGTTAGACAAGAAGCTTGGAATTAGACATGATGGTTAATTTTAAGATGTAAATTTGTTAAGATGGCTTCTAAAAAATTCAAAACTTCAAATGAATACTAAAATGAGCGTATGAAATGAGCATAAAAGTCTCAAAATACTTTCTAAATTATCATTTATTTAGAATTAGTTTTAGTTCTTCTTATTAATTAAAATCTCAAATTATGTTTATTACATTTTTATAATGAAGTTTAACCAAACTGTGGCTTAATTTGTAATTTTTGAATTATTCCAAAAAGTGTTCTTCTGATAAAAAAATAGTTATGCAAATATCACTTGGCCTATTTCTACTATTACCCCAGCAAAGCCGCGTGGTTTGCTAGTATATTTGATAAAAAGATTGTGATTGCCAGTGAAATCAGCAATATCTTGATTTTTTTCAGATATAAATTTATACTTCCTTTATGAAAATCCTCGAGTTGAGTCATATTATCAAGAACATACATACGGAATGATGTAAAACCAAAAAATTCTCTAATTTTGCCCCTAGATCTGAGCTGAATGTTTCATTGTTTACATCTGCGATGATGTGTGGATTTTAAGAGTTTGTGAATTTTACGGTTGCGGTTTTTAGAGAGTGTACTGTTTTACTTCTCAGCTTAGATTTGCTGACGGAACGGACACATTTGTGCTTCGCAATGTAGATAAATATACATAAATGAACAATAATATTTTACTCATTTCGGTTTAGTGGTTGTCTATAACATTTGGCAGCAAATCGCACTTGCTTAAGTCCCCGTTGCGGTACAACCATTTTAAAAGGAATTCAGATTTGCATAGAAAGAAAATATCTTTTAATGTAAATAACATGATTAAAAAAATATTATGATATATTTTTACTAATTCAATTTAACTTTTTAATTTACCTGCTCTTGAAGGAAATAAAGTGAAATGTCTTGGTTTGCTCATAACACCATCCGATCGCCGTCGCAAAGAAATAAAACATTCGACATTCTTTCGGATATTTGGATTTTTATAAGCTGGAGTTTTAAATGATATTGCAACTTTACGGTGAACATCGCCATGTGAAAATTCTCCATTTGCAGACCATATTACACCCTTTTCATTCTCTTCATAAAATACGATTTCAATATCATCTGCAAGATAAAATGTTTAAAGAGATATAAATGAAAACAGTTAGTTTTTTAAAGAATGTTTTTTTTTTTTTCAAAATGTGTATTATCTTTTATAACTTCAAAATGTGTATTACCTTTTTTAACTTGGCCACACAATAAAATAACGTCTTGCCCACCACTGACTGGAGCAGAACAGTGGCTTAATTTCATAATAACAAGATCAGAAACAGATTCTGTAAGATATAATAAATACTTTATGTCCTCTTACACACTTTTGTGTAAACTGTAAAAAATCGACAAAACGTTTCTTGATATGGAGGAAATTTTTTATTCAAATTTAATGTAATGAATTCATTGTAGATACCCACGAATTTGAAAACTTTTCCCTTATCTCCAGAAATCTTTAGGAAAAAAAACAATAAAAAATATCAGAAAGCAATTTATTGCACATATATATTATTCTATTTTATTTAAAAACAATTTTTACTGATAAGAGCAAAATGTGGCATGGAAGCAAAATTGTGATATACCAGGCCCAAAATGATAGATTCTGACATCGATGTTAGATTCTTGATATATATCGGTATATCGGTTTTTTACATCTGATATATCGATACTTCGCAGAAGTTAATATTTTAAACCTGAAAAACAATCTTAAGCATTTT
Organism: Maratus speciosus; assembly: GCA_963932465.1. Classification (NCBI taxonomy): domain Eukaryota; kingdom Metazoa; phylum Arthropoda; class Arachnida; order Araneae; family Salticidae; genus Maratus; species Maratus speciosus. The sequence goes on along the minus strand of OZ010800.1, from coordinate 357,849,149 downwards.
TCTTTAAGCACAAATCTATTTAAATTGGTATTATTTTATATTTAAAAAAAGCTTTTATTTTATTGACTTAGTCGTTTAATATGATTAAAAAGTTTAGGTAATGTGAAAATATCGTCTGCGGAGGCGGAAAAGCCTCCCATTCTAATTTACATGATTATTGACTAAACATATCAGTATAACAGAATTAGAAACTAGGAAAAAGGACCTCTGTTAATCCACCCCATTGTCTCAAATGACTTTTCTGCTCGCTAAAGTGTGAAGGATACTTAGACATGCCTCGTGTTTTGTTTTAATTTATTTGTGAATCTCATCTGAAAGGTGGATTGTTGTGTTTTCGCGAATGTGTTAATGTGGCAGTTTTTTCTGCATAATGATTTTTTTAATTACTATTCAACAAGTAAGTTTACAGAAGCAATATGGCTCCTAAATGTGATATTTGGTGATATTTTATCCAAATTAATACAAGAGAATTTTAAACCAAAATATACTAATATTAATAAGATTATGATAAATTATAATAAGAAACTATTCAGCACTCTACATCAAAAGATCAAACAATAAAAACTGTTTGATAATTTCATGAGGCTGTGTCTTAAACCTCTTCTGCAAATATGAAATCTGAGATACCTTTGTATTTACCAATACCTGTACGTAGAAATCCCCAAAAAGTTTTAGAAATCCGGAAAGACCTAAGATATATTTACTGCAAATTTTATGCTTTAAGAAAACAATACTTAAGTGTTGTTGCGGCTGCTGTTTCAACTGAAAGTCCATTATTTGGAGTCGAAAATGGAATTACAGAAAAGTGGCAGCTATTATGAAAATTACTATTTTTAAATGGATTGCCTCAAAAATATTGAATTTTTATTTATCGACTTCAAAAACGTTAATGCTAGAATAGTGGTAAAAATCTTAAAAACCATTTTAAATACGACATTACTTAGCATAAGTAGAAAATAAAGAATTAAATTTAAAAAATCAAAAACCCGACTGCGTAAAAAACGAACTAATTAACTATTTCTCATCAATGAGAAACTATTTTTTTTTTCAATTCCTACTATTAGCTCACACTCTCGCTATATATATCTTGTTAAAATTTTCAATCCTTAAAAAATAATTATTATTCATCCAATCAAGCTCAAATAATTTTTTTTAAACTTGTAGTGGATGACACCTGATGTTAATCCAGTTTTTTCAAATATTAATTAATTAATTAAATTAAATTAATTAATTTTCAATAATCGAGAGAGCCCTCTTCTTGATCAAGGCATTTTAAGCGCCACTCAAGAGGAAATAAGAATGGGAGAAAAAAAGTTGTCTTATTGACCTAAGTAGGAATTGAATTAAAATATTTTGTTTATATTACTTTTTTATATTACTTACCTATTTTTTTTATTTACTTGTATTGATGACTTTTAAGTTGTGTTTAATTGTTAGTTCCTAGCTATAAACACTGTTTTGATGAGGTCTATAGATGTCTATGATGATTAGAGTTGCAGTAAAGCTAGAGATACTACGTACACAACTTCCAGGTCGTATAATATTTTAACCGAGCTTCTGGGTGTAAAATAGTCAATGAAACATCGTCTTCATTTTGAAAGACCTATCCAATGATATGCCACTCAATAGGGTGCATAAATTTTGTTTTTTCGTCTCTACCGCCATTTTGTATTTTACGGCCGCCATATTGAATTTATAAAAACAAAACCTAGCCTATAACCATCGGGCCGTTAAGATGAATCGATAGAGACCTCATTCATTAAAATCCATCCAGCCGTTGGGATGTTTCGAGAGTATAAAGAAATCCACATACACAGATACGTGTGAAACACATAACCCTTCTTTTCAGTCGAGTAATAATCATTACATGCATTAAAACATTAAGTGACAATGAAAAGATTCAGATTTATAGAGAAATTGATAAATCGATATCTTCCGGTTATCAATGTTTTTAAGACAATACAAAAATCTATATATCAGTTTTTGAAAATGTTTGCCATCATTACTGAAGATGAACGCATACTAAAGGTTTTTTCTCCAGTTAATGCTTTTTTTCAGCCATTTGCAGTGAAAATAAAAAATAAAATGCAAATTTTGCAGTTGCTACCTGTAAACCCCCGCCGTAAAGTTTTCTATTTGCCAAACGTAACATAAATAAAGTTCATGAAGATATTTTTGATTTAAAATGGGTTTTACGCGGGACACGACTAAGATATTTTTACACCGTATCCACTTTTGTGGCTTTCTAAATTGGTGGATTGGTTGGATTTTTTGAGTTCAAATGATTTTTGGCACGCCGCTATGGATTAAAACCAAAACTCCGTACCTGTGGGGACTAGTGTTGGCAGGTGTTCCGATTTAAGTGGGATGTCCCGATTTTCAAGAGCTCTGAGAGCTGTCCCGCTTAACGCCCGGGACGCCAAAAATTCCGATTTTTCATCATGCACAATTTTTTTTAAATTTCTTTTAGTACCATGTTATTCGTTAATCTTCATGGAGTGGAAATTAACCCTTTATAAGGCAGTGGGAAGTATTTATTTCACTTAACTGTAATCACCAAATGCCATATTGATACCAAAATATTTCAATAAATCTTTGTTTTTATAATGTATCTTACGAATGGCATTTAATTACCTTCAAATCTAATTGTTCTTTAATTCTGGTGACATTGGATCATTTCAGTATTTCAGAAACATAATTAAAATGCCCTATAAAGGGTTAACAAAGTAAAATCTCTTAAGACAGCACCTATACAGTTCCTTGCAAAGCAATTCCTTATAAATCTACCTGCCTAGACAGAAACCTGTATAAAAGTAATTTATTGTGGTTCCTAGTGATTCTGTTTTCACGAGTTTTACTGTACTTTGATCAGTAAGGTTTGTGTAATCGGAACGTGTTTATTACGGAATATTGTTTTAAATGTAAAACTTTTATTGTCCCTACGATCGGAATAATATACAATTATACCTTACTAAATTAGAATTTTGCCCGTAATTGGCCGAAATTCCTAAATTGAAATTTTATCCTTTTGCCCTAACGATTCCGCTTTTAGAGGTTTTACAGTATAAGATTGATGTGTTTATTTAATATAATAAAACCTGCTAAGACGGAATCGCAAGGGGCGGAAAAAATTCCATTTTAAACAAGCTTTTGTCTAAGTAGATTGGGTAGTATTACTACTTTAAGAACAATGAAGTTTTTACGTTTAATACAGCATTCCGTTAAAGACAGGTGCTGTTTTATAGGGTTTTTTGTATTTTTATGTCCAGATTCAGAGACCTTTCCCCATTTTTTTCTTTTCCGGTCCAGCTTTTTGTAAAACCAGACCTGGCAACATTATAGGTGACTGAAGCGGCCTAACTACTAAAAAAAGGCAATGGGCTTAGGGTCTGTTAGCTTTGAGAGAAGACGATTGTGATTTGTGGAAGGTTACGTTCGTAGGGGTTATTCATGTTGAGTCGCTGGTGGAGACTGGACCAGGAATCTCATGAACAGTAGGCGAGAGACATGGCGCCGAACAAAAGACCAAGCCAGTTACTTTAAGATAATGACTCGCTATATGCTGTCATTGCTACTACATATCATTAGCTGCAATTTTTTTTTTTAATCAAGCAACGCGTTTTAACGATCTATAAATATACTACATCAAAAGCCTCTAGTAGAATCTTTCGAAAAATACCCCATTCAACGGCATATTTTTAGTATGAGCAGAGGAGAAAGGATATCAATATCAGAAATAATATATATGGTGGTTTTAACATATATTCTGTTACCCGGGAAGCTCGGGTTTATCGTTTATCACCTAAGTTATCTCGAAACATCGTTTTTTAGCGATTTTGGCACGATATAACTTTGTAACGAGTAAACAGATTTGCGTGTTCCCTTTTCTTTCTTTTTTTAATAAAGGAAATAAAATTATCTAAAAACTGTCCATAGACTAAGCATCTTTTTCTCAAGTTATAACAAACAAAATAGGATCAATTTTATAGATTTCGAAATTTTTATTAAAATTTTTTACATTTTCTTTTTGTTTTGTTTTATGTAACTAGGGGGCTCTGCCCCCTACGAGCTACGCTCGTCAACCCCCGTTCAGACACCGCAGACTCTAAAAGTACGCTAATTTGATCGGCTTTAAAAAGATTTCCGAAGATTAAATTATAATTTAAAAAACAATGGCGATCTCCCTATAAACGGATTTCTATTCATTTCTCTTTGACTGGCCAAATCCGCTGCGGTACTACTTGATTAACCCGTCGACCAATTTCTCCAAATTATATAAATCGCCAAAGCACTCGCCAAATTATACAAATTGACATCATTTTTATTTTAAATAACGAAAGAACAAATAAATTAGTGTAACTTTAATAAAAATACAAATAAAACGTCGAAATAAAAATAACTTGATGACGTAGACACGTGTAACTTGCTTAAAGTCAAGTTAATGTGACATTTACGATCAACCATTATTGGCATTTAATCTTATAGTTTGGCGAATGATAGATTTTTGGTCGACGGGATAACTAAGTAGTACCAAAAATACATATGTCAATCGCTGTTTTCGTCTTTGATTAAGTAAAATAAGATAAACCTTTCAAAATAAGCTAATATAAAAAGAATTAAGTAACCAGAATCTTTGTCTCCCGGTATTTTTTAACAAAGCGAAAAGAAAGTTCTTTTAAATAAGACATTTTAAATTAATCGTTTTTAATCTGACGTAATTTTGACCAAACTATTCTTTCTCTTTTTAATATTCACGTGAAAATACTTGTGTTAGAAATGAAATATTATTTGCGCTTTCTTAACAAAAATAGTTGAAAAGTATCCTCTCAAAATATCAAATAAATGTCTAGCGCAGTTTCTAAATTTAAACCGTTTTGCAATATTATTTTGTGTTCATTTTATGTAATAACTGTAATTTGACGTAAATATGACGTAATTTCTCCTATTTAAGACTTCTAACGCATGTTAATAAATTTATTATTTTACAAATTCTTTTCTCTCTTAAAATTCACGTGTAATTATAGTTTTTATGACGTAATTTTTAATAAGTTCCTGCTTTTTGTACATAATTATTTAATTCTAATTCCAAATGTTTTTTTCTGTTTATAATAGTCACGTGTAAATAAATTTTTAATTTATTACACGCATAAATATATATATATATATATATATATATTTGAAGCAAACATTATTGTTTCCGCTGTTTATACAGTTGGCAACAGTTTAAATTAATATCACTTTCTAAAATCTGTAAAAAATATCTCTAGAAATGCTGAAAATTTGAATTTAAAATAGAAATAAAACCTCAAAAAATTAGCCAAATTAAAAAAAGAAATACAATCTGCACTCCGGCAAATTCTAACGCATAACATGATCTAAAAATGATTACACTGCCATGTATAGTTTTTGCTGCTATAAAACTTTTTTAGTGGAACGATTTTGTCCAACTTTAGCATTAAATATCTCTTAAAATAATTCTTCGATTTGAAAACTGTCTGCATCAGCGTCTTTATCAAACATTTCTGTATAATATTACCGATTTTCATATTTTTGTATGCATTATTTTTGTTAATATTAACGAAGAAAGACCTCCGGTCACAAAAAATTCAAAACCGGCGGCGGCGGTGACAGCGGTAGTTACTTTTTTTTAGAATAGAGAGATAATCTAGAGACCATGTATAATAAGCAGCATATACAGAAGAATTGACGATTCAAAAATACGGAAACTGGACTTCAAAATCGTGGCGAAACTAGTTTTGAAAGGTTATGTTTGTCGTAAAATATTAAAACCTTTGCTATTGTTTTTTTTTTAACTTAAAAACATTTTTTATTTCTGTAAAACATATTTAAATAAACTCAAAAAAGAAGCAGCAGTCTTAATGAATTGCAAGATTTATACACTATATGGCCAAAGGTGACCGGCCACTTGCGATTTTAGACGTTTTCTTAAATATCTAGAAAAATACATGAAGAATTATCTTGAAACTCCAGGTGTGTAAACAGAATATTACAGGTCATATAATTCCGTGAAGATTTTTTCCCAAAACCCCATATGGAACCATCAACAAATTAAAAAAGAATGAATATCTTTTGGATAACCCTGTAAAAACTAACTTAGCAAAAGCGTTCAACACAGTAGATTATGATTAAATGCCTTATTGCAAAAAGTGTGTTCATTTTTATCAGAATAGCATGTATATTCGTAGAGAAATTTAAGTTTTTATAAAAAGGAGTCCCAAATTTTGCCAAGTTTTTTTGCTTTTAATTTGTAGAGTTCTTAATAATAAAAAAAGTTCTTTTCAGAAAATATGACAAACAACATTGTACACAATACCCCGCAATCAGAATTAAAAAATAATAAAAATTGGATGAAAAATGAGCAGGTTTCTCTCTATTCTAAAAAAAAGTAACTACCGCTGTCACCGCCGCCGCCGCCGGTTTTGATTTTTTTGTGACCGGAGGTCTTTCTTCGTTAATATTAAGAAAAATAGTGCATACAAAAATATGAAAATCGGTAGTATTATATAGAAGTGTTTCATAAATACGCTGATGCAGACAGTTTTCAAATCGAAGAATTATTTTAAGAGATATTTAATGCTAAAGTTGGACAAAATCGTTCCACTAAAAAAGTTTTATAGGAGCAAAAACTATTTATGGGAATTTAATCATTTTTAGATCATTTTATACGTTTGAAGTTCACGGTGTGCAGACTGTATTTCTTTTCTTAATTTGACTTAATTTTTAAGGTTTTATTTCTATTTTAAATTCAAATTTTCAGCATTTTGAGAGATATTTTTTACTTATTTCAGAAAATTGTACTAATTTAAACTGATGCCAACTGTATAAAAAGCGCAAACGATAATGTTTGCTTCGAATTAAAAATTTATTTACACGTGACTATTATAAACAGGAAAAATCTTTCAAATTAGAATTAAATAATTACGTATAAAAAGCAGGAACTTACTGAAAATTACTCCATAAAAACTATATTTACACGTGATTTTAAGAGAGAAAGAAAATTAAAATTAAAAAGTAAAATAATAAGTTCATTAACATGCGTTAGAAGTCTTAAATAGGAGAAATTACTTCATATTTACGTCACATTACAGTTATTGCATAAAATGAACACAAAATAACATTGCAACACAGTTTAAATTTAGAAATTTCGATAGGCATTTATTTGATATTTTGAGAGGATACTTTTCAACTATTTTTGTTAGGAAAGAGCAAATAATATTTCATTTCTAACAAAAGTATTTTTACGTGAATATTAAAAAGAGAAAGAATAGTTTGGTCAAAATTACGTCAGATTAAAAACGATTGATTTAAAATGTCTTATTTAAAAGAACTTTCTTTTCGGTTTGTTAAAAAATACCGGTAGACAAAGACTCTCTTTACTTAATTCCTTTTATATTATCTTATTTTGAAATGTTGTTACACGTGTCTACGTCATCACGTTATTTTTATTTCGACGTTTTATTTGTATTTTTATTAATGTTGTACTAATTTATTTGTTCTTTCGTTATTTAAAATAAAAATTATGTCAATTTGTATAATTTGGCGAGTGGTTTGGCGATTTATATAATTTGGCGAAATTGGTCGAAGGGATAATCAAATAGTACCGCAGCGGATTTGGCATTAAAATTCCCCAATCAAAGAGAAATGAATAGAAATCCGTTTATAGGGAGACCGCCACTGTTTTTTAAATTATAATTCAATCTTTCGAAATATTTTTAAAGTCGATCAAATTAGCGTGCATTTAGAGTCTGCGGTGTCTGGATGGGGGTTGGCGAGCGTAGCTCGTAGGGGGCCGAGCCCCCTAGTACTAAAAAATAAACTGAGGATCATAGGAGAAAGTTGATGTAAGATTCAAGAACGTCAATCAAAAATACATAAAAATATAGAGTTAATTTAGAGGAAAAACAACACCTATTATATGCAATGCCATAATTTTAACTCATTTTTTTCGAACGAACAATGTATGGATAAATATATTAACTTATTTAAACTAAATTGGATGCACGGTTAAACAATAACTTTGTATACTTACTATTACCAACAGGCGTACTTATCACAGGAACAACAGGTAGGGAAAATTTGCCATTTGAATCTGGCAAAAAAACTTGAAAGCATAGTCTTACGGCATTGTAGTTTATTTTTTTACTTTTAGATGAATGAGAAAATCCAGCTGAAAAAACAAACAAAAGCAATAAATGCCCAGTGACTTTTGTTAAATTCATATTCGAAACAGCAAGAAAGTACGACATATAATATTATAGGACATATGTTAATGTTACCCCAGATGTTAATAGATAGTAGCACTACACAAACCCACTGCAACAAGCTCTAGAAGGAACAAACCAGCGATTGGTTAGAGAATCCACACTCAATTTTTGTTTCTCGCTGACCGCAAACATATGTTTGTCACTGTCACATTAGGCGGGTCACAACACAATTGTATAATAAAGTAAAAAAGGAGTAATTAAAATGGCAATAAAATTAGTATAACAAAGCATTGTAACAAAGTTAATGCTATCGGTAGGTTATGCTATCATGCTGATATACAGTAGCTGGTAAACGTTTTGAGACGATATGTTTTTCTGCCCTAACAACTTTTTCTGTAAGCTAAATTTCTTAATGATGTGAATTAGTAATTTGTACCCCTCTTAAAGCTCAACATAGAACAATTGAGATATATGCATGAATTAAAAATTCGGAAATTCGCAAAATTACTCAAGCAAAAGTTTTGAGATGATTCAGTTTTTCTGAACTTTTATTGAAATTAAAGCGTCTTAATGTAACAAAATACAGCAATATTTAATATTTAGTTGCAAGTCCTTTTGCTTTGGGAATGTGGCACATCGTCTGAGCATGGAATTAACAAGGCTTTTTAAGTTTCGCCCATTCCGAATGAAGATCCTGAAGGAATTTTGCCTTTGAAGAATGCTTCCACGTCCTGAGTCCTGACTTTTCTTCCGATATGTTTCCAAAGATGTTCAATTGGATTGAGATCAGGTGACTGACTCGGTCAGTTCAAAACTTTAATTTTCTTAGCTGTAAATCAATTTATCATCATTTTGGAGGTGTGCTTGGGATCATTATCCTGCTAAAACATCCACTCACGAGGTATCTTTTTACGAGCATAATACAGCATGTGATCTTCTAAAAATTTTTTTATAAACATTTTGATCCATCATCCCATCGATGTGTACGAGGGGGAGGACGCCATCATGATGGAAAGCTCTCCAGACCATTACTGATCCGTTTCCGTGCTTCACTGCTTGACGTTGGTACTGGGGATCCATTCTGGTGCCTTTTGGACGACGAATATAACATCGGTCATCACTTCCAAACAAATTGAATTTTGATTTATCGCTCCAAAAGACCAATATTTGGTTGTCCACGTTTCGTGGTCCTTAGCAAATTTCAATCGGATTTTCCTATTATTTGCCCGGATGAGAGGGTTTTTTTTTTCAGGGACCCGTGCACACAATCCAGCGGCATGCAGACGACGTCTTATGTGAGTCCATCTTCGGTGGCCATCTGCTTACAGCAGCGTTCTTGTTAGGGTCAGCGACCGACTTCCTTCGGATCAGCGCGTTTTGATGTTGAGTCATTTTTCTTGGGGCTTCTAATCTTGGAAGATTGCACATACCTTTACCGCATCCTTTCACTTCTTTACTATGTGGCCAACAGTTGATTTTGGCAACTGTGACATCCCCCCTTCCCGTTTCTTTATAATTAAAAGACGAATGGTCAAAGACGTATTTTTCCCTGTTTTCATACTGAAACTGATACAGATACTAACATTAAGATTTTCACGTACAATAGAATTCTAATGCTTTAAGGATTAAGCAAGTGAGTTTCGCATACAACAACCCGTCTGAGGTGCCGGGTTGTTATATTTATGAATGCATGATATTTATGAATGCTTTATATATAAAGCATCGCATTATCTAGAACATTCTGGGAACATGACTAGGTAAAGTTACTAATTTGCATATCAGCACAAAGTTATCGAAATTATAAAGTCATTTGCATACAACTCGTTTATAAAGGAAATAACAAAATGTAATTAAAAAGCCAAGGATAGGATTCGAACCCAAATTCCCTGCGTGGAATTCCTTTACTCTAGCCACTCACTCTAGCGGAGCCCTTGTGTGTGTGACAATATCACATGTATTTAAGTAAAGTATTAAAAACTTTAATTTTATCAGATCGTCTCAAAACTTTTTCTTTCAACTTTTCAGATTCACGTTTGGTATTTTTTAAATTAACAATTTTCACGCATATCATTAGTTGCGCACCATGTAGGATGACTAAAGCTACAAATTACTAATTTACATCAGTAAGAAATTTTGCTTACAGAAAAAGTTAGGACAGAAAAATATATCGTCTCAAAACTTTTCCCAGCTGCTGTACTTGGTATATTAATCGATAGGAGCGTTGTGCCTTCCTATCTTTAAAGTTGATGAATATTATTATTTTTTCTTCATTCTATCCATGCGAAGAAAAGGTATCAATATAATCTACACATTTTAAATTAAAATATTGCATTGGGGAGTAAGTCACTGTAGTTTATTTTTGTAGCTAGTTTTTGTTTAGTATTTTGTGGTTTATTAAACTTTTTTTTATCATGTTATTAAAGTGAAATATCAAGTTGGGTAAAGCGAACACACCTTACGGTAAATCATCTCGGCAGTCTAAGCTCTGAGGAGCCCTTATGCGCAACGTGTCAGACGGGACTGGCCAGTGTAGTGCCGCCATGACATGAACTAAGAGCCAAGGAATGAAATCGCCCACCGCACGTCATTCCCTCTGATTCCTCAGGCTCCTGTAATACAAGGAAAGATTTTCCGTAAGTTAAAGGAGCCCTTTGATTCCCAAACAAAACGGATGATATAGTCCCTATGACAGCGAAACCCAAACATTAAAGGATTAAGCGGCTTGGTTGCGACCACGACATACAAGGCCGGTTCATAACTTTTATGACGTCAAACGGACTGGATCATCTTTATTCAGCTGCCTCGTAGTAAATAAAGCATTAAAAAAGTGGATAACATACTTTAAAAGGGCTATTTAAAGTATATTTTGAAGTCTCTAATCGGTATGTATTGCTTTTATTTATAATCTGTAGGGTTTTGTGATCATTTAGAGATATTATTTTAAAGATTTGGTGAATCTTTTATTAGTTACATTTATTATTATTTTTTGATCTGTCATCTTTGTGCTAGAGCTTGATATGGGTGTTTAAGCCTAACGATAAACTGCTATATAGTTTCATTTTTCCAAAACTAAATTTGTTTCATTGCTTTTCTTATGCTATAATCTACGCAGAATTAACTATACATCACACATTTGAAATTTTTAAACCGTCGAATAGAAAAAAGATATATACTTTCAAATGCAATTTGTTTGAAAACTATATCGCAATTTGTTCGAAAATTGTATCGGAATTTACTCAATTTTTATTGTTTTTCAAATAATTTTCAAGTATGATTTTTTTTTTAAATCTTATCTACATCGCGTGCAAACGATTGCGAACGATAAATCCGTTTGAACAATCGAATTTCGCGCTTGACCACTAAAATGAACAAAATCAAAAGGCTGATTGTAAATAGTTATTTTTGGCGATTTCTTCGGCTGTTAGATCCTGATACGAGACCACTATGAAAATATCGCTTTTAATAAAACACTTTTTGAACGCATTATTGCTGTTTTTCAAATAAACATGATTTTTAGTATTGTTAATGGGTATTCTAAAGAAATACAGTCGAACCCGGTTAAGACGCTCACGGTTAATAGGCGATCCCGCTTAATACGCGGATTTTTTCCCATCCCGTGAACATCGCCCATAAGGCAAATGTAAAAATATCACGTTTAATACACGAACGGTTATTGCGCGATCCCGCTTAATACGCGATAAATTTTTGTCCTTAGAAGGAAAAAATCCCGCTTAAGACGCGAATTTACTCAACAAGATGCGAATTCTTTCTCTCTTTCTTGTGTGTTGCCAATTTAGTGAAGTTTTTTTATACAGATAAAAAACATTTTCAGCAAACAATAGTATTATTTACTTTGTTTAATAACATATTGATTAAGGTGAAAATTACTAATCGGAAATAGTGGTAGATATTTGAATAAAACAAAAACCTGATAAATTAGCAAAACTGCAATCCTTCTTTGATCCAGCCTCATGTCATAACATTCTTTGCCTGGCGCTTCGTGTATATTTTTTACTGTAGTACAGAAATATAGACGAATTCAGGTTTCTCAGATACATCAGAAAAAATATTATGATTAGAGGTGATCATACCTGTTGTTAGTGAGGTTTTAAGTGTACGTTATATCACTACTATGTTTTATAATGCATGTTATAGACAACAAAACATGCAACTCGTAAAGATCAAACAAATACGATTGCGGTTGGATAATTACAATTCTTTTATGTTTTCTATGTTTCCTTTACTTTTCGCTATGGAAACAATATTTTTTTACACAAAGATAAATAAGGGCAGTTTTTTATTACATTAAGAAGAAGGACAGATTATGTTGTTTTATTTTTGGTTGCAACGTATTAAACAACAATAAATCCATGTTAGAATCCGTATGTAATTTTCGTTATTATTCCACTTGGTAAAAAAGAAGCAATGAGTTAAAGGGAAATACAATTAAATTTTAATCTAAGCACACAGAAAAGACACAATTTTCGACTCTAAGCATATAAATGAAAGCTCTAAAGTTCATTTAGACGATTAAATACATAAATAAGCCCAATTCCTGAAACATTATACGAATCACGTTTAATACGCGATCCCGCTTAATACGCGACTTTTGTCCACTCCCTTGAAACGCGTCTTAACCGGGTTCGACTGTACACTGTACAGTACATGTAAAAATCTGTTACAGTTATCAATTAAAGAAAAAATAGAAACGGTAGATCCGTGCGTGGCTTTCTCATCGTAATCTTTGAAATTATTTGCGGATACGTTTTTTTTTTTTTCGTTAAATGCATTTTTGTTTATGAAATAACGCGTTTTAACGATATATAAATATACTTGTATCAAAAGCTGCTTGCGAACTTTTCGAAAAATACCCCATTCATCTTAAACTTACACATAGTGTAAGTTTAAGATGAAAGGGGACAATATTATATTTCAGAACAATTGTCTTGTGCATTATATAATAATTCACAAGAATGTTTTTGTTATATTAATGTTACACTTTTAAAGATGAATTAAGCATTTCTATTTATCTATTTATCCCATTCATCTCTGTGCCTTTAGTATGTGCAGAGAAAAAAGGTTGGTTGTATGGAGTTTAACCCCTTGAAGAGCGGTGGTATTTTTATGAAAGCATTTAATTTTAATTCCCAAATGCCACAATGGCACCAGAATTTTGCTAACAAAATTTTCGGTATATTATATATTCGAAATGTAACTTTTTCATATTTATAAATAAATTTGTTTTCAAATTCTGGTGTCATTCATTAATTTGAACACTTTAGCAATGGAATTGCTTTGCCTCTGAAAGGGTTAATAGCGCAAATTCCCTTTTGGGACATGTTGCGCCATACGAGAAAAAAGGATGTTGACACCAGAAATAACATATAAGATGGTTTTCACCTACATTTTGTAACCCGGGAAGCCCGGGTTTATACCCTAATAATTTTAATGAGAGATAAATATCAAACTGACATTGTGGGACAAGACAAAATGCCTTTAATTTTTATTATTTATTTTTGTATGACTAAGAAATTGTCTGCTTATTCTTCAAAAACAGAAATCTTCTGAAAACATTTAGGAATATTTGCTGTAAAACAAAGTTTCTGACGGTATTTGCTTTACCTAATAATAGCAGATCTTCCAATAAAAATCATTTCTGTAATCGTCAATAGAGATTTATCATAACTTACTTCCAAATGGGTCAACTTGCAAAGCTTCACGTTCAGCAAGAGATTTCGCCACGTCGCTCCTTTTAACGCAATGCATTCTGAGGTCTGAAAAACTGAGAAATCACTGTAATAAATAAATGTAATATTAAATTACAATTATATCAAAGCATTATATTAATGCACATCATTAAAGAAAACATAGATAATCAAATTAAAATAATATCAAAAGTACTGAGCGAAACTTCAGGCGGCGGTTGATACCATGTTTCCATAAATACTTTAGCAGAAGCTGAATATCTGATATAGCCAGTAAAATTTTAAACAGATGTAGGAGTAATTTTTGTACACTGTAAAATTTTTTGAAAACTTTTTTCTTGCTAACAAAATGAAATGCAAACACATAGTAATGTACGCTTCTATAAAACTTTTTTATTATCTTTAGAAACTTTCAGAAGATCCAGAAACCAATAGATTTTCAAAATTAACATAGAATGCAAGCATATAGTAATGCACGTTTACGCAAAAGTTTTTTTTTTATTATCTTTAGAAACTTTCAGAAGATCCAGAAACCAATAGATTTTCGAAATTAATAGAGAATGTAAACACATAATAATGTGCGCTTCTGCAAAACTTTGTCATTCTTGTTAGAAACTTTCAGAAGATTTAGAAACCAATAGATTTTCAAAATTAACTCCTTTAGTACATTGTCGAAAACAGCGAACGGCTTCCGCCTATTCCACGCACGCAGCGTACACTGCCATCGTTACACACGTACTTTCAACCACGTATACATCACGTGAGCGTACTTAAGGGGTTAACAGAGAATGCGAGCACATAGTAATGTACGTTTCTACAAAACTTTTTCATTATCATTATTAAACTTTCAGAAAATCAAGAAACCAATAATTTTTCGAAATTAACAGAAGCGTCTTTTTCGAAATTTACGGCTAGCGGTTTTCTGAGAACAGTTTCTAATTAGGCATTTTGTGAATGTTTTCAGTAGATAATAGAAAAGATTCCAGAATCGTGATTATCTACGAGGTTAAACTGAATTTACGCCATGCCAGCCAAATATTTTCTACAATTTTGTACGGTGTACAGTAGGGTGTATCGATTTTTAACTTTTTTTTTGTTTCCAAATTCCAAGTTGATAAAAAGTTGCTACTAGACACCACAACTTACCACAAAAAATTTTGGATTTTTAAAAAAATGTTTAGGTCTCCCGCACAAGGCCTAAAGTTTAGAAATTTCACTTAAAAAGTAAATTTTTACAAAATTTAAAAAAAAACCAAAAACACTTTTTTTTTTTTAATTGCAAGTTAAAATTCCTCTAACAATAATCATGAAAAACGATAGAAAAGGTATTTCAAAAACTTAGCAAAACATTTAGGTCTCCCGCACAAGACCTAAAGTTTGTTAATTTTGACGAAATTTTCGTAATTTTTAGTGTAAA
Source organism: Maratus speciosus (assembly GCA_963932465.1). NCBI lineage: Eukaryota > Metazoa > Arthropoda > Arachnida > Araneae > Salticidae > Maratus > Maratus speciosus. The sequence continues at coordinate 357,833,802 of OZ010800.1, read as the reverse complement.
TGAACCATTTTTTTTTTCGTTAAAAACACGAGACTTAAGTGTATTCTTGTTACAGGAGGCATAAAATGACAATATATATATATATATATATATATATATATATACTACATAAATAATATACAAATGTTGTATACCTTAAAAAAGATAGTTTAACGATGTAAATTGTTTTATAAAGGTGTTGAAATAAACTCTATCGTTATTTGTGATTACTATTGTTTATTACAAATGTATAAAATATTATAACGCGGAATAAAATGTAGTATATAAGTACAAAATGTTGCTGATGTATTTTCATAGAACATGAGCGCAGTTTTCTTGTTCTATTTCAAATTAACTGACTTGTTTTAAATATTCGTCCTTTCATCTTGTCTTCAAAACCTGAAACGAAAGTTATATACAGTATTTACGTAGGCCTACAGATTTTTACAAGATTATAGAAATGATCTCCAATGAATTTTAAATATTATATGGAAGACAGTAAGATAAAGATGTTATTTAAAAACATTAAAAATCAAAGTAGTACAAAAAACACTTACTTACATTTTAATCATTCACTGAGGTTTTGTACTGGCTCTTGGTCTCGAACGTAGGTAGCTCTTTACGGTCTTCCAGTCTGGCACGAATGAAACCATATCTTTCGATCATCCGACACACTCGCTTTGAAGCTTCTGTGACTTCTTTCACAATTCGTTCCACAGCTTGATTGTGATAAGCAATTGTAAATTCCACCCTTCCACATTTTCCCGTTTCCGCAATTAACTGTAACTCTTCTAGGCTCATATCGGTAACAAGAGGGGATTCGGTTACTGAAGTGGTTTGCCAGACAATCATATCTATATAGTCTTTAGCATTAAAATTGATCTGAGGGGGTTTAAATATCCTTACCCCTTTCTTTTCTGTTTGACGTGCTTTCTGGATTCTCTTATAAACCAAGACTCTAATATGTTTTCGTTCATCAAACAACATAGCTATTAAAACATGCTCTGCGTGAGCCATGAATGCGTTTCTCTGTAACGTTGCATGGACGACATGTTTTAGGTCGTCTTCCAAGCAATTGCTGAAATGAATCATTTAAAAAAAATTAATGGAACCCTGCGGGATTTTTGGATTGCACTTAATTGAGAACCATGATGGTATGTAGACTTTCATTATGAACTCTGTAAGATTTCTCAGCTCAGGGGTCGTATCATCCATGGCTACATACAAACGAAGGATTCGATTTGCCAGTGTAAGCCACCTGGCGTGCGAGATGTTTCCGGGGTTTCGTCTGGCCAACTCTTCTGTACATGTACCTGTTGATACGGCTTTGGATATTTCGTACAGATACTTTTGGTCTGTGCTCAACTCATTAAGATCAACTTCTGGAATATCGCTTTCAATTGCAACAAAATTGACAACATCCAGATTTTGGCAGCTTAGAAGTTGTTTACCAATAGGCCCGCTAAATGTGTTTGGTCCAGAAGTTGGCCCATCAAGAGCAACCATAATTTTTCTAAATGGTAATTCATTCAAATGTAGTAGACACACAACTGCCTGCAATGGCTGTTGTATTTTATTTTAAAATAAGGTGATAACTCCATTTGAAGTGCCTGTGTTTGCTGCCGTACTATCACAACCAATAGCTTTTAGTTTTTTAAGATCGACAGTTTTTTCTTCACAATACTTTACAAGTGATGTAACTATTTCCTTTCCTGTTCCATTTATGGGAGTTACATGACCGAAATACTTGGATCCAGGTTCTTCAACAATAGATATGTGTTCTTCCATTAAAGATTTTCGGACACTTTTACCAGCTACAATTTCTTTTCTTATGGTTTCATCTTTACGACCACCAAAGTAAATGGCCAATAGATCGGAGGTTCGAGTTGAGCTTACTTCTTTACGAGACTTAAGTCTTTCACGTGCTACTTTTGATTTGTCGATTACTTCTTCTTGGTTCTCCGCAGTAACGACATTTAAGTCTCGCAAAAGTGCAGTAGCTAACTGAGCTTCAGCTCTACTAGAAATGCCCCTGCGGTCACAAGCTCGTGAAAACAAAGACAAGCGTTGTGGCAGTTCTTGTTTTACTTCTACACTTGAAACACTTTTTTGACTTGTATCAAGTACATTTATTTCAAAATCACTATCTTGACATGATGTGTGAGACATTGAATCATCTGTACTATCACCAGAATCAATGTTATCAACAGATTTTAAGTTTTCATCCTCAGTCTTTTTTACAACTACCTGCATTAAAGCTTGTGACCTAGATTTTCTTTCTAATCGCTTTTTAAGCTTTTTAGTCTCGTTTTTGTAACACTCTGCAATTGACATCAATCTAGGACCACATTGGTCCAGCAAAAACTCGTGTTCTAGTGCCGGGACTTTTTTGTCAATAGAGCAAATACAGTTGCTGAGGTCACATTTGCAAGTACAAATATCAAACAATGCAGTTTCAGTTTTTGACTGAAAGCTAGTTACTGCATCTTTGTAGGAGTTAGGATACTTCCTTTTAGGCCCTGAACACTTTTTGATTTTCTCAAGCTGCTCATGCAGTTTTAAAACCATAAATATTGTGTTTTTAGTGCCACAAACAGGAATTGAAGCTCTTTTCCATATTTCCCCAAGTTTTAAAGCAACTCTTAACGCAATTACCTTTTTGCAGGCTGATGTATTCCCTGTTGTTTCATTTCAATGCGTACCCACTCAAAATACTTCAAAACATCCATCTTGGTTGGCAGAACATTAAACTCACTCACATCAATAGGTTGCCCGATAACCGGCCTGTCGGTAGTTTGTCTAGTTAGATACGGTTCATAATGAACAACAACACTCACTCAATTGATTCTTACAACAAGACTATCGCAATAAAACACAACCGTTATGCTCGCTCGCGGGTAGACGACTGTCTGCCGCGAGTGAGAGCGCAGACGACTGTCGCGGTGATTCGTAGGTGGCGCGTCACCGCTGCGCGACAGTTTGGCCTTTCCCCACCCCATCGCTTCAAGTTGACGCTTGACGTATTGAAATGTGATTTATTATTTCACTTATTTCAACAATTCCAATCAATCCTAACGAGGCTTTAGTTACATTTAATTTTTAAACCAGCAACAAGACAAATATCAAAACACTGAAAAATGTTCAACAATTGGCTGAAATTTACGACTTTTAGGCCTTGTGCGGGAGACCTAAATGTTGTGCTAAGTTTTTGAAAAACATTTTCTATCATTTTTTGTGCTTATTGTTAGTGGAATTTTAACTTGCAATTTAGAAAAAAAGTGTTTTAGGTTTTTTTTTAAATTTTTGTAAAAATTTACTTTTTAAGTAAAATTTCTAAACTTTAGGCCTTGTGCGGGAGACCTAAACAATTTTTTAAGAATCCAAAATTTTTTGTGGTAAGTTGTGGTGTCTAGTAGCAACTTTTTATCAACTTGGAATTTGGAAACAAAAAAAAAGTTAAAAATCGATACACCCTAGTGTACAGTCGTGGAAAAAAAAAGTAAACACCCCCACTAACTCCTCAACAAATTATCGTAGAAGAAAGCTACTGGTACCGAACGATTGGAAATAAAGTCTACTTTTAAATGATATAGATAAAATTTGCTTAGGGGTCCATCTACATATTAAAACGAACCATAACTTTGTTTTTTTCAATAGCAGTACACAATTCTGACATCATAAATGAACTCTACATCCTCCAATTAGCCTAAAAACAAATTTTTATGCAATTCGAAATTAATTATTTTAAAGCGAGCGTATTTTAAGGGCTGTATCCAAATTGAAGTTCGGAAATCGATTATTAACCGAGAGAGCCCCCATCTTGATCAATGCACCTTAAGAAGTCAATGAAGCCTGCGAGATTACAATTCAGCAGAAGAAATTTTAAAATATCAAGTCACTTCTATTAAAAACGGCCCCTTAAACCATCATTCTGCCGATTTTAAGCAAATTTGAAAACTACTTGCAAGAAAAATGCGAAATTTTGGATTTACATAAAGCAGGACTTAATAAATCTAAATCCATCAAAAAAATTGTAGGTTGCAATTCATAATTTTTTCGAATATTAATTTCATAATTCATATCATAAAATTATAAAAATTACAAATTCAGCGTATTTATGTTTGGGTATATTAGTATTATTGCTACAAAGAAAAAAAAAAAAATTAGCACATTAGGAGCATAATTTCTGGAGATATTAATAAAAATATGAAAATGTAATTTAACATTAGAAGCACTAAATTTTGAATGTTTATAATTCAAAAACTTATCATTCTAATGACTTGAAATTCGGTCTCTAGGCATAATTTGAACCGAAGATTTGAAATATCTTGTTAAAATTGGGTATTGTCATTGAAAAAAATGAAGTTTGGATTCGTTTTAATATGTAGATTTTCCCAGACTCCCCCTAAGTAAATTTTATATACATCATTCAAAAGTAGACTTTATTTCCAATCGTTCGGTACCAGTAACTTTCTTCTACGATAATTTGCTGAGGAGTTAGTAGTGGGTATTTACTTTTAGGTAGATTTCGTAAGAAATACTACCTATTGCAGTCGTTACCATGGTGCGACTTTTGAAAAATTCCTTCATAACTTTTCATTATAGGACCCCAGGAACCCCAAACCACCCCCACCTAAAAAGTTTATATATATATATATATATATATATATATATGTATGTATGTATGTATGTACTAAATTTTGTCCGCACGATAAAAGTCGCAATTATGCACGAATCATCTTCAAACTCGCCAACAACTTTGAGATGGCTAATATCTCGGCGGGGATTGAAAATGGGCGAAATCGGCCCAAGAGGGTGGAAATGGGGAGGGTTCAAAATTTTGAATACTGTCTTAACACGATTCTGATAAAACCAGCTCTTACACAACAATGGCAGGAAAAAATAAAAGTTTTTCGTTATAGCAGTTGCCAACAATTAAAAAAAAAAAAACAAATAATAAAATTCTCACCACAACAATTACTTTTCTTTTGCAAAATTTTCACGTGTAAAATTAAATAGTTTGACAAATTGAAAACAAATTGAATATTACGTCATAAGTTTCCTAGAGCAAGATTTCAGCATGAAAACTCAAAATAAATAGTTTGACGAATTAAAAAAATATGTATATTGCGTCATATTGGAAATATAATGGACCTCAGCAGGTGAATATGTAACGCCATGTAAGTTTGAAGAAACGTATTAAAACATGATAAAAACCCGACTATGGAAATATTAACATATTTTAACACTTTAAGGTTCTCTGAATTTTTTGTAGCCATTTTTTAAACCTATTCCATATATATGTGTGTGTGTATTCGTGTATATTACAATTTTCACAAAAAGTTTAGCTCCCTACAGCTCGCTCTTTGTGAAGAAACTGGGTTTTATCTCTAATCTTGATGTAAGTTTTGTTGGAGAATTTAGTACTTAACATCGAAATCTACCTCCGCCTGTAGGCCCGAGCCGGCAGGGATTTTTTTTTTCCCACGACTGTACATTGTAAAAAAAAGACAGATGTTTCTCAATCAAGGAGAATGTACTAAAAAACTTTTCTAGCGTTACCCACGATTCCAAAAAGCATTTCTTTATCTTTAGAACCTTTGGAAACGACTATATTTTCGAGATTTATAGAAACATTTCTATAAACAAAGTTCCCTTTGCTTCCAATGGTTTTCGGAAACGTTTTGGAGTAGTTTTTATTGTGCATTTCATCGGCTGTCTAGAAAGCACAATAGGTTTTTCAGATGCTATTCATTCTCAAGTAAACAATTTCAAGTTCAATAAACATGTTTTACTGACAAACATAATAAATAAAGAGCATTAATATTAACTAGAAAATTAATATTATTTTGATATCCTTTGATGTATAAATCCGAAAATGCTTCATTGATGATTAATAGTATCCTAAAAACAGATATTCTGGTTTGAGAAAGCTTGTTAATGCACTCTAAAAAGTACTCGGAAACGTTTCTGAAAAACAGTGGCAGCAAAAGAAACGTTTTATAAATGCCTCTTTAAATCTCGAAAATATATTGGCATCTGAGGTGCCTAGAAAATGATAAAGAGCGCTTTTCGTAATCATGGGTAATTGTGTACTTTCATTCTTAGTTATATTCTGTTTTCTGAGATTGGGAAACAGTTATCTTTTTAACACCTTCCAACATAGTTGAAAAGTGTTTAGGAATTCGATTTGTCTGGTCGTCTGTCTATCCACACTCTAACGCAAGTAAATAGACTCGGATTTTCATGCAATTGATATATGTTATGATGTTTACCACGGCATGCTCGGTATTGAATATGAAATGTGTAGCATTAATAGTTCATTTACAGGGCACTCAAAAGTATTCCGTTACATTAGGGTCAATGGGGGAAAAAACGTTTGCAATGTATTTTAATGACATTACGCTATTTCAAATGTATTGAAATGGATATAAATCACTGAATTTCACTAAAAGAGGATTATTGGAGAATAGAGCCCTCATAACATTTACAGTGTATTACAAGGACACTCCAAAAGAAATCGGTTACATTTACTGTCTTTGAGCAATAATTGCTGGAAGTGCGTTTTAAATTTTGGTATGCGCTTTTAGATTGAACTAATTTTCTGAATGTTACTCATTATGTATAAGCTCTAAACCCAGGGCCGAAACTAAGGGGGTCAGAGGGGACATGTGTCCCGGGCGCCAGAACCAAGGGGCGCCAAATGAAAGATTATACCTTTGGAATCGATCATTTTCTTCTGATGGATTGATGGTTTTCATTATTATGAAACAGCCATTATAAATGACGTGTTAGGTGAAGATGAAAGAGCAGTCGTTTTGAACTCTGATTTTCTGGTCAGAATGGGGGGAAAAAAAAAAAAAAAATGGCCATTTCCTCCCTCCCCCTCCCATTCTGACCAGAAAATCAGAGTTCAAACTTTTACGACTGCCCTTTCATCTTCACCTAACACTTCATTTATAATGGCTGTTTCATAATAATGAAAACTATCAGTCCATCAGAAGAAAATTGCTCGGTTAAAGCGGAAACTCGGTTAAGCGAGACTCGGAAAATCGGAACGCCACTGTATAAGAAAATACTGTAAATAGCCGGTAATACATACGAATTCTTTTATGTGAACGAACTATAATTGCAACAAACGTCACACTCAATTCTTGTAGTTCAATATTACATATTTTATGATTACATATTTTGAATTTTAAAATAAGTCGGCAATTAGAAAATTAGTAATATTCTCTTTGTAAATATACTTTGAGGAAGAAAGGGGGGGGGGGCGCCAAAATACATGTTTGCCCCGGGCGCAGAAAAGGCTAGTTTCGGCCCCGTCTAAACCTCGTATACATAAGGCTCCAAAAAAAGAATTTACGTATCATTCTCCTTATTAGCGGAAATTGCTAAATGGGAATTTTCAATAGTGGTATGTATTTCCTAACTGAATTAAATTTTTTCATGTATGTAGTTTATAGTTATAAATCTATAATAGATCATATACAGGGCTTCTCAAAGAATTCGGGTAAATTTCCGACTGTATATGGGAATTTCTGAAATTGGATTTTTAAACGTGTTATGCGTTTCCAAATGTTTCAATTAAACATCCTAATTTCAACCTATTAAACGGTGAAGTTTTGTTACATTATTGGGAATGTGTTGGAAAGTGTTTCATAATCTATACTTGACGCATGATTTTTCGTTTCTTGTTTTTACTGTGTATTTAAAATCAAAACAATAGAGGCTTACAAGTTAGAACTCACCTGCAAATCATTTCAGGATTATCTATTGTTTTGTAACACACGCCGCTTACGCATGATTCTCCCTCCAGCCTGTGAGGATGGGGATAATAGGGTGGCCTGACTGCAATTAAGGAAACAACAACACAAGCAGGACCTTGATAACCATGAACCTAAGTATGCACATATTTTAATAAGTATTTATAAAATCTCATGGAAAGAAAGAAAACTTAAAGATTAGGGTACTTTTGAAATGCCAGAACTTAGCGCAATAGTCCGGGAGGCAGCGACTTTTTTAGTTAAAGCTTCTTTAAGGGTGTATTCGAAAAAATATTTTTTCACCTTCAACAGCTCGAAATTTTCTGAGACATTTTCAGACTCATTTATAAAAGTAAAAACATGAAACTTGCTGGGGTGATTTCTGAAGACATGTTTAACATGCCGTGTGATTTCATTTTCAGCTCAATTAATTAGAATTTGATTTTTAAACAATTATTTTCTCAGTATGACCATTTTTTTCATTCCCAGATCGCCCGCTTCGGAAAATTCGGTTCAAAACGCCAACTTTGACAGCGTTTTTTACGGTATTTTCTGCATTTATCAAAAAATTAAGAAGCACGGCGCATTATATAGTTTCTAAATAAGTGAAATTCCAGTTTGATGCGTTTGAGAGCAAAAATGAATTTAAAAATGAATCAGAAAATAAACAGTTTGGATCGGAATACACCCCATCGGAATACCCACATTTTCCAACATAGTCGAAAAGTGTTTATGAATTCAGTTTGTCTAGCCGTTGCTCTAACTCTCTTACATATATTTTGATTGCCACATAATTAATATATGTTATTGAGATTCACTATGGCATGTTCTTTATTCAAAATGAACGGGGTAGCATTTATTGCTAGTTTACGGGGCACTCAAAACAATTCCGTTACGTTATGGTCTATGGAGAAAATTCGCTTGCAATGTATTTTAATGATGTTACACTATATCAAATACAATGTAATTGATATGCAGCTCTGAGGCGCAGTCCAAGATGATTATTATACAGGGTGTCTCAAGAATTCATGGACCAAACTGCAACGCGAGGTAACGTTCACATAAAGAAGGAATTTTAGTATAGCAATGTCAGGTCTGAAAGGAAAACTTTTGGCGAAAAACAAGAAATGTGGAGGAAATAAAAATGAGCGTTTTATTGACATAACAATTACAGTAAGTGCTCAAATGATCCACCACCAAGATCGATACACACCTGGATGCATCTAGCAAGTGATTGGTGTAGCTTTTCACAGATTCCAATTCCTTCACGAACACTTGCAGCAGCGACTGAAAGTCTTACAATGAGGTCCTCCTCAGAGTCAGCTGGTGTCTCATCGATGAGACATCTGTAACCTTCGGAAGGGTACGCCAATCACTTGCCAGACGGTGCCAGGTATGTAATGTCAATAAAACACTTCTTTTCATTTCCTTAGCATTTCTTGTTTTCCGCCAAAACCTTTCATTTCCGACCCTACTTTGCTGTACCAAAATTGCTTCTTTATGTGTACTTTACCTTCTCATACAGTTTGGCTCATGAATTCGGGGACACCCTCTAGAATTGTGCTGTGGATAGCACCTTATCGCTCACTAGCTGCGTAGCAACCCGTTGTGTTGCTCTTGAAATGCCTGAGATCATTCGATTCTTTTGCGGAAAATGAAATATAACTTTATTGTAAATCTAGAAAGCAATTATAGTACTAATTTTATTAAATACAATATTTCAAATAATAAATTACCTTTACATTTTAAGTCTAAAACTTTCCCAATAAAAATGTACATACTCTATAAGTTTATTTGCCAAAAGCTTTTCGCTCTTCCCAGATTTGGCTTCGATTTTCGGAATGGTAGAAGTGATGTCATTTGGGTCGACTTGTACAAAAATGACTTTGCTTTGGCGAATTTATTCAGAAGCATTTTATATTTATAAATTATACAGAAATATATTTTTTCTCGCTATGACATTTTCTTTAAATCCGCTTTTAAAAAGTTTTAATTGCCCCCTTAGGGCAATATAGTTGGAAATCTATTATATACTTTAAATTAAATTAAAAATAACATACGATGTTTTTTTTTTCTTTTGACGTCAATAGAATTAACCTCAATGTTTCAGTCGACAGAAGAATTTTTGCTTTCTAAAATAAACTGATTCCTAAAGCTTAAATATATGAAAATAAGTTTGTATTTCTTGAAAAATGCAATTCGGTTACAATGTTATTTTCACTATTTATTCAAATAAAAGTTACTCCAATTTTAAAAGGATATCAAATAATGGTATGTAATAATCCGTATCATTTTCCCTTTTCTATCTTTTATCGACAAAAATGGAGCAATTTAGTTTCCATCATTACAGAAATGTCATTAAAAATAAGGAAAAAAGTTACACCGCAAAAACTAATTCAAATTTTTAAATTCTGCGACCACTTCTGACAGCCTCGAATCCATGCACATAACTGGCGTTAATCGGATTCCTCAACATTCCATTTTCTTGGTGTTCTGAAACACAAACAGACAGTTACTTTTTAATATAATAGATTGATGCAGTTTTAATTTCGTTATAAAAAATTAGCCAGGGGCAAAATGTTGAACTATTTCTATTTTTCTAAGCGCAAATGGGTTATTTCGTAATGGAGCCTGCACGCAATGGAAATAGATTTAAAAAAAGGTATGCTGGAAAATTATTTAAAAAGCCATATTAAACAAAACATTGAAGATAAAGTTTTCAAGTAAATTACATTTAAACGTAGATTTTTTTAACCCTGTAACGGTGTCAAAATTAAATATGTGCGATGTTTAGAAATTTAAAAATTTGCAAAACCAAAATTTAATCGTCAAGCGTTGCCTTTTTGAAAATGACGTCAGCGTTACACACGAACACATTTTTCCTTTAAATTATAGATAGATTTTCAAACTTGAAGTTACGTTTGTCAGTTACAACTTTGCATGTGAAAATTTATTCTTCCTTGTTTTGATAACTCTCTGTATGTATGTAACATAAACGAAAACAACCTTACTTTTATAGTAGGATAGGTTTTGTGCTGTGCTGTACTATTTACACCTTTAATACGTCCAGATAATCTCCCTTCTTTTTCATACCGAAATTTAATCCCTTCTTCAGGTTCTTCTATTATTTCAACATGTACTCCATTGATTCCAGAAGAACAAGCAATTGGCATGGTAGTATCCTGAAACACATTGTCTGCAACTGATTAAAAAACAAGTTTAAATGAATGTGCTTCACATGCATTTAGTTTTATTTATATTACTATTTGGGTCATATAAATCTAATATTTTTATTTTCTTGAAAGAAAAAATTATTAAAAAATTTGCAAATTTTCAAAAAAATTTAATTAAAATGCAATTAAACAGAAATAAAATTGGACAGTTTTTTAAAAATATTTTCTATCTTAATAAAACTAGGTATAATTCCATCAAGTATGACAAGCAAAAAAAAAAAAAGTATAATTGAACCTTTTACGGGTGTGACAGAAATTGTCACATATCTACTGTGAAGCGATCTGTGAAGCTGCTAAAAGATGAATAAAAGGTGTGATTAACTCATAAGATGGTGTTTTTGCACTAAACTTCTTGTACAGGACTATTATAATTAAAATTCACCTTTTCAAAAGTTTCTGGTGATAGTACTAAAAAAAGTTTCAAACGAAACAAAATTTCGGTAGTGTTTGTAGTTAAACTGAAAGTTACAAGTTAAATAATGAAGAAATAAAGAATAAGAATAATACGAAGAAATAAGAATGAAAAATGAAGAAAGCAGCGGTTTGTGAGACCGGTAACATCAGTTAAAGGTTAATAAAGGAAAGCTCCCCCTATAATATTTACCTTAGGTTTGGTAATTATCATACACATACAATGAAAATAGTGTAAAAAATTCTCAATTTATTAAGAATTCAGATATTTCCTTCAAAGATGCAAAAAAAGAAGAAAAAAACGCTCTTACATTAAATTTTGGGTCTAATTTTGCATAATCTAGGAATGCACAAGGGTTGGTGATAAAAAAGAACGATGTCAGAATGTGGTTTAACCCTGTGAACGCCACACTAGTACAAATTCGCACCGACCAAAATTTCAAATGTCGCCGTTTTTTAGCACCATTCTTTCATTAATTTGCATTTTCCATTAACAAAATGGAAGTTTTGATAAAAATAAATATCAAAGCTCGATTTCTCATTAAATTTTGCATAAGAATCATGCATTATATTTTATTATCACTATACTACTAACAAAGTTATACGCAGTTGAATTTACGGAATCGCAAATAGCACTAATGGCGAGAGCTGAACAGAAAGTGTTAATTCCACAGGTTAAAGCGAACCCGATGTCATATGGGAATGTAAAAGTAAGAAGCAAAAGCACATACAAATAACATAATCAAAATTATAATGTCGTAAACGGCTAATGTTTATCGCAAAATTTTGCCTCTGTTTCCATGAATGCAGTTAATTTTGAGCAAATACACGAAAGCTCGGCATAGAAATTAATGAAAAAATTATGAAATTTTCCAGGTTTCGTCGATATGAGTTTGGATGGGAATTTCACTAAATTAGTCAGCTAGTACCATGTTAGACTTATTTGTGGTGAATTATGATTATAGAGTGAAATTTAAAGATATTGTGCAATGTATCGCAAAATTCCCCAAAAATTCCTTCCCAAAGTATCGTAAAAATTTGGTCACCGCGTACATGTACATGTTTACACGCAAATATTACTTTACATAAGTATAGTAATACCGCAATTAAATTTTATTAACAGATTAAACAATTAATTTTATCCAAAGAAATGTAGGATAAAACCGTGCAGTAGGAGAAAATTGGATATCTCAGTTTGATTCAATTTGAGTCGCCTTCTTGAAGGTAATGGATGAAATAGCGCTATTTTCCCGTTCCTATCTCGAAAACGGTTCGAAATTTGGGATAAAAGTCAATGACAAATTTGTAGAGCATTAGTTCGAAAGGAGATCTTGTGAACATGAATGCTAAATGAATCTCATTTTCGAGATAGGAATATTAACTCAGCTGTTTTGCACCAGGTGGCGCTGGAAGCGGTCTCATCTGGTAGCGCATAGCCACTTTACAATACCTAGACACCACTATTTTGAAAAAAGCGGTAAAGCGGGTTTAATATCGCTTATTTTCAAACAAAAATGGGTTAAATCTGACATTGACAAAGCAAGCAGAGATCAGCAAACTCGTGCTTTCAAATAAAACAGAATAGACATGACGTGCTTTCAAACTTAGAGGGAGCTAGTGCAACTTTTGAAACTCCCTCAAAGCAGCTGCACAAATGGCTTCTTTACGGTCCTAATTAATCGACACCTCTGATTTTTTTCGACAAAACTCGTACGGATCTCGAAAATACAGACATTCAGCTACCTACACGCGGTTTTGTCAAATTCCGAGATAATCGGAAAAATGAATTTTGTCCGCCTAGATCATCAAAACGCCCCACTGTGCGGCGCACAGTGGGACGTTTTGACGATCTACATCCAGGTGGACAAAATTATTTCGCTGAAATTTAGTTAGTTTTTGCTGTTAGTGATGTTTAGATGCATCACTAATAAAATACTCAAAAAGTGATAAATATTTGGTTATTTAACAACAATGTCTCAAAATAAAAATACGGAGTGCCCACTAAAATCCGTTCCTACCCTCTTACCTGCCGAACGACTGCATCTATATTCATAAACGTGGTGTCTAGGTATAGTAAAGAGGCCATGCGTTACTAGATGAGACCGCTTACAGCGCCGCCTGGTACAAAATGGCGGCATTAGCGTTCGTATCGCGAAAACGGTTTGAAATATGGAATAAAAGTGAATGACGACTGTCAGGTTCTGATGAGCAGATACTATTTCGAATTACTATATATGATATCGTCTTTTTACTTATATATTGTGTTCATGTCACTTTCTATGTACTGGGAGTGTTAAGGTTACATTTATTTCATATCTTGAAGTCTTTTTTATCAATGAATAGCAGTTCCCCTTCCTATTCAAATGCATACTGGAGATAAGGCAGACAAAAGGGTTTCACCATATACCGAAATAATGGACGTCACGGGAATGTGGCAGGTGAAGTTCGATGGAGGGAAGTGGACCCTGATGACAGTAGGAAATCCCCGTTTAGGTTTTTGGGGAGATGAGTAAAATAGCTGAGAAAGGGCAGTTAATGCGTGAATCTTGAGATAGGAGGTCACTTTTTCCTGAGTAGAGCTCTTGGACAGAGCGAGTATTAATTTGGGTGAGGCTCTTAGAGTATAGAGCCGGTGTGTTGGGAGATCTTTTGTTAACTAACGTAGTCTCAGAGTATAGAATATCTTAATAAGCGGACCAGTGCAAAGAAAGCAATTTCTATATGTAACTTAATGTCGGACCGAATCATCTACCTCCGAGTTTTTAATTGTAAATATTGTTTTGTTATTTGTAAGTAATGTGTAAATAAATTGTTAGTTAAGTTTAGTTGAATGAGTTAGTGTTCCTTTCGACAATACTCTCATAGCGTGACCGATATCACGTAATCATATCGGTGGTGGCAGCATATCAATAAAGTAAAGGAGGATTCTTCAAAGTTGTGTGGACTAAGAGGAAATCTAACATTATATGAATCTCATTCTGAATATTAATCTCGTTTTCGAGATAGGAATACTAAATCAACTGTTTTGCACAAGATGGTGCTGGAAGCGGTCTCATTTTGTAGCGCATAGCCAGTTTACTATACCTAGACACCACTTTTATGACTATAGCTGCAACCGTTCGGCAATTAAGAGAGTGGGAAGGACTTTAGTGGGCACCCTGTATAATGCATCACAAATAATGCGTTAAACATATTTATTTTAGAATTAATTAAAAACAATTTAATGCACACATGTAAGTTAACATTCATTTCTTTTTTTATTTTTGTCTACTCAGAATTGTTCGAGAAATTTGTGTAGTCATCCTGAAAAATAATTTTTTTTTAATAAAATCATATTAAAAAAAACCTTTAATGTTTTGTGGTACCCTGTCAAGCATATAAATGCTACCAAAATTATTTTCGGTTGAAAAAATGATGTTGTGTGAATGAATAACCTATATAAATTTTATTCAATTTGAAATAAAAATTTCTGCATATAGACGGTAATGTATCCGAAATTTTTATGTGTCCCTGTAAAGGAAATACAACTACTACGCACTTTGTTTTCAATTTAAAAAATGCTATTGTGTATCTCAATAACCTATAGTAATTTTGTTGAAATGTAATTAAAATTTCTGCTTTTTAGCAACAATCTTTCCGCGGTCTTTTGTGTGGCCCTCTAACAAATGCATAATTTCTACGTTCGTCAATTTATAGTTTAATAGAATTGTCATCGGAAAAAACACATGTACGCAAAGTTTCAGCTCAATCAGATAATTGAAAGTGGTTTAAAATTGTCTTGCAAGATTTGAACTAATCTTTTATGTGGCCCTGTAAAAAAAGCGTAACTGCTACGTTCCATAAATTATAATAATATTGCATTGTCATCAGAACTACATATCCTGAGCGAAGTTTCAGCTCAATCAGATTATTGAAATTGGTTTAAAATAAACTTGCAAGTTTTAATCTAAATTTTTGTGAAGCCCTGTAGAAACTGCATTCTAAAGAAACTTCTACGTTCTTTAAATTATAATAATATTCTCATTCAAATTACACATGTTTTCATTGTTTCGCCTCAATCGGATAATTAAAAGTGATTTAAATTTGACTAGCAAGATTTGAACTAAACATACATACATGGACTGCAAGTTAATATGATGCTATTGTTTATTAATAAAAGCTTAATGATCTGCAGACATCTACAGGAGTTTTTTTAATTTTTCAATACTTTAGGAATGGCACTTTGATTTTAAAAAATGCTTATTACTGAATAATGCTGAATAATATGTTAAAAGTCAACATGAAATTTGTAAACAACATCAATGATCATCCAGAATTACAACCTTTGAAAAAAGCGGTTAAGCGGGTTTAATATAGCTTATTTTGAAACAAAAATTGGTTAAATCTGACCTTGCCAAACCTGTGACATATGTGACATCAAACTCGTGTTTTCAAATAAAACAGAATAGTCACGACGTACTTTCAGACTTAGAGGAAGTTAGTGCAACTTTTGAAACTCCCTCAAACCAACTGCGCAAATGGCTTCTTTACGGTCATAATTAATCGACACCTCTGATTTTTTCGACAAAACTTGTACGGATCTCGAAAATACAGGCATTCAGCTACCAGTACACACGGTTTTGTCAAATTCCGAGATAATCGGAAAAACGAATTTTGTTCACCTGGATCATCAAAACGTCCCAATGTGCGGCGTTGAATGTTGATAGGGGTTCTGTATCAAATTACAATGAAATTATACAAAAACATATGAATTTACACAAGCTGAGCTTGTCTAATTTTTTAAATTTTTTCTGAAATTGAGAAAATTTGAAATGCAACGTAATAAATTTAAATCTATTTTAGTATGGGGCCAATAACTTATCAAATTAAGAGATATATGGAGAATAGGGTGGATTGAAAAAACCAAAAATCGGAAAATCAAAATGTAATACCGCGTAAAAGTTGTGTATGGTCCTCAGTAATAAAACTGCGCAGATTTTTCGAAACCAAATTTTATCTTCCGATGCCCCCGCGCCCCCCAATTTTAGCCAAACTCGTCCAAAACAACTTGTAGAAGTTATAAATAAAAATAAAGATAAAGCTGGAAAACAAAAATGTAATACCCCAGAAAAGTTGTGTATGATACATAGTAATATGCCTGCACAATTTTTTTGAAATCAACTTTTATCATCCGGTGTCCCGGGTCCCTCCCAATTTTTGCGAAATTCGTCAAAAATTCCTTGTACAACTTATAAATAGAAATAACCATAAAGTTGGAAAATAAAAATTTCATACAGCAGTAAAGTTACGTATGATACGTACTGATATGCCTGCACAGTTTTTTCGAAATAGCATATCTTCCAAGGACCCGGTCAATTCGAAATTTCGAAAAAAATTGCCGTAAATTCCCTTTTATCTGTTGTACATGTATAATAGACTGCATCACACATGAAGCAAGAGTGCAATACAAACATTTTATCTGTGTAAAGTAGACAAACAATTAAAGTTCAAGAATGAAAACAAACATTTAAATCTGTTAAAAGTGGTCAAAAAATTTAAAGTTCTATTAAATCAGTTCGTGCTAGATGGATGCAGCAGGGGACCATACAGTTATAGTGGGCCGATTGGAAAAATGTAGGAGAAGTGTGAATCCCTCCCCATCGTTTTCTTTATAGATTATTCGAGATTAATTATAACCTCGAAAAAGTTATTGAAGATCTCAGTACCGATCAAAAATACCTGAAGAAAGTGATCCTATCTATTAAGAAAGGCAGTTGTTCGGAAGACCTTGCAAATAGATTTCCCGGTAGACTTTCACAAAGCAGATGAGTATCACCGCCAACAAAATTTTGAGACTATGTGGGAACTCTGGACAGGGTTCGCAAAGCTGGGCCCAGTTTGAAAAAACCCGGTGGGTTTTTCAGAATGGGCCCACTTGAAAAAGCCCGCTGAAAAACCCATAATGTGGGTTTTTTCAATTTTCAGAAATATTTAAAATTTTAACCATATACATTTAATGAATTTAAGTCATTTCAGTTAATTTTGAAAAAAAAAAATGTATAAAAGCCATTAGATAAACACCCGAGGTAAAATAAAAATGTATTTTAGCACATTGAAATACTTTACTAACATAGAACATAGTAGGCAACATACATAGTACATAATTATAGAGGCATATCATCTTTATATAAAAAATTCAACTGAATTACATTCATGAAAATAAAATATACTTATTTTTACTTTTTTCTATCTTTACAAGAAGAAAGTATTTAGTTTGTGAAAAATTTCGACTTCCAGTTTACGACGGACTTATACATTTTAAAAATCTCCTGAAGACGATTTGATGTTTTTTAGAAAACATCTGTCTGCATGTGACAAAAATTTTGTGGGTGCTCTATCTCAAGAACTAATGCATAGAATTTCACAAAACTTTAGATTCAGTTAGATCTTGATGTAAACTGATGCTGATTAGTTTTTGGTGTATATTGCCCAAAAGGTGGTGCTGCTGTGCTGCATTTATCTCAATTTTTGCAATAGCTTTATTTCAAGAACTAATGCACGGATTTTCATCAAACTTCAGATTCAGTTACAAGGTAAGTTGTTGCTTATCAATTTTTGGTGTATATCGCCCAACAGGTAGCACTGTTTTGCTGCATTTTTTTCATGATTTCAGCAATAACTCTTTTCTTAAGAACTAATGTCCGGAATTGAATAAAAATTTAGATTCAGTTAGACCTTGATATAAACTGGTGCTGATTAGTTTTTGGTGAATATAACCCAACAGTGGCTCTGTTGTGCTGTATTTTGTATGATTTCTGCAATATCGCAAGAATTAATGCATGGATTTTCATCAAGCTTCGGATTCAGTTAGACTTTGACGTAAGCTGTTACTGATTAGGTTTAGTACCTAATAGCAAATTAAATAGCTATTAGGTGTAAATTGCACCTAATAGCAGGTAGTGTTGGTATGCTGAATTTTTTACGATTTTTGCAAAATCTATATCTCAAAAACTAATGCACGTAATTTAATCAAACTTAATATTCTGTTTCATTTTCATGCAAATAGATCCTTATTAGACTTGGATGCAAACTGAACAACAGGTGTTGATTTTATACTGTTTGGGTTGAAAATTTTGGTTGTGGGCATCTAAGAGGGTGGGTTCCAAAATTCAATGATTTGTTTGAAACAATGTGATACTTACATGTTACATCTCCTTGTTAAATGCATCCAATTCAACGAACCTATATACCTTTACAATCCTTGTGATGGGCATAGATGTGGCACTGTGATAACGAATTTTGAATTATTAACATGTATGAGATAGAGGAAAGTTTTGGGATTGTCACACCCAACTTGTTTATCCCTTTTTTTTTTCTACTTATCTATTTTAAATATTACTATTCTATTCATTATTTGATTTTAAAGCAAATTAACAATTTTATATCTTCTATTATATTTAAAACTAATTTGTGAGAAACACTGACACTTAATTGATTTAAATTCATATAATTTATACAATTTACAACTTGTAAAATAGCATTACAATTATATTGCATTTAAGAGAACAATGTATTGTTTTATGTATAGTATATATAATATATAAATAATGCAGTATACAAGAACGTAATATCGCATATATTGTACTTTTGAAAAAACCCGATTTTCCCCGGGGAAAATTGGGTTTTTCATGAAAAAACCCGAAAAAACCCATATGGGTTGGGTTTTTTCAAAAAAATCCGGGTTTTTGCGAACCCTGACTCTGGATCCAACGTTAAATCTGCAGGTATTGACGGAGCTTGTAATCAAAGTGCAAGCCATCTTTGGAAAATTGTTTATTTTACCATGGATATGCCCCATGCAGTTAAATTTATAATTGACCCAGTAATCCAGCGCAATACCTTCTTTGTACATCCGAAAAACCTGCTGAGTGGCATGGCATGGTAACTGATGATTGGAAACATATCCGCGAACTAGGATTTCATAGAATCCTTAAAGCGCGAAGTGCGAACACAAGCGGAGAAGTTAGGCAGTTCCAAGTTCCTGCAATCAATTTTAGCGCAGCAGATTATATTGATCTGATTCAGTGGGATAAGGTAGAATTTAGAGAACCTCCTATGTTTACTAATCTTTCATGCAATGATTTAAAGATGCACATTGACAAACGTGATCGTGAAGATATCATTTCGTTTGCTGAGTTTCTATTCAACACTCAAAGTGTAAAAAGATTTGTCAAGAGTGGTCACTGAAGCTGCCGCGACAGTTTGTGGTGCTAGCCACATGCATGGATTCATAAGATTTATTATGTTATATTTTGAGACTAAGTCAGATTTTAAGGTTACAAAACTCCAACAGGACCAGCAATAAACAATAATCCGAAACATTTCGAATATTTAGATTTTTGTTTTGAAGAGCACGAACTAATTTAAGTGAACTTTCAATTTTTTGAACACTTTTAACAGATTTAAATGTTTGTTTTTCATTCTTGAATTTTAATTGTTTGTGGACTTTTCACAGATAAAATATTTTTATTGCACTCTTGCTTCTAGTATGATGCATTCTATTATACATGTACAACAGATGAAGTTGAATTTCTGGCAATTTTTAAAATTTAGAATGACCGGGTCCCTGGAAGATATGCGGATTTCGAAAAAGCTGCGCAGGCATATTACTACGTATCATACGCAACTTTTCCACGGTGTGACATTTTTATTTTCCAACTTTATGTTTATTTCGATTTATAAGTTGTACAAGGATTTGTGACGAATTTCGCAAAAATTGGGGGGACCTGGCCCACTGGAAGATAAAACTTGATTGCGGTATGATATTTTTGTTTTTAAGCTTTATCTTTATTAGACCCCAGTACGATATGTTATTTCTTTCTCCCAGCTTATTTTGTGTAGTCTCCAAAAAATAATGTTACCTTACAGAAGCCAGCCGTAAAACAAAGCAGTACGCTTAAATACTCTATAGCAATTTTTTAAACTTCTAAGCATCGCACATTTTCAATTTTTATACCGTCGTATTCGGAAAAAAAAGTACAGTAGAGCGCCGATTATCCGAACAAGTCGGGACCGACCCTAGTTCGGATAAGCAAAAGTTCGGATAAATGGACAGACAATTTAAGGGATGTTCCCGACTATACTAAAAACTTCACACTTTATCCAGTCTTAGGAATGGCAGCACCAATTGTTGCTATCGTGTTTAAAAATTGTTTTTTTTTCCTTGTCTTTTCAATTATTTTTTTCTTTTTTATCATTTTCTGAGCTTCAGAGATTATAACTAAAGCAAAAAAACTTTCGATTGATGCTTGTTTCAAAGAAGACATTTTTAATGCTGCCATATCTCGGAATTCTTCTTAAATAAGTTAGTTGAATAGAATAAGTGTTCTTCTGCCGTTCGAGCCGTTTCATAGCTGTTTCCAAACATTTAAAGGCTTCGTTGTGTGATGAACCTGGGTCATTTTCAGAGCATTCGTTTTCATTTTCTTCAATTTCTTTTTCATCTTGAATCTCATCCACAATCTCATCATCACTTAAAATGTGATATCCAGGATCATCTACAGGGTGATCTTTTTTAAAGTGACAGTGTTTGGAGCGCCCTGTAGCGCGATCTAATAGCCGAAATGGCACCAAACTTGGTATTTAGACTAATCAAGACATGGGGGGAAAAGATTCCGTCAAAAAAAAAATTGCTCCAAAAATCGCCGCTAGGGTATTTTGTGGCGCTGCTGTAGCTTACAATAACGCGACTTAGCATAAAACACGGGTATAAAAAAAATGCAAATGTTGTGCGATGACAGCGCCAGTAATAGGGGCTATAAAAGCAAGTAGTAGACAGCTCCGACAAATAATCTCAGCTGAAGTAAACGAGCTCCAGTGGACATGCCTCTCACGTTACCGGAACATGCGTTACTGGTGAAGCTGTATTATATGAATCAATGTAATGCATCCGCAGCTCTTCGAACCAGAAAAAAATTACGAAAGGGGCCTTTATCGCTGAATGGTCTTAAGAAAATCACTAAGAAGTTCGAGGAAATGGGGTAACTGACCATTCGCGCTGGGAGAGGACGTAAACAAGTATCAGAAGATGTAATAACTGATGTGGCAACTGCAATTGTGAAAGATCGCAGGGAACCATTGCTGGTACTAGCAGCGCCCGGGGTGTAGCTTTACAATTGGACATGAATTATTCCACGATATGGAGAGTTTTGCGGCGCGTTATTGGATTTTACCCCTACAAAATCAGCCGCTTGCACGAGCTGAAAAGAAGTGATTATGACAAGCGAGTGACATTCGCTCTATCGTTTCTTGCCAGGGTAGAAATTGATGATGCTTTTTCATGGCACATTCTGTGGGGATATGAGTGCCATTTTAATCTCAATGGGTCCGTAAACACACAAAATAGCCGAATTTGGACTTCTGAGCAGCCCCACACCGTGCATGAAATCCCATTAAATTTCCCAAAAGTCACTGTTTGGTGTGGTTTCACAGCCGAATTCGTAATTGGGCCATTCTTTTTTGAGACTCTACTGTATCTATATTTATATACATATATTTTTTTGTCATCGGGGGCGACGCTAAATTCTGAAAAAGCAGAATTCCTGTTTTCTAGTTTTTATTTATAACTTCTACAAGGTGTTTTTGAGGCGTTTGGCGAAAATTTGGTTGCCCGGAGGCACCGGAAGTTAAAATTTGATTTCGAGAAAACTGCGCAGTTTTATTACTGAGGACCATTGACAACTTTTGCGCGGTATTACATTTTGATTTTCGGTTTTTTCACTCCATCCTAATGGAGAATATTTAAAAAAGGATTATTTGGTATTGTAGAGCAAGGATGCCAATAATGAAATTATGGCGACTTAGAATCGGATTTAACATTTCCACAATTTTCCTGTCTACATATGCGAGTTATTATTTTCGGAAATAAATAATATGAAAAATTCACATAGAAACCACTTGTCAGGTGATTCTTGTTCAGCTTGCATTCCGTTAAAAATAACTTAGGTATGAACCAGATATTAATTATTTGGCATCGAGAATGCAACAACAGAAACTGCATTTACCTTTTTATCAATTTCTGAAATAAATTTTTACACCGTAGTGTTAATAACTACTAGAGATGAGTTCGGGCTCACTTTTCGAAGCCCGGGCCCGCCCGAGCCGGATGATTTTAAATCCGAGCCCACCTGAGCCCGAAACATATTTTTGTCATTAAAGGCCGAGCCCGCCCGAGTCCGATACCAAAAATGCAAACCAAAAAAAAAAAGTTTAATAAAAATTGCATAAAAATTGTTCTAAATGTAATATCTCATTTTTTTTAACAACTTCTTACATCACAATAACTGTTAATCTCTAGCACATAATTAATTTTATGATATTTACATTTAATCTCACTAAAAGCCCTAAAAAGGTTCTCATATTTTTCTCTCACAACAAGCAAATCTGACGGAAACATTAACGAAATATATTTTAAAAATAAACGAATGAATGAAATTTGCAGAAATTACGATTTATACGACGAAGAATCGAACAACGTTTTTCTATTTTCTATAAAAGGTGTACATCTTTCGTAATTCTCGTGTTCTTGAAAATCAGCTTAAATGAAAAATTCAACAAGGTAATATGAATGATCCGATGCTTTTTATAGGAAAAAAGAAAACACTGATCGATTTTAACGCTCATTGACTAATAACAGAAGAGATTACTTTTTTCGCCTAGATTGTGAAATAATAAAATAAAATAAAATAAAATAAAATAAAATAAAATAAAATAAAATAAAATAAACGTTCCAATTTTAAAATATCCTACTAGTATTTATTTGTCTTGGCACCTTAGCGTGAATGATACAAATCTGCAAATGTTGCAAATTTCTTTTAGAATAGCTGTGATGTTGTAATATTAATCAATCATCCCATATAATTAATTATACCCAATTTAAAACCAAAATTCTCCTTTTACAAAAATATTTAACTTCCTTCCCTTTTAAAAACATTCTCATTACACGTTAATGTCCGTTTTATCTCTTACACAGCTAATAAATATTCCTTTTAATGTTTACCAAATTATCAACTGTTAACAAAAAAACAAGTGGGTAAGTGTGATCACAGATCGCACAGAGGGTTTCGTTTAATATTTCTTTCAAAATACTTTATCCTTTTGAAAAATCTGTTAGTTCCACATTTCGCAACCAGGGGCGCACTCTATTCTAAACAAACCTCTATCCGAACGAAACTCCATTTTACATACTATCCGTAGATATATTAGTCGAGGGGATTGGGCCCATAGCACCCGAGATAAGTAGGCGCCAATGGCGATAAAAAGTGAAACTAAAATATGTAAGGCTATGGTGCATAATATGAAAGAATGGTCAAAGGGGTGTCGGCAAAAGTTGGAAAGGTGCTCCCCGGTGAAAGGGGCGGAGTTTAGAAAAATTGATTAAAATACACAAGTTAGAGCCCGGAGGAGTAAATAATATAAGACTTTTTGAAAAGTTTATGATTTGTCGTGCGGTCTGGGGGTATTCAGCTATACGTATGCAAAAATTCATGTCTCCAACTTAATTAGGGGCTCTCTTAGAAAGAATTGCTTAAAATATATATGTGGTAGCTCAAAGGGTTAAACGTAAGACTTTTTCAAGATTTTGTGATTTGTCGCCTGGCCTCAGGTGTTCTGCTATAAGTATGCAAAATTTCAAATCTCCAATTTAATAAAGGGCTCAGTTAGAAAGAATTGCTTAAAATACGCATGTGGGAGCCCAAAGGGTTAAATGTACGACTTTTTCAAAATTTTATGATTTGTCGCATGATGGTGTTCAGCTATAAGTATGCAAAATTTCACGCCTCCAACCTAATTAGGGCTCACTTAGAAAGAATTGTTTAAAATACACATGTGGGAGCCCAAAGCGTTAAATGTACGACTTTTTCAAAATTGTATGGTTTGTAATTTGATGTGAGGTGTTCAGCTATAAGTATGCAAAATTTTACGCCTCCAACCTAAATAGGGCTTCACTTAGAAAGAATTGTTTAAAATACACATGTGGGAGCCCAAAGGGTTAGATGTACGACTTTTTGAAAAATTTATGATTTGTCGTTTGATGTGAGGTGTTCAGCTATAAGTATCCAAAATTTCACGCCTCCAACCTAATTAGGGGCTCGCTTAGAAAGAATTGCTTAAAATACATATGTTAGCTCAAAGGGTTAAACGTAAGACTTTTTCAAGATTTTATGATTTGTCGCCTGGCCCCAGGTGTTCTGTTATAAGTATGCAAAATTTCAAATCTCCAATTTAATAAGGGGCTCAGTTAGAAAGAATTGCTTAAAATATATATGTGGTAGCTCAAAGGGTTAAACGTAAGACTTTTTCAAGATTTTGTGATTTGTCGCCTGGCCTCAGGTGTTCTGCTATAAGTATGCAAAATTTCAAATCTCCAATTTAATAAAGGGCTCAGTTAGAAAGAATTGCTTAAAATACGCATGTGGGAGCCCAAAGGGTTAAATGTACGACTTTTTCAAAATTTTATGATTTGTCGCATGATGGTGTTCAGCTATAAGTATGCAAAATTTCACGCCTCCAACCTAATTAGGGGCTCACTTAGAAAGAATTGTTTAAAATACACATGTGGGAGCCCAAAGCGTTAAATGTACGACTTTTTCAAAATTGTATGGTTTGTAATTTGATGTGAGGTGTTCAGCTATAAGTATGCAAAATTTTACGCCTCCAACCTAAATAGGGCTTCACTTAGAAAGAATTGTTTAAAATACACATGTGGGAGCCCAAAGGGTTAGATGTACGACTTTTTGAAAAATTTATGATTTGTCGTTTGATGTGAGGTGTTCAGCTATAAGTATCCAAAATTTCACGCCTCCAACCTAATTAGGGGCTCGCTTAGAAAGAATTGCTTAAAATACATATGTTAGCTCAAAGGGTTAAACGTAAGACTTTTTCAAGATTTTATGATTTGTCGCCTGGCCCCAGGTGTTCTGTTATAAGTATGCAAAATTTCAAATCTCCAATTTAATAAGGGGCTCAGTTAGAAAGAATTGCTTAAAATACGCATGTGGGAGCCCAAAGGGTTAAATGTACGACTTTTTCAAAATTTTATGATTTGTCGCATGATGGTGTTCAGCTATAAGTATGCAAAATTTCATGCCTCCAACCTAATTAGGGGCTCACTTAGAAAGGATTTTTTAAAATACACATGTGAGACCCCGAAGAGTTAAATTTACAACTTTTTCAAAATTTTATCATTTGTCGTTTGATGTGAGGTGTTCAGCTATAAGTATGCAAAATTTCACTCCTCCAACCTAATTAGGGGTCACTTAGAAAGCATTGTTTAAAATACAAATGTGGGAGCCCAAAGGGTTAAATGTACGACTTTTTGAAAATGTTATAGTTTGTCGTTTTATGTGAGGTGTTCAGCTATAAGTATGTAAAATTTCACGCTTCCAACCTAATTAGGGGTTCACTTAGAAAGGATAGTTTAAAATACACATGTGAGACCCCAAAGGATTAAATTTACAACTTTTTCAAAATTTTATGATTTGTCGTTTGATGTGAAGTGTTCAGCTATAAGTTTGCAAAATTTCACGCCTCCAACCTAATTAGAGGCTCACATAGAAAGAATTGTTTAAAATACACTTGTAGGAGCCCAAAGGGTTAAATGTACAACTTTTTCAAAATTTTATGATTTGTCGTTTGATCTGAGATGTCCAGCTATAAGTATGCAAAATTTCAAGTCTCCAACATATATAGTTTCTGAGAACGGGCTCTGTGACAGACAGACAGACGACCTAACAGACAGAGGAGCGAGACGAATAGGGTTTCGTCAGATGAACGAAACCCTAAAAAGAATTAACTTCTCACCTTTATTGACAAACAGTAAAATTAAATGCTTTCATTTCCGTTCAGGAATAAATAAAAATATTTTTTTGATCATTTGCTTTTCTTTTGTGCAATAACCTAAACAGTTACCGATACATATTAGATGTAAATTTCCAACTGGGCGAAAAATGTCCGGACCAGGATTCGAACCCGGGCTGAAGCCGCCAGTGCTCTGCCATCTGAGCTATCCCGGACGATTCTGGGTTGTGTTAATATTAATCTAGTGTAATTTCGTATCCAGCGATTTCTGGAGTTCCATTACCTGAGATTTATTCTGTTGAGCTGAACCAGGTTTCAGACCAGATGCTGTAATCATCAAGGTTAGCTGGGTGAAAGAGTTCGACCAGAATCGTCCGGGATAGCTCAGATGGCAGAGCACTGGCGGCTTCAGCCAGGAGATCCCGGGTTCGAATCCTGGTCCGGACATTTTTCGCCCAGTTGGAAATTTACATCTAATATGATTTGTTTACCAATTAGAATATTTGTGTTAATATTAATCTAGAGTTACCGATACGTCGCTTTCATCATACTGATGAAAATAACATCAAAATGATTTCTTATGGAAAATGTAATTTTCAACCCAGGCGTCGTAAGGACGAGAAGTAGGTGATGACAGACAGATGCCTCATTTATTTATTGAAACCATAGAAAACTGAAAGATTAATGATTATTATGAAAGGAGTAATTAAATTACTTTTACAAGAATAAAAGCTTTTTAACAGAGATAAAGATAAGGAATACTGAATTTATTTTAGAAACATAAATAAATTTTAGATATTAACACAATTTAAAATGCATTAACATAATAATATAGGGAACATAAGAAATTTTGATGGTTATATATTAATATATTACTTCTTATATTTTTTTAAAGTTTTTTTTTCCATACGGGGATAAATAAAATTTTCAGGTTAAAAAAAATGAACCCGAGCCCGTCCGACGCCGAAGGCTGATATGAAAATCGAGCCCGAGTCCGTGTTGGTCCCAGGCTGAGCCCGTCTCATCTCACCTACGTGTATAAAACTCCTATTTTTTAAACCACATAAGCAAAAACTCAAGTACTTTTGATTTATTAATTTTGATCCACTAACTTCTTTTGGTTGTTGAAACATCATGGTCACAAGAAATATTTTTGAAAAAAAATTGTCAAGCGGATCTGAAAAGGTTTGTCGCCGTCCCTATTCTATATCATTCTAATATATCGATTTATATGGCGCAGTTATACTCAGACAATTACGAATATAAAGTATGGAGCATTTCTGTGAATTTAACAGATTTATGGAAGTTAGTGAATTCAAAGAAACAAACAACACAACAGCGCTTTCTGTTGGGTATTTAAATTCAAAACTAGATCAATATACAAATTTTTAATTAACAATCTCGAATAAAACAAAATGCACATTTCAAACCAATAGAAAGTGGATATAGCTATAATGTTAAAATGTAATCACAAAAAGCATAGCACACGAGCATCTTCTGTTGATTGATCAAAACCAAAAAAGTTTTTCGTAAAAAGCATCTTACATATTGAGTTTGATTCAATTTGATCTCATAGTTGGTGGAATAAAATTATCAAGGAAATCGTGAAAAATACTACATAGCTGCGCCGCCTATTGAGCTATATACACTAAAATCTTAATCAGCATCAATTTATATACAGTTCTAATTAAATACGAAGTTTCCTGAAATTCTGGGCATTAATTTTTAAGTTACATCGCCTTCAACATCTGTATAACAAACAGACCGATGGAAGTCAAAGAGCTACACTGATATCAGTCAAAAAATAGTCCAATCGTATTCAAGACATTCTAGAAAGCAAAAATCCATCAAAAATCGTTAATCAAAAAATTTCACGAATCTTTTTTTAAATTATAGAAGAAAGTAAAAATAATTAAATATTTTCTAAAGTTCCTATCTTAACAGACATATATCAACAATTTTATCGTATGTTTCAACGGCAGCATGATATTTTTATTTTAAGGCAGGACTTCATTATAAAATTAACTATAGAGTTAAAAGTCATGTTAAAGTTTAAAATTTTCACATATTGAAATTTTCATACCGTATGCGCTAAAAATTGCACATTGCAAATAGATACATACATCTTTAGTTCAGAGAGACATTAGGATGAAAAGTAATTCAAACACTTAAGGCTGTTAGTTACTTAGCTTCTGAATTCCCCTGGTAATGGTCTATGGACATTTGATACATTCTTATATTTAAAATATCTCACAAGGGAATTAATATTTTTAACATCTTTTCAGGGATCCTACGCTTCAGGGATTTTTTCAGGAGAAATATCACTATTTGTTTATAGAAAAATAAATCTAAGTTAAACGCGCGAATTTTCGCCTTATTTAAGAAAAGATTTTTTCATAAGAAAGTACTGGTACCGAAGAATTTCCTGGTCGTGAAATTTCAGGACAAGTACGACCCTTGTCTTTTTTCAGTGTTCTCTTCTTAAGGGATGTCACTTTTTTTTTCTTGGTTGTCAAAATATTTCTTACAGTTGTTCTCTTGTTAAAGGATGTCACTTTTTTTTTTCTTAGTTGTCAAAATATTTCTAAAAACTATGCTTTATTTAAAATTTTATGTTTTAAAAACTGACGAACTGAGGAATAAAACTTTAACACTTCATATAAAATTAAGCGTAGATTTCAGAAATATTTTGAGAACTAAGAAGAAAAGGGGCATTTAAGAAGAGAACACTGAAAAAACATGTTAAAAATATTAATTCCTGAGCAGATATTTTGAATATAAAAATGTATCAAACGCCCATAGACTTAAGGGGTCTCAGGACTCTTAAAGCTTCAAAATTTTCGAAATTTTCATTTTTTTAGAGGTTAAACATATCTTTTCTGAACATTTTAATATAATTGTTCCCTTGAAATTCTCATTCGAACAGGAGTTATATCTTTTAGAATTATACCCGCTCAATAGCTAAAGCGGCGTTTCCGAAACTTTGAAGTCATTTTTCTCCAAATGATGTTTTGGGATATAACGAGTACGATATCTTAAAAACTTTTGAATATTTTTTCATAAAATTTTCAAAACATAAGTTTCATGTTAATCTGTATAAACTAAACCTAAAATTTCCTGTTTTGTTCAAAAAAATATAGTTTTAGGGGATTATGTTGTTGAAATTGTCAAAATTTAGTATTAGCTAAATACAACTTTGTATTAAAAATATAAAAATGCTTTAAATACAAATTTATTTAGGTCCAGGGTAATGATTACAATCTGAAGTATAAGTAGGCACTGACATTTTCATTCCAGTTGCAATATTTACTTTGTAATCGTGCGCATAAGCTGTTATACCAATTTTCTGCTCTTCAAATATCTGACATTTTGGAGCCTCCTGTAAATGTTAATTCTGCGTCTTGCAATTTTTTAAATACATAAAATGAAAGAACGTACTTATATCTTTCACCTCAATTAAAATTATCTTTTAAAATCATATATATTTTAAAATATTAAATGTTGAAAATGGTCTCTTTTTTTCATTTTTTCCAATTTTAAGAGTCCTGAGACCCCTTAACATTACGGAGGGGAATTCGGAAACTAAGTGACTAGCAGCCTTAAGTGTCAGATTGTGAAATTTCACACGTTATAGATGTCTTGATTTAAGATACATAAGTATCTTACTATGATCTTGGTATAAACGGAATGAGAAAAATGTCTGAATAATGATAATGTGTGTAAAATTAAGACATTTTGGATATTTTTGAAGCAACCGCCAGAAGGTACTGCTATAAGATCAGCATGCGTTTCACTTTAAACACTTGTTTCCTTCAAACTTGACGCTCGTTGTCATTCAAACTGGACGTTCACTTTAGGAGTGAGTTTCTCGAGGAGATTTTCATGAATAATTTATTTTAACTAGATTAATTTTTAATGAATGTGAAGTTTTGTGATTTTAATTTGTATCACCTTAGTATCAATTAGTATTAATTTTACATCGTCAAAACTTCGCAAACAGAACTTTTGTCTCGCTGGTTTATGTCTCAAGGATGAACCTTTTTTTAGTCACTTAACATGATCTTGCAGGATATAGAAAGGAATTTTCTTTTACAAAAAGGACAGTCTTCCTCACTCTAAATCGTTGTGACAGTTTTTTCAAATTTCGTAGCACCAGATTTCAGGAAAAATCGAGAAATTTTCTTTTAGAAAGATACAAAAATTCTCCCTATAACTGAGCGTGGCAGTGCTTCAAGTAAGTGTGATAATTTTGTTGACATTTTGTTTATAGTACTACATAAAGTAGTAAATGAGACGCAACTCATTTTAGAATCTGTTTGAGATTAACTCTTTGCAGTGTTGCCAATTTAACTCGACCAGGGATGAGAGCGCTTCGACACAAATGGTTGATTTTCACTATTAAATTTTAATACTATTCTTTGACTTATTAACTCCCAGAAATTCTGTCATTATATACGGCGAGAAATACTATTAAAATTTAGTGGTAGCGATAAGTCATTTATGTCGGAGCGCTCTCATCCCTGAACTCGAATAACTCTTTGCAGTGTTGCCAATTTAACTCGAAACAGGCTAAATTCAGCCTCTAAAAAATTTCACTCGGTCCAAGCGTGTTTCATGCAGGACTTAATTTCTAACAAAAAAATACCGGAGCCTTATATTCAGCGATACCGGTACAACAACCATATCCCTGCCGCCCCCGTCACTCCAATCTGCATATTTATATTTCGTACATTATTTGCAAAATTTAAAGCATTTTTTCTTCTTTAGCAAACTAAAAATTTTAAATATATTTATCAGCATATACTTAGCTGTCAACTATTTCACTTTTTAGTTATCGCTCCTTCTGAATAGTAAACTTTGCCCAATTTTAATGTTAATTAATTGCAGAATTCTGCGATTAAATATGGTAAGGATTATGATTAGAAAATAGTGTTAACACAAAAAGGGGATACTTCGCAACTATGCATTTTTAAGAAAAAATTAATAAAATTTACAGAAATTAATATTTATATGCTGAAGAATGGAACAATGCTTTACAATTCGATTCCTTCCGCATAACTATCTTTTGTGGCGAGTCCCTGAAAATCAGATTAAATTAAAATTTTGATACCGTTATCGGAAAAAATCGATGCTTTTATAGAAAAAGGGAAAACACTGCTCGACTGCTTTCAATCAGAATAACAATACACGGCAATTACATCTACTTACAAATGAAAGTGACTTCGTAAATGTGCAGAGCAGAGCCTCAGCATGGGTACCGTTCATGATACAAAATAAATAGAAAAATCACTAACGTGATTTTTATACTCGTACGCAATAGAAGACAAAAAAACATCAAACAAACAAAACCTTAAACTGATGCTCGTTGGCTAAAACAGAAAATATTCTTTTCAGGTTAGATATCTAAATAAAATTAAAAAAAACAGCTTATAAAAAATTATCCTACTGTCACAAAAGAAACATGAACTGAAAGCAAATTTATTGTTCAATCTCTTAAGTGGCGCCGCGCCATATCAACATGTCGCCGACATAAATTTGAAATAGAAAAACACGATTTCTGTTTCCCCCTCATTCTGATCAAAATAGCAGTAAAATAATTTGAAATAGCTTATAATACGTAATTTTAAAGAAGGAAAAGGTTTTTTTTTTCTCATAAAAAAATAAAATTTTAATTGTAATATAGATTGAGCTCGAGTGAGCCCAAGCCCGAAAACTGATATAAAAATTGAGTCCGTTTTATCTCCATCTCCTACGTGTGCCACACATTACGTCACATAAAGTGTTTTGGTAAAAAAGAATGCAAAATCTTGGAGATGGGAAGGAAAGGAAAAGGTAACTTAGGCTTCAGTTTTTCGGAAGCGCTATTGCACTGGGCTCCTGAGCCCTGTATTTATGAGCTTTGACCAACAATTGCTAGAGCAAGGGCTCAGTCTCTGTATAACACCATTTCATCTTAGTTAAAGTTTTATGCTAAGAAAATTCTTTGTCGTTTATAATATGCAATAGTTGTGTCAGTTCCTCATTCAGGATTACGAATTTCTTTCGGTTATGCGGGAGCAACGATTACAATCTGCAATGTACGTTTTTCTTATGATCACTGCCTTCTTCAACTTCGTCATATTTCTCTAAACAGACTTCAAAAATATTTATGCTGTTTGTTAGTTTTATGTGTAGTAGGTCGCTGAGAATAAAGATGTTTACATTTAAATTAGGCAGAAATTACTCCTCCAAAAGGGTAATTTTCTTGAATCAAACTGAGAGTACCCCCAAATATTTTAAAGAAATACAAGACCTAGAGAAAAGTGTATGGGAAAACATACGTTCGTCTGTCACTGACATCGTGGATGCTTCTGGATCTTCTTCCAACCATGTATAGAGATTATGTGTACCTTCCGGCATTCCATTGGCTTGCCAAAGACCCAAAGACATCCAAACATTTTCTCCAGTCACTATAGGATTAGCTTCAGCCATATTGAATGTCGATATTGTCACCTAATGTAAAAAATTTAAAAGATAGATTAGAAACAAAATGCTAATATATAGAGAATCCTGCGTACATACGACTATAGGTGTAGGCAGGATTCGCGGTAAGAAAGAAATTAAGGTGGGTTTTGAAATATAAGTGAGAGATACAATTTATTCACACTATAAAACCACCAAAACTTAGTTTTTTAAACATTAACATTTATGCTCGTTCAGTGGTAACTGAAGAATTGCTGAAACTAAATTTTAATGTGTTTTTTTTTTCATTAAAACTTTTTGATGCTTTTTCAAAACAAATTTTCAACATGCCAGCTCTCGTCTGAAAGGAGCGAAATTATTTAAGTGCTTAGCCCGTAATCAGCTTTTTAATTTAATATGAGAAACATGTATTTATTCAGCAAGAGACTATCCTCTGAATTTATCACTGGATGTTTCTTTTCACACTTCCACTTTTGAGAAATTAGCATTAACAACAATATGTTCCTGCTATTGAAAGTAGACGTTTCATCATTATATGAGCTTATCTCTATATGGAGTCAATCCACGTCAAGTGACCTAAATTGGGATACAGTACCTGTTTTACACTCTTCAATTTTCTATATTCGATATAATACATAGATATAGGTCTCAAATGGACATCTTAAAATTGTCAGAGTCAGGCATTGTATAGTTGGGCCATCAGGAATGCTTCAGTAACATTCGCTATTTCAGTGCCACAGAAAACACGATCAATTCATCCAATTTGTCATCTTAATGCTCATGATATAAGAAATCTTATAGATTGCTAAAATATGATCTAATACAACTTTTTCCACTGAAAAACATAATATCAGAAATCGATACAATTATCGCCAAATGCCCTCAAACCATGTCTTACAGAGCAATGAATTTGTTCCTTACTTTAACAAACTGTAACCGCAGAACAAATTTCATTGAAAGTTTTACCTAAGGACATGACACAGAGTTACTGAAGTCGTTTCCTGTCTGCTTAAATATTTATTATTTTATTCATCTTTGAAATCCCTCACAAAAATTAAATCCCATTTTCAGAGCCCTATACCTGAAAAGCGACACTTATGATTTGACTATCGTTAGTACTAATGGAAAGAACACGCAGTAATTGACAAAAAAACTTTTGTTTCAGTTTGGGCCTCTTGAACTCTTCCGTATACGGTAATCAAAACACAAAATTATCTTACGCAACGCAAATCAAGATTCAAAACTCCTATTTTGCGTAAGTTTCGAAACAACATCTAGGTACAAAGTAAAGTCCGGTACACTCAATTAACTCTTAAACGGATAAAGCTAGAATTGTGGAACAACTGTCTACCTATTGTAAAATGACTGACTATGCTCTATCATATGAGAGTGTTTGCGTCAGAATTTGGAAGTTATAGACCCTATCTCGGAAACTATGAAAGATAGAGAACAAATGAAAATCCTGGATTTAGTCACCGCCCTCTGAATACTAGGC
This sequence comes from Maratus speciosus, assembly GCA_963932465.1. NCBI lineage: Eukaryota > Metazoa > Arthropoda > Arachnida > Araneae > Salticidae > Maratus > Maratus speciosus. Next base: position 357,799,618 of record OZ010800.1, on the reverse strand, counting down.
CTGACACAATACGCTGACACAAAAATGGCGGCTGCCGAAGGCGGATTTTTTTAAACCTGTGTACGGCCCCTTAAATTTAGACACCAGTATCTCTCTATTCTAAAAAAAAGTAACTACCGCTGTCACCGTCGTAGCCGTCGCCGGTTTTGAATTTTTTGTGACCGGAGGCCTTTCTTCGTTAATATTAAGCAAACTATTGCATACAAAAAATATGAAAATCGGTGGAATTATAGAGAAATGTTTGATAAACACGCTGATACAGACAGTTTTCAAATCGAAGAAATATTTAAAGAGATATTTAATGCTAAAGTTGTACAAAATCGATCCATTAAAAAAGTTTTATAGGAGCAAAAACTGTACATCGGAATTTAATCAGTTTTAGATCATTTTATGCGTCAGAATTTCCCGGTGTGCAGACTGCACTCAGTTTATTAATTTGACTCATTTTTTGAGGTTTTATTTCTATTTTAAATTCAAATTTTCAGCATTTCGAGAGATATTTTTTTACACATTTTAGAAATTGGTATTAATTTAAACTGTTGCCAACTGTACAAACAGCGCAAATAATAATATTTGCTTCAAATTAAAAATTTATTTTACACGTGACTATTATATACAATAAAATATAAAAAGCAGGAACTCATTGAAAATTATCATAAAAACCATATTACACGTGAATTTTAAAAGTGAAATAATGTTGTAAAATAATAAATTCATTAACATGCATTAGAAGTCTTAAATGGGAGAAATTACGTCACATTTACGTCACATTACACATTACGTAAAATGAACAAAAATAATATTGCAAAACCGTTAAAATGTAAAAATTGCGCGAGACATTTGTGTAATATTTTAAGATGATATTTTCAACTATTTTTATTAGGATAGCGCAAATAATATTTCATTTCTAACAAAATTATTTTCACGTGAATAGTAAAAGGGGAAAGAAAAGTTTGGTAAAAATTACGTCAGATTAAAAACGATACATTTAAAGTGTCATTAAAAAAAACTTTCTTTTCGCTTTGCTAAAAAATACCGGGAGGCAAAGACTCTGTTTATTTAATTCATTTTATATTAGCTTATTTTGAAATGTCAACTGATTTTATTTAATCAAAGACGAAAACAGTCATTGTATCATTTAACAGCCGCTGATTTGGCTTTAAAATTCCCCAATCAAAGAGAAATGAATAGAAATCCGTTTATAGGGAGATCGCCACTGTTTTTAAACTTATAATTCAATCTTCCGAAATATTTTTTAAGCCGATCAAATTAGCGTGCTTTTAGAGTATGCGGTGTCTGAACGGGGGTTGACGAGCGTAGCTCGTAGGGGGCAGCGCCCCCTAGTTTTATAAAAGATTTCTTTATCTTGTCTCGAACTGTTAGAATAGTCAGTCATACCAGCCACACAGCGCGGACTCGCCATCATGTCCTGCATTCTTGACACAAATAAAAAATAAGAACGATCTCTCAAAAACTTTCCAGAACTCTTAACAAAGTTGTGGGTCACCTATAAACCCTCAAATTATGTAAATAGATATCTAACCATACTTATAATATATTCGCATTTTGTCCTATCTTGTATATATGTTGTGAGTAACCAATAAACCCTCAAAATATGTTACTTAACTATTTACCTAAATTACTTACTTAATTACTTAATTTTGAAACTTAAGATATAAGTAATCTATTACTTATTTAAATATCTAATAACCATGCATCTTATTTTACAATATGTTAGTAGCTCTAATTTTCTAAATGTCTTTTATATGTGCATTATTTATATCTTTTAAATATTTTATGATGTAACTCATATTTTTTATTTTATATATCATTATACATAACCTATAAAAATTAAATATTTAAGCTTTTAATATTTTGCTTTGGGGAAGTTGATCGTTGAAAACGCAACTTTCCTGTTCAACTAGTGCTATTTACAATCATCCGCCTTCAGATATGGGCCGTGGGGTCGTTGATTGGGCACTAATCCTTTACAAACTTGCAAATTTTTTTCCTATTGTATTCAAATGTTAACCTTTCCCTCCTCCATTTTAGCTAATTCCAATTTTGAAAAGACGATTTAATTGGATATCTGGATATCCTAAAATAATATAGAAGATTAACTATTATTTAACTGTAGAAAATAATATATCAAAACTTCTACACCTTACTAGCTATAACCATTTTTCACTTATCTCATAATTATTCCATTACGTTTCCTATCTGTTACACTTTTGGAGGAGTGGATTTTTTCTATGATTTGAAATCAATTATATGCTACATTTATCCTTAAAAGAAAAAAAAAAATCAGTGGTGTTTCACAATTTCATACCACAAATGCCAATAGATGAACAAGATTAACACTGACTAGTTACATCAAAAAACCTATCTCATACGTTTCAGTAAAAACCTAACAGAACCGTCAACAAATGTATAAATAGAACTAACGTGAAGGCATTTTTAAGTGCCTGAATTATGTGAATAATGTGTTTCAAATGTGTTAAAATTGTTAGAAAATGTGTTGTAATCAGCTTTACTAATATAATCATCAACTGTATATTAATTAATTTTTATTTTCATTCGCTCCAATGGATTTAGGGCTATGGAGATACCTGGAATCCAAAGTGCATGCATTTGATCTGCATCTGATTATGTCTGTCATGTGTTGTTAGACTGCAAAGCGCATTTCTTATTACTTTTACTTATTATATTATATATGCTTATTTTGTTTATTATATTAGGTAATTATACTTATTATATTACTTTTACTTATTACTTATTATCTCTTAAATATCCTTAGCATTCTTAACTTAAATTTTATCTTTGTTACTTATATTTAATTTATGTGTGTTTAAGAACTTTTATACAAACACTTGTAAATAGAGAACTTTGTACAATTGTTAAATAATATTGTAATTTTTTTTAATAAACTAGCAGCGCGGGATCTGGAAGCCTATGCCGATGGTAGGTTATCCCGTGCTTCAGAAACTGTAAACTGTAATCTCAGAAAATTAAAGCGGTAAAAACTTTTAAAAATTATTGATACCAAAATTCAAGGGACCCTACACACGCTGAAAAAAATCCACCTTCGAAAGCAGCCATTTTTGTGTCAGCGCTAAGGCATAGTAATCAGGAGGCGGCGATTTAGTATAAAATGACGTGTTACATGCAGAAATAACTTTATTAGGAGCTCTGAAAGGTTAATTTTCAAGCCGGTGATTGGCTATCGAAAAATTAACATTTCAGAGTGTCTAATAAAGTTATTTTTACATGTAACACGTCATTTCACACTAAATCACCGCCCCCTGAATACTAGGCCTGAGCACTGACACAAAAATGGCGGTAACTGAAGGCGGATTTTTTTCAGCGTGTGTACGGTCCCTTGAATTTTGGTAACAATAAATAATTGGCTCCGTTACCTGCGTGTTGGTCCAACAATCAGGGCCTGTTTACCGAATAGGCCTTTGAAGCCCGTGCTTATCCACTGAAATACAAAGGGGCCTCCAAATTTACTTTTCAAAACTAATTTTTAGGAAAAAAAATCTACCAGAGTAAAAAATGCATTTTTTTCCCCTTACGAAACATTTTTTTCTCTTACAAAACTGCAGTTTGTAAGTCTCAAAAGATATTTTGAAGTTCAAATATTCTCAATTGTAGTTCCATATTTGTCATTTAGAAAATTATTGGTTATGTATAATTATATATATAATAAAATACTTCTTCATACCGGGTGTCCTAAAAAGGATTGACTGATTTTAAAATTCAATAACTTGCAAACGGGACAGATATTTAAAAAATTCTTGCAGGAGGGTTATGCATGAGGTCAAAAGTTTTTTTACATTGATTTTCGATTTTAGTTCGAATTACAACAATAGATGGCGCTGCGATCAATATACCCTAAATTCAGGCTCGACTTTTGGTCCATTGGGACCCACTTAATACATTTCCATCTCCTTTTTCCGCATGGAAGAAGAGATCGACCAAAAAATCGAGCCTGTTTTTAGCGCCTATTGCTTACAGCGCGATCTATTGTTTGTAATTCGAACTAAAATCGAAAATCACTGTAAAAAAACTTTTGACCTTATGCATAACCCTCCTGCAAGAATTTTTTAAATATCTGTCACCGTTTGCAAGTTATTGAATTTTAAAATCAGTCAGTCCTTTTTAGGACACTCGGTATGTATATAGTTAGTTGGTTTTAGTAAATTAATATTAAATGCGTTATTCACTCGAAATTTTGATTGTAAAATTTCAAATTAATTAAGCATACGAAAATTGGTTTAGTACATAAAAAAACATTAGGTAGAGTAATAAAGGGCCTCCTGTGTGACATCGGGCTTCCCCTACTTCTAAAAGTCTTAAGCGGGCCCTGCCAACAATCACGCATAAGTTTGATTTTATTCCTTTTAGTGTAAATAGATGGCACTACATCTTCATACTGCAAGATATTCCACAAATTAGTTTCAGGAATATATTACATAAGTAAAATTCATTTCCCGTAAAATCTTGGCTCTGTAGAGATATTTACCCGGATTGCTTCAAACATTCGGGATTCCTAAGACACATCACGATGTAATTTTTTCTTGCGCACACAAGTTTTTTTACAATTATTATTTGCTGCTCGTTTATCCTAATTTTCCGTATTTTTCGTTTAAAAAGCTTAAATTTTTCTAATTATTAAATCTGAGTAAAAGAAATAACTTTTATCTCAGTAAACTTGAAAGACATAGTTGATATAATGTAGCTTTTGATGGAGGATGATCGAGAGTGATGCCGAATTCAAAGAGCAATAAGATGTTTAGTTCGGGCATAAATTATAGTCCACCAATTTGAATGATTCTGGATTAACTTCCAAAACTGAATTTCGAAAATTTAGGGGTGGTGGAATTCACGTTTGACTGAAAATTTATTTGCTTAGTAGAAAAATATTCTGAAATTACACATTCTAGTTAAGGAAACTCTTACAATCATTGTTGAATTCAGGGGTGACCCAGGGGGTGGGGGTGAGGGAACATTCACACGGAACAATGAAATGCTCCCCCCCCCCCCACCCGGAATGTTTGAGATGTTATGCTTTTTCATGAACAAAAGTGCAACTCCCACCATCGGACTTCTAGAATGTCAACACCGAAGCCGCAGAAATCCCTCACGGAGAAAAGTCTCAATTCAACACTGCTTATAATTTTCACGCCCGGCCATTTAAATTTTGAACGCCGACTGCTATAGTGATAATACAAGTTTCTACGTATAGTATAGTGACCATGCATGCTTCGACTTACAGCGTCTTCTATTATCAAAATTAAGAGTCAGTTTTCCAACCTCGAAAGCCATAGGACACACGACTCGGCAAACAGTCAATTATAAAGTTGAAGACAGAATTAATTACACTTCTTTAAACGGAAGCCTGTCTAAACATTGGAAATTTTTTCCAGTCCCTTCCGATCACGTCTTGACAGGATTGACTGTGTATGTATAATAGAAATATTTCGAGTAACTTTAAGAATTTAGGTATATCCTTATTTAATTTCTTAATTTTAAAAAAAAGCATGGATAAAAAGAAGTATGATCAATCTCTATAAATTCAGCTGATAATACATTAGAGTTGCATTAATATTTGTCAGTGAAAAAGATTTTACAAACATTATGATGTAAAAAACTGAGCGCATATGAAGACGAAGAGTATTAATTTATTTAGCAATTATTGGTAATTTATTTAAATCAAGTTTCATAATACATAACATTTGCCTAACAATAAAGTTAGGATCAAGTGGTTAAGTTTAAAACAGCAATTTCCATGTTTAATTTCTTGCCATTGAATTAACCTCTTGAGGGGCACCGGTATATATTATATACCACCTACGATTAATGAAGTTTTACACCAGAAAAATTTTATTAAATTTTACTTTTCTAACTTTGGTGGAAAAAAGGCGTGAAATTGCCTTTACTTATTTTGAAATAGAATTTTTCAAAGATTCCCGTGGGAATTCAGCATTTCACAAACGTAATTGCTTGCCCCTCAAGGGGTTAAGAACTTGCACTGTAATAAACATTGGATAATGATTTCACTTAAGTGTCAGTGAGTCATTAGTTGCAAGTTTTTGAGATAAGGTTTTAATCTTTAAGAAAAAGATCTTGCAATTTCAGCTACACAAACTAGTAATGTAAGAAGCACACGCATCAAATATAATTCATGCCAGGGTTACCAGTTTGGCCTCCGCTTTTAATTTGAAATTTCAAATTCCGACCGGAAATTTTGAAAGAAGAATCTTTACTTTCTGTAATCACAAAATTTCTGTCATAAAGCAAAAAATACTATTTTTATTTTCTGGTGCGAATTTGGATTTTCTTAATAAAAATGGAGGCCAAACTGGCAACCCTGGTTCACGCTGGAAAAAATAGTTTTGTTACAATTATCTAAAACAGCGATAATTGTTTTTTGTTTCTATGTTTCGCCATTTTTGATACCATATTCGATCTAATAGTTGCTTCCGATATCTGGTCGTTTTTGGAAGATAAATTTTTGTAAAAAATTTATTTGTGATGGATTAACACGCTTTTGGAAGTATCAGGATGTGTAAACAATGATGGTGGTTTCTGTTATTGCACTTCACAACCAATTTATTTTAGATATTTCGAAACGGTTTTAGAGCATTCTTCAAGTTCAGCAGTAAGCTCCAGACTTTGGTACGTGGATTAGCTTCAATTCGATTTCTTATTGTTAAAGACAAAGTGTCACCCAAGACCTTCTCCATACACAAAATTGTTATCGCCACTATGAAATTTCTTGAAACAATGTTAAACTGGGCGTTCACAATTAGTAACTGGGGTCAAAGGAAATGTTGAATCCAGACATTTTTTTTTTTTTTGTGCGTGTGAGATTTCTGCAGCTCTGGAAGGGACACTTCGGAGTTCCGTGGAGGGGGTAGCACTTCTAGACAATTAATAAGCATAAAATCCCAAATCTTTCGCTTGCACCCTTAATCCGTTCCGGACCAGCATCTTTTACATGAATTTTATTCCTTTGACACCACTTTTTGTCGAATAATTAAATTTAGTTTATCAATCGAGAAAATGCCTTGGAAAGTTTTACTTTTAATTTTTAGTGGTATTAAAAACAAGTTCTGTAAGCACTTTTTGAAGATGCATATATGCACCCATGGTCCCGGAGAGGTTAAACAACTTGACATGAGGATCAAAAACCTCATCTCTATATATTTCAGCATTCACAGTTGCACTGGTAAAAATGTGTAGGTCAGTGTGGCCATTCAAAATGATGCCCACCCATACCATGATTCCACGACCTTTGTATCGATGCCTTTCACGGATGTTTGCAGCTTTATTGCATGTGTTTTCCCGCCATATGATAACACGTCTGCCATAATTCTCCAAACAAAATCAGGATTCATCGGTAAAGAGAACTCGGCTCCAGGCCGTGGTGCTCCAATGACGATGATCTCTGCATCACTTTACCGGGCGCATTTCGCTGCCAGAGTGAGTGGAGTACAAATAATGGGTTTCCTTGTATGCAGCCCTTTTTTATACAGCCTGTTACTCACAGTAAATCTGGATAGTCGAGTTCTTGTTGCTGCAGCGAACTCCCTTGCAATCTGAACTGACGTCAGTTTCCTGTTTCTTTTAGCAATCGTTGCCAAATAACGGTCCTGAGAATCTATTGTGGCACGTTTTTTACCTTGACCTGGTTGTTTGTGCACATTACCAGTGTCTGTTAACTATTTTCATATTCTTGACATTTTGGGTATTTTAAGTATTTACAGACCCCTGAGAGTGTCTGTCTGTTAACCATTTCCATATTCTTGGCATTTTGGATATTTTTAAGTATTTACAGGCCCCTGAGAGTGTCTGCCCTGCTTCCATTCTATATATCGCACGCCATTTCTCGCAATTTGTCAGATGTCTTCTGGACGACATAGACATATTCCACCTACTACAAGCGAAAATTTTACCTAACTACACGTACAATCTTTGAAATTAGACTTCAAATCACCCACATGCAATCCTTGAAATTAGACTTCAAATCACCCACGTGCAATCCTTTTCACACGTGAACCGAAGGAACGGGCTGAAAAATCTGCATATAGTTCTGTAGCGGAGGTTAATCCCATTGGACTACGTGATAACGTTGACATTGAGTTACCAATCAATCACCTTTCATTGAAGTTCCCTTAATAGAATTAGCACAAAATACCTTTTTATGGTTATTCTTTTCATTTTTCTCGCCAGTGTATTTTGAAAGTGGTAACAAATAACCAGTGCAAAAATAAAGTTACTTTTATTAATTGCTTGCAGCAGATTTAAAATAATTGATAATATTGACCGTTATAAAGTAAACAAATATAAGGGTCGCGAAACTCAACCAATGTGCCGTTATTGCGTTCGTGTAAATTCGTCTTTTCCCATAAGTGTCGGCAACAATTGGTCCTGTCGAAGTCCAAGATAAAGAAGTTTTACATTTAATCTACACTGTTAAAAATTTGCAGCATTCTATCCAGTCATTCGACAGTTTTTTGAAAAAATTGTTTTATAACCGTAATTTAACTATATTCTGACCATAAAATTGCCAATAATATGGTCAGAATAATGTTAAATTACGGTTGTGTAACCGTTTCCGATAAAAACGGTCAAATGACTGGACAGAATGCTGCAAATTTTTAACAGTGTAGTTACACAAAATTTGTGTAAACGGAATAGCAGGTATACTTGCATAGTTATCCTTCCGTCTCGAGACATTAAAATGTTTCCGTTTACGAGAGGATTTCGTGTTCACAGAAAACCTGCCAAGAAGGAATCACAATTGGAACAAGTTTCATTTCAGATGGGTTTCAAACGTTAGCAAACATAAATATATAGCGCGTCGAATATAATTGCGTCGAATCTTGAATTGTTTTCCTTTGAGATAGGTCATCTTCGCAGATTTTACTGTAATACATTTATGCTCTTCAGAGGTGTACTATAGAGTGAGTACGTTTTAGCAGTTTTAATGGATAATGTGAAAACGGAAAGTGTTTATATCGGAAACCTGTCTAAAACGGAATTTTTCGTAGTCCCGGCGGATGACATACCTTTGCATTATACCTTCTACGACGAGCACCTGTTTAAAGCGGAATTTTTCTTAGGTTCTTTGTGATTCTGCCTTAGCTGTTTTTACTGTTGTATCCATGATTCAGTAAATTAGTTCTTCGTTCGGGTTCGGGCCGCCCTGGCTACGCCACTGATGAACATCGCCATTTTTCTGTTTTGGAAGTAAATTGTTGTTTCCCCTTATAAAATGTTTACAACTGACATGACGTCTTGATCTGTCATGATTCTTCTTCTACTACTACGAGACTATCACTACGAGAACGGGAAGAATTTCTGCTGCTCTCATACTGTTCCATAAGACAGCTTTTTTGCATGAGACAAAACTTTAGAATCCCTTATTTTTTTATGTCCAATATATATATATATATATAAAATCTCGATTAAAAATAAATTTAAAAATAGCTTGAACATTAAAGGTTTAAGACAATTCAAATACATTGTCCATTTAGTTTTTTCCAAATAATTTTAAGAAATCAACTTTTTTTTAAATCTTGAATTCGACCGAACATTGCATATAAATGGTTACTTCGTTTGATGTCCCTCACTATATCAATTGCATTTGTTTTTTTAAAAATGCTTAATTTAACTGGTAACTTAAAATATCAGAACACAGTAAATGAAAAAGATTTGCAAGGCCACTCAATCGGACAACATACAGGTAATTTTGTTTAATTAAACTGAAAGCTGCTATCATATTTCAAACATTCTAACTTATGATTTCAAGAATTATTTCAAGATTATTATATTTTACAGTGAAATATGTAAATACCCAATTTTTGGGTATTTACCGCGGGCTTGGGTAAATACCCAAAAAATAAATACCTACCCAGTGGGTATTTACCTTTCCCATATCACTGATTATTAGTCCAGGCAATAGAACCGTATAGGGACTCTACCTAGCAAAATTAATGGTAGTACTGGAAATCGGCTTTTTAGATGTTTTTTGGGTCGCTGAATCCAAATTTGTAACTTCCCACCAAAATTTCCCCCGACAACCCCCCAAATTTTGGTAAAAAGCCCCCCAAAAAAGGTTTTAATTAAAAAATTCCATTTTTTTATTATTTTAGGGGAAAAGTAACTAGAAATTCAGAAAGTAGACAAAATTTGCAACAAATTAGATACATGACATTATGACTTAGGATGAAGGGGAAGGGGGGATCTGCCTCGGAACATGCGCCACATTGCTGCGTGGATTAAATTGCGCAATTCCACTTAACCACTCACACGTTTACATTAGCTATAGGTCAAAACTGGGAAATTTCATTAGCGGCCACTGGCCGGTAGTACTAGTTTTTTAAGTGGCCACTTTTTTATTTAAAAATACTAAACAGTAAAATTTTTATAGGTATTAATCTAAAACTGAATATCCCAAATAAATATGTTAATATAAATATATTGGAACCAAAAAAATAGAATCCTTGATGAAATGCGAGAAAATTTTATTCTCTCCTTGTCAAAATGTGGCCGGGAGGTGGCCGCTGATAGACAATTTTTCACTAGCCACCTTTTCTCATTTACTGGCCCTGTGGCCGGTGGCTAGTGCTAATTTTGACCTTTAACATTAGCTCTCCCATCTTCCCTCCGAACTTTCTCTATAAGGTTTACTTTAAGTTTTTGGGGTCGCTGAATCCGAATTTTTAACTTAATCCCAAAAATTTCCCCCTCCGACCCCCCCCCCCCCAAATAGTTGTTTTTAACTTAAATTTCTTATTGTTTTAGGGGAAAAACATTACGAAATTCAGAAACTAGACAAAATTTGCAACAAATAGGATATATGACATTATGACGTAGCATAAACGGAGACGGAGAGAGAGGGGGCTGCCTCGGAACATTCCCCGCGCGCTTTTCTCAAAAACCAAATTTTTTCAAAAAATCAATTTTTTGGGGGTTGCCGGTGAAATTTTGGTGGGAAGTTACAAATTCGGATTCAGCGACCCAAAAAACATAAAGTGAGTCGAAATTCAGATCTAGTATTAATTTTGCCAGATAAAATCCCCTATTGCCTGGACTTCATAATTTAGTGCACGTAGCGCCGCAGTGCATGTTCAGAGGCAGCCCTCACCCTCCCCGTTCATCCTAATTCATAATGTCATATATCCTATTTGTTGCAAATTTTGTCTAGTTTCTGAATTTCGTAATGCTTTTCCCCTAAAACAATAACAAATTTAAATTAAAAACAACTATATGGGGGGGGGGTCGGGGGGAAATTTTGGGGGGAAAGTTAAAATTCGGATTCAGCGACCCAAAAATCTTAAAGTAAACCTTATAGAGAAAGTTCGGAGGGGACATGGGAGGGCGAATGTAAACGTGTGAGTGGTTAAGTGGAATTGCGCAACTTAGTTTACGCAGCACCGCGCGCATGTTCCGAGGTAGATCCCCCCTTCCCCTTCATCCTAAGTCATAATGTCATATATCTAATTTGTTGCAAATTTTGTCTACTTTCTGAATTTCTAGATACTTTTTCTCTAAAACAATAAAAAAATGGAATTTTTAATAAAAACCTTTATCGGGGGACTTTTTACCAAAATTTGGGAAGGTTGCCGGGGGAAATTTTGGTGGGAAGTTACAAATTCGGATTCAGCGACCCAAAAAACATCTAGGAAGCCGATTTTCAGTACTACCATTAATTTTGCTAGGTAAAATTCCCTATTACCTGGACTATATATAAACTTGAAACTAACAGATATGAAATTAGCTATTGGTTTACGATTAGAAGAGATACTCTGTATATTATATATACAGGGGCGTAGCTACCGTGGAGTAGTTGGAGCAAACTGCTCCAGGCGCTCGAATCCTAAGGGAGCAAAATTAGGTAAAGCGTAAAAAAGATTTCTTAAAATATTTGTATATTTTTTCATTATTAATCAGACATTACAGATGAATCTTGTTACAATCAGGTATTTCTATGATATTTTACCTTCTGTTTAAACTCAACTATTTCGATTTAAAACATGTTTTCATACGCAGTTGAAAGAAATGACTTCTATTCATCAAGTTTTAATTTTAATTCATACCATATTGCAGCCTCGAGTAACTTCTCCAACACCGTTTCAGCATGCCTGACTTTTTTCTGTGACTTTTCCGTAGACGACTGTTAAAGATTTTCAGATCTTAAAGTAATCAAAACTTATTTAACAGGGCTTATTCAACTTATTTAACATCGGACACTTTACTGGCTACTACTATTTCCAAACAGTAATCTTTCTGGTACATTTCTATTAGAAATGCTTTAGACATTTATCATGATAATTACTGTACGGAAATAATGGTATCCAAAGAATTCACCGCTGAGAAACTTATATGTACGATGTAACAGTTGTAATTTACGAAAAATATTTTCGATTTGGGAAAAAATATAGCGTGACAAGTTGAAGAAAATTATTGACCATTTTACAAACGAAAACCAATAAATGAAAATTTTGAAGGTTTTTTCTTTTTGTTTGTTTTGTAGAAACTAAACATGCATCAATACAAATTACAAAACAATAATAAGGGCCGGATTTAAACATATTCTACATCACCCCACGGCGACAAAATTTAGATTGGGGGGGGGGGGTGAGGGGGAAACAACAACTTAAATTTTGTGCGTACTGTTTTTGAGATTTTGAAAATATTGCAAATGTCAAATGGAGAATCGATAAGCTTCAAACAGAGAGAAAAGTTAAGTATCAAATTAAGTGTTCCTTAGGGCCTGATTATAGCCTATGCAAAATTACACCACCTTTTCTAACAGTTATTTTCCACATTAAACCTTATTTAATCGCAGAATTTTAGGATTAAATAAGGCAAAACATATTTTTCGAACATAGTAATGTGAGTTTGCTTAGGCCATCATCAGGCTGTGCCTACTCCCTCGACATACACGCACATTCCACCACCATCTGATAGCACATATTAGTAGTCGATGAATTTTCGATTAAAAAAAAGGGAAGAAAATGTTTGGAGTTACTCCATTCAACTTTCTGAACAATTTACAGAAGTATTGTTTGTTCAAAACAGTATAAGGATGAATAAAAACTTAGTTCCTAATTTTATACAGAGGCGAAATATTTCACTAGTGATAAAGACGTCGTGTTTTAAAGAAAACGTGCACTTTCATTCATAAAGCTTAAACATTTTTAGAAAGACATAATTTTCAATAAATTTTCATTCCGCAAATGCCGAAACAAGGCCTATAAACAATAATAATTAAAAAAAAAATAGAATTTTACTAAACTAAGTCACATTCTGGCAGGCTCAGACTGGCCCGCCGGGCAACCGACCTGCGGGTCGGTGCGCCCTAAACCCAGGTAAAGCTGCTCCCTCCATCAGCTGAAACTAATAGTTTTAAAATTTGCTATAAGCATTAGATATGAAAAATATTAAATCATTTAGTATTTTTTTTTAAATCACTTTTTTGAAGCATTTTTTATTAATGATTTTTATTTCTCTTTGCAAGGAAGAAGAATTGATTTTTTTCTTTGAATGTTTCTTTGCTTCAAAGGACCATTTAAATCTTTTAAACACTAACGTATATATATTCTGGAAATTTTTCTGTGACCAGTTTGGACATGGTCTGCCCCAAGAATTTTCAGTCTGTCTCGTACCAAAGAGCGTGGCCTCTCTTTATATATATATACGTATTTTATTTTATTTAGTTATTTGTAAAATCATTTATTAAGTACTTGTTTGAAATGTGTATAGGCTTCGTGTATTCGTACAATGCTGTGATTGTAATTTCCTCGATAATAAATTTTATTATATTGATTTTTGCGCTCTGTACAAAAATATATTAATAATATTTATATTATATTATATAATAATATTTATAATAATATTTATATTATATATAATAATATTTATAAAGAATATTTTCAGCAAAGAAAATGTAAGTCAAACATTCTTTTTTGTAAAAAATTACATTTTAATATGAAAACGGGCTTTTTAGGTGCATTCGTAATTATATAAATACGTAGCACCTATAGTCGTCGTTCAGTCCGTCTGTCCGCATATAATAGAGCAAAAAATTTTACCCGAATGGTCTGAAATTTTGAATATATAATTGTTACAAAATTGTGTCGAGTCATTTCAAATTTTATGAAAATCGGATGTATACTTTAATGACAGGGACAGTCAAAAGTTTTCGTTTCATGACGGTCAGTGGGAAAAAAAGTATTTCAAATGCATTTTAATGATGTTGCAGCCTTTCGAACAGAATGAAATGGATATGCACTTATTGAAGTGCACTAAAATATACATTCAGTACAATATGAGGTGCAAAAAATATATATAAAACTAGTTATAGTACGAAAGCACCTCATTTGCTAAGTTTGACGAGCAATTTCCAACTTGTTCAATATTGTCTATAAATGTGATAATCAGAACGGCGGCGGTCAGCAATTTTGTATATAAATTAGAGCAGGGCTGTTTTTTTAACCGATTTTTGGAGCGCGTATTTCACACAAAGTCGTGTTAAAGATATATGACAAGACTTTTTCACTGTCTTTTCTGCTTTCGTCGGGAAATTCCATTGAAAATGCCAACTTTGACAGTGTTTTCTGTAAGATCTATTGTGTTTACAAAAAATACGAAAAACATCTTTCGATTACAAAGTTTCTGAATAACAACATCTGCTAGTTTCATGCGTTCTCGAGCAAAAATTAATTAAAACGTATGTCATAAAGTTGCTCCTTTGGATTTAAGAACAGCCTTAAGAAATAAAATCCTATAAATTTCAAGTTCATTTAAGAATATTATCACGGGCCTGGGCAACACCGGGTGTGTCAGCTAGTCTATACTAATAAAAGAAAGTTTCGCTCTGTGTGTGGTGGCTAACGAAATCTATTGCACGTAGAAGTCTGAAAATTTGGGTGAGGGTAGTCCAAGATAGGTCCTGATGCGCCTGGAGCTCAGATTTTTAATTGTTTATGACCGGTCCCCAGAGCACCTTTCAGTTTTTATACCCTGAATTGCTCATAACTTGCCCCAATGTTCTTCGTTTTGGGGGCCCTTTTCCCATTTAGTTATTCTCCGTTTCTACATTCCAGTTAAGACCCTGGGCCCCTTGAAATTTTTGTGCGCCATGCATTTTTCACCCCCTAATATTGTCAACCTCTCAATACATAACTTTAAAATTGAGAGTTGGACTCCTCTGCCCGGGCCAGCACCCTCACACTTTTATTGGGCACATAGTACCCTTTTTAAGAATTTTCCCCACTTTTTTTCGCGCTTCTTTAAAATTTTATTCGAATGATTAATACATACCGCATGCTTAATTTCGACTTATTGAGATCTAAAGCGCCAAGTACTAGAACCTTTTAACATGTTTTCATCTTAAGGTCCTGCTCTCAACTATCATTTGGCCCTTTTTGGACTTCCAATTATATCTCCCTTAAAAATGGTCTGATTCACTAACTTTTTTTTGTAACAACACCTTAGGAAATCCAGCTACTACACGAACGACAAAAAAAAATTTTACACACCAGCTACCACAAATTTTGAATATTAAGCGCCTTCTTGGGGCCCTTGGTGCAGCTTCTTAAAAAATGATCCGATTATCTTGCAATTTTCTTTGACGTTGTTCTAGCGTCCTTTGACTACTATATAAAATACTAAAAAAATTTCCTTTTGCCCAGCAACATTCCAGTTGTGACCCTGGACCCCTGGGGCTTGGTACAGAGCCACTTGAAGTTTTTGTGTTCCTAAATTGTTAATAAATTGCCTCCTTTTAATCCGATCTTCGTTTTTGGAGCTTTTTTTTCATTTAGTTTTTCTTCCGCTTCTACATTTCAGTTAAGACACTGGCCACCTAGGGTAACTTTTTGTGCGCCATTCTTTTTTATCCCCTAATTGTGTCACA
Organism: Maratus speciosus; assembly: GCA_963932465.1. Lineage (NCBI taxonomy): Eukaryota > Metazoa > Arthropoda > Arachnida > Araneae > Salticidae > Maratus > Maratus speciosus. The sequence continues at coordinate 357,783,684 of OZ010800.1, read as the reverse complement.
CTCTCATTGCATAACTTCAAAATTGAGTCTTGGACTTCTCTCCCCGAGACAGCACCTTCATATTTTTATTGGGACCCTAGGGCTCTTTAAGCATTTCTTTGAACAAAATTTCTAATGATTAGTACTTGATTAGTACTTATACCCTATACTTAATTTCGACTAACTGAAAATCTAAAGCGCTAAGTACTAGGACATTTTAACATGTTTTCACCTTAGGCCTTGCTCTCAATTATCAGTTGGCCCCTTTTGGTCCCCCTATTACAGTTCCCTTAAAAATGGTCAGATTCACTAAGATTTTTTTCCTAACAAATTCTTACGTCCCCCAGCTACTATCTATATTATAAAGGACAAACATATCTGTGCGTATCTATATTATAAAGGACAAACATATCTGTGCGTAACGCATACGTCATTTTGCGAATGGCAACACTTTGAAATTTGAAATAAAATTTTGGCTTTGCAATTTTCTCTACTGCAAATTTTTAAACTTCTAATCATCGCACATTTTAAATTTTTACACCGTCGTATAAGGAAAAAAATGTTCTTTTAAATGCAATTTGTTTGAAAACTGTATCTCAATTTATTTTTGAGATATTAATTTTTTTGTAGTTTTTAATACCATATTTCTTATCGTGGCAACAAAAGTACCTTATTTCATTGAAAGTCATTGAAAGTAAACGGAAAATAGTCGAAAATAGGAGGTACTGTATCTTTCTGTTGCCATTTTCTCATAAAACCTAAAAAAAAAAAGTTGAAATTAAAATATGGGCTATGTCAAGAATATTGTTTGTTATTCTGTGCTAATGACGTCATATGCACACTTTTCTATAGACGAAGTTTAAAACTGGATTGTAAAAGTGGATTGCTTTAGCGGATGCAAATGACGTCATTTTATAAAAAAGCGTGTATTTTATTTCTTAAACCTGAATTATGTTTTGTAGAAGTGCGTCATTTTCAGAGCCCAGCTGCTTTGAAATTCTTCACAGGTGAAAATGCTTCACATTTAAAAATAATGTAATCGAAATCACACACTGATAAAACGCAATGTTTTACAAAAATTTAGAGTATCTTTATAAAGTATATTTTTCAATCTTCTGACCATCGTTACATTTTCAATTTTCGTCGCATAGAGAAAAAAATTACTTTCAAATGCAATTTGTTTAAAAACTTTATCTTAATTGACTGATGTGTTATATTTTCTAAAATAATTTTTAAGCATGATTTTTTTTAAGTTTATCATATCACGTGCCGGTTTCAGTACATAATAATAATAAAAATTTTTCACATAAAGCAACAAACATTTTTCAGCATTTGTTTCTGACTATTTTTGCATAACGAAATTAATACTTCCTTTATAAACAAATAAAAGAATAATATTAAAAAAAAACCACCAATCTAACATATTTGTGAAAGACAAATTAACGAAATTAATACTTCTTTTATAAACAAATAAAAGAATAATATTGAAAAAACAACAAATCTAACATATTTATAATCGTACAATTTAAATTTTTAGATCACCAAATAGGATTTTTTTTTAAATGGAATAACTTTGCAAAGTCCATCTCAGTTTACTGATTGTCTATAGTTTTAAAAAAGATTTTTAAGCATGAAATATTTTTTAATTTGTCTATATCGCGTGGAGCTCGATTACGAAAGATTAATCCGTTTGCCCTTAAAACAAAATACAGACTTCATCATTTTCTTACGGCTAATATCCGTTAAAAAAATTCCCTATGAATAAATAAATAAAATAATATAAATAAAACACAGATTTGCCAGACATGTATAAGCTCTGAAATTATCAGAATATAAAAGGATGCCATAAGTAGCAAAATCTTGGCAAATAACTCTTAGCATGCGGCTAATAAGAAAATATCGCTTTTGATAAATTTCAAAAATTTATTTGATTGTATAATTCGTATTTTCCATATGAAAAATGCTTTTTTAATGCAAGATGTCAATCTAAAAATATTATGGAATATAAAAAAATTATTAGTTTTCAATTTAAAAAATGATTTCACCTATATTCTTTAACCCGGGAAGCCCGGGTACGATCCCCTAGTATGAATAACAAAAAAATTACTCGCACTTCAGCTACCACCAATTTTGAATATTAATCGCCTTCTTAGGGTCCTTGGTGAAGTTTCTTTAAAAAATATCCGATTGTCTTGCAATTTTCTTTAGCATAGTTCAAGGTCCTCCGGCTACTTATAAACGATTCAAAAAATTTCTTACACTCCAGCTACCACCTTTTTCGAATATTAATCTTCTTTTTCGGTATCAACTTACTCACTGCAGCCGTGAATTAAATATCGCGTTAATGTTAAAGGTAATTTGTTAAATTTACAAGGGGTGGGGGCCACAAACACCTTCCAATGCTTGGGGGCGCATTATTTCCTCGGGTTCTTAGGGGCTCGATTTCAACGGGAATTGGTTCATTCAACCTAGATTACGATTCAGCTACTTTCTGTATTATAAAGTTTGTCTTAGACTTATGTTACCACCATTTTTTAACATTAACGGCGCATTCTTTTCTCGGTTGTTATGGGCCCTACTTCAACGGAAATTGGTCCATTCAACTTAGCTTACGACTGTTTTAAAGATTATAGATTCACCGCCAGGATTCGCATTCTTATCTCTGGTTCTATGAGCTCGATTACTACGGGGTTTGACTCATTCAACTTGGTTTTCGATTGTCTCCGACGCGTACAGAACACTCCTGGTATAAAGAAATGGCATGTTTACAAACAAACACTTCCGTCAATCAATCTACCACTACGTTTTTATCATAGTGATCATTGCAGGAATCAACTTGGCGACGTAGGGCAATCATATCATAGATATGTTAAATCAGTCTGTTAAAGACCAATCAAATTCCCGGAGTTCATGTGAATTGTAGAAGCCATAATGAATGAACAGGTTTTTCTTGCTGACCAACAGTAATTCGACCAACAGTGACGTCAGCTGCCCTTTCCTTATACATTTCCTTTGGTAGCGGGGACCCAGGCCACAGGTTAGTTCAGAAAGAGGCTTGTCGGGAACACACTAGACACTACCGAAGGCAGTGGGCCACCCCTAAGACCGGGTTCGTTTGAACTACTTTCGGAATATATAAAATCATACAAACTTAAGTTTTGTTTACGTTATTATAACGGGCCCGGGCAACGCCGGGAGGGTCAGCTAGTTACACACACACACATATATATATATGTAACTTAAAATCAAAATTACGCAGAACTTTTTTGAGTGACAAGAAGGCGCACAAACTGTACTTGCTCCAGGGCGCTGAATATGTAGCTACGCCACTGTATATATACGTGAGATAAAGTCTCGTTATGTCGGAGACCTTAGGCTATATCTACTACACTGTCAGTGGGATAAAAAATCTCTCGATAAAGTAATTGACAAAATGTATATTATAAAGCAAAAACATGTCCGTGCGCAATGATGATATGCCAACAACCCGACATATTGACAATGCCAACAACCCGAATAATACATTTCGCTTTTTTGCAAGTTTATTAACCTCTAAACATCACACAATTTCAATTTTTACACCGTCGAATAGGGGCGAAAATATGATTTTACATTGCAATTTGTTTGAAAACTGTATCTTAATTTCCTGATATTTTATTAGCAATAAAATAATTTTTAAGCATGATTTAAAAAAAAAAAAATCTATGTTTATCACGTGAATCCCGCTTACGGAATATTGACACATTTCCACTAAAACAATATAACTAGTTCAGTATTTGTTTCCGGCAACTGTTCCATGACATAACGAAATTAAAACTTCACCAAAAAATAAACAAATAAAAAATTAATATAAATAAAACACAAATTTAACAGATATGTAATTGATCTACGCGCTTAAACACTGAAATATTCCGAATAAAAAAGATTTCTTTAAATACTGAAATCTTTGGCGATTTCTTTGGCTATTAACACCTGACATGTGAATAATATTTAAGTATGGTTTTTAATAGATTTCAAAACTTTATTTGATATTTTTCGTATAAAAATCCTTTTTGGTGTTGTTAGTGGCAGTGTTTTATTGAGAATTTTCTCCGGGAGAGATTTCTGTGCCTCCCCACCCCCCCCGGGGGGGGGGTGCACTTTTTGACCATTGAAAACACAAAATCTCAAATCTTCCGGGGGTGGGGGGGGGGGGGGCATCTCATTGCTCCAGGAAGGGATGTTCCACCGGGCCACCCCCTGACTTCAACACTGGTTATTGGGCAATCTAAAAAAAATATATTAAATAAAAAAAAAAAAAAACTATTACAGTTTTAAATTAAAACTAGTATGTTGTGGCCATCACAAAACTTTCTTCTATCTCATACTTGTCAATACTTCAAAATTCATTATCACGGTGCATCTATGCTCATGATGAGGATTCTAAAAAGATGAAATTCCGTGCATTAGTTCTTGACATATTACTGTCCCTGAAATCGTGTAAATCCATAAAAATGCAGCATAGCAGCGCCACTTATTGTGTGATTTACACCAGAACCTAATTATGATTAACTTATGCCAATGTCTAACTGAATATGAAGTTTGGGGAAAATCCGTGCATTAGTTCTTGAGATAGAGCTACTGCGCAAATCATGACAAATGCAGCATAACAGTGCCACCTGTTGAGCGATTTACACAACCACATAATCAGCATCAACATTTATCAAGGTGTACTTGAATCTGAACTTTGATGAAAATTCGTGCATTAGTTCTTTAGATAGAGCTATTGAGGAAATAGTGCAAAATGCAGCGCAGCAGCGCCACCTATTGGGCGATATTCACCAACACGTAGTCAGCATCATTTCATATCAAAGAGTAACTGAATCTGAAGTTTGATGAAAATGTGTCCATTAGTTCTTGAGAGAGAGCTATTGCAGAAATCATGAAAAATGCTGTACAGCAGCGCCACCTGTTGAGCTATTTACACCAAAATGTACAAAATGTCAATTCATATCAAGGAATAACTGATTCTGAAGTTTGCTGAAAATTGTTGCATTAGTTCTTGAGATACAGTTATAATGGAAATTCTGAAAAGTGCAGCATAGCAGCGCCACCTGTTGAGAGATTTACACCAAAATGTACAAAACATCAATTCATGTCAAGACTAACTGAATCTGAAGTTTGATGAAAATCCGTGCATTAGTTCTGGAGATTGAGCTATTGCGGAAATCGTGAAAAAGGCTGCATAGCAGCGCCACCTGTTGAGCGATTTACACCAAAAACTAATCAGCATCAATTTATATCAGGGACTAACTGAATATAAATTTTTATTAAATTCCGTGCATTAGTTCTTGAGATAGAGCGCCCACAAAATTTGTGTCACATACAGACAGACAGGCTCACAGACTAACAGACAGACATTTTGTAAAAACATGTTTTTCGGGTTCTCTGACCCCTAAAACGTGTAAATCCGTCGAAAACCGAAAGTCGAAAATTTTCACGAATCCAATACTTTCTTCTTGTAAAGATAGAAGAAAGTAAAAATCCAACTATGTTGCGTACACCGAATAGCATATGTTCTATAAACCGGGAAGCCCGGATCGAATCCCGTGGTTATACTAATTTTATGTATGCGGTTTTCGTCTTTGTGTTCCGTGATGTACTATATGTTTTTTGTTATTCAAAATAAAAATAATAATAATAATTTTTATTCATGATAAATTCAAACGATGAAAAAACCGAAATCCGATTTCAGAAAAATCTTAGATAATAAAGACAGAAATTCAACAAGCTGCAAATTTTGTTAAAATATTACATGTAACAAGCTAGACAGATATTTGAAAAATTATTTCACTATAAAAAGAAAAAATTCTACGATATAAGCGCTGGATATGTTTTATTTTATTTTAAATTAATTAAAAGTTTCTTTTAGGTATCGAAATATAACTTAAAAATTAATTTCTATGAAAAGAAAACTCTAAATGTTTAAAACTTTTAGAATTCCATGGCCTATCGATATAATCTATCATTAAAGGGACAATCGATTGTGGAGGTAGTCGAAATAGTAGAAATTTTGTGAAAATACTACATGTAACAAGCCAGTCAGATAAGGAAAAACCATTCCACAGCACAAAAGAAAATATAGCTAGCATTATTACTATATGTTTTTTTACTTATTTTAAATTGATAATTAAAAAATATTTTTTATACCAAAATTTAATTAAAAAATGAACTTCGGTGAAAAGTAAAATCTAAAAATTCAAACCTCTTTGTAATCCACTGCCTATCGATGTAATCAACTATTAAGAACCGATAATTTGGTGACAATCGATTGTGGGAATTGTCGACAATCAATCATCTCGCCCGATAAACTGGTGGTGAAGACTTCTCCGGCAATTTTAGAAAAAGAGGAAATCAGGATCAACACCTGCGAAAATTTGCATAGCAATGTAGTAAGTCGTGGCCAAATAATCCTAACATCCTGTGATATAACTTGAAAATGCTCATCGAGCGTCAAGTGACGTCACGGTAGATTCGGACTTTGATTTAGCGCTAGCGCAGCGTACGAGAAACTTTCGTTGAAAGCGTAAAACGCTACATTGAATTACGTTGATGACGTTTATCGTATTATCGTAACCAACCGGCTTTCTGTGGATGGAACATTGATTTTAGTTAGTAAAAGATAAGGGCAGACACGGCAAAAGCGGTATTATTTATATGGATAAATTAGGAATTTACAAAATTGGTGAGATGAAAGTCTGAAAGGTTGGCGAAAGCTCTAAGCTATTTCCGACAGATGCATTTGTTGGAGCCTGAATAAAACAAGGAAACCGTTTTCCGAAAACAGGCAAAAGAGCGATTTGTCATCACAGACTTTGTCTTATGTCACTATGCCTGAAAGTGAAAACGAAACCGGAGGTTACGTGAGCAAGAGATAGCAGGAGCTGGGAGGGTAAAAGTGATTGGAGGAGAAGTTGCTACATTTTGCCAATATTTGCTCAACGATTGTTATTGTTTTTTACTTTCTTCTATCTTTATAAGCAGAAAGTATTGGATTCCTGAAAATTTTCGAATTCCGGTTTTCGACGGATTTACATGTTTTAGGGGTCAGAGATTCCGAAAAACATGTTTTTACAAAATGTCTGTCTGTCTGTGACACAAATTTTGTGGGCGCTCTATCTCAAGAACTAATGCACGGAATTAAAAAAAAATTACATTCAGTTAGTCCCTGGTATAAATTAGTACTGATTAGTTTTTGGTGCAAATCGCTCAACAGCTGCCGCTGCTATGCAGCATTTTTCAGAATTTTCACTATAGCTCCATCTCAAGAACTAATGCACGAATTTTCACCAAACTTCAGAATCACTTAGTCCATGACATGAATTGAACTTTTATACATTTTGGTGTAAATCGCTCAACGGGTGGCGCTGCTATGCTACATTTTTCAGAATTTCCACTATAGCTCCATCTCAATAACTAATTCACGAATTTTCATCAAACTTCAAATTCAAATATAGTACTTTGATATGAATTGGTGCTAAATTGATGTAATTTCTTGTGCTATTTAAATGATTCAATTGACGTGATTTATATAGAAGAAAGTTTTGTGATGGCCACAACATACTAGTTTAATCATAAAAATAAAATCTCATCGTAACCTGTAACTGGAGGAGTAAAAAAGTAAAACATAACAGGGGACGTGCGATCCCAGACATCACATTTATTTACAAATCCAGTAAAGCTTTTTTATTTAAATATTATGGATACACCGAACATCCGGTATGTATTCGGTGTTCGGCCATATTACCGGATATTCGATTAAGGCGAAAAATAAAATATTCTGTTTAGCCGAATATTCAGTTTGACGGAATATTGAAATATTCAGTCTGCCGAATATACGGTTTGGCCAAATATAAAAATATTCGGCCAAACGGAATACTTAAAAAAATCTTTACTTTATTATTTTGTTTAAACAACCTTACACAACTTCTACTTTTAACTGTCAATTAATATAGATATTCAGAATAATTAAGAAATAGAGTTAAAATTAGATTATGTGTCACTGCAGGTCGAACTTGGATTTCCGTTTGTTACTTTAACAATAATGAAGAAGATATTTTAACGATATTTTCAAAAGACTCATTTTGATTTCTGTGAAGTATGATAACATGATGAGACGTGCTGGAAATCGCCACCATTCATATCCAAACAACAATGAGCTAGACAATGAGCATTATTCTGAACTTTGATAATACATTAAAATTAAAACATGAATACATAAAATGATTCTCAGTTTTTATTACTAAAATAAGTGCTAAAAACAATTAAAAGGTTTTAAACATTAAAGCCAATATTCAGTTTAGTCAGTCTTCTCATTTTTCACCCCATTGATGATGACCAGGGCTTGGTCGAAAGCGCTCGGGAAATTTTTAACATCTGAATATCGGTTTCAATGTTTAAAACCTTTTAATTGTTTTTAGCACCTATTTTAGTAATAAAAACTGAGAATCATTTTATGTATTCATGTTTTAATTTAAAGTATTACGTTGAATTTGTCGTTTTCTTGCATATAGTTTTCTATATATTTAATTTGACAATACATATATTGTATCACTGAACAAGATTCAGTCTTTTCGAACAATGTCATCGCATTCATACAAGTAAAGTTATGAAAATCTGGCTATATAATACCTTCATTATTGTTAAAGCTGTAAACAAAAATTCGATTGCAGTTTACTTTCTTTTATATTTTGTATTTTCATATCTTATAATGTATGGTGCCTTTAAATGGCCTTTTTAACACTTTCCAACAAAGTTGAAAAGTGTTTATGCATTCGGGTTTTCTGTCCATCTGTCCACGCTCTAACTCCCGTAAATATACTCGGATTTTCATGAAATTGATAAAGGTTATTTAGGGTCACCAAAGCATGTTTGGTATTGTATATGAAATATGTAGGATGAACAGTTTATTTACAGGGGCACTCAAAAGTATTCCATTACATTATGGTATAGGGGGGGGGGGATCCTTTGCAGAGTATTTTATTGACATTACGCCATTTCAAATGCATTAAAACTGCTATAAATCACTGAATTTCACTACGTTAGAACAGGGCATTCATAGCATTTTTTATTCATTTACAGGGACACACAAAAGAAATCCATTACAATACTAAAACTAGTATGTTGTGGCCATCACAAAACTTTCTTCTATATAAATCACGTCAATTAAATCATTTAAATAGCACAAGAAATTACATGAATTTAGCACCAATTTATATCAAAGTATATCTGAATTTGAAGTTTGATGAAAATTCGTGCATTAGTTCTTGAGATAGAGCTATAGCGGAAATTCTGAAAAATGTAGCATAGCAGCGCCACCTGTTGAGCGATTTACACCAAAAATAAACAGCACTAAATGATATCAAGATATACCTGAATCTGAAGTCTGAAAATCTAAGCGTTAGTTCTTGAGATAAAGCTGGAAATCGCAAAAAATACAGCATATCAGCGCCACCTGTTGAGCGATTTACACCAAAAATTAAACAGCACTAATTTATACGTCAATTCATGCCAAGGACTAACTAAATCTGAAGTTTGATGAAAATCCGTGCAATAGTTCTTGGGATACAGCTCTTGCGAAAATCGTGAAAATGCAGTACAGCAGCGCCACCTGTTGGGCGATTTACACCAAAAATTAAACAGCTTTAATTTATATCAGGGACTAACTAAATCTGAAGTTTGATGAAAAATCGTGCATTTTTTCTTGAGTTAGAGCTATTGCGATAATCATGAATAATGCAGCATAGCAGCGCCACCTTTTGGGCGATTATCACAAAAAAGTAATCAACAAAAAATTATATCAAGGGCTAACTGAATCTGAAGTTTTATGAAAATCCGTGCAGTAGTTCTTGAGATATAGCTATTGCAGAAATCGTGAAAAAGGCCGCATAGCAGCGCCACCTGTTGGGCGATTTTTACCAAAAACTAATCAGGTCCAGTTTATATCAAGATCTAACTAAATATAAAGGTTTGTGAAATTCCGTGCATTAGTTCTTGAGATAGAGTGCCTACAAAATTTTTGTCACATACAGACTCACAGAGTGACAGAGTGACAGACAGCCTCACAGACAGACATTTTCTAAAAACCATCAAATCGTGTTCAGGGCATTCTAAAACGTATAAATCCGTCGAAAACCGGAAGTCGAAAATTTTCACGAATCCAATACTTTCTTCTTGTAAAGATAGAAGAAAGTAAAAAGTCCGTTACAGTACTGTCTTTGAGAAATAATTGCTGGAGTGTACGGTTTAAAATTCGGTATGCGCTTTTAAGTTTAACTAATTTTTTACATGTTACTCCACTCACTATATATAAATTCTATATCTCATATACAGGGCTGCTAAAAAGTATTCACGTACCATTCTCCTTATTAGAGGAAATTGCTGAAGGGGAATTTTCAACTGAAGTATATGCATATCTTAAATGAACTAAAATTTGTTATGCATGCAGTTAGTAGATACAAATCTATATATCCTATACAGGGCTGCTGAAAAAATTCGGATAATTTTCCAATTGTAGTTAGGAACAGCTGAAATTGGGCTTTGAAATGTGTTATGAGGGGTTGAATTAGGGTTGAATAGGGTTGAATTAGACGTACTATTTTAAATTTTTAAATTGTGCAAATTTGTTACATTATTCTGAATGTGTTGGAAAGGGTTTCATAATCTATACTTGACGCATGATTTTTTCTTTCTTGCTTTATATAATGGGGAGGTTTTCCTGCCTTTACGCGTTTTTGAATGTTTCTACCACATGTTACTACCAGAGGTGCGGAATCGTTGTTTTCTGGTACTCCTCTCCATATCTCATCCAAGTCCAAGGTGTTGCCAGGCGTCCCACGTAAATCAGTGCTCCCGATGCTCTGGACACCACTAATTTCTTACAGTTTATTTAGCCATCTTTAATCACAGATAATTCTGCCATTAGGTAAGACGAAGAAAATTAAAATACTGGTGTGCAGAGCATTTGGAACCCCGATTTACGCTGGGCACCTGGCAACACTAGCTTGTAGTGACATGCCCTGTATATTAGATTGATTGTATTTTGAACGAAACTACTAACAAGGAAGGTCTCCATACTGGGCATACTCAGAATATTTTGAAAAAAAATACCAATTAAACTACTTATGTATGTAATAAAGGATCAGTCAAATTTAGCGGCGGAATTACAGTAGAAAGTCTGCAAAAAAATAAAATACCTTCGAGTTTTTGGCGTGAAAAGACGAAAGCGTCATGCGATTTGGCGAGCAATACTTTTCCTCGCCAAAAGCAAACGATCTTAATGCATCTGAAAATTGTTTGTTGATTGATTTTTAGAATGCGTGTAAAAAGTATTTAATGAATTTAAACATAAACAATGAGAGAGTTTAATAAATACACTTTTTCGTATTACATATTTATGTTGCTTGTTACTTAATTTTATTACTTTAAAAATAATTTCATATATAAAAAATACTTTCATATATTCAAGCGTATTCCAAAATAAAGGCAAGATTCATTTAGCAGTTATTCATTTCAAACCAAAGAATTCGTCGTTTCCATAGCAACAAAATTGAACCGACAGCGCTCAATTAGACTTAATTTTGAGATATTGAAACAATTTTAATTTTGTTTTAATTCATAAAATTTGATATTTAACTTTCATTATAAATACATATATGACAAAACTATAGCTAAATCAAACTAAAACTGACAAAACTACAGTTATTTAAGTTAAATTTATTTAAACAAGTTCAATATGAAATATTTTTATCTTAAAGAGTATTCGACATGAAAAAGTATTTTTCGAAATTTCATTTCATCGCCAACCGATGATAAATCGCCAAATAAACGAAAATATCATTATTTTTTTGCGAACGTTCTATCGGGGTTCAGCCCAAAAAAAATTTATAAACATATATATCCACATGAGAAGAACACTCTGTAATTTTTTCAGATTTTTCTGAATATGCCCGTATGGAGACCTTCCTTGTAAGTGGTTTACTAAGTGGAATGAGATGCTCGTTTACTATACAAAAAAAAAAAAAAAAAAAAAAAAATATTTGTCCTGACCTCATTATCTCTCCTGAAATATGGCAGAGGAGACACAAAATTGAGATGGATTGTTAGCGAAAAGTTAAAGGTTTTACGAGAAAAATAAAATTATAATAATGGCGAAGATAATGATAATAATTTGCCAAAGGTTTCTCTATGTACAGCAGTCTTTTGATTATAATTACAGTAAACCCTGTCTAAGGCGGAATCGATCGGGACCGAGAAACTTTTCCGTAGTAGACAATATACCGCCTTAGACAAATGTTACACCGTAAAAAAAAATAATGCCAGTTTTCCGGTAGGAATCAGAAAAATAGTTGCCCTTATCGTACCGGAATAATTTCTAACCCAGCTCGGAATAAAATCCGTAAAAGCGGCATAAAATCCGTAAAATACCGTTTTACTGACTATTTCCTTATTTTTACGGATTTTATTCCGAACTGGGTCAGAAACTATTCCGGTACGATAAGGCCAACTATTTTTCCGAATTCTACCGGAAAACTGGCAGTATTTTTTTTACAGTGTACCCTAAGTCTATGATTCGCTGGGACTTGAAAAATCTTTCCGAGTTAGACAGATTTCCGTCTTACACAGAATCCGCCTTACAGAGAGTTTACTGTATTTCAGTGTTAGTTCGATTATAAATCTGTCAAACTGAAGTTATTATTATTATTATTATTATTATTATTATTATTTGTGTGTGTGCACTGTAAAAAAAATCCGACCAGTTTTCCTGTAGGAATTGGAAAAATAGTTGCCCTTATCGTACCGGAAAATTTTCCGACCCAGCTCGGAATAAAATCCGTAAAAAAAAAGGAAATAGTCAATAAAACGGTATTTTACGGATTTTATTCCGATTTTACGGATTTTATTTCGAGCTGGGTCGGAAATTTTTCCGGTACGATAAGGGCAAATATTTTTCCGATTCCTACAGGAAAACTGGTCGTATTTTTTTTACAGTGTATGTGTGTGACGTTTTAATTTCGCTATGAAATATTAGCCGTAAAGAAATGCTGTTTATATTGTTTCTTTGTTATACTGTTGTTATTTCTGTGCAGCATTCGCTTGCAGCATTTTTCAAGACGCAAATGAACATTTTGCGTGATTTTTAATTGTTATTTTACATACATTTTTTTAATAAAATATTCTACAGGTCATACGAACGTGAAAATTCAATTAATATGATATAGAATAACATAGATATTCATAAAAATAATTCCTTAGACATAGTCATAATATATATATATTTAAATAAAATTATTATTTGTGTTATATGAATTTTACGCACGTTTCATTTTTGATTCCAAACAACAACAACGATGTTTTCGTCTCCAATTTCACTGGCATGGCGCGGCGACCAGTCGTGGCAGCATGTACGCACAATGCTGTGATAACAAAATTTACAGCAGGGCAATTATTTAAAGTAATAAAAATGGTGCTATTTTATTTTATGGCCTTTAACCTGAAGAGGACACGGAATTTGGTTAATTAGATGCACATGAGAACTATGTTGAACGAATTTTTAGAATAGTGACACGCCCTTGAAGAAAACAACGGCCAATGAAGCTGAAACTAAGTTTAGGCCGGCTTACAAGAATGAAAGGGTCTTCAGAGAGAAAAATTATATTTTACGAGTTGGAACCCGTCGAAATTCGACGAACTAAAATGTTAGAAAGGAACTGTCAGATCGAATTTATAATAAACCTACAAAAATAATTACAATAAAAAATTAATCTTACGTTGGTTGTCTAACTCTTAAAACAAATAATATGTTTAACCTAAAATTATTAAAATATTATTTCCACAAACTTCAACTGCTTAAATTATTGAAAAATTAAACTGTATTAGAATACGTATTCAAGATAAATAACTATCATGAAGTTATCCATTGAGGCTCTTATGTTTTGTTTTTACGGGATGAAAAATCAGTAAAAAGGATTTCGCTTTGTCACATCAAAAAACTTTCCCAATAAAATCTAAACTGTACGTTATTTTCACATTCTCATAATTTAGATACACACCCACTCAAATTCACTATCTGAAAGTATTTTAACGCGCAATAGATTATTAATGAATGTATTTCCAAACTTGAAGTCACGTTTGTCCGATACAACTTTTCATGTGAGCATTCGCACAAACTTTAAGTTCTAATCTCAGTACCCGCGAAGAAAAAAGAAAAAAAAAAAAAATCAGAAATTTGACTTTAGTTGTCATAGTATAAGCCATTTAGTATTGGTCAAATATTTAGTTTTATCAAAAAAAAATATATCGTTTTGTTTTAAATATGACATCATTTTTACTCACTGAATCATTTTGCCTAGCGGCAAAACTCGGGAACTCGGCTCTCAAACTCGGCATCAGCGTAATGTAAACATATTGAAATGTAACTGATTTATGAAGAAGAATGCGTGTTTTTTTTATGTTTGACGTCATTTTCTGTTCAAAAATTATAAAAAAGTTACTTTTATTTGTAATGTGAAAATGGCATCAATAAGGATATAATCGATAAAAATAATAAACCATGACTATTTTCTCTTTACTTTCAATGTAAATGGAGTATTTCAGTTGCCACGATTACAAAATCTGTATTAAAAACTACAAAAAAATTAATATCTAAAAAATAAATTGAGATACAGCTTTCAAACAAATTGCATTTAAAAGCACATTTTTTTCCCTGTACGAAGGTGTAAAAATTGAAAATGTGCGATGTTTAGAAGTTTAAAAATTTGCAGTAACAAAAATTGCAAAACCGAAATTTCATTTCAAATTTCAAAGTGTTGCCATTCGCAAAATGACGTATGCATTACGCACAGATATGTTTGTCCATTATAATATAGATATGAGAATAGCAGAAGTCTTCAAGATGCTCTGACGTAAAAATGGACGAGATCCAGCAGCTACCAGAATGACTAGGATGAGCGAACCTGAACTAAGTTCATGCCACCCGGAATAGTCCCTGCTGCCGGCTTTCCTAAAGCAGTTTCCCGAACAGTGTTGAATTCAGACACTTTTCTCCGGGAGGGATTTCTGTGGCTCCGGGGGGGACATTATAGAGTTCCGGGGGGGGAAATTGCACTTTTTGACCATTGAAAACACAAAATCTCAAATCTTCCGGGGGGGACATCTCATTGCTCCGGGGGGGAATGTCCAGACACTTTTCTCCGGGAGGGATTTCTGTGGCTCCGGGGGGGACATTATAGAGTTCCGGGGGGGAAATTGCACTTTTTGACCATTGAAAACACAAAATCTCAAATCTTCCGGGGGGGACATCTCATTGCTCCGGGGGGGAATGTCCCCCCCGGGCCACCCCCTGAAATCAACACTGTATCCCGAATATCCCGAATGACCATACCAGAATGCCTCCAGTTCTACTAATCAACACTATGGAGAAGTTTCAAAGGATTTCTAAGGTACCCTTTTACCACAATTTAAATAAATTGTTTTTCTAATAAAAAATATTTATAATGAATGGTATAATCGATCCAAATTAGTTAGCTATTCTAGTGATTAAAAATTAGTAAAGATATACTAATTTTAAAATGTAAGAATTTATAGAAACTCATGCTCTCAAATAAAAGAAGCTGCAAATAAAAGTGATATTGGATGTCAATATGATAAAAATTTAAAATAATGATTAAATTTAATGAATGTTATATTTCTCATTTTTCAAACAAAGTTTGTGAAATATATCAGAATGACAAAAATAATCTTCCCTTGTTGGGGAAGTATAAATTGCAGTTCTAAATCTGCTTGTTTTCTTAACTTCTTTAATTTTGTAAATATCGTGTTTATTAAGTTTGTAAATAAATATAATTAGTCGAGACATAATCTCAGTCTGTTTATTTTAGTAACATAACTTAATGTGTGCCATTTCTTCTAAGATTAATTCATTTTTAGTGTATTTGTTACATTTTTTTTAGGTGCATTTCATTTACAAAGAAAACTATTTATCTCTCTCTCTATTCTAAAAAAAAAAGTAACTAACGCTGTCACCGCCGCCGGTTTTGAATTTTTTGTGACCGGAAGTCTTTCTTCGTTAATAACAAGAAAAATAATGCATACAAAAATATGAAAATCGGTGGTATTATAGAGAAATGTTTGATAAACACGCTGATGCAGACAGTTTTCAAAACGAAGAATTATTTTAAGAGATATTTAATGCTAAAGTTGGACAAAATCGTTCCATTAAAAAAGTTTTACAGTAGCAAAAATTATATATATATGGGAATTTAATCATTTTTAGATCATTTTATTCGTTTGAAGTTCCCGGTGTGTAGACTGCATTCTTTTTTTTTTTAATTTGACCCATTTTTTGAGTTTTTATATCTATTTTAAATTCAAATTTTCAGTTTTTCCAGAGATATTTTTTACATATTTTAGAAAATGGTTTTAATTTAAACTGTTGCCAACTGTGTAAACAGCGCAAGCAATAATGTTTGCTTCAAATAAAAAAATTATTTACAAGTGACTATTATAAACAGAAAACCCTCCTCAAATTAGAATTAAATAATTAGGTATAAAAAGCAGGAACTTATTGAAAATTACGTCATTTAAACTATATTTACACGTGAAATTTAAAAGAGAAAGGATATTGTAAAATAATAAATTCATTGACATGCGTTAGAAGTCTTAAATAGAAGAAATTACGTCACATTTACGTCATATTCACTTATGAAGTAAAATGAACAAAAAATAATATTGCAAAACAGTTTAAACTTAAAAATTGCGCGGGACATTTATTTGATATGATCTTTTCAACTATTTTTGTTAGAACAACGCAAATAAAATTTCATTTCTAACAAAAGTATTTTCACGTGAATATTAAAAAGAGAAAGAAAAGTTTGGGAGAAAATTACGTCAGATTAAAAACGATATATTTAAAATGTCTTATTTAAAAGAACTTTCTTTTCGCTGTGTTAAAAATTACCGGGAAACAAAGACTATGTTTACTTAATTCATTTTATATTAGCATATTTTGACATGTTTAACTGATTTTATTTAATCAAAGACGAAAAAGCCATTGTATCTTTTAACAGCAGATCGCCACTGTTTTTTAAATTATAATTCAATCTTCCGAAATCAAAGCCGATCAAGCTAGCATGCTTTTAGAGTCTGCGGTGTCTGAACGGGGGTTGGCGAGGGTAGCTCGTAGGGGCAGAGCCCCCTAGTTATTATAAATTTTTCTAACGTGTATTTTAAGTCAAAATTACTTTCTAATTAATCTCTAGGGAAAATTCTTAAATGATAGGGCCATCGTAAATATTCACAACGCAAATTCTTCACTTAATGTATTTAATTAATCTGTTTAACGCGAGCGTTATTTTACTTTTTTTTTCCTTAACTCGCGCTGCCCTACCACTAGAATTTTTTTTTTGTGTACGATCACAATAATTTATTTATTAATGTAAATTAAAATGTACCAACGAGACTTTTTAGTGGTGTTTGGCAATGTTGGACAGTATGTTATAAAAATTTACCTGTTATAAAGTGTGTTAATTTCTGTCCAATAGTTATTTATCAAGCAGGTTAAACTTCTGTAATCGCACTGCCCGAATAGAGATATATTTTTGAAAAAGATCTTGCGTGAAAATTATTTTAAAAAACATAAAAATTTCAGTATCTTAAGATGCAGTTTTCCAACAAATTGCATTTGAAAGTACACTTTTTTCCTCATCCGTCGGTGTAAAAGTTGAAATTGTGTGACGTTTAGAAGTTTAAAAAAAAACTGCGATAAAACAAAATTGATCGTTCAGGTCGTTGTCATCGTCAGTATGACGTCAGCGTTACTCACGGGTATGTTTTGTTTTATATTATATCTTAGACAGATAAAGGGAATGAGGTGGCTTTATTTATTTCTTTTACAAACGTACACAAAATTGAAAAAGAAAAACAGCACTGGATTCGTATAACTACAGTCGTGTGTATATCACGTAACGACACACACACACTATTTGTTTAATCTAAGAAAATATAAAGAACAACAACAAAAAAAAAGGTACGGTTAAAGGATAAACAGATGGTTGTTAAATGTGGTCTGATTTAATATTAATTCAGTTATCTTTTGTTTTTCCTTTATAGACAAGTCGCTTAGTTTACATATAAGTGTGTAAAGATGAGGTTATCAATTTTTAAAATGATAAGGTTTGCAGAATGCCAGAATTAGATATTTCATATACTGTAAAAATAGTTGTTAAAATTGTGTGATATTTCACATTTCTTTATCGGAATCTTTAAAAAGTTGTATGTTATGCTAAAAGTTTTAATTACAGAGAATTTTTTTTATTTGTCTTATTTCAATAGAGCTTTAAAATTATAACTTTCTTTAGTCACTTTTTTTTTTATTTACATTTTAGGTTACCATTATTATTATCAGGGACATTTCGATTACAATTTTTTCAGTTGTTATGGGGAAATAGTAACTAAAATATATAATATTCAACTATTTTTCATTTACTTTCTACAGAAATGGAGTACTTCAGTTGCCAACATGAAAAAAATGGCACTAAAAACTATAAAAATAAATTGAATATCTCAAAAATAAATTGAGATGCAGTTTTCAAACAAATTGCACTTGAAAGTGCTTTTTCCATTATACGACTGTATGGGTGGACATTATAAAGTTCCGACAGGGAAATTGCACTTTTTGACCATTGAAAACACAAAACCTCAAATCTTCAGAGTGGTGTAGTCCCTTTTTTTAATTTTATTTTAAGCGTCCCTTTACATTTTTATTTCAAGGGGGGCGCTAAGGACGCGAGGGGACGCAGACCTTCCTGATTTATTAAATGTTTAAAATAAAGAAAACACATTAATAAATCAGCAATTTTATGAAGTAAAGAATTGATTTTTTAAACTATTTTAATTTTCTTTAACAAGGGGCATTCAAAAAACAAATTGAAAGGAATTGGGTAGAAAGGGATGTTTATTTGCTGTTTCATCATAATTACCAGTAGTGAAATACAGCGCTAACATTAGTTACTTCAGAGGCATACATTAATTTCACATGGAATTCGCTAATCGAAAACTGTTATGCCCCTCTTGTTCCTAACAGAAAGACCACGTGCTCTCCGAAAAAGATCTTTATACACAACAGGCTCAGTTTTAAACTATCCAGATGTTTTAGTTTTGAAAGTCTGGTTATGTTTTTCTCACATGACAATTCAACAGCATGTTTTCATTAATCAGTAAATAAGGTCTTTAAAGACATTCAAGAAAAGCGCTTTCTGGAATTGATATACATTACTGAGAAGGGAGATAATGTCATCGACAGAAAACATACCGCCCCCTGAATACGAGGCCTGAAAGCTGACACAAAAATGGTAGCTGCCGAAGGCGGACTTTTTTCAACATTGATACGTTATCCTAAATTTAGACAACAGTATTTTATAAAATATTTCTTTGTCTTGTTTAGTCTCAGATAATTAAAGGGGAAACAACTTTTAAAAATTATTGGTACCAAGCACCAAAATTCAAGGAACCGTGAGCACTCTGAAAAAAAAAAATCCGCCTTTGGCAGTCGCCATTTTGTGGAGTCATTGGAAAACACAGGGCATGCCAGAGATCTGCAATGCAAAGGCCGGAATCAGGCCTATTTTCATTCATGGCACCCGGGCCATACTTTTTTCTGAAGGCCCGGTCCGGGCGTAGTCAACACTTTTTTCGTCTGGGCTGGGGCCTTTTTTCCTCAAGGATGTGGCCGGACCTAACTTATTTTTTCCATACCGAGCCGGGACTGGTTTCATTCTTCCTAGTCTTCACCAGCCAAAATTTTCAGTCTCGGTTTTGACCCAGCTAGTATGAAAATCATTGTCTTGGCGTGGCCTGGTAGATTCAAAGATCAGTAAAATTTGCCCTGGTCCAATATATATTTTTAAATCGCCATTATTCTACAATTATACATTAAAATTTGTTCTTTTTAAAGAATAGTGAATTTCTAGGCTTGTTAAAATATAGTAAAATTTGTGAAAAAGAACCTGCCTATGACGGAATCCTGTCTTAAGGGGATCCGGGACACAAAAATCTCCAAATTTTACAAAAAACAGTTAAGGTTAGTTGAGGATAACTGGGACATGATTTTACAATGTGACTCTGGAGGTTCTGACAATTCAGCTTCAAAAAACTAATGTTCATTTGAATTAAAGTCGGAACTTCTGTAAATGTGTTCAGTTAGGTTTCCTCTATCAGACAGAAATGCTCAAAGTTACATTTTAATATTTAAAAATATAAAAATATGCATATTTCATCTTTCTTTCCTCATGGGTCCAGTTGCCCCCAGAAATGGGGTAACTGGACCAGGGGGGGGGGGTCTATGTTCCACACGCGTTCATATTTTTTCATATCGGATATCAGGTCCTGTTTGAAAAAGTGTAAACAACTTAAAAAAAATTTAAACCAGGCAGATCATCTAAAATATATGTCAATAAACAGCGTTGTAAGGGAAACCTTTGCTGTCAATGTGTCTAAAAAAAGCACTAAAAGTAAAAATATTAGATTTATTTATACCAAAAACATAAGGAAGTACTTATGTACTTTAGTATAGATAATAAGTATAAAAGTCACATGGGTATTTTAAGGAAAAAAAATAGCAAGGTAAATCTATGAACAAACGACTACGTAAGTACTTAAGTACTTTATCCAGGGGTCGCATTATATAGGGAAAATTTTATTGTTCCTACCAGAACCTTTACAGAAAGGTGCGATCAAGATATTATTTTCAAAATAGTGGTAGGAACGATAAAAGTTTCCCTATAGAATGCGACCTCTGTGTATAGTATAATTTCAAGGTCTGGCTATCTCGCTTTCAGGGGCAAGGTACTTGCATTCGTGAAATGTTGAAATAATTTAATGACACCAATATTTACAAGAGAATCTATCTGAAAACAAGTAAAAGTATATTTTCGCGTATTTAATAAAGGTGAAATTTTCATTATAAAATTCAAGTGCCAATGTGGCAATTAGGAATTAAAATTAAGTGATGCCATAACGGCATCACCGCCTCTCAAGCGGCCAAGAAATTTGGTTTGATACCACTCAATATACTTTTTTTTAATTTCATTACATAATTTTAATAAGGTATTCTATCATTTTCTTTATTGTATGGAGAAATTTACTTCCCGTAGTAAGAGAAACACAAAAAAATTATTTTTAACTATTGGGGTAACTGGATCCAGCATGGTCCAGTTACCCCGATTACACGTCTCAGTTACCCCATTCTGGAAACATTTATGGGGTAACTGGGACACCGGGCTTACATTTGAAACATGAAGTAAATATGTATAGATACCTAATAATATTAATGTAGTTATATGTCTAATCTTTTTAAAAAATGATTGTTTAACAAAAGTACTTACAGTATTTTAATAATCAGCCGAGGAAGTTCAACAATATAGACGTTGTTTTTAAAAAAAGAAACGTACATTTTTGACAACCTATCACAGCAAAGTGAGAGTTATGATTGAGTTGATACACGTTGTTTTAGGAAGTAGAGATTAAGGGACATTGTTCACAAAAGCTAAAACTTAAAAAACACCAACAGTTTTTTTATAAAATAGCCTATGGCCCAGTTACCTCATGGTTACAGTTACCCCAACTAACCTTATTGCATTAAAACTTTCTCTGTGTTTTTCTTCTTAAAATGACGTTTAAACCATGATTGTACCTTAATTAGAACAGGAAATATTAATTTTTTCGTTTTGGTTTGTTTTTAAAATATACCTTTCAAGCAATGGTTCTTATGAAAATGATTTCTTGTAAAAATGCGTTTTTCTTCATGATGGTTTTTTTTACCATTTCACGTATTTAAATCGTTATAAGTCAAGAACCGTTAAAGATACATGATTTAAACTTGGAACATGTCTTTTTCAATTGTTTTACTTTAATTTTGATTCAGCAAATTAGAAAAAAGTATTTACTTTTGAAAATATGATTTTTTTTTAATTACACCATTTTTTTTTACTTTA
The DNA here is from genome assembly GCA_963932465.1 of Maratus speciosus. Classification (NCBI taxonomy): domain Eukaryota; kingdom Metazoa; phylum Arthropoda; class Arachnida; order Araneae; family Salticidae; genus Maratus; species Maratus speciosus. The sequence goes on along the minus strand of OZ010800.1, from coordinate 357,761,677 downwards.
AATATTTTTAATTTTTAAAAAAATTAATATTTTAAAAATTCTGAATCAAAATTAAAACTTATGTATTTCTGTTTATTTAAATGAAAAAAAATTGAAATTCTACAAATAATATTTCGAGTTATAAAGATTTTAAATTACCTCACCTTTTTAATGAATTTTGAATTAATTTTTTTTTTTAATATATGAGAAGTTTTATCATGTGATTTTGCTTACAAATAGCATGGTTAACCATCACAAAAAAATTCAAAATTTTAACTCAATAAATAAATATTATTTTAAATTGTGTCCCGGACCCCCTTAAACTGAAACTGTGTTGATCCATGCAAAATGAATATAATAATGCGTGAGAAAAAATATATATTACATTTACACCTCTAAGAAGGCAATTTGTCAAAAACGCTTTCTTTTTTCTTTCCTGTGTTATTCCGTCTTTTAAGATTTTACTGCATATCATTTTTTAGATTTTTAAGTCGCCAATACATGGAATATGTATTAACATTATTAATGATAACTGAAACATTTACATAAGTACAACAAATAGAGATTCGTTAAAAAAAATAAATATTGTAGCCTACGACACAGTGTTGAATTCAGATGCTTTTCCCGGGAGGAATTTCTGTGGTTCCGGGAGGGCGGGGGGATTTCCCTTTTTTATCATTGAAAACACAAAATCTCAAATCTTCCGAGGGGACATCTCATTGCTCCGGGGCGAGGCGGTCCACCCCCTGAATTCAACGCTGTTACGAGACTTCTATAAAAATGAAGATTATGAAAATGAAAAAAAGCTGAGATAAGAATTTTTGGTCAGAACTCATCGTACGAGACAAATTTTTAACCAAATCGACGTAAAAATCAATGTTTTGTAAAAATTCACCCAGGCCGCGCTCGTGGCGAGATCAGGGCGTCATTTGAGGGGGCCTGGGGGGAGGGACAATAGCCTCCCCAAGGAATTTGATTTTTCAGAAAATTTATCAAACATAAATTGTAAGACTAAAAAAAAAATTTAAAAATTGCTCAAACGCTAAAATAATTTATCAGATTTGATTGTAATAAAAACATATGCATTAAATAAATGCTTTATGCATAGAAATTAATAATTATAAAAAAAAATTCCTATTCGAACTTTCTTAAGGTGAGACATATATCGTACTTTGGCTAATTTTAAAAATACATGAGAGCATGAGAGACATTTTCATTTATCAATTGCTTCTCAGCTGTGTACAACTGGATCCTAGGAAATCTAGTCCCCTTATGGCTAGAAATTCAGGAGTAGAGTTTTTTCAGATAGTTTTTTTGCATGGGGGGGGGGGGGGATGAAGGGACGAGTATAATTCAAGATCTTATTTATCTGATTTTTTACTTTTTTTGGATTATTAGTGTCACGTTATATTTACTGCAATCATTGCAACGTTATCAAATTAATTATTTGCTTTATTAAATCATATTATATATGGTACACTCTCAAAATTCTTCAACGCCTCTGAATGGAGCCTGTGCACACCCAACAAAACAATTTCTTCAACCCAAAAACCGACAGACTTCCACCAAATCCCAAAGTAAAAGAAAATTGCTTTATATTTTAACACGTTTATAATAAAGTAGTCTAAGATTTTATCACTTATGTACAGAAACGAACACATGGGTTAGTACTATGGGCCACCATTAATAGTCAAATATATAGTTTTTCACTTTAAATATATTCAGAGCTTCCTTGTTAAAACCCAGATCATCCCGACTCCGAGTGAAAGAGATAAAGCACAATCCGAGAAACTTAAAGTGTACCTCACTCGCAACGAAGAAAATACGTCATCCTATCCTGCCGCAGGACTGTAATTTCAAATAAATACGTAAACCGCTAAAAAGATTTATACATTGAAAGGCGACCTGGCACGAAATGAAAGAAAAGGAATCCATATTTTAATACAATTATTGTAAAAGAAGTCTACAATTATATCTTTAATATAAACTATACCTTTTATGTAGAAAAAATACATATATATGTAGAAAGATATATATATAGTATTCATTAATGTTCAAATATGTAGCTTTTTCCTCTAAAAAAATAAACAGGATTTCTTTGAAAAATAGTAGTAACACGAACCCACCTCATAATAGGGAAAACGCAATCGGAAACAACGCTTTACCTTTCCTTTACCTGCAGAAAATAACTAATGAATTTTTTTTATTGCTTTAGATCACAAAAGTTGCAAATTTAGTGACCCTATTCATGACGTTCGTGGGCTGATTATCTCATGACTGATTGAATTTCTTGATTCTTTTTTCGCGATTATCTGACGAAATTTGCGATTTTTTTTCTGCGACCATTTCACAAAATTCACGATTTTTTTTCTGCAGCCATTTGTCGAAATTCCCAATATTTTCCCGCGATAAACTGAAGAAATTTCATTTCCATCGACTAATAATATTTGTAATTTTTTGCGCGAAATTTTGTATCTTATTTCATGATCGTTTGACGAAATTCCCATCGATTATTTGACTAAATTATCGTGATTTTTGTGCAGTCTTTTGACGAAATTCGCGATTTTTTTCGCAATCCTTTTACACAATTCGAGATTTTAGTTTGTAGAATCATTCGCCAAAATCTGCATTTCTTTTCGCGATCTCTGATGAAATTAGTAATAGGTACTTTTCGGTTAACATACATATTTACATATATATATATATGTGTGTGTATATATACAATATGTGTATATGTATATATATGTATATTTACATATATGTATGTATATAAATATGTATATATATATTACTAGCGCCCGGCTAACCGAAAAGTACCTAGCAATATTTTCCAAGGTCATTTGGAGAAATTAGCGATTTTTTCCGCGAGGATTTGGGGATTTTTTTTTTTTTTTCACAATTTGCAAAATTCGCGGTTTTTCTCTGTGACCCATTGGCGAATTGATTTTGGGGAATTCGAAAGAAAAAAAAATCGTGGCCTTTCACGATAATTAAAAAAGAAAAAATCGCAGAATAATCACATGTTCGTAAAAGAAGTTAAGAAGACAAAACCACGCTATTGTGCGGGATTTTCCCATTTTCTGTAAGATTTGTACAGTTCTGCACGTTGTGCAATATTGCACATTCTCTGTTCCTCAAAGAAATTTTTTCCTTGTACTTCGCCCGGAAACTCTTGAAATGGCGCTCTTGTAGTAAAACCTGAGAAAAAAAGTCGAAAGGGACTAGAAAAAAAATCTATTTTAGACAGGTTAACAGGCTTCGTTCTTACAAGTTTTACTGTAATACATCTTTTCAGAGCTATACTATAGAGTGGATGGTGTAACAGTCTTTGAGGATACCTGTAAAAATGGAACCTATAATAGAATCCTGTCTAAAAAGAAAAATTTTCATATTCAATATATTGAAATTTTACCTGCTAAGACGGAAACCTGTTTAAAACGAAATATTTCATTGATTCTAGAGTTTCCGCATTCAAAGTTTTTATTGTTTTTGTAAGGATGATTCAGTTTACGTTTCTCGTTCGGGGGGAGGGTAGACGCTTGGATCCTACCCTTAGCTATATAACTTCCCTCAAAAAATCTTTGCCCCCCCCCCCCCAAGAAAGTTCTGAAATGGCGCCCCTGGGCGAGATTTCACCTTTTTTCCGGGTCCAGCTGGTCTCGGGTCGAACTTTTAGCTGTTACACTGGGCTGGGTCGGGCCAATAATTTTTTTTCTACGGGCCGGGCCGTTTTCAGGCCGAAATTTTAAATTTTATACCGGGCTAGGCTAATATTTATTTTGTACGTACCGGGCTGGGATCGGGTCGAAATTTTAATTTGTATAACCGGTCAAATATTTTCGGATATGAAATAATGTTTTCAATATTTGATTCTATAGAAAACTGTTTAACGACCAACCTTTAAACAAACTATCTTTAAATTAAATTTAAATTTTTAAATTTGAATTAAATTTAATTTTTTAATTACTTTTCTCTGCAATACAAAACGAAAAGTAAGATTTAAAATCAAGTTTGTCCTATGGGTGATACAGAGCCTAATGTTCGAGACTATCAGCGTCCCCACTTTTTTTTTTCAGGACTACACCACTGCATCTGGTTGCTCCGGGAGTGAATGTCCCAGCCGGGCGACCCCCTGAATTCAACACTGAGAGCCTTTGGAGACCCGATTTACGCGGGACACCTGGCAACACTAGCTGGTAGTGATATACCGTGTATATTTGATTGATTGTATTTTGGACGAAATAAGTGGAATGAGACGCTGGTTTCCTGTACAAAAAAAAAAAATGTTTGTCTTGACCTTATCATCTCTCTTGAAGCATGGCAGAGGAGACACAAAACTGGGATGGACTGTTTTCGGAAAGTTAAAGGTTTTCCGAGGAAAATAAAATTTTAATAATGGCGAAGGTAATGATAATGATTCACCAAAGATTTCTCTATGTGCAGCAGTCTTTTGATTATAATTATTTCAGTGTTAGTTCGATTATTCTTACCAGGGGGTCAACCTAAGCTTCCCAGGCTTCCCTTGACCACTAAAAAAAAAAAGGGGGGGTACTCAAAATTGAGTAAAAAGTACTCAATTTTAAATACAAATAGTACATACTCAAAATAGCTCCTATCCAAATGTACTCAAAATTAAGAAAGACGCACTCATTTTTGATTCCATGGTTGTGTTCAAATGTAAATCGTTATGTACTGCCCCCTGAACCAGCAAATTAAAGTAAAAATGTGCTGAGATTTATTTCCCGTTCACAATTACTAACAAGAAATTTTTAATTGACTATTTATTAAGAAAAATAGCAGAATTATTAGCAAGATACCGAAATCGAATATTTTTATGAAAAGCACACTATTTGCAAACACTTTTAAATTATTTTAAAATACTGTGCTTAATTTAATATTTACATTAATAAACATCTTTTATGCCACCATAAATAAAATAAACCACTACAGGGTACAGAATTGTCGTTTTGTTTGGGTTTGATAACATGTGACGGATCAAAATTGAGAAAGGGTAGGTTCATTTTTGATCCAAACGTACTCAATTCGATATGAGTACATAAATTTAATCATTTTTGAGTACTTCATTTTTTTTTTTTTTAGTGACAACACACTTTCCGGTATACGGAACAAATAGGTGAAAATAGGTGAAAACCATTTACTATTTTTATTGAAAACTGTAATAGATTTTTTCGATTTAATATATATATATATTTTTAGCTTGGCCACTGACAACACCAAAAAGCATTTTTATATGAAAAACATTAATGATGTATTCAATAAAGATCTTGAAATTTATCAAAAGCGATACTTTCGTACTAGCCGCATGCCAGGAATTAACAGCCGAAGAAATCGCCCAAGATTTTGCTATTTACAGCAGCCTTTTTTATTAGCCCCCGGTACGGTATGCTATTTCTTTCTTCCAGCTTATTTTGTGTCGTATCCAAAAAATAACCTTACCTTACAGAAGCCAGCCGTAAAACAAAGCAGTACGATTAAATACTCTATAGCAATTTTTTTAAATTTCTAAGCATCGCACATTTTCAATTTTTATATCGTCGTATTCGAAAAAAAAAAAGTACTTTTAAATGTGTTGGGTGGTTTTTCTCTTCTTCTAATTTTACACCCCACTTTTAATTTACTCAAATAATTTTCACCAATGGCATTAACTTGACCTCATATTTTTAAACAAGGTGTGAGCAGTTTACCTTAAAATAGATGTTGTTACCAAAGAAAAGAAATTTAAAAAAAATAAGCAAATATGCTTCGAGAAATATCACTTTAGTAAATTGAAATTTAGAGCAATTACCAACAAACAAAAACAGAATAGCGAGGAAATACATAAATTAACTTTAAGTATATTAAAATGTTGCCATTAGAAATTGCAAGATTAAACCTTAATTCTTTAACAGTAACAACACCCTCAACCATTCACAACTTATGAAGAGAATACCACCAACACTACTGGATTTGAAAACATAAGACATTCATAATAAAAAAAGGAAAAGTAAAATTTGATTACCACAGAGCCTGAAAGGTGAAAGGCAAACTCTTAAGTCTGCACCAATTTTAAACAATATGTTTTAATAATTTAAAAGGATGGAATAATAAAATTATGACTGCACTTTATATTCTCAAATCCAGGGGCCAAATAATCGTATAGTGTCATTAGCATTGAAAACTATAAAATCTGACGAATTTCACTTCTGATAAAGTTCTTTCTTAAGCCACTCATTCATGTATCAAAATTTGTATTAATTATTCCAGTGGCTACCTAGATTTCAGTATTTATAATTTTTTTTTTTTGAAACAATGCTTACTCTTTTCAGAAGTTAATTACTTCTTATATAATACTTTATTTTTTCTCTTTTTTTTCACTCAGGGAACACGTGTGCGACTGAATTTCCGTCTAAAATGGATTTTGTTACCATATTACCTAACTCCTTAATTTAAAGAACTTAAGAACCAGCATAAGTATAACCAGAAAAGTAAGTTAATAAGAGGGGTAACACACATTAAAATTAATCCACACAACACTCATAAAATGAAAGGGAAATGCATAGTAAGCATAAAAGCCATTAATCAAAAAAAAAAGGTAACAAAACCCTCAATTCATTTCGCACAGTATTCTTCACTTAATACATGATCTAAATAATAGTTCATAGTTTTAAAATTTTAAGATACATTTTGTATTAATTTTACTTATCACTGCTATAAAACTTCTTCCCTTTTAAAGATTATATTAGTTAAACAGAAGAAAGAGAAACAAAGCAGATTATTACATTCAACATAATTTATTAAGTATTAGATCTTATTAAAACTTTACTATAATTTTAAATCAATATATTGTAATGGTACTTTAGTGTGTAAATAGCAATTGTAAATTTAGATAACCTATCTCATCATAATTTAGTTCACAAAAATTTCGAGAAATCACTATTAATTCTCATGGGATTCTCCATTCAGTAAAATATTATTAATAGATATTTCAGTACTTATTAATTGCACATTATTTACATTTCTTGCAATTGACATTTTTCAATATATAAAAGTACTAATGCAAAAATTACTTACATGACAGATCGCTAAACAGGAGTTATATTGGCATCATGATTTTTACATTCTTCACTGTCATCCCATGGTTGGCAGTCTTCTTAAGGGTACGAAATTCAACGCTTGAAAGTTGGAGGTATATAACGTCACACTGTTAGTTGCATTATTATAATTTTTCGATCATTGGAACTCTTGGGATGAGAAAAGATAGAGTCCAAAAATATCTCCTGACGATTGATCTCTCCACTCTCTAGTCCAGCGTACGCTGATGATTACACAAACACTTCCTTTTTATTTATTGCTGGTGACCCCACTATACACTAGTAATTTTTTTTTTTTTTTTGCTTTCGGTGTAAACTCCACCGGTCCTCAGAAAGACACGATGACTTGAAAGAAGCCAGCGTTCGGCATTCGTTCGCGCAACTTTTCTTCAATAGAAAGCCATAATAACACGATGTTATACACAAGAGACTCCAAACTGTTGTATGTCTTCGAACAGACTCACTGTATTAGTGGTTGTACTCAGTGGACACTGCTCCATCAGAAAATAGTTCGCACGGCGTATTACTTGATTCTTAGGGACTACGTTTCACAGGATAAACAAGAGAAAAAGCCCTCTCTCTTTTGCTGCTAGACTCATTCTGCACTCTCATCCTTTCCTTTCATTTCAAAATTAACAAGAACTATCCACTGGACAGGGGGAGGGCTAAAAGAAAGCCTCCTTTCCCCCTACCCCCACTCACTAAGAGAAAAATATCACATCTTTTCTCTCGGAAAATCCTGCCTTAACTAATTTTTCCCCCGTATCGTGTAATAAAATTTCACACGTGCACTACTACTTGCTGACGTCAGACGCTCCTATTCGCTAACCTGGTAGGGTTCAACCACTTATCTAAAAGGGGGTGTAATCCACTTTCCCCCTTATACACTTTTTCTACCATCCACCCCCATCTTTAAACGCCAAGCAAACTATCTTTTCTCACGGCAGTATCCCATAAAAAATTTCCAAAATTGTCTGTATGACAATAGCTTTTAAAAGGAGGGTTATAAAATTGCACCAAGCATTTTACTTAAAAGGCTCATAAAATTTTATATACATGGTTGGCCACCCAAGCAGGCTTTTAGGCTGTGATGATAAGCAACACAAAATTGTGGGAAAATGCATCCGCAGAGTTTTTCCCGCGCTCACTTTATACTAATAAAAGGAGGTTGCCATGGTCACGGGTGCACCTGTTAGATTTCCGTTCCCTTGTTTGGTACTGCGATAACACGCGTATTTATTAGCCTATTTCGATGTAAGAAGGCATGTGGATAGTATATAGCAATGTCTCGACTAAGTTCGCTCCCCAGCTTCATCAGCCATCGTGTTTCAAAATGTCGGTCATTAAATTAAAAAAAAAAATTTTATTTAAAGTGAGGTGCAAAAAAATTTGAAATTGAAAAAGGTTTCTTTCTTAAGTATTTGACCTTGATATAAGAATTCCGGAGGATTTTTTGTTTCGTCTTTATCTTAAAAAATGGCTCAGATATAGCAGTTTGAATTTCTAATGTTGGTGACATCTTGAAAAATCTGATTTTTTGCCTGCGACAGCACTCGTACATATATAAACCGATTCCGAAGTGAGTGAGCATGCGCACATGAATTACACAGGTCTCGACCAAGTTCACTGGTTAGCCTCATCCACCATGTTGTCTTAAAATGGCAGGCACTTCAAAATATCGCCGAATTTGGCAACCAAATATTAGTTACTTTATTTAAAAGCAGCTTGGATAAAGCTGACTAATTTCGCGAAATTCCCTTTCATAATAATATTTAGTATTGATAAAAATTAGTATTTAATCTCCTATAATCGGTTTTCACTAAATTGAGCTTCGTGTGTTTGAATAATATAAGTTGGCTTTTTAAAAATAAGGAATATGAAAAGCCTTCCGGCCCCTGGCTCTGGCCGGAAGGACTTTTTTCCATTGACAAAGGAGGTAGGGTATTCCCCCCCCCCCCCCCCCCTCAGCTTTACCTCGGCTAATCGAAATTTGGAATTATCGTTTCACATTTGCATCCCCTTTCAATTTTTTTGCTTCTTTCTTGACTTTAAACTACCAAAGCAAAGAGACAAATAGTTTCTTTCTATCCTCGTCAAGAACTTGCGTTAATTTCTCGTGAAATTGCAGAAACATGCAATAGAAAGAACGGCGTTGAAAATATCTCCCACAGACAAAGGACGTCAAAGTGGGATTATAAAGCCACCTTTTTGAATTACTATGACTAATACAGATTCTTGCAAATATTCTAGTTTTAAAAAAGATAAACTACATAATTTTCTTTAAAAAAAAAGAAAGAAAGAAAGAAGGAAAAAAAGAATGTGGGTTTCTTTTTTTATCACATTTCAAAACTTAGCCGTTTAGTTTTCTGAACTAAACTAATTGAACTCTACTTTCACTTCTTTTTTCTTTTGTAAATTTCGATTTTTTTTAAATAATTGTGCTCGAGTCTGCGGAAACGGGGGGGGGGGGGTGCCCGGGCACCCAGGGCACCCCCCTGGTTACGCCTATGCTGTCATAGAACAATTTCATTATATTGCTTTGTTCGCATGCATGTTAAACACATAAATTCACTTTATGCGCGAGGCAGGGTATGTATAAAATAGAACACCAGCTATTTCTGAAAGTTTTGATTGACAGCCTAAAATGCGGCCAGACATAGATGACGAGGTGTTCTAAGACTGTGCACGAGCTTGAGAAAGCGATATTCCAACTGACTGTAGAATTTCAGAAATAAGCTTAGCCATTCCTTCGCCTGTTTTATACAGATAATCTTTTAGTTTTAACAACCTTTATTCTGGCTGAAACTTTGGGGTCACGTATTGGATTACAATTGAGAGCTGGTTAAGATGAGAGAGATCGTGTGTGCTATCAGCCATAACGCTAAAAAATCCACAATTTTTGACATTTACAACTATTTTTTCACAGACACATGATCCAAGAACACCAATAAAGTCGTTTTGCGACTTATTACTAAAATAGTTGGCATGGTATGGGCGAAGATGATTATCATCAATCCAGTTTTTTAAAGTTGGAATCCACCTGTCCATTAATCTAATGATCTGAATGTAGTTATCGCTGTCACTTTCTCGTCCCTGAAATGCAAGTGCTTGACGACTTAGCTATCTGGTGCAGTCTAGAAGTATATTAATAGTAGGCGAGCTGTTGAACATTTTTGAGTAGGTATTTGAGGCACCCTGAAAATTTGTGCAACACTTCTTTTGTAATGCCTGAATACAAAATCGAATGTCTGGCTGAAGGATAGCGGCCCAAAAACTGTGCCAGACACGTGTCAAGTGCCATTTTATGACTACCCAAAAAAGGTATTTGAGGGACACTGAGATTGAGGCAGAATAATATTTATGCTTAGAAAAAAATATTTTGAAAATGATAGACACTTTAGTCGGCACAAAAACTGTGCCAGACACGTGTCAAGAGCCATTTTTGGCAAAATGGCACTTGACACGTGTCTGGCACAAAGTGTTGCACAAATTTTCAGGGTGCCTCAAATACCTTCCCTAAAATGATTAACAGCTCTTGGACTATAATAATCTCTCTGTTTCTTAGACGAATTTGCTCCGCGTTAGCTGCTGCCTCTCTACGTTGACTAGATAGAAAGTTGTCAACGTGCTTACTTTTTTGGGCCAAATTATCTAATTTATACACTGCAGCTCTATGAGCATTGCTCGTAAAATGAGCCATTAACTTGCCTTTACGGTTTTTTCCTCGGCCTTTCATCTCATTCCATACACGAATACAACACTGATCCAAGCTTCGGCATTTTCAGTCCCCGGGCCATCAGAGCAAAGTGAACAAGCAAAACAAAATGCGGCATCCAGTTGGTTGCTGTACTCTAAATATGGATATTCTTTATCCCAGCAGGAGCTAAACTTACTCTGCTTCTTAGGATCTATGTCATTATTCACAGGGTACGATGATCTCTGAGGTTGATAAGGTCCACGAGACAGGATGAAAAGTTTCTGGTTTTCGGTTAAATTCTTTCCAATACGATCGGCTGGATCACAACTTAGAAAAGTCGAGGTATCTTCCTTTTCAGAAACATTGACATTTTCCATAGAATTGCTAGTTAGGATTTTATCTACATATTGTACATTGAATCCGTTTTCCTTTCTGGAGGTCGATGTTTTCATTCGGATGAAATTTTCTTATATGGCGATATAAATTAATTTTTTTCTGTGAAATGTGTGTGTACGCGATCACAGTGTGTGCATAAAATTTTCACTGAATTATCCGCCATCATGCGACAAAAACAAACTTTTGAAAATCGCTCTTCTTCTGTGTCCGCGACCTCATCTTTTAAATGCAGCAACCTCAAATAACTAGCACCAAATCCAGAGCCAAGAGGTCACCAAATTCTAAGAGTCAGTCCATAGCAGAAGGGAGCAATTAAAGATGCTACATGGGAAAACTTACAATAGAGATTGCAACAACACCCCCCCCCCTCCCTTTCACGAAAGTCTCAAATTCTCAAAAACGCGATTCTTTCTCTCTATCACCTGCGCTCTCTGACAACCCCTCCCTCCCTCACAGAATCATACACAATCTTCCGTGAGAAGTTCTTTCTTTTCCCCTTTAAAGACGGACAACAGAGAATTGAAATGATACTGACGACGGGAGAGGGGACTTTTTGCAGGGTGTGTTCTTAACCCCTTAACCTATAATGACGGGCATAGCCCGCGTACGATGATCGAGCCAAATGTAAATTCTTCTTACCACTAAAATTTCACAGTAAATATAGTTTAATTTAATCGTCGAAATTCCATGATTAAACAAGGCGAAAATCTCTATTAAATTTTAGTGGTAGCTATGGATTTGCCAAATCATAGGTTAAATCGTAGGTTAAGGGGTTAACTTTCCAACTATTCTAAATTTTACCAACTCTTCCAAATAAGTGGGGGGGATGTTACACCCCCAACACCCCCCCCGCTAGGCACGCCCCTGTCAGCATCTTTGAGTCTCCTGCTAGCAAAGGCAACAGGGTGTATCATCTTGTTCTCGTCAAGTTGTGAAAGGACTGCCCCTAGAGATTCACTACTTGCATCTGTATATATAATGAATTCTTTGTTAAAATCTGGCAAGGTGAGACATGTTTTTGATATAAGCGTTTGCTTAAGATCCTCAAATTCCTTTTGGGCTGCCTCATTCCAGACAAAAGGCCCAGTTTCTTTAGTTAAATCTATTAAATTAATTGCTCTTTTAGTAAAATCTGGGATAAAACGCCTGTAAAAAGAAAGTGTGCCGATAAAAGATCTGACACCTTTACGAGTAGTAGGAGGTTGCAATTTTTCAATAATTTCAATATTTTTATTAATGGGAGACACTTTGCCACCATGAATTTCAAAACCAAGATATTGAATTTTATCTGTTAAAAATTTACATTTGCTAGGTTTAAGTTTTAGTTTGTGTTGGTGAAGCCTTTCAAATACAAGATTGAGTTTCTTGATGTGAGACTCAATGTCTTTCGACGAGACCACTATATCATCAATGTAGACCAAAATACCCAAGTTTCCTAGGTCCCCAAAAATGGCATTCATAAGTCTTTGGAACGAATTTCCAGAATTCGCCAAACCGAAGCAGTTGCGGGACCACTCAAATAATCCTTTATGTGTTATAATGGCTGTCTTATGCTTGTCCTCAGGTCTAATAACTTGTTGAAAAAACCCACTCGTGAGATCAAGAGTTGAAAAATATTTAGCACCTGACAAAGAATCTACAGAGTCTGTGATATTAGGAATAGGGTACGCATCTTTTACCAAATTCTTGTTAAGCTTTCGAAAATCGACAGCTAGGCGATAACTACCATCTGCTTTTTCCACTAAGATGACCGGAGAGGCAAATTCCGACATTGAAGGTGACAAAATATTAGCTTCTAACAAAATATTCAATTGATCCTCCATTTCCTGGCGCAGTTTGTAGGGAACTCTATAAGCTTTGCAGCGAACCGGTTTGTCAGAAGTTAAGTTTATAGTATGGGGAATTGTGTCACATCCAGGTAAATCTAGTACAGAGGCTGCAAACACATCTTTATTTTTATCAAGGAATTCTTGCATTTGAGTTTTTAAAGGAGGTGTTAAGTGATCCAAATTAATTTCTGAACTCCACTTTAAATCAGCGTGATCAAAATCTGCTATTGGGGTGTCAAAATTTACATTACAGGTTAAGTTACATTTATTTGGAGTTGAATTACATTTACTTGAAGTTAAATTACATTCATCATGAGTTAAATTTAAGTTATCTGTACATTTAAGAATTTTAGCTAGAAACGTTCCTTTATTTAAGTGAATCATATTGTCTGAAAAATTAGCAAAAGATAAAAATAAACCATGCTCTTGTGTGCAAATGGTTCTGGAAATAAGTAGGCCTTGATGCAAACTCCTAGCAAGGGGTTCTAACATTATAGGATTATTTACGCTTACATTTAATTCTTTATTACACTTAACATTTGTCAAAATTTTAGTTTGGGGAGGGATTGTTATTTTATCACATAATGCGGCTATACCTATGATGGTTTTGTCATTACTCTCATTTTCATTAACTTTATTTTCACTTTCACTATTCTCATTGTCATCACTTAAATCCTCCTCAATATCAGCAATTTACACCGCATCAGGTTTTTTTCATCTCCTCCTTGCTGTACCCTACCTGTGTCTTGCGAAATAAGGTTTACTTGATGAACAGGAGTAGTCTGTGTTATATTGTGGTTATCTCTGGTAATCTCAACTTCCTCGGTGATTTTCTCCCTTTGCAAGCCTCTATTATCTAATTCTTCCTTCTCATTACTTATGGTACCCTGAACTGCCTCTATACCTCTACTACAGGCTACTTTTTGTTCACTATTAGCTTTGTTTACACTTTTGCGCTGGTAGTTCTCACAAGTAAATTTCCCACAATTTGTACACATTTTTGCTATATTACATTTACATTTACAATTACATTTACTAGAATTATTTACAGCATTATTTACAAAGTTTTGACACAATTTGGTACTATTCTGACATTTTTCTACATCCTCGGTTACTGTGCTAATACTATGGCAACCTGAATTTCCCTCAACTTTGGAATGATCCTGGTTTTCAGTTGTTTGTTTACCTTGTGTTTGTTCAGAGCTTTTAAGACTGACAGTATTATTTGAACAATCAATGGTAACTCTGTACTTTTTTAAAAAAGGCATTCCTAAAATGGCAGAAAATTCATCCGCCAGTTTCCCTGGGACAACAAAAAATTTAGCACTGCACAGAATATCATTAATTTTAAACGTTGCTACCACACATTGATTTAGATTCATTTTCTCGCCAGTTACAGTCACAATGGGTGTGCAACATTCCTCTACTTTATTCTCCAAAAAGAAATTTAGCATAGCACTACTCAAAAGATTTATCGCAGATCCAGAATCGCATAATGCAGTGATAGATTTATTATTTACAATCATACTCGTCACTGGGAGACTGTACACTTGTGGGGAAAAAACACTATATACTGGGGTGGAGTCGTTCGGCTTCTGGGGGATCAGTCCGACCATCTCAGATCCAGCCTTATTTAGTTTAAAGGTACTTTAGGAGCACCCTGTGTATTGCTGTCACTACTAGGTTGATTTACATTTACATTATTCGTTTGATCCCTATTACTATTTCCTTGACTATCATGATTATCTGTACCCCTATTGCTATAATCATTCTTATCCCTAACACTATAATCATTTCTGCCCCTATTGTTATTACCACTTCTACCCCTACTTCCTCTATAGTTAAAGTCCTGTCTATCTCTACCATTATAATTATAATCGTTTATGTCTCTATTTTCCCTAAAATAAGTATTGTCAGGTTGGCCAGGATACCCTCGATAATTGTTGCCATAGCCCACACGGCCCCTAAAGTTACTAAACCTGTCCCTACCATAATTGTTTTGATACCTAGATTGCGGGCAATCTCGTGCAAAGTGGCCTATCTCAGAACAGATGTAACACGAAACATTACGCATATTTGTTCTTTCCTGGCTCTGCATCTCGCTCCGTTTATCATTACTTTGCACCAAACTTTCGATTTTCGCTGTGAGTAATTCTACTTGTTCCCTTAGTTTATTTATTTCCTGCTGTGACTGTTTCGATTCGCTTTTTGGGTGCACAGCGGCACACGCTACACTTTGTTGTACACACTGAGGTGTAAAAGGGGTACTAACGTCATTTTGCAGATTGTAGAAAGGGTTTACACTAACACTCCTACATGCCTTTTCTTCTAAAAGCGCAACTCTGAGGATTTCCTCAGGTGTTTGTGGGTTTTTTGTGATAACCCCCCTCCTAATTTCAGGGGAAAGGTTAACAAGGAGCATCGAGTGCAAAATAGCATTCCTATTTTTTTCTACTACATCACCCTGCAGCCCATCAATATCCAACGCTTTAAGCGACATATCATATGCCCTATCATAGAAATCCTGCACTGACATATGGGGTGTTTGCTTTAAACTGAAAAAATTCGAGAGTGCTACATCCGGAGTGATATGGTGGGTATATCTTTCCTTAAAAATTTTTATAATATCATCTACTGTTTTTCCCTTATTAAGCTTATATAATCTAGCTGCTCCCCCATTTACTCTACTAAACAAAGCAAACTTTTTTTCTTCCTCTTCCCATTTGAAAAAATTAGCCAAACTATCAAATTTTTCAAAAAATTCATTGAAGGGCACTGAATTTGCCTCACCGCTAAAAGGTGGAATGGAGGAAATATTTTCCATAAGTGCATTCTTCTTTTGGACCAGTGCAAAATCTTTGATGTGATCGTCAGTAGCCATAATTAGTACAAGAAAATTTCAAGAGGGGTGCAACTATTCACAGAAAAGTAAATTCGTAAAAAAAAATACCAAGAAAACTCTTAAAATTACACCAGTATGGAAAAAAAATATCCACAGCAATCCTTAATCAGTAGTACAGAACCACACACTTACCTTTCACATATGTTTATATAAAAATGCAACAAAATTTTAAAAACAACAAACCAGGACTAAATGTCACGGTACCATTCTTGTTGGGTGGTTTTTCTCTTCTTCTAATTTTACACCCCACTTTTAATTTACTCAAATAATTTTCACCAATGGCATTAACTTGACCTCATATTTTTAAACAAGGTGTGAGCAGTTTACCTTAAAATAGATGTTGTTACCAAAGAAAAGAAATTAAAAAAAATAAGCAAATATGCTTCGAGAAATATCACTTTAGTAAATTGAAATTTAGAGCAATTACCAACAAACAAAAACAGAATAGCGAGGAAATACATAAATTAACTTTAAGTATATTAAAATGTTGCCATTAGAAATTGCAAGATTAAACCTTAATTCTTTAACAGTAACAACACCCTCAACCATTCACAACTTATGAAGAGAATACCACCAACACTACTGGATTTGAAAACATAAGACATTCATAATAAAAAAAGGAAAAGTAAAATTTGATTACCACAGAGCCTGAAAGGTGAAAGGCAAACTCTTAAGTCTGCACCAATTTTAAACAATATGTTTTAATAATTTAAAAGGATGGAATAATAAAATTATGACTGCACTTTATATTCTCAAATCCAGGGGCCAAATAATCGTATAGTGTCATTAGCATTGAAAACTATAAAATCTGATGAATTTCACTTCTGATAAAGTTCTTTCTTAAGCCACTCATTCATGTATCAAAATTTGTATTAATTATTCCAGTGGCTACCTAGATTTCAGTATTTATAATTTTTTTTTTTTTGAAACAATGCTTACTCTTTTCAGAAGTTAATTACTTATATATAATACTTTATTTTTTCTCTTTTTTTTTTCACTCAGGGAACACATGTGCGACTGAATTTCCGTCTAAAATGGATCTTGTTACCATATTACCTAACTCCTTAATTTAAAGAACTTAAGAACCAGCATAAGTATAACCAGAAAAGTAAGTTAATAAGAGGGGAAACCCACATTAAAATTAATCCACACAACACTCATAAAATGAAAGGGAAATGCATAGTAAGCATAAAAGCCATTAATCAAAAAAAAAAGGTAACAAAACCCTCAATTCATTTCGCACAGTATTCTTCACTTAATACATGATCTAAATAATAGTTCATAGTTTTAAAATTTTAAGATACTTTTTGTATTAATTTTACTTATCACTGCTATAAAACTTCTTCCCTTTTAAAGATTATATTAGTTAAACAGAAGAAAGAGAAACAAAACAGATTATTACATTCAACATAATTTATTAAGTATTAGATCTTATTAAAACTTTACTATAATTTTAAATCAATATATTGTAATAGTACTTTAGTGTGTAAATAGCAATTGTAAATTTAGATAACCTATCTCATCATAATTTAGTTCACAAAAATTTCGAGAAATCACTATTAATTCTCATGGGATTCTCCATTCAGTAAAATATTATTAATAGATATTTCAGTACTTATTAATTGCACATTATTTACATTTCTTGCAATTGACATTTTTCAATATATAAAAGTACTAATGCAAAAATTACTTACATGACAGATCGCTAAACAGGAGTTATATTGGCATCATGATTTTTACATTCTTCACTGTCATCCCATGATTGGCAGTCTTCTTAAGGGTACGAAATTCAACGCTTGAAAGTTGGAGGTATATAACGTCACACTGTTAGTTGCATTATTATAATTTTTCGATCATTGGAACTCTTGGGATGAGAAAAGATAGAGTCCAAAAATATCTCCTGACGATTGATCTCTCCACTCTCTAGTCCAGCGTACGCTGATGATTACAGAAACACTTCCTTTTTATTTATTGCTGGTGACCCCACTATACACTAGTAATTTTTTTTTTTTTTTGCTTTCGGTGTAAACTCCACCGGTCCTCAGAAAGACACGATGACTTGAAAGAAGCCAGCGTTCGGCATTCGTTCGCGCAACTTTTCTTCAATAGAAAGCCATAATAACACGATGTTATACACAAGAGACTCCAAACTGTTGCATGTCTTCGAACAGACTCACCGTATTAGTGGTTGTACTCAGTGGACACTGCTCCATCAGAAAATAGTTCGCACGGCGTATTACTTGATTCTTAGGGACTACGTTTCACAGGATAAACAAGAGAAAAAGCCCTTTCTCTTTTGCTGCTGGACTCATTCTGCACTCTCATCCTTTCCTTTCATTTCAAAATTAACAAGAACTATCCACTGGACAGGGGGAGGGCTAAAAGAAAGCCTCCTTTCCCCCTACCCCCACTCACTAAGAGAAAAATATCACATCTTTTCTCTCGGAAAACTCCTGCCTTAACTAACTTTTTCCCCGTATCGTGTAATAAAATTTCACACGTGCACTACTACTTGCTGACGTCAGACGCTCCTATTCGCTAACCTGGTAGGGTTCAACCACTTATCTAAAAGGGGGTGTAATCCACTTTCCACCTTATACACTTTTTCTAATGGGCCACCCATCTTTAAACGCCAAGCAAACTATCTTTTCTCACGGCAGTATCCCATAAAAAATTTCCAAAATTGTCTGTATGACAATAGCTTTTAAAAGGAGGGTTATAAAATTGCACCAAGCATTTTACTTAAAAGGCTCATAAAATTTTATATACATGGTTGGCCACCCAAGCAGGCTTTTAGGCTGTGATGATAAGCAACACAAAATTGTGGGAAAATGCATCCGCAGAGTTTTTCCCGCGCTCACTTTATACTAATAAAAGGAGGTTGCCATGGTCACGGGTGCACCTGTTAGATTTCCGTTCCCTTGTTTGGTACTGAGAAACACTTTTCTCCCTTTTTCTTTTTTTTTTTTTTTTTTTTTTACTCTGCCCCAAAACATGAAACAAATACGCAGAACAACATTGTACTTTAAGGGCTCTAACAAGGATATAGGGGGTGTATATACATACAATTTGATAATATTTAGGTACTGGAATAATTTTATATATACTGTAACAAATGCAATTTGTTTGAAAACTGCATCTCCATTTGGTTTTGAGATATTAATTTTTTTTTCTAGTTTTTAGCGACATTTGTTTCATTTTGGCAACAGAAGAACTCCATTTCTGTAGAAAGTGAAAGAAAAATAGCAATTATATCTTTTTGTTACCATTTTCCCATAAAAACTAAAAAAAAATTAATTAAAATACGTGCTATTATGAAAAAATTAAATGAAAGATTTCTGATAAAACATGGAGCTATTAGAAACTATATTTAATTTTAAATATGTATATTAAAAATACAAACAAATGAAGGCCTGTGAATCTTTAAATAGCCCATTTTTTGCCGAGTTTTTTGAATGATGAAATGTCTCTCTCTCTCTTTTTTTTTTTTGTGTATTATTCAGCGATAGTGACGTCCTAAGCGTACTTTACTGTAGATGTTGTTTAACACTGGTTCGCAAATGATGAATTCTTCATTTATGGAAAATAAAATCGCGCGTTATATGTCTTAAAACTGAACTACAGTAGAGTCCCGATTATCGGAGTTTCCGCTTAACTGAGTTATTTTCTTCTGATGGACTGGTGGCTTCTATTATTATGAAACAGCCATTATAAACGAAGAGTTAGGTGAAGATGAAAGAGCAGTCGTAAAAAGTTAGATCTCTGATTTTCTGGTCAGAATGGGGGAAAAAATGGCCCTTTTTTCCCCCATTCTGACCAGAAAATCAGAGTTCTAACTTTTTACGACTGCTCTTTCATCTTCACCTAAACGCTTCATTTATAATGGCTGTTTCATAATAATAGAAGCCACCAGTCCGTCAGAAGAAAATGAAGTAGTAATGGAAATGCCGGGGGGGGACACTAAATTCTGAAAAAACAGAATTCCTGTTCTCTATTATTATTATTATTGTTGTTGTTGTTTCACTGCGCGTTCTTGCGAAACGGAACAGTGTAAAAAAATAATTTTTCTCCTTTTATAAGACGAATCAAAATATTGCAAAAATCGTGGGCTCATTTCTGTTTCTGTGCATATTATAACAAAAGTTGCTCTAACAAGGGAACCACTTTTGGTGTTGCTTGCACCTAGCATCGATACCTGGTGCGTTTTATAGCCCTATACATAAAAGTTAGAGAATCAAAAAAATTTCTCTGTTAAAATAATATTTTATATACTTTTTTATACTTTTATTTTTTATTATTACATATTTATTTGTTTATTTCATGCCAAAAGTGAGTTAAGTCGCCAAATATGTCGCTACAATTTTTCCGCCCGCTTTATCCAAAGAGAAAATGTACAGAACATATTGCTAGAATTATATGAGATTTCTTTTTTATAATTGATAGCATAAGAAACAAATATTAGGTTTTTATTTTTTTTTCTATGCAGACGATAAATACATAAGTAATAAATATAATTCTATAAAAGCTTCGAAGATCATTGAAAACTATTTTTTAGTGAAATAAAAAATAAGCAAACTCTTTTCTTTTGAAATCGAATGAAATAAAGTTTCGAATGTTTAAAATGAAATGCTGCTTTATTAAATGGTCCTTTGGTAAAAGTAATCATAAAGTAAATTTTTTTACACAATTTAGAAAAATTACTGCGGCGAAATATGTCGGACATTGCAATTTTTAGCTATTACAAATTCAACTATGACATTTGGCTAGGGTTGCCGGAAAG
This sequence comes from Maratus speciosus, assembly GCA_963932465.1. Taxonomy (NCBI): domain Eukaryota; kingdom Metazoa; phylum Arthropoda; class Arachnida; order Araneae; family Salticidae; genus Maratus; species Maratus speciosus. Next base: position 357,741,003 of record OZ010800.1, on the reverse strand, counting down.
CTCTACTTTTGAAAATAAACGCCAACCGTTTCCCCGTCGAAAATATGAATATAAAGTTGCAATTTTTCAAAATCAAATTTGTGGGTTTTTGAAGTAATTTTCAAACTTTTTTCAATATTTTATACTTATTATTAACTAATTTTTATTTTTAAATGCTTTTCTTTAAAAAAATTCAATTTTAATAGTCCGATCAATGGTCTCGAAAATTGCATTTTCAGAAAGTTATGCTGCTGTATAATCAAGAAATATTATTTTAACAGAAAAATTTTATCGATTCTCAAACTTCATAATATAGGGCTTTAAAATGCACCAGGTCTCAATGCTAGGTGCGAGCAACACCAAAAGTGGTTCCCTTGTAAGTGTAATTTCTCTATTCATAAACACATTTAATATTGATTTTAAATTGATTATTTAGAATCTGACAATAAATATTTATTATGATTATTTCAGTGTTTAAGAGCGTGCTTCGATTACATATCTGTAAATTTTTGCATTACACTGAGAAAGAAATATGGTTCTGGCATCTAGAATCTAAATTGTGGCTCTAGAAAAAAACGTTCCACATGTCATCTCTATAAATTTTAATTCCCTTTGCTAGAGAGTTCTAGAGTCTCCTAATAGAATTCAAGAGCGTTTTATTCCCGTGGTCAAATTTATTTTAAAATCTTTGCAAATAGACGTGGACACAAGAGGTTAGTTTTAGTTACTATAATTCTAGTTTATGAAACCATTCCAGAAATCAAGTGATAATTTCTTGCTACTGAAACGGAGAGGCTAGAAATTCTAGATCGCTTCGTCTATTAATCTTAGTTGTTTTCCCTATTCGCATAGCTCGGAAATCTATATTTCTAGTTTAGGGATTCAGAAAATGACTACCTGTTCATTCTAGGTGAAGGCGGTATTTTTCTTCCCTCGGTGTATTTATGTTATTTTACTTATTTATGTATTGATGAAGATTTAATTTCGTTATAGAATATTAACCGGAAACAAATGCTGAACTATTTATATTGTTTTTAGCGTCCGACCGAAACAACTTTTTAAGAGCGAAACCAAACCGAATTTCGATTATCTTCCTAGTTTCGGCCGAAAGCGAAACAGTCTTAAAAATAAATTTAAAGTAAATGATGCATACACATATAATATATATAAAATTATTAATTAATTATACGTATGTAGAAACACATTTCTAACAAATACGCACACTTATTTATATGTCGTTGGCGTTATGCGTGTACAAGTTTCAAATAGAAACAAAACATAAATAATAACACAACTTTTATATTTTATTACTTTATAACAACCAAAACAAGTCGGAAATTGTACGTCAAACATGGCAAATGAGATGCGTTCGTACTATAAGTAGTTTTATAAATATTCATATCTTGGTGCATTAGCTGTTGCACTTTTATGCAGAAATGCATGAATACAAAATTTATTACGATTCTATATATTAAATTCAGTAATATGGAAATAATAGGACTCCTAAATAGCAAGTCATCACCATGACAACCCAGAATCATTACCTATCATGGAATATCATTGAATTAATGATGTATGGTAGGGTTTGGTATAATGAAGAAAACTTTTTTAAACATCTTTTTAAATTTTGATTCGATTTTCATAAAATTTAAAATGACTCGACAAAATTCTGAAACGATTATGTATATTAAATTTCAAACAATTCGGTTGGATAGTTTATGCGTCTTTATAGACGGAGACTATAGGTGCGTGCTACGTATTTATATAATTACGAAAGCACCTTAAAAGTAGATAGTTATCAATAATTAATTAACAATGTAGTTAAAATGGAAAACAAGTTGAATAATGCATTTTTAATTTTTAACTGTACAAATATTTCCATTTTTTTTTTTTTTTTTTTTTTTTTTTTTGTATTGAAATAATCTACTTAAAATTCTTTCCGCTTAAAATTCGCCCTGGCCTCTCAATAAAACATTCTACGTAAAAATCATGAAACCTGCTGAATGCAAAGCCTTTGTTTAAATTGGTGTTGGTTTCATCTACTTTGCTTCTATGGGTCAAAAAACAAACATACAGTTATGCAATGAAATTTTTATGCTGTAATATTTAAAATTTGGGATCTAATTCTAATTTTCAAAGGAGGTATTTTTCAGTTCAAATTCCTGTATTTTAAATTGTAGATTATATAGTATCTTTGTTGTTTTCATAGAAATCAAAGGATAATATTTTTTCATTAAGGGTATATTCCAATCCAAACTGCTTATTTTCTGATTCATTTTTGCTCTCAAACGCATCAAACTAGGAAATTCTCTTATTTAGAAACTACATAATGTGCCGTGCTTCTCGATATTTTGATAAATACAGAAAACATTGTAAAAAATGCTATCAAAGTCGGCGTTTTGAACCGAATTTTCCGAAGCGGGAAATCTGGGAATGAAAAAAATGGTCATACTGAGAAAATAATGGTTTAAAACTCAAATTCTAATTAATTGAGTGAAAAATTAAATCACACATTAAATCACATCTCTTCAAAAATCACCTCAGAAAGTTTCATGTTTTTACTTTTAAAAATGAGTATGAAAATGTCTCAGAAAATTTCGAGCTGTTGAGGGTGGAAAAATATTTTTTCGAATACACCCTTAACAAAATGCAAAAATCATAAAACGATTTATCATTTATTTATTTTTTTTTTTCAGTCAGAAAAATATTTTTCTAACGTACAAATTTCATGATTAAATGTTAGCGGAAAGCGTAAATATTTTGATAGAAGTTTGTTTTTTACTATGGACTTAAATTTAAAAAAGGCCCATACTTTTGTCAACGAGCAGTTTTTCTTATTTCCATTCATATTTATTAATCATATTGAAATTTTTGAAACTGAGAAAGAAAATAATAAAATATTGATTGGCATCTGATACTGCCATTTATAATCAAAACTTGAAACTACACCCAAGTCACGTGATGCTTAAGCTGGGAACGTCAGCGCCGCGAACCGAGTATTATTTTTGGGTACAAGTACTGTGATTGAAAGCCTATCTTCACTGTTCTCTAGTATGTTCTATCTTCATGATCTAAACTTCTAAACGTTATTTTGAAGATCTTTCGCTCACATACCGTCATTTTTTACGGGGTTATATACTAGTCTGAACAATAATTTGCATGGAAACGACAATACCTAATAATTAAATAAATGTTAATTTCCTTCTATATATAAAAAAAAGTTTTGATTTGGAAATGGACCAATGGAAATCTGCGTAGATATTCCCGGCAGATCGGCATCCAGTTTGAATGCTTAATCATGGCCTTTCTTCGTTAATATAAAAAAAGACTGTTGCATACAAAAATATGAAAATCGGTAGTATTATAGAGAAATGTTTGATAAACACGCTGATACAGACAGTTTTCAAATCGAAGAATTTTAGATCATTTTATGCGTCAGAATTTCCCGGTGTGCAGACTGCATTTAGTATTTTAATTTGACTCATTTTTGATTTTCTATTTCTATTTTAAATTCAAATTTTCAGCATTTCGAGAGATATTTTTTACAAAACTAGAGGGCTGGGCCCCCTACGAGCTACGCTCGCCTACTCGTTCAGACACTGCAGTCTCTAAAAGCACGCTAATTTGATCGGCTTTAAAAAGATTTTGGAAGATTGAATTATAATTAAAAAAACAAAGACGATCTCCCTACAAACGGGTTTCTATTCATTTCTCTTTGATTGGGGAATTTTACGGAAAAATCAGCTGCTGTTAAAAGATACAATGGCATTTCAAAATCATCTAATATAAAAATGAATTAAGTAAACAGAGTCTATGTCTCCCGGTTATTTTTTAGCAAAGCGAAAAGAAAGTCCTTTTAAATAAGACATTTTAAATATATCGTTTTTAATCTGACGTAATTTTCACCAAACGTTTCTTTCCCTTTTTAATATTTACGTGAAAATACTTTTATTAGAAATGAAATATTATTTGCGCTGTCAAGAAAAAAAAAAAAAAATAGTTCATCGCAAACAGAGAAAAGTTCATCTCAAAATATCAAGTAAATGTCTCGCGCTATTTTTAAATTCAAACTCTTTTGCAATGTTATTTTTTGTTCATTTTATGTAATAAGTGTAATGTGACGTAAATGTGATGTAATTTCTCCTATTTAAGACTTCTAACACATGTTAATAAATTTATTATTTTACAATATCCTTTCTCTGTTAAAATTCACGTGTAATTATAGATGAAGTAATTTTCAGCAAGTTCATGCTTTTTATACGTAATTATTTAATTCTAATTTGAAAGTTTTTTTTCTGTTTATAATAGTCACGTGTAAATAAATTTTTAATTTGAAGCAAATATTATTGTTTCCGTTGTTTATACAGTTGGCAACAGGTTAAATTAGTACAATTTTCTGAAATAAGTAAAAAATATCTCTCGAAATGCTGATAATTTGAATTTAAAATAGAAATGAAACCTCGAAAAATGAGTCAAATTAAAAAAAAATAAATTAATTCTGCACACCGGGAAATTATAACGTATAAAATGATCTAAAAATTATTAAATTCCGATGTGTAGTTTTTGCTCCTATAAAACTTTTTTAGTGGAACGATTTTGTCCAACTTTAGTATTAAATATCTCTTAAAATAATTCTTCGATTTGAAAACTGTCTGCATCAGCGTGTTTATCAAACATTTCTGTATAATACTTACCAATTTTCATATTTTTGTATGCCTTATTTTTCTTAATATTAACGAAGAAAGACCTCCGGTCACAAAAAATTCAAAACCGGCGGTGACAGCGGTAGTTACTTTTTTTTAGAATAGAGAGATTTAGAAAATTGTATTAATTTAAACTGTTGCCAACTGTATAAACAGCGCAAACCATAATGTTTGCTTCAAATTAAAAATTTATTTTACACGTGACTATTATAAACAGAAAATATAAAAAGCAGGAAGTCATTAAAAATTACGTCATAAAAACTATACTTACACGTGAATTTTAAAAGAGAAAGAATATTGTAAAATAATAAATTCATTAACATGCGTTAGAAGTCTGAAATAGGAGAATTTACGTCACATTTACGTCACATTACACTCATTACGTAAAATGAACAAAAAATAGTATTGCAAAACAGTTTAAATTTAAAAATTGAGCGAGACATGTATTTGATATGTTAAGATGATCATAATATTTCATTTCTAACAAAAGTATTTTTACATGAATATTAAAAAGAGAAAGAAAAGTTTGGTGAAAATTACGTAAGATTATAATTGTGAGATTCAAATTATAATTCGATCTTCCGAAATCTTTTTAAAGCCGATCAAAATAGCGTGCTGTTAGAGTCTGCGGTGTCGGAACGGGGGTTGACGAGCGTAGCTCGTAGGGGGCAGAGCCCCCTACTTATCTAAAATTAAATTAATAAAAAGATTATTAATTGAAATATACAATTAAAAAAGTTGCTATAAAGATACAAAATGATTTAAAAGCAACTTAACTTAAAAAATAAAGAACTTAATAGATATTATTAATACCTTCTAGTTTTCCCCCCTATTATGTGATATACGGGTGTCCTAAAACAGACTGTCTGATTTTAAAATTCAATAACTTGAAATGGTGACAGCTATTTAAAAAAATTTTGCAGGAGGGTTATGTAAGATGTCAGGTGTTTTTTCAAATGCCATTCTCGGTTTTAGTTCCAAATAGCAGTGATAGATGGCGCAGAAAGCATTGGGCGTTTTTGGACTCTCTCTTCTCCCAGCATTGATGCGAAAGAAAGAGGTTAAACATATGGAGTGAGTTCCTAAGAACAAGATTGCATTAGCGACTGAGACACACTCCATATAGTACAGTAAAACCCCCCTAAAGCGACCACGTTCCCTTCCAATAAAAATGGGTCGCTCCGATAGGAGGTCTCTTAATGGAGGTCATGTTTAAATATAGATTTTAATTTTTGAAAAAAGGTAACAATGTTACTAAAAGTTATTTTTCACATTAGGAAAAAATATAAAAATTTAAGTGTCAAAACAAAAGTTAGTTACATAAGTTAATTACTGCAGAGTTTAAAAAATGAATACATTGACCTTTGCTTTGATTTTACAGTTTTATCTTTTATAACTTTTATTTCCTAGTCCTTTCGAAGTTCAGTAAATAAATGCACTTTTTTTTTGTTTTGGATGGGAATAAATAATAACGATTTCATTACATTATCTACTTCTTTGAGAGTTTTCCGAAAGAATAGGGCAAAGGAGTTTATTGACCGTCATTTTTAATTTCGCATCTGAGTTAAATTCACTGCCTAAAAAGGCACAAAGGGGTTTAAACACTTAAAAGTTACCGGGATTAAAAAAAAAAAAAAAAAAAAAAAAAAATAGAAACAGGAATTCTGCTTTTTCAGAATTTAGTGTCGCTCCCGATGAAAAAAAAATGCATGTATATATATAAACAGAACAAAACATATTATATAACATATATTTCAATTTTAAGGCTTAAAGCACATGCTTTTATTTCATGTAAAATGATGTCATTCGCATCTGCTGAAGAATTCCGCATTTACAATCCACTCTTAAACAACTACAGAAAAGTATGCATAGGACGTCACTATCGCGAAATAACACAGAAACGAAGCACACAGATGCCGTCATTAAAAAAAAAAAAAAAAAAAAAGGCTATCTAATGATTTATATGCCTTCGTTTGTTTAGCTCTATGTTTTAACAGAAATGATTCGTTTATATTTTTTTCAAAATAGCACGTATTTTAATTGCATTTTCTTCGGTTGTTATGAGAAAATGGCAACAAAAATATATAATTAATATTTTACAACTATTTTTCCTTTAATTTCTACAGAAATGGAGTCCTTCCGTTGCCAATATTAAGCAAATGGCTCCAAAAACTACATAATAATTAATATTTCAAAACTAAATGGAGATGCAGTTTTCAAACAAATTGCATTTAAAAGTGCATTTTTTTTCCAATACGAGGGTATAAAAATTGAAAATGCGCGATGCTTAGAAGTTTAAAAAATTGCTATAGAGTATTTAATCGTACTGCTTTGTTTTACAGCTGGCTTCTGTAAGGTAACGTTATTTTTTTAGGACGACACAAAATAAGCTGGGAGAAAGAAATAGCATAGCGTACCGGGGGCTAAAAAAAAAAACTTAGTTTAGAAGTTTGATGAATAATGCACAATCCGGAATTATTTTACTGCATTTTTATAACGTACTCGTACATATTATTAAAGTGTAATGATGATACTACCTTTTATTTGAATGTAAGTATAAAGATGTACCATGAGTATAAATTTAATAATGTAATCATGCAGTTTTAAATACTGTGAAATTGGCTCAGACGGAAGCACAAAAGACTGAGAAAATGTTTCGTTTTTTTAGACATACTCTGTTTACACAGAAATTCTGTATTAGCTTTGAGTTTGTCACCTGGTGGTACGCGGAAGAATGAACTTTAGTGGTACGTCTATCTAAAAGTTTGGGAACCCTTGCTATAGATCATATAAAAGGGCTACACAAAAGAATTCGTAAGCATTACCCAATATAAGAGTGAATTTCTTAAAGGAGATTTTTAATTGAGTTATGTATTTTCAAGCTATTTAGCAGGGCCGGGCAAAGCGGGGGGCGGTCGCCTCGGGCGCGGAAATTCAGGGGGCGCCAAATGTATACTACAAACATAGTTTTTTCTTCCTTTTTTGAAAAACAGATTTTGTTTTTACATATTGGGAATTTTTATCCCGATGAAAGTACGTTCATTTTTCGTTTCAAAGTCATTGCATTCAAATACAAATTTATGAGTAAGGACTTCATTCTTTTTAAATCTTGTTTTAGGTCTTTGTCTTATTCCCTTTCATTAGCCTTCTCTTTCCTGATTCTGTAATTTTCTTTCTTTGCTTATGACAAAAACATATATTATCAAAACTAGGGGATCGTACCCGGGCTTGCCTGGTTAAAGAATATAGGTGAAACATTTTTTTTTTTTTTGAAAACTAATAATTTTTTTTATATGCAATAATTTTTTTAGATTGCCCACTTACATTAAAAAAGCATTGGAAAATACGAATTATACAATCAAATAAATTTTTGTAATTTATCAAAAGCGATGTTTTCTTATTAGCCGCATGCTAAGAGTTATCTGACCAAGATTTTGCTACTTATGGCATCCTTTTATATTCTGATAATTTCAGAGCTTATACATGTCTGTTAAATTTGTGCTTTAATTATTTTATTTATTTATTCATAGGAAAGTTTTTTTTATGGATATTAGCCGTAAGAAAATGATGAACTCTTTATTTTGTTTTAAGGGCAAACGGATTAATCTTTCGTAATCGAGCTCCGCGCGATATAGATAAATTAAAAAATATTTCATGCTTTAAAATTATTTTTAAAACCATAGACAATCGGTAAATTAAGATGAACTTTACAAACAAATTCCATTTGAAAAAAAAATCCTATTTGGTGATCTAAAAATTTAAATTGTACGATTACAAATATGTTACATTTCTGTTTTTACAATATTATTCTTTTATTTGTTTATAAAAGAAGCATTAATTTCGTTAATTTGTCGTTCACAAATATGTTACATTGGTGGTTTTTTTTAATATTATTCTTTTATTTGCTTATAAAGGAAGTATTAATTTCGTTATGCAAAAATAGTCAGAAACAAATGCTGAAAAATGTTTGTTGCTCTCTGCGCAAAATGTTTATTATTATTATGTATTGAAGCCGGCACTTGATAAGATAAACTTTAAAAGAAAACCATGCTTAAAAATTATTTTAGAAAATATAATACATCAGACAATTAAGGTACAGTTTTTATACAAATTGCATTTGAAAGTAAATTTTTTCTCTCTGCGACGAAAATTGAAAATGTACGATGGTCAGAAGATTAAAAAATTGCAGTATCGAAAATTTCCAGACCGAAATTTGATCTTGAAGTGTTGCCATTCGCAAAATGACGTCAGCTTTATGCACAGATACGTTTGTTCTTTATAATATAGATACTTAATGAGTAAAATATAATAAAAATCAGTTATTAAGATGTGGTTATCAACTGAGGCTCTTATGCTTGGTAGTCCGGAATGAAAAACACCAATTTTCACCTTCTCAAAATTTGCATACGCACTTCTATCCATATTCATCATTTAAAAAAAAATTGTATTTTGTTTGGTCATTTAAAAATCATTTTAACTCAAAACTTGAAGTCACGATTGTCAGCAACATCTTTTATGCGAACGGACACACCCTTTACTTGAGATTCTAATCTCAATTCCGGAGAGTAAAAATTTCCGCAATTTATGTTTTTTAGACGCATTTGTGTTAAAATGTTTAGTTTTATCTAAGAAAATGATCGTTTTCTTTTAAATATGACTTCATTTTCATTTAAATAAGCATTTCGCCTAGTGTATGAAACTTAGTATCAGTACACATGCAGAAGAAAAAACAATATAGAAAATTTATGAGGAAAAATTCGTGTTTTCAAAAGCAGTATTGCCATTTTCCGTTATTATGCCCCTAATATAATATTCTACTCCTAAAGGGATTTTGTGACACTAAACCCTATACAACAATTTTTATCAACAATTTTGAATTTTTATCAGAAAATAGCATGAATAAAGTTAAAAATACCTCATTATTTCTCTCTTGTCTGCAATAATGAAAGCTGTCTAATTTTCCCCCTTTTGAAGAAATTTCATAAAATGCTTTTAAAATTAAATTATAAAAGTGGGGCAATTAAAAAAAATGGATAGTGCGATCACATCTACAAATGAAGAGCTTTCAGTTAAAAATATATATATATTAGTAAAATTGGTTCAGCAGAAAGATCAGGGCAGATGACTAAAAAAACACACTTGTGTTTTAAATATGTAGATTATATAAAATTAGGAAAAATTAAATTAAGCACATTACGTTATATTGATAAAATTATAGTAGAATGTCCTAAAAAATAGCATTAAAATTTCATTATTCGAAAGAATTTTGGACAAAAACTTCAGGAACATGATATTATTTTAAACCACGTATTATTTGTTTGCTTGTCTAACTCGGCGAAGCAAATCCATTCAGGCGAAAATAATCAATTTCTGTAATATAAATCGCTATTATTTGCATGTCACCTCTCTTCTATAAAGACACTTTAAATTTTTGTTAAACATTGCGTTTTATCAGTGTGTGATTTCGATTAAATTATTTTCAAAAGTGAAGCCTTTTCACCTGTGAAGAATTTCAAAGCAGCTGGGCTGTGAAAATGATGCACTTCTACAAAACATAATTCAGGTTTAAGAATTAAAATACAGACTTTTTTATAAAATGACGTCATTTGCATCCGCTAAAGCAAACCGCTTTTTCAATCCAGACTTAAACTTCGTCTATAGAAAACTATGCATATGACGTCATTATCACGGAATAACAGACAATATTCTTGACATAGTCTATATTTTAATTTCAACTTTTTTTTCAGTTTTTATGAGAAAATGGCAGCAAAAAGATACAGTATATCCTATTTTCGACTATTTTCCGTTCACTTTCAATAGAAATGGGGTACTTTTGTTGCCACGATAAGGAAAATGGTATTAAACTAGGGAGCTCGGCCCCTACGAGCTACGCTCGCCACCACCGTCCAGACACCGCAGACTCTAAATGCACGCTAATTTGATCGGCTTTAAAAATATTTCGAAAGATTGAATTATAATTTAAAAAACAGTGGCGATCTCCCAATAAACGAATTTCTATTCATTTCTCTTTGATTGGGGAATTTTAACGCCAAATCCGCTGCGGTACTACTTGATTATCCTGTCGACCCATTTCGCCAAATTATATAAATCGCCAAACCACTCGCCAAATTATACAAATTGATATAATTTTTATTTTAAATAACGAAAGAACAAATAAATTCGTACAACATTAATAAAAACACAAATAAAACGTCGAAATAAAAATAACTTGATAACGTATACACGTGTAACAACATTTCAAAATTAGCTAATATAAAAGGAATTAAGTAAAGAGTGTCTTTGTCTCCTGGTATTTTTTAACAAAGCGAAAAGAAAGTTCTTTTAAATGAGACATTTTAAATTAATTCTCAAAATATCAAATAAATGTCTAGCGCAATTTCTAAATTTAAACTTTTTTGCAATATTATTTTGTGTTCATTTTATGTAATAACTATAATGTGACGTAAATATGACTTAATTTCTCCTAAGACTTCTAACGCATGTTAATAAATTTATTATTTTACAATATCCTTTCTCTTTTAAAATTCACGTGTATACTTTTTATGACGTAATTTTTAATAAGTTCCTGCTTTTTGTACATAATTATTTAATTCTAATTTGAAAGTTTTTTTCCTGTTTATAATAGTCACGTGTAAATAAATTTTTAATTTGAAGCAAACATTATTGCTTGCGCTTTTTATACAGTTGGCAACAGTTTAAATTAGTACAATTTTCTGAAATCTGTAAAAAATATCTCTAGAAATGCTGAAAATTTGAATTTAAAATAGAAATAAAATCTGAAAAAATGAGTCAAAATAAAAAAATTAATGCAATCTGCACTCCGGCAAATTCTAACGCATAAAATGATCTAAAAATGATTACACTGCCATGTATAGTTTTTGCTGCTATAAAACTTTTAGTGGAACGATTTTGTCCAACTTTAACATTAAATAACTCTTAAAATAATTCTTCGATTTGAAAACTGTCTGCATCAGCGTGTTTATCAAACATTTCTGTATAAAACCACCGATTTTCATATTTTTGTATGCATTATTTTTGTTAATATTAACGAAGAAAGGCCTCCGGTCACAAAAAAATCAAGCGGCGGCGGCGGCGGTGACAGCGGTAGTTACTTTTTTTTTAGAATAGAGAGAAACTACAAAAAAAATTAATATCTCAAAGATAAATTGAGATACAGCTTTCAAACAAATTGCATTAAGTACTTTTTTTTCCTTATACGACGGTCTAAAAATTTAAAATATGCGATGTTTAGAAGTTTAAAAATTTGCAGTAGATAAAATTGCAAAACCAAAATTTTATTTCAAATTTCAAAGTTTTGACATTCGCAAAATGACGTATGCGTTACGCACAGATATGTTTGTCCTTTATAATATAGATAGTATGGAGTTTCTTTCTGGGAACACAAAAGGGTTGAAAACTGTTATGCTGTACTATTAGATACATTTTTCTACTCATTTCTCAGACTCCCTTTGACAAAATATAAGTGCAATTTTCTCTTATGTGATTTAGTTGTTTGGAGGTACTGAATTAAAATTAAACATAAAGTTCCAAAATAAACGCAAAATATGCATTCAATAAAATTTATTTCTGTTTTCGCACTTTTCAATTTTGTGAAACGTGTCACAAAGAAAAGTGTGTGTGTGGGCGCCAAATTGAAATTTTGCCCCGGCCGCAGTTTTACCTTCGCACGGTGCTGATATTTAGTATTCCAAGAGATGTTTGTAGAATATAAATAAAATCTATACAGGGCCATACAAAGAACGGAATAAATGATCGCTTATGGATTATATTTTCTAGGTAATCTGATTTCAGTAGTTTTAAGCGAGTTTTTTGCCTGAAATAAATATTCGTTTAATACATGGCGTCTAAAAAAATCTGTAGTCAATATAAAGGGCTATACAAAATAATTCAAGCATATTTTTCAGCCTATTAATAAAAATTGCTGTCAGTGAATTTTCAGGCTTTTACCTCATTATACGTTTCGTTACTGAACTAAATTTTAACATAATGTGTAGCATACAAAATTTATACATCAAACATAGGGCTGCACAAAGAATTGACATACATTTCTGGCTGTGGGCGGTAATTGCAGAATCTTGTTTTTTAAATACGTTATGCGTTTTCTAAAACGATTACTTCGGTATCTTATTCGCCTTATTAAACAGCGAGGTAGTGTTAAAGTATTCTCATTCCGGAAGTGTTTGAAAGTGTTTCATAATCCATGCTTGGCGCATGATTTTTCTTTCCTGTTTTATTATTATTATTATTATTATTATTATTATTATTATTATTATGAATACATCATTACCAGTGAAATCACAAGAGGAATACTTATTTTTATATACTACAAATTAGAAAGATTATTGAACTATTAGATCTTTTTGGAAGAGAGGGCAATTAACTAAAGATTTTCTTTTTACTTAACCCTTAAATGCCTGAATTTTCAAAAATCATTGTAATAATGTTTCTTTTGGCTTTCATTTTTAAAATAAATCATGGGAAAAATACTTAAAAAAAATATTTTTTGTTTTAAGTATGGTTTACGGCTAAAAAACAGTTTGTTACTAATCGGCAATACTGGTCTTTACTTGAAAAAATAATTTTCCTTGATAAAATTCTATAATATTAAACACACAAGAATTTTAGGAACTATAATAAGAAATAAATTTTACTTGCTCACTGCAAACAAAATAGGGTATTTATTTATTTATTTATTGTACAACAAACATACGACTTGTGTGCTTGACATGAGAGCCCGCTTATAAGTCGGAGACAAGATAGCACAAGGAAATATTACAACACAAGAGAAATACACCCTGGGAGTTCCACACAAAGAGTGTGTGCAATGAAACCAGCGGGAATCGAACCCACAAACTCTTACGCACAAGCGATTAGGGTATAAAATAGGGTATTTCGCAAGCTTCCAAACAAAACAAAAAGAACAAGTAGCAACAATTGAAAAAATAAATCTATCTTTATTATTAAACAGCACAAGTGTTGCCATCTACATGTTGAAAATCGATTTAATGATATTTTCAGAATGTATTTTATTGGCAACATTAGGCATTATAGCTTCAATATTATTCTAACAAGGTGGAACCCGTCGAATTTCGACGAAAGAAAATGTTTACAAAGGAACTGTTGCATCAAATTTATAATACATCGACAACAATAATTACAATAAAAAATCCATCTTACACTTGTTAATTTAACACTCCAAAGACATATTTTAACCTAAGATTAACAAAATACTTTTTTCATAAACTTCAACTGTTAAAATTATTGAAAAATTAAACTTTATTCATATACGTAATCAGTAACATATAATCAAGATAAGTAATTTTGATTAAGTTATCAATTGATGCTTGGTATTACAGAATAAAAAAATCAGCAACAATGATTTCACCTTGACATAATCGTAGAATTTTTCCCTCTTTAAATCTAAACAAATCAAGTCATTTTCAACGTTTCACATCAATATTAATCATTTAAAAACATTTTAACGCGCAATAAGTTATTGATAAATATATTTTCAAGCTTTAAGTCACGTTTATCAACTATTACAACTTCCCATGTTAAAATTCCCACTCCTGATTTGAGGTCTTAGAATAATCTCTGTACCTGCGCGTAAAAATTCCTGAAATTTATAACTTTTAGACGTATTCATGGGGAAATATCTCGATTTATCAAATAAAATTATCGGTTTCTTTTAAATATGACGTCATTTTCAGTCGCTGAAATATTTTGCCTATTGCCTCAAACTCAATGTCAGCAAAATGAAAAAATTGTGAAATATAACAGCATCATCAGGAAAATTGTGTCTTTTTTAAAGCATAACGTGAATTTCTCTTCAAATTTTTAAAAAATATATTTTTAATTGTAATGAGAAAATGGCATCAGTAAGAATATAATCAATAAACATAACTAAACCACTTTTAATAGAAATGAAGTACTTCAGTTGCCACGATTAGAAAATTAGTATTAAAAACTATAAAAAAAATTAATATCTCAAAAATAAATTGAGGTACAGCTTTCAAACAAATTGCATTTAAAAGTGCATTTTTTTCTGCATACGACGGTGTAAACATTTAAAACGTGGTATGTTTAGAAGCTTAAAAATTTGCAGTAGCGAAAATTCCAAAACCAAAATTTTATTTCAAATTTCAAAGTGTTGCCATTCACAGAATGACGTATGCGTTACGCACAGATATGTTTGTCCTTTATAATATAGATAGTATTTTAGAAGCCTAAATTGGGTATGTTGCCGAAAAGCAACACCTGGCACTTAAGGGTTAATTACTTTAATGGTCAGGTAAAATGTGTGATTGCATTGTTGATAAAAAAAAGTTTATTTATTTATTTGTTAACGGCTGGTAATCACTAAACAGAGTGATATTTATTATCTGCAAAAGAGATGAAAAGAATGATATATTTTAAAAAGAAAGGAAGTTTTAATTAAATATACTTGTAAAAGAAGATTTTTTTTTAATAATTGAAAGATAATTAATGATATATGTCGATTAGCTTATTGCATCATCATAAGCTACAAATGGTATAAAGCTTAAGGTAACATTTTTAGGTACATTTCGTAAGAAATACTCTGAAAACTTCTGAAAAATGTTTGCAGATCTACGCCGATCATGACCCCTAGAACACAAAACCACCCCAACTCAAAACTTTATCTATCTATATATCTCCAGGATCTACATTTGTTCGTATAAGTAATAAATTTAGTATGTGCTTGAATGATAAGTTTTTGATAGGACCAACTCTTACAGCAAAAGAAAAAAAAATAGGGGTTAAAGAAAAAATTATCGTATTAACATGATTCTGATGAAACGAGCTCTTACAAGAAAAAAATAAAATTAAAAACTCATCAAAAGCGGCCAGATAAAATTGTTAAACTGGTATAATAAAACACACATACTACAATATATATTAAAACACACATACACATAAATAACGCCTGCATTCAAAAGTTAAAGGTATATATAAATATTATTATGCAGACATACATACAATAAATACAATAAACCCAACTGGAGTGAAAAATTAACCAGAGCCAGGAATCGAACCCGAATATTTATCTTAGATCGATGTAATAGTAAAATCTATTCATCATTGTCCGGTCATCCAAGGCTATCATATAGATGGCTGGTGACTTCCCCAACATGGTTTATTAGTGAGAAATTGCAGGCTCAGGTATCGGCCGGAGTAGCTCAGTAGTTAGAGCTGCAGTTTTGTATACTGTGGTCCCGGGTTCGATTCCTGGCTCTGGCTAATTTTTCACTCCAGTCGGGCGTATTGTATTTATTGAATGTATGTCTGTATAATATTTATATATACCTTTAATTGTTAAACTGGGTTTATCTCTAATATTGATTTAGTTTTTGTTGGTGAAATTAGTACTTAACTTCGAAATCTACCTGTGCCTATAGGCCGAACCGAAAGGGGTGTTTTTTTTTTTTTTCATTCTGCTTTGACATATCGTCGAGTAATACTTGTAGACACTTAAAAGTACAGTCGTGGAAAAAAAAAAAAGTAAACACCCCCTACTAACTCCTCAACAAATTATCGTAGAAGAAAGTTACTGGTACTGAACGATTGGAAATAAAGTCTACTTTTAAATGATGTATATAAAATTTGCTTAGGGGGCCACCTACATATTAAAACGAACCATAACTTTTTTTTTCAATAGCAGTACCCAATTCTGACAGCATAAATGAACTCTACACCCTTCAATTAGCCTAAAAACGAATTTTTATGCAATTCGTATCATAAGTTTCCGAGAAATTAATTATTTTAAAACGAACGTATTTTAAGGGCTGTATCCAAATTGAAGTTCCGTACTGGATTGTTAACCGAGAGAGCCGCTTCCTTGATCAAGGCACCTCAAGCGCCACTCAAGGAGTCAATGAAGCGTGTTAGATTACAGTACAGCAGAATAAGTTTCAAAATGTCTGCTCACTTCCATCATAGACGGCCCCTTAAACCATCCTTTTGCCGTTTTATAAGCCTAATTTGAAAACTACTTGGAAGAAAAATGTGAAATTTTTGAATTTCCATTAAGCAGGACTTAATAAATCTAAATCCATCAAAAAAATTGTAGGTTGCAATTCATAATTTTTTCGAATATTAATTTCATAATTCATAATTCATATCATAAAATTATAAAAATTGCAAATTCAGCTTATTTATGTTTGGGTATATTAGTATTATTACCACAAAAAAAATTAGCACATTAGGAGCATAATTTCGGGAGATATAAATAAAAATATGAAAATATAATTTAACATTAGAAGCACTCAATTTTGAATGTTTATAATTCAAAAACTTATCATTCAAAGGACTTGAAATTTGGTGTCTAGGCATAGTTTGAACCGAAGATTTGAAATTTCTCGTTAAAATTGGGTATTGCCATTGAAAAAAATGAAGTTTGGATTCGTTTTAATATGTAGTTGACCCCCTAAGAAAATTTTATATACATCATTTAAAAGTAGACTTTATTTCCAATCGTTCGGTACCAGTCACTTTCTTCTATGATGATTTGTTGAGGAGTTAGTAGGGGTGTTTACTTTTTTTTTCCACGGCTGTACATCGGAACTGGTATTAATTTTGGGCTCACTCAAGATAAAATACTGTTATATGAAATTGTAACCTATTTCTCAATTCACGAGCAACTTAATGTTCAAAGAAATTCCTTTATTTAATGGCAACATTATCGGTAATTTCATTTTAAATTTTTCCTCTCAAATTGCAACAATTGTACATATTTAGAAATTCAATTAGATTTAAATTTGCAATAGAGATCCCTTGTTAATCATGCTTAATTTGGCAAAATCTCTGGCCAGATCCAGAAGTAATTTTAAATTACTGAATGAGAAACAAAGCAGAAATATTTTATTTTATTCGAAATTTTGCCACACTAAACCAAAGGTCTTGATAACTAGAGCAGGTCTTCCTGGAGAAATGTTATGTAAAGTCAAAGAAGAGTGAGTAATATTTGAATAATAATAACACACGTATAAGATATATTTAAAAAATGTGGTACTACTTAATTATCCCGTCGATCAGATTCGCCAAATTATATACATCGCCAAACTACTCCCCAAATTATACAACTTGACATAATTTTTACTTTAAATAACGAAAGAACATATAAATTAGTAAAACATTAATAAAAATTCGGGGCACAGATGTCATATTCGCCCCATATTGGCGCGATTTTTTTCCGACGCCAATGTCATATACGCAGTGTATACTTATAACCGGCGCCAAAGTGTCGTTATTTTACTTGATATGGTAACCCGGATGTTGTTGTTTATGCTGTTGATGTTTTCGCCAAATCGGCGTCGGAAAAAAATCGCGCCAATATGGGGCGAATATGACATCTGTACCATGTCTTGTAGTACAGAGATTCATTACACATTACTTTGTACTAAAGTATAGAGTGGCGTTTCCTTTTTGAAGTGATGAGTCTGTCATTAAATATTGTGGCCCCTACTTAAA
The DNA here is from genome assembly GCA_963932465.1 of Maratus speciosus. Lineage (NCBI taxonomy): Eukaryota > Metazoa > Arthropoda > Arachnida > Araneae > Salticidae > Maratus > Maratus speciosus. Next base: position 357,722,791 of record OZ010800.1, on the reverse strand, counting down.
GTAAGGTAGCTATAATGATATATAATACGAAATGTGAGTAAAAATAAAAGGTACTACTTAGCATAGATTAACATCCAAGATCGGACATTCCCATAGAGCGTAATGGTAATGCGATTGCGATCGTAGCGCCCTTAGTGACAATGGGGAAGAAACTCCACCTCCTTGTAGTATGCTTATTATTGAGTATCTACTTTATTGTGATCTTTCTTTTTTTAATGTTGCATGTTTACGTTTTCGATAGAATCTTACACCGATACACGAACATAGAATAGACATTCTATTTTATATATCTAATATCTATTCTATGTTCATGCACGAATATACGTTTTTTTTTTTTTTTTTTTTTTTTTTTACATGATTAGTGAACGGTTTTAAGTGCAACGAATACTAAGTAAAAATTTCGTCTTGAATGCTATATATCAAAAGCAATGGTGTAATATAAAAATATACGAAATGTTGAACTCTACAAGTCCCAGAAAATTTCATAATTATTCCCCTTTGGCAGGAAAATATTTATAGCCCGTGTTTTATAAATTTATGAAGTTTAACGTATTAAACAATCGTTACAATAATCTTTTAAAATTTATACATTTTCACTTCCTTACAGATAAAATAAAAATATTGTTTTTAATGTAAATAATATACAATCAATTCAATAATGTTTATAATATTAACATATAAGAAATAAAAATAATAATATTACAGATAGGGAAAAATTTCTTTCGGCAAATTTTTAGAATTGTATAAATCTAAAAGTTAAAAATAAATAGAGGTACTGACATTAAACTCAATAAAATTTTATTCGATATAGATAAATTGACACAATACCTGAATTTGATTTTTTATAATTTAATCTTATAAACTTACATATTTGCATTCTTAACAGAATTTTCTGGCGGCTTTCTTTTATATTATTAGTCTAATTATCATTTTGTAAGTTAAAAATGAACAATACAAGTACGGTAAAAAAAAAAAAAAAACCAGAAGCAGCTAAATAAATAAAGCAAGCATGAATCGTCTGACACCTGCTTCGTTTTAGGAACGAATAGATATTCAAACCATAGAGGATAAACATATTTCTTCAGCATAGGTAAATTTCGGAGGTTTGTTAGTTCTTCCCCCTTGCCGATAGTGATGCTAGTACTGTTGCCATTACAGATTTTGCCGTAAATGTCCCATCTTGGTCCTTAATCTATGCTACTTAGGTACTTGTTAGTTATGCCATACACCAATTTTGCTAAATTATATATATCTCCAAACCACTCGCCGAATTATACAAATTGACATAATTTTTATTTTAAAAAACGAAAGAACAAATAAATTAGTATAACATTAATAAAAATACCAAATAAAACGTCCAAATAAAAATCACTTGATGACGTAAACACGTGTAACTTGCTTAAAGTCAAGTGAATGTGACATTTACAATAAACCATTATTGGCATTTAATCTTACAATTTGACGACAGTAATTTGGGTCGACGGGATAACTAACAAGTACCCAAAATAACGACACTTTGGTGCCAGTAATTACCCGTTGCGTATATGACGTTGGCGTCAGAAAAAAATCGCGCCGATATGGGGCGTATATGACATCTGTGCCATAAAAATGCAAATAAAACGTCGAAATAAAAATCACTTGATGACGTAAATATGTGTAACCTTCTTAAAGTCAAGTGAATGTGGCATTTACGATTAACCATTGTTGGCGTTTAATCTTATAGTTTGGCGATAGATTTTTGGTCGACGGGATAACTAAGTAGTACCTGTTATTGATACATAAAAATAACACCAGTAATTCCTTTGTGGTACTAGATTACCCCGTCGACCAAAAAACTATCGCCAAACTATAAGATTAACTGCCAATAATGGCTGCTGTAAATATCACATTCACTTGACATTAAACACGTTACACTTGTTTGTTACGTCATCAAGCGTTTTTTAATTCGTTGTTTTATTTGTATTTTTGGAACAGATGTTATATATTCCCACAGCTGCCATCTTGCATTTTTTCTTGGCGCGAAAACCCCATTTGCGCCAAGTAGCAAATGTCGCCAAGCAGCGATTTATGCCCATGTTAGGCTTCACGGTGTTGCCAGAACATGTCACTCGTCGGGGTTGCCTTATCGATAAACGCCAAGAAATACGAGATGGCGGCCGCGGGAATATATAACATCTAAACCCAAGACATATTATTATTTACAGAAATACTGTATATATTTACATCGCAAAACTCAGATGAAATCCGCTGATTCGAAAAACATTTTATCATTTCCCTCCGCCTCTCCTTTAAACTCCAGGGCAAAAAACAAGACAGCGGGCATTTCGAAACCTCTCCATTTGCGTGCCGTAGAACTGTGTCTGAGGAAAAAAATCCGGGACGAAAATAATCATGCAAGCAGCTTGTATTTCGCACCCTCAACATTGTGCGTCTCAGAGCATTCTGCATAAAATGTATCGCAATGAATCAAGGGAGAAATCTATTTGACAGACCGCTAAAATTAGGGACTGTCGTGTGCTGCCACCTAGTGTAGCAATCTTTAAATATTTGTTACATCATATTATTTATTAATTATTCTTATATTATTTTATTTATTTGCACATCTAATTTTAATATAAACATCAGGTTGCCATACTAAGAAAAAAATGTCGGTTTGCCACGACAGGCAAAAAATCGCCTTTATGGGAGCAAAAAAAAAAAAGGTACTACTTGGTTATCCCGTCGACCAAAAATCTACCGCCAAACTATAAGATTAAATGCCAATAATGGTTGATCGTAAAAGTCACATTCACTTGACATTAAGGAAGTTACACGTGTTTACGCCATCAAGTGATTTTTATTTCGACGTTTTATTTGTATTTTTATTAATGTTATACTAATTTATTTGTTCTTTCGTTATTTAAAATAAAAATTATGTCAATTTATATAATTTCGCGAGTGATTTGTTGACTTTATAATTTGGCGAAATTGGTCGAAGGAATAACTAAGGGCACTTGTTAGTTATCCCGTCGACCACTTTACTGCCGCCAAATTGTAAGATTAAATGCCAATAATGGTTGATCGTAAATGTCACATTCACTTGACTTTAAGAAAGTTACACATGTTTACGTCATCAAATGATTTCCATTTGGACATTTTATTTGTATTTTTATTAATGTTACTAGCTAACTTGCCCGGCGTTGCCCGGGTATGTCAAAAAACAGCTCGAATTGCGAAAAAGCTGTTAAAATCACAATAAGTTATCGCGAATAAATTTTAAATGGCTGCACAAATTTCGAAAAGAGAAATTGTTTCGAAGATTATTGTGTTCGAAGATTGAAAGTTGATTCCTTTTACTAATGTGGAAAAATGGTAGGAAATCGCTAAAATACACTAAAAATCACATACAAAATTCCCAAAAAATTCGAAAATTGCTGTACGAAATTCGAATAAACTTTATTGAAATGAGGGCAGAAATTACTTTAATATTATAAGCCAAAAATGGAATGTCAAAAAATTGCAGCAGATCGCGAAGAAACTTAGAAATCGAATTAAAAATCACAAAAAGTTCAAAAATGACGAAAGTCAAAATTTACTGTAATTGGATAAAAGTTTCAAATCTAATTCCTTTGACCTGCGGGCTCTCTTAAAATTTATGTTTGAGAAAGCATGCTAAGCATTGTATCATGTTACTTTTATTCATAATTTAATTTACTTACATTCCCTTAAATATAATTAATATAACCCCTTAAGTTAATATTAGTTTTTGTTGCAATAAAATATCTCAATTTGTTCATTTTCTGTAAGCAAGTAATCCCTATTGGTTTACAATGGAAGTCTATGGGAGCGAAATATTAGAGATATCGCCAAGTTGGCGCCAGTTTTGGCGACTAATTTTGGTAGCCTAATTTGGCGATATATCGCCAAGTTGGAGACAAACTTGGCGGCATTCGGCGACAGAACTGTGTCGCTCTTCCGGTAACCCTCTTATAGGTATGAAGATGCATTAAATACTGTTCAATAATCGCATAAAAAATTCGCTAAAAATTCAAAAATCACTGTACGAATTCCGAACAAACTTTTTTGAAAAGAGAACAAAATTTACTATATTGGGTTAAAAGAAAGAAACCGTATTCTTTTCACTAATGTGGAAAAATCGCCTCGAAACTTAAAAAAGTGCTAAAAATCGCATAAAAATTTAAATTAAAAAAATCTAATAAAAAAATCGAATATCGGACTTCGAGGTGCAAAACTTCATATATAGACGTACCTTTTCCTCAAATTTTGTAACTCTACGTGCCGTCGTCCCTTCAGAACACCGTCGACACACACACAAACTTCTTTCCTTATTATTATAGATACTAATTTATTTGTTCTTTCGTTTTTTAAAATAAAATTTATGCCAATTTGTATAATTTGGCGAGTGGTTTGGCGATTTATATAATTTGGCGAAACAAGTCGACGGGATAACTAACAAGTACCGTTGTACCTTATAATTTTACTTACCTTTCATATTATATATCATATTATTTATTAATTATTGAGTACTACTTAGTTATCCCGTCGACTAATTTCGCCAAATTATATAAATCGCCAAATTATACAAACTGACATAATTTTTATTTTAAATAACGAAAGAACAAATAAATTAGTACAACATTAATAAAAATACAAATAAAACGTCGAAATAAAAATCACTTGATGACGTATAACTTCCTTAATGTCAAGTGAATGTGACACTTAAGATCAACCATTATTGGCATTTAATCTTATAGTTTGGCGGTAGATTTTTGGGCACAGATGCCATATATTGGCGCGATTTTTTTTCTGACGCCAATGTCATATACGCAACGGGTACTTAACTGGCGCCAAAGTGTCGTTATTTTGCTTGACATGGTAACCGGGATATTATTGTTTATGCTGTAGATGTTTTCGCCAAATTGGCGTCGCAAAAAAATCGTGCCAATATGGGGCAATATGTCGTAAACACGTGTAACTTGCTTAAAGTCAAGTGAATGTGAAATTTACGATCAACCATTATTGGCATTTAATGTTATAGTTTGGCGATTGATTTTTGGTCGATGGGATAACCAAGAAGTACCAAATAAAATTAAAATGTGCTTGTTCTATAATAAAATTAAATTCTATTATAATTTCATAATAAAATAAAATTAGCATGTTGTTTTTTAACGTTAGGACTAATAAAATATTCGAAAATGCGGTTTTCTTGCCAAACAGCGCCCCAAAAAAAATTTGGTGCCAACCCCGATGCGTCTGCGACATCTGTTACATAAAATGTATAATTTTTTGCATATAATTATTTGCCTTCGGAAGTATTAAATAACAATGAAGATTTATTCAAAGTGTATAATTTTTTGTATTTTCATACGGATCTCTTCCCTATTTTAGGATTTTACTAGGTTCGCAACTAAGTTTCCGGGTTTCACACATGGATGGCGCTAACGACACATGTAGTCGACATACATGTCTGAAGTTGTATTTTTTTTAATAGCTTGGGCATCTGTTAACAATAACCAGTCGAAATACCAACACATTTCGCAACGCAAGAATATTTTTTCTAGCAGCGAAGATGTCGAGTTTGGTTCCAAATAAACAGCATTTGCGAGAATTTTTGCTTTACTGCTTTAACTTGAAAAAACATGCAGCTGAAGCACGTCGTTTGCTTCCAGAGGCCTACGGCGAACAGGCACCATCGAAAACTATCTTACCTGTGAAGATTGGTTTAAACGCTTCAGAAGTGGCGATTTCTCCGGAAGAACAAAAGCAATTGAGGACACCGATCTGCAAGCGTTATTGGATGAAGATGATACGCAAACACAGGTTCAACTTGCGGAGGCATTAACCGTGACTCGCCAAGGTGTTTCCAAACGTTTACATGCCTTGGGGAAAATTCAAAAGTAAAAAGAATACCCTTTTGGGTGCCGCATGAGTTGACTGAGAGACAGATGGAAAATCGAAGAGCCACTTCTGAAATTTTACTTTAGCGGCATCAAAGAAAGAGTTTCCTGTAATGAATTGTTACTTGCGATGAGCAGTGGATATATTTCGAGAATCCCAAATGCAAAAAATCGTGGCTTTCACCTGTCGAAGCAACAACATCGACGGCACAAGGCCAAATCGCTTCGGAAAGAAGACAATGCTCTGCGTTTGATGGGACCAAAAAGAATCGTGTACTATGAGCTGCTGAAACCGTGCGAAACTGTCAATGGAACATCGCTACCGGCAACATGATCAATTTGAATCATGCATTTCTCGAAAAACGGTCAGAATGAGACAGGAGACACGAACGAGTGATATTGCAGCACGACAACGCCCTGTGACATCTCACTTCCATCGTCTAGGACACTATCAAAACGCTAAAATGGGATCTGCTACCGTACACGCCGTATTCGCCTGACCTGACTCCTTCCGATTATCACTTGTTCCAATCGATGGCACATGGCTTGGCTGGGCTACACTTGGCCAATTTTGAAGAAGTGCAAAATTGGTTGGATGAATGGTTTCGTCCAAAGACGCGTAGTTTTATCTTCGCGGTATTCATGTATTGCCAGACAGATGGTAAAAATGTGTATCTAGCGAGGGACGATACTTTGAATAAAACATTTTTTGTATCTGTGTTGAAATTTTCCATTTTTCATTGATAAACAAACCCCGGAAACTTAGTTGCTGATATTTATATGAGAAGTAATATTTATATGAGATGTACTTTTCCTGAGATTATCACAAGTTCCTTTCGATACTTTTCTTTTCTTTCGTTTATTAATTACTTAGAAAATAGGGGTTCAGAGGGGCAGAGCCACCCTGACAATAACAATTATTAATCACAACACGGTGTCTTAGGTTTGTTAAATATATTTTTTTGTGTATTTTCATAACTTGTTATAATATATAAAATGGCGATAAAGTGTAGTTTTAGCATCGTACCTAGCATTTTAAGATGGCGCAAAAACATGGTTTAATAAACGTATGTTTATCTTTATAATATTACTAGCTGAAATACCTGGCGTTGCCCGGGGTTTTAGATATGTTTGATTAGAAAAATCAATTTTAAAATTAAACACCGTACGGACTATGAATTTCACGTAAATATGCTCTCTTTTTTAATATATTGAAAGCCTTGAGAAATTTTGTTTTTATACCAGTATTTAAAAAATTGTTTCCTAAGCCTAAATAAATATTAGAAAAGAAATGTGAATTCATGAAAAGCCCTTCATGATATCACTTTCTCTTCTAAAAGCCATGCATTAACCATATATTCGTTTTAAATATGAGGTCATACGTGAATTCAGGGACCGATTTACTAATTTGGGGGCCCCGGGCACAGATGCTTATGGGGGCTCCTTGCGCCTATGCTTATGGGACCCCTTGCACCGATGCTTATGGAGCCCCTTGCACCGATGCTTATGGAGCCCCTTGTACCGATTCTTACAGGAGGATTGAGTTGAAATAGGTTCTTACTAAGATGACCACTATTGACTTAAGTAATTACTTTAAAATATCCATTAAAAATTGAATTTGATAATCATTTACTTTTAAATAATTATTTCACAATTATGAAATTTAAATGCGTAGACGTTTTATAATAAATTGTGTGGTCCTGATTATCTTTTCCTATGCAAGTCTATATATTTGGGACGATAAAGTATGCAACAACTAATAATAAATTTTCCGCAATACAAAGTTACAATTATTTAAAATATTAGGGGGCTCCGGCCTACGAGCTACGTTCACCAACCCCAAATAATCAGACGAGAACAGAAACAGGATTAAATAAGAATTAATATTCAATATATTTTTAAAGTGATAAAGATAAAAGAAAATGCTTACTATAATAAATACAGTAGCCTCCCTCTTAACCGGAACTCCGCTTTAACCGGCCGACTTTTTTTCCCAACATCAGGCAAAATTCAGGAATGACGGCCTCGGAAACTCAGCTTACGCTATCGAGTTGAAGTGCAATCACGAGGGGAAGGAGGCAAAATTCAGAAAGGTGAACGTCGGTTATAAATGGATATGCATTGATCTTCATAAGTGTTGAATTCAGGGTGCGGCACGGGGGGGGGGGGGGCGGGACATCCTCCCCCGGAACTCTATGATGTCTGATCTATTTGCAAACTGTTTTGTACAAACATTTAAAAAGCTTTAGGGATGCGAATAGTTCACCGTAGAAGATGTATAAGAGTTGTTTGAGTCTGATATAGATTTCAAGCATGAAACATTATTTGACGAGGATATAATTAGGACTGTAGATGATGTTGTTCAATACGAAGACGATCCTGATGGTGTCCAGTTGAAGTTGATACTGCAAAAAATCCTCATTCGGAAGGGGTAAAACTTTAGAGTTGGTGCCACGCTAAGTTGAGCAGCGGCTAACAGATTCCTCGGTTAAACTTAAGATGTTAAAAAGATGGAGAAATTATGCTGCAAAAGGTCGAGCATCTTGCCTTCAACAGAAGAAGGTCACTGACTTTTTTATTGTTGATTAACTTAAATATACATAATGTAGAACAATTTCAACTTTTTATAAAGGTGTGTGACACGATTTTCAACAATTTAATTTGTGTTCAATATTTTTTTTATTTTTTATCAGTAACAATTTTTTCTTTCAATTCAGTTAATTATAACTAGTATTCATTTCACAAAATATAGAAAATATGTACTTTTTAAAAAACTACACGAATTGAAAAACTAAATGCATCGTACGGGTTTAATTAATTAAATACGCAGATACTTGTTTAATTTTTTTGTACTTCTCCGCTTTAACCGGCTAACCCTCGGTCCCGTTTAGGCCGGTTAAGCGGGAGGCTACTGTAATTAAATATGGATGTTTTAGAGAAAATATACAATGTTATAAAAATACACTACGGACACAATAGAGTGTAGAATGAAATATAAAACCCCATTAGATTTTAAATCTACATAAAATTGTGGGGAATAATTGAAAAACCTTCAGCAGCATTTGGCGGCCCCTGAAAATCAGGAGCCCTAGGCCTGTGCCCCGAATGCTCTGCCGTAAATCAGGCACTGTGTGAATTAACTTATATTATTCACAACTAAAAAGAAATGGCCCATCTAGTATTTGTCGAGAATTAAATAAAAATCATGCACTCCTGACATCATAATTCACTTTTTTATTTTAACAGAATAATAAGGCTGCTATAATTTATGACTCGTTCTATAAGCCAGTATACACGTCAGCACACATTGCTGTTATCATTATCTTTTTACGCGTGAAGGTTTCGCTATAGTACTCCAAATTGAAATTCTATATTTGAAAAACGGCATAATCATTAGATTTGAAATTTATATCAAGAAAAATACATTTTTTAAATTTTCCAACGGAGTTTGTCTAACAATTTTCTGACATATACTTTTCGAGCCATTAATTTTTTTCAGTAACTTCAAATGTTTCATTTTCCGATCTTAATCAATGACAACGATTAGCGAAAAAGCCAGTCGTCAGAAACGAGTAGCTTTTTATTAAAGTGGATACTCGTAAATGCGAAAGTGTGTCCGAAAGTTTGAATGAAGTCAACGTTAAAACGGATGAATTAATGCCTTTGTAACTTTGCATGTAGATAGATTATAAACAAGAAATAGCTGTTCGTAAAGAAGATCGGAGTTATTTGCGTTTCTTGTGGCGGAGTGATCCAGAAGAAAGAACTATTAGAATGTTTCGACATACTGGAGTTGTGTTTGGAGTCAAAAATTCTCCTTTTCTTCTCGCTTCCGTCATAGAATATCACATTAAAAACGATGAAGAATACGATCTCAGTCTTAAACAGCAATTGCTGAGAAACTTTTATGTTGACAATGACGTTGCTAGTGTCCATACACAGGAAGAATTGCAAAGGTTTATTACTGATTCTAAGTGTCTTATGGTTAAAGGTGGATTTGATTTGAGAGGATGGGAACAGACAGAAGAAAGAAACGATATTAAAAATGGAGAAGATACTGCTGTACTGGGATTACAATGAAACAGATTTTTAGACGTTTTAGAGGTTAACATAAGCTGGACGAAAGATGTAAATATAGAAAAAAATAACAAAGCGAATCTGCTATCAGTTGCACATAAATTTTTTGATCCAATTGGTTTTACAGCTCCTGTTATGATATGTCCCAAGATGATGTTACAGAAAATATAGAAAGAAGGAATCACCTGGGATGAAGACGTTACTAGTGATATAAAAGATATATTTATTGAATGGTTTCGTGAATTAAGTATTTTACAAGACATTCAGTTTCCTAGATATATTCAGTTCATAATTTAAAGGTTGCACTCTTCACACATTTTAGGATGCAGGTCAGTATGCGTGTGCTACTGTCATATTTTTGAGGACATCAACTAAAGATCATGTAGAATTATTCCTTCTTCCGACGAAATCCCGCATCGGTCCTTTAAAATGTGGAATTATACCTAGAATGGAACTTTTAGCTGCTTTGATTGGCGCTAGATTGGCTAAATCAGTAACTAACGCAGTGGGCTGGAAAAATATGGAATGATATTTTTGGAGCGATTCCACGACAGTGCTTGCATGAATATCGAGGAAAGAAAACTGGTCTGTTTTTGTTAAACAGAGTTCAAGAAATAACTAGTCGGATGTACCAATCCCAAAACTTTCTTCTATCTCATACATGTTAATACTGGAAAATTCGCTCTCACACTGCCAAAATAAAACGGCAATCTATGCCAATCATGAGGATTCTAAAGATATGAAATTCCGTGCATTAGGTCTTGAGATATGTCTATCTCTGAAATCGTGTAAATTCGGCAAAATTCAGCATAGCAGTGCCAACTATTGGGTGCTTTACACCAAAAATCACCAAGCAACCTCTTATGTCAAAGTCTAACTGAATCTGAAGTTTGGGGAAATTCCGTATATGAATTTTGGAGATAGAGTTATTGCGAAAATTATGAAAATTACAGCATAGCAGCGGCACCTATTGGCCGATTAACAGAGAAACGTAATCAGCAACAACTTGTGTTAACATCTAACTAAATCTGAAGTTAAATGAAAATTCGTGCATTAGTTTTTGAGATAGAGCTATTGTGGGAATCGTTCAAAATGCAGCACAGCAACGCCACCTCTTGAGCGATTTACACCAACACGTAATAAGCATCAAGTCATATCAAGGACTAACTGAATCTGAAGTTTCATGAAAATCCGTGCATTAGTTCTTGAGATAGAGTCATTGCGGAAATCGTAAAAAATGCAGCATAGCAGCGCCACTTGTTGAGCGATTTACACCAACACGTAATCAGCATCAAGTCATATTAGGGACTAACTGAATCTGAAGTTTCGTGTAAATCCGTGCATTAGTTCTTGAGATAGAGCCATTGCGTCAATCGTAAAAAATGCAGCACAGCAGCGCCACCTGTTGAGTGATTTGCACCAAAAACTAATCAGCATCAATTTGTATCAGTGACTAACTGGTTATGAATTTTTATTAAATTCCGTGCATTAGTTCTTAAGATAGAGCGCGCATAAAATTTGTGTCACACACAGACACACAGACAGACGGACAGACAGACAGACAGACAGACTCACAGACCGACATTTTGTAAAAACATGTTTTTCGGGTTCTCTGATCCCTAAAACGTATAAATCCGTCGAAAACCGGAATTCGAAAATTTTCATGAATCCAATACTTTCTTCTTGTAAAGATAGAAGAAAGTAAAAAGTTTGAGTGATCCTGTTTTATAGAAACATATACCTGGTGAAATGAATCCAGCAGATCTGCCATCTAGAGGGTGTAAAGCAAAACATCTGGTATCTCTCAAATGGTGGGAGGGTCCGTTTTGGCTTAGCGATCCTAAAGAATATTATAAAATATGAATTTCAAGTATCAAGACATAAACAAAGGGGAAATTGAAAAAGAAAAATTGAAGTCAACAAAATTACTGGTAAATGTTAATGAAAGTCCAGAAAAAATCTGGTACAACCGGTATTTTTTTAGTTATGAGAAAATCGTACGACTTGTTGGCTGGATACTTCGTTTCAGGTATAATACTTCTAATACAAAAGAACAGATAAAAGGAGAATTAACCAGTCATGAATTTAAGAAAGCAGAAAGATAATTTGGATGATACAAAATGAATTTTTTCCCATGAAAGTGAGGAGATATTGAAAACTCTGGATACGTTTAAGGACGAACAAGACATAATACGTTTAAAGACTAAGATTATGTATAGACAAGACAATATGAATTTCCTCACACCTATATGGTTGTTCCTTCAAACCATGAAGTTGTCAAACGATTAATTTTACATTACCACCGCAAAAATTGTTATGCAGGTCCTCAGATTCTTCTAAATTTGCTTAGAGAAAAATACTGGATTTTCAATGGAAGAAGAACTGTGAGCTCTGTTTTAGCAAAATGTACCATTTGTAAAAGATTTAATTTGAAGAATTTGGAATCTTCTCCAGTTTCTATGACGGAAAATCGAGTAAAAGATGCAGCAGTATTTTAGATTATCGGCATTGACCTGGCTGGCCCTCTGTTTCTTAAAAATAATAAGAAGAGTTGGGTTATCTTATTTACATGTGCCATCTACAGAGCTGTGCATTTTGAGCTTGTGACTCAGCTTCTACAGATGCATTTCTGATGGTTTTGCGGAGATTTGTATCTCGTAGAGGAAGATGCTCCATTATATATTGCGACAACGGTTCCAATTTTGTTGGTGATTCCAATCTTTTTAAAAGATTGAACTGGAATCGTATACAGAAGTATGGAGCAATAAATTCTATCAAATAGAAATTCAACCCTCCGACTGCTGCTTGGTGAGACAGATGGTGGGAGAGGCTCGTTAGATAGATGAAAGATCTATTAAGAAGAGTCTTAGGCCAAGCCTCCCTTTGAACTATGAAGAGATGATAACTGTATTGGCTGACTGAGAAAGCATTATAAATTCGCGACCACTAACTTACATGTCAGAGAAGGAGTCCATGAAACCCATATCTCCTGACATGTTTCTGAAAGATATTCATGAATGTGGTTTACCAGACGTTGATGCGGTTGAGGAAAGTTCTCTCACTAGAAGACTTAAATGTAGGCAAGAACTGCAAAAAGATCTCAGAAATCGATTTAGCTCAGAATATTTGGGCCTTCTTATCCAACGACCAAATGGGAGACGATTGCAACGTTCAATTGCTATAGGAGATATAGTCTTGGTGGGAGCAGATAACAAGAAAAGGATCAATTGACCATTAGGACGAGTTACAGAGCTCATTCGTGGCAAAGATGGAAAAGTTCGCCTTTTGAAGTTACAAACGTCTCATTCGCAGATGATTCGTCTTATTCAAAGAATTTACCCTCTGGAAGTATCATCTATTGATTGTGGTGAAAACATTTTTCCTAAACCAATTTTGAATGAAAGTCAGGTTGAGCCTCCAAAAGACGAGTCACAGATTAAAAAGACGAGATCTGGTAGAATGATAAAGATTCCAGAAAAACTCGATTTATGATGTTTATGTAAATGTTAGAATTATTTAATGTGAAGTTTTGATTATAATATAAGATCAAAAGGGGGGAGGATGTTAAATTTATTGTCCATGTTTTTATTTTTCATTATCCTCTTATATTTAATTCTCGCAATACTTTTTTTTGTATATGATGTAACGTGAATTAGAAATTGTATTTTTTAATGTTTTGAATATTTTATGGAAAAAGGGTAGAAAGCATTACCGTTGAAAAAATTATTTGTGTTTAAGAGGTTAATTGACTTCTTTTTATGCATTTTAAGTGATAACTGGCGTCCGCATAATATTCTGAAAGCTGGGGTGTTATAATAACATCTTTTTGAACGCTTTAATGAACAACATCGCCAAATTAGAAAAATATAAAATATCTCATGAACTATTAGACTTAAAAGAATTTGGTTAGTACCATTCGATTCAGCATACAAAAATACACTAAAATGTGTTATCGGTTGAAAAATAACTATAAAATCAGATTTTTAAGGCATTTTTTAAAAGTTCGTTCTTTTTTTTACCCCCCCCCCCCCTTAGGGGTGAAATTTTAGAAAATTCTTTCTTAGCGGCACTCTATATGTCATAAGAAGTATTTTTACCCCAATTTTCAAGATTTTAGGTTCAGTAGTTTGGGCTGTGCGTGTGCGCTGATTAATCCCCAATCCGGACTTTCTTTTATATGTATAGATAGATGTAGAGTGAAGTTGTATTCAAGCTGTTAGAACAACACATATAGTCAAGCTGAGAGGTCTAGACTCCAAGAACTAACAAACGAATATGAATCACCCGAAAATTAAATTCAGTCGTCAATCTCTACAATCATTGTAATGTTCACTATATTAGTAGTGTGGAGACTAAAGAATATTTTAATTCCTGTTGTCATAACTGCCTCATTTCCTTACAAAACTCTACTGTAAATGATCAACTAAAAGAGTTGCTTCTGAATAGCCCAAATTTTGTCCAACACATAAGATAATAATATAACAGCGCAATGGTGTTCGCATTGTTTGTATCAATGCGGAAGGACATTCCAGGTGAAGATCCATGTTGCATTAAAATACAAGGTCAAATTAGGTCTAATTCACTACTTCGTATGATTTAAGGTTCGTTTTCAAAAAAGGACCAGGGTACAGCCTGTTAGTTTGTTATAAATTCAGCCAATTAGTTCTTTTAAATTTTCTTTTTCATTCGTGGAATTTGACGAGTTTCGACTCTTTTTACTTTCTTCTATCTTCAATAGAAGAAAGTATTGTAATAAAAAAAAATTTTCGACTTCCGGTTTTCGACGGATTTACGTGTTTTAAGGGTCAGAAATCCCAAAAAAACATGTTTATAGAAAATGTTTGTCTGTCTGTGTGTCCGTCGCCATTGTACCATCAAAAAGTGCATGAACTTATGCATAGAATTGAAGCAAGTTTTTTAGTTTTTGGCTATGGCAAGCAGGTCCTCCCTGGAAAAATTCGCCGGAAGGGGGCGCTGTAATTTCAATTTTTGTGCAATTTTGAATATTGTACCATCGAAAAGTATATGAAGTTATGCATAGAAATGAACTATTTTTTTTTTTAATTTTTGGCTGTAGCAAGCAGGTCCTCCCTTAATTTGGAAAAAATCCGCCGGAAGGGGGCGCTGTAATAGCGATTTTTGTACCAATATTGTTCGTTTGAAAAATGCATGAAGTTATGTATAGAATTAAACCACAGTTTTGGTGTATGTTTTTGGTCATGGCAAGAAGGTCCTCCCTGAATTTGGAAAACATTCTGCCGGAAGGGGGCGCTATAATAGCGATTTTTGTGCCATTTTGAATATTGTACCATCGAAAAGTGTATGATGTTATGAATAGAATTGAACCAAATTTTTTGTATATGTTTTTGGTTATGGCAAGAAAGTCATCCCTGAATTTCGAAAAATTCCGCCGGAAGGGGGCACTGTAATAGCGATTTTTGTGCTATTTTCAATATTGTACCTTCGAAAAGTGTATGATGTTATGAATAGAATTGAACCAAATTTTGTGTGTATGTTTTTGGCCATGGCAAGAAGGTCCTCCCTGAATGTGGAAAAATTCTGCCGGAAGAGAGCGCTGTAATAGCGATATTTGTGTAATCTTCTTAATTTTTCGTAGTTCTATTGTACACCAGTGGCTCCTGAATCGACGGGAACTTCCCATCCTGATTCGCGACTATTCGTGATTTTAATAAATATTATGATCGAGATTAACTCGTTTTTACTCCGATTAATTGGCTGAAGCAGAAATTTAAGATGAAAGTAAAGTTGATATAGTATTGAACTAATAAAAATGAAATATTGACATCTGTAACAGCATTTTGAAATATTAAAATATATGAGATAGAAGAAAGTTTTGGGATTGGCACATCCAACTAGTTTTAATTATTATTGTTATTTAATCGTAAGCTAAGTTTAATGCTAAGAGACATTCCAATTTCATGCCTGCAGTTTAAATTGAGTTTTATTTTATTACTTTATTGTACAATATTAATTTGCTCCTTTATTTTAGGTATACATTTGCATTGACTTAATAAAATAGTTCGCGGAAGTCTGTAATTTTCAAATGCTATATTTTTTAAATGCTCACTTTCGTACTAACAACGTTATTTTTTTCTCAAATGTTTCATTTCACATTAATTTCATTTTGCACCAACTATTGCACTTGGCGACAATGATTTTGGTATTACGGAAAAGTACAGATTTTTGTCGTTCTGGCGACGGCGCAGGATGCTATTGTTAATGTGAAAAGTGAAACACTAGTAGGGAAAACGCACGCATCTCTCTATTCTAAAAAAAGTAATTACCGCTGTCACCGCCGCCGCCGGTTTTGAATTTTTTGTGACCGGAGGTCTTTCTTCGTTAATATTAAGAAAAATAATGCATACAAAAATATGAAAATCGGTAGTATTATACAGAATTGTTTGATAAACACGTTGATGCAGACAGTTTTCAGATCGAAGAATTATTTTAAGAGATATTTAATGCTAAAGTTGGACAAAATCATTCCACTAAAAAAGTTTTATAGGAGCAAAAACTGTTCATAGGAATTTAATCATTTTTAGATCATATTATACGTTAGAATTTGCCGGAGTGCAGATTGCATTAATTTTTTTATTTTGACTAATTTTTTGAGGTTTTATTTCTATTTTAAATTCAGATTTTCAGCATTTCTAGAGATATTTTTAACAGATTTTAGAAAGTGATATTAATTTAAACTGTTGCCAACTGTATAAACAGCGGAAGCAATAATGTTTGCTTCAAAAAAAAAAATATATATATATATATATTTATACGTGTAAATAAATTGAAAATTTATTTACACGTGACTATTATAAACAGAAAAAAACATTTGGAATTAGAATTAAATAATTATGTACAAAAAGCATGAACTTATTAAAAATTATGCCATAAAAACTATAATTACACGTGAATTTTAAGAGAGAAAGGAATTTGTAAAGCAATAAATTTATTAAAAGTGCGTTAGAAGTCTTAAATAGGAGAAATTACGTCATATTTACGTCACATTGCAGTTATTACATAAAATGAACACAAAATAATATTGCAAAACGGTTTAAATTTAGAAATTGCGCTAGACATTTATTTGACATTTTAAGAGGATACTTTTCAACTATTTTTGTTAGGAAAGCGCAAATAATATTTAATTTCTAACACAAGTATTTTCATGTGAATATTAAAAAGAGAAAGTATAGTTTGGTCAAAATTACGTCAGATTAAAAACGATTAATTTAAAATGTCTCATTTAAAAGAACTTTCTTTTCACTTTGTTAAAAAATACCAGGAGACAAAGGCTCTGTTTACTTAATTCCTTTTATATTAGCTTATTTTGAAATGTTGTTACACGTGTCTACGTCATCCAGTTATTTTTATTTCGACGTTTTATTTGTATTTTTATTAATGCTGTATTAATTTATTTGTTTTTTCGTTATTTAAAATAAAAATTATGTCAATTTGTATAATTTGGCGAGTGGTTTGGCGATTTATATAATTTGGCGAAATGGGTCGACGGGATAATCAAGTAGTACCGCAACGGATTTGGAGTTAAAATTCCCCAATCAAAGAGAAATGAATAGAAATAGAGATCGCCACTGTTTTTTAAATTATAATTCAATCTTTCGAAATCTTTTTAAAGCCGATCACATTAGCGTGCATTTAGAGTCTGCGGTGTCTAGACGGGGGTTGGCGAGCGTAGCTCGTAGGGGGCCGAGCCCCCTAGTGTTCAAAAATAAAATAAAAACTTTATAAAAAATGGGATATTACGAGAATTGAGAGTTTTCTAAAAACTAGCAGAGCTTTCATTTCTTATTCTAAGACATTTTATAGTATTAAAAAGTCTACATTTTACTTCAAAGTTTTCGTATTATATTATAGATGTGAGACCGATATATATGAAAAACATCTCCCCATGACTAAAGAAGAACTAATCGGAAGAATTCGTGGAGTAGATGGAGTGTGCTGCTTCGTAACAGACGAAATGGATAAAGACGTGATAAGTGCAGCAGGTAAATAATTGGCATTTTATTTACATAATTAATTGAAAGAGAATAACATTCTTTACAGTTCGTACAAAAGCATGATAGATAATATTATATATATGTGAACATAAGAGTTGCAAATCTTCACCAGGAAGGTCCAATTTTCGCCTTTATCGCCGATTTGGCGATTTTATAAAAATAAATTAGTACAGTGAAACTTCTTTTAAAG
This sequence comes from Maratus speciosus, assembly GCA_963932465.1. NCBI lineage: Eukaryota > Metazoa > Arthropoda > Arachnida > Araneae > Salticidae > Maratus > Maratus speciosus. The sequence goes on along the minus strand of OZ010800.1, from coordinate 357,704,594 downwards.
GCCACCTCTATCAAGGGCCAATTTTTTATGATCGAAAAATTTTCCCATAGACATTATGTTAAATTTATTCCTATTAGGGGCCACAGCTACCCCTCATAAAGGCCATTTTTTTTTCACATGTGCCTTAAATCCTAAACAAGTGTATCGAATTCCTGGACCAAAAGATAAGAGTTCAGCAAACAACTGCACTTGCAACAAAGAAGGCAGGGGGAGATGGGGAGGATTTAATAACACAATGAAGGGCCACAAACTTTTCCACAAGTGAGACAAACAGGTGTTCCTCACACTTTGTTTGACCTTTCAACTTGTAGGGGTTAGGTTGGAGGGGAAACTTGATCCTTTGTTGTGGGCATACAAAGGATAACAGGTTATCTAGAAAAACTGATTCCACATTTACTAAAACTGTGAATGCATATTGAAGTACAATTTTTACACCTTTCAGGAAACACTAACGGATATAAATAAACTAATATCTCATTCTAAGGCATTAATAAATTATGCAAATTTAAGTAATTTGTTTCATAAAGTAAAAGGATCATTACAAACCAAAATTGTCTTCGAAAAAATTGTGAAAAGTAAACTAACTTCAATAGAAAATGTTTTCAATCATGTACAGAGTTTAAAGATGTTAATAAACAGTTTTTTCACCTATATAGGTTTAGATTTCCTTATTTTAGTTGTTGTTTTTTTTGTCACCCCTATTCAGGGGCCACCCCTCATAAGGGCCAATTTTCAATGGAAGGGCAGCTGGCCCTTACAGAGAGGTTTCACTGTAATTGTTTTTCTAAGAAAATCTATTTGTGAAAAAATCTGTCTATTCTGAAAAAAAGTAACTTACGCTGTTACCGCCGCCGCCGGTTTTGAATTTTTTGTGAGCGGAGGTCTTTCTCCGTTAATATTAAGAAAAATATTGCATACAAAAATATGAAAATCGGCTGTATTATAGAGAAATGTCTGATAAACACGCTGATGCAGACAGTTTTCAAATCGAAGAATTATTTTAAGAGATATTTAATGCTAAATTTGGACAAAGTCGTTCCATTAAAAAAGTTTTATAGGAGCAAAAACTATACATCGGAATAAAATCATTTTTAGATCATTTTATACGTTATAATTTTCCGGTGTGCAGAATGCATTTATTTTTTAAATTTGACTCATTTTTTGAGCTTTTATTTCTATTTTAAATTCAAATTTTCAGCATCTCAAGAGATATTTTTTACTTATTTTAGAAAATTGTACTAATTTAACCTGTTGCCAACTGTATAAACAGCGCAAACAATAATGTTTGCTTTAAATTAAAAATTTATTTACACGTGACTATTATAATCAGAAAAAAAATTTCAAATTAGAATTAAATAATTACGTATAAAAAGCAAGAACTTATTGAAAATTACTTCATAAAAACTATATTTACACGTGAATTTTAACAGAGAAAGGATATTGTAAAATAATAAATTCATTAAAATGCGTTAGAAGTCTTAAATAGGAGAAATTACGCCACATTTACGTCACATTACACTTATTACGTAAAATGAATAAATAATAATATTGCAAAACAGTTTAAATTTAAAAATTGCGCGAGACATTTATTTGATATTTCAAGATGAACTTTTCAACTATTTTTGTTGGGGCAGCGCAAATAATATTTCATTTCTAACAAAAGTATTTTCACGTGAATATTAAAAAGAGAAATAAAAGTTTGGTGAAAATTGCGTGAGATTAAAAACGATACATTTAAAATGTCTTTCATTTATTTATTTATTTATTTATTTATTTATTTATTGAACAACAAACATACGACTTGTGTGCTTGACATGAGAATCCGCTTAAAATGTCTTATTTAAAAGAACTTTCTTTTCGCTTTGTTAAAAAATACCGGGAGACAAAGACTCTGTTTACTTAATTCATTTTATATTAGCTTATTTTGAAATGTTTAACTGGTTTTATTTAATCAAAGAGGAAAACAACCATAGTATCTTTTAATAGCAGCCGATTTTTCCTTAAAATTCCCCAATAAAAGAGAAATGAATAGAAACCCGTTTATAGGGAGATCGTCACTGTTTAATATATAAGATAATATATTATATTATATATTATATTATGTTATAAGATATTTATTGTATATCAGTAATAATTTTTGATGGGTTTTTTTTTATGGTTCTTTAAAACAATTTAAGCAGAAGTGTTGCTCTATAACAGTTTGCCATGAAAGCAAAATGAAATGAGCATTAAAATGGAAATATAATAATTTAATACAAGATTTGCAATAAAATATCTCTTCAATATTGGAAAAGGTTATCAATTTCATAAAATTAAGTGATGCAAGTAAGTATAATTAAATTATACATAGCAATAAAAAAGCCTACATATGTAAAAATACAAATCCAAATGGACATTCATGCCTTAATATTTTTCATTTCTGAAACACTGATTTAATTGCTGTTTTTTTTGTTTGTTTGTTTGTTTGTTTGTTTGTTTGTTTGTTTCAAAATTTAGGATTTATAATTTGAAATTTTATCTTACAAGTTTTGTAAAAATGTTTTTCCAGTTCAGAAATAATTGTTTCATTAAATATATATATATATATATATATATATATATATATATATTTAAAAGATTGTTAAATCATTTAGCGACCTAGGAATATATATAAATATATATAAGATACCAAAAGGAAAAAATACTTCAAAATGAATTGTTGACATTCAAAATGAAAAGATATATTTAAAAACATCATGTAATTGGTGACTTTCATTAATATTATATTTAGCTTAATTAAAGTTTTATCTTATTTACAATCATTTGTTATTAAATTTTAGTTTACTCAGGGCAATATCATATTAATTACTAATAGTATGCCATTTTTATAGTGATTAATATACATATAAGTATATTTAATATAAATAAAGTTATACTGTATGTATTAAAATTGGGTAATTATTTTTATTATTATTCCTCTATTCTTTTTAATATTGATCTATTTTCACTTTGTGTTATAAAATTTATTATCGGTTTAATGTGTTTGAATGTCCACATTCATACTTTTTGGATTTTTATGGCTGTATGAAAATAATCCACACACTATATTTGAGTTTTTTAGGTAAAGGGAATTTAAGTATCTGATAATCTTCTATATACTTCCATATGTTTTTTATTTCCTGTTCATTTTATAATTATCTTATATATAATAGTTATTATTAACGATTTTGATATTATTTTTAATATATATTTATATTAATTATTATTGAATTTACTTTATTTTATAGCATATAGCTATATGCTATATATTATCAATGTTATAGAATTATTTAAATTCTTAGTGTAGTTTAAATGAGTAAGATAATAGAATATTTTGAATGCTTTTTTTTAAATTTTATCAACAAAAGTTTTTTAAAAAATATATAGTGTGGTTTATATTAGGTTTATAATTATCTATATATAAGGATTTGTTTGGTTTTGCTGTTGATAATTTTTTACATTCAAAGGCTTTCAATTGTTCATCTTGTGGCATTTGAATAATAAAAATACTACTAGATGGCAGCACCAAAATTTGTCTTTTGACGATAAGTTATAAATTTTGTCTTTTGCAGCTCCTTTTCAGCTATAATTTCCTACACCAGGTGGATTTTTTAGCTAAATTTTGACGATATTGTTAAATAGTAATTAAGTAATTTAATAGTGCATTTTAGTTTTTTTAAATAATGTAATTACTTTCTATTTATTTTATTTTATATTATATTAATTGTATTTATCATGGTATTTCAAAATGTATTAACTGCATCCTTTGGTATCAATTACTGTGATTTCTTAACTGTTTTATTCACCTTAATCTTTACGATATTATGGTAGACATGTGCGAGTGAATATATTGAAAAATACTGAAATATTAATCGGTATGTTGTGTATTATTTCTATTTTATATCCTATAAATATTTAAACTGGTTTTATTGATTTTTCCATTTCATATTATTTGTTTCTATTCTGTTTTCATTTTTAATCTATTCACATGATTATAATGGTTGTTCGGGCACAGAGAAAAATAATTTTTAGCTTTAGCTTTTTTTTCTCACAGAAAACACCATATTGCTTATATAATTGAATTCTGTGCCCTTGAAAACGTAATTCAATATATAAGCTTTTCCATTATTTATCGGTGTCTACTTTCTTCTTTTTTCTTCCATAATAATTCTTATAATAAATTATTTGGCACTTTTTTTATACTTACAGCTTTAATTCATAATATTACGGTTTTTGATGGTGGTAAGTTATGTTTAATTAATGGCTATATATATATATATATATATATATATATATATATATATATATATATATATATATATATATATATATATATGTATGTATAATTATATTTATATATATATATGTATAATTATATATATATATATATATGTATAATTATATATATATATATATATATGTAATTATCATTATTTAATTTAATGTTTCACAGAGAAGCAACTATTAAACTGAAAATTCAATTGAATTAAAGCAAAAAGGTTGATAAATAAAAAAACTAACTTTCTATAAAAAATGAAAAACGGAAAAACTCTACGACTGGTTAACTTTGAAACCTCAAATATAAATTTCATTGTTTGCATTCGAATATGTGTTGTAGATTAATGAGAGTTGACTGTATGCATTTTAGAGCTTTTAAATGAAATAATACATTTTGTGATTCTGAGATTTTTGCAGAATTGAAGTGTTTGTTTACATTTAATGAGCGGTATTCTGTTATGATTGTATTGTTTTATTTTATTTTATTAATTTGTTTTGCATTGGAGTTCTCTGCTATAATTTAATGTATATTTCACACGTTGAATGAGATTTTTATACCATTTTAAGTATAAAATTTTAAATTAAATTGGATTTTCAATTAAGCATTGGAAACAAGAGGGCTCGGGCAGTTTTTCTTCTTCTTCTTTTTTTCTTTTTTTTTGGGGGGGGGGGGGGGAGTTGCAAACTGTTTCAGCAAACTATTATATTATGCTGATAATTGTTTTAAGGATTAAGCAGTGAAGCCATCTGTGATGAGAGCCGCAGATAATTATTTTTAAAAAAACTAAGAATGATACCAATCATGTGGATCAGAAATGGCTTTTGCGACTGCCACTGCATGTGTGATCGCAAACACTGTGTGGGGAGCAGAAATGAAGAATATTCATAATGAAGGATTTCTGTTTCCAGTGATATTTACTACATTCTTTATCGTTTAAAAAGTGACAAATAGACATGCTGTTCTGTCCATCCAGAATCCTGTAACTATACTGTTCGTCTTAGCCGCCGATGTGCGGTTGTCAAATATTTCAGTATTTCTTGGTAATGATAAATTGTATACCAATAAAAGCGAACACGTACTCTTTTTTTTTTTTTTTTTTTTTTTTTTTTTTTTAAATGTTGGGATCTCATATACTGCAAATTTTGGGGAATCTAGTGTTAGATTTTATTTAACACAGAAATAAAAATGCAAAAAATGCTGAAACCAACTCACTGGGAATATTTTATTTAAATGGGAAAAAATTGCACAACAAAGCAGGGATGGGATTCTTTCTGAAGGAGTGAATCATTTTTTATAAATGGGAATAATTTGTTATCATAAAGCAGAGCTGATTGCAGCATGGGCAAACTGGGCTGTTTCTATGGGTCTTTAGCTTTACGAGCCCCTAAATTTAATGTAAAATTTCCATAAAGCTGATATTTCAAAATTGTTTTGATCTTATACTTATTTTAATAAACATTTTGTACATTTAGAACATGATTAGGTTAAGGAAAAGGATATATTTATCCAAATATGTATTTGACGGCATCGAACAGGCATAAATTATTTTTTTTTTTTTTTTTGTAACTGTATATGAATTGTGGAGGGAGGGGTCAAATAAATACTAGGTCTTTGGACTAGAATTAATTTTAAGTTCTCACTAAAAGTAATAAAAGTTTTTGATGCGGTAGGACATATCTATTATATCACATAAATACATATTTATAAGTGAATATATATATGCATATATTATCCTATTCTAAAACTAAAAATACTGGTTACAATCATCATAAGGTCGAAACTGATTTAAAATATCAGCTTTATGAAGATTTCATACCCAATTTGGGGTACCCTAAAATCGGGGGGGCAGAGAAGAATCTCAGTTTTCCCACGCTGCAATCAGCTCTTATTCCCATTTGTAAACTAGTTGGATGTGCCAATCCCAAAACTTTCTTCTATCTTATACATCTTAATATTTCAAAACCTAGTTACACATGTTAATACTTCAATATTATTAGTTCAAAACTATACCAACGTTGATTTTCATCTTAAATTTCTGCTCAAGTCAATTAAACGGACTAAAAACGAGTTAATCTATATCATGATATTTGTTAAAATTATTAATTTTTCCTTATTCTGTCGTTATCAGCTGTTTGTGAATAGCCGGCATAGCAGGAAGCGAGTTCCCGCCGCTGCATGAGCCGCCGATGCACAATAGAACTACGAAAAATCAAGAAAAGTGTACAAAAATCGCTAGCACGGAGCCCCTTTACCGCGCAATATTTCCAAATTCAAGGAGAGCCTGTTGGCTAAAGCCAAAAACAAGCACAAACATTTTGGTTCAATCGTATGCATAATTTTATACGCTGTTCGATGGTACAATAATGAAAATGGCACAGAGATCGGAATTATAGCGCCCCCTTCTTTCGGAATTTTTTCAAGTTCAGGGAGGACTTGTTTGCCACAGCTAGAAACATGCACAAAAAATTTGGTTCAATTATATGGATAACTTCATACACTTTTCGATGGTACAATAATGAAAATGGTACAGACATCGCAATTATAGTGCCCCCTTCCGGCAAAATTTTTCCAAATTCAGGGAGGACCTTCGTTACATGACCAAAAATAAACACATAAAATTTGGTTCAATTCTATGCATAACTTCATACACTTTTCGGCGGTACAATATTCAAAATGGCACAAAAATTGTACAAAAATCGCTATTACAGCGCCCTCTACGAGCGATTTTTTTACAAATTAAGGGAAGACCTCCTTGCCATAGCCAAGAACTTAAATTTTTTTTTTGTTTCAATTCTATGCATAACTTCATACACATTTCGATGGTGCAATATTCAAAATCGCACAAAAATCGCTATTACAGCGCCCCCTAACGGCGAATTTTTTGCAAATTCATGGAGGACCTGCTTGCCATATCCAAAAACTTAAAATAAAAATTTGGTTTAATTCTATGCATAACTTCATACACTTTTGGACGGTACAATATTCAAAATCGCACAAAAATCGCTATTACAGCGCCCCCTACAGGCGAATTTTTTCCAAATTCAGGGAGGACCTGCTTGCCATAGCCAAAAACTTAAAATAAAAATTTGGTTTAATTCTATGCATAACTTCATACACTTTTGGACGGTACAATATTCAAAATCGCACAAAAATCGCTATTACAGCGCCCCTACCGGCGAATTTTTTCCAAATTCAGGGAGGACCTGCTTGCCATAGCCAAAAACTTAAAATAAAAATTTGGTTCAATTCTATGCATAACTTCATACACTTTTCGATGGTACAATATTCAAAATCGCACAAAAAAATCATTTACTGCGCTCCCTACCGGCGAATATTTTTCAAATTCAGGGAGGACCTGCTTGTCATATCCAAAAACTTAAACTAAAAATTTGGTTCAATTCTATACATAACTCCATACACTTTTGGATGGTACAATATTCAAAATCGCACAAAAATTGTTACATCAGCGTCCCCTACCGGCAAATTTTTTCCAAATTCCGGGAGGACCTGCTTGCCATAGCCAAAAACTTATAATAAAATTTTGGTTTAATTCTATACATAACTTCATACACTTTTTGATGGTACAATGGCGACAGACAGACGGACAGACGGACATTTTCTATAAACATGTTTTTTGGAATCTCTGACCCCTAAAACATGCAAATCCGTCGAAAACCGGAAGTCGAAAAAAATTTCGATTACAATACTTTCTTCTATTGAAGATAGAAGAAAGTAAAAATGATTCAATGTGGTCAAACATGGCTGAGTATATGGCTTAGAAAGAAAAGTGGTCAAAGATGGCTTCATATTGACCAAAAAAAAAAAAAAAAAAAAAACGGTTCAAAGATGGCCGCAATTAAGACATTTGAAATGTCTGAAATTCAGACGTCAGAAGTGTCTGAAAAATTTAAGACATTTTAAAACGTCTTAAAATCGAACACTCTTGTTTCAGACACTTAAGTATCTGAAATTTAGACACAAGAAGTGTCTGAAAAATTTAAGACATTTTAATATGTCTGAAAATTGAACATTGCTTTGCAGACACTTAAATGTCTGAATTTCAGAGATTTCTGTTTTCAGTGTGAAGCTTTTTATTAGTTGAATCCGCATTTTATTCGTTTTCTGATTGGTCTATACAGTAATCTGTATTTTCCCTGTACTTTCAACAGAGATGGATACTTCTGTTGCCACTGTGGGAAAAAAGTAATAAAAAGTAAAAAAAACTAATAACTCAGAAACAAATTGAGATACAGCTTTCAAACAAATTGCATTTAAAAGTACATTTTTTTTTCTATACGACGGTGTAAAATGTAATATTGTGGGATGTTTAGAAGTTTAAGAATGAAATTTCATTTAAAATGGGTCCAGGAATATTAATGTTTAATCCATGGCGTACGTAATGTATGACTAGCTCCGTAGAAGTTTAAAAATTTACATCACCGAAAAATGTAATCCATGGCGTACGTAATGTATGATCAACTCCGTGCGATTTTTTATGTCTTAAATTTTAGTCTTTGAAAAAATCATTTTCAAATGGTCGTTGTAATTTGTTAAATTGCATTTTTTTAATTATTTTATTATCTTATTTTATTTTATTAGCCCCGGTACGGTATGCTATTTCTTTCTCCCAGCTTATTTTGTGCCGTCTCCAAAAAATAACGTTACCTTACAGAAGCCAGCCGTAAAACAAAGCAGTACGATTAAATGCTCTATAGCAATTTTTTTAATTTCTAAGCATCGCACATTTTCAATTTTTATACCGTCGTATTGGGTTGAAAATGTACTTTTAAATGCAATTGGTTTGAAAACTACATCTCCACTTATTTTTCAAATATTAATTTTTTTTTTTTTTTTTGTAGTTTTTAGAGCCATTTGCTTAATATTGGCAACGAAAGTAGTCCATTTCTGTAGAAAGTAAAGGAAAAATAGATCTAAAATAGTAATTATATATTTTTGTTGACATTTTTTCATAACAACCGAAAGAAAATGTAATTAAAATACGTGCTATTTTGAAAAAATAAAAACGAATAATTTCTGTTAAAATATAGAGCTATTATAAACTATATTTAACTTAAGTATCGATATTAATGTTACAAACAAATGAAGGCCTATGAATCATGAGATAGCCGGGTTTCTTTTTTTTTCGAGTTTCTTGAATGACGGCGTCTTTTTGCTGCATTTGTGTATTATTTTGCGATAGTGACGTCCTATGCATGCTTTACTGTAGATGCTTAAGAGAGTGGATTGTAAATGGGTAATTCTTAAGCGGGGGCGAATGACGTCATTTTACATAAAATAAAAGCGTGTGCTTTAAGTCTTAAAATTGAAATATGTTTTGTGCTATTTATATATACATGTGACATTTTGGCGGTAAGTAGTTGATATTGTCGAAAAAAAAAAAATGAGGGTTTCCATTCCTAAACCACAGGTAGCAGCCGAATGGTTTTAAAATAATAAGGAAAAATGAAGAATTAACATAAGGCAGTCGCTTGGAACATTATTCACTTTTTTTCCACACTCTCGATTAAATCTAGGGAAGATGCTCTCTCCTTCCATGGTAAAAAGAATAAAGTCTATTCTTCCTGTCACAATTAGTTTAAAAATACTCCATCTCTTGACAGCCGTCTAGTCTTTAATCCGTTAATATCTAACATCTATCACCCATTACGATATCGTTGCTTCCTCATTCTACTCACATAATAAACAGTATTCATCCAACGTTATACTACCTCCATCGAGCAATCACATTGAATATCCAGTTTGCTACGACTGCAATCCACCACGTTCACCTCTACATGCTAAAAACTAAAAAGCTTCTAAACTCACAGCTCCTCTACTATATGCTATATGCTTTATGCCCTTTCCTATATGCCATCTCTCTGGTTCCCGCCATCCGTATTTATACTCTGCTGAAAAGACTGTTCTAGAAAATTCTTATATCCTCGCAACAGCTATCTAAAGCATAAACAAAGGTTAAAATCTGTAGTCGAGATTATGCAAAAATAACCCTTTTTTCCCTCTCCAGACGATAAAAGAAATGAATTTATGTCTGCGAAGTTTTAATCTTTGAAATATTTTAATTGCACCTGGATATTTTAAATAAAAGAATAAATTGAAATAAGTAGGTTTTTTCTTCAAGACAGAATAATATTTTAGCAGTTAAATAAAGATTTAAGGGGAATATGATATACCGGGATTTAATAGCGGAATTTAATAATAAAAGTTTTATTAAAGAAATATAAATAATTGAGCCATTTTTAGATTTACGCAATTTGGAATAAATATGAATTAAGATCTTAGAGATTAATAGACTAGGGTTTTAATTTAATAAGCCGGTATAATATACGGACTATTACTGAAAAAGGAAAATTTACATAAAATACTTTAAACTTGGCGCAAAAATTTAAATTTTGTAATATTATCCCCCCTCGCCCTCCCCAAAGACTTTGTATGAAATTTGTGGTTAATTAACTACAATTTCAGACAACAGACTTGTAATAAATTTGGAAGTTGATTTTTGAATATTGAAAATTTTAGAGGCGTCAGCGAAGAGATGGAAAAGTAAAATTTAGCAATGCAAGAGAAAAAAAAATACTAAGAGCATTTAAATTTAGCTGAGAGCATTTCCCCTGTAAAAGAATACAAATAATGGTTACAACATCACTTACCATTTGTAAGTGCATAGGAAAATATAAACACAATAATAAATAAAGAATAAGTATAAATACAATAAGAAATAAATAATAAGAAATAATAAAACTATAGTAATAAATAACAACAAATTCTTTTATCTTATGGAAATTTAGTGTATTTCCATTTCTCTTATCAGAAACATATTTCCAATCAAGTAATGTTTAACACTTTATTTACTTCAAGTAGAATTTTAAGTCCCATTGGCTTAATCAGTTCGTAGGTCATAAAAGTCCTTTAGCAAAAATAGTGATACAGTCCTTAAGTAAAAAGTTCAGCTGCAATAAATATTTTTTACTAAATTTGTTTCGACTACTCTACCTACTAAACTCTTTACATTATGTTTAAATACTATTTGTCATCACAATAGTAGTTTTATTTTAATAAACAAATTCCTAGTAGTTATTCAACTACCTTTTAACATTTGTTTATCAACTACTTTTTTGAGCTCCTTTTGCCATTTTAATTGGGACTCACCATCTTTTAAAACTTCTCCCTTGTTTTAGTAAATATCATAACTTTTCACTTATAAGTTATGTTCTCTTTTTCTTTAATAAATAATGAATCTTTCCATAAATAATATAATACTTTCAATTCATAATCATAATAATAAAAATCTCAACAGTATACTTGAATAATAGCAATAATAATACTTAATAACAATATTATATTCTAAGAAAATATCACAGATTGTTTACTTATTGACACGGAAAATAATGGTTGAGGATAAAAATAATACATAGCAATTAATAATTTTCTTATTTTTTACTTATATAAGAATCCATTGGGGTTTCCCCGCACAGGTTCGAATCCTGTCGACTTTTCTTTTCTCTGTGACATTTTGGCGGTAAGTAGTTGATATTGTCGAAAAAAAAAAAATGAGGGTTTCCATTCCTAAACCACAGGTAGCAACCGAATGGTTTTAAAATAATAAGGAAAAATGAAGAATTAACATAAGGCAGTCGCTTGGAACATTATTCACTTTTTTTCCACACTCTCGATTAAATCTAGGGAAGATGCTCTCTCCTTCCATGGTAAAAAGAATAAAGTCTATTCTTCCTGTCACAATTAGTTTAAAAATACTCCATCTCTTGACAGCCGTCTAGTCTTTAATCCGTTAATATCTAACATCTATCACCCATTACGATACCGTTGCTTCCTCATCCTCATTCTACTCACATAATAAACAGTATTCATCCAACGTTATACTACCTCCATCGAGCAATCACATTGAATATCCAGTTTGCTACGACTGCAATCCACCACGTTCACCTCTACATGCTAAAAACTAAAAAGCTTCTAAACTCACAGCTCCTCTACTATATGCTATATGCTTTATGCCCTTTCCTATATGCCATCTCTCTGGTTCCCGCCATCCGTATTTATACTCTGCTGAAAAGACTGTTCTAGAAAATTCTTATATCCTCGCAACAGCTATCTAAAGCATAAACAAAGGTTAAAATCTGTAGTCGAGATTATGCAAAAATAACCCTTTTTAGGTGCGTTCGTAATTATATAAATACGTAGCACCTATAGTCGTCGTTCAGTCCGTCTGTCTGTCCGTCCGTCTGTCCGTCCGTCTGTCTGTCCGTCCGCATATAACAGAGCAAAAACTACCCGACCGAATGATCTGAAATTTTTAATATATAATTGCTGCAAAATTTTGCCGAGCCATTTCCAATTTTATGAAAATCGGATGTATAGTTTAATTACAGGGACAGTCAAAAGTTTTTCTTTACATTACGGCCAATGGGAAAAATTATTGCAAGTGAATTTTAATGATGTTACAGACTTCCGAATGGTCTGAAATTTTTAATATATAATTGCTGCAAAATTTTGTCGAGCCATTTCCAATTTTATGAAAATCGGATGTATAGTTTAATTACAGGGACACCCAAAAGTTTTCCGTTACATTATGGCCAATGGGAAAAAATTATTGCAAATGCATTTTAATGATTTTACAGCCTTCCGAAGGGTCTGAAATTTTAAATATATAATTGCTGCAAACTTTTGTCGAGCCATTTCAAATTTTATGAAAATCGAATGTATAGTTTAATTACAGGGACAGTCAAAAGTTTTCCGTTGCATTACGGGGAATGGGGAAAATATTATTGTAAGTGCATTTTAATGATGTTACAGACTATGCACTTATGAAGCGCAAAAAAATATACATTCAGTACAATATGGGGTGCAAAAAATAATTATAAAACTAGTTATAGTACGAACGCACCACATTTGCCACGTTTGACGAGCAATTTCCAACTTGTTTCCCTCTTCAGACGATAAAAGAAATGAATTTATGTCTGCGAAGTTTTAATCTTTGAAATATTTTAATTACACCTGGATATTTTAAATAAAAGAATAAATTGAAATAAGTAGGTTTTTTCTTCAAGACAGAATAATATTTTAGCAGTTAAATAAAGATTTAAGGGGAATATGATATACCGGGATTTAATAGCGGAATTTAATAATAAAAGTTTTATTAAAGAAATATAAATAATTGAGCCATTTTTAGATTTACGCAATTTGGAATAAATATGAATTAAGATCTTAGAGATTAATAGACTAGGGTTTTAATTTAATAAGCCGGTATAATATACGGACTATTACTGAAAAAGGAAAATTTACATAAAATACTTTAAACTTGGCGCAAAAATTTAAATTTTGTAATATTAATATATTTTTTTTTTCATCGGTGGCGACACTAAATACTGAAAAAGCAGAATTCCTGTTTTATAGTTTTTATTGTTTGCTTTCTTTATCCAATTTAAACGATATCAAACTGTTTTTTACCTTCCGTACACATACAGTGTAAAGAAAGGGTGGTAATCATCATAATACGCCTATTATAGAAATCTATATATTTAAAAGACCAGGCTGTTTTTTTAGTCATCAGCCCTGAGCTTTCTACTAAACCGATTTTAATAATTATTTTTTAAATGAAAGCTGTTAATTTGTAGATGTGCCCGCATTCGCTATTTTTTTTAAAATAATCCCAGTTTTATATTTTAATTTTAATTTTAAAAGCCCTTTATGAAATTTCTTCACATTCATAGCAATCGGGTTACCTCCATTGTTGAAGAGAGTAGGGAAACATTGGGAATTAGCATATCATTACTGATGCCATTTTCGTATTACAATTAAAAATAACTTTTTTTTAAAACTTTTGAACAGAAAATGACGTCACTATTTAAAAGAACGCATTTTTACTCCTAAAGCTGTTACATTTCAATATTTTTTTTCATACCGCTGATACTGAGATTGAGACGCTCATCTCAGAGTGTTTCAGTAGGTGAAAATGAAATCACAGTAAAAATAAAATGACAATTTTCTTTGATAAAACTAAATATTTTACTACGAATGCGTTTAAAAGTAAATTTTTTGATTTCGCCGGAACTCAGATTAGAACCTTGAGTAAAGAGTGCGAGTGTTTGCATGCGCAAAATTATAACTGGTTATTAATGATCTATTGCACGTTAAAATGTTTTTAATATAGTGAATATGAATATGAAAAGTACGCGTGTAAATTTTGCGAAGGTGAAAAAGACGGTATTTTTAGATTTCATTAAAAACCAGAATTATGATTGTGTCATTGTGGCGCAATTTTTGTCGGTTTTTCATTCCGTAATACCAAAGATCAAAGCCTCAATTGATAACTTCATAATTTATTATCTGAATTAAATATTACAGATTACTTATAGGAATAAAGTTTCATTTTTGAATAATTTGAAAAGTTTAAGTTAAACTTTAGTTATAAATAATATTTGTTTCATGAGTTAGGCCAGTCAATATAATATTAATTATTTATTGTAATTATTCTTTATAATTTCAGTCAAAGAGTTCTTTTATGTATCTTCATTAGTCGACTTCGACGGGTTCCGACTCGTATTAGTTTAAAAATTTTAAAGAGTTAAAGAGGATACAATTTACATTTCGAGGTTCCTTCAATTCGCTTTCGCTACTTTTAAACCTCTTCCGTATGTATACGTGTATATTAGAGTTTCCTCACATTTTTAAGTTTCCAGAGCTTGTTTTAGTGTTTTTTCGATGTTGTCGATATGTATGTATGTGTGGGAATGAATGATCCAAGTGTGAGATCGAAGCAAGCAAAGCAAAGCGCAAGCAAAAAACTTTTTTTTTTTTTTTTTTTACTACGCCTCACTATTAGGTGCTTAAAGCGAATGTTGCACGAGCTATCGGACCCGCTGTAACGAGACACCCTAGGGAGCCAGTTTTTACCGGATGAGGTACAGCAGAAAGACGGAGTCTCGTCGCCGTCTGTAACGACAAAGTCTGCCTTACATTTCGGTCAAAAATTATACCATCCCCAGCAACTTATCTATTAGCGGTGACTCTGTTGTTTGTCCCCTCCTCATCTAATCATTTCCCAAGTTAAGTTTTGCAACGCCTATTTAGCCTCAAAAACATCCATTCTAACTCCAACAAGCATGACGATGTAAATCGTTGGCTGTGCAAAGGCATTTCAACAAAGTTAAATAGTAAAGAATTGGAAAACGCAATAAATTAACGTAGGTCACTGAATAGAGCTGCAACCACGATGTGGAACACCGCCATGCTGCGATCATTGGAATTTCGCCCCATTTCCAGATATCAAAGTCCATTCAGCTAGACACTCAACCCAGCAGGCAGGGACTGGACTAGCGGTCTCGAGTATGGAGTTGTTGAGTCAGCTGCGGGTATAAGGAAAGGGCAGCTGACGTCACTGTTGGTTGAATTACTGTTGGTTCAGCAAGAAAACCTGTCCGTTCTTTATGACTCCTTACCTGTACGCATGAGCTAGGGAAATTTGATTGGTTTACGTTTAACTCGTCTCTGATATGATTGGCCTACGTCGCCAAGACTATTCCTACAATGATGTTTATGGCAAAAATGTAGTTGGTAGATTGGTTGACGGAAGTGTTTGTTTGTAAACATGCCCTTTCCTTATTTTGAAATAAGCACCAAAAGTCGTGAAATATATTTCAATTCTGCTTTCCTGATACCCAATAAACAGTCTCTTTCTGTAGGCATATACGGCATGGCTGTTGTCGTTGCCATTCATAGGTAATGTCCATTGTGAAACTAATTTGTAAAATGTCTTCCTCTGGATCCCACTGCACATGAATTTTCACATATAATTTTTTCTTTTATAGGTGACCGTTTGAAAATTATTTCGACGACGTCTGCAGGATTTGACCATATTGATTTGGCAGAATGCAAGAAAAGGTAATGTTCCTATTTCTTAATTTAAGGCATTGCGTGAAACTGATGATAACCTATTAACTATAATAACAAGACAGATGCTAATTCTGTTTGGATAATAATTCGGCAGAAGCATGACTCCAAACATAAACTGGCATAATGCATAAACTAAACAGATTATAACAGCGTAGCATGGTAATTTTAAAGTTCGTAACAAAATCCAATACTGACAATGGCATCGTAGCTACTAATCGCTCATTTGGAAAGAATGGTTCTTCGGCAACGTAACTGGTGAATTCACCGTTACAACGAAAGATTATTAAATTAAACGTTCTTAATTGATAAGTTATGAAGGGAAAGTTGTAAAAATCAAAGTACAATGAACCTGCTGTACTCTTTATTAGTAAGAGAGGCGCTTGACTTTCATCGAACACCACAGGTTGGAAGGACTTAGGAGGGCGTTTCTATAGTAACGCGTGGTAGGTTTTCCAGTTTCTCACCGTTTTACACGCTGCATTTGAGGATTGTTTCAGCTCCCAGTCCAGGACGATAAGCCATAAGTCTCAAAGCGAAAATGAAGTGGGGAAACGTGAAAAGACGGTAGCAGATGTGATTTCCATGTCAACTAGCGAGGGTGACTGTGGAGGTCAAGCGTCTTTAAAGGAAAAATGAAGTATAGTGCTAAAACGGAATAGCAGACGACCAAAAAATTTCGTTTGAAACATTTTTCAAGTCGGCAAGAAATGAACACCCCATATGTTTTAATAACCAAATTGTTCCAGAAAGATACAGAAATTGCCTTTCGACTTTCAATTATATCTTCTTTCAATTTATGTTTAAAAAAAAACAGGGTATTTTATTTATACTGAAATTCTACCAAATTCTGAAATTTTCAATATGAACACTGAATTTTGGAATCATGTTTGGGATTCGGTAATTGTACCACGCAGGAAGTCATTCGGAGAGGCAGTCATCGACCGTCAGTCACCAGTGAATGACGCGTTCTAAACTGAAATTTCAGTGTCGATCACCGGTGACTGACGTGGCGCTTAACGTGTTAATATTAAGAAAACTACTGCATAGAAAAATATGAAAATCGCATGTATTATAGAGAAATGTTTGATAAACACGCTGATGCAGACTGTTTTTACATCGAATAATTATTTTAAGAGCTATTTAATGCTAAATTTTGTCAAAATCATTCCATTAAAAGTTTTATAGGAGCGAAAACTATGCATAGGAATTTAATCATTTTTAGATCATTTTATACATTAGAAGTTCGCGGTGTGCAGACTGCATTTATTTTTTTAAATTCGATTCATTGTTTGAGGATTTATTTCCATTTTATATTCAAAATTTCAGCATTTCGAGAAATATTTTTTACATCTTTTAGAAAAGGGTATTATTTTAAATCGTTGCCAATTTTTAAAACAGCACAAAGAATAATATTTCCTTCAAATTAGAAATTTATTTACACCTGACTATTATAAGCAGAAAAAAACTTTCGAATTAGAATTAAAAGATTACGTTTTAAAACCAGGAAAATACAGAAAATTAAGTCATAAAAACTATATTTACACGTGAATTTTAAAAGAGAAAGAAAATTGTAAAATAATAAATTTATTAATACGCGTTAAAAGTCGTAAATGGAGGAAATTATGTCATGTACTTGCACGTGAATATTAAAAAGAAAATGAAAACTTTGGTGAAAATTACGTGAAATTAAAAACGATTCATTTAAAATGTCTTATTTAAAAGAATTTTCTTATAGCGCAGTTAAAAATATCGGGAGACAAGGACTCTGTTTACTTAATTAATTTTAAAATAGCTTATTTTCACATTTTTCACTGATCTGATTTAATCAAAGACGAAAGCAGCCCGTTAACAGGAAGATTGCCACATTTTTTTAAATTTCAATTCAGCCTTCCCAAATTTCTTTAAAGCCAATCAAATTAGCGTGCTTTTAGAGTTTGCGGTGTCTGAACGGGGGTTGGTGAGCGTGAGACCCTTAGTGTAACAAAAAACGCTAACTTTAAAATTCTTTAAAATTTTTAAAGAAAATTGAAATTCTCAACTTTTACCCACAAAATAATTTTTCTTCTTGTCAAAATCAGTTTTTCTAAGTATTACGTATAATATGTGTATCTCTCTATTCTAAAAAAAGTAACTAACGCTGTCACGTCGCCGTTTTTGAATTTTTTGTGATCGGGGGTCTTTCTTCGTTAATATTAAGAAAACTACTGCATCGAGAAATATGAAAATCGGTGGTATTATAGAGAAATGTTTGATAAACACGCTGATGCAGACAGTTTTCAAATCGAAAAATTATTTTAAGAGATATTTAATGTTAAAGTTGGTCACAATCGTTCCATTAAAAAAGTTTTATAGGAGCAAAAACTATACATAGGAATTTAATCATTTTTAGATCATTTTATGCATTAGAAGTTCGCTGTGTGCAAGCTGCATTTATTTTTTTAATTGGATGCATTTTTTGAGGATTTGTTTCCTTTTTATATTCAAAATTTCAGCATTTCGAGAAATAATTTTTACATCTTTCAGAAAAGGGTATTATTTTAAATTGTGGCCAATTTTTAAAATAGTACTAAGAATAATATTTCCTTCGAATTAAAAATTTATTTACACGTGATTATTATAAAGAGAAAAAACTTTCAAATTAGAATTAAATGATTACGTTTTAAAAGCAGAAAAATATAGAAAATTAAGTCATAAAAACCATATTTACAAGTGAATTTTAAAAGAGGAAGAAAATTGTAAAATAATAAATTCATTAATATGCGTTAAAAGTCGTAAATGGAGGAAATTACGTCATATTTAAAATGGATGGATAAGCAATAATATTGCCAAACAATTTTAATTTAAAAATATATTTGCGCGAGACAGAGATAATCTTTTAAACTATTGTTGTGAATTCTAAGACAGCGCAAATAATATTTCCTTTCTAACAACAAGAGCATTTTCACGTGAATATTAAAAGAAAATGAAAATTTTGGTGAAAATTACGTCAGATTTAAAACGATTAATTTAAAATGTCTTATTTAAAAGAACTTTCTTATAGTGTTGTTTAAAAATACCGCGAGACAAAGACTCTGTTTATTTAATTAATTTTACATTAGCTTATTTTTAAATTTTTCACCGATCTGATTTAATCAAAGACGAAAACAGCCCGTTAACAGGGAGATCACCACTGTTTTTTTTTTCTTTTTTTTCAAATTGTAATTCAGCCTTCCGAAATTTTTTAAAGCCGACCAAATTAACGTGCTTTTAGAGTTTGCGGTGTCTGAACGAGGGTTTGCGAGCGCAGCTCATAGGGGGCAGAGCCCCCTAGTATAATAAGTAAATGTACTTCAGTAAAAAAATATTCTTCAAAGGGTACCGAGTCCCCTTAAGCATAACTCAAACACTACTTGGCAGAATAATGTGATATTATTTTAGATTCGCATATTTGAAGCTTCTAGTACAGGTATGTCTGACAACAGCAAAGAAAGTTTCATCATAATCAGTGCCATGTTTTGAGATGAAACCTTTGGCATCTAATCATACTTTGCATTTAATTTTTTCTCCATTTCTATATTTTGTTTTATTTAAATCAACAAGACCATATACTTCATTTACTTTTAATTAGTTAATTTCCTCCCTCATATGTTGAAACCATTTCTTTCGGTCTATTTTTGGTAATTTTAAGACAACGTTGAATGTTTTAGGATCTTTTTATTGAGAATGGCAGTCTTCAGCTTTGTAAGAAAATTTGTCAGGATGAATTGCTTTGTTTCCCTGTTTGACATTCTCCTTTGAAAAGTATCTTCAGTTTCTATGAGCTGTTTTCTGATTTTTCATCAGTTTTTATTTCTTCTACAGTATTTTCATCTATTTTCATCTATTTCACAATCATTTTCAAGATTGTCTTCTGAGAAACTGAAATGCATTAAATATGATGTTCTTTCTTCAAGAAACATTCTCAAGCTGAAAAACTGAATTATGAATTCGGAAAAACATTCTCACAGATTATATTTTCAAAAAACTTTACTCTTCTGCTTACTACTATTTTTTTTACATCTATAAAATTGGTGTTCCATGCTTCTTAAATCATAACCAACAAAGATTCCTTCAGTGGCTTCTTTATCAAATTTTTGTCCCTTCTGTTTATCAATCTACACATATAATTTGCATCCGAACATTTTCAGGTGATCCAAATTAGCCTTATGCTCAATCATAATTCATACGGTGCTCAGCTGATTTTTTGAGTATCTGTTTTGTAGATGGGCTGCTGTAGCTGTGGCTTCTGCCCAGAATGTTTATGTAACACAGCATTTATAAACACAGCTTTGCACATTTCAATAAGCGATCGACTTAATCCTTTATGATTAAGGGCTTTTGGACTACGTAATGACAAATTTTCTTTCCTTGATCTCGTGGTATATCTCAACTTTCGCAATGTCATATGCTGGAGCCTAGGAGTTAAATTATCTAATGGTTTAGACATCAAAATAGACGAAAGAGGTTTATGATCTGTTTTTATGTAAACTTCGAGTCCTACAATGAAATCTTGAAACCTTTAATACTCCCACACGATGACCAATGCTTCTTTTTTATCTGTTCGTGCCTCTTCTCTATATCAATGTCCGAGATGCATAGAAAACTGATCGTAAGTGACTATTATCCTTCTAACATATAGAACTTAACCAAGGCCGTAGGACGATGTGTCAGTGATATAAAGGTTTCTTTCTTTCTCAGCAAAGAGGAAATTGCTGGCCAGCAGCAAGATAGGTGCTGGCAATGATGGAGAAGTGCTGGCTGATGGTCTACCACTGCATGACCACTGCTGGACAGCTTCAGTCAACTTTGCTGTTGGAAATCATCAGATAAAATTCTGGTGGGCATCCATTTTATCTCATGTGCTGGCCCACCACTATACTATATGGAAGTGCACGAACTTTTGCAGTATTAGTGCTGGCAACCCTTACGCTAGGTGGCGCTGCGAATATTGAAGACATTGAGTATTTGAACACAAATCTGAAATGAATATCTTAACACAATTTAAGCCGTGAAGCTAATTTATTTTTTAAACTGTAAAAAATATAGCACCACTGCCACCAACAAAATAAATACGTAAATGAAAAAGTAAATAAATTCTTTATTTCAACGCACTTTTTTTTTCTCCTTAAATCTGGTTTTACTAGGTTACAAAGGATTTCGGTTTTCATAATTTACGCAGTTCAGAATCAATAATAAAAAAAAGCGTATAAAATACATAGGATTTCTATACAGTAGAATAATTTCTATACCAGTTTAATGATTGGGAACGTAAATAAAAAAAGAAACAAAATTGCAATAGTGTAATGAGAGCTTGAAAACTACGAGCAGTCGTAACGTACGCTGAAAGCACTGGTTCATGTTCTATCACGAAAACCAAGCAGCCTCGAGCGCGGTCATTACTTGGGAGGGTGACCACATGAACGCCGCTGAAAGTTCAAATATTTCTATAGATATTTCTATAGCTCTTGGTGAAACTAGCTTATAGAAAAAAAGCCATAATTATATAATACTTTGTTAAGTTTATAGAATTCTATAAGAAATTTTTGTAAGGGAAAATGCTGGGCCAGCAAAGGAATAGCAGTGGAATAGGTGCTAGCACTGCAGGAAAAATGCTGGATTGAAGTAATGTGATGGCATACCAATGCTGGCCTGCTGTTGGCCATCACTGATGGGCCAGCTGCATTCGGCTCGGACACTTTTCGGCAGGTTTAAGTAATGGCACCCTTGCACTTTACCGCTGATGGCACTGCTGGCTGCCATCTTTTTTCCAGCTGATGGCCCGCTGTTTCTTTCTTTGCTGAGTTGGATGATACAATGCTATTTCAGGAGCATGAAATGTTTCTATTTAATTTCCTCAAATGCCATCATTTGAGATTTTTCCCAAATCCATTCTACGTTATCCTTTAACAACTCATAAAGAAGCCTTTCAACACCAGAAATATTATGAACAAATTTATTTTGAAATGCAGCCATTTCTAAAATTGTTTTAATTCAGTCACATTCTTAGGTGTTGGGATTCTAGAAATAGCTTTTGTTTTCGGATCAGGTTTTATTCCGTTTACAGAAACTACGTGTTCAAGAAAATGTGTGATTTTTTTTCCAAACTGGCATTTTTCAGCCTTTAACCCTTTCAGGGGCAAGTAATTGTGTTTCTGTAATGTATAATTCACACCATAATTTTCGAAATTTTTTATTTGGAAATAAGAAAATGCAACTTTACAGCTTTTTTCACCAAAGTTATAAAATTACGATTTTATACAGCATTTCTGGTACGAATCTTGATTAAAATTAAGTGAGATAAAATATTCATTCAAAACTGATAAATCAACAAAAATTCTTGTATCACCTGATTTTTTTTTTTTTTTTTTTTTTTTTTTTTTTTGGAACTCCCATAAGCGCGCATGATTGTATGGTTACGTCCACTTGTTCAATAATTCCACTTTTTGTCACTTTATTTAATATTTTTTCAATTTACCTCATAAAGCTAATGGAAAAAAATATCATAAAGCCTTGCATTATTCCTTAATTTTATTTGATATGGCTTCTCGACCTTTCCAGTTTCAGTAATTTTTTAACCGGATCCAGTTTTGATTTCAATTTAAATATTCTTTGGATGAGATTCAAAATCTCACTAGCTGTACAGCTTAACAATGGGTTTTATAAATTACTAGAAAGATAGCCCGTCAAAAATGACGGAAAATGAGATAGAAAAACATACATATACAACAGATGTGTAAGAATATGAGTTTTTCTCACTTGTTCCGCAGTGGTAGATGAAAATAACATATTTTTAAAACGAAACACATTTATGAAAAACTACGTATAGTAGAAGACCACAAATCCGCACGCAAGCTTGCTTCCAAGTGTTGTGCGGATTTGAGGCTTTTGGGGAATACAGGTCATGTCTATTCAATCTTTGCTTACATTTTTTAAAATTAATATTTTGAACAATTTAGATTGTTAATTCTTAAAAATAAATTAATTACACGCTTAAACATATAAGTAAGGTAAAAACTATTTTTAAAATAATAATTTTTTAGTTTTAAAATTTGGTTTTTGTTGTTATATTTTATTTTACAGTCTACAAATTGTAATAAGTTTTTGGTAAGTTACAAAAAATACAACGCCGTCTAGTGGCGGTTCTTTTATTAGAAGCATCGGGATGAAAAAGTAAAAACGTACATTTTCGTATATTACACTTTAAATTCTGAGCCATATATTTTGAAAAAAACCTTAAATGCGCGGAGTTTAAATTAAATTGCGGTGAGATCGATTATGAAAGATTAATGGCTTTCAATGATAAATTCGCCAAATTAGCCAGCTATCACCAAGTTGGCTTCCTATATGGCAACTTATTTTTTTGATGTCGCCAAATTTGTCGAAATACCGCCAAATTTGGCGATATTTTGCCATGTAGTTCAAAAATTGGCGCTATTGTGGTAAACCTGTCATTATTACTTTTCAACAATTACTCATTGTTGAAGCTGATACCGATTTCTCAATCAGGATAGGATAACATGGCCGCGATTAATGAGGCGGTCCAACTGGAATTGTGAGGGGCACACAGAGATCTTGGATTTTATATAAATAAATACGCGTCATCGTCATAACTAAAACTTTCCTTCTTTATTTTAACTTGAATTATCTCAGCTCTTTTCGGATTTTTCTCATGTGAACTACAAATAGCTTTACTTGATCCCTTTAACTGCATATTTTTCAATCGCTAATCACAAATATCCTTAGTATCCCTTATCTGAGGTATTTGACCCTGTATCGATCTTAAATTCTGAAGGAGTATTTTCAATCAAAACTATAGCGTTCCAACGATTGTCCGATATTCTTAGTGGATTATTTTTATGTGAAGTATTCATTACGTAACCTAAAAATTCAGAAGAATTCGCTGATTTCATTTATTCAACTTCGTTAACACTGCACCTTTGATTTACACAAACAATTCTATTTCTAATCATTTCTTCCTGAAGAAAAGTACAAAAATCCATACGTTTTCACTAATGTACAGGGTGATTATAATTAAAGTTGCACTTTCAAAAGGCCGTAAAAAAAGAACCACTGGTCAGAATGACCTGATATTTCAGCTGAGAAAACGTGAAGCGATGGGAATTTGCTTTATGAAAGAAAAAAAGTTCAAAAGTTGACAGATAGATGGCGCTGTACTCTTCATAAGATTCTAATTAAAAGACGTGAGCTGTGCACCGCACATTACACTTTCGATAAAAAGGCTGGGAACATGCAGTTCCTGTTATTCTGAGTCTGAAAATAATAACAGGAATCCTGTTATTCTGCGTCTCTATCATTGAAGGATCGGGCTCTGCTTGTAAAGCTTTTTTACAAAAACGGCGACTGTGCGGTAATTGCATGGAAGAAATTCCGGACATTAAAGGGTTTAAGAAGCGGCTCTGGCCCGATGACTACATAATGTGGCAGAGGAAGGAAAGCAATTACTTTGACGTCAGTGGAGGATGTGGCTACAGCATTGCAGGAAGTGTTAAGCAGTGCTTTGGGAACGTGCAGTGCACGGGGAATTTCCCGAACATTAGACATGCCTGTCAGTGAGGTTCGTACAATTTTGCGAAAGAACCTGCTATTCTATCTATACAAAATTACGCATTTTCGGGGGTTGCTTCCTGCTGACCAGCCAAAACGAAAAGCTTTCGCCCTGAAATTTCTTGCTCGAATAGAAGTTTGCATAGAACATTTTGCGGACATACGAAGCCCATTTCCATCTCTAAGGTTCTGTCAATACTCAAAATTGCAGAATATGGGCGTAGAGTAAGAATCCATAAGTATAGTAAGAATCAGTTCCAAATGCCACCATTGCCTCTTCATGAGTTTACAGCAATATTTATCCTTGACCCTTTCTTTTTCGAGGAGATTGGTCCTTCGGGTCCTATCACCTGTACAGACAATGGGACACTGGTTGTGACTGTTTTGCGCAACTAGCTCTTTCCAGCACTGCAGTAGCACATATGTGTGAATAGCACACTTTTTATGCAAGATGGTACCCCTCCGCAAATTGCAACATCAGTGAAGCAGCTGTTGAATCTGCATTTTGGATATGACAGAATTATCAGTCGCCATTTTCCAACAGCCTGGCCGCCACGATCACCTGACCTGAACCACTGCGACTTCTGGTTGTGGCTTTACCTGAAACATGTTGTGTACAGGGGTCCAGTTGCGAATTTAGGTGAATTGAAAACATGCATTACGCAACACATTCACAATATCATCCCTGAAACACTCCAATCTGTTGTGGAGCATGCGGTTTTGCGCTTTCAGCCCTTAGGAGAAAACGGTGGACAGCATATTGAACATTTCT
This sequence comes from Maratus speciosus, assembly GCA_963932465.1. Lineage (NCBI taxonomy): Eukaryota > Metazoa > Arthropoda > Arachnida > Araneae > Salticidae > Maratus > Maratus speciosus. Next base: position 357,679,014 of record OZ010800.1, on the reverse strand, counting down.
TAAGCAAGTCGTAGCCGACTTCTTTTTCTTGATGTTTTCATCAATTTTTGCTTCTTCTTCGGTTTTTGGAATAAGGACAATTAAAAAACTAATTAGTTTTTGCTGTTTCAACGGTTTTTGGCCTAGGAACAATTAAAAACAGAATTTATCCTATCCGCTGTGGCACCACCTTGTCGTGGTGGTTAAGCTTTGAACGAAGAGTGTCACAACGGCATGTCACGTCTTTTAATTATCATCTTATGACGAGTACAGCGCCAACTATCGGTGATCTTTTGAACTTTTTTTTTCACAAAACAAATTCCCATTGCTTCACGTATACTTAGCTGAAATATCAGGTCAGTAGATCTCTTTTTACGGTCTTTTGAAAGTGCAACTTTATTTATAATCATCCTGTATATAATGATAGGATAAAATTTTCAACTGAATTGCCTTCGTCTTATGTTCTCGTGTAGAATGTATATCTTTCGTATAGGGGAGACCGGGGGGAAATGCGCCACCCGGCGTTATGCCGCCACTCCGCCTAATTTAAAAAACAACAATTGTTTGGGATAGTAAATGCGCCTGCACTATAGCGGCAAACAATATAAACAGTGCCTAGAGTGAAAGTGATTTTGCTGCAAGTTGTTTCGTTTGTTCTGGTGAAAAATTTAGTTTTCATCTAGTCGCATCTTATTTCGGAGCTCTAAATGAATAGAGGTAAGCACCTTTTATTGTAACATTAGATATTCAAGATATTACCCGTAACCTGCATGCATTCGCCAACATTTTGATGCAATGTGTTGAACAAGTTCGGTTATTCTTTCGGCTTTGCTTGGGGATTTCCGCCATATTGTCCTCTCGGGGTTATGACGCCACCGTCACTCGGGGTAATGCCGCCACCATGCCCAAGATGGCAAAATGCAAAAAAGGAAAAGCCACTCTACAATGCTAATGAGAAGTCCGATGAAGAAATAGAAAAATCAGCCATACTATAAATCAAAAATAAACGAGCAGAGCTAAAAGCTGCATCAAAACTTTTAGGTATGAATCCATCAAAAAGACCAAAAACAGTTATAAAAAAGGATAAAATGTTGACGAGAAAAAAAAAGCGAGGGTGCAGCTAAGAAGAGGAAGCTTTCAAAGAATTTCGTCGTCTTCTGATGATGCTAACGATGATCAAACTATTTGTGAAAACAACGAAGATGATGATACGTTTGACATTCGTTCAAAAGGCATTGAGTGGTGTATTATTTGTGAGGAATATGGTTAAAATGAACATTGGTTTAGATACAAATCGTGTGAGGAATAGGCTTCTGAATGTAGTGAAGCTGATTCAGCAGAGAATTATATTTGTGACTTTTTCTATTTGAGTGAAATTGTAAGCTTAACATATTAATAAATCTAGCTTAAGGAACATTGCAATTATTCATTATTCTGCTAAATTACATTACTTTCAATATTTTCAGTGGGTTATGTGTTTCCTAGTATCCATTTGATGTATGTATCAGATCATGAAAGAGTGGCGTCATTACTCTGATGTAGTGGTGGAATTACCTGAGTATCCTGGGTAATCCCGCCACTGTGCAGAGGTTGAAAGAATTTTTTTTTTTATGATTGCTTATGTTACAATTATAATTACGGTTAAATTTATACAGATACTAATGATCATGATTCAGTTTTAGAATTTTTACTGTTCAAAAATAAACATTTTTTAGAGGTGAAAAAATTTAAATTCCCTTAATGTGGTGGCATTCCCCTGGTCTACCCTATAATATTTCGTATGTACCCATTACAGGAAGGAATAAAATATGCTTCAAATTTATTCTTTGCATCATCATAATCTTTTATGTAATTTTCACTTAAATTAAAAGATGACAGGAACAGGATTTCTTCAGACTGAGAATCCATTAAATAAACTAAAGAGCCTGTTCTTCCGATGGTTTTGATTTCACACCTGATGCAGATATAGAACGTTCGAAACGAACAATTCATTTTTGCCAATCATCTGGCCGAAAGGAAAATTGTTCAGGCACAGGAACTTGGCACATTTTTTTGTGCGAAGACAGTTAAACTTCTTTATTATAAAGAAATATCTCAAGTGCGCGATATCTTACAGCACAGTTACAGGCTCAGACCACATAACCACAAAACCAAACGTTAGCCTCCAATCAAGAGTTCCCGATAAGTCTCTTTTTCAGCTGTTGCCAGATACATTACATCAGAGCTTCCAATGTTGTTCGTTAAAGTTCTAATTTAAATAACCTGTTTCTAAAGCGTTCTAAATAAAAGGTTTTTTAGATGTTCTCAGGACTGTACAGAGAACACCGTCTCTCTAACTGTCTCTAATTTAGGGGCTGCTCAAAATATGGCGCTTCACGTAAACCGACTTGTTGTGCAACAATATGTTTCATTTAAGATATATCATACTTTTCTTGTAATTATATCATAGTGCATGCTTTTTAATTTCTATTCTTTCTCATATTTCTTCTCTCTTTACAGAAATATTCTCGTAAGTCACACACCTCACGTGAATGCGAATGCCGTAGCCGAATGGACAGTGACGCTGATGCTTTGTGCAGGAAGAAGATTCGTAGAGGCAGCTGCAGCTGCCAAAAAGTGGGTGATTAAAACAACAATATCATCATGACTAAATAAAAAATATATACATTTTTTAAATAATCCTTTTATGAGCATTCAATGTTTATCTTAAAAGTCATGCTTAATTTCATGACTACAATTGATGTTGTGCTGTTACAATAGTGAATTTTGTGTGGGTCCCGATTATGAAAAATTCAATGTTTTTATGATTGGTAGAAAGCGCGAACTAGTGAATTTATTTAAAATATATATAATTTTTTCTTTCTCTGTGAGAAATGAGACGAGAAAAATTGTTGCTACATAATTTCTTCAAATTTTTAACTATAAATTTTGTCCCTTACATCCAGATACGTATTGTGGATTAAAGGTTTTGCAGATTATAGATTACTTCATCAGTGTCAATTATTAATGTCCTACTCATCACTGATTGATAGAAAAAAGAAATTCGTGGAATTCCTCAACTGTGCCATTATGGAAAATTCATTACTTTTTTATAGTTTTCGGAAATCCCGAACTAGATTTTTTTTAATGTTTCTTTCTGAGATTTGGCAACAGAAAAAAAAAGCTCTTTTACATTACTGCAAATATTACAGTATTCTAAAAAACAAATCTTATTGTCGAGTCACGTAATAATAGATTAAAAAATAATTTTTGCTCAGCTGCTTTTTAAGATCATTTTCATCAGGAAAGAAAAAAAAATATTTAAACTATCTGTTGATGATTTCTAAATTGTTTTCTCAACTTATAATCGTAATTTAATTAATATCAATCTATTAACTGATAATTAATTTTTGCAAATATGAAAACATTGTATTGTCTTGGGAACTCAAAACCCTGCACAGTTTCTAGAATACCAGTAAATCAGGAAGTGGGTGATAAATGAATTTGCAAACTTCTATCTTTACATACATAAACCAAGTTAAATAAGAGCGTGTAAAAACATTTTAAGCAAAATGATTTATTGAATGATTGGTGTTCCTGTCTCTTACAAATCGAAAAACTTCTATTCTCGTTTGACGACTGAAGTGAAACCGCATAGAACGCTGTTAGTAGTATACTTGGAAGTGTGACCGCCTGGAAACACCGCCCTGGTATCTTCAAGTCCTTCGCTGCCGAATAATTAAAATGTTGAGTTAATAGCTGAAGGGCTGGGATTCGACACTCGCCTGTTGAATGGCTACCAAGTTCATACCGCGTACTAGAACAACAACAAAAAATAATAATAATAAAGAGAACACCCCATACATTTAAATCCCCAAATTGTCTCTGAGGAAAATAAAATACCCATTCTACTGGGAGTCAACTCTTTTTTTCATATTATGCTGGGGAAAAAAAAAAAAATCCCTGCCGGCTCGGGCCTACAGGCGGAGGTAGATTTCGAAGTTAAGTACTAAATTCACCAACAAAACTTAAATCAAGATTAAAGATAAACCCAGTTCCTTCGCTAAGAATGAGCTCTAGGGAGCTAAACATTTTATGAAAATTCTAATATACACACACGCATGTATATGGAATAGGTTTAAAAATGGCTAAATCAAATTCAGAGAACCTCAAAGTGTTAAAATATGTTAATATTTCCATACTCGGGTTTTTATCATGTTTTAATACGTTTCTTCAAACTCAATGACGTTACATATTCACCTGCTGTGGTCCATTATATTTTCAATATGACGCAATATATATATTTTTTTTTAATTCGTCAAACTATTTATTTCATTTTGAATTTTCATGCAGAAATCTTGCTCTAGAAAACTTATGACATAATATTCAATTTGTTTTCAATTCGTCAAACTATTTATTTCATTTTGAATTTCCATGCAGAAATCTTGCTCTAGAAAACTTATAACGTAATATTCAATTTGTTTTCAATTCGTCAAACTGTTTATCTAATTTAATTTTTCACGTGAAAACATTGCATTAGAAAAGCAATTGTTGTGGTGAGAATTTTATTGCTTTTTTTTTAATTGTTGGCAACAGCTATAACGAAAAATATTTATTTTTTCCTGCCATTGCTGTGTAAAAGCTGGTTTTATCAAAATCATGTTAAAACGGTATTCAAAATTTTAAACCTTCCCCATTCCCATTCCCTTGGACCGATTTTGCTCATTTTCAATCCCCGCCGAGAAATTAGCCATCTTAAAGTTGTTGGCGAGTTTGAAGACGTTCCGTGCATAATTGCGATTTTTATCGTGCGGACAAAATTTAGTACATACATACATACATATATATATATATATATATATACATATATAAACTTTTTAGGTGGGGGTGGTTTTGGGTTCCTGGGGTCCTGTAATGAAAAGTTATGAAGGAATTTTTCAAAAGTCGCACCATGGTAACGACTGAAATAGGTAGTATTTCTTACGAAATCTACCTAAAAACACTTTGGAGATCACCTTCATAGTAAAATTGCACCAAAGCCAGAAAGTTTCAGTACGAAATTTTGATATCATATTTGTGTTCTTCGGTAAATTTTACTTATGAGTTATCATTCGGTGAAGTTAGAAATTATGTATATATTTAAGCTTTTGAATTCTAACGTTAAATCGATTCACTGATAAACAAAAATTGATTTTTTTTTTTTATTTAAAGCTAATATTCCAATTATATACACTCTTGAGTAAACAAAAATGATATTAAACATTTTTACTTTGTTCTTTTTTTTAAACAAAGGATATGTATTTACACGTTATTACGATATATCACAATTTAAGCTTTAGGAGATCGTACAATAATGCATAATAATAATACATGTTAAATTTACCAGCAGTATACTTGTACATTCTTTATACATATTTTCCACACATCTTACGCAGCTGAACACAACTTGAGTGTAGTAATTTGAGTACATTAGTACCTATTTTTGCGTTTATATTTACGTTCAGTATCTTCTCTCTTGATGAACCAACAGTAATCGGCAAGCATTGCTGCATTCCATTGCGACCGATAACGAGACTCCATAGCAGAAATTTGTTGGTGAAACCGTTCACCATGCTCGTCGCTAATTGTTCCCATATTATCTGGGAAAAAGACAATATGAGAGTGCAAGAAATGAAGCTTCAATGACATGTGACAATTTAGCTTTTTAAAATTGTTTACTATATTTTGAACTATACACATGTAATTTGTAGGTTTGTTATCCTCTAAGAAATTATGCACAACGTCCTTGGAGGAAAGCCATCAAACTTCAGATTCAGGTGTACCTTGATAAATATAGAGGCTGGTTATGTTTTGGTGTAAATCGCCAAGCAGGTGACGCTGTTATGCTGAATTTTTCATGATTTCCGCAATAACTCTATCTCAAGAACGAATGCACGAATTTTCATCAAACTTCAGATTCAGTTAGACGTTGACACATGTTGTTCCTGATAAGGTTTTGGTGTTAATCTCCCAATAGATGGCGCTGCTGTGCGCATTTTTCCCGATTTCCGCTATCTCAAAAACTAATGCACGGAGTTTCATTAAGCTTCAGATTTAGTCATATCTTTAGAATCCTCATGATGGGCATACATTAGAGATCTGCACGGGCCGGCCCGGCCCGCGGGCCGATTTTCATTCACGGACCCGGGCCTAATTTTTTAATTTTTCTGTACAGAGCCGGGCCTGGTTTCAGTCCTAGTCTTCACGGCCCTAAATTTTCATTCCTAGTTTTGAACCAGCCCGTATGAAAATCATTGTCTCAGCGTGGCCTGGTCCATTAAGATATCAGTTAAATTAGGCCTGGCCCAAAAATTTTTGCAAAAAAGGCATACATTTTTGAATCGCCATTATTCTACACTTAAACATTAAAATTTATTATTTTTAAAGAATAGTAGATTTCTACGCATATTAAAATATAGCTAAATTAAAATATAGTAAAATGTGCGAAAAGGAACCTGCCTAGGACGGAACCCTGTTTTAAACTGAAAAACGTGTTGATCCATGCAAAAGTAATATACTAATAAGTAAGAAAAGAATATATAATGCATTTACACTTGCTAAGAAGGGAACTTGTCTATAACGCATTTTTTTTTCTTTTCTATGCAATTCCGCCTTAGAAGATTTTACTGCATAGCATTTTTCAGATATTTTTAACACTTCAATACATGGAATATGGATTAACACTATTAATGATAACTGAAACATTTACATAGAAGAAGTAGAGATTCATTAAAAAAATAAATATCGCAGCCTGCGGCACTTCTATAAAAATAAAGATTATAAACATGAAAAAAAAAAGTTAAGATAAATATTTTTGGTCAGAACTCCTCGTACGAGACAAATTTTTAACCAATCCGACGTAAAAATCAATGTTTTGTAGAAATTCACTCGAGCCGAGATTTTAACTTTTTTCCGGGCTCGGGCCGAACTTTTAATTTTTGCATCGGGCCGGGCTTGGGCCTGGAAATGTCGGCCCGTGCAGGCCTCTAGCATACATTGCCATTTAATGTTGGCACTCTGATAGTGAATCTTGTAGTATTAACATGTACGAGATAGAAGAAAGTTTTGGGATTGGCACATCCGACTAGTTTTTTCGTCTGCTGTATTTGTTATTTTAAAATTTTCTAAATTTCTACTGCCACACGCTGAAATCCCCCCTCCCCCTTCCCAGCCATTTGAATGTTTAAAACTTGTATTTACAAAAATGAAACCCTTTATTAAAAATTGCGTATTATAACTTACTAGTTTGTTTAATTTGTAAGTCCTTACATTTTTTTTGTCCTTAAAAGTCCTTGATTGTTATTTAAAGGAATGTGTATGAACCCTGTATTACTCTATCTATATATATCTATTTCTGGTTTCTCCTTCCCCTGTTAAGAGTTAAAATAGTCCTGATTAGAATTGGTGCTGATTATGTTTTCGTATAAATCGCCCAACAGGTGGCGCTGCTGTGCTGCATTTTTCACATAGACGAAACACATCTTATTGGCGCCTTAGATGTATTATAAGTAGCAGATATTTGTTCCCTTTCAGGGTCATTAGACTGTAGAAACAAAGTACTTTAAAATTCAATAAAATAACGTAATGAGATATATTTAAACACAGATATCTCTGAAACGGAAACCAACTTTACTTTTGTGAATATTTCCTAAATTCCCAATGGTAGGGTTACTTAAATCTGTTAAAAATCTTCCAAGAAAAAATTTCTTGTTTATCAGTGATTGATAGTTGCAAAAGAAAATTTCAATGCGTAACAATATTTAAGCATAACTCAAAAACTACTTGACAGAATGAGCTGTAATTTTGGATTCGCATATTTGAAGCTTCTACAAATCGATTTCATTGTTAAAAATTTCATTGGCTACAGTTGATATTATTTTCGAAAATCAATTTGAAAATACGTATATTTTCGGAAAAAATATGAATTGTGACTTACGATTTTTTTAAACAGATATCGATTTCTAAAATCTTTACGTATGCAGGGCTGCCACAGGGAACTATTTTTTAATTCTATCTTGTACCATTTTTATGAAACAGAAATTTTTCCCACACGCTTTGACAACATCTCCAAGAGAAATATATCACAAAATTTATTTTCTTAAAATAGTGGTGCGAATAGAATATGAAAATAGTCGCCTGTATCAGCCCTGAATATGCAAAACCAAAATTACAGCTCATTCCGTCAGTAGTTCTAGAATTTAATGTCCTTTAAAAACTATCGTATTAGAATGAGTTTTGCAACAATTAAAAAGGAATTTAACGTAACAAACCTTCATAATTTCTGAACTGCTTGACCGAATAACTTCCTATTTCGTATCCGAAGGTAATTTTTACAAAATATATACGAGTGATTCAAAACTCAACATACAGACAATTAAAAAGGATACTCATGGCTGGAGTAGCACAGTTGAGGCCTATTCCAACAGAGCGAAAAATGTCCAGACCAGGGATCGAACCAGGATACCTTGGCTTACCGTGCGAATGCTTTACCTATTCGGTCATTGGTACGGTAAGCCAAGGTATCCACGTTCAATCCCTGGTCTGGTCATTTTTCGCTCTAGACCACAACTGTGGTACTCCAGCCATGAGTATGATTTATCCACTTAAAAAAAAATTCCTTCTCTTCATTGTGAATTAAAAAGTAATTTAAAAAAATAAACCTCCATAATTCCTGAACTGCTTGACTGAATAACTTCCTATTTGGTATCCGAAGGTAAATTTGACAAAATATATACGAGTGATTCAAAACTCAACGTGCAAACTTTTAGAGGAAGTAGAAGACAAAACAGAATCACATAGGAATATATGACCGAAAACCCCAACCTGATCAGCTGGAGGATAAACGAAGATCCAGAAATGACAAGACAATCATGGGTGGGAAATCTTTTTATTTAGGGATACTTTACACTAGGATAGTACATCTACACGTTAAGTTTCACAACAAGTGTTCTAAGTTTTTACCATCCACAGTTATGGACACTTCACAACGGCGACGCATTGATTGTCGGACCCTTTCAAAAATATCCCACATTTCGTGGACGTTTGCAGCTGCGACGAAGATTCTTGAAACGAAATCGGTGTGTCAGGGTCAACGGTGGTCTGGTCTCGTAGAACATGGCTTTCAGGATCCCCCATAAGAAGATATCCAGGCTAGATAAATCGGGGGATATGGGATGGATTCACCACGTCCAGTCTACCGAGGCGCAAATGTTCTGATTAAGTAATCACGTACGGTACAGGAAAAAGGAGCTGGAGCCCCATCGTGCTGGAACCACATTGCACGCCGAACAGACACAAGAACAATGTCGAGTAATTCCGACATTACATCCTGCAGAAAAATGCAATATTTCCTGCCATCAAATCGGGGTGGTCGGAGGTATTGCCCGATTAAATAATAACCAATAATACCGCCCATACATTCTCTGAGAATAGTTATTGGGCAGCATGAGGTTGCATACTTCGTAGGTTGTCATGGCTACACACATGAACATTGTGTTGATTAAACATCATTTTCCCTAATTGTGTTGATTAAAGTAATTTTCTCTCTCGCGAGAGAAAATTACTTCATCCGTAAGCAGAGTGAAGGTTGGAAACGCCGGGTTCATGTTGCATTTGTCCAAGTACCTACGCGCGAATTCCACGATATGGATGTAAATGCTCCCTCTGTAATGTGCACCGTATACTGGATTGAGATGCTGCAATATCACGGGCAATGGTTCGTGTGCTGCACATGCATGCAGAATAAATGTTATGGAAAGTTATCTCGCTGGGAGTTTGGAAGGTAGGAGAGGATCGGGAGCCGGGGTTCCGAACTAAGTGTAACGACCAAATTTGTGAGGAGCAATTCCTTCCACACTTTAGGGCTTTCCCCGACACAACGTTCGTTCTGGCGATTCAAAGCAAAAAGCAACTCTGTCGCTTCATTATACTCAATATATCTTTGGAGACCAAAAAATTTATCATCCATATTTCGGATTTAAACATGAGTTAGAAGGAGGTACGAGTCTAAATATAAGAGAGATTAGTATAATTTTATTTCTGATTTATTTTTTTATATTTAGATAGCTTAGAGTATAATGTTGTGAATGAATGAATATATTCTACAGGGTGAGCATACAGTTTTCCTCTGATTTTGTAATCAGAGAATTGTAGTACATGAAAAATTATATAATCAGACATGTATGGCTTTGGGAAATAATAACTGCATTAATTGATTTTCTTTGAACATGAATTACTTTTGTGCTTTAACGTTTACTAAATGTGCTTTCGCTTTGTAGTTCGGAAAACGCGAAATCGCTGTTCCAATTTTCGCCAAGTATTTCTGAACATTTCGTCTGCAGCACTACTTTCATAGGACTCTAAAAAGGACAGAGATACTTTGCCTCACCAGTTCGTGATGTCAAAATTTTTAAGGTCTGAGTTACACAGAACAGAAAAGCAAATACTGAATCACACGTTGCAGAGAAATTGTTGAAGAACACTTAGCGAAAACTAGCATACCTACTTGGAATTTTCTGATTTACGAAACGAATGCACATTGAAGTTTATTATGGTAATAGGGGTTCATAAAATAGACAATTACTACATCTATTATTTTCAAAACTCATGTATATTTATGGTCTATTTAAAATTAAGAGAGAAAACAAGTCAATAAAAGCGCGTGAAAATTGGTAGTTTTTATTAGTGCTCCCTATTAAACGTTTATACGAGTATACGTATAATACGTATTATACGGGGTACGGATTTCAGATGCGTATAATATGACTACGGCGGTTATACGTATTATGCAAAACAACATATACGGTACATCGTATATACGGATCTTATCCAAGCGGTTAAACGTCTAAACGTATTTCGTTCAAGGCATGAAAATTGATGTTTTAATGCTTATCTGCGGATGAGAGACATTGCGAAATATTTGCGTCCTGCATTCTCGTGGTTTACCGGGGCCATCGCGATTCTTTGTTCAAAGAAACACGATGGGGCATGGGGTTTACCTACCTTCTGGTTGTTGTGCAGGCGGCACTTAAAAAAATCTGAATACTTTTCCTCAGTTTACATTTTGGTTGTTTTACCTAAAAACTAAACTATTAATTATGAAATGTTTTACTATTGGTATACTATCGCAGATATGTAGCACGGCCCCTAGCTCCTTTTGATTTATGGCATGGACACTTCGCGCGAAACATTACTTTTCAGTGCGGCCACAGAACAGACTTAAATTTACTTTATATTTTAAAGTGATATTGATCAATTGGGCTGCTGGAAAGTTTTGAAATCATACTTCTATTGTATATAAAAATATTGTTTTCTAAATTTAAGATATTTTGAAAATATGTTTTACTCTAAAAAAGAAAAGAAAAGGCAAGTCATTTTAAGCATGTGCAATTGCGTTCTAAAACTTGCCAGTCGATTATTTGCCAGTCTATTACAAGTAATCGAAATTTATAGGTACTTTATACAAAAATGATTTTTGTCAATATCAACAAATCTTAAACGTAATGCCCTAACATTTTGTATAAAAAACACCACGAGTGTCATAATTAAAAAAAAATAGATTTTCATTATACATTAACAGAGTAGAAAACATTAGCTCCGTGGAAAGAATAACATTTGCACCCGGATGCAATCTTGAGTGTAACACACACGAATAAAGAAATTGTAAAAGATTAAAAAGAAAAAACCATACTTAACAAGGATTCACAATAAATCTGAAACATTTATACTCTCATTGTTTGCTCAAAAAGGGTTCCATTATGCTAGTTACTTACAATGAATACAATCTGTATACACTATATAATGAAATATAAAAATAACGGGGTATCTGATCTCAATACTGAGATGAAATTAGAAGAAACATAAATTAAGTAAAATATTTATTGCGAAAATAACAAGATCTTATGTATGAAACATAATATGCAGATTGCTACGGTAACGCCACCGATTTCCAGCTTATTCTCCATTCAGTGACGTAAGACTGATGAGGTCCATTGTAAAAGTAAATATGATATTTGAAATATACGTATACTTTAAATATACGTATGCTTAAATATACGTTTAACCGATGTACCATTAAACGTATACGGATACGTTTAAACGTATATTTTAAGGTATTCGTATTTCATTGAAACGTATTATACGTATAAACGTATATCGTTTAAACGTATAACTGAAATGCGTATCGCATCGAGAGCACTAGTTTTTATAATATCACTGTTTCCGAATAGTAATATTTACCTTACTAAATCGCAGAATTCTGCGGGTAAATAATGCAAAAATTCCTATTCGAAAATAGTGGTATTTCAAATCTGCAACCCTAGGCACCTTTTTTTGACCACATAGTCAAGTCATTCACCGTCAAGTTCGATTACATTTTCTTCTTGGTCTGTTGCTGGCCTTTGGAACGTACTTTTATATTGTCATTGACCAATGTAGTTTTCATAATAAATGAAAATTTTGTATCGTAACGGATAAATAATTCTATGTAATTTTTGTCTGCACATGTGGACCTTTCTTCAAGGGTACGTTTGCGACAAAAATGCTCATTTCGAATAAAAGTGGGCTTACGTAAGTGTTTTAAATGACCATTTCAATTATAATTGAAAGAAAAAGTGCTTTCATTTATTACAGTACTTTAAATATACGTATGCTTAAATATACGTTTAACCGATGTACCATTAAACGTATACGGATACGTTTAAACGTATATTTTAAGGTATTCGTATTTCATTGAAACGTATTATACGTATAAACGTATATCGTTTAAAGGTATAACTGAAATGCGTATCGCATCGAGAGCACTAGTTTTTATAATATCACTGTTTCCGAATAGTAATATTTACCTTACTAAATCGCAGAATTCTGCGGGTAAATAATGCAAAAATTCCTATTCGAAAATAGTGGTATTTCAAATCTGCAACCCTTGGCACCTTTTGTATGCCAACCGCCTATTCCAATAACGTTTTAAAAAGTGCTAAAAAATTGATTCCTATAAACGTCAAACGATGGTAAACGATAAATGTCGATCGCAGCGACATCTGTTAGCTCTGCACCGGAAGGAACGTTTTCTTAATTCAGGCCTTATACAATGTTTACGTTTGAGATGCCAAATGTCGCTGCGATCGACATTTATCTGTCAGCATCGTTTAACATTTATGGGATTCAATTTTTCAGCGCTTTTTGGCTGCCCGATTGCCACATTACATATTTTCTAGATCTAGGCACTATAGTAAATGTCTGACTTATCACAAAACACTCCTAGAAAATTCTGTGGCTATATATATACGTGTGTGAGTGGGTGTGTACTAAGAACATTTCTTCATTTTCATTAAAACTAATATTTACGAACGATACCTATTTTTGCATGAAAGAAAATTACACGGAATAGTAAAAAACAGCTTCCATGTGGTGTTACAGGAAGTATTTTTATTCAAATAACAGACAGCGAACAAAAAAAAAAGTAGTTTTATTTATTTTTCTACATAAGTAAGGATATTGATGTATTTACCATAAGGCTTAGCAAGGTCTAAAATACCCCGTTGATAAAAATGCATGTCGTGGGGAAAATGCTTCACGCCAGTATCTTCACATCTTATTTGGTGCTAAAGTGCCTTCTTCAATGCCGGAAAGAGGTGGAAGTCGCTTGGTACCATGTCAGAAATATAGGTCATGTTATTCCAAGGTACTTGCCTATGGAGGAAGGGACTCCCAACCGAGGATGGCAGTGTCTTTGATCATTGTCGTCGCTGCGTTTGATCTTGGATTGTTGTACAGAAGAAGCACGTTTTATGATAAGAACCAATTATTATATTATTATAACCTATTATGATAAGCCAATCCCTGCGTGTTCAGCCTTGTGATTTCCATGCCCCATACCATACCTGCCGAACCCTGAATGCCTCGCTTATACCATTATTCTGTTAGTACTACGCTATGGCATATGCGCGTTTTAGGTTGTGCAGCACCAATTGATTGAGGGATGACTTTCGTATTCGTATAAAATCAGCTTCTTGTTTGTCCCATTGTTTTAATTTTTCGAAAAAGAAATAAAGAAAAATTTACCTTCTACTTACACTCGTAAATGTTTACTCGTTTACATTTATAAAGACTTCAAGAGCGTAAGAAAATACATCTATGGGTAGAAATTTGTCCCCGGGCACGTGGTTCAAAACCTCTGTTGTACCGGATACGATGATTTATTTATTTGCATTCCATTCATTACAGGGGAGAGTGGGCGACTCATGGCAAATGGGACCCAGAATGGCTATGTGGAATAGGACTGGAAGATTCTGTAGTTGGAATTGTTGGCATGGGCCGAATTGGTAAGTAAGCAAATTAACTAATTTTAAGGTGCTTAATAATGCACTTCAAAGCTATATCACGCATGAAATGTCTCTTAGCGCAAAAATAATTTAGGCATGATTGAATTATGCATTAATTATATTCAAAACTTTGAAAAGTAATGATTAAAGCAGGAAAATTAAATGCCAACTTTTTCATAGTTCGAGGAAATTACCTCAGTTTACTTAACTTTTCTAACCTGCCTCTTATTACTTACCCATCATACGTAGTATAGGGTAAGTCTTGTAATCGTTTTAGAAATCGAAAAAAAAAATTGACGGATTTACACGTTTCAGACACTGGAGATTCGGAAAAACATATTTTTAGAGAGAAAAAAATTGCCGTCCGTCTGTCTGTGTGTGTGTGTGTGTGTTGTGTGTTTGTAAACGCTCTATCTCCAGAACAAATTGAGATAGAGACTTGAAATTTGGTGTGCACTTAGTATGTGATAATGGGAAGAAGCCTATTGAATATCAGTAACCTCGATTATCCGGCACTATTTTTTCGGGCTCTTGAAATATTCGTTCTGATAAAAGATAGATAAAAATTTTCGAAATTGTTTATTTTAAGGCGTGAATATCAAAGACAATAAAAAACCATAAATTTTGCATAAAGGATTAAGTCGATCGGATAATTAGTTGCTGAGATATTTGAACTCCTATTTTTCACATTCTTCGATTTTCCATAACCCTGCATTTAAATCAAATTTCAATTCAAAGATGTATTTTAATTCGAAATAAGACGCTTAATCCGACGCAGTAAATTGTTAGTTAATATGACTATCATTTTTAGTGTTATAAGGATGTTTCTTTTACGCAATTCGGTACTACTCGGTTATCCCGTCGACCAAAAAACTATCGCCAAACTATAGCTAAATGCCGCCAAGTTTATCGCCAAATCTGGTGATAAAAAAAATTCGCCAAAAGTGATGCCAACTTGATGCTATCTTCGGTATTTATCCAAATTCCCATAGACTCCCATTGTAATACAATCAGGGTCCTGTGTCTGTTTTGTTAAAAATATTTAAATATACGTTTAAATTTTATTTTGGAATTGAAATGCATTTTATTAATAGTTTGCACACATGTTTTATTTTCTTATTTTATATTATGCATATTCATGATGGGTAAGTATTACGGTAGCCTCCAACGACTAGTTTTAAATTAGTGTCAGTGTCAGTACGTTTTATCGATTTCCAGTGTTTTACAAGCTTTGTAATTTTCCATTACCGATCAATCAAAATAGTATCGCTAGTATCTAATAATGCCAGATTCTAATTAACGTGTACTGACTTGTCTATCTATCTTATAAAGGACAAACATATCTGTGTGTAACGCATACGTCATTTTGCGAATGGCAACACTTTGAAATTTGAAATAAAATTTTGGTTTTGCAATTTTCTCTAATGCAAATTTTTTAAATTCTAAACATCGCACATCTATCTTATAAAGGACAAACATATCTGTGCGTAACGCATACGTCATTTTCCGAATGGCAACACTTTGAAATTTGAAATAAAATTTTGGTTTTGCAATTTTCTCTAATGCAAATTTTTAAAATTCTAAACATCGCACATCTATCTTATAAAGGACAAACATATCTGTGCGTAACGCATATATCATTTTGCGAATGGCAACACTTTGAAATTTGAAATAAAATTTTGGTTTTGCAATTTTCTCTAATGCAAATTTTTAAAATTCTAAACATCGCACAGTTTAAATTTTTACACCGTCGTATAAAGAAAAAAATGTACTTTTAAATGCAATTTGTTTGAAAGCTCTATCTCAATTTATTTTTAAGATATTAATTTTCTTATAGTTTTTAGTACCAATTTTATAATTGTGGCAACTGAAGAACTCCATTTCTATTGAAGGAAAATTAGTTATGGCTTATTTATTTTTATTGATTATATCTTATTGATGCCATTTTCATATTACAAATAAAAGTAACTTTTTTCTAATTTTTGAACAGAAAATGACGTCAGCCATTAAAAATAAATAAATAAATAAACACTCATTCTTTTTCATAAATCAAAATATTGAAGAAGATATTTCAATATTTTTACATTACGCTGATACTGAGTTTGAGACGCTAGGCAAAAAGATTCAGTGAGTGAAAATGATGTCATATTTAAAACAAAACGATCCTTTTCTTTGATAAAACTAAATATTTACCGATACTGAATGGCCAATACTATGGCAACTAAAGGCAAATTTCTGAATGGTAAGTTTTTGCGGATACTGAGATTAGAACTTAAAGTTTGTGCGAATGTTCACATGAAAAGTTGGATCAGACAAACGTGACGTTAAGTTTGGAAATACATTCATTAATAATGTATTGTGCGTTAAAATACTTTTAATTGCGATTTGAGTGGTGCGTATGTAAATTTTGAGAATGTGAAAATAACGTACAGTTTAGGTTTTATGGGGGGGGATTTTTTTAAAGTGACAGAGGGAAATCCTTTTTACTGATTTCTCATCCCGTAAAACAAACATAAGAGCCTCAATCGATAACTTGAACATAATTACCGATCTTGATTACGTACTCTAATACAGTTTAATTTTTCAATAATTTAAGCACTTGAAGTTTGTGGAAATAATATTTTAGTAATTTTAGGTTAAAAACATTATTTATTTGTTTTAAAAGTTAGACAACCAATGGAAAATGAATTTTTTATTGTAATTATTTTTGTAGGTTTATTATAAATTCGATCTAACAGTCCCATTCTAAACATTTTAATTCGTCGAATTTCGACGGGTTCCAACTCGTACGTTTAAAAGAAGTACCGAAGAAAAATGTTTTCTGTGACGGACAACGCTTTACTTTATGTTTGTCATGAATATCGACGTCACTTTTCGACATCGAATCGTATCGTAATTGCCTAGAATTGTTTCCAATATTTTCATTAATTAAATGAAAGAATTTCAATTCACCATTTATTTCTTATGTCTTGAGGCTTCTGATTGCTTTTATCCTTCGAGTCTAACAATAATAGAGAATGGTGGCAACGATCTCGGGAATCTTTTTTTAGGTGCGTTCGTAATTATATAAATACGTAGCACCTATAGTCGTCGTTCAGTCCGTTCGTCTGTCCGTTTGTCCGTCCGTCTGTCTGTCCGCATGTAACAGAGCAAAAACTACCCAACCGAATGGTCTGAAATTTCAAATATATGATTGTTGCAAAATTTTGTCGAGCCATTTCAAATTTTATGAAAATCGGATGTATAGTTTAATTACAGGGACAGTCAAAAGTTTTTCTTTACATTACAGCCAATGGGAAAAATTATTGCAAGTGCATTTTAATGATATTAGAGCCTTCCGAATGATCTGAAATTTTAAAGATATAACTGTTGCAAAATTTTGTCGAGCCATTTCAAATTTTAGGAAAATCGGATGTATAGTTTAATTACAGGGACAGTCAAAAGTTTTTCTTTACATTACAGCCAATGGGAAAAATTATTGCAAGTGCATTTTAATGATATTACAGCCTTCCGAATGGTCTGAAATTTTAAATATATAATTGTTGCAAAATTTTGTTGAGCTATTTCAAATTTTAGGAAAATCGGATGTATAGTTTAATTACAGGGACAGTCAAAAGTGTTCCGTTACATTACGGGGAATGGGAAAAAATTATTGGAAGTGCATTTTAATGATGTATCAGACTATGCGCTTTATGAAGTGCAAAAAATTATACATTCAGTACAATATGGGGTGCAAAAAATAATTATAAAACTAGTTATAGTACGAACGCACCTCATTTGCCACGTTTGACGAGCAATTTCCAACTTGTTTTTTGTTGTTGTTGTTCTTTTAATGCCAGAGCCATTAATTTCTAAACGTAGCACTATTTCGATTTTTACACCGCTGAAAAGAATGCGCAACTACAATTTGTCTGAAAACGGTATCTCAATTTACTGATCTTTTATCTATACATACTAATATTATAAAGAAAGTAACGTTTGTTTATTTGTTTGAGCGATTGTAGACGGTAATCTCTGGAACTACTGAACTGATTTTAAAATGAATGGTAGCAAAATGATGATAGTCGGCTATAATTTATGTCGCTGCCACTACCCCCAGATTGTTGCAAGAGAAAAAACATTTCTAAAATTGCGATACTGAAGGGGCTAGAAACTTGAATTTTGGCATGGTAGTTACTTATAAGATATAAATGCTCTCTCTAGTACAGTTTAAAAAAAATCGAAATTTAAAAAGGGGTGAAGATGCGCAAAAAGCATAATAAAAACGTTCTAAATTACGATTTCTATGCAATTGTTAAAAATAGAAAATCGAAACATACTACAGTTCAGTTACTGGCCTTTGATTGGTTCTCAGAACAATCATTGTAATTGGCTAGGAAGCTTTTATTACAGTACACTTCAGCATTCATGACTAATTGTGTTTGTATTTTAGACTAAAATAAGTGTAACTTTTTTTGTAATGCAGATATTTTAATTCTGTTTTTTTTTTTCAATAAATTCTACATTAAATTTCCTTGAATTTGATGTATAAACATTTGTATAAACATAAAAATTAATATATTCTATAAGTACACAAAGTTATAAAACATGAAAATTTCAAAAAATGTCCACAATTTTGACCACCACTGTATGTTATCGAGGTTTACTGCGGCATGTTCGCTATTAAAAATGGAGAGTGTAGCATTAATAGTTCTTTTACAGGGACATTCAAAAGAACCTCTTTGGGAAAAAGACGTTTTCGGTGTATTTTAATGATGCTACACTTTTTCAAATATAATGATATTGATATGCATTTCTGAGACGCATTAAACATGTTTTCTATAGAATATGGAGTGCAAAGCATCTGTCATTCATTTACGGAGGTCACACAAAACAATTTATTTACATAATGGTCCACGGAGAAAAATTGTTCGCAGCGTGTTTCATTAATGTTACACTATTTCAAACATAATGCAATTGATATACATTATTGAGATACATTAGAAGATAATTACTGACAAATATGACATGTATAACAGTTATCCTTTGCTTATGGAACACAAAAGATTTCGGTTACAGTACTACTATTTTCTATGAACAATAAACGCTGGAAATACTTTTCAGTTGTGTTGTGCGTTTTTAAGTTTAACTAAATTTTTGCATCCTACGTGGAGCTTATAAATTTTATAAATTATATACAGAGCTACAAAATATAAATCGTGACACACTCACACACACAAAAATTAAAAAATATTCAAATGCAAACGAGAAAATCGAAAAGACCCCTGCCATTGGTTTAACATTAGCTTGCAACTGTCTTCGCGTCATTAGCGTAGGCTCTTAACCCTGGAATCACAAGGTCGCCGGTAACCCCAGAAGGGAACTGACGTGTTCGAGGACATGGGTGATCCCCTTTTCTTATTACTGTGTTCCTTTTTAATTTGTACCTGTCATTAACAGAGTTCCTTCGTAATTTTAATTTCCTTGTGATTTGAATTGTGTGATTATTAACTAGTAATTTTGTATGACTTTAACAACATGTTATCGCTTTTATAGCCTTGTGATTTCAGGCTTAACATGAGCATCTTCAAATTTTGACATCTTAAATCTTAGAAGATTTAAGTAAAAATATACAAGCTATACGTTTTTCCGGTTTGCTTTGTTCCAACGAGCTGAAATATTTTATCAAACTCAAAAATGAGTGTCACCATTTGAAAAAGCAAAGTTGGTGCAAATTTTATATATAGACGATACCTCAAAACAAAACAAACCACATACGATTAAAAAGTACTTCATACGAATTAAAACTTGAATTCGTACGAATTAATTGCTCTTAGTTTGTTTTTGCATTAATTAAAACTGGAGTTGTAGTCACCGTTCAGATTTTTTTCTTGGAGGAGGGAATGAGAGTTGTTGTACGTGCAACGCATAACTAGTCTAATAGTTACAAGAAAGGTGGTACCACCCTTTGACAGGCCACACAGTGAAGGGACAAGCGGCATAAAGCGCGAGCCAGGAGACAAATTCTGAACTTCAAACCGGTTTCTTCTTTGTTTCCAACCTGTTAACGAAGAAGAAACTGGTTTGAATTTTAGAATCCTAAAGGCAGGCCTCACATCGAGGTGACACAAGCATCGTGAAGCGCGTCTTAGGAGAAGAAACAGACGTTTGAAACACGTTTCTTCTTTGTTTAAACCTGTTTCTTCTCCTAAGACGCGCGTCATGTTGCTTGTGTCGCCTCGGTGTGCGGTCTGGCTGTATAGCGCGTTGTGTCACTTTGTCGCCTCGGTGTGTGGCCTGCCTTAAAGATAAACCAAAATCTTGTACTGTCCCACTGGTAAAGGTGGGTTTTGAGCGTCTGAACCAATTAAAAATATTACTTTAAAATCATTAAAAATCGATAAGTTAGAGTTTTGAAATCAATTTTGTAAAGAACTTTTCTTTTGATCTATTCGATGAAGTAAAGCTTGCAATTATGAGATACTTAGAAGCTAGGATATGTGCGATTAAAGTAATAGCTCAGGTTGCAGCATCTATAATGCTAATTTCGTTAAATTCGTTGCTGACAAAAGATGGGTAAGTTTGTGCTTTATAATATATATATAGAAACCACACATTTTATTTGTGGAACTCAAGGAATTTGGAACCTGATGAATCCGTCTTGGTTCTACAAATTTTCATTATTCATTTTCTCCCTTATAAATTTCTTTTTGTTTATAATTTCACAATTTTTGTTGGTAATTTGTTATGGTTATATATATATATATATATATATATATATATATATACATATATATATTCTTTTTTTTTTAGGTCAAGCTATAATGAAACGAGTGTTTCCATTTGGTGTGAAAAGAGTTTTATATAATGATCTTCGTCCTGTAATGCCAGGTAATGTTTATTTTAAATGTTGTTACATTTGTAACTCAAAGAATTAAACAACGGAATTTAGATAGTATGTCATTCATTTGTTGTTGTTAATGTATATTACAGTCAATGGTCGTGAATTCGAATTCTCAGTTACAAACAGAAAAGTTCGAATTATTCGATTTTAAGGAAAAAATGGTTTTTCATACTATCAAAAAAAAAAAAAAAAAGTATCTAATATTTAGGAAAAGGTACTCTTTCTATGAATCGAATAGTTTTAAACATATTAACCCTTTGCATTCCATTGTCGCCACTGCAGTAACATCATCTTTCTTTGCAAAATTTGATTTTGGCATCAGTATTAAATGAAAATAAAATTTGTCTTATTTGTTTTTAGCACTAGTATTAAATGAAAATAAAATTTACCTTA
Organism: Maratus speciosus; assembly: GCA_963932465.1. NCBI lineage: Eukaryota > Metazoa > Arthropoda > Arachnida > Araneae > Salticidae > Maratus > Maratus speciosus. The sequence continues at coordinate 357,657,420 of OZ010800.1, read as the reverse complement.
TTTAATCAGAGCATTTTTGAAATTGTGTACTTGAAGGAAACTTCCTTTAAAAAAGTGGTTACGACCGAATAAAATTTGTATAAGAGACGCGGGAGTCCAAAGGGTTAAATTATAAAAAACATATAACATTCTGAAATTTAAATTATTTGAAACATATTGATTTAAAAAAGCCAGAAACATATCATTTCTATCGTAAATAAAAGCATATTAACAACTATAAAGCAGAAGGAATTGCCTATTATATAATGAGCACACCTGCGTCGCCCCAGGCTATCTGGAAAATAGAAAAATATGGGAGTCTAATTCTCTGTTCGGGCCGGATACTTAAGAAATGTCAGAACCAGTGGTGTAGTCGTAAAAAAAACAGAGGGTATACGTTCTAAGCAGAGGGTATATGCTCAAGGTAAAGGGTATACCCTAGTGTATATATACTATGGCTTTCTTGTGAAACAGAGGGTATACGGTGTTCCGTAAAAAAATCCAGAGGGTATACAGCGTATACCCCCGTATACCCTCCACTACATCCCCGCTCAGAACTTAGACCACCGAACTCTCTGAGAGATTTTCTCAAACTCTCTCAGTAAGTTTCAACTTTCTTCGGCTAGATACAGGCACTGCCTCTCACTCTCGTTGGCTAAGAAGCTTTGCTTTTATTGATCGGCTGTTGCGGCCGATCTTATTTTAAGCACATGCGCATACTTTACATTTGTTCAGGTATCAGACACAGTGACATTCACTGAGTTATCTTAGGTAAGTTTTTCGATGTGAACAGGTATTCAATTCCGGGAGGGTACCACTTCAAAAATGGCGGTCTAAAATATCTTAAGTATCCGTGGCGAACAGGGTACCACGAGACATTTTTTGAGTCACTATAGGTTGTTTTCAAACTAGATTCCTGCATCGTGTCGGATAGCCCGATTTTACCGCAAAATGACAAGACCAGCGTACACAGTAACGAGTGTTTTTTTTTTTTTTTTTTTTTCAGACATTGACAAAGCGGTTTTCAGTGTTTATCAATTCGGCTCACAATTACCAATCACGACAATTTTTGTTAGTTTTATAAATTTTTAACTCTAAATTCTCAAATGTTAGTTATTTTTTTGAAGTATCTTTTTTTTTAAATGGGGTTGGTGTCGAAAGAAGCATGTTACTTAAAGTGACATTCCATTCCATCAAACACCGGTAACTGTCAAAGTTGCACCAGGATATGCAGGTAATCCCAACTTTTCTCAGTCATCAAATACCTACACAAGAGGAATGCACCAACGATTATACAGGATAGACATAGACCGAGACCTTGACTTTACAAGACAAAATTGTTCAAATTTTCAAAAAACCATACATAGGTATCAAAACCAATTATTATTTTTTTTAACATAACGCTCAGAATATTGCTCACAATACGAAAAAATAAAAAGTTTCAACACCATAAAAAACCGGACTGGCATATTTTTTTCTTTTTTTTTTCTTTTTTTTTTTTTTTTTTTTTAAATCCGTTACTCATTTTCTGTTTTCGTATGTTTTCCTTCTTTTCTGATATATTTATTCTTTAAAAGTAGGACTAGGCGGTTAGGGGAAAAAAACATTATGGTTTCTCATGCTCTGGGACTTTTAAAACAACTCTACATAGTTGGCAAACCTCGGAAATATACCTACATACAATTTTTATCTAAGTCGAGAAAATTCGTCATTTCGGTCGCGTGTCGAGCTGACTCTAATATTTTGGTTTGAGTCGCGCTCGGTAATAACTGTTTTTTTTCACAAGTTCAGAGTTTCGGTTCAGATGAAAATACATGTATGTTTAATTATATTCATAACAAATAAAATTTATATAAAGCAAGGCTGAATCCAGGGGGAGGTGGTTCAAATCCCCCCCGAAATTTTACAAATACTTTGGGTGATCGTTTAACGAACTTGATCCATTCCAAAACTGTGTTCGCTAACCGAATTGATCGTTAAACGATCATAGATTTAGTATAGATTCGTATTGGAATTCAATTAATTCGTTCTTAAAAGTTAAATAATATGTAAAATATAATATAAATCTTCCCTTTATAATAGAGTAAACATACGTCCTTATTTAATATGGACAAATCGTATTTTGATGGTTTTGTCCGTGTCTTGGAGTATTAAAAAAATAAATGACATGACCTTTTTAATAATTTGTGAACTAAATTTCCATTAAAGTTATTAAGTTGCAATTAAAAATATTTTTTTTAAAAAGAGACTCAAAATATAAAAATTAATGTTTCTAATCTGTTCAGTCTTAATATGGAGGCTCTTAAAATGTATGACCAGAATCCTCGGTAACCCATGAATTAATTAGGCCATACGTATACATATGTTAAAATGCTCTCTAAGTCGACAATAGATGCAATTAAATACAGCTCGGCTTGGCTTTGTTTTGTGAGGTGTTCGTTACCCAAACATCAAAATCTCTCGCGAAGGTGTTCGTTAACCGACCTGTTCGTAAACTGATCACCCACTATATGTGCTTTATATTTAAAAAAAATAATAATTATTATTTCCTTTTTAAGATCTCTTCTTTTCGAAGAGAAAGGATGCACTAACATGTTATTGTATAAATTATTTAATTGCAAGAAAACGACACATTCCTAGATGCATCCAGAGAATTACGATTATCAAATTAATGAGAACTTCCCTGAAATTAAAAAGTACTTTATTTAATAAACAAATGTCTGAGAACAAATCTTGGAGCATCGGTGGATGAAATAGTATTTTTCGTTACAATTAAGAACAAATTCCGTTACAAAACAGCTAAGTCTTTTGAAACAACTCGAAATCTCTCTTACAGTAATCTTCTAATGGAAAAGAAAGAATGTATGTTTAAGGTTTCAAATATTAAATAAAATGATTTCCAAATAAAAATGTCACTTGCAGAACAGACGTTGAGACTTTCTGATCTGATGATTTAATAATTATAAATGTAATGAATATGTAGAGTACTTCCTCATATACAGGGTTGTTCTTTTCAGAAGTGAATTATCTAACACTGAAGACAGAAAATAAGACTTTGGAACAACTCATTTTACTTGAAAGAAGTCGTTTTCACTTGAATAAAGAGTGCTTGAGTTCCATGAGCCCCTCTTTTTCTTACGTCCTTGCTATAACCGTTTTTATGTACAGAAGGTTCTTCACACTTTATGTAAATGATTTTCATATTTATATGCAGTATTGTTTTCGAACAGTTTGACTCTGTTAGACAGCCTTGACTCTTGTCTTTGTCTATAGCTCTAGATCGAAATTTCCATGATAGTACAACTTTTCCTCAGTAAAGTCATGTTAACCCTTAACTGCTGTTAGCGGTCTCACAGACCGCTCCTTTTTTCAATTTTCAAAATTTAACTCGTAATTTTTAGTTTAACTATAGATACTGGTTAAATTTTGTTTCTTTTAGATAGACTCTAGTACTTTTTGAGTGGTGCGTGTTAAGTATAATAGCCTGTACACAAAGTTTAGTGCAGAAATGGTATTTAAGAGCTAATGTAGCCTTTTATTCATCTTCGGATTAAGCGGTCTCACAGACCGCTCACAGTAGTTGTGCGACAATTTTTGTCACAGTAGTTAAGGGTTAATCTTCTTCCAGTCGGTTTTCTGCAGCCTTTTCAATGTTCACGAATAATGCTTTAAGAAGCCAAATGCAGAAAAATCCATGGGTAATGCATCGAGTGAATTCACTAGTATTTCTTCAGATGGGACACAATTTATCCCGGTTTGCGTTTATTTTTTCGCTAAATATGCATATGCGGCAGTTGATTTGGAAGTGTGATGGGAGACTTTATACATTATAAGACTCGACTTTATCCATATAAAACAAAACCATCTTATTCGAAAATGGGTTGTAAAATATTTTTGTGATAGTAGTAATGAATTTAGCCTTACTTGATACTTTTTTGAGCTTAGTGGGAGGAAAATTGAATATACTAAAAGAAATTTTATTGTCATAAAATTTTGAGCGAGAGCTATAGCTAAGAGGCAAGGCATGCTATCCAATAAATGAAATTGCTGCAAAAAATACATACGGCATTTATGTGTAATAATTAAATGTGAAGATCTTTTGGACAAAAGATTGATGAATGACCTTCTTCTGTAGGAAAGTTCGCCTTTTTCGTAGGACATATTATATAAAAGCCTTTATATATCTACATAATTAGGTGTCGTGTGTCGTGAAAAAAATTTCATATTTTAAGGTTAAGGTGGGTTCCATTAAAATAAATTTTGGGAACCATTACCGTATAACGTATAAGCCTTTCCCCTACCTACCGTATATTTTGTTTATCCAAAATTTCAGCATTAATTGTAATAGATTTTAATAGTATGCTTTTATTTACAGCTGAAGAAATGGGAGGCATCTATGCAAAATTTGGTGAACTCGTCAAAGAATCAGACTTCATACTGCCCATGTGTAATTTAACGGATAAAACGAGGGGCCTTTTCAACAAGCGTGTGTTTGACCTTATGAAGCCAACTGCTATTTTTATTAATACGAGCAGGTTTGTAAAAAACTTATGCAGATTTAAAATCATAACTAGCATATATAAAATGAATGAAGGTACTGCTTCAGAAAATATTTAGTCATAGTTTTAATCTCGTGTAAAATGAAACAAACACATAAAAAGAAATAGGATACGTAAATTTAAAAAAAAAAAAAAAATCTGAAATTTATTAAAACAGTCCAATGAAGCAATATGCGAAACTTCACTAATGTGCGTTAAAATAATAGTGTGTTGTGTTTGAAAACTCTCTCAATACTAGAGTTTTTTTTTCTCAGATTTAGCATACAAAATTAGCAGGATAGTCATTTGCTGTCGGCACTATGAAGGCGACAGTGCACTCTCTACTTGGTTATGTGGTAGATGCACACGTAGTTTCTAAGAACCGTGGGTTTTGCGCACAACGCTTTAATATCACCTACCCCTTTACTTCTTGAAAGTGGACCATTTCCATTTCTTATTAGTATACACTTCTTATTCCATTTCTTCAATGTATTTAAAATTTTGCAAAAAATACATCAAACATTTAAGACTTTAAATATGTGCAATACAATAGTAACAATTATTTATTTATTTTTTTTTTTGTCATTAATTTTTTATTATTAAATCGATTATTTTATTTTAAACTAGTTGGATGTGCCAATCCCCAAACTTTTTTCTATCTCATATATTTTAATATTTCAAAATGTTTTTACAGATGTCGATATTTCATTTTTATTAGTTCAATACTATATCAACTTTGACTTTGATCTTAAATTTCTGCTTCAGTCAATTAATCGGAATAACAACGAGTTAATCTCGATCATGATATTTATTAAAACGACTTATCAGGATGGGAAGTTTCCGTCGATTCAGAAGCCACCGGTGTACAATAGAACTACGAAAAATTAAGAAGATTACACAAAAATCGCTATTACAGCGCCCCTTTCCGGCGGAATTTTTTCACATTCAAGGAGGACCTTCTTGTCATGGCCAAAAACATACACAAAAAATTTGGTTCAGTTCTATGCATAATTTCATACACTTTTCGAAGGTACAATATTGAAAATGGCACAAAAATCGCTATTACAGAACCCTCTTCCGGCGGAATTTATCCAAATTCAGGGAGGACCTTCTTGCCATGACCAAAAACATACACAAAAAATTTGGTTCTATTCTATGCTTCTTCTTCATACACTTTTCGATGGTACAATATTCAAAATGGCACAAAAATCACTATTACAGCGCCCCCTACAGGCGTATTTTTCCCAAATTAAGGTACGACCTGCTTGCCATAGCCAAGAACTTAAATTTTTGTTCAATTCTATGCATAACTTCATACACTTTTCGATGGTACAATATTCAAAATCGTTACTACAGCACACCCTTCCGGCGGATTTTTTTCAAATTAAGGGGGTACCTACTTACCATAGCCAAAAACTTAACCTTTTACCCGCCAACGTTCCACAAGTGGAACATAAAGTATGTGGTGCTGTATCTTTTTAAGTATTTGTTTAATCTGTTTGAAATTTTTAATATATCTTTTTAAAATATGTGTTTTAATGGATTAAAAATTATTTTTTTATAATTTTTTGTGGTTTCTATTTTAGAGCTTGTTGAAATGTAACAAAAAACGTAAATGTAGTTGACTGTGCTTTTTACTCTATCTATAACTTTAGAATTCAAATGTGAGTGCTATGATGATTACTATTGTATTGCTTAGTGTTGTTTATTACGTTTTATGCATAAATGAATGTTTTATCTTATTTCGCTTTTGTTTTATGATCATTTGAATGCCAATGTTCCACATGTGGAACGTTGGCGGTTCAGAGTACAAAACTATCTCATTGTTACTTTTTTTAGGATCTTGATCATTTTTACTGGGCTTCCTCTGGCGGTTATTTTTTTATTATTTTCGTACCAGTATTATTAAAGAACAAATTTTATGATATATATCTCTTGCACCTGTTGCCAAAGTGTCTGTGAAATATTTTTGAGCCAATAAATGCCAATAAAATCTACAAAAGAATTGCAAAAACAAGAAGGAGGAGATTTTGATTATTATAGGGATGGCAAAGTTGTTTGTGTATGATGGAGTGACAACAGTGTCGTTATTGTTGCATCAAATTGGGAAGCTAACACTTAGCTAACTGAAAGTGGAACATGATATTCTTGAAAATTGAAGCGAGACGTTTCAATCAAATAACCTCGATTGATTAGATTGTATAATTAGAATATGTATAGTGTAGATTTTTGGATTATTTGCTTGGAATATGTCGTCCAGTACTTCGATGATAAAAATGGTGATGAAATCTGTTTGCAAATGAACTAACTATGGCTGTTGTTACTTGCCATGCAGAAAGTTCAAAAGAAACCCTAAGCCATTTGGAGTTTCGTCGTGAAATTGCGATTGTTGCCATAAAAATTGGATTTGATGTTTGAGAAAGGGAATAGAAAGTCCTACTGCTCCAGTAAGTATAGACATTATCACCTCATTCAGTAGCTATTGTTTTTCGTCTACTACTAGAATATTCTCAAATCGACAGAAAAACATGAATAAATGGTGTGAATATTATGGAAAGCGTATGCATGAAAAATGTTTTCAGGCCTTTCATAAACATTTTGCTGTTAGTGACTAGTTAACATGTTCCTAAAATAGAAACATTTTCTACTGTACATTGTTTCCTTTGTTTTGTTATGTGTGCAGTGCTGGTATGATTTCGAAAGAAAAATTCACCAAAATGTACAAATGTTATTCGTACCGCCGACGTTCCACAAGTGGAACATGTTTGTAACTCCACTTCTATTTTACATAACATCCCAAAATTCAGTATGCAACCTTAGAATTAATCTAAATCGTCTCAAAAAATTTTTCAAATTAATTTGACAAGCAGTTCATGGTGCGGCGGGTAAAAGGTTAAAAAAAATTTGGTTCAATTCTATGCATAACTTCATACACGTTTTGATGGTACATTTGCGACAGACAGACAGACGGACACACAGACATTTTCTATAAACATGTTTTTGGGGATCTCTGACCCCTAAAACGTGTAAATCCGTAGAAAACCGGAAGTCGAAAAAAATTTCGATTACAATACTTTCTTCTATTGAAGATAAAAGAAAGTAAAAATGAAACAAGTAATATAAAAATTTTGTTTTTAAAGTCAATTCCTACTTAGTCCATCAAAGAAAAATTTAATATAATCAAGCTAATATGAGTTTTTGTTGCATTAAAATATCTCAATTTGTTGATTTTCTATAAGCAAGTAGGTTTACAATGGAACTCTATGGGAATTTGGCGAAATATTACAGATATCGCCAAGTTGGCGTCATTTTTGGCGACTCATTTTGGCCGCCAAATTTGGCGATATATCGCCAAGTTGGCGACAAACTTGCCGGTATTTGGCGACAGAACAGGGTCCCCTCCTCCCTATGGTAACCCTTATTGAAAATACTTTCATTGAAATTCAATACCCAATGGCGGCCATTTTGTTTCCCATGCAAAACTAAAAGTAATTAATTAAAATTTAATTAATTAATATTTGAAAAAACTTTATTAACATCAATTGTCATCCAGTACAAGTTTTAAAAAATTTATTTCAACCTGATAGGATGAATAATGAGTATTTTATTAACGATTGAAAATTTGTACAAGATAAATATATCCCAACAAAAATTTTCGGTAAAAAAAAAAAAAAAGGCGCCAAGTTCTCCTCAATGTTTCGGCCAGAAAAAGTAGTGATATCTGAAGTTCGCACAAGTTAAAAGCCAAACATCCCAAATCTTTCATTGAAAATGGCTTCCTGCGACTTGGTCGTTAATGCCTTCTACAGCATTTACAAATTAATGATTGGAAATATCGCATTTATGAATTATTTAAATATTAAAAGTAATATTAGAATGCAAAGAGGCAAATTCACATAAAGACATTATAAGTAACAGATTTCTGATAAATACCATTTAATTTCAACAAACATTAATTTTTATTACAGATCATTTAGTACACTTGTGGTTTAATTGACATTTTGTACGGTGTAAAGCTAAAGTCATTAACGTAAAACCCAAGAAATAAAACAAAATTGACTTTCTTCAAATCTCACAATATGTTACATTATATTTTATTGTAAAATATTGAAATCTTGTGCATTGACGAAAGAGAATTTTTTCGTTTGAACATTTATTATAGTTTGTTTGCATACATTAAGAGGTATTCGATTTATAAACTGTTAAAAGCTTATACTAATTATGTTTTAGCAATTAGGGATATTACCTTCTGAATACAAGTATTTTGTTGTTTTTAACTTCGAAGCATTTAAATAGACTGAAGTGGTTTAAATGCTTTTTTTAAATGTGTATTTCATTTCTGTACTTTGTGCCACAAAATGCCTAAAATAATCAAAAAATGTAGTTGGCATGTATCTCATTTGTACATACTTTAAAATTTGAAAAACCCTCTCGAAGGCATTAACGACCAAGTCGCAGGAAGCCATTTTCAATGAAAGATTTGGGATGTTTGGCTTTTAACTTGTGCGAACTTCAGATATCACTACTTTTTCTGGCCGAAACATTGAGGAGAACTTGGCGCCTTTTTTTTTTTTTTTACCGAAAATTTTTGTTGGGATATCACTACTTTTTGTATGTTTTTTCAAGTTTTTTTCTAAACTGTATTAATATAAAAAAAACTTAATTTTCAGTACTTTTATGTTAGTTGGGAGCAAATTTCCTCATTAGCATTTTGTTTTTTCGACAATAGCAGTTTTCATTTTTCACATGTGTAAATTAAAATCAATGCTTTGATTTTCAAATAAAATATTTTGGTTTATGTTATTATTTGTTATTTATTTATTTATTTATTTATATGTTAAATATTCTATTAAATAAAATGAGGGAAATGCATCTATTTTAAATGAGATGACTGAAAAGTTTATATTTTTAAATGAAATGAATGCAATATGAACAGTGGAGTTGGGGACAGTATTTGGAAATTTGCCATTCGCGCCCAGCTAGCATAAAAATACCTAAATTTATTTTATTGAGCTTTACAAATTCATACTTTATTTCTTTTTATATTAAAGTACTAACCGCCTCTAGCAAGCAGTATTTATTCTATTAATTGCATGTTAAACTTTGCATCATGTTACTGTTATTCATAATTTAATTTACTTGCCCATTCTTTCGCCAAGTCGGAAGCTTTTGATAGAACTCTTTACGATCATGGAAGCACATCATATAGTTTGTGTTGTTATGTATTTCATCCTTCATGACAAATATCTCTTAACTCATTTATGCATGTTTCCTTATCAGTTACGATTCGTTCTCTAATGCAATGCGGAAATTTTTAATCCTATTAAGTAATCTTTTCTAATTGCGCTCACTGCCAATTATTGTATTTTAACTGATACGATTGGGTACAGGTGAAATGATTCTTATGAAATTCTTTGACAATATCTGCATTTATATTAAACCATATTGATGCTAATATCTTTTTGTTTCACGTTAACCTTTTCAATATACTCGATTACGGAACAATAGAAGGTCTACTGGCTCACTGCTATGATCTATTTGAAAATCTATCATTCTTCTCATCTAATTGTGTTGAAGAATTAGCCAATGTGCCATGGTTGTAAGTTTTTAGCTAATTTTATTCGAAACCTGAAAAATAAAATGCAAGGAACCAGATTATAGAAGATTCCTTCTAACGGTACATATCGATTAACAGGTTACATATTATAGAATTATAATAATCATAAGGAGAATTGGCAGTTTCGGTGCTTTAATAGTTTCCGTAAATTCTATTTATATAATACAGAAGTTTCAGCAGAGTAAAGATTAGCAACATAGTCACAGTAAGTATAATAACAGTACAATATATTAACAATAGCAGAGGTTTTGTGCAGTGACGAAACTACTGGCACTTTGGAAATATTCGTATGTTATATTATTTAACTATTCAGATGATATGCGGAAGAATATAAATAGATGGCTCGCATTAATATTTAACTCATTGAAAAATAGACACAAGCGTCAAATACTCGCCAAGCTTGGCGACATTTAGCGATGTGTCGCCAAATTTGGTAATATATCATGTCAATTCTCAAATTTGGCGACAAAAAATGTTTTGTTTATTCTGACGTCATAATGATGCATGTGTATTATATACATACCTATAATACGTATGATGCAAATGTATTACGTATTATATGCATATGTATAAAGTTCTTTAACATCACTAAAACGCACTTAAAGGAATAATGTTCTATAAATAGTAGGGATATTTGCCAGATTGACCAGCGTACTATTGAGATTAGAATTCCGACATTTATAATACACCGGGAGGCGTCTGCACACACCATCACCTCATCGAGTTTACAGCTGAAATTTTAGAATTAGTTAAAACTAGATTAGCATATTAAAATGCAACCGGTCTGTTAAGTCATATCTTGGTAGAAACCACCTGAACACCTAATTTTAGTGGTTCACTGGTAGGTTTACTATTGTATTTTCCTGCATCCAAAAGTGTAGAAACATGGAGGAATGGGTGCAGGTAAACGCAATGGAAAATCCACCAATTAACCACAAAAATCGGGTCTGTAGGTGATTTCCACAAAGATATGATTTGGCAGACCAGTTACATCTTAATACGCTAATCGACTTTTAATTAATCCTAAAATTTCAGCCGTCAATTAGATGAGGTGATGATCTGTGCAGACGCCTCCCGGTCTTTAATAAAATTTGTTTTAAGGAAGTAAAAGATAGAACTATGGACAGATAAACTGAAAGATTTGCCTTATTAAGATTTTTGTAAAAGCATATAAATTTCCATTCAGCTTGAAATCATGTAACACCTTTATAACTCAGGTTAATTTTCTGTAATCGGGTTTTGGCGATCAATACATCTTATCTATAACTGTAATCTTTCTGTTACAGATTAAAAATTAATAATAAATTAACAGTAAGTAGGCTAATAATACAATATACAGTCGGACCTCTATTTAACGAACCTCTATTTTGCGAACTTTTACTGGGAACCAAGAACATCTTGCAAATTTCTTCGTAAAATAACCTCCAAATAGCGAAGTGTATTCTCTATTTAACGAACTTTTCCTTGGGATCTAAACTTTTTTTTTCTCCCTATTTCTTAAAATATTACTGGACATTTCAAACTTATTCTTTCTTTTAACTCATTTTATGATGATCAATGACCATGAACAGGTCTTACCAGGCACCTAACTCACCGAGAGCAGTAAAATCGTTGTGATTCTTTGCTTTCCATCCTAGAAGAGCAAACTTTCAATATCCCCTTTTAACCCTCAATGGAGCTGCCCCGTGTCTTTAAACTATAGTTTCCCGTTTTCTAGATTGTTGATCATGATCAATCGTGTTGGTAATTTCGATTCTTGTAGCTCGAAAATGTAAAAGCGAAAGTGCTTGAGCATCAAAGAAAAAAAAACTATTCTTGATGAGGTGGATGAAGAAAAAGAATATTGCTTTAAAATTTGGTATTCCTCCAAACAGCTTATCAACCATAATAAAAAATCGTGATTTTAATGTAAAATCAATTTTTTTAACTGAAAATACAATGTATTTCCAGACAATGTTTTGTTTCATTCTTATTTCCCTTGCAGATTTCTTTTTGAAGGGTAAAATAAGTAAAACAAATAGATACAATTTACAAAAAAAAAGTGTGACTAATTACTTTTTAAAATTATATTTAGTATTTATGGATTAAAATGTGTTTTACGTAGTTTAAAGTATTTTAAAGTTTGACTCTCTATTTAACGAATTTTCCATATAACGAACTTTTTTTCGGGATTTATCGACTTCGTTAAATAGAGGTCCGACTGTAATAACATTAGCAGCGGTCTTCGGAAGCCGCATCTGTCGCACATCGTTAAAGACAGCTTTATTAGTTACACATTTCATTTAATTAAAAGCAGATTTTTAAGCTTTCATATGAGAATTAGGATATTTTTCGACTATAGGGATCTTGGCGTTTTTTAAAAATCTTGGCACAATTCGGACTTCAGACTCTCAGATATGTTGCCAAACGATATAAACAACTATGAAAACAAACCTGATGAACTTTTATGTTATTTATATATGTATTTTTATACATATAAACATTTTATGTATACACGTATAAAATATTGTTTTAGGTAGATTTCGTAAGAAATACTACCTATTGCAGTCGTTACCATGGTGCGACTTTTGAAAAATTCCTTCATAACTTTTCATTATAGGACCCCATGAATCCAAAACCACCCCCACCTAAAAAGTTTATATATATATCTATATATATATATGTGTGTGTATGTATGTATGTACTAAATTTTGTCCGCACGATAAAAGTCGCAATTATGCACGGATCGTCTTCAAACTTGCCAACAACTTTGAGATGATTAATATCTCGGCGGGGATTGAAAATGGGCAAAATCGGCCCAAGGGAATGGAAATGGGGAGGGCTCAAATTTTTGAATACCGTCTTAACATGATTTTGATAAAACCAGCTCTTACACAACAATGACAGGAAAAAATAAATATTTTTCGTTATAGCAGTTGCCAACAATTAAAAAAAATCCTTGCCGGCTCGGGCCTACAGGCGGAGGTAGATTTCGAAGTTAAATACTAAATTCACCAACAAAAATTAAAACAAGATTAGACATAAACCCAGTTCCTTCACTAAGAATGAGCTCTAGGGAGCTAAACATTTTGAGAAAATTCTAATATACACGAATACACACACGCATGTATATGGAATAGGTTTAAAAATGGCTAAAGCAAGTTCAGAGAACCTCAAAGTGTTAAAATATGTTAATATTTCCATAGTCGGGTTTTTATCATGTTTTAATACGTTTCTTCAAACTCACATGGCGTTACATATTCGCCTGCTGAGGTCCATTATATTTCTAATATGACGCAATATTTTGTTTTTATTTTAATTCGTCAAACTATTTATTTCATTTTGAGTTTTCATGCTGAAATCTTGCTCTAGGAAACTTATGACGTAATATTCAATTTGTTTTCAATTCGTCAAACTATTTATTTTATTTAATTTTTCACGTGAAATTCTCGCAAAAGAAAAGCAATTGTTGTGGTGAGAATTTTATTGCTTTTTTTTTTAATTGTTGGCAACTGCAATAACGAAAAATATTTTTTTTTTTCTGTCATTGTTGTGTAAGAGCTGATTTTATCAAAATCATGTTAAGACGGTATTCAAAAATTTGAGCCCTCCCCATTTCCATTCCCTTGGGCCGATTTTGCCCATTTTCAATCCCCGCCGAGATATTAATCATCTCAAAGTTGTTGGCGAGTTTGAAGACGATCCGTGCATAATTGCGACTTTTATCGTGCGGGCAAAATTTAGTACGTACATACATACATACATACATATATATATATATATATATATATATATATATATATATATATATATATAAACTTTTTAGGTGGGGGTGGTTTTGGGTTCCTGGGGTCCTATAATGAAAAGTTATGAAGGAATTTTTCAAAAGTCGCATCATGGTAACGACTGCAATAGGTAGTATTTCTTACGAAATCTACCTAATTCTCACCACAACAATTGCTTTTCTATTGCAAGATTTCACGTGAAAAATTAAATTAAATAAATAGTTTGACGAATTGAAAACAAATTGAATATTACGTCATAAGTTTTCTAGAGCAAGATTTCCGTATGAAAACTCAAAATGAAATAAATAGTTTGACGAATTAAAAAAATATATATATTGCGTCATATTGGAAATATAATGGACCTCAGCAAGTGAATATGTAACGTCATGTGAGTTTGAAGAAACGTATTAAAACATGATAAAAACCCGACTATGGAAATATTAACATATTTTAATACTTTAAGGTTCTCTGGATTTGCTTTAGCCATTTTTAAGCCTATTTCATATACATGCGTGTGTGTGTTCGTGTATATTAGAATTTTCACGAAAGTTTAGCTCCCTAGAGCTCATTCTTAGTGAAGGAACTGGGTTTATCTCTAATCTTGATTTAAATTTTGTTGGTGAATTTAGTACTTAACTTCGAAATCTACCTCCGCCAGTAGGCCCAAGCCGTCAGGGATTTTTTTTATATACAAATTATTTATGTTGCTACCGGGTGTCCCAAAAAGGACTGACTGATTTTAAAATTCAATAACTTCCAAACGGTGACAGATATTAAAAAAATTCTTGCAGGAGGATTATGCATAAAGTCAAAAGTTTTATTACAGTGATTTTCGATTTTAGTTCGAATTACAAACAATAGATGGAGCTGTAAGCAATAGTCGCTAAATACAGGCTCGATTTTTGGTCCTTTCTGTTGTTCCATGCAGAAAAAGGAGATGGAAATGTATTATCCGGGCCACGAAGTACCAAAAATCGAGCCTGAATTTAGCCTCTATTGATCGCAGCGCCATCTGTTGTTTGTAATTCGAACTAAAATCGAAAATCACCGTAAAAAAACTTTTGACTTTATGCATAACCCTCCTGCAAGAATTTTTTTAATATCTGTCACCGTTTGGAAGTTATTGAATTTTAAAATCAGTCAGTCCTTTTTGGGACACCCGGATAAAAATAAATAAACAGGTTCCTTAAATTAAATAAATTATATACTCATGGAAAAAACTGCTTGTGTATATGACACAGTAAATAGGTTGCCAGAAAATACGTTATTATAAAATTTCTTTTCTCGTCAAGGCTATTTTCTCTATTTAGCCAAGGCTACTATATCGGAAACGTACCGATTTGCGGTTATATTTTGTTAAATGTTTTATTGTTTTAATATCGTGAATATATCATAACCTATACTGATTAAAATTTTTAGGTATATTCATTTTTTCTATTTAACAAACATCTTTGGAAAAGCATATATATAAAATTTTATTCTGCTTGAAATTACGTGACCCCTTCAAAATTCTATAATCGAGTTTTGGCGACCAACATTGGCACAATTGAATGTGTTAAAGAACTGTTTACGGCCAAATCAACATCCCCTGTTTGAAGGGTTTAGAGGCGGAAATTCTGTGTTTTCAGATTTTTCTGGTTAATTGTGCTACAAACCCGTCTTACTTGTGAAATTTCATGATTCTACGACTTTTAGAAGTACCTTAGTTATTTGATGATGCGAAGTGAGTCAGTGACAAAAAAGCGCTTTTTCGGAATTTAATATTTCAAAAACTACTAAATACAGAAACGTGAAATCGTGGAACCTTAGTTCAGTTTGATCATACGAACATGTGTATAAAAGAAAAATTTCTATATCTCTCCCCAAAACGACGTTATGAGGGGGTGAAAAGTATGCCGAAATGGTTCAGGAAAAGGTAGCTTACGGCTTGTGCGAACTTGGCGGACGCACTGCCGTGCTCCCAGATAAATAAATATAGGGAGAGTGTGAGCTAATAGTAGGAATTGAATGAAAAAATATCATGGAAGACGGTAGTATTTCGAGTGACGCAGCCGCCTAAAATCGTATCGTATCGTTAAAATCGTATCGTATCGTATCATAGAATTCGTAGATGGCGGAACTCATATATACAGCTAACTCGACATCAAAGAAAATGCGAAAAGCCGCCTTTTAATAACTCAGCAGATATACGTCTTATTGTTCTGAATTTTCTAGAACAGTCTTATATCTGCAGCCTAATCGTATACTGAAATTTTTACATTTCTACGTGCAGTATATTTTGAGATCTAAATAGTCATTTTTAAAGTGAAAACGTTGGTATAATATCGAGAAAGTTCCTAATTTGAAAATCTCGAAAACGGTTCTAACGATTATTTTTAAATTGATACATAATATAAATGTGATTAAGGCGAGGTGAATAACACTTTTCTTTTTTCTGGGAAAACTCTCGTTCGTTAAATAATTCGATTTTTTTTTCTCTCGAAAATGACACGAGCGATTTTTTAAAAATCAAATAAATATGTTTCAGATGAACCAAATAACAATTTACTTGTTTCCAGCAAGACTCTTGTTCGTTTTATAATGCGCATGAAAAATCGGACTATATTTCTTCGCCATTCTATGGAAATTTCACCGAAAATGCATGACACTGTATTCATACACATGCTTTCTTTTTAACCACTTTTGGGGAGAAAAATTTTGTCTTCCCACGGCTGAGTGGTTGAGGGCCATCGTCTACTGATCTTAACATAAGCAGTTCGATACTCGCTGGTGCGTGTGAAGTTTTTTTTTTTTTTTTTTTTTTTTTAAAGTCTGTTAGTTGACCATTATTCTCAGTTCCTTTGTAATTTTTTAATTGCTATTAAGTTAAATAAAATTACAATTATAATGACGCCAATTTGATGATGATTATTTCTTGGCAATTTTTCAACAATAAAAATATTACCATAAATTTTATAAATATATTTAATTTCAATCACTTTACAAAAAATATACATTAATAATTATTATTTGAATATAAATCACACGATCAGAAACGTAAAAAAATAATTCATTTCAGCTCTTCTTTTTATAATATCATTTTTTATTATTATGACGGTCAATCAATATATAATCACTGACATCCATAATATTATTATTATTATAATTATTATTTTCCTTGCATAAAAACTATTGTGATGTAATAATTATTTTATAATAAATAATTTAGTTGAAATGTTTTATTTATAAATAACAATGAAGTTTTACATAATAAGCATATCAGAATTTTGGTGTCGCCATCTTTTGACGCAATTGCGTACTACATTTTGTCTCTTATTCGGAAAAAAAAAAAGAAAAAACTAACGCTTTTCACCGCTTTGAAAGAATCTCTTGTGACTAGAGGTCTATTTCGCAAATATTAAGAAAATTACTGCATACAAAAATATTAAAATGGGTAGTATTATAGAGAAATGTTTGATAAAAACGTTGAAGTAGACAGTTTTTAAATCGAAGAATTATTTTAAGAGATATTTAATGTTAAATCTGGATAAAATTGTCTCATTAAAAAAGTCTCATAGGAAAAAAAATATATACATGGGAATTTAATCATTTTCATTCAATTTAATCATTCAATAGAAACTCGAAGTTTGCAGAGTGCATTTATTATTTTTAACTTGCCTAATTTTTTGACGGTTTATTTCAATTTTAAATTAAAATTTTCAGAATTTCCAGAGATATTTTTTACATATTTTAGAAAAGGTTATTTTAAATTGTTGCCAATTGTTAAAACAGCGCAAAGAATAATATATCCTTTAAATTAAAAATTTATTCACACGTGACTATTATAAACAGAAAAAAATCCTTTTAAATTAGAATTAAATGATAACGTGTTAAAAGCAGGAAAATATTAAACATTACGTCATAAAAATTGTTTTTACACATGCTTACTTAAAATGAAAGAAAATTATAAAATAATCAATTATTTTCAAATTAGAATTAAATGATTACGCATTAAAAGCAGGAAAACATTGAAAATTACGTCATAAAAATTATATTTACACGTGAATATTAAAAGAAAAAGAAAATTTTTAAATAATAAATTCATTGATATGTGTTAAAAGTCGTAAATGGAGGAAATTACGTCATATTGGCCAAAGTGGCCAAATAATAATATTGCAAAACAGTTTAAATTAAAAAATATATTTATATGAGAGATTTATTTCGAATTTCGAGATGATATTTTTAACTATAGTTGCCAATTTTAAGGTAGCGCAAATAATAATATTATCTTTCTAATAATAAAAATATTTTCAGTTGAATGTTACAAAGAGAAAGGAAAGTTTGGTGAAAATTATGTCAGATTTAAAACGTTACATTTAAAATCTCTTATTTAAAATCATTTTCTTATAGCGTTGTTAAAAAATACCATAAAGCAAACACTCTGTTGACTTAGTTCCTTTTATATTTGGTAATTTTCAAATGTTTAACTATCTTATTTAATCAAGCACGGAAACAGCAACTAACATCAGCTGATTCGGTCTTGAAATCCATCAGTAAAAAGGAAACCCGTTTACAGTAAGATCGCCATTGATTTTTTAATTATACAGAGCAGCCTCGATTATCCGAGCTAATTGGGACTGTTAGTAAATCGGAATCGGAAATCTCGGTTAATAGAAACTGTGTGTAAAAACTCGCCGTGCTTGCGAATTTAACATCTCTTTTAAAAAAATATATAGAACGTTTTTTAAATAATAAAAATAAATATATGTAAAGTTCTGTTTCACAGTTTAACAAATTTAAAAAGAAAATCAACTACCAGTAGTAAATTTTAAAATGCAAATTGAAAAATTTACGAAAGTTCACACAGCCACTGGAAACAAAGCATTGTTCGCTATTGACTTCTCAGGGTCCAGTGTTTCTTTGGAGTTGAGTGCTTTTGGGGGCAGAAGGGCCTGTATAGCACGGACAGTGAGCTAAAGAGTGTGGTTATTTTTAAGGCTCATTCAAAAGGGAAAAAAAAATCAGACTTTGTTATCGGCTCGGTTAACAGAAACCTCGATTAATCGAAGCTCGGTTAATCCAGGTTCTACTATAATTCAATCTTCCGTAATCTTTTTAAAGCAGATCAAATTAATGGACTTTAGCACAAAGTCACATAGCTGATAACTGCCATGCTTGTTGGCCACCTTTTTTTCAAAAAGTTTGCTTCACCTTATTCAATTAATGAGATATCTCCGATAAAATAAGTCACATTTTCCCGTTCTAAAATACTGGTATCCAAAAATCGTAGCATGTAACTGACGCTACAAGTACTCATGGAACTAGACTATTTTAAGTCTGATTTTTATTATAGACTATATAAAATTATTAGATATATATATTATGATAGGAACTAGCGGGCTTCGTCCGCTATTTACGTTACGGATATAAAAATCATGTTTTTTTTTTTTAGGGAAAAAGAAATAAAAACCTATTTGACGATAGGTTTATAAAGACACATTTTGTATTTGTTATATTTCCGGGGATGAGGAGGGGGGGGGGGACTATTTTGATTAAATATCGCAATTAGTCCACATGGCAGATATAATTATGATAGACACTAGTGGGCTTCGCCCCTCTATGGCGCCTTATGGGTCCAGCTTCCATAACTCAGAAACCACCTTTCGGACATCAATGCAACAGATTCCAAACGTTATAATTAACTTAATAATCACCCTATATAGCATTAAAGTAAATTTATGAGTACTGCATACTATTTTTTTATCGTAATTTCTGAAGAGAAAAAATTATTTCGGTTCCATTCTTAGGTACTGGTCTGAAAATTTTTGAAAAAGGGGGGGAAGGAGGGGACATGAGACTGCTGTTTGTGAAACAACACAACGGGGTCTGGCTTATTCAACTTGGTTTTTGGTGGCTTCAATTGGAAGGTGGTTTGTTTAAAAGAATGCGTTCCCTGCCCCATGAAAATTGGAACTATTGGTGCACCATCTATGTAAGGATTTAATAATTATAAATTAACATTTTGGATTTATTAATTTAAGGATAAAGTGTTTTTAAAGGAATATCAAATGAAACCCTCTGTGCGATCTGCGATTATACTTACCCACTTGTTTTTATATACAAACTGCTATAAGGAAAATTGTAATAAAATAGTAAAAATTAAATCTGCATTAAATTCCATAAGTATCTTTTTTTTAATCATTTTATCACTAACCTCAAAAAAGTAATGATATCAATGCAAAAACCCTTGACGGGTTAAAAGTTTCTGACGCAGCACTTTATCTTATGCTCTAAGAATTTTAAATATGGAGCTTAAAAATACTGATATCAAATTTTGAGTGACGTTATGCTATTTCTTAAAAAATATATTTGTATTTATTTCATCATTTTATTTTTGTTTTATTTATAATCGCATATGCAAAAGTTATGTTCAACATGAAAAGCTGCATAAAATTTTATTCGCTGTTGCTTTATCATTTACATCTCTCATAAATTCAAAATATGAGTTTTAAAAGATATGATATAAAATTTAAGTGACGCCTTGATGTGACTTTAAAAGGTTTGTTTTAAAATTCAATTTAAATTATTTTTGACTTGGTTAAAATATTTTTTTACATCTACACAATACTTTTAATTTTCCAATTCACTGTTAAATATATCACTTTCATTGAATCTATACTATGCATTGAAATGTATTTATTTCAATAAATTGATTTATCTTTTGTGTCACGCTATTCAAAATTGTGAGTAAGATTTATGTAAATGGTTTCTTTGCGTCATTGTGTCCAAACTACATGAAATGTATGAAAAAGGATAGTTTGACGCAAATAAACCATTTACATAAATCTTACTCACAATTTTGAATAGCGTGACACAAAAGATAAATCAATTTATTGAAATAAATACATTTCAATGCATAGTATAGATTCAATGAAAGTGATATATTTAACAGTGAATTGGAAAATTAAAAGTATTGTGTAGATGTAAAAAAATATTTTAACCAAGTCAAAAATAATTTAAATTGAATTTTAAAACAAACCTTTTAAAGTCACATCAAGGCGTCACTTAAATTTTATATCATATCTTTTAAAACTCATATTTTGAATTTATGAGAGATGTAAATGATAAAGCAACAGCGAATAAAATTTTATGCAGCTTTTCATGTTGAACATAACTTTTGCATATGCGATTATAAATAAAACAAAAATAAAATGATGAAATAAATACAAATATATTTTTTAAGAAATAGCATAACGTCACTCAAAATTTGATATCAGTATTTTTAAGTTCCATATTTAAAATTCTTAGAGCATAAGATAAAGTGCTGCGTCAGAAACTTTTAACCCGTCAAGGGTTTTTGCATTGATATTATTTACAGTCATTTTGTTTCCTTCAAAATTTGATATTCGGTTCTCTCTCAAAACGTCGCTCTTTAGATCTAATCAACTGAAAATTTAATAAAATTAATCAATTGGTGTGTGTGTGGGGGGGGGGGGATTTGCGTAAATCCCATGATTATCCTGATGTGCACAAATTTCACGTGCAGACAGAGCCTGATTAGCTACATGTTGGGCCCGGGATACACAGGCCACTTCGGGGCCTCCTTTCTCAAAATAATTCATACATTATAGCCTTCACAAACAGCTTTACATGAATTTACAATTGAAACCATAGCTTTGCGAAAAAAAAAAAAAATACTATATCATAGACACATGTAAAAATGGATTAAAAAATATAGGAAGGTAAAATCTGCAGTAAGTGATCTTTAGAGCGAGTAAAACATGTTAGATGTCATATCCGTTCTTCTCGTTATTTCAAACTTTACATTGCAATTCGATGTGATTAGTGAAAAATATTGAGATAATTTATTTTATATGAATAGGAAAATACATTTTTTCTATGAGCTACAAGGAGAAATTTGCTTTAATTTGGATTTTCAGAGAGTGCACAAAATGCATTTTGGGGCCTCCAGAAAATGTCAGTTCGGGCATAGTGTGCCCCAGTGGTTATCATGCTCTACGTGCCGAAAATCCACGACACCCTCTATTTAATGTGCAACTTCTTATCATGTGTGCTGTGATGGTGAAGCTTTTTAACACTTTCCAACAAAGTTGAAAAGTGTTTATGCATTCGGTTTGTCTGGCCGTCAGTCCGTCTGTCCACGCTTTAACTCCCGTAAATATACTCGTATTTTCATGAAATTGATAAAGGTTATTTAGGGTCACAAAGCATGTCTGGTATTGTATATGAAGTATGTAGGATTAATCGTTCATTTACAGGGGCACCCAAAAGTATTCCATTATATTATGGTATATGGGAAAAAAATCGTTTGCAGAGTATTTTAATGACATTACGCTATTTCAAATATATTGAAACTGATATACATCACTGAATTTCACTACGATCCCGTTAGAACAGGACATTCGTAGCATTTTTTATTCATTTACAGGGACACACAAAAGAAACCGGTTACAGTACAGTACTGTCTTTGAGTAGTAATTGCTGGAGTGTACGGTTTAAAATTCGGTATGCGCTTTTAAATTTAATTAATTTTTTGCATGTTATTCGTTATAATAAATTCCATACCTCAAATACAGGCGTGCACAAAAGTATTCAAGTACCGTTCTCCTTGTTGTTAGAGGAAATTGCTGAAGGTAAATTTTCAACTGAAGTATATGTATCTCTTAAGTGAACTAAATTTTCGCTTCGCATGTAGTTAATAGATTCAAATTTATAAATCGTATACAGGGCTGCTGAAAAAATTAGTATAATTGTCCGATTTTGGATGGGAACAGCTGAAATTGGGTCTTGAAATGTATTATGCGTTTCTGTATGGTTGAATTAGACGTAATATTCAAATTTTTTAAACGGTGCAGTTTTGTTACATTATTATGAATGTGTTGGAAAGTATTTCATAATCTATTCTTGACGCATGATTTTTTCTTACTTGTTTAGTATTATTATTACTATTTATTTAGGTATCGCGTTTCTTTGTATCAAAAAATGAAATTTCTGATAATTAAAATTCTGATAATAAAAGCAGACTTTTCCTTTTTCATGTTCCGATGTAGCCTTTTCTATCGTAAATTCAGACCACAAACATATATCTGCAAACAGTTCTTTAATTTTTTTTTTTTATAAATATTTTCTGAAAGATTGTTTAGCAATAATTTTGTAAAAGCACAAATAAATAAAAAGTGAAAATACAAAGCATTTAAAAAATTATTAAAGACATAAAGAGAGATAGCTCATTATAACTGATTACCAAGCTTTTGGGAGTTTGCTAGAATGGCATAAATTAAACATAAGAGAAACAGAATGGAGACTATAAGTGCATTATATGCTTAGATCAGGTTGTGATGTGGCCAATTAATGCATGTTCACGGACTGCATATGATCACATGAATTATGTAGTATGACGTTCATATGTAGCGCAGCAAAAACTCTTTATGAATATGGTGCTGACATAAATATAAAAATATATTATTTAAATACATTATTTAATGAACATTGTTAACTCTGACTAAAAAATTGTTTCAGCGAGCTCTGTTGGGCAGGGAAACAATTTCGAAACTTTCTTGGAAAGGGGGGACAAATTTTTTTCGGAGAGGAAGGCAATTATTATTATCTTGTGCCTAGCTGACACCTGAGAAGCAATTGATACAATTTTATTTTAACATAATGTTTTTAATATTAAATGACTAATGTACTCTAAAATATAAAATTTCTTTGGAAGGGGCCGTCTCTCCAAATGTCGCCTCTGGTCGCTAATTAAAGACCCCTGAGCAGTGGTGTAGTCGAGGGGGGACGCTGGGGGACGGCGTTTCCCCACTTCTTTATTTTATTTCTAGCGTCCCCTTACTTTTTTTCTCAAGGGGGACGCTAAGGACGCGAGGGGACGCAGGCCTTCCTGATTTATTAAATGTTTAAAATAAAAAACACATTAATAAATTAACACTTTTATGAAGTAAAGAATTGATTTTTTAAACTATTTTAGTTTTCTTTAACAAGGTGCATTCAAGAAACAAATTGAACAGAATTGTAGAGAAAGGGATGTTTACTTGTTGTTTCATCATAATTACCAGTAGTGAAATACGCGCTAACATTAGTTCCTTTAGAGGCATACGTTAGTTTTACTTGGAATACTCTAATCGAAAACCATTATCCCCCACCTGTTCCTAACAGAAAGACCACACAAGCTCTCCGAAAAAGATCTTTATACACCTTAGTCTCAGTTTAAAATATCTAGATGCTTCTGTTTTGAAAGCCTGGTCATGCTTTTTTCGCATGACAATTAACAACAGCATGTTTCCATTAGCCAGTAAATAAGGTCTTTAAAAACATCCAGGGTAATTGTCATAGCTGTCGCATACTGTTGGTTAGTAGGGGTCCTCAGATGGCTGGTATGGCGTCAACAGTCAAGTACAGAATAATCAACAAAATGGACATCAATGCAGACCGAAAACTCCTGATACTGCGCAGTGCAAGAATCCCCCAAAGCCAAAACCATTACCCCCCTTTCTTCCATCTTCGTTTATCATTCACATTGACAATTATTTCCTGATTAGATTTGAGGATTATCTCTTTAGCCAGGAAAAAACTCCAAGCATTCGATTAGTTTGAATTCGAGTGAGTATCTCAGAAGTATCCCTTTTACAAATTCTAGCCGTAAGTGAAAATTTCAATTTCTGAAGGATAAGATAATAATGAAACGATATAAGTAACCAAAATTGGAAAGTTTTATCATTTCTTCAAAACCCTGTCGTACAGAAACAGATACGAAATTATCGACACAATTGAAGATCAAAAGTCCGATCCAAGAGAATTAATTGTAAGTATCTTTTGAGTTTTGACCAATAATATTTTAAATTGTATGCTATGTTATAGCATGAATTTTTTATAAGGGTTATATATTTTCCAAACATCAATGTTTTTGTTATAAAACTATGTCTTTTGTAGAATGGGATGGGAAGGAAAGGAAACATGGGCGCCAGCAGTCGTAGTTGAGCAGAATTGCCCCTCTCTGGATTTTCAAATTTAACTAAGTTTTCTTTCTCACTCGAAAATTTCAAAAAACAATAAAGTTTGTTCTTTACAGAGGATTTAAAGTAATTAAACAGTAAAAGAAAGTATAGCCAAGAATTATTCATCAGGGAGAGGGTCTGTCCTCCCTGAAGCCCCGTAAAAGACTATTTTAGATCTGTTTTTCTTTTGCATTTGTATATATTTTTTAAAAACCCCGATTAAAATACATCAGGTGTTCAGAAAGAAAAAATAATAAACTGTTTCACCAGTTCATTTTGTAAAAAAATCTGATAGAAGTTTAATTTGGGGGTTTAATATACGTCTTATTTGTTGTATTTCTAAAATATTTTTTAAAAATAAAATGCAGATTTTATTGAATAACGGCAATATTGTTTAAAAATGTCTGCAATGTCTATAAAATTTGCAGCAGCATAAAAAATACAAAATTAAAATACAACATTTTAACACTTTCTACCATAGTTGAAAAGTTTTATGGTTTGGTTCGGCATTCCGATTTCCCGTAAATAAACTTGGATTGATTGCCACACTATTTATATACACTGGTTATCAAAAATTAAGGAAAAGTCAAAAAATGCTAATTTTCAAATACGCGAACACTCAAAAGGAAATAATATAATTCAAGTAATTACTATCTCTACAACACAGCTAGTCCATATAACATATCATTCATGTATCATGTCACACATGGTCACAAATGTCACAGTCACTACGGTGAAGCAAAAAAAATAGGAAATTCCATACATCTCATTATGAGTCTCAAATGATCACTATATGTGATTCCACTGAGACGTCACTGTGACTGCTGCTTTGGGGCGAGTCACCATGTGACTTTACAATGTAGTTACATTGTGACTCTCATGTGACTGGCATTCGTAGACTCAATTTCAAAATCATCGTGAACGCTGCATTGTTATAAGTTACCAAATAATGTCACATTAAAGTCACATGATGACTTTCAGGTGACAGAGAGACTACTGTGAAGTCACTATTGTGCTCTTTTGGGAAAAGTCTCCATGTGACTATAATATGATATTATTTGGTGACTTATGATAATGCAACGTTCATGATGACTATGAAATTGAGTCTCAAAATGACAGTCACATGAGAGTCACAATTTAACAACACTGTAAAGTCACTTGGTGACTTGTCACAAAGCAGCAGTCACATTGACTTCTCAGTGGAGTCACATATAGTGATCATTTGAGACTCATAATGAGATGTATGGAATTTCCTATTTTTTTGCTTCACCGTAGTCACTGTGACACTTGTGACCATGTGTGACATGAATGAGATATTATATGGGCTAGCTGTGTTGTAGAGATAGTAATTACTCGAATTATATTATTTCCTTTTGAGTGTTCGCGTATTTGAAAATTAGCATTTTTTTACTTTTCCTAAATTTTTGACAACCAGTGTACATTATTATGATTTACTATTTATTATAGAGATTCTATAATGAAAATGAAGTGTGTAGTGCTTGTACTTCGCTTACAGGTATACATAAAACTATTCCATTAAATTATGCCCTACGGAAATGAAATTCTTTATATTGAATTTAATGATGTTCACTACTTCAAATATAATGAAATTGATATATTTCACTGTAGTTCACGACAATAAGTTTAACATCGAATACGTATTGTGTAGATTCTATCGTTTATTTACAGGGATACACAAAGAAATTACATTGCAATACTCTCGGTATATACAGTAGGGGTGCACAACCTTTTTAAGAGAAGGGCCACTTGCAAAAATATCTGGGCTGTCAAGGGCCACATCAGTAATAAAGAGAATTCTATTTTGGGGAAGTGGAATGGGAGATCTGAGGTGTGGACAATAATCAGATAAAAAAACTGTTTCAGAGGGGAGCAGTTTTACCCGTCTAGGTTCCCCATCCCAGTCAACATACCCAATTCAATTGGCACGGATATATGAACAGTTTATACTTGTATATATAACAGAGATACAGAAAAGATTATTTTCAAGGAGAGAAAATATCCCTTGACTTTATTCGAGGGAATCAATTTTGCTTAAGGTATTAAAAAAAAACCCATAGGCATGGGAGTGGCTAGTGCTGAAAAAAAAAAAAAAATGCAAACTTTATGAACAAAGGAGAGGCTAGGAGGAGAAACATATATTATTTCGTGATTTTTTTCTCTGATATACATTGATGTAATTCGCGATTTTTTTCCCCGCGATAAATTGAAGATGCACGATTTCTTTCAGTGCACGATCGACGAAATTTGCGATTATTTTTTTCTGCGACCAACAGATTTCTATTTCACGATATTTTCACGACCGACAGACAAAATTTGTAATATTTTTCCATGAGCGATTCACGAAATTTGTGAACATTTGACGAAATTAACGAATTTTTTCCACGGGCGATTGATGAGTTTCGCAAAACTTTTTGCAACTAACTGACAAAATTTGTAATTTTTTCATCAATCGTCGAAATTCCTGATTTTTTACCGCTATAGATTGGCGAAATTCGCGATAAATTGAATAATCTTGCGAATTTTCTGAGGCCTATCAACGAAATTTGAGATTTTTTCCTCGCCTGATCGACAAAATTCGCGATTTTTCTGCAACCGATCAACGAAGTTAGCTATTTTTCTGCACCCGATCAACGAAATTCGCGATTCTTAACTGACTCACGAAATTTGTAATTTTTTCTCGCGGCAAATTGATAAAATTCGCGATTTTCTCTAGCGATAAACTGGAGAAACTCTCGATTTTTCTGGTGACAATCAACGAAATTTGAGGGTTTTTTCGCACCTGATCGACAAAATTCGCGCTTTTTTAAAGCCCGAGCAAGGAAATTCAAGATTTTTAATTGACCGATGAATTTTCAATTTTTTCCTGCGGTGAATTGACGAAATTCGCAATTTTTCCGTGCCTTATCAACGAAATTCGCCATTCTTTCGTGCCCGATCAACAAAATTCGTGATTTTTCCTTGCCCGATCAACTGCAAATTTAAATATTTGACCAAAAATAATTGCTATTTTTCTGTGCCTGATTAACGAAATTCGCGATTTTTCAGTGCCCGATCAATGAAACTCTCGATTTTTCCGGACTCGACCGACGAAACACGCGATTTTTTACTAAGAAAATTTGTGATTCTTAACTGACTGGAGAAATTTGTAATCTTTTACTGCGATAAATTTCCGAAATTTAAGATTTTTTCCTACGACTTATGGACAAAAATTGCGATTTTTTAAAATTGCATATTGTCGAAATTTGTGGGCCATAAATCAACCGATCGAGGACCCACAGGCTGTGCAACCCTAGTATACAGTAAACTGTTTGAAAAGCGTTTTGTGAAATTGATATATGTTACTGAGGAGGGAGATAACATACCGCACAGAAAACATAGGGAATGTATCATATCAATTGTCTCTAACAGTTTATAAGCAGCATTGCAGGATGTGCATTTCCAATCTTAACTAATTTTATTACATTATATAGAATGAATTCTATAAATCATACGCAGTGCAACAGTTCGAATTATTTAATTTGTGTGGGCGGAATTTGAGGAAAATGCATTTTCAAGAGTGTTTTGTTTTTAGCACAACCAAGTTTTACTGTGTGAATATAACACACATAAATCATATATTAGGACTGCACAAAAGATATGACACACAAATATTGTCGTCAATGTACGGTAATTGCCAGAAAATCTTTTTTTTAGTGGTTTTATGCGTTTTCCTTTTTAATTAGTTTTACTGTGTGGCATGTATAAAATACAAAGATTATATACTGAAGTATTTGCGTGTTAAGAAACTAATCCACCCACGCGAAAACACCCACTTTCTAATGTTAATCCTATGAAAGAATTCTTTTTTTTTAAATATGTTGTTTGACTTTCAATGTTTTTAGATGATTTTTTTTTCATTAGATAGCTGAGGCTGATCTCTACAAAGGCCATTTTTTACTTTTTCGATTTTGTTTGCACTTTTATTTTCAATTTGGATAATTCACTTTCGGATCCGGTTTCGAAAATCGACGCATCCTCATAAATAAATAAATAAATAGAAAGACCGCGAATAAAATAAAAACGGGCATTGTGGAAATCGACCTTGGCTATCCAATGCAAATAAAAATCATTTAAAAATATTGACATGCAAACGAGATATTTTTTAAAAAAAATTCACCCCTATAGGGTTAGCATTAACAAGCGAGTTCACTGACACGACCGAAAATGACTTTTTTTTTTCTCTTGTTCAGACATGAAAAAGGTTTTAATTTTTTAAATTCTACAGTCAGCTATTTAACGTTCAACAAAAAAAGAAATTTAAGTTAATTTTAATTAAATTTAAATTTTTAAATTATTTTTTTCATTTACTTTTCCAGACAGTTGAAAATTAAAAGCAAGATTCAAAATCAAGTTTGCCCTATGGGTCATACAGACCCTAATGTTCGAAACTATGAGCGTCCCCCCACTTTTTTTTCTAGGACTACACCACTGCCCCTGAGCTAGATACTGCAGCAAGGAATATTTGCATAATTTTATCACTAAAAGGAGCAATGTTTAAAGTTGCGGCAGGTCACAACCGAACTAAGTTGACTGCTGTTGACGCGTCCAGTTCTCATAATCAGTATTTATGAAACTGATTCCAATCGAATCAAGCTAAAATACTAGAAGAAAGAAAGTGAGAGAATGCTCACACATTTTGATCTTAAATTTTATTTTTAAAAACATCCTTACTCTCACTAGCTATAAAGATTTCAAAATTCATAGCCTTTATGTTAAATTCTTTCTACCATTTTCAATAAATTTTTATCTAGAAAGTTTATCTAAATCCCTTTACGACTTCTAGTCCTATAGAAGTCGTTTCATTTTATGATTTTCTTTTTAAATTCCTACTCTGCGCAAAAATTAGACCATTCTGATTCTTCAACGATTTCAATTTGAAATTATTCTCATATACACTTTAACTCTTTATGTACTGAGTTACGAATTCATGAAAATTTTATCTTCTAAAGCATTTTTCGTGAATTTTTGAAACTACATTAGAAGATTTAAAAGCATCATTTAATTTTAGAATCACAATCATTTAATTTTAGAAGGATTGAAGGATTAATTAAATTTGAATTTATAGGAATTTTGTGAATTATTTATAATCCCACTCAAATCTTTTATTTTAAATATTTTTCTTAGTATTTTATAGAATTAGGAAATGTACAAATATAATGTTCTTACAATAGAAATATTTCCGAATTGAAAAATTCCTCTCCCCCGCCCCCCAACACCAAGAAAGCTGAAAAGATGCAGAGGCAAAATAAATCACCCTTTTAAAAATATTTTTGTTTTGTGTGACCAATAATGCTTTGGGAACAAGATAAAGTAATGTATTTATAATTCATTCTAAACTGCATTACTAGTAATCGATGCATTAAATGAATTTTATAACAAGTTATTTTACTGGTACTTATAAGTACCGTCAGTTGGTAAAGTGTTAAATTTGGATCATAAGTGGAATGGTTTTTGCCAACTTTTTTTTCCCAAAAAATATTCCATTATTTTAAAAAAAAACTATCATAGAGGGGGGGGGGGGGATGGATTTTGCTTCCACTTGCATACCAACCTTGAGTAAAACGACATCACTGGGCGAAGTTTAATATCTTTCAAAAATCAGAATGTTGTTTCCTCTTTTATTGGATGTATAAAATATCTTAAGATTTTTGTCCAATTGCAATACGTTAAGTAAATATTACATGAAGAAGTAATATTGATTTCATTTAAATATTTATTTCTCATTTTTCAGAGGGGAAGTAGTTAATCAAGAGGACCTCTACAATGCACTGCAATATAAAATACGTGGTGCTGCTATAGATGTAACCATTCCTGAACCCTTGCCTTCATATCACAAGCTAAATTCCTTGCCTAATCTCAGTAAGTAGCAGTGTTGAATCTAGCCATCTGTCTATGGGAGGGGGGGGGGGGGTTCTGTAGCCATCTGTAGCTTGGAAGGTGATGGGGTGGGGTGGAAATAAAGATTTCTGGAGGAGAATTTACTCTTCTAAGGTTCTATTTAACTAGGCTCAATGGCTCAATCAAGTATTTGTAGCTGAAGAGCAGCAGGTTAGTCAATGAAATTCAGAGAACTTATCATATCACAGATGAAAGTAGTTCTTAA
This sequence comes from Maratus speciosus, assembly GCA_963932465.1. Lineage (NCBI taxonomy): Eukaryota > Metazoa > Arthropoda > Arachnida > Araneae > Salticidae > Maratus > Maratus speciosus. The sequence goes on along the minus strand of OZ010800.1, from coordinate 357,626,356 downwards.
GCTCTTTTTTCTACCAAATTCAAAGGAAAATACTTTATAAAAATAAAATGTAGAAAAATAAATACTACAATTAAATTCCATTGCTAAATTATTTATCTCATGATGACAGATTCCTATATACTGCCTAGGCCGATTACTTAAGATTGTAGTGTAGCACATAGGGTTTGCATTAGATTTTGACCTTTAATTAACCATTCCACAGACTGAATTTAAAAAAATAGTGGGGGGGGGGCACGTTATTACCTCTGTGTTACTAAGATCTAAGCTTGTGGGTGGTAAGTTACATTGTAATGCTTCAAAGCTATTGCCGAGAAATTATGTTCATTTCATTGTCAGATTGGCATGGATACATAGGAAGCTATAGGTTTGTACATTAATTTTTTTTCAACAAAATTATATGAAAAACACCATGCAACTTCTTTTGCATTTAACGTGAATAATACTGATTATTATCTCCAGTTCTTCCTACTAAATAAAATATATTGGGGTACAGGCAGTTTAAATTAACGTAAGTTTAGAGTTGGTACAGTATTGATTAACCGAATTTGTTGCATAACTGAATCTCGCATAACTAAAAATCCACTGTTGTCTTATTACCAGGTGTGGCGGTTAATAATTCCTAATTTTTTCAAGAGATGGCACTGGAAAAAAGGGTAAGTTCACAGTCTAATTTTTTATGTCATTTTGCAGCTATGACAATACCTTTTAAAATGCCATTGATGTTTAAGCGTCCTCGAGTTAACGTCATATTTTTTTCGCCTGGTAAACTTGTCAAGTTTCCGACCAAATAAAGAGCATATGCGGCACATGCAGTTTTTTTTGTTCAATCAAAAGAAAAACGCGAGTGAAAGTCGTCGTATACTTCTGGAAACTTACAGTGATATGTCCTAATGCAAGATCAAGGGTTGACCCAGGACAACCATCAACATCGACCGCAAAACCTAATCGCTTTGGAAGGAAATCAATGCTATGCATTTTCTGGGATCAGAAGGGTGTCTATTGTAAAGTGGGATCGGTGTACCACGAACTTTTAAAATCATTAGAAACAATTAATACCGTTCCCTACCCTCAATGAATGATCAATTTCAACTTGCATTGATTCAAAAACGACCGGAATGTGCTACAAGACACGAAAAAGTGATTTTGCTGCACGACTCCCCCTCCTTTCACACACAGCAAGAACGGCAACGGCTGTAGACATCATTTTTATACTTGGCTAAGAAATCTTGCTCACCCACAGAGTAGGGTAGATCGGGGCTAGTTGGCCATAGGGCATGTTGGCCCAGTCGCGATATTTTTTAAACTTTGTGTTAAATGACATTGTGAGTCCAGCCAAGTATGCGTTGCTTCGCTTTCCTCTTCCAACATCAGCACTATTGAAGTCGGAGCGTCCGTTAAAGAATTATTGAGAATTTTCAAAATTTGGCAAAGGTGAGTAAATTTCCTCTCTTACAAATAATTGTATTTTATTTGTTTGTAGATTACATTTTAGATTTTGATATATAATAATTCAGAAAAATAATTGTTTGTAGTTATTGAAGGGTATGTTTTTTTATTGAAAAACTTTCAGAATAATTCCTTACAGTCACGAAAAACAAAAATGGCGATACGGGGTTAGTTGGCCCATTTTGCACGGGGCATGTTGGCCCAGCTGGCCAACATACCCCGTAGGAATTTGGCTCTGGGGTATTAGAATTTTAATAGTTTTAATGAATTATTTTAATAAACGTTTATTATTCTTTTAATTAATTTATTATTGATTAATAGTAAGGTATTATTTTAATAATTGAATTCCTGGTTATTCCAGTCAATCTTTAAGGGGGAAAAAAATGAAGATATAATGTTGTTTACCTCCTCCCCAAATTAAATCAGCTGCTCCTGTTGTACAAAAACATTTATAACTTTCATAATTATAGGAAAATCCCTGTTGGCTTGGCGTACAGGCGCAGGTAGATTTCGAAGTTAAGTACTAATTTCACCAAGAATTTAACGGATTAAGGGAAATGCGATTTTTTTTCTTATACAAACTCTCCCCCCCCCCCCACACACACACACATTTTTTTTTTTTTTTTTAATTTCTTTTTGCTGTAAGAGTTACTCCTATCAAAAGGTTGTCAATACAAAAGTTGTAGAAAACATTAAGAGGATTTATGATAAATTTACGTGAATTTGATATCTTGTGAATTGACGAAGTTATGAATTTTTTTCTTCTGAACACCCTATTTTTTGCACTCCTTGAAGCCATTTTTAATTATATCAAACATCTGTCATGCATGATTTTTCTGGCCCTTTTTCTAGAAGTTTGAAATCTTTAAACTGATTGGATATGTTATCGTGTCCACAGAAAAGTAATACACACATATATAGATAGATAGATAGATGTAGATATAAATAATGTTTTGAACTGGGGGTGGTTTCGGGCTCAATGGGTCATGATCGGTGTAGATCTGCAAAAAGTTTTTCAAAAATTTCAATATATGAGAGATTGCAATAGGTAGTATTTTTTAGGAAATCTACCTAAAAGTTCGGCCCTCCTAGTGTTACATACTACTGCTAAAAGTAACAAATCTAACACTCAAAATCTACCCGATTCTGATATTTCTCAATTATTAATAAAATCCCCTTGTTCCCCCGTCCAGAGAAGAGTTAGCCACAAATAATGATTTAATAACATCACATTTTATGAAGTGAAAACATCTTACCCGGGTAGTTATTCGTTGAAACTAAATAATCCTTTACGTCTTCATAATCCATAAAAAGAGCATTTTCAGGAAACAGTTTTTTAATTATCAAAATATATATTTTCCTTTAAGAGACATGTTATCCCTTCCACAGACAGAGTAGAACAATACTTCCTAAACCGTTAATAAACATCAGCAGTTCAAACAAAATAAATAAAAAAAATGATATCATCCAACATAATTATATCAAGCACATTGCTATATCCTAACTTATTAGATTATCTAAATCTCATTATACCAATATTAAATCAAGAATGTAATCAATGATATATATATTTCATGATAAGCAAACTGGTTTTTTTTATACTTGATTAGAAATTAAAGTTTTATATAAACTAAAATTATCATTATTTCAAAAAAGCTGGCATTACCCAAAGCATCATGAAGCAATATTACATTTTACTGACAGAAATTTGAAGGGAATAATGCGTTAGAAAAATATAATAAACGAAAGAAAATAATTATTGCACTTAACAGATGTACAGAGGCCTTGATACAATTTATTTATCATCTGGTGTTTATAATAAATCACTTAATTAAGGATGAATGATTTTTTTAATTACTATTCTCTAAGATTTAAGGTGTTTTAACACCTAGCATGCCTTTATTAAAATTTATTACTGTTCCGTAATGTATTAAATTAATATTTTTTTTATAAGAAAAAAAAATCAATTTTTAAAGCAATTTTTGGTCGAAGTTAATAATTTGAATATCACAGTTTTTATATTTAAAATTTTTATTTTAATGTAGGAGGCTATATTGTGTTTTCGTTTGCAAGAAATAAAAATTAAGATTTGGTAAAATTTTGATCATTTTTTAAACTTCTACACTATCAGAACATTAAAAAGTGTCGTGGGCCAACTTACCCCGCAGTCGGGGCAGGTTGGCCCAAGCGACTTGGTGTCAATTTGAGCTTCTAAACTAATACTTATATTTAATATTCTCAAGTTTTACTATTGTGATTTCTTCCTGAAAAAACACTGATAGTGGTAACATAAAAAGAAATTTAAAATGTTGAATTGTAATTCTTTTTAAATTATTAGAAGAAAAAGCGGACCAACTAGCCCCGGTCTACCCTACAAACCAAACTTGGTCCCTTCTAGTTGTTTTTATCGATGTCTCACGCACTCTCCATGAAACACTTCAACAATTACGAATTTGTCGAAAAATGGCTTGATGACTGGATTGCCTCAAAATATATACTGTTTTTCTGGGGGTGTTTTCACAACTAGCCAGAGAAATGGGAAAATGTGTAAGCCAGCGATGGCATATATTTTGAATAAACTATTTGTTAGCTTTCGCTCATATTATAAGAGTTTTTTTTATGAAAAAATTAAGAATTATTAACCGCCACACCTATACTCCTTTTCACTAAGAGAGGCGTATGACCTTCACACTCACCTTCTACAATTGACATGAAAATCACACATGGTCTCTTCCACCCCGCGTTATCGCAGAAACACGGTTTCAACTTGTAAAGATCAATGAAAGGCATGCGCCTTTGTCAGGGCCGAAACTAGTCTTTTTTTGCACCCGGGCAAACATAGATTTTAGCGCTCCTCACCTCCTCCTCCACAAAATATATTTACAAGAATTTTACTAATTTTCTAATAGACGACTTCTTTTAAAATTTAAAATATGCAATACTGAACTACGTAATCAGCTTTGTCAAATATTGATTCATTGAAATCTTGAAAACGAAATCGAAAAGAATAAAACAAAAATCAGCTTTATACAGGATTCATATACCATACCATCCTTAGATTCTTCTATGCTTTGGCATAACCCAGAGAGGACTAATTTAACAACAATGTGCTAAACATAGACGTGAGAAAAATCGACAAACAAAATCTTCATTTGGCGTCCGGGCCACATGCCCTTCTCTGCCCCCCCCCCCCCTTAGTTTCGGCCTTGGCCTCTGTTAGGGAAAAGGAGTATAGTACAACGACATCCCTCCTGAAGAATGGGGGGATGAGTTCGCACGTCTGACGATTACTTTCAGAAAGTTCAAAAGTGCCAAAACCCAGCATCTGTATCCTTGCTGCATGTTGTCTCATGTAGCTGTACGAGGGTTGCCTTTTAAGTTTTTACAAAAAGTAGGAAGAAAAAGATTTTTTTGAGAACAAATTGTTTTATTGCTTTTCAAAATATTCGCTTTTAAGATTTATACACTTTTCCATCCGTTCAAACCATTTCTTGAAACAGTTTTTCCACTGTGAAGTTGATATCTCAGAAACATAATATTGGAAGGTATCAACAGCTTCTTGAAGTAATGAAAATCGCTGCCCACGCATTTGTTGTTTGACATAAGGGAAAATGAAAAAGTCGTTAGACGACAAATCAGGAGAATATGGGCAATGGGACATTAATTCTATATTTTTATCCTTCAAATAATCAATTGTTTCACGTGCTGTGTGGGAACAGGCGTTGTGGTAATGAAGAATGATGCGGTGTTTTTTGTTGTTTTTCCTGAATACGTTGATGACTTTTGGCAAACAAATTTCTGTATACCATTTAGCGTTAACAGTTTTTCGGTCCTCTAAAGCAGTGGTTCCCAAACTTTTTGACTGGCGGAGCCCTTTTTGGAATAAATTTCTATGACGGAGCCCCTGAAGCCTACCGTACCCTATGTTACAGGGTAACGTTTTTTAGGAGATTGCTACTGAGCACAGAAAGAGGGAATGAACAGTAATCTAAACAATTGTGCATTTTCTCAGAAATATATTACATTTTGAAACTGTTACTGTAATACTGAATTTATTTTCAATTATCATCAATACAGATGGAACTGTCAAAATTTTACAAACTTACAGTTAAGAACCTCCAAAACTCATAAAATCGTAACATTTGCTTTACAATAAATTTTACATTACTAGAGGGACGAACAATAACGCATAAACGCTTAATGTGATTGGATTGCTTTTCACAAATGTCTGAATTCAGGTACAGTTGATAGTAATTGCTGGCGAATATTTTGTTATGCATTTAAAAGAATTCTGTATATCGATTTGCTTTTAAAGTAAGATCTTTAACACTACTGCATATATCAGGAATTTTACTCAAGTTTTATAAAATATTTCAGACCAATATTTTTTTATTTAAAACTATTTAACTTATTTCTGTTTGATTTGTATTTATTTATTTTATGAAAAATATCTCGTTCCAATCGAAATAATTTCATTTGGTAGCACCAAATAAACGATTGTTGTTGGTATATTTAGTGTAACTTGCTGTGAGGAGTTAAACCAATGAGGACTTCTGTGTTAAGCTGGATGGAATTTTTTTTTTTTTTTTTTTTTTTTTTTTTGGATAACGCAAAACACATTTAAAGTCATCCAAAGCCTTTATATTCAGATGTTGAAAAATGTTGTTTGAAAGAGTTTTGCAAAACTGTAGGATGCCCCTGAATATTTATTTGTATACTTTTTTTCATCTGGTGTTGTTTGTATTCCTTTTTAACAAGAAGGACGTAATCGATATCGTTTGATTCAGAATCCGACCAATGCATGTTTCATCTTAAAGGAAAAAAGTTTGGTAAAAGAATCGGAAATTGTGACAGATTTTCATTGCAATGATAGATACATTTATTTCATTTTGATAAACATAGCGGAAAAATATGCAATTAAAATTTTCAATCTTCATTAGTTAAAAGTTTTGCCAGTTTAGTGTTATGGTTCTTCTAATATCACCACTACAGTTGCAACAATCGTGTAAACACTCTTCATACACAATACTGTCTTACTCCGGTATGTAAGTAGGAGGGACGGATGCTGGCATCCAATAACTTCATACATATGCTTAAAAAGTTTGCTTTTAAGAGTTCGTGATTTTATATAGTTTATTATTTTAATGGCATCATTTAACCTTTTCATAAGTTCAGAAGGCATTTTCCTGGGAATAGCGTGTATCTAAAGAACGCAATTGATAATGCTACGGTGCTTTATCATGTCTTTAATTTTTGGAATGGCATTGTGACCAATCTTTGCTTTCGCATCATCAGTGCATTCGTGTTCATATGAGTTTTCCTATGTAATAAAACAATAATATTTCGTTCCTTAGTGCGTTGGTTTGTTGTGATCTTCAAAAAATATGATCCTGATAGCATCGTGAAACCTCTTTCAGACTGGCGTTAGTAAAGCGCTTAATTTTAATCAATCAAACACCGTAATAGTAGAAAAGTCAAGTTAAATTTCGGGTGCACGTTTCAAAAAAGTCAATTAAGCCTCTTAATTTCCCTGGCCTAAATGGGATATTAGTATATGTAACTGAAAAATACTAACAAAACTGCTAATCGAGTGAATTCAGTAGATTCATTTATTTGTAGTGCAAATTTTATACATCTGAAGAGGCTGTTAAGTTTTCTTTTTCGTCACCTGTTATAGAGTTAATTTTTTTTAAATGATCTATTTGATAAGAAAATATTGACACTAAATTAACAACTTTTTCATAAAGCAATTTCATGACAATATCAATTTTACGAGGTTTATTAAGAGTTTTGCAATTATATGATCTTCACAAACTCAAGCGACTCGTTAAAATACCAGGTAAGCGCCATGGGGTCATAAGAGCCGACTTAAACCTCTCGCTGCGTAATTGTTTTATCAAAATAGCTTCAAAAATTGCGTATTTATAGAAATTTTATTCTTTTGTCACAGGTTTTTCAAAACAAAAATTTTTATCTAATTTAATCGGGAAAATACTCTGATTAAATAAGGCAAAATTTGCAATACAAAAATAACTGGTAGGAATAATCAAAGAGGGTTAATTAGAAAGAAAAAATGCATCCCCGATAAAATCGCGGGTTGCGCAGCGTGAGGGTTAATGGAGGTGATGGGGTCTAGCAAGTCAAACTTCTATCACTAATTATAGAACATTATTTTTGTCCTAATTAATCACAGTGATTAAACAGGACAAAAATTTTTTGTAGAAGTATTTCGTATTGCCTAATTTGTACCCGTGAAGTCTGCACCTATGCCCAGGGCATTTCATATTTGTTTTAACAAAGTGTTGTGATATTTTCTTTTGAAGTATGCATACATTACTTTGCCCTGCAAATAGAAAAAAAATCAGGCGGTTTATCTTTCAAATCATGATTTCTCTCGTTATGTGACGTAGTTGAACATGAAACGTGGAGTCATTGGATAATACTTCACCTCAAGTCACACTGAGAGGAGGAGTTGGAAAATTCAAATATCCAAATTTTTCTTCAGAATACAATTTCTGGCATTCTTATAGTAAATATATGTTTGTTTCTCCACTTATCGCATTTTTTGATCGGAAAACATAAAAATAGAACGCAAATTAATAGTCGAACCGGAAATTTTAAAGAAAATAATATTCAGTTAATTAAAAGCGTTCAGATTGGTGACGCGATAGCTATTATCAAAGCATAAATACTACTCTAACTAAAGAATATGTTCCCATTTAAAAAAAAAAAAAAAAAAAAAAGAAGAAAAGAAAATAAACTTAATGTGTTGATGACATAAATGTGTTGGTTTCGTTCAAATTTTCATTATTTTTCTAAAGCGAGGCGGAGCCCCTGGAAAGTTCACGCGGAGCCCCTAGGGCTCCGCGGAGCACACTTTGGGAACCTCTGCTCTAAAGGAATGGTTGCGATATGTCCTGTAAGGCCAAAGAAACAATCATTTTCTTGGAAGTGCTTCATGAACGAACAACTTTCGTAGGATTCAGTTCATCTGAAAACACCTAAACAGTGGATTGTTGTTTAGTTTCCGGCTCATACGAATATATCCAAGTTTCGTCACCAATAACGATGTTGCATACGGATTTTGCAGTTTCAAATTTGAATTTTTTTAGCATTTCCTTACACCCATTTGCACGAGCTTCTGTCAAATTGTGTTGAATACATCTGGAACAAATCTTTTTAACAGCTAAATGTTCGTGCAAAATCCAATGTATTGCAGTCTGTGATATGCCAAGGGATGCTTCTATCTCACGATACGTGACATGCCGATCTTCTTCAATCACACAACATCTTGTTCTTGCGCACAGCATCGATGTTGTTTGGAATCGCTACCGATTTTGGTCGTCCTTCACGAGATTCATCACTGACGGACGCACGACCACAACGAAATTCTGCAAGCCAATTGTAAACAGTCTTTTCTGATGTTTGCTTCATTACCAAAAGTTTCGCGAAGCGATACTAAGCATTCTTGTCGAGTGAGACCTTTCTTAAAATCATAAAATAAATATCCAACGGAAACTTTCACGAGTTATTTCCATTTTTTTTCACTCACTGTAAACAAAATACGCAGACGATTTTTAAGATGCCACTGATTCCAAGATAAAACAAGATGAAAAAAAAATGTGAATTTTACGAATATCCCGAAGACAAATTACAGTTGCGCCTATTGGTCGTTTGCAAAAACACAAAAGGCAACTCTCGTAAAAATGAGTGCAGCAAGGCATGTTCTTGTCAGAAATCAGGACTAAAGTCTTCGGTAATGTGCAAAAACTGTTACGGGGTCAACTGCGAAAATGTGAACGGCATTATTTACCCAGAAGGAACAGGAAGATGAAGCTGATGCCCGGGAAAACATCGACCAAACCAATAACAACAATGACTTTAACGACCAGGTTGATGTCGCAACAGGCTCTAAGAAGATTAACCTTTAACTGATGTGACTAAAATTTGTCACACAACTGATGTGACCCGGTTTCTCAGACCCCTCCAATAAATTGAATAAAAAAATATAACTCAAATGGTTGAATTTACTTAAATTTTGTCCTAACAATATCGTTGTACTTCTCTTAGGAGCATGTGAATTAAATTGCATGAAAAAAGTATTTTTTTCATATTATTTAACTTCAGTACAGAAAAGTAAAAAGCTGTAAAAGTGTTTACAGCTGGGAGTCGCGGGGTCTGGGAGACCGCGTGACATCAGCTAAAGGTTAAAGCTATTGAAGAACAAGCAACCTGCTCGTCTACTCTTCAAGCTGAGGTTGGCGAACCAGACCCATCAACCAGCAAGCGCTCCAGACGTTATTAAGTTTAACAAAAATGTTACCGTACGTAATTTTTCCTTACAATCATGTAAATATCTACCATTAATATTCTCCACTTAAGTTCTAAATACAAAAAAAAAAAAATTAATGATGTCAATTTTTTTACAATGTTACTGTTGCAATTAATCATTATCGATGCCATGCAAATACCTGTAATAAAAACAAGTTACGTTAAAGAGGATAAAAGGGATGAAAAATGGTGTTAAAAGCGATTTTCTACACAGTTGGAAAAAAAGTACCATTTTACTAGTGCCAGAGCGCTCAGTAATGGGTTTAGAAAAAGGTTTTTATAAAGACATTTGTAGCGAATTTAATGCTGTTTCTTTTTGTAATTAGGTATGGCACACAAATTTTTATAGTTTGCGAGTTGTAAGCAAAAAATTGAAAAAAAATCCGAAAATTTCGTGGTTTATTTTGGCTCCACATACTTTAGCCTCGAGACATTTTGTTGGGAAACTATTAATTCTTGTTATTAATATCCCTATTAACAGTTTAAAAACGTAAAATCTAGCAGATTTTTTGCATCTATTTCTGACATTTACATATATATACATTTCCAATTTAAAAAAATCCCTGCCGGCTCGGCCTACAGTCGGAGGTAGATTACGAAGTTAAGTACAAAAACTGAATCAAGATTATAGATAAACCAGTTTAACAATTTTACCTGGCCGTTTTGGACGAGTTTTTAATTTCATTTTTCTAATATATATGCATACACAAGTATATATATATATGGAATATATTTAAAAATGGCGAAAACAAATTCAGAGAACCTCAAAATGTTAAAATATGCACAAAAAAAAAAAAAAAAAAAAAAAAACGGACTAAAATACGGAAATTAAACTGGCAATCGAGACGCCAATACTATTTCCGTATTTTAACGGAAATTTTTTTTCGTAAATTACAGAAAAATTCCGTTTTTCTGGAATTTACAGGGTTTTTTTAATCATGTTTCAGTACATTTTTTCCAATTTACATGACGTTACACATTCACCTGCTGACGTCCATTATATTTCCAATATGACGTAATACTCACTTTTAAAAAATTCGTTAAACTATTTATTTCATTTTTCACGTGGAAATATTGCTATAGAAAAGTTAGGATACAATATTCACCTTTTTTTTTTAATTCGTCAAACTATTTTTAATACTAGATTAATTTTAATACAATTATTCAAATTGGTAAACAAATCATATTAGATGTAAAGTCTAGTACTTACAAAGTCTAGTACTTAAAATAGTATTTACATCTAATACTATTTTTAATATTTTCATTTTTCACATGGAAATCTTGCAATAGAAAAGTAATTGTTCTGATAAGAATTTTATTGCGGTGTTTTTAATTGTTGGCAACTGCTATAACGAAAAAAAAAATTCTTGTCTTCTCGGCCTACAGCCGGAGGTAGATTTCGAAGCTACGTACTAATTTCAACAACAAAAATTAAATCAAGATTAGAGATAAACACAGTTTAACAATTTTATCTGGCCGTTTTTTAATTTCATTTTTCTGTAAGAGCTAGTTTTATCAGAATCATGTTAAGGCAGTATTCAAACTTAGAAGCTCAAAATGTTAAAATATGCCAATATTTCCATAGTCGGGTTTTTTATCATGTTTCAATACGTTTTCTCAAACTCACATGACGTTAGATATTCACCTGTTGGCACCCATTATATTTCCAATATGACGTAATATTCACTTCTTTTAATTCGTCAAACTATTTATTCCATTTTCATTTTTCACGTGTAAATCTTGCTATAGAAAAGCTATGAAGTAATATTCACTCCTTTTTTAATTATTATTCGTCAAACTATTTATTTCATTTTCATTTTTCACGAGGAAATCTTGCAATAGAAAAGTAATTGTTGTGGTAACAATTTTATTGTGTTTTTTAATTGTTGGCAACTGTTATAACGAAAATTGTTAAAATTTTCCTGTCATTTTTCTCTAAGAGCTGGTTTTATCAGAATCACGTTAAGGCGGTAATTCAAAAATTTTAAAGTTCCCCATTTCCACCCCCTTGGGCAGATTTTACCCATCTGCAATCCCCGCCGAGATATTAGCTATCTCAATGTTTCTGGTGAGTTTGAAGATGATCCGTGCGTAATTGCGACTTTTATTGTGCGGACAAAATTTAGTGCATACATAACTTTTTAGGTGGGGGTGGTTTTGGGTTCCTGGGATCATATAATGAAAAGTTATGAAGGAATTTTTCAAAAGTCGCCCTATGGTAACGACTGCAATACGTAGTATTTCTTATGAAATCTACATAAAAAAATATGAGCATTCATCCAAAATAAGAACACAAATTATTATAGAAAACGGGGAAGTTGCAATAATAAAAAAGTTAATAACAGATTTAAACTTGAGATGATAAAACTTAAGTTGGATATTTAAGAAATTGACATCAAAATTTTAGGAGTTTCTTTTAAATACTAAACAATCAAAATATAACAAATCATAATTTTTTCTCCGATTTTACTACAGTATGTATTTCTTTGTTTTCTGGCCTTTTTTCCTTCAGCAATACTAGCCTGAGAATTGACGTCTCTTTTAGCCATTTACATCTATTTAAACCTAATTCTGTTGTTATCACTACTCTAACATACCTGCCAACCTTGCTATAGTTTTCCGTAAAATTTGGATTAATTTGACTCAGGTTAAACCTGTTTCGAACCAGAATTTTTTTAAAGAAATTATTTCAAACAAGTTCCACATAGAAACATGAAATTAAATAATTAATGATAAATCTAAAACACTTTCTGGTTACCTTCCGAAACATGTTTAACCTCGTTTAAATTAACCCACATTTTACGGAAGTTAAGTTGGAGGTTGGCAAGAGAAGGGAAAAAGTAGATTACATAAAAGCTTACGGTTCTCGGAATTTTCAGGAAACTGGGCTCTCGTGACAGTCCATCAATGAAAGCTTTGTGACTGGGAGAAAAATAGTTTCAAATATTGAAAGATATCTAGTTCTACATTCAACTAACAGCTTCCTTTATCTTACTGTTTTTGATATTTGAAATAAATTTTTCGCATTTTCAATTTTGTTTCAGCGACTTTCATAGGAAGAGCAAATTACTGAAAAATATTTACCCTATATATATAAAATCCAAATGAAACAAATTTATGAAACGTATATGTGAAACGAATTTATGAAACGGATATATGAAACGAATTTATGAAACGGATATATGAAACGAATTTATGAAACGGATATATGAATCGACTGATTAAACAACTGATTATGTTTCAAGCGATTTCTCCTAAAATATGGAATACTTTGCGATGAAATTAACACCAAAAATCACCATTGACCCACAGATCTCAAAACTGGTATTGGAATTTTTAAATTCGAATTAGTTTTCGAAATATTAATTTTTTTCTAATTTGATATACATTTTTCTAATGATGGCAACTCAAATTTTAATCAAACAGATATTTTTTTTTTCATATTTCAGAAAAGGTTGACATGGTAACCCGGCTATTGTTTATTTGATAATAAATGTTTATTTACTTTTATTTCTTTTTATAAATTATATAAATTATTTTGTTCTATAATTATTAATTATTTTTTTTACTTCCTTTAGAAAATAATAGAAAATAATTAAAAAATACGGTACTACTTAGTTATTCCGTCGATCAATTTCGCCAAATTATATAAATCGCCAAAACACTCGCCAAATTATACAAATTGACAATTTTTATTTTAAATAACGAAAGAACAAATAAATTAGTATAACATTAATGAATATACAAATAAAAAGTGGAAATAAAAATCACTTGATGACGTAAACACGTGTAACTTGCTTAAAGTCAAGTGAATGTGACATTTACGATCAACCATTATTGGCATTTAATCTTATAGTTTGGCGATAGATTTTTAGTAGACGGGGTAACTAAGTAATACCAAAAATGCAAATATGTAACTGGTATTTGAAAACGAGGTTTTCGCCAAATTTTCGTAAAAAAAAAAAAAAAAATCACGCCAAACCTGCTGTGCGTATATGACATCTGGCCAAATATTACCACTCGGGGGGGGGGGGGAATGCTAACTGGCGAGTTGAAAAAAAGCTATTGGCAAGATTTGCATCCTGCTAGCGTAACAGTACCAAGAATTCTTTGCAACCATGGGAATTTTATGTAGTATTATTCGAAAAAAAATTTTTGATTTTTTAATCAAAATGGAAAACTTACGGTCCCATACTGTCGCGATTTTTTTTCTGACGCCAATGTTATATACGGAACGGGCACTTAACTGCCGCCAAAGTATCGTTATTTTGCTTGATATGGTAAGCCGGTTCTTGCTGTTTATGAGTTTCCCAAATTGGCATCATTAAAAAATCGCGCCAATATGGGACGTATATGACATCTGTGCCAAACTTTCATATGAACGGCGAAGGGATCAGACCGTATTTGTTTATGGCAGTTGATGACTTGAACTATTATAATATAGATGAAATGATGGCGATAGAATAATATTTGGCGACCTATCACCTGTGCCTGGCTAACATTAAAGTACCAAAATGGTACCTATAGTATAAAAAGCGAAGTGGTCCGCCTGGAACTGTTGATGATAGTCACATGACTTAGGCTATTGTTATATAGATTGTTTTAAAATACCGGGAGACAAAGACTCTGTATACTTACTCTATTTTATTTTAGCTTCTTTTCAAATGTTTAACTGATCCTCTTTAATCAAAAACAACCATTGGATGTCTTAACAGCAACTGATTCACCCTTAAATTTTTGCAATCAAAGGGAATTGAATGGAAACCCGTTTACAGGGAGATCTGCACAGCTTTTTTCAGTATAATTCAATCTTCTCTAATATTTTTGAAACCCATCAGATTAGCGTGTTTTTAGATTCTGCGGTGTCTGAACGGGGGTTAGCGAGTGTAGCTTGCAGGGGGCAGAGTCCCCTAGTTAATTCCTTAAGCTAATATTAGTTTTTGTTGCATTAAAATATCTCAATTTCTTGATTTTCTGTAAGCAAGTAAACCCTATTGGTTTACAATGGAAGCCTATGGGAATTTCGCGAAATATTAAAGATAGTGCCAAGCTGGTGTCACTATTGGCGACTAATTTTGGTCACCAAATTTGGCGATATATCACCAAGTGGCAGCATTTGGTGACAGAATGGGAGGCCCCCCTATGGTAACCCCCCTTAACCTATGCCAAATTTGGTGGGTGCTCCGGTTGGGTGATCCTATGGTAACCCCCTTATAGGTATGTAAATGCATTAAATGCTGTTCAATAACCAATGAAGTGCATTTCATCAAGGCATTGGGGTGTTGCCATTAAACAATTAACCAATAATCATGATTTCTGTGCCACGTACGATAGCGTAATATATATATATAAAGATTTCATTTGCCAACACTGATTAAAAAAAGTCATGCATGATTATCACTGTCTGACTTGGGGGCATGTGTGCTTTCCCACCTACCGAACCATGACCCCACCTGACCATGATTTTAGCAAATTCAGATTTTTATGATCTTATTAATAACAATTCCTACTTATTTGAATTTTTCCTAAGAATTATTCTCTAAAAATTTCTAACATTTTAAAGTTGTCATGAAGTTTCTTTGGTACTACTTTGTTATCCCTTCGACCAATTTCACTAAATTATATAAAATGCCTAACAACTCGCCAAGTTATACAAATTGACATAATTTTTATTATAAATAACGAAAGAACAAATAAATTAGTATAACATTAATAAAGATACAAATAAAACGTCGAAATAAAAATCACTTGATGACGTAAACACGTGTAACTAGCTTAAAGTCAAGTGAATGTGACATTTATGATAAATTATTATTGGCATTTAATCTTTATAGTTTGGCGATAGATTTTTGGTCGACGGGATAACCAAGCAGTACAGTTTTTTTTTTTAAAATATGTTGCTATCAAGTTGTTTGCCGTCATGTTTTGATGGCTTCCATCAAGTTTAACTTTAAAAATCACTTTACCTCATAATTTATTTTTCCCATAAGGCGCAAACCGGCATGCATTCGCAAACTTTTTTTTAAAGGGTTTAAACTGAGATTTGTTTATAAATTATCAAAATTAGACTTAGATAACTTAAACATGCTGTTACTTAGATGTTATTTTTTAGTATTAAAAAAAAATTAAAATTTTTCAAATGATGCATTTATAAATTTTTTCATTAAATAATAAAAAAGTATGCTTTTGTTTCCATTAATTTGATTTCTGAGCTCATAAATATGAGAATAAAGTAACGTAAAATAAAACCCCCTGAATGCAAACCGTAAAAAAAAAGATAGTGCCACCATTTTATCCACAATGACATCATAAGAATATTATCCATTGATTGTTGGAGGACTTGCTTTGTGAATGATTACCTCAATGGTTTAATATTTTTTACAGTTCAAGATGAATGAATCTTATGTTTATTTAGCTTTATGGAATGAGATATTAAGATGTCAACCTAATTTCAACTGAAGTTATCCTAAGATATATATATATTTTTTTTTCATCTAAATTAAACAATGCTTTGATCCTGAAATAAAATATTTTGGTCTATGTTATTGGTTATTTCTATTAATAATTTATTGAGGTACTTTTCTATTGTAGGGTATTTTTTTAAAAACTGTTGGCGCAATTCGGTCTTCAGAAAGTGATATATGTTGCCAAAATATATAAACAGCTATGAAAACAGCTTAAAAACTTATTTTTGTTTATATATGTATTTATATACATAAAAAATTATTTCTAAATATATATAATATTTTTAATATAATATTTTTTAATATAATCTCTGTTTCTTTATAAAAATGGATAAATAGCTTCTTTATATTAAACAAATTATATACATATGGAAAAAATTGCTTGTGAGTAATGAAACAGTAAATAGAATTGTTTGTGAGTATGAAACAGTAAATAGGTTGTAAGAAAATACGTCGGCAAACTTCTTTCTTGCCAAGAAACTCTTCTCTACTTCGTCAATCTCTGAAAATTAAAATAAAATGATTGATTTTACCGAAAGATTATCGGGAACCATATAAGTTCACTCCAGAAGTATTATAAACTTAGCACTGATATGTAGTTTTAGCTGTTATCACCTGTGAGATATGCTATAAAGTTGTTAAAAAATAAGGGTTGTTGTAATCAGTATAATTGGCACCATACTTGGCGAAGTTGTATCTGACATGGCTGGGATGATACATAAGTACCAATGCATCTTATACATATGTATTAATGAACTTAGTGATAGGTTTATATTTTAAATGAAATGATGGCGAAGGAACCCTATTTGGCGATTTAATCATCTGCGTCCAGCTCAATTAAAAGTAGCAAAACGGTCGCTTGGCATATAAAAAGGTGAAGCAGTCAGCCCGGAACTATTGATGAAAGTCACATGACTTCGGATTTTATTATATAAATGTATATTAAATATTTGTACTACGATGGTTGACGTGGAATATTGAAGCCTAATCTTTTAAATGCCTATATGCTAAATTTCAGAACCGTAGCTGCTATATTTACATAGTTTTGGAGGGAGGGGTGATTTTTAAAGACCTATTTTGGAGGGAGTTTTTAAGAAAGGGGGGGGGTGAGGGTGAAATGCTGGTTCGGGGCTTATGAGGCTACATTTGGACAGTGGATGAGATGTGGCTACATCACTATGACCCCAAGTCCAAACAACAGTAGTTACGTCTCATCCACTGTCACAAATCTAACCCCATAAGCTAAAAATCAGTCTTTCACCCCTCCCCCCTTTTCACTCCTCCCTGGAAAACTATGTGAATATAGCAGTTACGGTTCTGAAAGAGTATATAGGCATCTAAGACACCACCCTCGTATTTAACTGACAGTTTTCCAATCCCCACTCCCAAAACCTAAATTTTTGTATGTTTAACCTCTGAATAACGGACATTCTGAATAGCAGACAGTAATTTTGGCAATAAAGGATGAAAAATTATTTTTTAACGAGAAAAAAGTATATTTAAAAAAAGCAAAAAGCCTCTAAATTTATCAAGGCAATGTATCACAAGTTTTGTGATCACAGATAAATGTAGGGGGTGGGCTGGGGAAAATCCTCCCCTCCCATGCCCGGTGTTGAATTCAGGGGGTGGCCTGGAGCATTGAAATGTCCCCCTGGAATTTATTTTTACTCTTTTATAAAACAAAGCTAAAATTGCTGTGACACAAAGCAGGGCGTTTACATTTTTTCAATATATCAGAAACATTTTGCCATTTTATAGAGCATATTTGGAATGTTAAACCAATATTTCTAAAGTAAAGCTAATATTTAACCAATATTACACTGAGAGTATTTCAAATGAATGCTTCATTGGCACAACAGTAGCATTTCGGGAAGGGGAGAGAACTGAAAGGGATGGCTGAGCAAAGGATAATCTGGGGCTATGAAAATGGGCAGATTAGATATTAAAAAAAAAAAAAAAAAAAAAAAAAAAACAGCAACTAATTTACAATTGAAATTGAATCTTTAATTCTGACAATGTAAATAATTCAAGTAATTAATAATACTTTTCATTTTTATAGTCATAACTCCACATGTTGCAGCTTCTCGAACGGATGTCATCATTAAAATGGTAAACTTGGCTGCAGAAAACCTCCTGCTTGGTCTAAGTGAAAAACCTTTGTTGACACCTGTACCAATAGACTTAGCTTTATCCTCCTCCATGTGAAGAAAAAAAATTCAAATTTAAAATGTGTCAATTTGGTGTATATTGAAAAAATAAATTCACACAAATAGTTTTACAGGAATAAATTTATTTCAGTAGAATAAGTATTGCAGGTAAAGCTGCAAAAAGAATGAACTGTATAAAAGGCAGTAAAATAGAACATTTTGTAGAATACTTTGATCTAAAATACCGAGTGATATTAGCGTAAGACAATGCATTAAAATAGTAACTGCAACACTCCAGGAATGAAAGAAATAACTGTGGCCGAAACATTCAAATAAATGCAGTAAGTGTCATTGTATGTATATTTTACACAGTGAGGAATATTAACAAGTAGTTTAAAATTGAGATTCCTTTTACATATATAGATAAGTCTGGATCAAAATTGTAACAATTAGCACCTTTTCAACAATTAGGGTATGTTAGGTATTTTAAGTTGGGAAAAGTTTAGGAGTTGCCATGAACACAAAAATAATTTATATATACATTTCTTTTTCACACGATATTACAAAAATACTGGATAAAAAGTATGAGGCAGCTATAAAGGCAGCAGAGAGAAATTAAAACTGGCTTAGTAAAGGATCCCTCATTTTATATACACATACAAAAGAAAAATACATTTTCTTATTGCCTATGAAATATTTCCAAATAGCTCAAGGAAGATTCAAGGGAAATAATATCTTCCATTTATTGCCAAATGATCAATGATTTTTTTTTTTTCTAGATTGAAATATTAAATATTACAGCTTTGTTATTACAGAAATACTTCTAAATAAGATGAAAGATGAGGGACTGGAAAAATTGTGCATAACTTAGGGTTTTGTTTACATGAAATTTAGATACTGTAAAATACATGATGACTAGACAAAATGTTTATCACAAAACATGAACACAAAATGTATGTAATGTAGACCACGAAACACATGAATTTAAATAAGGGGTAAATCACAAGGAAGCACCAACAAGAGCATATTAGAGCAAAACACAAAGTTAGAAAATTTAAAGTTCTTTCTTTTAGAACTCTTATCCAAGAGGGACAGGAGTAACCATGGGCTTTCCATCAAGAACTGCTAAAATATTCTCAGCTGCTAATTTAGCCATTTTCACTCGAACTGAAACTTCAGCACTGCCAACATGAGGTGTCAAAACTACAAGAAAAAAAATATATTGCTTTAAAAATGGAATAATCAATATTATACAAACCCTCACACATAGAGACATGCACACTGTCATGGTCAGGACACAATGTCAATAGAGAAAGAATATTTGTAATATGCTCATGTCTTGATCATAATATGTGCAAAACACAACGAGTGTCATATGCCAAGAATAATGACAGGGATAGTAACACAGAGGTAATCTCAATAAATCTTTCAAAGTGTTTGAAGAAATAATAAATCTTAAGCCTTAATACATATATGGTACAAATACATCCTAACAAAGTAAACAAATTTACACATTTAGGTCACAAGATATACATTCAGTAAAACGTCTATAACAGACACCCATTTAGCAAACCCTATTTCAATCCCTAGCACCAATATTTGTTTATTTTAATCTCTGAATAGCAGACACCTCCAGACAACAGACAATATATGCAGCTGCGAGGTGTCCATTATTGAAAGATTTCATTGTATTTGTATTGAGTATACATTAGGTAAAATTTAAATACAGTCTGACCACAAATACTGTATTTAGTACTACCTGAGACACCCGGCGGTATCTGGGCCAGTGATAATTGCCAGGGTCTTAAATAAATCTTAAATTTGTATGATTTTATATCTAACCAGATTTTGCATGTTTTAAACAGAAAATTTACGAAAAAATATTGATATTTAGTGATAAAAGTAGGCACTTTCCTGTTTTTCACATAGGATCATTTCATAGCTTTAAAAAATAAAATAGTTCTTGTTGTTTGAACTCTGAAATTTTTATTGGTTACAAATATAACAGTTTTGCACCACATGTAAAAAAACTTCACAAAAACATGTTGATATCTAGTTGTAAAAGAAATATGTTTTCTTCACCCCTTTTTTTTTTTTGGTTTGAGTCGAGTCCCTTAACATAAAAAAATATATACAGGGTGTGGCAGGTATTTGAGAACAAACTAACGCCTGCTTTCAAACAAGAAGAGGCAATAGAGATAGTGCATTTTTTTAATTTTAAAGTTCTGTAGGGGTGATCACATACACAATGGATGGCATCATTCATTGAAACCACTGGCAGCTGCAATAACTGCCTCTACACGCTGTCAAAATTGATTGCAGACAATAATCAGATGGGTGTTGGGAACAATTGCCACTGCATACACAAGGCTGCCCTGAGGACTGCAATAGTGTTGTGGGGATGACTATTGGAGTGCCTCTCAACCACACCCCATATGTAATAGACCGCCCAATTAATACCTTGGGAGCTGGAAGGGGTAACAAGTTGAGGGTGACATGGTCATGAAAGTTTTTGGTAATCCATTATTGCATTGTATGAGCTGTATAAGATGGTGCAGAGTCTTGTTGAAAAAATGTATGTTCTCCCACACTCTACAGAAGTAATCACGAGCTTTGACACATCTGTATAAGTAATGGCGTTGACTCTGGCACCTTGAAGAAAGAAATGCAGAGGCATCAGGTCACTTTCACTGCTCAAAAAAGGAGCTCTGCGAGGTCTGAGTGAGACCAGTAATTTTCTGTGCATGGTGATCGGAACCTCTTCGGGGATCTTATGCAGCAACCGATCTTTTTGCAGTTCACTTTCTGGACCTGGACAAAGTTTTCCTCATTGGGAGGAAACAACAGCATTCCTTTCTCCTCTTGATGTTTCAACTTGTTAAGGAGGTGCATGCTCTGGTCAGGTGGTTATTTCTGTTATCTTGGACAGGAACAGTCTTCTCATCATGTACAACCTCTTACTAAGGTTCCCGTGAATCACACATTGGATGGTGACCTCATCAACCTGAAGATCATTAGCGAGTGCCTTCATCGACTTCAGGATTTACAGAGACACGACTGACGAATTCCAGTGTTTTCCTAATGTCATATTGCTAACAATGTCATTTTCTGTGTGAAATGGTTGCCACATCAAACCTGGCAGCCTTCATTTTGTTCCTTACTTTAAAGGCGAATGACCGGGTGAGTTTAAAAAATGCGGCTATCTCTAAATCTGAGTGTTCTTTAGCCAATGAGAACATATCTCTTAATTTCTTCAGTTAGTCTAGGTTCTGACATGTTTACATGTAACTATGATGTACAGGGAGGTATTTCACCTCAAATGTGTGTTCTCAAATACCTTCCGCACCCTGCATATTCTTATCATCCGAACACTGAAATTTTAATTGTAAATATAACTGTTTCCAAGCCCTCTTTAAAATTTCGTGAAAAAAATCAGCATTTAATAGCAAAAACATGGCAGAAACACCGTAGCTTTTTAGTATTATCAAAAATTTCTCAGATTTTATTTATTTTTAAATGCTTCTAAATTAATATAGTTCATCGAAACATTTCAAAAGTCAAGAATTCCTTGAAAGGGTCACAATTAGTATTTTTGAAAACCAATTGCACCATTGAAAAAAAGGTCTCAGCTTTAAATACATATTTTTTGTTAATCGGTACCTCCAAAATTGAACCATGGAGGAGTGTTGCTGACAGGTAGAAAAAAGTCAAATGTGAAAACTATTCTTTTTGAATTTTTTTTTTTTTTTTCAAAGGTTTAACAACAATATTTTTCCAAACTGATTGCGGCGTTTAAGACATAAAAGTACAAAATTTAAGTTTTTTGTATTCTGAATGGCTCAGTTATAGTGCATCAAGACAAATGGCCAAAAAAATATAGCATTTGGTTCTTCCCTTCTACATGTTCCAGAAATAAGGGACTGTGCGTTCATGGGGGTAAGGCCAAAAAAAAAAAAAATCGCTTTTTTGATAAATTTTAATTAATATTTCGGATAATTATCAAATAATTAAAACCCTTAGCCTCAGATGCATTCGGACCTCATCCAAATTTTAAGATTTCTATGTTTGCTAGATTTTGCTAGCCATCGCCAATACGCAAACAGAGCTATCTTTTCCTTTATTACTATAGAAAGCAAGCATAATGCATCAAATCCTTTTCTGAAACCCATCAGAAAACAACGTAGAGAGCACTTAAGAGATAAGAATGCAAATTAGATGTCATTTTTAAACTTAAGGGGATCAGATAAGCAAAATTTTGAGAAAACAAGTAAGAAAAATCATGCGTTAAGCATAGATTATGAAACACTTTCCAACACTTCCTGTATGCTTTAACAAAACTTGTTATTTAGGGAAATAATATATATAAAAGAACTAAGTAAACATTTTAGAAAACGTATAAAACATTTGAAAAAACTGATTTCAGCAGTTACCATCTATATCAAATATGTATTCAAATTCTTTTGAACAGCTCTGTATTTGATATTTAGGTTGATATATATGCTATATAATGGAGAAATTTAGTTTAGCAAGAAAACGAATAACAGGTTGAAATTTCTCTTTCAGCAATTTATACTAATAGATGGAAATATACTTGTATACTTTTGTACAACCCTGTAGTTAACCTAATACCTTTATTACACGGCAATATTTAGCTAAAGTTTAATTCAAAGTAAAACACCCTTAAAACTACTGGAATCACATTTTCAGAAATTATCATTTATAGACGGCCATGTATCCCATTCTTTGCATGACGCTGTATATAATTTTATCTATGTTTTATAATTTTATCTACAAACATTTCTTAGTAAATAAAATGCAGTTAGGCGCAAAAATGCATAACTCATTTAAAAACCACCTTTAAGCAATTTACAATCATACCCAGTAAACATTACGAATTCTTTTGTGTAGCCCTGTATATGAATTACAGCATTTATACACATCATATACAATGCACAAATATAGTGAAACATAAAAGCGCATAACATCATTAAAAATGCATTTCCAGCAATCATCGCTACCGTACAATACTTCGGATACAATATAGTATCTGAAATCTTTTGTGTGTCCCTGTAAATGCTATGCACTTTGTATTATACATGAAATAAGTTATAGTAAACCTCAGCGACGTATATCAATTCAATTATACATGAAACAATTTAACATAATTAAAATACGCCGGAAAAAATTCCCTCCACCAGTATATCATTATGTAACAATTCTTTTGTGTGGCCCTGTAAATGAATAATATTTATTCTTTGCAGCGCATATTCTACGGAATGCATATTTTAGTGCACTTGATAAATGCATATCACTTTTATTGTGTTTGAAAGCGTGTAATATCATTAAAAATCATTTGAAACGATTCTTTCCCATAGGCCATAATGTAACGGAAAACTTTTGACTGCCCTGTAAATGAACTAAGCATGTTACAAACTTCATTTGCAATAGGGTTCGTGTTAGGGTAGAGGTCACTAACATCTAAAAATTTCAGAACGATCCGAGTATATTTACGGGAGTTAGAGCGCGTACAGAGGGCCAGACGGACAGACAAACCGAATGCATAAACACTTTTCAACTTTGTTGGAAAGTGTTAAAAATCGATTTTTACTTTTTTATATCATTAAATAGTTTGAACTTATATCTTTCCAAAGATGTGTCACACATGTTTATATATAAAAAAAGCAGTGTTGGAATTACTCATTCTTTTTAGGGGTACTTCACAGTTTAATGGCCATTTAAATCTTTAA
Source organism: Maratus speciosus (assembly GCA_963932465.1). Lineage (NCBI taxonomy): Eukaryota > Metazoa > Arthropoda > Arachnida > Araneae > Salticidae > Maratus > Maratus speciosus. Next base: position 357,602,221 of record OZ010800.1, on the reverse strand, counting down.
TTGACTTTCTCTCAAAACTTGGATTTTTCATGTTTGTGTTCCTTTTTTTCAATATCTATTAAACTTAAGAACTCAGATTTTTTTTTAATACTTATGTTATATTGTATACTTTAGCACAGGGATTTAATGATTTGTTGGGAATTATTTATTTTAGGCAGTGAAATCTTACCAAAAATGCTAATTTAAAAATGACTTTCAATAAATAATTTTCAGTTTCACTTAGAAAGAAAATGGTCAGTTAAAATACGTAAAGCATGTTATTCTAACTACCCTAAAAAATCTAGACCTCTATCTTTCATCATTTCTGAGAAAAAGGTACATAATGGTGAATTTAACATGGCGGAGATAGGGTTTTCCCAGTCCCCTTAATCTCTTTTTTAAGCTGATTATATAAACTAAAACAATATTTGAATAGTCTTTTGGAGTAGCTTACCATAGAACTACTCAATGAAGATTGAAAGCATGCTAAACAAGAATTTTCTTTATTCTATTCTTGTGAAGAATATATTACAACTGAATATTTCTAAAAAAATTCCATGCATGAATTTAAAGTAAAATATTAATTTTTTTAAATTTAAATGATTCTAGTACCTAGTAGACTGAGCCTCGTTTGGTAGTTTTTTTTTTTTTTTCAGTAAATATAGAAAAGTGATCAATAAGTTGGAGAATATAGGTTGGAGAATCTTATTAATGCATCTCCGATTAAGACCTATCTTGGGTTAATGCGGACAGTTTCATTTCCCCATCATATTTTAATTAGTGTTAAAGACATCGTTTATTGCAATTTTCAGTTAGTGCAGATGAAAAATGGCCTCCTTTGGAAGCCCGCACTAATGGTTGTTCACGGTATATCTACTGACTTAGCACGGTCGAAAATGAAAAGTCAGTGAAAATGAAGATGTTTAGTATTTCAGTGCAAAAGTGATGATGTTTTAGTTTTAAATATAAAAATAATTGTTTTCTTTTAAATATAATTTTTTCTTTGGGAGAGGGGGATGTAGAATTTTGAATTCTAAAATGTTAATTTGAGTACCTAAAAAACAAAAAAAATACATATATCTAGACACACGGCAGTGTGTCAGCCAAGTTCGCCTGACATAGCCGTGTGTTATTTACACAAACCATTTCGAGCTGTTTTTGTCAAATTTCAATGCTCTACTAGTGGAAATCTATGAGACCTACGTACTTGTTATACGAAATGTGCAGTAAGGCCACCCTAATTACCTAAAATCCAAAATTTTATAAATAACGCATAATTAGCTTCCGAGATAATGACATTTGAAAATGTCTGATAATCGATAATTTTACCACTGACTGACTGACTGACTGACTGACTGACTGACTCATCAAAAAGATCTCGTATATCTACTGCAGTTACAGACTTCAAATTTGGTGCGAAGTTCGTTTGCACTATAAAACTAAGGAAAAAAATAAAAAAAATGTGAAAATCGATGAATTACCCTCCTGGGGTGCCCATTTTTACTTTAACATTACGTCTATTAGGCGAAATTTTAATTTGCCGTAGGAGGAGACGCTGTTCTGTCGCCAAATACCGCCAAGTTTCTCGCCAACATGGCGATATATCGCCAAATTTGGCGACTAAAATTAGTCGCCAAAAGTGACGCCACCTTGGCGATATCTCTAATATTTCGCCAAATTCCCATAGACTTCCATTGTAAACCTATCTACTTACTGGGGATTTATCTGGGTTTTCTTGCTTACAGAAAATCAACAAATTCAGATATTCTGTCCGTCACAGAGCCCGTTCTCAGAAACAATACATGTTGGAGACTTGAAATTTTGCATACTTATAGCTGAACACCATACATCATACGACAATCTATAAAATTTTGAAAAAGTCGTACATTTAACCCTTTGGGGTCTCACATGTGTATTTTAAACAATCCTTTCTAAGTGAGCCGAGCCCCTAATTAGGTTGGAGGCGTGAAATTGTACATACTTATAGCTGAACACCTCACATCAAATGACAATCTATAAAATTTTGAAAAAGTCGTACATTTAACCCTTTGGGCTCCCAGATGCGTATTTTAAGCAATTCTTTCTAACTGAGCCCCTTATTAAATTGCAGATTTGAAATTTTGCATACTTATAGCAGAAAACCTGAGGCCAGGCGACAAATCATAAAATCTTGAAAAAGTCTTACGCTTAACCCTTTGAGCTACCACATATGCATTTTAAGCAATTCTTTCTAAGGGAGCCCCTAATTAAGTTGGAGATATGATTTTTTGCATACGTATAGCTGAAAACCTCAGACCACACGACAAATCATAAAATTTTCAAAAATTCTTATATTATTTACTCCCCCGGGCTCTAACTTGTGTATTTTAAGCAATTTTTCTAACCTCCGCCCTTTTCACCCGGGGAGCACTTTTCCAACTTTTGCCGACACCCCTTTGACCATTCTTTATATTATGCACCATAGTCTTACATATTTTAGTTCCACTTTTTATCGCCAGGGGTGCCTACTTATCTCGGATGCTATGGGCTCAATCACCTCGAATAATATATCTACGGATAGTATGTAAAACGGAGTTTCGTTCGGATAGAGGTTTGTTTAGAATAGAGTGCACCCTTGGTTGCGAAATGTCGAACTAACAGATTTTTCAAAAGGATAAAGTATTTTGAAAGGAATATTAAACAAAACCCTCTGTGCGATCTGTGATCACACTTACCCACTTGTTATTTTCAAAATCATCAGGGAATAGGATATTTAGTTAATTAAATTTGAAAATCCAGGGAGGGGCAATATCCTTCCTCTGCATTGCCTCTTTGCCGGCACCCATGGATGAATGATACATAGTGTGGCATAAGCACATAACTTTATTTTTCACTTTCAGTACAAAAAAGCAGGCCCAGCTATAGGATATTTAATTGGAAAATATAATAGGAAAATTTAACATAGAAATTTAATAGGAATTGTTTCAGAAACAATAAAAACTTCGAATCAATACATTTCGTTTCAAAACATGCATTCAACGTAGCAGTATTAAAATATAGATTTCTGCCGCAAATTGACAGCCAAATAGTTTGTTGTAGGAAATTTAAATTAAAATTGAATGCTACTTGGTGAATAAAATAGTCACATGTAAACACATTAAAAAGCATTAAGTAAAGTGTCTAAATATATTGTAACTTTACAAAAAGTAGTGATATCTAACAAAAACATAGCTGTGAAAAAAGGGAGCCAAGTTTTGTAAAGACAATGGCAAGAAAAGAAGTGATATCTAAGTGGGTGCCAAGTTCAAATAAAATTCACTCAAACTTACCTACTGAAGTATTATAGCATTTTTAAAATTGTTTAGAAATAAAAAATTATTGATAGCATATTAATAATAAATCTAGAACTTGGCAAGTTTTTGATAAATGTTATGCCTATCAATTTCATGTCTTAATAAAATGGTGATGTTAATATTAATTTCAATGACATTGCAAAAAAATTAATATAGTTATTATTATAAACAAATGATTTATGTTAAAGATTTGATAAACCAATAAATACACAGATACACTCCCGCTCGTCTTTGGTTATCACTCTAGCACCCACCCTCCAGAAACCTCAATGCAAACAGACTAAAAGGCCTGAGAAAGAGACAGATACCTTTACGCTTGTTCTTGGTCATCCCTCTAGAGACTGCAACCCTTTAACCCTTCAGGGGCAAAGAGCTTTTATTCGTGACATGCTGAAATGATTCAATCACACCAGAATTTAAAAACAAATTTATTTCAAAATGGGTAAAAGCTTCTTTTCACGTATTTAATAAAATTAAACTTTTTAGTCCTGAATTCTAGTGTCAATGTGGCATTTTGCAGTTAAAATTAGGTGGGACATATTTTATCCTTCCATCCTTCAAGGGGAAGGAGCTCACTCAAATGAAGGCTTCCAAACATGATATAACAAGTTTAGATATAATAATGTCATTAATAAAAATAAATGACTTGTAGGTAAAAACTTGCCAAGTTCTAGATTTATTATTAATATGCTATCAATAATTTTTTATTTCTAAACAATTTTAAAAATGCTATAATACTTCAGTAGGTAAGTTTGAGTGAATTTTATTTGAACTTGGCACCCACTTAGATATCACTTCTTTTCTTGCCATTGTCTTTACAAAACTTGGCTCCCTTTTTTCACAGCTATGTTTTTGTTAGATATATATATTACATTGCAGGGAATTTGTATTGTCATTTAAATTTTTTTTTTTTTTTTTTTTTTTTTTTTTTTTAACGTATGCGATTATGTTAGTCATATCCTGAATGCAAGTTTCCATGTTTTATAAAAATTAAATTTATTATTCTTCAACAATTGTTGTCTATGTCAATAGTTTGGCAGCACAAGTGGACAATTTTATAAATATGAGGTAAATTTGGTAGAAAAATTCTCTTGTTTTTAAAATTGCTGCTAATTTTGCATCATGGTATATTGCCATGGCATCAAATATAGTGATGTTTATAATAATATGAAGTTATTTTAAATATAGCAAAAGTATAAGAGCAGTTATCTATCAAGAAATGTTAGCATATTTGCAGAATGTTTATAAAATATTTAAATTCACCAAATCAACATTTGCTAAAATAAATTAATTTTATTTGGATACTACTTGATTATCCTGTCGACCTGTTTCGCCAAACTATTCACCAAATTATACAAATTGACATAATTTTTATTTTAAATAATGAAAGAACAAATAAATTAGTAAAACCTTAATAAAAATACAAGTGAAAAGAATTCGAATTAAAAATCACTTGATGATGTAAAAAACATGTGTATGGTGTGAAAGTCGCCTATACTCCGTGGTCGAAAGACTTTAGGAAACTCGGAATGGCAACAGCCAGAGTCAGAGAGAGACGATGTAGTTCTTTGGATGTGTTCGAAAAGACGCTCGTGAGATATGTAATCGGGAAGCGTATTATCTAATAATATATATATTGTGTGTGTGTGCTGTAATTGTGTTCGTCTAATGTAAATATTAAATGTATTTAATTGGAGCATTTAATCTCTTCAATGTGTTCTTTCTTCATCAATATCGTGGAATACCGAACCGGGCCATCATAATGGCGCAGTCGACAGGATGGTGATCCTACAGCTTTTAAAAATCAACAGCGGTGTTACTGCAGCATAAAATGTTATCGTTTAATAAATATTGTGGTTAAAGAAAGAAAGATGTGCCTCTAATCTAAGTGAATAATATTGCGTCGATAGTATTTGATTGACAACAACGAGAGTTTGATGGCTGGCCTAGCTATCATACAGGTATTTTTTTTTTCTTTCCTATCGAGAGCATATTTTAAATATATGTTAGTAAAATATAGTTATTTAATGTGTATATGTTTTATATTATGTTTAGAAACAACGGGTTAATATTTATTCAATTAATGGAATAAACATGGTATTTTATCAGTAATTAAGTTTGAAAAGTATACTTAAGAATTATATTTTTATGGTATATTTCATAATATGAATGCAGAATTATGTATCATGATTGTTAAATTGATCGAAGGTTCAGATAGAATGGTGTTTAAAAATAACTATGTTTAGCATGAAAGTTTAAATTCTGTTATTTAAATAAATATTCTCTAGTTATTGTGTTAAAAAAAAAAAGAAAAGAAAAAGAAACATAAAAATGAGTTAAAATTGTCATTTTAAAAGTTCATGACACGTCTGTCTATGAAGCTATTTATTCTCTAAGAATAAACTTTGCACAAGAATAACTAAAAGTGTTACCTAAGTAAATTATCGTTTGGAGAAAAAAAAAAAAAAAAAAAAAAAAGAAACAGATTTATTTCAAATGTTTTTTTATTTATTCTTTTATCTTTGTGATTAAGATAAAAAGGTGCTATTTCAAAGTATGTAGAGGAAGTGGTTTTTTTTGCTTGTTTTGTTACGTATTATTCTGGAATTGTTTGAAATGACTCATTCAGATTAAATATGAAATAAAAGTTGTGTAATCTTTGTTCAGTGAAACTGAGATGTATAAATTTGATTATTACGGATTGGGTTGTTTATTTATTTTTTTAATTGTGGCAGAATATTAAGCATTTGTTTGTTTTGTTTTTGTTGTTGCTTATTTTCGATTGACTAATTGAAAGGAGATATAGAGATTTAATTTGAGTTTTAAATCAAAATAAAAGAAAGATTTTCATATCTTGGATAGAATTTAATTTAATTAAAAGGTGTTAATTTAATATTGAGATTTATAAATATTTGGTTTGTTTTGAAATATAATTTAGTAAGAGATTGAAGTGTTAAAAAGAAAATTGTTAATGTATTATGTATTTTTGAAGGATGTATTTAAAAATTAATACGCAAGGCATTGACAAATTCTTATTTTGTGAGAACGCAAATATTTTATTTTTTTTTTTACTTGACATATTGGTAAAAGTATATTTTAATTATAGCAAAAATTGTTTTCTATATATTTTTTGTTTGTTATTATTGCGCAAATGTGTTTTAATTTAGTCAGTAATACTAATATAAGTATTTAAATAAAATAAATTTCATTCAATTTGAGGGGTTATTTACAAAAGAATGTTCAGGTTTAAATTAAATTTGGTTTAAGGCGTTCTTAGGGAAAGTTCCAATTAGGGTAGAAACACTGTTTGAATATTGCTGATTACTTCCAATTTATTTTTCAAATATGGCGTTTTTAAACAAAGGTAGTAGAAAAGAAGATTTACAAAAAGTAGCGATTGAACTTGGAGTTCAGGATGCCGAAAATTTAAAAATTATAGATCTGAAAAAAGCTATACTAGAAGTGCCGGACTATGAAGAGGAGTTTGTTAAGGGATTTTTGAGTTCTGTAATCGAGGACAGGAAAAAGAAAGAGGAAAGGGAGGAGCGAAATGCCAGGGAAGCGAAAGAAGAAAGAATACGGCAAGAAGAAAGAGAGGAGCAAATTGCCAGGGAAGCGAAAGAACATGAACTAGAAATGAAAAAACTGGAACAATTACAGAAATTTCCGGAACAAAGAAATGAATCAAAAGTTGAGATAGCTCCAAAAATTCAATTAGCACAGATTGTCCCGAAGTTTGATGAAAAACGTGATGAGATGGGATTATTTTTGATAAATTTTGAAAGAAGAGCGGAAATGGCACAAGTACCAAAGAAAGACTGGGTAGCTTACCTATTGGCAGTGTTACCGGTGGAAATTGCAAATATGCTAGCTAGAGAACCCCCGGAAGATGCAATTAATTACGATTTTGTAAAAACTCTTATCTTAAAGCGATACAAGTTAAACAGTGAAAAATTAAAACAATGTTTTTACAAACATCACAAAGCACATGAAAAATCATGGAGAAATTATACACAAGAGCTTTTGAGTTATTTTACCGAATGGATCACAGAATTAAATATTAACACTTTCCAGCAATTAAAAGACTTAATAGTAACCGAACAATTAAAATTTCGTGTGCCTGTAGAAATAAGAGAACATTTCTTAGAAAATTGGCTCACATTTACCACGCCGTTAGAATTGGCAGAAAAACTTGATGATTACGAGAGCATTACCGACAGTTTTAGAAGAAAAGAATTTCCAAAGAAAAATTTATCTAACTCTCGAAATCAAAGTTGGAATAATTACAGTTCGGAATCAAAAAAAGATATGAGAGATGGTAAACCGAAATTTGAACCCAAGACTGAAGCATCTTTCGGAGTGCAACGAGAAAAGAGAGAATTTCGCGCAAAATATACCTGTTTCGCATGTGGTAAGGAAGGGCATGTAAAGAAATATTGTTCCAAATTGAATACAATAAAACAAGATGGAGGGAAAACTTCCAAAAGCGATCTTGAGAAAAAGGGTCTAAATGCAATTTGTTTGAATGTGAATATTCCGGTGGAAGAAACAGATGGGAGACTCCTTAAGGTAGATCTAGGAATCGGTAACCAGAAGTTTCAGGGAATCATCGATAGTGGTGCGGAGATTACAGTGCTGCGGAAGTCGGTGGTGCCGGAAGAGTATTTACAGTCATGTGGAAAAGTATTCTTGAGACCCGCAATAGGGAGTCCTGTAGAAGCAAAGCTTGTTTCCATTCCGCTCACTCTTCGGACAGAAGATGAGGTTATTCCGTATGTACGAGTACAGGTTGCGGTAGTGGAAGGATTACACGAAGAAGCTTTGATCATTCCCAAGGTTTTCGCGCTGTTAAAAGAACAGCAGAAGTTGTATTTAGGGGATGAGGTAGATATCACCCCGGTTGAAGAAAATAAAGGAAAATCTGTATTCAATGTGGAGGGAAGGTGTCCAGAAGGAAACCTGGAAACAAATCTAAATAATGAAGATGAAGACAAAGAAGCTTCAGATTTGGAACTGATTCCTACTCCGGTCGAGGCAACTGTTTTGCCCGAAAATGTTGGTAACGAGGACCAAAAGGAAAGTTGTTCCGTTTCACAAGCGCAATTGTTGAAAAAGGAGCAATTGGCTTGTTCGACATTAGAAAAATGCTTTGAAGATGCAAAACGGCAGAAGAATAATTATTGGGTAGAATCCGATTTGTTGTATCATAGAGACAAAGTTGGAGGACAAAATTATGTTCAACTTGTTGTACCTGCCTGTAGAAGACAAGAAATTTTGAAATTAGCACATGAAACACCAACTGGTGGGCATTTAGCTGCTAAGAAAACAAGAGATAGAATTGCTATGTCGTTTTGGTGGGAAGGAATGCCAAAAGAAGTAAAACAGCTATGCGCAGCTTGCCATGATTGTCAAATGCGCAGAAAAAGAAAAGTAACAGACAGAACACCTATTGAAGCGGTCGGAAGACCAGAACTCCCATTTCAAGTAGTAAATGCAGATATTTTAGGACCAATTGAGCCGAAGTCTTCTCGAGGTCATCGGTATGTTCTGGCTATTATGGATCAACATAGTCGTTGGCCTGAAGCAGTCCCTATTAAATCGTTGACAGCAAAAGCAGCTTGCGAAGCGTTTATTGAAGTTTTTGTTAGAACTGGAATTCCTAGAATGATTGCCATGGACAATGGAGGAAATTTTGCTTCAAAACTGACAAAAGAACTTTTGAAACGATTGGGGTGTGTCCCTAAGTTTTCTACTCCAGGTTACCCACAATCAAATGGATTGGTTGAACGATGGGTAGGAACAATGAAATCAATGCTACATCATGCCATAAACTCTCATGGTAGAGGTTGGGACAAACAACTACCATTCCTGTTATGGGCATACCGAGAAGTCCCCAATGCCACCACTGGTGTTGCACCATTCTTGTTGGTGTACGGTCGTCCACCTGTAGGACCATTAGCCATATTGAAATCAAGTTGGGAAGATGAAGTGGTACTTCCCCAAGGAATTGGAGAGTCTGTAGCAGATTATATGCAGAAACTCCGGGAACGTTTAAAAGACGCGGCAGAATATTCAAAGACCGTGGCTGAAACCCAACAGCAGCGATACGTTCATCATCACAATTTAAGGTCGAAAGATACAACATTCTCCGTCGGAGATGAAGTAGTAGTACTAATCCCTGATTCCACTAATAAACTGTGTTCAAAATGGAAGGGACCAGGAGAGATAGTTCAACAAAAATCGGTGCATTCCTATGCAGTCAAACTACCTGACGGAAGTATTCGACATCTACATCAGAACAAATTACGAAAATATATTCAACCGATTAGAGCTATTGGTGTTATTTACGAAGTGGATGAAGAGTTTGGAGAAGTACAGCATGCTCCGATAGAACAATACAGTGTCGTTGACGAAGAACTGCAGAAAAATATTAATTCAGGCAATTTATCACCAGAACAACAAAAGGAACTAATAGCACTTATCCAAGAATATAGAGTGGTTTTTGATGGAGAACTGAAGAGAGCCAAAGTTGGTTCACATAGCATAAATTTAAAACCTGGTGTTGTAAGAAAACAACCACATCTTTATAAAGTACCAGAAACTTTGAAAGCTAATGTAGAAAACCAAATACAGGAATTACTAAGGAAAGATCTTATAGAACCTTCTTCTGCGGAAATAGTGTATCCACTGGTGTGCGTAGCTAAAAAGGACGGAACAATCAGACTGTGTGTAGATTATAGAGAGTTAAACGCCGCCACCAAGATCTTCCCTTTTCCTATGCAGAATTCCGACAACCTAAAATTTAAAGCTGGTTCGGCGAAATATTTGACCTCGCTAGATATTTTAAAGGGATATTGGGAAATCCCACTCAAAGAGAGTAGTCGTGAATTGACCAGTTTTGTGTCACCAAAAGGCCAGTACCAATGGAAAGTAATGCCTTTCGGATTGTCTGGAGCTCCGGCTACTTTTTAAAGAACAATGAATCAGACCTTGAGACCGCATAGTGATTATGCAGAAAGTTTTCTTGATGATATTATAATTTTCTCTTCTAACTGGGAAGAACATTTGCAACATATAAGAAAAATTTGGGAAACTTTAAAATCTCTGAATTTTTCAGCTAACTTGACAAAATGCTCCTTTGCAGCATCTGAAGTCAGATATTTAGGACATATCGTGGGTTCAGGCAAACATGGACCTATTCCCGAGAAGCTAGAAGTAATAAAACATCTCAAAGCTCCCAAAACGAAGAAAGGACTGAGATCCATATTAGGTCTATTTAACTATTACAGAGAATATGTCCCGCATTATGCTAACCTTGCAAAGCCTTTGACAGATCTGACCAGAAAAACTGTTCCAAATGATATTCCATGGTCGGAAGATGCTGAAAAGTCGTTCAATAAGTTAAAGGAAAGCTTATGTGAAGTTACAAACCTTTATACCCCAGACATGTCCAAACCGTTCGAAATAAACACCGATGCTTCCATATCGGGTATTGGTGCCTGTTTAATGCAAAGGGACAAAGACGGCATGTTAAAGCCCATAACCTTTGCCAGTCAAAAGCTTACTCTAACTCAATCAAAGTGGAGCACAATTGAAAGAGAAGCATATGCTGTAATTTGGGCACTTGGGAGATTCGAAATGTGGACTTATGGAACCACCATAATATTGCATACGGATCATAATCCTCTAAAATACTTAACAGAGGGAACTCCTAAGAACGCTCGATTACAGAGATGGTCGTTGGCACTGTCTCGCTATCAGGTTTCTATTGCTCATAAACCAGGAAGTTCTAATGTCGTGGCAGATGCTTTATCTCGCATTTATGAGTAGGAAAAAAAATCTGTATATATATATTTTGTATTATTTCATTATTATATATTGTATAATGTGTATTTGTAATATGTGTATTTTTAGTATATAGTGTATAAGAATTCATATATCTTAAGTAGTTTAAGTAAATGCTCTCGATGGGACAGGTGAAGGACTTTTTAAATAGAACTTTTTAATTAGGACTTTTGATAGGACTTTTTAAGTAAGACTTGTGTTAAGACTCTAAAGAGTAGTTTCACAGTGTGGGACATCGTCCAACATGTAGAAACTGGAGGGAAGGTGTGAAAGTCGCCTATACTCCGTGGTCGAAAGACTTTAGGAAACTCGGAATGGCAACAGCCAGAGTCAGAGAGAGACGATGTAGTTCTTTGGATGTGTTCGAAAAGACGCTCGTGAGATATGTAATCGGGAAGCGTATTATCTAATAATATATATATTGTGTGTGTGTGCTGTAATTGTGTTCGTCTAATGTAAATATTAAATGTATTTAATTGGAGCATTTAATCTCTTCAATGTGTTCTTTCTTCATCAATATCGTGGAATACCGAACCGGGCCATCATATATGTTGTTTAATGTCAAGTGATTGTGACATTTACGATCATCCATTATTGTCATTTAATCTTATAGTTAGGCGATAGTTTTTTGTTCGATGGGATAATAAAATGGTTCCTTTTCTTGTTCTAGTCAATTAAAACGAATTTTACTGTATTCAGGACCTAGCTATTTCGTGCTCTATTTAGTACAGATGGCAAACCAATAATGCTGCGTTTTATTGTGTTGATAATCAGTGACCAACAAACAGTATTGGCAAGGATTCCGATTACGGAAGGTTTTTTTATTCTCCCCTCCCCCTATAAAAACTTATAAACCTATAAATACTTATAAGTATATTATTCTTAAAGATTGATATGTATTTTTTTTAAATAAAGCAATAAGACAATTCTTTGTTTATAATACGTGCAATAATAAATATACAAAATTCTTCTCAAAAAATTTCCTAGTAAAATTAACAAGGTCTTGGTCTCAACAGAATCCCCTAATTCATCAAACAAGGAAGCAATTTTGGATATTTGGAAGATCTCGAAAACAGCAGTTATTCTCACAAAACTTATCCTCCTACATTAAACTGAGCATGAGAAATTGATCTATCTAGGTCCAAAATTAAATAAAATTCATTTTGACAAGTTAAAACAAACACTGAAAACACTGCTTCATATAAACTGAACAAACTATTTTCACAACATATGTCATCTATACTGTTTTAAGGGGGGGGGGGGGGGGGGAAGGAATCGCTAGGTCTTGAAATCGGAAAACTTTTGACATATTTAAACAATTTCAGCATTTCAATAGAGCACAAGAAAATAATCAGATAAGAATGGGTTTCAGCAAATTTTATCTTGAAAGGTGAAAATAAACTTAACACTACTATATTGCAGATGTACTGTCATTCACAATTGAGTTAAAAACTACTAAGTTGTAAATTTTGAAAATATGCATTTGTAGATGGGAAAGAAATGCGATAGAAAAATGTTCTGTTAAATGCAAAAAACGTATCACAAAACATGTTTCTTTGAATCTCCCTTTCACAAAAACAATATAGTGCAATAGTCCTTTAATAGAAAAAAGGCTGTTAAATGAAACAACCCTATTTCAATGCTATTTTTTTAAATTCTAATTGCTATTCTGAGTTAAGCGGGGGACCTCAATAACTGGCATAATTCAGCATGTGTTTGGTGCAAAATTACCAGCAGTTTTGTAACAAAAATTTTTTTTTCTGTCAAACATATTATTCCCAAAATCGCTTATGACTGTCACCAACCACTGAAGGAGACACCAGCTGTGTAAGTTGTACAAAGAATCACTTTTAGAAAAGAGGTAGAATAGCACTGAGGATACACCAATAACATTGTATTCAAATATTTTTTGTAATTATTATTATCATCATCATGAATGACAATCTAATTTTATGGTATGTACAATGTTTGAAAACTTTGTTTAGTTTTTAAAAAGGTTATCTTACAAACTGAAATATATGCTTTTGAATTCCAAATCAAAGATCTACATCCTCCAGTAAAAATGCCAAATTCGAAAGAAGGAGATTTTCATTTGTTAAACTGAAATATTTTATAATTATTATCTCAATATGACATCAATTTCACTGATTTTACACTTTGAACTAAGCTGAGACTATGTGTCCTTGATATAAATATATTCTCCATAATTTATTGATTGTCTGGAGATATTAATTTCATTTTTCTATGTAGAGAGAAAAAAAAACAAATATTTTAAATATTGAGCAGATACCATGTTAAGTTGAAGGTCTGTAATGTAAAATCAGCACTCATAAAAAGCTGTTAGCAAGTTCACTGTGAACAGAAATTTGATATTGTGCAATTCAATTTGGGTAAGATGCTGATGCAAGATGTTCGCAATTTTTAACTACGGGATAGAAAACTGTTCCTTTTGGGTTGAATAATGGGTATGTAAAAGGTGGTTCTATGCATTCATTAGTATTACACAAATTGACCTTTTTGGGGAGGGAAGGGAGGGGGGGGGGCACTGATACACCACCATTCATTATCTAGGAAGCTTTGATTAATTAAAATTGAGTGTAAGGACAGGGCATAATTCGTTGGTCACAGAAACAAAGACATCTGTAATCAGCTCTTTCTTGAAATGTAGCAATTTGAAAAGGTTATATTCTTTCAGCATTTGCATACCATTTCACAAATTCTCCAATTTCTCTCATTATCATAAATGATTTGGCAAAATTACTTTGCGGCCAAATATGTTCTAGCAATTCAATGGTTCAGAGCTTATTAGAGGTTTTCATTAACATCTTCTTCACAAGTTACATACATCTGACCACAATGCATCAATTTGAATTCATCTTCTTGTTGTTGTGTGAACTGCCATATATCTCTATGTATGGAGATGAGCTAAGATGCTTTTTCCAAGGTTAAGAAGCAAAACAGCTTAAAATTACTTCTACCTATAGAAAATCCTCCTCATAACCATAATGATTCCTGAAAAGTAATGTTAACCCTTTTAGGGAAAAGCAATTGTGTTTGTGAAATGATGAATTTCCACCAGAAAATTTGAATTTTTTTTTTTTTTTTTTTTTTTTTTAAATGAAGAAAAGCAATTTAATTATTTTCCCTCAAAGTTATAAAAGCAAAACTTAGTTAAAAGTTTCTGGTGCAAATCTTAATTAAGCTTTGAAGGGGTTAAATACCCTGTCAATCAACTAATGTTGTACTAAATGACTGCATAAATATTAAACAAAAACATAATTTGAAGAACAAATTAAAGAAACAAAATTTAATTCCTGCACTGTTTAAGCCCGAGAAGGGACAGATATTAAGTCATTTCATTCAATTAGTTCTACATTTAACGTTAAATTTTTGTAACAAATTAGTTAAGCCAATTGAAGATTAAAAAATAAAAATAAAATTCATACAATATGATACTTAAAACACCCTAAAAAAATAGATTCCGTTCAAATAAAATCGAAATAAATCTTAGACTTCTTCCATTTTTAATTGAAACTATTTGTATTGATTTTGTATTATGTTTATGACAATTGTGCATAAAATGATAAGATGCATGCAAAATACAAAACTTAAAAAAAATGTCTAAGATTTATTTCGATTTTATTTGAATGGAATCTATTTTTTTAGGGTGTTTTAAGTATCATATTGTATGAATTTTATTTTTATTTTTTAATCTTCAATTGGCTTAACTAATTTGTTAAAAAAATTTAACGTTAAATGTAGAACTAATTGAATGAAATGACTTAATATCTGTCCCTTCTCGGGCTTAAACAATGCAGGAAATAAATTTTGTTTCTTTAATTTGTTCTTCAAATTATGTTTTTGTTTAATATGGTCAAGTTTTTCAATAACTATTGCACTCAGATGAACGTATTTCAAAATTAATAGAGTATCATCATCAGGCTTTGATGTATGCAGTATTGCATCACAATGTGGGATGCAGTTTACCAATGTGTAATTCAAAATGTTTCACCACTGTAGTAAAGCAGGTTGCGGTAGTTTGGACAAAAACTTCCAATCTGATCATAAAAAATCTGTAATCAAATCATAAAAAATGAACTTCACTTAAATTTAGATATCCTATTTCCCACTCAGGAATGCTATGAATGTAAATGTAAATTGTGTTGAATCCTTACTGCTAATATTTAACAATATTATACCTGTGATACAGTAAAAAATAAAAAATCAAGTTTTGCTTAAATTTTTAAACCTTAATCTCTCCCAAGGGTGATGTAAACACATCAGAAAATTATTACCTAAGTTTAACTTGGGGTATAAATAGTTCTCAGCTCGGAAAAAAAAAATACATTTTAAAATTTAAGTTATGTAATTCCCCACTAAGTTCGCTACTTGCGTAAAAATAGCTATCCATTAGAAACTTTTTACTAAAATATAAACGTGACCAAAGCAAAAACTTATTCTGAAAATATCCTTTTTATTTCCACTATGACGCCATATTCACCTTTTTAATTTTTGAAAAAAAAACTAGCTCAATTTAATATGTCACGTGAAAATCTTTCACCTAAAAAGAAATAAATTATTATTACGGCTTTTGAAATTTTGCAACAATGAAGTAAAAATTTTACATTTTCTATGAAAAAATGTCCGTTGATTTTCAAAGAAAAAAGCGAAAATTGGAATTATTAAGAAAAATATTTGAAAAATGTAAACAAAAATTGGCCCATGTTTCTCTCTGGGTTTATAATTCACCGATAAGCAAAGGCATTTTACCATTCGTTTTGACCCTGACGTCAGGCAAACGGTTTTACACTTTAAATTTATAATATCATTAGAATTAGTAAAAAATAAAAAATGAGTGGCATCAGGGACAAAAAGGTGGAAAGAAAAAATGAAAAAATTATCTCCATAGGCTTTTCCATGTTAAATTAACATTGAAAAGTGACAATGGAAATAAATAAGTATTGCGCTGCCGCGCAATACTTAAATATAAAAAATCATAACTTTTATCTCAACAACATGCAGAAATTGAATGCAGTATAATAGGCATAGGGGGAAAAAAAAGAATTTTCAGAATTTGTCATTAAAATTTTTATAAACTAAAAATGATCTCTAAGTAGAACTAATTCTCTCAAATACATTATGAATGTAGAAAATACTTACCGAGCCAGGCTCAAATCACCGAATGATATCTTTTTAAATAACCAAAAAATTTTTATTAAGCTTTCTTGTGGTACAAATAAAAACTTACTACATAATTGAAAGTAATTTTCAGGAAGAACGATAATCTTTTAATTTTGATATTATTCACATGCCAAGAGCGTTTGTGACAACGTAAAAATCTTGAAAATTATCAATGCAAAATACAGATATAAACTTACATTGCAACTGCACTAACATTTATTGTTTCATAAATTTAAATACAGTAAATTCAGTCTGAGGCAGACTTTGTTCTGTATAATGTGGAAAAATTTTAAAGACCTACAAGAACAATTTTAAATCCAGCATGTTTTCTTTGCACTGGAAGAAGAAAGTTCTTCCGAAAGTATTTGCGGACTTCTTAATTTTATGGTGTTAAGAAGTTTTTACCTTTATTTCATATGCTCATATTATATTGACTATACTATCAATATACAAAAGCTCAGTATTTTTTATTATTGCCCCTTTAATTTTTCATAACACTATAGCTTGAAACTAAATATTGAAAGCAAGCATTTATGTAACTTACTTATATTATCCAGAGTTGTGAGAGGGTGATCTTTTGGCAAAGGTTCAGGAACCATAACATCCAGGCCTGCTGCTTTAATTTTCTTGTTCTTAAGAGCATCAAAAAGATCATCTTGATTCACCACACCACCCCTAGATAACAGAAAAAATTTAAAGACTGCTAAAATACAGTTGAAGTAAATATCAATTTTATATCTCATGTAGAAAAGTGAACACATATATATTCATATATGTAGTTTTTCAATCTCTTAAAAATATTCCGAGGTCTTTTAAAAAATTGGGTCAACCTGATCCCAATCAAAAACAATCTAAGTCAACCCCAACTGCAACGAAATAAAGCAGCACTAAACCAATCATAACTGAACCACGTATCTGGTCAGAGTGAGATAAAAATAGGACACCTGACCTTATGCAGGTCTCATTGAAATCAGACAAAAAAAAATTTCATCTACTCTAACCTTCTATAAAAAAAAAGATTGATCCAATAGTTAATGCAACTGAAAATTTGCCTATAAATTATCCTATGCCTATAACCTATCTTGAATATCAATTTTATCTTTTATGTTAAAAATGAACATGTAAAGTGTCATTTATATTAAAATACATAATTTGACAGCTGGAACAATATTCTGGCCTTTCCTTTGAAAAATCAGATTAAGTCTACACCAAACCAAATCAGACCTGAATTGCAGGTTAGGTTGAGTTATGTTAAAACCTGGTTACCCGACCTGATGCAAGACTTCAGATTGGGTAACAAAATTTTACTGTGGGTTGGACTTTCTTTTTGTTTCATAAGTATGTTTGTGGTCATCATAATTTTAGTTTATAATTACTCTTGAATTAACCAAAATACTTCACAATAAAAGGTTATAGGGAAAAGTTTTATTTTGATCCAACAATCTATGATAAAAAATTTATGAATAAATAAAATAATACACTTACCCTCTGAAGTTCAATGAATGAATTTTTATTTCTACTTACTGCAGATGATAATTTAAACTCATATAATTATACAATAATCTTGAGTAAATTAAGAAACAGAATTAGCAGTAATAAAATTCTTGAGAAAAGCAATGGTCTAGATTAAGTTATTTGTCAAATAACGATTTCTTACATAATTCTCTCCTCTTCTAAATGTTTACTGAATATATCACAAAGCCTGAATGAATAAATGTACAGTATTATAAGAAAAGCAATTTCTCTTTAGTAGAATCAACTTTGATAAAATTATTTTGAAAGATAATTTTATGACTTCAAAAACAATTTTCCTTCATTTTAAAAGAAGTCAATCTCCAGAGAAGGAGTGCCCCCAACCTTTCATGTCAAGTCGACTAAATTTCTAGTGACCATGTAATTAAATCTCTGTCACACATTCCTTCAAGCAAAAATCTCTGAAAAACTGGATACCGAAACTTTTCACAAAAAACATTGGTAAACAAATCAGTACCTAACACTTGTCTCCAAACCAGGATCAGACTGACCTAGTATGTAATATGTACGGTGCAAACAGGACTACAGCAACCATGATAGTAAAAATGCCAAGCATTTTAAGCGATGAAGAAATATTTAAAAAATAGATATTCTTTAATTTTATAAAAATTATTCTTGAAATTTTAATAATTTTTTTTACATTTACTTTAAATGAATTACTTATAATCACCTATATATTATTTTTTTAATGAATGTGATAGATTAATCAACTTTAATTCTGAACACAAAAAGTCGATTCGAAATTTAAAAAACAAAACTTGAGCATTTTTTTAACAATGTATCCAATTTCAGATGTTACACAGGCTAGAGTAAGAACGGCTAACCTATGGCATTCGAAAGATTGATTTTGGCATGGTGTTTGACTCTAAATCAATATACAGTGCTAATGCACAAAATACACGAACCTTTAGATGACCTGATCTTGTCTACATTTGATTAATTGGAAACTGAATTTTAAATGTAGATTTTTAAAATACCGTAAATTACCACATAAGTAAAAAGTACCAGATAAAATTATGGCAACTTAGAAACTGATTTCAGAGCTACTTATGGAAACTGGCCCTTTTAATAATTTTTCTATCTATCTTATCTATGTCCGCAGGGTCATTCTCAAATGAATAATACAAAAAGTTAAATAAAAAGCAATTGTCAAATAAATCCAGTTCAGTTTGCATTCTGTTGAAATTAACTGAATATGAAACTGATATTAATTATTTTTCTGCCAAGATGGAACAACACAATCACACAATTTAATAATTTCTAAAATTTAATTTTTTTATGATTATTACCTCACCTGTATGTTACCGCATTTTTTTGTTTTTTAAATCTAAAGTGATTTTTATTCATGACTAAACCCACTACTATCCATTAAATTTGTTGGCACATCAAGCTCATGTAAAATGTGCAGGATGGTCATAAAAAAACTTTGCCGATATATGGACCTTTAACGGCCTACCCGTTCAACGGATCGAGATGAGATTTCAGATATAGTTATTCAGAGGTATGAGCTTAGGATTCTGTGAATGGCAACAAAATGGTTCACGGTTATGGTTATAGGTATAGCAACTCGAAATTTTCGAGTGGCAACAGCCATTTTTTTCCCCATCGCAAAATGTTCAGTGCATGCGAAAACCCTAAAGTGCATTGGAACGGTACATGTACCACAAAAAACAGACGCGTTACGCTCGCACAAAAAACAGTTCTGCGAATGGCCAAATAAAACACAATCGGAGCACACAGAGAAAATTTGTGGAAAATGTGTAATACATATAAGAGTTTTCTTTTTTCCGATCTGTGTTGTAATCAGGGATTGGTGTCTTGGCTCTGTCATATGCAAATTTTCTACGTGTGCCTCGATCGTGTTTTTTTTTTTGGGGGGGCTGTTTGAAGAGCTGTTTTTTGTGTGAGCATAACGCGTCTATTTTTTGTGATACACATACCGTTCCAACAGTCTTTATAGGGTTTTCGCATGCGCTGAGCATTTTGAGACGGAAAAAAATGGATGTTGCCATTCCAAAAATTTCGAGTTTCCGGACCTATAACCATAACAGTGAGCACCATTTTGTTGCCGTTCACAGAATCCAGAGTTCTTACCTCTGAATAGCTGTATCTGAAATCTCATCTCCATCGGTTGATCGGGCCGGTTACTAGAAGTCTATATATCGGCGAAGTTTTTTTATGATCAGCCTGTATATATTTTTTTAATTGCCATATTACTTCTTACTGTTTTATTGAAACTCACCCCCACCCCCTTCCATGCACTCCATTTTAGAATGTTATAGATGATTTTCTTGAAAAAGGAAAAGCTGAATTTGTATATAAATAAGTATGAAATAAAAGTGGGAAAGATCCTGGAAAAATTATTATATTATATGTTTTTATATGTCATAGATAATTTTATAAATAAAGCTAAAATATATGTTTTTTTATGTAAACAATTTTTATCATACAAAATACAGAAATTCTTTCTCTCATTTATGTTTTATTTTTCTGCTAAAGATGTATGTAATAAAATTTGTATTTTTGGTTTTAAAAATAATTTTACCTAGGAAGGATTTTCAATTACTATTAATAATATAAACAATGGTTTTATAAGTTCATAAAGCAGCTTTTATTAAATACATAGAGCATAAAAAGCAATAAAATAAAAATCAGAAAAAGTAAATTCATCATTCAGAGCGAAATAAAAATTTAAAAATAGCAGAAATAGTAACATAACATTTATTTCCTACTATAGTTTCTCATTCTCGTTCATACATTTTGCATCAAAGCCTTTTATTATGAAGTCTTGAAACTATGTATGTCAATGTTTTTTTGGTTATTTATGCTTTTCTTTATGTTTTTTATACATCATGTATATGTCTTAACAAGACCGTTTTATCAGAGTTATATATGGCTTTGAATGTATTTTATCAGTTTTTAAGTGCATTTGGAAAAGTTAACAAATCCTAAATACTCCCCTTTACTATGTTAAAGTGAGGAAAAAAAAAGAAAAAAAGAAAAGACATTAGAAGTCTGTATGAGTGATGGCAAAGTGGGGACAAAATTTCAAATGGGCAGAACCAGGGCAGAGGAATAAAATCAATTTGTTGAACATGCCAGACCAATAAAAATAAAAAAATGGGTCAGGCTGATAAAGAAAAATTAAATGGGCCAGCTAGACCAATAAAAAAATTAAGCGAGCCTACCGGCTCGATAACAAATTTAGGTAGTGTAGGACTGAGCTGACAAAATATGAAGAATTTTCAATGGACCTGGCTGGGACGAGACCAAATTACAAATGTCCTGTGCAAGCCAATGCCAGTTTGACAACATCAATACAGAAATTTAACCTATCTAGCATAGAGACTTGCATCAGACAGTTACACTGTGTCCGATTCCAGGTCTAATATTTTTGGAAGACTCTAGCCGGGCCAGGCTCACATTTGTTTCTACATACTCAGGCTAGACCTGGACTTAATTGTTCCCAGGACATGTAGGGCATGATTTTTTTTTTTTTTTTTTTTTTTTTTTTTTTGTGTAAAAAGAATAGTGATAATGAATATTTGTTAAAGGAATCTTCCCTTTATTTTAATAAATAAAGAAATATTCTTTAATAAATTATAGAGAAATATTTTCAAAACTATTTTTGTTTTACGAGTACTTATTATACAGTGTTAAAAGTTATAACCATATTTTTTTCTTTTATTCTTAAACTACATTAATTTTTTCCATGAGTCTATTTTAATGCAATAGTCTAAGAGATCATTAATGTTTCTAATCTGTCTGTACTGCATGGTTTTCAGGCAAATTGTTTGAAATATACTGTGATATTTTCACATAAATATGTGTACAGTATTCTGAAAAGAATCTTAATTGTATAATAAGAAAAACGGGACTTGTGTAGAAATTCAGTTGGTCCTGACTAGGGCATCAGCGATTTTAATCAGTTGATTTAAATCAGTGATTAAATCATGATTTTAAATCAACTGATTTTTTTTTTTTTTTTAATCATTGATTAAAATCAAATTTTCTAAATGTTTAAAATGTCAAAAAAAGTATTAAAATCCAAGATGAACATAATTTGAAAGTTCATACAGGTATTTTGACTTATGAATAAACAAAAAAAAAAAAACAGCTTTAAATAATTGTTTCCAAGCTTAATTCTTGAGTATTGTAAAAAATTAAAAACAGTTAAGTCTGTAAAAAACGTTTTTATCCAACATAAAACAGTTTCATTCAGAAATGATATTTAATATAATTTGCAGTGACATAATTTCCTTTAGGTAATCAATTTATGCATTATTTTATATAAAATAAACATAGCAAGTGTAACAAATTTCTGCAACTAAAAGAATAAATAGTCAGTGCCTTATTAGTTTCTTGTTCTACTTTTGTAATAATAAATTAATAGCAATCTCGAGTCAAAGAAGAATGAAAGATTAACATCTGCTCAACAGCTAAATTGTAAATGAATGCATAAGAGAAAAAGAACTAATTGGTATAAAAAATGTTAAACACAGAGATAAGTTGAATAAATAAATTTTTTTTCACTTTGTAACTCATATATACTAAATAAAAAAAAAAAAAAAAATTAGGGATTGAAAAGGCAGCAAAACTTTTCTTAAAAAGAAAAAAAAATTACCATTGAAAACTAATTATCCCCACTGAGAGGTAATAATGCTGTTATATAAATATTTTGAGGATTTCACATATAACTGGCTATCCTTACATTTATTATGCATGTGTGTATGAATGGCTTTAACTCATTTTCATAATTTTTTTGGTTAGCATACACATACATGTGTGTAAGTTTAGATTTTGGTGATTAACAATAATTTTTCTAAGTGCAAATGCAAAACGAGCTGCAAATAATATTTGGTAGTTTTGTTATTTGTGCTACTAACTAATGAAATTACTTATTTGCAGTTTTTATTAATTCTGTAATTACTTACTGCTTCTCCTAGGCAATTTTTTTTTAGGGTGCCGCACCCTGGCCCTTTTGAAATTGGCAAAATGCACCCTGCCTTAAAAAAAATAGTTAAATTCACCTGTAGTTGTAGTCTCTTGTAAAAAACATCTTCATTCAACAGTATTTCTCAACTCATGTGCCCAAGATCTTGCAAAAATAATAAAACTTTATTTCTTTAGGAAAAACAGGATATTATTAAAACATGTTATTTAATTGTATTTTTCAATTTGTGATTCATAAAATTATTAAAAATTAGGGACAATTTATTTATCATACTAAACATTATTCTTTTTATATGTATATATATTCTTATATCATTACCCTCATGAAATAGTGCTCTTTTTTGGAACTAACATCCTGTCACTTTTTCTTTCTAAAATGAATGCTACTTTATTAATTATCATTTTAATAATTAAAGCTTAAAAATTTATAATATTTTCCTAATTAAAGAATTAATTGTTTAATAACTATTAATTTGAAGTAGTTTTAACTATTTAACATTAAATGTAGTTAGTAATAATTTTAATGAATGTTAAATATCACTAGTATTTAATAAAGTTTTACATAATTATTACAATATTAATGTATATAACATTGTATGATACTAACTACTGAAACTACTAATTTGGAGACATAATTTCTGTAATTACTAATTATTTATTATAATTTTATTAATTAAATTGTAAAAATAGATTATATTTAGCAATTAATGGTTTAATTGTACCTAAAATGCTTGTTAGCTATTCAGTATTTGAATGCTGGGGGAAAAAAATCAAAAATCCGATTTAAATTTTAAAAAAAATCTGATTTTTTTCTTTTAATCATTATTTTTTTTACACCCTAATAGTGATAAAACCGAAACAACTACTGTCAATAAAATTCTTGCTTTTACCCGAGGGATAAATCAAGCAACTCTACATGCTTACCTGCTAGTATTAACGAAAACTGCTGTGGGCTTCATGAGGTCAAATGCTTTCTTATTGAAGAGATTACGAGTCTGTTCTGAAAGATTGCACATAGCAACAATAAAATCACTTTGTTTAACTAATTCTTCAAATTCAACAAACTGAGCACCCATTTCCTCAGCTGCAAATGCAAAAAAATATTGTAATTAAATTTGTTGAAGACATGGCAATTCAAAAAGCAATATCATAAGTATTAAAATAAAATCATCCTTAAACATTAAAAAATATATAAAAATGATTTCCATATTTTAAAATAATTCAGAATTTCACTAATTAAAAAAAAGTTTAATGAGATCCTAATTTAGAACAGCAAGAATAAAGTAATCATTAAAAAATTATTTTACTGATATTTATAGATTTCGTTTCAAAACTATTTTAATCCTGATTTATTTGAGAAAAAAAAAGGATCGGCACACTGAACAGATTTAATTTTTTTTATACTTTCATATATACAAAGAAGTAGATTTAGCAAAAAAAATTACTTTTATAAATTAACAATATGCATATTATTCAAATGACTTCAGATAATAGAACAAGAAAGAAAAATATCCATGAGAAAATATTTGGGAAATAAAAAAATATTTGGCAATTTCATGTTGATAACTTTTTTGAGAAGCAGAAATAGTATATAATTTTTGTAATGCATCCTTCAATTATTACATGGAATGGCCTAATGACATTTGGGCCATTCTACGATTATATGGGAATTTGGGACTACATGGCAAGTATATGGGATTCTTTGACTACACTGCCATGTAGTAAATTTTTTTAGGGTTGCCTTTTCAACACTTTCCAACATAGTTGAAAAGTGTTTATGAATTCAGTTTGTCCGAGCTCCAACTCATGCAAATATAGTCTGATTGGCATGGAATTGATGTGTTGTTTACAATGGCATGTTTGGTACTGAAAATGAAGTGTCTAGCATTCATAGTATGTTGACAGGGGCACTCAAAAGAATTCTATTACATTATGGTCTATGGGGGGAAATCACTTGCAATCTATTTTAATGATGTTACACTATTTCAAACATATTGAAATTTACATACATCGCTTAACTTTTGCGGATTTAACATTTGCGTAATAAAAAAATAACATTTTAACATATGCGAATACTTAACTTGGTTATTCGCAAATTTTGTTTTACAAAAGAATATTCTTTACAAAGTAAACTCACTTTGTTTTACCAATTCCATGAACTATGTGACACTGGACATCTGCATCGTACTGTATAGCCTAAGTTTCTAGAATTTTAACCCTTGTGTTGAGGAAAAATATAGATAACTAATTCCAAGAAACCCAAAACATGACTTGAATCTAAAAATAGATTAAAGACCAAAACCTCTCTTCGAAGGATGTAATGCACATTCCCTTTCTCAGTTTACCATTTTAAAATTCTTTTTAGACTAACATAACCCATGTAAGTCCCCATACAGAGCATTTGATGTTTCAATTCACCTGTCTATTATTCTGAGCAATCTTTGGGTACAACTTGGGATGTATTTTATACTTTTAAAAGGGCTGGTACCTGCTTCCTTAAATAATCACCTGATGTTACCACATCAATAAAAAATAAATGCCAAACTGCAACTTAATTATTACAATTTTAAAAAAATAACTAAAGTAAAGTACAGAAAGAAAATATTGGACAATTTATACCTGGTTTAATTGGATGGAACACATCATAGTATAAAACTTTAGCAACCCCAAATGGCAGAACTCTCTTCATAACACCTTGACCTACAAAGTACAATAAACTTAGTTTTCATGAAATCACACTGTAAGCTGAAACAAATCATTTTCATAAATAATTTTACAGTCAAATAGTTTATCAGAATGCAGAAACAAATTATATGATGCAAAATGTTAAGTAAAAAATTCTAAAATTTGGTTCAAATACACAAATGAACTGGAGCATAACTCATGTACAAGACAGATCGAAAACCAATTAAATCTCCATGTTACAAAGAAGGTTGTTCAAACAGCAGTACAGCTGAACTACGGTAAAGAATCATCTAAGGGAACTATTACACAAAAACTGAATTATTTAGCAGATATTATTTATTGCAGATATTTGGCAGCACCTTTATCTAATATTTGGTAGAAATTATGAAATAATGTAAAAGTAGCATGAACCTATATTGATGAATAATCACCAGACTGACTTTTGGAGATTGGAACATTACATTGTAGACTCCCGATTATCAGACACATTCAGTTAACAGACAACGCTCACATCATAAGGTTGTCGCCGTACTCCAAAAAATCAGACCAATTTATTATTCTTTAACTCGCAATGAATTATACAAATCATTAAACATAATAAAAATGCTAATAAATGATTAAAATAATATTAAATTATTTCAAAATTTTGTAAATTTTATTACATAACATAGAAATTTGCCACAATAATCATTTAAAATAAATCGAAAATTTTAAGAAATCCAGAGAAATTCCCACCACTTGTTACATAAAATATAAGGAATATTATTACAGAATCTTATTTACAGAAGTTTGCTTTATTTTAATTTATAGTTTTTCTTTACGATAATTATTTTATAATAGTAACTATGTATTTCCTTTATAGTAATTTTAGTTATAGTTTAAGAGTAAAATTAGAAAATACATTTTATATTGGCCAATGGCCTCCAATTATCTGATTTTGATTTTTCATCATATCTCTGGTACTGTGAGTGTCATAATAGGAAGTCTTTCTTTCTTAAATTCTTTAGTCTTGCGATTCCCTTTCATACAAAAGTTATGAAGAACTCGCAGAATTAAGAACATGTGAGGAAATAATCTTGGATGAAGAAAGATGGAGAAAACAGTTTTAAATCTAGAAGAAAACAGTTTCTTATGTTTAATTAAAATGCTATAAAAAAGTAATAACTAATTATTTTTTGTATGTCAAGTAGGGTAAAATCACCTATGATGGCCCATTTAATATTTTGACGATGCTACAAGCAAAACACACAACAATCAAACTGAATTAAAATAAGCAAGTAATATAACGGCCCTTCAACTGTTAGAATATCCTTTGTTTCGACAAATCATATGAGTGAGAGCTCCTGCCGTGGAAGCTTGGTCCTTTTTCTCCTCCTTTAGCAGAGATTTGTTAGCAAGACTAGTAAAGAGTTAAGTTTGACTTCACGCGGTGGGAGAAAATTTGAAGGAAGGTTAACGAAATAAAGCGAGCTGTAATGACTTCTATAAAGTGTAAAGAACATGTAGACATATTGGTATTGTCAAAACAAGCTTTTTCAAGCCAGCTAGTAGGGTAGGCTATTACTGGTGCCTATTTATGATTACAATAGTGATGGTCCATAGTTATTATTAAGACTTTATTGTGTTGTCATTAATTGAAGTAAATGTTATCGAGTACATGTATTTATTTCGCAGATTTGAACTAAATTATTTGAGTACAAATTTATATTAATCTATTCCTACTGTTATTTTTCACATTATGCCGTATTCTCTATACTTGCGATATTCTGTTATTCTGACAGTTTGTCACGCAGCATACTTGACCACCTTTTTTTTTTTTTTTTTTTTAAGCTCAAAAAAAAAATTTGCTCATATTGAGAATAATCAAATTCTGGAAGGTTAACAAAAATATTGATATGCTGATTAATTTATGCATTTGCTTATATTTACGAGTCAAATGAATATTGTTTGTTTACATTACAAGGGTGCACCCACGTTCAGACACTGCAGACTTAAAAACACGCTAATTTGATCAGCTTTAAAAATTATAGAAAATTTAATTATAATTAAAAAACCAGTGGGGATCTGCCTGTAAATGAGTTTCCATTCATTTCCCTTTGATTGGGGAATTTTAAGGCCAAATCAGCTGCTGTTAAGAGATCCAATGGTTGTTTTGGTCTTTGGTTAAATACGATCAGTTAAACATTTGAAAATAAGCTAATATAAAATGAAATAAACAGAGTCTCTGTCTCCTGGTATTTTTTAACAACTCTAAGAAAGTTGTTTTAAATAAGACATTTTAAATCAGACATAATTTTCACCAAAGTTTTCTTTCCCTTTTTAATATTCACATGAAAATACTTTTGTTCTTAGAAAGGAAATATTTGCTTCTTAGAATTTATAACAATAGTTCAAAAGACCATCTCAAAATATGAAATGTGTCGTGTAAATACATTTTTAAATTTAAACACTTTTGCAATATTATTTGGTCATTTTAAATATGACGTAATTTCTCCCACTTACTACTTTTAACTCATATTAATGAATTTATTATTATAAAGTTTTCTTTCTCTTTTTAATATTCATGTGAAAACACTTTTGTTGCTAGAAAAGAAATATTTTTATTTGCACTGCTTAGAATTGGCAGCAATAGTTCAAAAGATCAGCTGGAAATGTGAAATGAATGCCTCGTGTAAATATATTTTTTAATTTAAACTGTTTGACAATATTACTTGATCATTTTAAATGGCAATTTCCCCCATTTATGACTTAACACATATTGAGGAATTTATCATTTGAAAATTTTCTTTCTCTTTTAAAATTCACATGAAATTATCTCATTATATATTGTTTAAAAAATTTACTTACCTATTCTTCCCATCCCAACAATACCAATAGTTGCATTACTCAAGCCTTGTCCACATAACCACAATGGACTCCAAGAATATACCCATTCTCCTCTGAAGGAAAGAATTTTTAAGTTAAGAAAAGGTAATTTAAAATATATTCTGTCAATTATATACAATAACTAAAATCGTTTTAAAAATCATAAGAAAATATATTAAACAGTTCTGTACATTGCAATTTCAAATAGTTTGTATAATCTTAGTCATAGCTCATATAGCAATGAATAAACTTTAGAATTGTTTTCACTTTAATCTAAATTTGAAATTTTTAGACTGTTTTATTTCTATTCAGATTTCAGATTAATCTATCTATATAAAATCCAAGTCTATGTGTCCCTCACAATTCCGGTAGGACTGCCTCATTGTAATGAGTGATTGTTAAAAATTATTAATGCAGGGTTACCACAGTAGTGCAAAATGTTGACCAACTTGGCGAAATATTGCCAAATTTGATGAAATATCGCCAATTTGGCAACAAAAATAAATTGTCATATGAAGCCAACTTGCTGATAGCTAGCTAATTTGGCGAAATTCCCATTTAAAACCATTAATATTTCATAATCGAGGTCACCTCAATTTAATTTACACTCTGCACTTTTAAGAGGTTTTTTTCAAAATCTATGGGTGAGAATTTAAAGTGTAATATATGAAAATGTACATTGTTACACCTTCATCGCGATGCTACTAATAACATAACAGCCAATAGACGGTGTTGTACTGTCTGAGCTCCAAATTGTCCAATTTTAATGTGCTTTAGGTACTTTTTCAGTATAGGAGAATTGGCAAGATAGAGAAAATGAAATTTGGCAACATACTTTCTAGCAACTTATTCACTGTTTCATGTACACAAGTAATTTTTCAATATTGATACAATTTATTTAATATAAAGAAGCTATTTAACTATTTTTGTATACAAACAAGTTTGTATATAAAAAAAACAACATTAATATAGATATAAATAAAATGTTATTGATTATATAAATAAGGTTAAAATTTCATTAATTTTGTTTTCATAGCTGTTTATATCATTTGGCAAAAAATCTCACTTCTAAAGCCCATATTATGACAAACTTAAACTAGTCATTGGAGGCCACCATAATACTTACCCATCATGGATATGTATAATATAAAATATGAAAATAAAAACATGTGTAAACTATAAAATGCTTTGAAATTCCAAAATACAATTTAAACGTATATTTAAATATTTAATACATAGTAATTCTGTATTACTAAATTGAGAGTAGTACTTGATTATCCCATCAACCAATTTTGATAAATTATATAAATTGCCAAACTACTTGCAAAATTATACAAACTAGCCGCCCTTGGCAACCAGTTTGGTCTCCCTCAAAATTTAAGTTTTGGAAAGCATGCTAAGCATTGTATCATGTTAATTTTATTCATAATTTAATTTACTTGGACTCCCTTAAATATAATTAATATAATCCCTTAAGCTAATATCAGTTTTTGTTGCATTAAAATATCTTAATTTGATGGTTTTCTCTAAGCAAGTAAGCCCAATTGGTTTACAATGGAAGTCTATGGGATTTTGGCGAAATATTAAAGATATCGCCAGGTTGGCGACTAATTTTTGTTGCTACTTTGGTGACGGAACAGATATATAGATTTGCATAATTCTTATTTTAAATAACAAAAAAACAAATAAATTAGTAAAAGATTAATAAAAATACAAATAAAACGTCGAATTAAAAAGCAATTGATGACGCAAGAAACACGTGGAAAGTATTTAATGCCAAGTGAATGTGACATTTACGTTAGGCCATTATTGCATTTAATCTCATAGTTCGGCGATATTTTTTGGATCGACGGGATAATCGAGTAGTACCGAATTGCATAAAAGAAACATCCTTATACCCCCGGTAGCAGAAAGTTCGAGACGGGAGACGGGCGTCGCAGATTTTCTTTTCTCTTTTGCAGATTCTTTTTCATCGAACTTTTATTTTGCTTCGTATTATGTTTAGCTCTTTATTACTTAATACAAAAAGTTAAGACTATTATTAATAAAAATTTATAAAATGCCCAAAAACGCTACAGGTAAGTGATTGTTTGATTAATTAACGCTTCATTTATAAAAATATTTTACCTGCAGATTATTTTTTGCCCCTGAATTATCTGTCGCAGACACTTGGAGAAATTTCTGCTACTGGGCTTATACCTCCAAAAATTATAATCATTAACTAACAGTTTACTGCGTCAGATTAAGCGTCTCATTTCGAATTAAAATATATCTTTGAATTGAAATTTGAATGAAATACAGGTGTCAGGTTCTGAGAAACATCTGCTATTAGAACTATGGTTCTATATTATTTTGTCTTACTATATTATATATTGTATGGTCTGTGTACTGGAAATTTCAAAGTAACATTCTTTCCTTATCTGAAACTGGATCCGAGCCAGTGAATTGTACAGCGTGGATGAAGGGATAAAGTCATTGAGGGAGAGGGGTTTGCCCTACCTTTTGAGATGTCGGCTGGAGATGGGCAGACAAAAGAATTGCACAAACGAGGGAAAGAGCTGAGAAATGTGGTCAGAGAAAAAACCCCGGATTTATGTTGGGGGAAGAGGAGGAGTCCATAAAAAGCAGAGGGTTGCTAGTAGGCAGTCGCTTTGCTCAAGGAGTTAGTTGACGCCTGGAGCGCAAGGTGCGAAGTTGTTCCTGTGTATAGCTCTGGTATAGAGCGTAGGGTGAAGTGAGGCTCGCAGAGCTTAGAGTCCATGTGTTGGGAGATTAAGAGTAATCTCCAGTAAAGCTAATTTAACGAGTGTAGAGCGAGAGTGATATAACACAGTTTAACAGTACACAAGCCAGCATTTACTGTATTTAATTTAATGTTGAACTGGATCACCTACATCCGAGTTTTTAAGTGTAAATAGTGTTTTGTGATTTATAGATAGTGTGTAAATAAACTGTTAATTTAGTTAATTGAAAAAGTTGGTTTTCATTTAAACAATCCTCTCAGAGCATGACCACATATTCATATTGATGGTGGCAGCATATAAATAGCAAAGGATTTCTTCAAAGTTGTGCGGATTAAGAGGAAACTCCGACAAATTGATGGCAGCGACGGGATAGAATCGTCTGAGACCAGTGACCAGCGAGCCATGTGGCAGTGTGTTGGTGCCGGAGCACCCAGTGGAATTCTTGCATGGTAATGCCAGATCGTCGAGCGGAATTTTTGAGAGATAACAACTAAGCGTCGAGTGGAAGTACAGAGCGTGTGTGCCCTATCGCCGTTACAGTGAACCGAACGAGAGTGTTTGTGTCCTATCGTCGTTACAGCGAACCGAACTAAAGTGTTGTGCCCTATCGTCGTTACAGCGAACCGAACTAAAGTGTTGTGCCCTATCGTCGTTACAGCGAACCGAACTAAAGTGTTGTGCCCTATCGTCGTTACAGCGAACCGAACTAAAGTGTTGTGCCCTATCGTCGTTACAGCGAACCGAACTAAAGTGTTGTGCCCTATCGTCGTTACAGCGAACCGAACTAAAGTGTTGTGCCCTATCGTTGTTACAGCGAACCGAACTAAAGTGTTGTGCCCTATCGTTGTTACAGCGAACCGAACTAGTGTTTGTGCCCTATCATCGCTACAGTGAATCAAATTACAGTGTGTTACAGCCCGAGTGTTGATAATCATCAAAGTGACTTTAAAGTATGAAATATTGAGTTCATCGTGGAACTACGTGTGAGCAGTGGAGTACCCCAGCAGATAAAGTATAAGGTAAGGTGTTTTGATCATTTCTTTCTGCTGACATTCTCGAACCAAATGTATTTGTTGTTGTAAAATTAATAGTAATTTAAGATAAATTGTCTAAATCTTGATAATCAGGGTTCGATTTAAGCGGTATCGCATCGCAATTTGCGATTCAAATTTAACTAAAATGCGATCCAAGAAATGCATTAAATCGCAATTATTGCGATGCATATTTCCCACACCCTTTGTTATGTCATGTACACTTAAAGCAGGTATGCCGCGAGCGCGCTATAGCGCGTACATTACGCGAAAAATCGGATACGGGACGCAAAAAAATAGCTCTTACGCGTCCCACGGGACGCGTAATTTCGTGAAAAAATCGCGGAAAACAGACGATTTTCGTCAAAGAATCGTGAAAAAAGCGTAAATCTCATCAAAATATCGCGCAAAAGCAGCAATTTTCGTAAAAGGGCCGCGAAAAAATAGCGTATTTCGTCAAAGCATCGCGAAATAAAAAGCGAATTGCGTCAAAAAATCGCGGAAATAAGCGCAAATTCCATCAAAATATTGCGAAAAACGCGATTTTCGTAAAAGGGCCGCGACAAATTAGCGTATTTCGTTAAAAGATCGCGAAAAAATAGCGAATTTCGTCAAAAAATCGCGGAAAAAAGCCGAATTTTGTCAAAAGATCGCGAAAAAAGCGCAAATTTCATCAAAAAATCGCGGAAAAAAGCCGATTTTTGTCAAAGGATCGCGAAAAAATATTGTTTTTCATCAAAGGATCCCCCAAAAATAGCAAATGTCGTCAAAAAAATAACGTAAAAAAGCCGATTTTCGTCAAAGGATCGCGAAAAAAGCACAAATTTCGTGAAAATATAGCGGAAAAAACGCTATTTTCGTAAAAGGGCTGAGACAAAATAGTGTATTTCGACAAAAGATTGCGAAAAAATAGCAAATTTCGTCAAAAAATCGCGGAATAAAGCCGAATTTTGTCAAAGTATCGCGGAAAAAAACACGATTTTCGTGACAGACTCGCGAAAAAATAGCGAATTTCAACAAAAGGATCGCGGAAAAACGCGAATTTCGTCAAAGTAACGCGGAAAAAACGTGAATTTAGTCAAAGCACCAAAAAAGATGTGCAAACTAAACTTATAGGTAGAAAATTCATAAAATGGGATTTAATTTCTTTTTTATGAGATTCTTAAAAATACAGCATGATTTCAGTGTACTTTGATAATATTTATATTCATTAGGTGGACCAGTAAAAATCAACCCCCCCCCCCCCCCCCCTCGTTCTTACTGCATTGAAATGTCTCCCACTTTCAGAACATTTAAGATTTGATGCTTATTAGTGATTTAGATATAAATTTCCCTTCCAAGGAAAATGTCTGATTCCAACACAGATCTATGCTGACAAATAATTCAATGGTAAGTATAATGTGTTCTTTTTTTCAGCAAAAATATCTTTTTCAATAAACCCGCCTTGCCTCTTTTTAAAAGAATGCGAACATTAGTGATACTTGTTAGTGGAACTTGGTATCTTCTACTCTCAAATAAACATTATTTTACAATTAAAATTGTACCTTGCATTTTTACTTTTAAAAAAGTAAAGAAAATTTCTCTTAATATTTTTTTAAAATATCTTATTTGAGTGCAAATAATGCTGGTTTTAATTCATTATTTAATTATTGTTAAAACAATAATTAATGCATTTCATTTATCTTAATAAACAACTTTCATTTATTCCTTTAAAATATAAATTATTATTGATGGAGACCCGCTTTTGTAAAACAGGGACCCAGATTTTTGGAAATCCTGGGTCCCGGAGACCCAGGTTTTTTCAAGTACAGCGGCATCACTGCTTAAAGTTAAAATTTAAAGGTGTTTTTACACGACATACGTTGTGTTTTCACCCTCCCCAAGTGTTTATGTACAATGGAAGTACAGCGAGGAAGTACGCTTTTTTTTTAAAAAAATTTGTTGTAAATTTTCAAGATTTAAAAGTTACGTTAGCTATTTTTTACTTGCTATACAAAAGTGTCTAACTGCTATTCAAAACTGACTTTGCATAGCAGTTACTGCTATGCAACTTTCTTTTTCTAAATCGACCCCTGTTGATAATTTATGTGCAATCAAATAATTGTGTTTAGATAGGTAGGAGATATTAACAACCGTATTTATTATTGTTTTAAGAAAAGGTTATAATAGCTTGTGCTAAAATTGATTTTCTATTTTTTTACTAATAATGGTAGTGAACAAAATTAATGCATTGTGTTAATAATAGTTGGAAGGAATAATTGAATTTACTTAAATTTAAATTATTATGAAAGCAATGGCGGATCTAAGGGGGGGGCGAAGGGGCGATCGCCCCCCCCTTGGGCTAATAAAGGGTTTGTAAAACGACATTATGCATCCTCACGGGAAATGACTTGGGGCGGAACTCGAGCCCGGCGCGACCCGACCCGGGTCGCGCCAGTTTAAATCCACGAGACTCGGGCTGGGTCAGGTCTTTTCTCTTTTAGAGTTGGGTCGTGCCCTGATCTTAATTTTTTCTGCAGATTCGGGTCGGGCCAGACTTCTTTTTCCTCCAGATCGAGCCTGGCCTGGACTTCATTTTTGCTAAAGGTCTGCAATGGCCAAAATTTCCAGGTCGGGGCTCGGCCCGGAATAAAAGCTAAACATTCGGTCCGTGTCAGCCCGTATGATAAGCATTATTGACCCGATCACGACCCGTGCACTCCTCTAAATTCTTCCTCCCGACCCCAAGTTGGTCCGACCCGACCCGGGTCGCGCCAGTTTAAATCCACGAGACTCAGGCTGGGTCAGGTGTTTTCTCTTTTAGAGTCGGGCCGTGCCCTGATCTTAATTTTTCCTGCAGATTCGGGTCGGGCCAGACTTCTTTTTCCTCCAGATCGAGCCTGGCCTGGAATTCATTTTTCTTAAAGGTCTGCAATGGCCAAAATTTCCAGGTCGCGGCTTGGCCCGGAATAAAAGCTAAACATTCGGTTCGTGTCAGCCCGTATGATAAGCATTATTGCTCCGACCACGACCTGGGCACTCCTCTAAATTCTTCCTCCCGAGCCTAAGTTGGTCCGACCCGACACGGGTCGTGCCAGTTTAAATCCACGAGATTCGGGCTGGGTCTGGTCTTTTCTCTTTTAGAGTCGGGCCGTGCCCTGATCTTAATTTTTCTGCAGATTCGGGTCGGGCTAAACTTCTTTTTCCTCCAGATCGAGCCTGGCCTGGACTTAATTTTTCCTTGAGGTCTGCACTGGCCAAAATTTCCAGGTCGGGGCTCGGCCCGGAATAAAAGCTAAATATTCGGTCCGTGTCAGCCCATATGATAAGCATTATTGGCCCGACCACGACCCGTGCACTCTGTAAATTATTCCTCCCGAGCCCAAGTTTGTATGGCATCTTACTTATTTGTCATTCGTAAAAATTATATTTGTGTACATTTGTTTATGTACATTTGTTTAGATATTTGTGAAAATGTACAGTCGTGGAAAAAAAAAAGTAAACACCCCCTACTAACTCCTCAACAAATCATCGTAGAAGAAAGTTACTGGTACCGAACGATTGGAAATAAAGTCTACTTTTAAATGATGTATATAAAATTTTCTTAGGGGTCATCTACATATTAAAAGGAATCCAAACTTCATTTTTTTCAATGGCAATACCCAATTTTAACGAGATATTTCAAATCTTCGGTTCAAACTACGCCTAGACACCAAATTTCAAGTCATTTGAATGATAAATTTTTGAATTATAAACATTCAAAATTTAGTGCTTCTAATGTTAAATTACATTTTAATATTTTTATTTATATCTCCCGAAATTATGCTCCTAATCTGCTAATTTTTTTTTGTAGTAATAATACTAATATACCCAAACATAAAAAAGCTGAATTTGCAATTTTTATAATTTTATGATATGAATTATGAATTATTAAATTAATATTCGAAAAAAATATGAATTGCAACCTACAATTTTTTTGATGGATTTAGATTTATTAAGTTCTGCTTTATGGAAATTCAAAAATTTCGCATTTTTCTTCCAAGTAGTTTTCAAATTATGTTTAAAAAACGGCAAAATGATGGTTTAAGGGGCCGTCTATAATGGAAGTGAGTAGACATTTTGAAATTTATTCTGCTGTACTGTAATCTAACACGCTTCATTGACTCCTTGAGTGGCGCTTAAGGTGCCTTGATCAAGGAAGAGGCTCTCTTGGTTAACAATCCAGTACGGAACTTCAATTTGGATACAACCCTTAAAATACTCTCGTTTTAAAATAATTAATTTCTCGGAAACTTATGGTACGAATTGCATAAAAATTCGTTTTTAGGCTAATTGAAGGATGTAGAGTTTATTTATGCTGTCAGAATTGGGTACTGCTATTGAAAAAAACAAAGTTATGCTTCATTTTAATATGTAGATGGCCTCTTAAGCAAATTTTATATACAACATTTAAAAGTACACTTTATTTGCAATCGTTCAGTACCAGTAACTTTCTTCTACGATAATTTGTTGAGGAGTTAGTAGGGGGTGTTTACTTTTTTTTTTTTTCCACGACTGTACATTTGTTTAGCGAAATCTTTAGAAATGTAATTTGATTTGATAAGTTACAGAGATGCATTTTCTAAATTTTACTTTTTTTTCTTTGTAGAGCTTTAAAATTATGATTTTTTTTTTTTATCAACCATTTCTTTCATTCTAAACTGATTATCTTACTGGATTTTTATTTGAATGTAATTGTCTAAGTCATATTTTTAACGTAGCGTTTACGTACATAATTGCCTAAATAGTCATTGTTATAGTCATTAATATTGTTGTTTTTCTGTATTCATGAATTTCGAACATAATCTGAAAATAAAATATGTGCATAAGTAAGTGTGCTTTATGAATAATTTTAGTTTTAATTGCAAAATGCAGGCAGGGCTGGAGTTGATTTTTTAGCTTTATACCAGGCGGGGCCAGGGGCGTAGCGACAGATATTTATTGGGGGGAGGGGGTTAAAAAATTTCCCAACTTGAAATAAACTACTCTAATTTCCAACTCAAATGATATGTGCAATGTATATTCAACTTATTTTAATGCTATTTGAGATCAAAATAAAGGGGAGAGAGACGTGTTTTCTTTTCTAGTATTAGAATAGAATGCTATTTTTAAAGAAAATTTGTGATAGTTTTAGATAATGCCAGCTATTGATGACAACGACTAAGAACCTTCTATAAGCACTCAGGCAACGACCTATTGCTATAGCGCCAATCGGATGACACGTGAATAATTTGTTGTCCGATTTTCGTTTTTGACAGTAGGATATGTTTTTTTGGAATGTTTATTTTATTTTTTTATTTTTGGAAGATCTAACGTGAAATGGCTATTTCCTTTTTCTTTTTTGTCAACTTGCATTAGTTTGTGAATTATTTGTTTTCTTATTGTGAGCGAATCATTAATCACTTTTCATATGAAAATAATGTCAATGATTCTTAATAAAAATTACTGACGTTATCTTCAAATTGTACAGTATAGAACAAAGTTTTGTAGGAAATAAAAGACATGGACCAGAGTCAGCTATTGATGGACAGCGGTAGAGAAATTGAGGTCTGGTGGATGTATTTTTCATAGATGGTTGGTTGTGTTTATGACGGCCAATTATCAACACGAGGGATATAGGTTCTAAGGGGGGAAGTGCCCTTCGTGGGGGTCTTTCTAAGGGAACCTAACCCGTATTAACGCTTGGAAATCCAAGGTTCGAAGAAAACCACGAAAACTCCGAACGATTAGGCCGACGGGCGCGATTGGGTTCGAACCCAGCACCTCCCGTCTACCAGCTTCGAGAGCAGAACCTCTCGGCCACTGGAGGCTATTTTTCATAGAACAGTGAAACACAATGGCAGACTGAGTCTGGCTGCTTTCGTTTTGTATTTCTTCCTATTATTTGACTTGTTTACAGTTGCAGCTTTCAGAAGAGAAGTCACCAAAACAATAAAAAATTCATATTTATTTTACTATTATTTTTTAAAAAGAAAAAAGTTTTTTCAAAAATCTAGAATTTCCCAACTCTAGATCAAATTTCCCAAGTTCACAAATGCTGGAGGGGGAGGCTCCCCCCCCATAACCCCCCATGGCGACGCCTCTGGGCGGGGCCAATAGTTTTTTTTAAATGTGGGTTGGACCTGGGCTTGGGCCTGATAATTTCAGCCCAGATAAACCTCTAACTGACATATCGAAGCCAGCTTAATTTAAAATGCTTCTTTCAGCCATCATCCCATAGCTACTGAATATACCGGGTGTCCCAAAATGGACTGACTGATTTTAAAATTCAACAAATTGCAAATGGTGACAGATATTAAAAAAATACTTGTAGGAGGGTTATGTAAGATGTCAGAAACAGGGGTGATTATGTTCCGAATTTTCCGAAAATTTAACCCTCTCGCTGCGCAACCCGCGATTTCCACGGCCAACGTAAAAGTGGCAAAATTTGCGCAACCCGCAATTTCCGCAGCAAATCTTTTTTTAAGATCTAATTCTATTTTTTTAAAAAAAACCAGTTTCACAAAGATTTTGGACATATTTTACTCTAAAATGTGTGCAGATTTGAAATGTGTAATAAAAAATATGCGCAATTTTTAAACCTATTTTGATAATAATAATAATAATTATAATACACAGCTCCAGGGTTAAGGCATTCGGTTCCAAAAATTTTGAAAATTCACCTATCGAAAATTCGGACATACAAATAATCGCGATTTGTATAAATGGTCTCCATAAAAAATCTATATTGTCAATCGTCTGCAGACAATAATTTCAATTTCGCCAAATGATCCCTGAAAAAACGCGAATTTAGTCAGGGAGCCACATAAAACATGCAAAATTCTTCAAATGATCGCGGAAAACGCGAATTTCTTCAAAAGGCATCGGAAAAGAGCTCGAATTTCGTTAAAGGATCGCGGAGAAAACGCAAATTTTGTCACATAGCCGTGAAAAAAAAACGCGAATTTCGTCAAAGGATCGTGGAGAAAACACAAATTCCTTCATAGACTCGTGAAAAAAAAAAACGAATTTAGTCAAAGAATCGCTTTAAAAATGCGAATTTAGTCAAAGGATCGCTGAAAAAACGCGACTTTGGTGGAAGGCTCACGGAAAAAAACGCAAATTTTTGTCAAAGGTCTGAAAAATTACGCTAATTTCGTCAAAGGATTGCGGAAGAAACGCAAATTTCATCAGAGGGTCGAAGAAGTGCGAATTTCATCAAAGAGTCGTGGGAAAAATGCAGTGGTCTCTTTAGAAAACAGCACACATTCATACGTTTATTATTTATTATAGGTATAATTTTTAACTTGAAATAATATACTGAACTAATTTTTGAAAAAAAAAAAAACAAAAAACAAAACAAAAAAAAAAAAACAGGTTAACACAAACCTAGCTTGCCGGAATCTCTACTCAGCCTGAAAACGATCCGAATCCAAAATAGCTAACCCGACCGCCAACAAAAATAATTAGTGCCAGAAGAGAATCCCTGCTGTAACCTTTCAGAAAATTTTCTTTGAATTTCAGATTTTTTTTTTTTTTACTCTACCCCTGATAATTTTTTTTTAACAGCGATTCTTGATTTTAGTTTAAAATAGCAACGATAGATGGTGCTGGAAGCAATAGGTGCTAAATCGAGTCTCGGAGGAGGTAGACTTTACGACCATTGTTTACAGCGCCATCTATCGCTGCTATTATACAGTAAAATCAAGAATCGCAGTAAAAAATCTCCTGACATCTTACACAACCCTTCTGCAAGATTTTTTTAAATAGTTGTCACCATTCGAAAAGTACTAAATTTTAAAATCCCTTTTAGGACACCCGGTATGTTTATTAATAAGTTTCAGAGCATTCTTTACTGAATTACAACTGATCTTAGATATTAAGAGACAAGCAGTCTTAAACCAAATTAGTATTTTTTACATAATTCTGGAGGTTAAAAAGTATTCCTAAATAATTATTTGGACATGTCCGTTATGGAGATTTTACTGCATATAGTTTTTATCTTCAAAAATACTTAGACTTTCTTTTTTAAAAAAAACTGGTCAACCCGAACCTTCTCGCAAGTCGCAGTAGTGAAAACCCAATCCGAAACTGACCCAAACCGGATATAATGTTTGTCAATCTGCCCCAAACCCAACGCGCTAGGCGCAGCTAAAAAGTAAAAGTCAACCGGGCCCAAACCCGACCCGCATCAAAAAAGTAGAAGTTAACCCGGCCCATAGCAAAAAAGTAGAAGTTTACCTGACTCACAGCAAAAAATAGAAATCAACCAGACCCAAACGCGACCCACAGCAAAAAAGTATGAGTTAATCCAACCAGCAGCAAAAAATAGAAGTCAACCGGACCCAAACCCGACCCACGGCAAAAAGCAGAAGTAACATGACCCGCAGTGAAAAAATTAGCCCCGACCCGCGCATCAGATTGGACTTTCCAAATTTCTAAAATCGCCCCCCCCTTGAGGACTCTCCAGATCCGCCCTTGTATGAAAGTAATATTTAAATGAAGCAATATTGTTTTAAGTTTGAAGAGCTGACAACAAACGAGCAATGAACATTTGCTTAGAATTTTAATTGGCTGGAAATAAATTTCGAGAAAAAAAAAAAAAAAGGCTCACAAGAGGGAAAAAAAGTGAGGGTTTTGATTTTATTTGTTTTAAGTGTGAGAACCAGTGTTGAATTTGGAAATATTTTATTGAGGATAGTTGTAGGAATTTATATGTGTATGTTATACAATTTTTCTTTATGTGGATGTTTCTATTGGCATCAATACTTTTATTCAATTTGCAACGTTTCAGTATTATTATGTAAATTGTATGTTATTATCTAATTGTATAAATTGGAATCTGTATTGCATAGTAATCAAATTGAAATTATTGTTTTTACCTTTTTCTATTGGAAGTAAGTTGTGTGATATCAATGGTTGAGGAAAATCAGGTTATACAGTATGTTAAATTAGAAATATAATACATCAATTATCTGAAAGGTATTAATTAGTATAATAAGTGGAGGTAACTGTACTAAAGTAGAAATTTAGGAAATAGGTTTAAATATTATTG
Organism: Maratus speciosus; assembly: GCA_963932465.1. Classification (NCBI taxonomy): domain Eukaryota; kingdom Metazoa; phylum Arthropoda; class Arachnida; order Araneae; family Salticidae; genus Maratus; species Maratus speciosus. The sequence continues at coordinate 357,561,021 of OZ010800.1, read as the reverse complement.
TAGAGTCGTAATAGTAATTGGTGGAAGGTATGGCTTTCTTATTGAAATTAAAAGCTACGCTAATATGTTTTACACTATATTCTACATTATAAACATATCTTAATAATATTTTAAACCCAGATTGAGTAATGAAAAAAATAGATTTTTGAAAAAGTGTCCAAAGGATCATTTTACCCTCACCCAAGGGCAAAATGATCCTTCATTTTAAAATATTTGTAAATTGTTTTTTATCGGCAAAATAAAGGATATAAAAGTAATTATGACAATACATAATGAAATAAAATAAGTTTTGCAATCAAATAGCATACAAAATTTATTTTATGTAAATTTTAAAATAAAAAAGTGTCATAAATAATTTTGAAAAAACAATAAATGGAATATTTGAAAATTATGATCATAGGATAACACATGGACTCAAAGAGAAAGGTTTGGGGCAGTCACACATTTCGCTCCCATGATGGCTAGGACGCGGTACCACATTTTCTGCAGCCAATGAAGTGGTAGTAAAACGATCCTCATAATGGATCATTTTACCCGACAACATGGCCGTCTATTTTAGGTCATATAATAGGATCACGCTAAGAAACATATCAAACTTAACAAGTGTAATTCACATCTAAAAACATACTCTATTAAGTAAACCAAGTTATATTTCTGTATATGAAAGACCTTGTATCTAAATAAATATGAAACTTAGTGCTAATCTTATAATAGATGTTATAAAAACCACTTTTTCAAAGAATTCTTTTCAGATGTGTAATACTGCGATCGCTTGAATACCGCCATTGATTCTTCTTCACTTGACACACCTAGTTTAGGTGAGGTCATTACCAACATTTTTGTAATAAAGTGAGTAATGAGGGAAATAATAATAATAGCGAATGTCGAGAACAGAAAGCGGGTGTAAATAAGATTGTCGTGAAAGAAAACAGAGTTACCTAAAGGAGCTATTGTGGCGAGGATATCGGCAAAGGCCAAACAGAGAACTAATGTTATTGGTGAGAAATTAAATAAACTCGAGAAAATTTAAGTTAGTGTAAATGGGCAGAAAGCTAAAGGATTGGTTGATTCTGGATGTGAAATTAGTGTCATTCATAAAGATTTGGTACTGGAAGAGAAAGTAAAAGGAGCAGGTAGTATTTATTTACAAGGATTATTTGGTGAAGCAGTTAAATCACCGTTGGTTAAATTACCATTAGCTATTCTGCAATTCGGACAAACTAATATAATTCATCAGGAAGTACTTTGCGCAGTGACCGGTAATATTAATGAGCAGGTAATTTTACATCCCGAAGTGATTAATGCGTTGTCAGGGGTCAATCGCGAGGAGCCATTGTTAGAGTCCCAAGAATTAGAAAGTTCGGAAATTAGTATTGATAACTCGAGTGAAAAGAAAGATATGAGTAGCGATAATTGTAATGTTTATGCCATAGAAATGAGATCGGGAAATTTACAAGGTCAAAATGCAGAAAAAACGGAAGTAGAAGAAAATAATAAAGTTATCGTTAGTAATTCAGACATGTTTAAGAAATCCCAATTGGAATGCAAAAATTTAGAGAGAGTTTGGGAATTAGCTAAAATTGATAAAGGTGATTATTATATTGTAGATGGTTTATTGTATCATAAAGAGAAATTGTTAGGCGAAACTATAGCTCAATTAGTAGTGCCTAAAGTCAAAAGAGAAGGAATCAAAGTCAGCGCATGTGTTTAATGAGGGAGAACATCACGCAGCAAAGAAAACCTTTGAGAGAATTAGGCAATCTTTTTATTGGGAAGGTATGGCTAAAGAAGCTAAAAAATTCTGTAAATCATGTCTAGAATGTCAATTATCTAGAAAAGTGAAAGTGAGCGATAGAGTCTTAGTTGAATTGGAGGATGGTAGCAAAAAGTATGTGTATCAAAATAAAGAGGAATTTATTGCTAAGTGTAATATGGTTAATATTGTTTTTGAAGGTGATGAGGAATTTGGAGAAGTTGGAGAAATTCCTATTTTAAACCGGGAACAAGAGGTAGAACGGGACATAGAAAGGTTCGAAATAAAAGGGTTATCTAATAGTCAAGTCAAGGATATAAAGTCCATTTTGAGGGAGAATAAAGAGGTATTTATGGGTCCTGTGCGACCAGCGGGAGTAAGGGAGCACCGTATTGATTTGAAACTGGGTGTGGCAAGGAAAAAGCCAAAGTTATAGTGCACCTGTTGCTTATAAAGAGGAAGTAGATAGACAGATTCAGGAGTTATTAGAATTAAATCTAATCGAAGTGTCAAATGCAGAAATTAGTAATCCAATGGTTTGCGTGGTGAAAAAAGACGCAACTGTTAGGCTTTGTATAGATTATAGAGCTTTAAATTCAGTAACGCAGGTCCCAACATTTCCTATGAAAGATTCGCAAGAAATCATGTATACTGCGGGGGCAGCTAAATATTTATCTTCGATTGATTTATTGAGGGGTTATTGGCAGATTAAAATGGCAGAGGAATGTAAACATTTGACAGCTTTTACAACTCATAATGGGACTTATCAGTGGCGTACTATGCCTTTTGGTTTATCAGGGGCAGCTGCTACTTTCCAAAAAGATATGAATGAGGTCCTTCAAGCTCATCGAAGGTATGCACAAGCATATATTGATGATGTCATCATTTTCTCCGACACTTGGGAAGAGCATTGTGAGCAGGTTAGGACTGTCATAGGAGAACTTAAAAATAGAAATTTTACGATTAGGCTGGATAAATGTAAATTTGGAGAGAAGTTGACTAAGTTTTTAGGTCATGTAATTGGGGGTGGAATGCATGCACCTGATGAGGAGAAAATAGGAGCAATAAGGGATTTAAAGAGACCGAAAACTAAAAGGGAAGTTAGATCTGTGTTGGGATTAATGGGATTTTACTGATCTTATATTCCAAATTATGCAGAAATTGCTATACCTTTAACTGAATTAACTAAAGGGAAGGTTAAAAATACTGCACCATGGGATGAAAGGGCAGAAGAAGCATTAAATACCCTTAAAGATGAGTTATGTAACGTGATGTGTTTGGCTACACCTACCGTAGGCCTCGAATATCAGTTTCACGCCGATGCTTCAGACCTGCCGATAGGATGTTGCCTTACTCAAAAAAGATGAAACGGGTCAGTTTAAGCTGATAGCTTTTGCCAGTCAGAAATTATCAGGGGCTCAGCGTGCTTGGCCGAGTATAGAGAAAGAGGCTTGGAGTGTTCTCTTCGGGTTGCGAAAGTTTGAAAAATGGACATATGGATCTCAAATTGAGATCATAACGGATCATAATCCATTAAAATTTCTCACTGAAACAACCCCAAGGTCCCCCAAACTCACTAGATGGGCTCTTGCCTTGCAACGCTGGAATCTGAGTATTTCTCATCGTCCAGGAGTGCAACATTTGAATGCTGATGCAATTTCTAGGCTACATAGGAAGAGCTGGGAAGAACAGTCAGTCACTAGTCCGTCGGCATCAGTGACTAAATAGTGGACAAACCTTAAAGGGGTGTCATCACATTTTAATTTTTTTTTGTGTATGTGTAATTGTATTTGAATCTTGTGTTTATAATAGTGTATTAGCATGTGTAGTTTTTCTGTAATAATCATAATAGTATATGGTTCATTAGAGATGTCAGTAGATAATGTTCAGACACCTTGAAATATATATGTAATAATAATAATGAAGAAACCTGCAAAGAGACTATTGAACTCTTCTGTGATATTACTATATGTTCGGGGAAAATTAGGCCCTAAATGGCATATTTTCCACTAAGGTTGGGGGGATGTCAGGTTCTGAGAAACATCTGCTATTAGAACTATGGTTCTATATTATTTTGTCTTACTATATTATATATTGTATGGTCTGTATACTGGAAATTTCAAAGTAACATTCTTTCCTTATCTGAAACTGGATCCGAGCCATGGACGATGTTGGCTGGAGATGGGCAGACAAAAGAATTGCACGAACGAGGGAAAGAGCTGAGAAATGTGGTCAGAGAAAAAACCCCGGATTTATGTTGGGGAAAGAGGAGGAGTCCATAAAAAGCAGAGGGTTGCTAGTAGGCAGATGCTTTGCTCAGAGAGTTAGTTGACGCCTGGAGCGCAAGGTGCGAAGTTGTTCCTGTGTATAGCTCTGGTATAGAACGTAGGGTGGAGTGAGGCTCGCAGAGCTTAGAGCCCATGTGTTGAGAGATCAAGAGTAATCTCCGGTAAAGCTAATTTAACGAGTATAGAGTGAGAGTGATGAAACGCAGTTTAACAGTACACAGTCAGCATTTACTGTATTTAATTTAATGTTGAACCGGATCACCTACATCTGAGTTTTTAAGTGTAAATAGTGTTTTGTGATTTGTAGATAGTGCGTAAATAAACTGTTAATTTAGTTAATTGAAAGAGTTGGTTTTTATTTAAACAATCCTCTCAGAGCATGACCGATATCACGTATTCATATCGGTGGTGGCAGCATATAAATAGCAAAGGATTTCTTCAAAGTTATGCGGACTAAGAGGAAACTCCGACAACAGGGTCATGAAAAATTGAAGAGTGAAAAATATGATTACAAATATCTTGGCAACTAATTATCCGATCAACTTCATTCTTTATGCAAAATTTATTTTTTTATTGTCCTTTATATACATCCCTTCAAATAAGCAATTTTGAAAGTTTTTGTATACTTTTTATGACAACGAATATTTCGAGAGACCGAAAAAAAAATAGTTCCGGATAATCGAGGTTACTGATATTCAATAGGCTTCTTCCCATTAATACTTTCTAAGTGCCCACCAAATTTCAAGTCTCTATCTCAATTTGTTCGGGAGAGAGAGCATTTACAGACACACTCACACAGACAGACGGCAAACTTTTTTTCTAAAAAGATGTTTTTCAGAATCTCCAGTGTCTGAAACGTGTAAATCTGTCAATTTTTTTTTTTTGAACAATTACAAGACTTATTCTATACTACGTATGATGGGTAAGTAAAAAAGTATGCAGGTCCGTATACTGGAAAAGTACTGTGCTTTATACAGTCAGATACAAAAGTTAAATTCATGGTACTTTTCCACTTTAGTTGCCTTGGCGAAGAAGGAAAATTGGCAACATTTTCTGGCAACCTATTTGCTGTTTCCTTTCATATACACATGCATTTTTTTTTCAATATTTATAGAATTTATTTAGCATAAAGAAGTCTTATATCTAATTTCATAATATAGACATAACCAGTAATCTGCAAAAAGCCTCAAGTCTGCACAACAATTTGAACGAAGCTGTGTGGATTAGTGGTCTTCTACTGTATTACAGTTTTTCATAAATGAGTTTTGTTTTTAACATCTGTTACTTTCTTCTATCACTGCAGAATAAGCAAGAAAAATATTCTTGCTCATGTGTTGTACATATCTTTATATCTCATTTTCCATCATTTTTGACAGGCTATCCTTCTAGTAATGAAATATTTTTCCTTCCAAAATATTGCCAGTGGGCTTACAAAATATTCAGAATAGGAAGAATTACTTTAGTTACATTAAAATCAGCATAATAACCCCTCCCACCCTCTTAAAAAAGTTCTTTCCAATGATTAATATTTATTCCACTAGCCGCCTCTGGCGACCAGTTTGGTCTCCCTTAAATGTACGCTAAGCATTGCATCATGTTACTTTCATTCTGAAACTAATTTACATGCCCAAATCCAAAGATTCTGATAGAGAAATCAAGATTTTTTTGTGATAACATTTCATACATTTTTTTTTAACCATTTGGAAAAATGGTTATTGTCCTTGGTTAGGGTAGGAAATCAAAAACATATCTGAAGCGTTTTATTAGTTGAATCCTGCATTTTATTCGTTTTCTGATTGGTCTATACAGTAATCTGTATTTTCCCTTTACTTTCAACAGAGATGGATACTTTTGTTGCCACTGACAAAAAAGTAATAAAAACTACAAAAAAAATTAATAACCCAGAAACAAATTGCAATTAAAAATGCATTTTTTTCTCTATACGATGATATAAAAAGTAATATTGTGGGATGTTTAGAAGTTTAAAAATGAAATTTTATTTAAAATTGGTCCAGGAATATTAATGTTTAATCCATAATGTATGACCACGTAATGTATGACCAGCTCCGTAGAAGTTTAAAAATTTACAGTACCGAAAATTGTAAAACTGAAATTTCTTTTAAAATTTGTTCATGATGGGTCCAGGAATGTTAATGTTTAAATCCATGGCATACGTAATGTATGATCAATTCCGTGCGATTTTTTATGTCTTAAATTTTAGTCTTTGAAAAAATCATTTTCCAAATGGTCGTTGTAGCTTGTTAATTACTTTTTTTTTAATTTATTTATTTATTTATTTTTTTTTCTTATGCGTATTTCGTCTTTTTTGACAAATGCTACTTAATTTCTGTAGCTGTAAAAATGCTATAAAAATGAGTGAAAATTGAAGTGTTTAATCTTGGATTTGTTCATAAATTATCTAAATTAAATTTATTTCACTTAAACATGCTGTTACTTCAATGTTATTTTTTAGTATTAATAAATTAACGTTAAATTTTTCAAATCATGCTTTTATAATTTTTTTTCACTACTTAATAATTAAATAATGAATACTTTTGTTTTTATAAATTTGATTTCTGAGTTCATAAATATGACACTAAAGTAACACAAATAAGAGAAATAGCAAAATAAAACCCTCATGAATGTAAACCATAAACAAACGTTAGAGCTGCCAATTTACCTACTATGACATCATAAAAAAATTGTTCATTCATTCTTGGCGAACCTGCTTTGCAAATGATTACCTTCGTGGTTTAATATTTTTTACTGTTCATGATGAATGAATCTCTTGTGTTTGTTTACCTTATGAGTAAGATAGTAAGATGTCAACCAAATTTCAATTGAAGTTATCTTAGAATATATATTTATTTGAATGTAAATTAGAAACTATATTTTGATGTTAAATGAAATATTTTAGTTTGTTATTATTATTGTGGTTAATTATTTAGGTACTTTTCTACTACAGGGGCCTTGGCATTTTTTTTTTTAAATCTTGATGCAATTCGGGCTTCAGAAAGTGAAATACGTTGGCAAAATATATAGCTATGAAAACAAATCTGGTGAATTTTATTTTTGTTTATATGTATTTATTTGCATATAAACATTTTATTTATACATATATATACAATATTTGTGTATATACAAATTACGGTACTACTTGGTTATCCTGTCGACCAAAAATCCATCACCAAACTATAAGATTAAATGCCAATAATGGTTGATCATAAATGTAACATTCACTTCACTTTAAGCAAGTTACACGTGTTTACGTTATCATGTGATTTTTATTTTGACGTTTTATTCGTATTTTTATTAATGTTATACTAATTTATTTGTTCTTTCGTTACTTAAAATAAAAATTAAGTCAATTTGTATAATTTGGCGAGTGGTTTGGCGATTTATATAATTTGGCGAAATTTCTCGATGGGATAACTAAGTATTACCATTAAATGCTAATAATGGTTGATTGTAAATGTCACATTCATTTGACTTGAAGCAAGTTAGACGTGTGTACGTCATCAAGTGATTTTTATTTTGACATTTTATTTGTATTTTTATTGATGTTATACTAATTTATTTGTTCTTTCATTATTTAAACTAAAAATTACATCAATTTGTATTATTTGGAAAGTGGTTTGATGACTTATATAATTTGGCGAAATTGGTCGATGGGATAACCAAGTAGTATCCAAATTACTTCTGTTTCTATATAAAAATGTTATTGGCTTCTTTAGACTAAATAAATTGTATACATATGGAAAAAATTGCTTATGTATATGAAATAGGATGTAGCCGGAAAATACAATGTCTATTTTTGTTTCTTGCCAAGCACCTACACTGTAAAAATACCTTTATTTATTTATCTATTTATTTATTGCATTTTAAATGAGGTGAATGAAATATGTGTATTTTAAAGGCATCCGATATGTGTATTTTAAATGTATCCGATATGTATTTTAAATTTATATGTTTGAAATGAAAGTTAGGTATTTTAAATGAAATGAGTGGTTTATATTTTAAATGAACTGATGGCGATGGAAGAATATTTGGCGATGTATCACCTGAGCCCAACTAACATAAAAGTAACGGAATGGCCGTTTGGCATTTAAAAAGTGAAGCGGTCAGCCCGGAATTATTGATGACAGTCACATGACTTCAGCTATCATTATATAGATTTTTATTAAATGTGCAAAAACAGCATCATTAAGGTTACATATTTTAGATTACAATTGAAAATCGATAATCTACCAAATAAGGTATGCTATGTATTATCAAACATCGCTCACGAGACGACCTAGTAGTGGGCCATGGCCCATAGTTTGGGAATTACTGCTCTAGCACATTTTAGTTTATATTTACAGGACTGCCATTCCAAAAATTATTTGAAACAGCTGCTTTAGTAGCTTCAAAGTTGAAAATAGTTGCATGTCATGGTTGATTTAGTAGCAAAATAGTTGCATATAACATACAATGGCTCAAAGTGAAACTTGGACATTTTTTTTTAATACACATTATGAATTAATAAAAAATATTTAAAACAATTTTTTTAAATTCATTTAGAATACATATAAATCAAAATCTTTTTCTTATTGCCAATAGATCTTATTGTCACTAGACATTAACATAGGGCAAACCTTTTTTTTCTAAATAAAGATTTTAAACTTGTTTGTAAACTGAAGGAGGGAAATATAAATTTGTGAAGGAGAAATGGATGATTACTTATTGAAGTGAGTTAAACAAATAGGGCAAATGATTTTTCTTAAGATAAAGAGTTCTGAAAGATGTGAAACTTTGAATCAGGGCTGTGTAGTCCAAGTCGGGCTCAATTTTGAGCATAAGAGTTCAGAGTCGCTAAAAAACAATCCAACTGACTCAGACTCTAGATTTTTAGTTAGACAGTTTGAAGTGAAATTAAATCAATTATATGTAATTTTAAATTTATAAATTGAATTATTTTTATTTCTGGACTATACCAGGCTACCCAAGTTAAAGATGACCGATATACTTCTCTGTGTATAGAGAAGATGAAAACAGTTTTTAATTAAAAACTCTAGTAGATATTTTACATTTAGTATAAAGTCCATTCCCTCGGAGGAAGGATCCAAGGCCCGCAAAATGAAGGAAATTTTTCAAACGGGTTGGGTCGGCAGAATAAAGACAATATGTTAACATATTGTCTATGATGATAAAAAAAAATACTGCGATGATATAATACTGTGATGATATATATACTGTGATGATAAAAAAAATAATAAATAAACGGGCTGGACCAGACTGAAAATAATTAAGTGGGTTGAGCGGCCCAATGTAAAAAGTTTAAAATAATCAAAATATGCTGTTGAAATAGGAACAATTTTCAATGGACATGACTGGCGTGAGATTAAGTATAAATATGCTGCATGAGCTGATGCTAGTATGACAACATCAATACTGAAATATATGTCCAGCTTAGTGATTGACATCTGACAGTTACATTGTGTCTTAGCCCGAGTTGAATTTTTTCAACAGAGTTGGGACGTGCCGAGGTCAAGCATACATTTTCTCTACATACCCCAGAGGGATAGAGCCACAAAGGGACTTAATTATTCGCACGATGTGTCGGACACTTTTTTTTGTAAAAATAGTAACAGCGATAATAAATTTTAGTTAACAGAATCTTTAAAAATATACTAAATTACAGAAGTATTTTCAAAAATCTATATTTTTTTTTTCCATTATGCTGTTTCAAAAGTTATGATGTTCTAACTATCTTTATTTTATTCTAAAACTACATTAATTTTTTTGTTGAATCTGTATTTGAATGTAATAATCTAAGAGTCTAAGTGATCATTAATGTTGCTATTCTGTGGCTTGTAAACATACCGTAATCTGATACACATTAAAATTTTCCCATATGCAGTATTCTTTAAAAGAATCTTAATTCAGGATGTCACAAATATCTTATGTTAAAATTTCCTGATATTTCCAGGTTAGCCACAAATTTCCAGGTTAGCGTTAAAATGAAATTTTCATAGATTTTACAACATTATTCTACAACACCTTTTACAACATTATTCTAATACACACAGCTGTTATTTAAAAGTTTATATTTTTAAAAAAAAGGTCATACTACAGTTTCTTTCATAGTTAATCAAAATTAGACATTACTGCTTGTTATAACTTGTGATACAGTACAATGTAATGCTGTACTGTCAAAAGGACATCTAGAGTGTGTTCAGAAGTGCATTTCGCGCCGCGCGCATGCTCAGAAGTTTATGTCAGGGAGTAGGTCTTATCGAAGAAAGGAATTTTAAAATAATTCAATTATTTCATTAATTTTAATGGTTCAAAAAAGGTAAAACCAATGACTATATTTCTTTATCCTTCCAAAACATGGTTTTCGTAACAGAAATACATGCCTATGTACACTCAGATAAAATCTAAAATAGTCGGGAAAAACATCACGTGACCTTCTTTATCTACTTTAGCCCATTTAGAATTTAAAATTAGCTAACCAACCGCACACAAACTTCGCACAAGCTGCTCAAAAAAATTGTGTGGGCGATTTGATCACATGATTGTGCGTTGTTTGGTAGGTTGATTGATACAATTTAAGAATTCAACTGGTGATCTAAAAATTTTAACAATTTTCTTTTTATTTATTTAAAAATAATTTATCAGTTGATTTATATCTTCTGTGATAAATAGAATGCTGTTAGTAAACCAAGATTGTGATATCAGCATATGAGATTTGTTTGTAATCTACTATACTGGATGGATTTCAATGGAATTTGCACTGTTAGTTAGACAATTTTTCAAAGAAGATTTTAATATATATATTTCTTATTTTATGATTGCATATTTTAATACCATGTGGATAAGAGAACAAAATACATCATAAAACACGAGAAATAAATGACATTCAAAATTCTGTTAGTATAAGCAAAATACTTAGTTATACTTTCAGTAGAAAAGTTTTAAACATTCTAATTATACTTTATTCACTACAAAACTAGACAGCAAACCTATATATATTAAAAATATATGTACAGATATTTTTAGTTAAAATAATCTACAACTATTACATTTTATTTTTATAATGTTCAAAGTAAAATATGATTTCCAGCCTAGTCTCGATAAAAATTCACTCCTAAAGTACTCAAAAAGAAAAAAAAAAAAAAAAAGAAAAGAAAAAGAAAATCAAGGAATTATCCTACGCGCAAAAGGATATTTTCGCACAATATTATTTTTTCATTTGGATTTGCTTAATGTTTATATCATTATACATATACATACTATATATATAAAATCACTTATTTAAAAGGCGTTCAGATGTAAAACTTCCATCTCGAAATACCTCATTTTCTCACATTTAAATAAGTATTTTATTATTATAATAAAAATACACGTGCCTCTGTATAATAAAAATAAAAAAATATATCTTCATCAAAAATATCTTATTCATTATGAAAAATATAAAACAACATATAAACAAAACAAAAAAAAATTATGATTACAATGTGGGAGTGGAAGGATTCGAACCCAGAATCCCTAGTCTCGAGTTCACTGCCTTATCCATTCAGCCATCTAGCACACGTTCCTTTGGCAACAAAATATTTTTATAATTAGCACCATAATTAATCAAATCCATGATCTGTTCCTGAACACACTACGTGTTATTCCATCCATGATATTTACCCACTCCATGTTCCTGTCTCCTGAGCTCGCGTGCGTGCATCTCGAACACAATCCTAGTAGAGAGCTGGAAAAATAACTGTGCATCACGGTAATGACAATACAGACAACCTTCAAATAAGGATAATTGGTACTTGTCAATCACTTTCCACTTTTTAAAAAATTATCACATACTATAGGTTTTAATTCCAAATACAGATGATTGTGGGGTTACATTCAATTCATGTCAGATGAGGTTACGTTTGTTATGTCATCAAGATATTTTTAATTTGATGTTTTCTCTGTATTTTTAATGATGATTTACTTATCTTTTACTTCTTTTGTTAATTAAAATTTAAATTGTCACTAAATGATGATGTCATGATAACAAAACAGAAAAAACACTAACAAAATATTGCAATACATAGAATCTACAATTTCAGCTGACATCACAAACATTTATCCGCAAGCTGAAATGATAATTAAATTTGACATTTCTTAATTTTTCTTAACTCCAAAATAACAAAAGCATAAAAATGTTTGATTTGAAATGCAACACTTCTTCCTCAGCAATGGTTGTTTGAAGGATTATTCCAAGAAACTGATGAATGTTTTATAGTATAAGTTCTCGATAGAAGTGTGGTTACACTGATGGAAGAGATAAAATAATACATAGAAGATGGCTCTGCAGTGAAACTATTGGTGCATATATGCAAAACATTAAATGTCCTTGGGGGTCAGCTAAATGACGAACTAAGAAACAGCACATCAACACTTAGATGCATGTTTTACTCAGTTTATATGGCATCGAATTCACAGAAAAGATGATTATTTAGGTGCTATTTTCAATAGCATTACAGATTTTTGGCCTGCGGAATAATTACTGCAAATTGATTTTTTTCTTTTTATAATTTCAAGGTTTAATGTAATGTTTATCAAATGATTGTTAACATTTTTTTATATATACGAATGAAATGTGCATTAAAACAGTTTCTTACAGCTCATATTAACTTTTTTATATCTAACATATTAAATATGTGAAATAAAATATTTATATTTCATTCATAGATACAATATCTAAAAAAAAAAATCATAGTTTTGTTTAATTTAATAATTCTACATTTAAATTCTTAACTTAGTAAATCTTCAGATTATTTTCGAAATTGTAAAAATTATAAAGAAAAATCTTACATATTTTTTGAGCATATGCACAAAATTCCATAAAAATATAGAAAATTGCAAAAAGCCAAAGAAATCATTGAAAAAATTTCTAAAGGATGAGATTGATATAAGGCATTGCATAGCAAAAATTTAACATTCTTAATATAACACCAATTAATGTTATAATTCTAAGCATTCTTTTGTCCAAAATCGTCTGAACAAATGAAATTTTATATCTTGTATGTCGATACTCTCATATGAAGGCACCATATTCTTGAGTGAAGTTTTTAACTCTAATTTCCTTAATATTCTTACATATAAAAGTTTGAAATAGCAACATTCTTTATTTTGTTTATTTGACATTATAATTTAGCAATTTTTCTTTTTTAACGGGAAGTGGTTGACAAGATAATAGACAAATACCAGATAGTTGAAATGTTTTCCGCTTTGCCTAAAGTGTCAAATGTGTAAAAAACAGACAGGGAATATGCTCACATAATCACTGCATTTGTTCTAAATCTTAAAAATAAGGATCTCAAAAAATTTGAAGTTTTTGACAAACCTTGGTAATGACATTTGCAATTTTAATTTATATATATTTTCATATTTAAAGTGCATAATGTAGCGAGTGATTAAACAGAAATGCTTACAAGAAGTCCAAACATTCATAGTTGACTTGATTAATTGACATTTTTTAGCCAAGGACATAAAATTTCCCATTATCCGAGAATGATTTGCAATAACAAATTCCGTCAATTATTAGATTTGCACCAGAAACATACAATCATTCATTTTTATCCTAGAGATAAGCTCAGACTTTTTTTCGTTGAGACCAAACGGACACAGCAAGAATTTGTTAATAACATTTTAAAGTTATTTTAAGATTAATATTTTCATTTAAAAGCCTCGATTTTCATGTTCCTGAAAATCCGATTAGAATAACAATTTTTTTTTTTTTAATATCCAACCACTGGCAAAAATCTGTAAAAGTCACTATTTTTATTCTTATAAAATATCACTGTTCAACTATGGCAGAGAGACAAATCTGTTTTCCAATAAACAAAGGACATCAAAACAGAAAGAGGATAGACAAGAGATATCTCATGGCTTCTTTATGCTACTAACACTGGTCGTGCAAAGGCTTCAAAATCAGATTATTTCTCTTTATATCACATTAATAACAATTAAGTTTGCTTTCAGTTTTTAAAGGATTGTAAAACACTAAGAAACTTATGCTACATCCTGGTTTCTCGAATAGCAAGAGTTTTTCTTCTTTTTTCCAATTTTTGTACAAATAAAATTCTCACCAAGAGCCTAATTACAAAGGCTGGTTTAAAAATAGCGTTCAAGCTGGTTTTCAGGCATGGACTGAGTCCGAGAGCTGAGAATATTTTTTTCCTTTAAATTACCACAATCATAATGGAAATTAACATTTGTTTAAAAATTTCCAGGTTTAGTTTAAATTTCCTTGATATTCCCATGATATTTCCAGGCCAACAAAATTCCCTGATATTTCCATGTTTTCCAGGTCTGTGACCATCCTGTTAATTGTATATTAAGGAAAATTGGAATTTTTTTTTAAATAGAAAGTGAGTAAGGCCTGAACAGGGCCGATTTAATTGATTTTTTGCACGGATTAGGCTTGTTTTCACTGATTTTTGCATATACTCTGAGGTAATGCGAAAATTGTAAACTTCTGCTATTTTTGGAGGCCATGGAACTCGAAATAGGTTTGCAATAGAAACTTTCTTCCTTTTTCTCCCCGTTCAAATTCTTCGGGTCTGTATGACCAGAAGTAATGACAAAATTGTAAACTCCACTAGTTGCAATTTAATAAATTTTGAAGGAGAGGGTAATTTATTTGCCTGTTTATTGATCTTCACTAGAAAGCAATAAAGAGGTGCAGGTTATCAGAGACAGTGAGAAACGAATAGGCAGATATTTCTTTTAGATAAAATTTTAAAAGATTTGAAACTCAGCGTGCTAGGGGGAAAGGCAATAAAAGAATTAGTGGAAATTTTGGAGGGAGGGGCTAATTTAGATGATTGACTTAATGTTAATAGAGAGAATCAAATATGGCAATATTTTTTTAAAGATTTTAAACTTTATACAGTGGAAGAGGTACACAAAATAAGGGAGGGGATTTCTATGAAGTTATAAGAAGAAATCGTCTGAAACATGGAAAGCTCGCACCTTTGTATTGTTTTCCAGATGCAACAATTTTTTACCACTTTAAAAAATTTTACAGACCAATAAGAAAATTTCCTGCTTTTTCATCCAGTTGCTCACCACCTTAAGTATATATAATATAAAAGAGATAAATTAAAAATTACAAAGTTTTTTAAATCATAAAACATGCAGATTATTGCTTTAGGAAGGGCTCAATTCACCATTCAGCCCTTCAGCATGTTAAAAGGAAGAGAGGTGTGTGTGTGTGTGTGGGGGGGGGGGGGGGGGGGGAGGGGATATTTCACCTTATCCTTTACCTTCAGGTGCATAAAGTTGCAAAATTTCTTATCTTTAGCAGAGACAGATTCCACGATCAGGTAACAGGCCAATCAATTATAAGATTTTGAAAATCAGTATTTGTGATTTCAGCAGACTATTTTTTAAAGAACATCACTTCTTGCATACTGTAATAATTCATGTCCAAAATAAACAAAAAAATGTGCCATAACAAATGCAACAAAACGTTTTGAAGTGTCTGGTACCATCATGCACCATACAAGGGAAAAAAAGGGGGAGGAAGGGAAAGAAACACAAAGAGTATACCTTTCAAAACTTCCCTCATTTCATACAAAATTTATTGTTTTCATAGATTCTAAGATGAAATCCCACCCCCCTCCCCTCTTTCTTTTGGGGAAAGGGAGAAAATTGTTTTTAAAAATGCTATTACTTTTTTGCCAACACTTAATATTCTAACAAAATTTCTAGTCTTCAATTTCTGTAAATTCCAAAAGGCCTCATAGTTGGTCACTAAGTAACATGATCAAAAATCAAATACATTAATGGGCTAAAATTAGAAAATTGGACTTTCAAAGTTTTAAAAGGGATGTTTTCGGAAGCACCTTTTCTCAGATGATGTATTGCACAAACACAATGTCAAAAGTTATTTGTTTTACTCATGTTTTCCCATCAGGGAACACAATGGTAACATTTCTAAGAAGTAAAAGAGAAAATCAATAAAACTGGCTGTGTTAATGCAGAAAAGTGCTGTTTGGTGTAGGTCTCTAACATCTGGAAAAATTGTACTGGTATGGTCAATTTTTTTTTTCTTTTATTGTTTCGTATTTCATAAAGCAATATTTATTTAGAAAAGCTAGAAATAAAATTTTCATAAACTGTTTGCCTATTTAACAGAAATAGTTGCTTTTCAATCCTTTTTCACTTAAATACGTTGCCTTACTCTCCTGGAGCTGAAAACAGTAGCATTTTAGTAGCAAATGGCAGCCCTGTATTTACCATTATTCTTGATAGAGCAGTAAATATTTGTATTTAGTGAGCATGGAAAATAAAAAGCATAAAGATATGTGATTTGTTGGTTTACATTTTAAAAAAATAATTACAGCGTGAATCTTTTTTAAAAATTTCTTTTAATTTCTTTCATCTCAAGAAAAATGAGGTTATGCATAAAAAAATTAAGGATTGCAAGCTGGGATCTCTGTCTTACTTTTTTATAGCTGAAGCTGCATCCATGAGCCTCCTTCCAGCAGCTAGAAGTAGAGTTACAGTTAATTCGGCTACAGAGTCTGTTGAGACATCTGGAGTATTACTTACAGGAATATTTCTAGGAAAAAAATCACAAATAAAAAAAAAATCAAACTTATAAAAAGAAGGAACAACAAATTATTTTAAAGAGATTCTTACAGTAAATAGGAAAATTTCACAAGTTCATTAATTACGGCAAGGATCAAGATTGATTTTTTGCTATTTTCAAAACCAGGCTGACCAATTAAAATCTAGAATTTTGCAAGATTTTCAAAAAAGTGAAAAACTAATTTTTTTTTTTAAATAAGACTCTGCATAATTACAGGATGCATCAGTATTTGAGAACAAATTGCCTGCTTTCAAACAGAAATATACACCAGAGATAGAGGATTTATTTTTATTTTAACATTCTGTACAAGTGACCACATACACACTAGATGACGTAATTCATTGAAACCACTGCCAACTACAATAATTGTCTCTACAGGCTGTCAAAACCATAGATTAAGGACCAAGATGGGACATTTATGGCAAAATCTCTAATGGCAACAGTACTAGCGTCACTACCGACAAGGGGGAAGAATTAACAAGCCTCCTAAATTTACCTATGTTGAAGAAATATGTTTATGCTCTATGCTTTGAATATCTATTCTTTCCTAAAACGATGCAGGTGTCAGACAATATTCTATTCATACTTGCTTTATTTATTTAGCTGCTTTTTTTTACTGTACTTGTATTGCTCACTTTTAACTTACAAAATGATAATTAGACTAATAATATAAAAGAAAAACGCCAGAAAATTTTGTTAATAACTAATAACGTAAATATGAGATTATGTGATTTGTGAGATTAAATTGTAAAAAATCAAATTCAGGTATTGTGTTAATTTATTCATATCGAAAACTTTATTGAGTGTAATGTCAGTACTTCTATTTATTTTTAACTGTTAGATTTATATAATTCTAAAAATTTGTCAAAATGAATTTTTCCCCATCTGTAATTTTATTATTATTTCTTATATGTTAATATTATAAATATTATTGAATTGGTAGTACGTTATTTACATTAAAAACAATATTTTTATTTTATCTGTAAGAAAGTGAAAATGCGTAAATTTTAAAAGATTGTGACGATTGTTTAATACGTTAAACTTCATAAATTAATAAAACATCGGCTATAAAAATTTTCCTACCGAATGGGAATATTTATGAAATTTTCTGGGATTTGTAGAGTGCAATACTTCGTATATTTTTATATTACACCATTACTTTATGTAGCTTTAAATCCAATTGTATCATATTTACTTCATATATAGCATTCAAGACGAAATTTTTACCCTGTTTTTCGTTGCACTTATATCGTTCCCTCATCATGTAAAAAAAAAAAGCATACATCTGTGCATGAACATAGAATAGATATTAGATATATAAAATAGAATATATGTTCTGTGTTCATGTATCAGTGTACGATTCTATTGAAAACGTAAACATGAAACATTAGAAAAAGAAAGATCACAATAAGGTAGATGCTCAATGATAAAATTTTTATAAGTATGGGGAGTTTCTTCCACATTGTCACTAAAGGCGCTACCATCGCAATCGCATTACCATTACACTCTATGGAAATGTCCCATCTTGAATGTTAATCTATGGTCAAAACTGACTGCAGGTAATGATCAGATGAGTTTTTGGAACATTTGACACTGCAAATACTCGGTACAACAGCTGCCTCGAGGGCTGCAACATCGCTGTGTGGATGACTATTGGAGCCCCTCTCAATTACTTCACATACATAACAGGCCATTTGGTTAATATCTGGGTAGCTGGGAGCCATCAAGTTGAGGATAACATCATCATGAATGCTTTAGCCATCCATTTTTGGTTTGTATGGGCCGTATGGGATAGTGCAAAGTCTTGTTAAAAAACATATGGTCTCCCACGAGTTACAAAAGTAATTTAGTGCTTTAACACCTCGATATAAGCAACAGCATTGATTCTGTCACCTTGAAGAAAGAAATGTGGATGCATCCGATTGTCTTCGCTTATCAAGACTAAACAATAAACTCAGGAATTCAAAGAGAAATTATTTAATATATACACATGCACGACAAAACAGACTAATTACATCAAATGTTGATTAAATTAATCATAAGATTTTTTTTATATGAATATTAAGTTTAAAATAAGTCAAACTATGTACATTCAGAAGATATAGTTGGGCACAATAAAGTTAAAAAATATGTATAAGTTAAGCAATTATAGTAGGAAAATAATATTTCGTATTTTGATTTTATCATGCAAAAGAACATATAAAAAAAATTGTGAATATGCGAAATTATTTTGCACTATAAAAACCAAAACACTTCAAAACATTTGTTTTTTTAGAAATAAAACTATCTAAAGAAATATCACAGACTACGTAAAACTATAAAGACTATGTAAACTGTATGACTCAAATTGTTACAAAGAATACTGCTAGTTGAATATAATTAAAGCAATAGTTTTTTGTGTTAAGCAGAACATTCTGTTATTAAAAAATAATAATAAAGTTTGTTATGTGTTTTGGTCTTCTTGAATATATTTTAGAGAGCATCGATATTGGATTTGTACTTATATAGTTAAAACAGATTGTTCTTCAGAAAAATAACTATTATGCAAAATTATGACTTTTAAAAATCCAATCCATTAAAATGCTATCATTTAATTAGTACAGTATAACTTCAAAAATACAACATCATCAGGACAAAGACTATGCCAGATTTCTGAAGGAATATATTAAAAGTAGTAACTAGGAATATCAAAAGTAGTACTATATTCTTAATGCTGCCT
Organism: Maratus speciosus; assembly: GCA_963932465.1. Classification (NCBI taxonomy): domain Eukaryota; kingdom Metazoa; phylum Arthropoda; class Arachnida; order Araneae; family Salticidae; genus Maratus; species Maratus speciosus. The sequence goes on along the minus strand of OZ010800.1, from coordinate 357,541,630 downwards.
TTAGCCATGATTTAATTAATTATAAGTGATAATTATGTAAGAAAAAGTGGATATAAAAAAAACTTACTTTAATATTTTCTATGTTACAGAAAAAAAATCTAATGAAGAGTGAAATTATTTCTTTTCTTGTAATTTTGGAAACATCCATGTCAACTTGGTTTGCTTCAATTTTTTTGCCCGCTCTTTAACAAGTTTTTTTTGTATTTTATACAAATGAAAAATATCTGTTTCGGAAATACAGTCGTATTTTTCTAAAGCATATATAAATTCTGCAGTCAAATTTATGCATTTTTCTAGTGTCGCCTTTTCTTCGGCCGGCTGTTCCTTCTCATCTTCTGAGTTGCTACTAGCACTATTGGCGGTTCTATCTAGCACAGTGTCAGCGATCTCGCTGCCCGTTAGATTGCTGGTTCTTGATGCATTTTCTTCAATGTTTAGCCAATCATCTATACTGCTTTTTTGGACACTTAGTGCATTTTAATATTTTGCGTGTTCAATCAGCTCATAAATTGCGGTTTTTTCACGGGAAATGTAAAAGTCTGAAATCCTTCCTCATCATGGATGTCGGCGTTGCTGAAAATTCATATAGCCATATACTATTGCGCTATGCACTCGCCAAAGTTGTTCCCTTTGCTAAACAACGGTGCAGCTCTCAGAAAATTTGTTCAGAAAATAATCGCCTCTGACAAATGGAAAAAAAAAAAAAAAAAGTCAAATATTCTTTTTCTGCAAATTTACTTTTGATCTTGAAGTTTTTAATTTATAAAGAATTGCTATTTTTCTTCTCCCATAACTTGAAAGTGTAAAAGAAAAAGGAAGGGTAAAACGGTTTTGATGCCAGATTTTTGAAGTTACACTGTAATTTTGTCCGCTATTAAAGCTTAAAAATAGACATTGAATTTTAAATCGTTCAACGAAATTAGCAATTTTTTTTCTGCAACAGATGAAATTTACACTTCTTTCTGTGGCTTGCTGAAATTTATTGTTTCTTTGACAGATTAACAAAATTTGGGATTTTTTTTCTTTCCGTGACCAATTGACGAAATTCACAAATTTTTCTGCAATCAATTGGCAAAATTTGTAGGGTTTTTTTTTTTTTTTTTTGGCAATACTTGATGAGATTTACTGTTTTAATCCATGAGTAATTGGTGGAATGTGGTTTTATGATCCTTTGACAAAACAATTTTTTTCCGTGACCAATTGACAAAATTCACATTTTTTTTCCCCCGAGACTGATTAAGGAAATTTGCGGTTTTATTTAGTGAACGATTGATGAAATTCGTGGGATTTTTATGTGACCATTTTCATGAAGATGTCGACCGACTGAACAAATTCCCAATTTCTTTTCATGACCAACTGACAAATTGATTTTCCAGTAATTTGCTAAAAATAAATAATTCGAAGAATTATTCTCTACTACTTCTACTTATTACCCCTACTTCTCAAAAGTTTATAGACAACGGGTTTTTGTTAATTTTCCAATTCAAAAAAAGGAGTAACAACTTCAAAACAATTTATAATTATAAATAATAGCAAGACGATAATACTATATACAAATAACATTACACAAACAGACTTTGTGAAAAAAAAAAATTAAAGCTTAAATTTGACTGTCCCAAAAGTTTATAAACAACTCATTTTTTTCCCTTTAACATTCTAATTTTTAAGTTGTTTGTTCTAATCACTTCAAAAATTCGATCAGGGATACTCAAAACAAGAGTTTGAAGAAATCCCGACTTTAAACAAAATCAACTTCGTTCAAATTGCAGCTTTAGATCTTGAAACATTGCAAATTGACACCTTTTAGTATATACGTCTCTAGCTAACCTTACCCAGAGGATCTCTATTGGGTTCATGTCAAGACTAATAGCTGGGCCGGTCCATAGCAGTTACTTGGTTTTGTCTAAACCACTGCATTGTAGAGTTGGACACAAGAATGGAGCAATGGTCTTGCTAGTACATCCATTTGTCTCCTCCAACTTTCCAAATGGAAGTAACTGTACTTCAAGCCTTTTCTGGTAATCTTCGGAACATTGATGACCTTTTAAAAAAGAAATATGGGTTGTTCCATTATAAGAAAATGCTGCCCACACCATGAGTGAACCCCTTCTTGTTATCTACTAAAAAAAGTTTGTGGTTCCTTGCAAATATTGTGAGAGTAATATGCCAAAAAATCAGGGCCATCTAAATTGAATTACTTTTCATCACTGACAAGAACACTCAACCATTCATCTGACCAATTCCTGAGATTTCGGGTGCACTGAACATGAGTGTCCTTATTCCGTTCCGTAAACTTTGGCAAATGATGCATTTGTGAAAATAATGAAATGTAACTGCCAGCAGACGCTGATGGACTGTGGATATTGGTACTGGAATGTTTACTTATATAAAAACTGACCATACACACAGGTTCAGGGTTGAAATTAATGTCAAAATTTCTCTGTCTTATCATTAAGTCGTTTTCCTTGGTCATCTAGAATGGAATTTTTTTTCTGATTGTCACCTTTTGACAGAATTCGGTAAATACCAACACTGTTGCATTCAGTTTTTCTTGAATTGTTCACAACTTTCCATTTACGAGCCTTTAAACAATAGATTTCCAAAATTTCCCTTTTGGAAAACTGCACAGTGCAAGGCATCTTTGCAATCAGTCAGAAAGGCAAAGACATTAGATTTTATCTCAGAATACTATTGCGCCACAAGTACATAACCTTGGAATATGTAAATTTTGGATATCAGTACTTTAATCAGCTTTTAACACTGATTGTCTATATATTTTTCGGACAGCAATTTTATGTTTTTAATTTTTTATATTAAATCTGACCCCAATAGCAGAATTTTTCGTGTCCATCTGCAGCAAACCAAAATTTATCTGCGACCAAACAATACTGAACCAAGCTACTATCTTAAATACTTATAATAACCCATAAAATAAGCAAAAATTGCATTTTACAAAGAAAATTAATAAGAAATACAATAACTCTTAAAACAAAGTGAATTTTTTAAGCCCAGTATTTATTTTTAAGATGGTAGATTAATCTGCAAGGTCTAAAATAATCTGCAGCACAGCTGCCATGCTGCAAAGTTTCTGCTATGGGGAATCTGACTACTAAAAGTTGTTTGAGTATTTTATTTTTATTTCATCATTATATATTTTTATAATTTACTTCATCTGTTTGACTCATTTAGTTGCTCTTAAATCCAAAAACATATGTTTGTCTATAAACTTTTGGGATGCACTGCAACATAATCTGAAAATCTAATAGCAGATTTCAATTTTGCTTGAGAAATGTTTCTATTAAAGGCACTATGCGTTCTACCATTTCTAATGAGATAAAATTATGCTGTCTTGTGATGTAATTCTTCAGAATAGTTTCAAGAGGAAGAGTCAGCAGAAGTTGTTGGTATGGAGAACAAATTAGCCTTTCATTTCAGCAAAGGCTGTAGTTTTTTTTTTTTCTTATGTTTAGCACAAATTGTATGAGAGGGATTTTTTTTTTTTAAATCTTGAAATAATCAAATTCATGAATAGACACAAATCAGAAACTGAGGTAAAATTAATAAATATTGAATGTAATGAGGAATCTGTACTTAAACAAGTCTATCCATTATACTGAGAATACAAGCGAATATACATAAGACAGTGTAATCGGTAAGTCAAACATATTGTAATTTTTTGACAAAAAAAAAAAAAAAAAAAAAAAAAAAAAAATGCATTATGAAATTGTAAATATTTCAAATATAAATTGATATATTTATCCAATTGAATGCTAATAAACAAAAGATAATCTAAGTAACAATTTAGTTATGCAGTTTTAACTGTTAGCGTTTCCTTCATTACCTAGCGATATAACAAAAATATGAATTTTCAGTTTGGTAGTATCAATCTAATAATTTAGAGACTTTTCTTAGCTTAAGTGATTCTGTACTTTTTTTTTTTTTGGGGGGGGGGGGGGATTGAATAATCTGAAAAAAACTCAACAGAAAGAATTTTTTTTTAAATTTCTAAACAAGATCAATTTTTTTATTATTATTTCTTTTTAAATATATATGTTTCACCTTTTTTTCACTAAAGCGTTCAATCGTGATATAGGGAAAAATGTATGTTTTTTTTTTTTGCTATGTTGAAAGCTTTTTTAAAGTTCTATTTTAATTTAGGTTATTGTACTCCACTGCAACATACCCATTATTAAAAATAAGTGACATTAACAGTAGCACTGCAGGCTTAATAAGAATTTACCTAACATAGTTTAAACAGCAAAAAAAGTAGAAAAAAATTATACATTAAAATGGAATTTTTAACAGATATCGGTCATTATAACTGCTATAGCTTTGAAATATAAGATTGCTGTTTTTTACTTTATTGTGTCCTGAATTATACCATTCAGTTACTGAAGACAAAACAAAGAGTTTAAAACCCCCAAAAATGAAAAAGAAAAATAATCTTTATCTGAAATAGGAATCATTATGATGAGTGTTCTGGGTTACCAAGGAGTTTCTGGGCAGATGGAATTGTGCAATTATACAGCTTAAATTGTGCAGCTTTCATGTGCAATTTAATGTTCAACTAGAAATTTTTTCAAATAATTTTATTTAGAAGAGCTTTAGTATTTTGAAAGTAAAATAAAAAATCAAATTGAGAGGAGAAGCGATTAATAATTATATTCAATGTTATAAGTATGTCATATATGAGACTGAGCTCCATAAAGTAAAATACAGTGGAACCCCAATTTTACATTTTTAATCAGACCGTGCGAAAAAAAAAAGGTCAAAATGGGAAAAGGGGTAAACTATTGATAATTTGTAATTTAAAGAAAATGTTAAGACGAATTCATCTTGTTTGCTCTGAAAAACTTATTTCATTTAAAGAAATGTTATCTTTGCTGGTGTGGTTTTATTAAGAGTAAAAATTTTATATATGGTAAAACATCACTTTTACGTTTTTCTTTGGACCAACGGTAAAAAAAAAAAAAAATAATAATAATAATAATAACATAAAACAGAGTTAGTAAAAAAAAAATCTAAATTTAGAAAGGAATAAATGCTTTAAGTTACAGGCACAAATATGAGATTGATACAGATGAATAAAATTAAAGACTTATTTGGGTTTGAAAAAGTCAGATTTCAATTTGTTTTTTGTCTCTAAGTTCATACAGAGCATTTTCCATATAACACAATCTTTGAAGATGAGGTTCTTCAGAGTCATGTCTTGAGAAATATATTGTCACAGTTTTTAATCCATTTTTAGCTTCAATGAATGATGGCACAGTCTGTTGCTATCATCAGAAAAGACATCAAATCTGAAATTGTTAAAGCTTCAGTTTCTGAAGTTGAGTCCTTATCACAGTTTGTGTATTCACCAAAATTAATGTTAAATTCAGTAAATGCATAATCATTTAAAAGTACACCATGATTCTCCTTGTGTTCATTGTCATCTTTAGAAAACTTTGCAAATCCAGCCTTAGCAAAACAGTTGGCGAGGTGATACAACTTTTAGTTATTCCACGCTGGGAATATCAAATGCAATGTCTCCAATATGTTAACTTTATTTTTAGAAGCAGCTTCTAGGCTTCCACAATCTATTTCGACTAATGCCCTTCGGACCAATTGTTTTCTGTAGGAAACCTTGAAAGAGTGAATCACATGGTAGGAGTTGGCTTGTGCAATTTGAACATTCTTTTAAGTTCAAATTTATATGAGCAGTACATCAATCAACAAATAAAATAATCTTCAGCTTTTGTAGACCCATTCTTCTGTTTAATTTTCTTAGAAAATTTTCAAAAATAACTCTTGTCATCCAAGATTTCTTGTTTGTATCATAACATAGTAACAGGTTCTTCACATTTTTAAAACACTGATAACCAACGGAGTTAGTTTTTCACTTCTGTCTGCGTTAACACATAGCAAGACAGTTAACTGCATTTTCAACATTTTTCCACCATTGCATAATTCTCCTTCCATGTTTAAAGTTTTATCAGGCAAAAGAGAAAAAGAATCCAGTTTCATCAATGTTAAAAACATCTTAATGGGCTTAACAGGTAAAAACATTGGCATGGCACACCAAGTATCTGGGTTCGATTCCTGGCCTGGACATTTTTCACTCTGTTGGAATAAACTTCAACTGAGCTACTTCTACCTTGAATATGAATAACTCCAGCCTTGAATATGAATAACTCCAGCCTTGAATATGAATACGTTAAAAACATCTTTTTGCATGCAATTTTCTATTAAAGATGGCAAAGTGTTCTCTTTCCATTCTTGAATCGTCACAGGATCAATACTCGCAGATTCTCTGCAAAGTGATTTGTATGCTAAATTGTGTCTTTTCTTGAACCTAATCTATCCATCCATTAGAAATCATCAAATCCTTGAAGCCAAAACATGAAGAAATTTCTAATGCTTTTTTTTTTCTCAATTGTTAAATTGATAGGGACTTTACACGAGTGAGCTTGCATGAACCACTTAAACAGAATCTTTTCTAGTTTGTTATATGGCGAAGTCTTCAAAGTCTTTCTCCAGATTATTCTAATTTTTCCCCCGACTTCAGTTCTATCACTTCTTGCTGTTTTAATATCATCAGTAAACTTCACGGAGCTATTCCAAGATTTTTTTAAAATTGGACTTTCATTCCATGAAATTTTGATTTTTCAATCATGGATGCCTTTTCAGAAAGAAGAAAACATTTGCATTTAGCAGATATGCAATTATCAAGCTGCTATCACTAACTTATAGCATAGTAGTGCAAGTGCTACCGTACAGTAGAGACTGAAAAGTTTAGTTGCAAGACAGAGGGTTGGTAAGCATTATGTGAGTGCACGCACATACTGAAAACATATGGGCAAAGACTTAGCCTTTATCTTTTGCATTTGTTTTTCATGAGAAGCAGTCAGATTTCCCACAGGTGCATTGGTCCCTATTGGGCTCTTACTAACAGTAACCTGTTTCTCACATTATAAGCTCCTGAACCACCTGCACTACGATTGCAACCTAACTCCTTTGTTTGAAAAGAATGTCTTAACTGGTTATCTCTTATTTTGTACTCTACAGAAGGTGGGAACAAAAAAGTTTCTGAGTGTTAAGAAATCAACAAGGAAGCAAGACATGTCAGAGGAACTGATGCTTGGAAGAAACAGATACAGATAAAAAAAGGACCAGAAAATAAAATGTACAATGTGAATAAACCTTATTTGGGAAAACATTGGAAGCGGGAAAATTTAACATTATTGGAATACAGATTTCATGAGACAGGAGTTAAATTACATTAAATGCAGGAAAATGTAGCAGGTGGAAAACATAAATCAAGGTTCTACAGTATTTAAACTCATCCTTGTTGTCATGGTACAAAATATAATTTTACTGAATGACTAAACAATAAATTATAAATATATATAATTCAAGTAAAAGTTTAAAAATATTTAAATTTTAATAGTTTGAGTTTCAAGTCCTTACTTGGCTAATATAAAAGACAACAAGCTTAGTTAAGCTATGTATATTTAAAAAGTTTTTAATGAGAATAGCAAAACTGAAGAATTTCAGAGTTGTATAAAAGTAATGTACCAGCTTTAAAATAAATGAACAAAATTCTTAATTTATGTCAAACTTACTTTTCTTTGCATGTTTTAGTATCTATATGGTCAAATCCTACAGACATTGTAGCTATGGCTTTTAACTGAGGTCCTAAAAAGAAATTTTGAAATAAAATAATTGAAGTTCATACAGAACTATTATACAGCTTTGAAAATGGCAATACCAATAGCTATTGCTGAAGTCAACTTTAATTATTTCACTGTCAAATAGACAATCATTAGAAGGCCTATAATTCAAATGCACAAAATATTTTCCCCATTTAAATATGATGTGCTAAACCACACATTTATTAAAATTTTCACTACAATTTCATGAAATCATTTGGCCCCTTCCCTCAACAGAAGAAGCTTCTGAAAATCTGAAAATTTCCAATATTTATTACTTTGCTGATAATACTAATTACAATAACCTTTTTTTCTTTCTACATTGTAACTGCATAGTTAATATTATAGTTGCCATATTAAAGTTAATTAAAGAAGTATTTACACATAACCAGAAATGCAGTAGGGTATATGGTGATATATATCATAATACCTACTGTATTTTTGTAAGAAATTCTGTATACTCTCCATAGATATAGTGTATACTCTCTTATTTTGTGTATACTCTGTGCCTATAGCATATACCTCCTTTTTATGATTACACCACTGTAGATAACATAATGAGATAAAATATAGATATATAACAGAATAATATTAAAACACTAACCAAATGTCCAATTAACTAAACCTCAACCAACCTTATTTTCTTTTTCAAAAGATATGACAAACATATTTTTTTTTCCTTATTAAAAGAAAAAGTGGGAGTAAAACCAAAAATCTAAAATAAATAAAAGTACAACTGGAATTATATGAAAAGATACAGATATCATGTTCAGGGACGGACTGGCATAGTTTGGCCTACCAATCGACAACCCCTTTGTTAAAATGTTTGAATACTGACTACCAACACGAACCTTTGCTCTTACTTTATGAAGATGACTTAACTCCAATTTCAGATACATTAGTGTCTTTGTAATAGTTTATTTTTATTGGTAGGAATTTCATTGTGAAAAAAAAAACCTTGTGTGGGTTGGGGGTGGTTAACTTGCTTAATTTTTATTTTTTTAATATGTAAACTTTAAACAATTAAAAGATATACATGTAATAAATAAAAACACATTTCAATTTTTTATGGAATTCTGTTCAGATATTTTTATTCTTTGTATTAAAAAAATGTTTGGTGCAACGGTGGGTCAATTGCACTGTCAGCATCGACCAACGTTATCGTTAGAATAGATGACTACTTGTGAAGGAGCTCCCAACAGAAATAGGGTACCGCTGATCCTAACCTATGCAGATTGACAACACCTAAAAACATCCTTCCCTCACCAGGAATTTGGACCATGGAAAGCTAACATGCTAACCACTATGCTGTCAAAAAATCTTAGACTTGTCTAAATACTACATTGTAAATTTTATCCTTGAAAATCTTATTGACAGAAAAGAGTTAGTACTATTAAAATTGACACACATACATTGATTAATTTGTTATTTGAAATATCATATTCATCTGTACATTTTATTTTGGAATTTGCAATTATCAATATGTATACACTTTGCACATTGATTAATGTTTAAAATATCAGTATAGTACCTGAAAATTGAATAATTTGTTTTATACCCTCACTAATAACTAATTAAAATGTCAGATATCTGTACAATTCTTTTGAAGCAACTCCATCTACTATCTTATTATAATCGTAATCAAAACATCAATCAACACTGAATAGGAAAAGAAAAACTATCTCTCGCCACAAAGCAGCGAGCCTTCGCCCGACGATATAGGGTCTGAGGACCCCAGAAATGCACGGAGGGTCAGACGGGAGGGCCTTTCCGCGAAGTGTGAAGGACTTTTAACAGGGTAATGCCACCATGACTCCCCTACAATCATTCAAGGCCGATCACCGTCCAGCGCACGTCACTCGGTTTGAGCCCAAACAATTTGGCAGTCTGGCCACTACGACAGAAACCTCGATTACTTCAAGGAGCCTATTGGTCCCTTTGCTTGGTTCCTAACCTGGCAATCCCATGGGAATCGAACACCTACGGTGGAGGAGTCGAGCTCTGAAGCTATACCAAGGATTTCCCCAATGGGAGTTGCTTTATGAAATCCTTCCAAGACAAACTACTATAATGAGCAAAGGCATGTTGTAAAAACACTCTTCCTGATGGCACAGACACCACCTCTCTAGGGAGTTATAGATCCGAAGCCCCAGCAGACGTTGCGCAATCTCGAAAAGCACTACATGTGGGTCAAACATTGGGGATCCGAATCACACTACCTTGCCTCAAGGCCGCCTTTGGTACCTGGCCACGAATCTAGCCATCCCTAGGGGTGTGAAAAATCCCCCCTTGACAGTCGTAGGAACTCCCGGCTCAAGGTTGAGTAATTTGAAAGTTAGTTTGAGACACTGTCAGTCCTCATCATTGGTCACAGAAAAATCTAACAGCGCATAGACACGCAGGATTGATCAGTCCGAAGCTTCTTTGATTCGAGCACCATTGCATTAGTCTGATATTCCAGTCTGGTTCCCCCATGAAGAAAAGATGCTAAAAGTCATTCCGCATCCCGCCCTCCTCAGCAAAAAGCGCTATGCTGCTACCTGCGGCAGGATGTACCCTCTGTTCTAAGATCTACTCTTGAATCGGCACACAACTGTTCCAGCTGCAATGGACTCTGAGGATGAGACATCTGATGAAAGGATAATGTCAGGCACTGTCCAAGCCTCTGCCGACGCTACACTGTTAAAAATATAGAGCTTTTGCTGCATAGTCACTTCACCACTTTTATAGAATTTCTCTATGAGAATGCTCCATATTATAGTCAAGAAATCTTTTTCTATAAAAGCAGTGAAGTAACTATGCAGCAAAGCTACAAAATTTTGTCAGTGTAGCTCCGGGAATCCGTGCATAGCGTTCCCGCGAACCATGTCGACACTAGAGAGTCTCTGGGAGTTGCTCTACTGAGCTCGCTCTATCTCAAATTCCACTTCGGATAAGTGGATTGATGCAATCTCATCACATTAGCTAGTCGTTACCCAGAGTAACCATCCGACCGGGAGTTGGCACTGGGATTATCCTATGGAAGCCACTGTCCACCTTGTTCCAAAAACCAGGGTGGTCAAGGGCCTGGAGGCTCGAATGCGAATAAGATTCAACGAAAACCATGCGCAACTTTCATTACCCGCCGGCTGCTGTACTGGGAAGAGTACATTTAGGAGGCTATGATTTGATCGTATTGGGCCCCCATATCATATTGCTACTGCATACTCTGCTGGGTTCCAGGTCTCCTTCCCTATTCAAGAAGGGGTCTGTTCCAGTTTCAGATCATCCGGAGGGACTGCCGGCACTGAATAGCATAAAATCATCCGGCAGTCCTTGTCCTAGAGATGAACGTAAGCAGTTCTTTATACTATTTTTAAGTGTTGGAATACTGCTCATTCACAAGACACTTGAGTGCATGATAAAGTCAATATGTATACTTATAAGCTATATACAAGGTTGGATAAATACGACCATAGGCATTCAACACTCACAATAATTCTAATGCATAGGCTAGTCATTTTTTACATTTCTTACTATTAACTTTACAGCACTTCTCATCATCATTAATGAGTTCTTCTGAATCGCTCATTTCTTTGCTGTAAGCTTGCTACGTCAAGATTGTTGCTTCAATAGAGACTGATTATAATCAGCATAGAGCCGGGAAAATTGCAGCAACTCTTTTCTGACAGACTTTCTAGACTTTTGCCAAACCAGACAGAGTATTAAGAGCTTCTTCAGCAAATATTTAACAATTTAACCTCACTGAAGTAGCTAGGATCAAATCAGGCAATGTCTTTCATGAGCAAGTCAGTTCCAGAAAAAAAAAAAGGGCAAAAGAATTTTTTTTTCTTTTTTTATTCAAAAGGAAAAAAACTCAAAAAAATTATTTTTTTGGCCCACCTCACGATTACGGGGTAGGCTAGTCTGCCCCTGATCGTGTTTACAGAGAAATCTATATGCATTAAACTGGTTATCCAAAGTAAGGTTTGAGAAATACCGAGAAAAAAGTGCAAACTTCCAAAAGTACTATTAAAAAGGCTTAATCTTTTTTGCGAGAGTTTTTCAAACTTTTTCATATAATTATAATAACATACAAGAATATATCGTCATAATTCTATGACACACTTGCGTGCATATTTATACTTGTGGCATGAATATGACATAAAAATAGAGCAAAACTAATAAATTTTTAATTTTGTTTATAAACAAATGAAATGTATTATTACAGCAAATAAAAACAAAAAAAGATACTTTTCCAGTATAGAGGCTTTGGCGAGAGAAGAAAATTTGACAACATACTGACTGTTTCATTGACACAAGCAATTTTTTTAATACAATTTATTTAATATAAAAAAACCATTATCTATTTTTATATACAAAAAGAAAGAAATTTTATATAAAAAGCAATAATATGTATATATAATGTTTATATATACAGGGTTATTCATAATTCCCTCCGGGGTTTTGAAGTGCTGTACTAAAAAAACTAAGATGAATACAGCAAAAAAAGAACATTTAAAAGAATACAGAAACAAATCAAGTTTTTACTTAGATAACTTAAGGTATTCTATGAGTGCAAACCCTTGGTCACACAGCATATATCAATGCAATAGTTCAGTTCCTGCCACACTCTACTCAACATGATACTATCAAATCAATGTACTTTGAACTTATTGTACCACACATGAATTCTTTTGTTAGTTGGTCCCTGTGTTCAATATTTCATATGAAATGCCCACTAAACCACCACCACTGATTCAGATTTTGCAAATTCTAAGACACAAAATGCTTTCTGTTTGCCTGTAAATGCCGTTTTTATTTACTAACTGTCTACCAGCAACTGCTGACAATAAAACTTGACTTGTTTCTGTATTCTTTCAAATGCTCTTTTTTGCTGTATTAGTCTTAGTTTTTTTACTATAGCACTTCGAAATCCCAGAGGGAATTATGAATAGAGAGTAAACAAAATCCTGATTTTTTTTTCTTTTTTTTTTTTTTTTTAGTTTTCTAAACAATTAAACCTCTAATTGCTAACATAGTCTATGTTTTTAAGCTTTAATTATAATTATTAGTTAGTGTAATTAGAGTAATTATAAAAACTGTATTCATTTTCATTAGTAGTATACACAATAACGTTACATACATTAATAATTTGTAATAATTATCTAAAACTATTAAATACTATTGATATTTACAGTTATTAAAATTATTAATCACTGCATTTAATATTAAGCTGTTAACAATGCTTGAAATTAATAATAATTGAACAATTAACTCTACTTAGGAAAAAATATATACACTATTCCGCTTTAATTACTAAAATCATAATTTAGTATTAATTCTAGATAGGAGAAGGGATGCTAGTTCAGTAAAAAGAGAGCATTACTTCGTGAGTGAAAATATTACTAATGTGTTTAGTAACGATATGAGAAAAAAGTATATAATTTGTTAACATGATGATAAATAAAGTGACCTTAATTTTTAAGGATTTCGTGAATTGCAAATTGAACTAGTGTGTTGTGGCCATCACAAAACTTTCTTCGATATAAATCACGTCAATTAAATCTTTTAAATAGTACAAGAAATTACATCAATTTAGTACCAGTTCATATCAAAGTATATCTGAATTTGAAATTTGATGAAAATTCGTGCATTAGTTCTTGAGATAGAGCTATAGTGGAAATTCTGAAAAATGTAGCATAGCAGTGCCACTTGTGGAGCAATTTGCACTAAAACATAAACAGCACTAATTCATATCAAGGTATACCTGAATCTGAAGTTTGTTGACAATCCAAGCATTAGTTCTTCAGATAAAGCTATTGCAGAAAGTACAAAAAATGCAAATAGCAGCGCCAACTGTTGAGTGATTTACACCAATGTCAAGGACTAACTGAATCTGAAGTTTGATGAAAATCCATGCATTAGTTCTGGAGATTGAGCTATTGTGGAAATCGTGAAAAATGTTGCATAGCAGCATCACCTGTTAAATGATTTACACCAAAAACTAATCAGCACCAATTTATATCAGGGATTAACTGAATATAAATTTTTATTAAATTCTGGGCATTAGTTCTTGAGATGGAGTGCCCACAAAATTTGTGTCACGTACAGACATTTTGCAAAAACATGTTTTTCGGAATCTCTGACCCCTAAAACGTGTAAATCCATCAAAAACCAAAAGTCGAAAATTTTCATGAATCCAATACTTTTTTCTTGTAAAGATAGGAGAAAGTAAAAATAAAATAAAATAATGACATGATTTAATAATATCTTGTTTTTTCTAAAGAAATAAAGTTCTATAATTTTTGCAAGGTCTTGGACACAATGATTTAGAAATACTATGCATGGGGAAGTTTTTATAAGAAATCTCTGGTTATTATTAAAAGTGAATTTTACAATTTAAAAAACACGAATTTTGAAAAATCTCTGCCGGCTCGGCCAACAGTCGGAGGTAGATTTCAGAGTTAACTACTAATTTCACCAACAAAAACTAAATCAAGATTAGAGATAAACCCAGTTTAACAATTTTATCTGGCCGCTTTTGATGAATTTTTAATTTCATTTTTCTATAAGAGCCCCAGAATCATATTAAGGCGGTATTATAAAAAATATTTTTCCAAGCTCAACAACTCTAAATTTTCAGACACATTTTCAGACTTATTTTTAAAAGTAAAAACACGAAGCTTGTTGACATGATTTTTCATGATTTATAAGCAACCTGTGTATTTATTTTTCGTTCAATTAATTAGAACTTGATTTACAATTACTTTCTCAGTATGACAATTTTTTTCGTTTCCAGCACTATCGCTTCGAGTTATTTCGCTAAGATTTATTTCGATTTCATTTGAACGGAATCTAAGTATATAGGTGTTTAAAGTATTATATTGTATGAATTTCATTTTTATTTTTTAATGTTCAATTGGTTTAACTTATTTGTTACAAAAATTTAACATTAAATGTAGAACGAATTGAATGAAATATCTCAATATCTGCCCCTTCTCGGGCTTAAACAATTTAGGAAATAAATTTTGTTTTTTTAATTTGTTCTGCAAATTAGGTTTTTGTTTAATTAAGAAGATTTATACTCATTTTAAGTGAATTTGATATCTTAAGAATTGACGAAGTTATGAATTTTTTTCTCCCTAAAAGCCTATTTTTTGCACTTCTTGAGCCCATTTTTAATTTTATCAAAAATCTGCGATACATAAATTTTTGTCCCTTTTCCTAGAAGTAATAACTTTAAACCACTGAACGCCTTGAGGGCTTTCCTGCATTTTCATAAAAATGTTTATAAAAATAATCTTAATGTGAATTTTCTTTCCCTGTTTGTTTCTAAAATACACTTCATGCCCTTTTATTTGATATTACATTTTAAAATACAATTCCGTTTAAAATATTTTTTTCTACAATAGATTTAAGTTGTTTTTGGGAAATGGAAAAATACGTCCAAACTGCTCAAAGGGTTAAACTGATTAGATACATATAAAAATTAAGAAGTTATGGGTTTTTTTTTTTTTTTTTTTTTTTTTTTTTTTTTTTTTTTTAAGGTTTACACACAACCCCTTCCTATTTCCACCCCTTTGGTCTGATTTTGCCCATTAACGACTTGACTGAGATTTTCTACCCCTTGATTTTATGTATCAGTTTGGAAGAGATTTGTGCAGAATTACGGAAGTTATGTCCATAAAGAAGTGATACAGATAGATAAAGTTTTGAACTGGGGGTGGTTTTGGGTTCTAGGGGTCATGATTGGTGTAGACCTGCAAAATTTTTCATAAATTCCAACATAGGAGAGCAAGGGTGGTGCTAGAGGGGGGTCCAGGGGGCATACCACCTCCATCGAGGTCAAAATTCAACGTTATCGGGGAAAATATTTTGAATTTTGAACCGGTAGGGTTGGGCCGAGTTAGTGTTTTTTTGTTTTGTTTTTTTGCAAGTCTGATTGACTAAACTAATTTTTCTGGGTATGAGTCTGTTTCTGATTGAATTTTGATTCGTGCAGGTTGGGTTCAGGTAAACCCTATTTTTCGAGGAAAAAAACTGTCAAAATTCCTTCAGATGAAAATCTATATAGATGACTACACAAGATGATACATGGATGACTCATTACATGTTTATTTTTCAACATAAAAGATAAAATTTATATTGATGTTATGACCATATGCTGTCTTTTATGATATAACTACATTAAACTGTGGATCAATTTTCACTGATTGTGATTTATGGTCGGCTTGGTTTGAAGCATTTCGGGTTCGGTTAAGAATATGGAGGATGAAAATTATTTTGTCGGGGTCGTCTTGGATAGCAAGTAGAGTGCTGAATTGGGTCGGGCAAACTGAACCTGACCCAACTCACGGTCTGGATCGGGATGGGCCTAATCTTTTGTCATTGCAGGTCGGGTTAACTTTAATTGTTTCAGGTTCGAGTTGGGTATTGAGTATTGACACTTATGGTTCTTGATTCGAGATGAATCTATCTCTCAAAAGAATTAAAAAAATTTATTTTAAGGCTGTTTGTTCTCAACTGCTCTGCTCAACAAGCACAAAATGTTTTGACACATTTACAAATTTATTTTTAATGAAAAGATTGGAAGGCCTGTCTATGGAAACGATTTGGAATCCAATTGTGTTTTCCATTTTTTGATCAATAAATTACCTATTGGGTTATAAGCAATTTTGATCACATGACAAAGACGTTTTTCGCCCTTCCGAGTGGTTATTCTTCTTCCGCTCGGAAATTTGGTTCAAAATGTCCACTTTGACAATATTTTCTGAAAGATCTATTGCGCTTGCAAAAAAAACGGAAAAAACAGTTCTATTACACAGTTTCTGAAGATACAACTGCACCTGTAGATAACACCTGCTAGTTTCATGCATTTCCGAACAAAAATAAATTAAAACTTATGTCAAAGTTGCCCTTTTGGATCTGAAAACAGCCTTAATATAAAAAACTATATTTGAATATTAATGAGTACTTGTATATTTATTTTTTTACTTGAAAGTTAAAATTGATACTAGAAGTATAATTGTAGACTACTTTTACATAAATGCATTACAAAATGGATATATATATATATTTTTTTTTTTTTTTTTTTTTTTTTTTTTATCAGTTAGGGTTGGGGTTTGGTTGAGGTTGGAATATTTCGGGTTCAGGTCGAAATGTGGAGGATGAAATTTTTTTGTCGGGCTCAATCGCACTTCAAGTAGAGTCTTGCATCGGGTTGGGCAAACTAAGTTTGAGTCGGATCCGGCTAAAGCGAGTATTTTTTTCAGAGAGATTCGGATTCACTTATATATTCCGAGTTCAGTTAACTTTAATTGTTTCTAGCAGATGAGTTCGATTCTACCAGATACCTCAAAAGATTCTCCAAAATATATTTTTAAATGAAAAACTATATCATTTTAATACCAACGAGTACATATACAACGAGTAGATATATTGATTTTTCTACATAGCAAATATAACTGATACTAGAAGTATAATTGTAGACTACTTTTCTATTATTGCATTACAATAGGTTTTTTTTTCTCTATTTCAGAGTGGGATTGGGTTCAGATTAAAGCCTGTTGGTTTTAGGTCGAAGTTTGTCAGGTTCAATGTATATAGAATTTCCGGGTTCAAGTCGTGTATAACCCAATTCATGCAGGACTATGCTCTCAAAATAATCTGTGAATTGAACTAATTTTTCCCTTGATTATATTTCATTAAAACATGAAAATTTGCCCTTCGATTTGCCTCTCTCCCCCCCTCCCCACAAAAAAATACAGAAAACACACCAATTACCTGAAATACTCACACCTAAAGCAGCTTTTTCGTCAAATTACATGGTGTTCCGGCAGCTCTGCTGCTTAGTACTTTTTCATATTAGAAACAGAATTTATAAATCCCTTCTATCTAAAAATACGTAGAAATCACGACCCTAAGCTAAAAATTTCCTAAAATCTCTTCAAACCACAGGGATATTCGGGCATTCTTGGGTTGGGCTCGGGACTGGAAATTTTGGCTTGTGCAGACCTCTACTAAAATCCTGCATAACCTGCAGTTCAGGCCGGCGATATATTTTTAGTTGCAGGTTGGGTTGACTTTCATTGCTTCGGTTTAGGTTTTAACTCTTGTGAATCAGGTAAAGGTTTACTCGATAATTCAAAAGAATGTCCAAAATATTTTTCAGGTTAAAAATCTATATACAATAAGATCTCCATAACTCCTACACAGGATGCTAAATGTTCCGCTTTTTCACCATACCCAAATTCTAAATTAAAATTTTATTTCTTAGTCTAAGATGAGAGAATTCAACCACAAGTCGACTACAGCAAGTAGGCACAACAGCCTGATGTTACCGAAACCTTATATTTTGTCTAGGACTCATATACACTTCTGTTCAATGTTTATACGACTGACCAAAATCTTTATTTTAGGCGACTACGAAAAAAGGTTCAAGAAGAGATAAGACAAATCGAAAATCCACCTGCTCAATTCGATCTTTTTATTAATAAGTGTTTGACAATAGAGCCGTACCGAGTACTCCGTAAATACTCGGTACTCGGCCAATTTACCGAGTACTCTGCCAATACCGAGTAGTTGTAAGAATTTCATTTTTTAAGCATGTGAATTCAAAACTGATCTGTAAAAAGCTATCCGAATATCAATGTATAATATATGCAATAATTCATAAAACTATTTGCTCGATATTTAATAATATGTCTACAAAATATAGAAAAAGTTAAAAACAAAAACCCTCATAAAATAATTCCAGATTAAAATTTAGTTTCACATTTATACAAATAAAAATAAGTTTATTTTAAATATATAGGAAAACAGAAAAGACTTATTTTGGATAAGGAAACTGAAAATACAATAAATGTAATAAAAAAATTAATAATTAAATTTATTATATTTCAAATTATGGTACAAACACACCAAACATTCTACATTATCAGTAGACAGAGCATTTTTTTTACTACTATATATTTGGCCTGGCTCTGAAAATATACGTTCAGAATAAACAGTGGTTGAAGGTGCACATAAGAATTTTTTGCAAGGTTGCACATAATCGGAAAAGTCACCCCCTTCCTCCCCCCCACTATGCAAATGGAGTGTCAGTTTTACATAAGTCTTCTGTTAAGAAAGCCTGAAATGCTTTTTGTACATCTCTTTTTATTTTCTCTTTTTTATTTTTAATCAAAAGAAAATAAGGTACAGTTACAAAATAAATATGAAAGGTTTTGCATTATTCAATGAATTGTTACAGTAACCAATAAACATTTTTATTTTGATAGACAGATTTCAGGTATCTGAATAAATTGGAGGGTTGAAGAATGTTTTAATTTTATATTGGTTAATAATTGTACTTGTTATGTATCAATTCTTTTTTTGCTACTGTTTTAATACTACTGATTTGAATTGTCAAAAATTGTCTTTAAAAGGTGCACAAATAAATTTCAAATTTAATTAGTTATATATACTATATATGTATATTATATATATGTACACACAGGTATATATATATATATATATATATATATATATATATATATATGTACACACATATGTACACCTAAGCTCACATTATGTGCACATCAGCGTTTCTTTTCCTTATTACACAAC
Source organism: Maratus speciosus (assembly GCA_963932465.1). NCBI lineage: Eukaryota > Metazoa > Arthropoda > Arachnida > Araneae > Salticidae > Maratus > Maratus speciosus. Next base: position 357,522,350 of record OZ010800.1, on the reverse strand, counting down.
TACTCGGTATTCGGTACTCGGCCGAGTAGTCAGTGGCTGAGTACTCTGTACTCGGCCAAAGTACTACTCGGTACACCACTATTTGACAAGTATTTTCATAAATGAATGAGTAAACAAAGATGGTTCAATATATTATTCAAATTAACATAGTATCAAAAGCTAAAAATTACTGTTTTCTTCAGCAATTTCAACATACAGTAGAATCTCATTGTATAATAATACATTTAATATACCGACAAGAAATAGAAAATAATTATGTACATACATACTTTATCGCAAACTGCGGGAAAATGTATATATATAGCAACAACTCTTACATTGGGTCAGATAACCTGATTCTACCCGAATGTGTTTGTCATTGGCTCTAAATTTTTTGCTGTAGATCGGGTTGATTAGTATTTTGGTATTTTCAGGTTGTGTCATTTTTTTTTTCGAGAAATATAAAATTGACTATAGAGATATGATTGTAGACTATTTTCCTGTAATTGCTTTAAATTATGGATTGATTTTTTTTTCCGATTTTATTTTTAGGATCGAGTTTCGGGTTCGAAAAAGTATTTTGTTGAGTCAGGCATAACTTCGACCATGCATGGCTGTAATAACTAGGAGTTTTTAAAAATATTGTTATAACGATTTACTTGAAAATTTAAATTTGATTGTATTATTAAGCTGAAATCTTTTGAATAATAAATTAGTTATAATTTGGCTGTTTCGAAATAAGCATGAATTTAAAGATTTTTTTTCTCTAAATATTGTCAAGACTTATGTTTTACGATTGGACCGATATTAAAATAATGCACTTTTAGATTCTCAGCGATTTTACAAGTTTTCATTTCACTTTCATTTTTTGGGGGAATTTTGTGTTTCAGTTTTAGTTTCAGATTTAAATTTTGTGTTTTATCAGAAGTTGGAAGACCACACTTTCTGCATTCAATCAATTTAGACCTCTAAAAAAAATTTGAAATGAAGGGGCTTTTTCCATTGTTATTATTATTATTCTTTCACTGAGCTTGGTCTTCTAGATAGGCAATGGTAGACGTCTAAATGGGCCAGGCCTGGCCTTCACTCTTTTCAGGCAAGGCCTAACTTATTTTTTCCATACAGAGCCAGGACTGGCTGCATTCTTCCTAGGACTGCACAGGGTGAAATTTTCAGTCTCTGTTATGAACAGCCTGTATGAAAATCATTGCCTCGGCATAGCCTGGTCCGTGCAAAAAACAATAAAATTTGGGGCAGCCCAAATTTGTTTTTAAAAAAATGCATATATTTTTATATGTTTAAATCGCCATTTTTTTACAATTAAACTTTAAAATTTATTATATTTCTAGGCAATAAAATTTGGATGCAGTAAAACCTGTGAAAAAGAACCTACCTATGACATAATCCTGTCTTAAACGGAAAAGTATGTTGATCCATGCAAAATGAATATTAGTATAATAAAACACGAGAAAAGAATGTAATGTGTGTAACACCTGCTAAGAAGGCAATTTGACTATAACGAGTTCTTTTTTTTTTTTTTTTCATTCCTATGCGATTCCATCTTAGAAGATTTTACTGTGTAGAATTTTTCAGATTTTTAAGTCTTCAGTACATGGAATACGGATTAACGATATTAATGATAAGTTAAACTTTTACATGCAAATAGAGATTCATTAAAATATATATTGCAGCATAGAGCACTTCTTTAAAAACGAAGATTAGAAACATGCAAAAAAAGCTAACATAATTATTTTTAATCAGAACTCCTCGTGCGGAACAATATATAACCATATCAACGTAAAAAATCATGTTTTGCAGAAATTCAGTCGGGCCGGGCAAGCTCGGACCGAGATTTTAACTTTTTTTCCCGGGCCAGGCCAATATATATATATATTGTATGGACCTGGACAGGGTCAGGCCGAACTTTTATATCGTCCGGGCCATTAATTTATTTTGTACGAGCCGGCAATTTCGGGCCACGCAGATCTTTAGTCCCTGGTCCAGCTCATGGAGACCTCTAATGTATATTATGAATTTGGCCCCCCCTGTCAGGGATACTGTTAAAAAAAGATCTTTTTTTAACCCATACATTTGTCACCTTTGACCAACTAACCCAAAAATGCCTTAAAATAGATTTATTAAAAAAAATTATGAAAATCAGTTATTCATACAGAGACTATATAGGAATAACCAATTCCATCTAAAATCCTCAAAATAGTAAATAGCAGCATTGTTACCACTCAGTTGGGATTATTAACATTCAGTGCTTCAAAATATTGTTGTCTTTTCAGTCTCTAATTTCTTTATTTGGTATATGAGTTCAAAAATAAAAACATTTATTCAATCTCTACCGGAGAAGTTCTTTCTGAGCTTAACATTTTTATACCAATTAGTTATTTTTCTCTTATGCATTCTTTTATGATAGTTGTTGAACAGATGTCATCCTTCCATTCTTCTTTAGCTCAAATTTGCTATAAATTTATTATTGCAAAAGTAGAATGAGAAAATAACATACTGGCTACTTATTCTTTTACTTGCAGAAATTTAATATATTTGCTATGCTTATTTTATATAAAACAATGAAATACAGTGACCTCTCATTTATACGACTTTCAAGGGACCGCGGAAAAAAGTCGTATAAGTGAGAGACCGCCTTATTATACAAGTTTCAAACTTTATAGGCATTAATTATTTTACCTATACTAAAAACGATAAGTTTTGAGTACTAAGAACATATTTTAACAAAATTTATAAAATGTATTAAAAAATTAAACATAAAATATGTTTAAAAAGTTCACAAAATTGTTCATTTACCACTATGTTTATTTTAAAAATTTACAGATCAGATTTTCTCAAAAAATGAAGTGATATTAGTTTGTTTCTGTCGTAGATGGAAATAGAAAATGTATTTCTCTAAGTCTAATAAAGCTTTTAAGCTAGTTTGGGAATAATCATTTTGGTGGACATAATTCTTTAATTTATTTAAAGCGGTACTTGCTTTTGAAAAATTTACAACAGCAGGAACATTGCTCTCATCTTGGTCATCCTCCTTGCTCACGTCTTCATTATTAATATCCTCAAAGATCCTCAAAGCAGTTCTCAGTTCTGACAGAAGACGTTTAACATCACATTCTACATAATCTTTGAAATTAATACCTTCGTCCATAAACATTTTATTCGAGTCTTCGTTATTAAAGGATTCCATACGCTCTCAATATCAGGTTCATCCGTTCAACTAGCAGTTTGGTCTTGTGGGAAAACTGAATTTCCTAAAACAAATTTTAAAATTTAATTTGCTGCAGAAACGGCAGATCTTTTACATCGGGATGTGATGGACATTGATCAATTAGAAGTAAAACCTTTCTTTGTTGTTTTTGAAATTTATCATCCATCTCTTTTAAAAAATCATTGGAAATCTCTGATGTCATCCATGCTTTTTTTAAATTTCTGTAGCCACATGGCAATTATTTTTTATTCTTGAAGTATCGAGATTTTCTTGATTTTCCTATTACTAAAGGTTCTATTTTTTCTGAACCATCACTATTTGTGCAAAAAAGGATAGTTAATCTTTCTTTACTTTTTCTGCCCACTTGACATGGTTCTTCTTTGTATGATAATGTCTTATCTGGCATCAGCTTGACAAACAGTCTGTTTCATCACAGTTAAAAATGACTTTAGGTCTTAATGTAAGAAAACGTGAATGATTTGTACTTTAAAGATTATAAAAATTAATTCTAGATTGAGAAATGTAAAATCGCCTGAACCGTTTAAAGCGTCGTATAAGTGAGAGAAGCAGTCGTATAACTGAGAGAAGTTTAGCATTATTTCCCATAAAGCGTGGACGGGACCGAGAGAATTCGGCGTATAACTGAGAGAGTCGTATAACTGAGAGTCGTATAAGTGAGAGGTCACTGTACTTTGATTAATTAAAAGAAAATGACATTGTAAATTATGTACATTAGATTTAAATAATTTGGAACAGATGTTGTATATTCCCGCGGCTGCCATCTTGGATTTTTTCTTGGTGTGAAAACCCCTTTTCCATCAAGTAAATGTCGCCAAGCAGATTTATGCGCATGTTAGGCTTAACAGGGTGGCCTTATCGATAAACGCAAACAAAACATCACAAAGAAATCCAAGATGGCAGCCACGGGAATATATAACATCTTAGCGAATAATTTTAAATGAAATGCTTTTTATGACAGATAAAAGTTTGCTTTTTACAAACTTACTGTACTTTATTTTTTTTATATATAAGTCTAAGGAATAGTCTAAGCTTAGAAACAATTATTTAAAGCTTTTATTTTGCTTATGCATAAGGCAAAATACCGAAACTTTCTAAATTATGATCATCTTGGATTTTAATACTTTTTTATGCAATTTTAAACATTTAGAGAATTTATGATTTTAATCAATGATTTAAAAAACAGTTGATTAAAATCGTTGACACCTAATTATGAATAATCCTGTATATATAAATTCATATATTAACAAGTATAAAAATTCATTAGGTTTGTTTTCATAGCTGTTTAAAACATTTGGCAACAAATCTCACTTTCTAAATCCCGAATTGCACCAAGCCCCTTATACCGGAAAAGTACCCCAAAAAATAATCAACACTAAACATAGAAAGACAATACTTCCATCAATGAATATGACATATTCATTGATGGAAGTATTGTAATTTATATAGGCAATTTCAACCATAAAAACGAAATATATTGCATTGATTGTTTAAAGGAGATGAACTTTTTTATTTTCTGCCTAGACTAAGATTAAAGTTCCAAGTCATAAAGGTAAATTGTTTTAATTTCCCCTGGGGGAAAAAAAAAAAAAAAAAAAAAAAAAAAACAAGCAGTGAAACTATTAAATGGGCTAAATGGAAAAAAATCAATGATGGAAACAGGGCTATTTTTTTAAAGAAAACTTACATTTTCATACAAGGACTGGAAGCATTTTACTTACTACTGCATGAATATGGGTCATTTTCCCAATGTTTCAAAATTCTTACTCTAATGTAAGAGTTAAGATTTTTCTTTTGACCATCCCCGTTTTAAATTTTGGCAAAACCATCTTGCTATCTGATATATAAAAATGAAAATTTGTCGTTCTGTAAGGTTATACAAATCCACAGTTTGGAAGCCAGAATTGTGAAATGTGTACATGTGTTAACACAGCCGAGGCAACTAAAGTAATCCGGAATCAGAATAACTTATAGTTAATTTTTGATTAATAAAAAACCACAAGTTTAACAGCAATTTCCAATCAAATTTAAACATTTTGCATTATAGCTGTTGCCAACAATTAAAAATCCACAATAAAATTTTCACCACAACAATTACTTTCTATTGCAAGATTTCCATGTGAACAAATGAAATAAATGGTTTGATGAATTAAAAGCAAAAGTGAATGTTGTCGAAATAATTTTTCTGTTTTATGATTTCCATGTATAAAATTATAATTATTTAATTAATTTGACGAATTAAAAAAATGGAATATTACGTGATATTGGAAATATAAAGGATGTGGTGAATATATAATGTCATATAAGGGTAAGAAAAGGTATTGAAGCATGATAAATACTATTATGGAAATATTGGCACATTTTAACATTATTTCTCCATGATGAATAGAAATAAGTTCATTTATAGCTGTATTTTGCGTCATATAAATTTATACATTTTTATATTGGGTTTTCATTTGATTCATGTGTATAAATAACACCGACTGTTTTTTTTTAAATTTTTTTATGTTGTATGTTAAATTTTGAAATTGGTTTTTCAAAACATTGTTATTCCGGGCAACGTCGGGTACTTTAGCTAGGATTTTATAAAAATCTAAAGCTATAATAGATTTTTTTTTTTTTTTCAATCAAATAATTTAACTTCTTCTCTATGTTAAATAATTGTCTTACCTGCAGTTTCAATAACTTCTTTGTCGATGTTATCTGTCAATAAGCAAAAGAGGGCATCTTTACCTTTAATGCCCTTTAAAAGGGCTTCTCTCTCAATTGGCTTGTCATGCTCATAAATTTCTACATCACATCTGAAAAAAAAAAAATAATAACTAAGTCATGCATGAACAAGATCTAGATCTACACAATCCCCCTTCCTTCCCTTTTGGTTTGTTTATAGGCGGAAACAATAAAGTAAATAATAACTAGACTCAGATTGGAGGAGAGTATAATATAATTTACTTGGTATTTTCCAGTAAAACCAAGCCTTTCATACATTCTTTAAATAATAACTGAGAAATGAATGTGTGCTTGCTAAGATTTAAAATATGAAGTTTGCAACATACCGTAAAATACCGTTAATCCACTCCCCCAAACACAACGGAAAATCTAAAAAAAATCAGAAGGGGTGATTACACGGTATTAAAATTGTAGTAATGATATCTATGGGTGGTGGGGTGGGAGATAGTAATGGCCGATCGTTGCAAAATACGCATTATTTTAATAAAGTGAGAAAAGAAAAACATTAAAATAAAATTACATACAAAATAGAAAAACAGTATAACTTCGCGATTAACGGCGATTTCAAATTATAGAAAATTCTGGATTTCAAAAGCTTTGAAACTGGAATGCATTTAGATTAAATAATAGCACTAATATCTGTCATAAGATAAATAACAACACTAATATTTGTCATTAATATGGTAACAGAAAAATAAAAGGAACTTAATAATTTAAAATAATTAAAAAACACTAAGAAATTGCGTTTGAAAATGTCCTAAAATTCTTTCTAAAACTAGTAACATGTTATGCGGTGTCACCATTTGTTGTAAATTAGGGACATTAAATAAGTTTTTTTTTTTTTTTTAAATCATCATTTCTTATCTCTAAAGGCTAAATAAATAATGCAAATCACAATAACATGAAAAATACTGCAAATGAAACTAATTTAAAAAAAAAAAAAAGAAATGTGTTATAATGGGAAATTTAAATCAATCTGACATAGAATTAATTTTAAAAAATAACTTTATATATCACTATTTAAAATGAGTTAATGTAGTGATAAAGTAAATATTATGTATATCACCTTCAAATATGAAATTAAATCACCAGTTCAATACTTAATAATAATAAAATAAATAATACCAATAAATCCGATTTTGCATTATTTTGGCGCCATCTACCATAACTTAGAAGAAAGAAAACCAACACATTATAAAATTCCGAAAGTTACAAAAAAAAAAAAAGGCTGTATATTGTTATTATCACTATTATTTTATATATTTAGTAATAATAATACACAAGGCTAATGGTATTATGAAAAATATTAATTATACGTATAAATATGAAGTTGCGTAGCTGTACAGAATGGTCCAATAACTTGTTCCATTTTGTAGTGTTATTCCAAAAAAAATTTTAGCTAACAGTTATTTTGAAATAGCGTTCTGGTTCATGGGTTTTTCCATTTCGAGTCCTGATATACACATAACATGTACATAAGACATCTTATTATATACGAGGACATGAGTTTCAAAACACCTTACTCAGAAAATCAAATTTTGGGAAATCGTGAAAAACCTAACAGCATCCACTGGTTTTCAATGTAAACCAAGATTTTAGAAAGGCAGAAATATAAGATAAAACTAGTCTTTTTGGAGATTGTGTTTTTTCAGTGCAAGTTTACCAACTAATAGATTGATAGAGAAAACACATTTTTTAAAATTTTGGATAAGGTGAGTTTTTAAACTCCCGTCCTCATATATAAAATACAAATGGAAATTTTGATCTGGCTGCTTATAACTTGAGTTCTGCAGGATTTTAATGGGACTTGCACTGTTAGGTATTTTTTCAGGGAAGGTTTTAGTCTGTAACATATTCTATGTTGCTTAGTTACAGAATTATTGGAGAAAGTTTCATAATCAGATGAACGTGATTGTGAAAGATTAGCATTTTTAAAAAGACTGTTGAATGGATTTCGATGGAATCCAACTTTTAGATAATTTTTCAGGGAAGGTTTTGGTGTATAACATATCATACTACGTTGCTTAGTTATAGAATTATGGGGGAAGTTCAATAATGAGATGAACCTATAGGTCAAAACTGGGAAATTTCATTAGCGGCCACTGGCCGGTAGAACAAGTTTAAGTGGCCACTTTTTTAAAACTAGTGACCACTTTTTTATTTAAAAATACTAAACAGTAAAATTTCTATGAGTATTCATCTAAAACTGAATAGCCCAAATAAATATGTTAATGTAAATATATTGGAACCAAAAAAAAAGCAGAATCCTTGATGAAATGCAAGAAAATTTTATTCTCTCCTTGTAAAAAAGTGGCCGGAAGGTGGCCGCTGATAGACAATCTTTGACTGGCCACTTTTTCTCATTTACTGGCCCTGTGGCCGGTGGCCAGTGCTAATTTTGACCTTTAGATGAACCTGATTATGAATGATTAATCTTTTTAAAAGATTCTGCTGAATGCATTTCAACAGAATTTGCATTGTTAATTAGATACTTTTTCAGGAAAGGTTAGATAATTTTTCAGAGATGGCTTTATATTGCATATCGTTCTTTACCAAATTACTATAAATGATCAACTAAAAGAGTTGGTTTTAAAAAAGCCCAAATTTTACATGGCACATTAGGAAATATAATAGTGCAATTGTTGGTTTTGGGGGCACACAGAGTTAGCAGAATAGCTTGACATAAACATTTATTAATACTAACACGAAGACAAAAATATATATACATAGCTTAAGTGCGACTAAGCACTGACATGTTTTTAAGAGAACTGAATAATCTCGCTCGCAGAGCAGATTTGGAGAAACGTCACTGTACGCACATGCACTGAAAGAAACGGGTAAGAGAAATGGAGGTTGTATTCCAACAATTCCCTCCTTTACAATGTGCATTTTCTCAACAAACACTGGTCTCGTATTAAGCAAATTACAAAGAAATAATATTAATATAATAATTACAAATACAAATTATATACTTATATGTGAAAAAAGGATACAGAATAATGCTGAAAATTTTTAAACATTTTGTCCTATCATTTCACAATATTTTTTATGTTTATAAGTGTTTAAAGCTTTGGTTAAAATGTCTGCAGGCATATTTTTTTATTCTAGCTATTTAACCTCTATTTCGCCATTATCATATATTTTGTGCACAAAGTGATGACGAATGTTGATGTGTTTCCATCAATGTGTATGAATGACGATGTGTATAAATTTTACTAACTAGTACACAGTATAAAGGACTGTCACTTCTACTTCCCATGCTTGTTTTTTTTTTTAGTTATCAGAGAACAATAGATAGGGTAGATGCTCTAGTTTAGGCCACCTTTAGAGAAAATTTGAAATAGAAATTTTATAGTTATTGACTGATTGAAGCATATTAAATCATAATAACATTCTTTAGCAAATTTAATTGTCTTTTTGTTAATTATAATAACTTTCTACAGAATATTTTAGATTATGAGTAATAACTCATTAAATAATTTATTTCAATTTGTACCAGTTGTGGCCACCCCTACACCAGTTTTGGACATCTCTATGTGCCAGTTTTGGCCACTCCAATATCATGTAGTTTAACAAACATTTTAATTGATAATAAGTAAAAATAAAGCATTTTTATGCAACATCTATTGTACCACACATTATATTTATTTCCTGTATTAAGAGAATTTTGCAAATTTCTTTATGAATTGATAAAAACATCAAGTAAAATATACTTATGTTGATTTTAACTGAAAATTTCAATTTAAAAAATAAAAAATATATTTAATTCGATTCATAAAAGGGACAACAGTGCCCATATGACAAAGATTAACTATTTAATCAGTTTTATAATTATCCATGGAATGTGGATTGTTTAGAACACTTGAATCTTCACCAAAGAGTTATATTTCTTGAAACCATTTTCTGATTTTGTCTTGATTTATATTAGCTTGTGCCTTATTTATGTATTCTGCTTTTTTGCTAAGTTATTTTAGGATTTGATTTCATAAGGGAATCATACCATTTCATGCCTGGTTTCCCATCTTGAAATCCATTTCCATCTTGCCGGCTACAATTTTCTGGACAGAATCTTAAAAGTTGTTCCATTTTTATATGAAATAGTTTTCTGACAATATCTAAAATCTACTTTTCTAATTGATTTTTAACTTCAAATTCCTAGTACCTAGATCTGCTACTTGAGATTCAACATTATTATAGAAAAGTGGTGTCTGTCCTGCAAACTTGCGATGTAAGGCAGAACGGGCTACTCCAAAACTTTGCTAGCTTGTAGTGCTGGCATTACATTTTGAATGGCCTTAATTTTACTTCCTATCTTACAGCAGTGTTCCCTCTAGGCCATTTTTTAAGAGTACAGAATTCTGCCTTTTTTAAACTTTGTAAAATGAATCCTGTTCTTTTATAAATAATGTGAAATACATTCTTACTAGTATTAGATACCCCTAGTAAAGATTTTCACAAAATTTAGTATTTCTAAATCCGTGTGCCCGAAATCTTGCAAAAATTATAGAATTTCTTCATTTTTTTTAGGAAAAATAGAAAAAATCATTAAATCATGCAATAATTTTACTGGACTTTTTAATTTATAAGTTGTAAAATCTTTGCAAATTTATGTTTTAGTTTATTTATCATACCTAAATATTGCATATCACCTCCCATTTTGTTGTAATACTAAACAATACTATATTTTCTTTAGCAATATCATTCTTTAGTACTTTAGTGACTAGCACAATGTCCTTCTTTCTAAAGTGAATTATCTATTACACAGAGAATAACAAAATCTCTTTTATAGAACTGCCATTAACACTGCTTTTTTTATTAATATTGAAACCATTACTATATAAAACCAAACTAAATTGATTTTGTTTTATCTAGATGTTCTTAAATTTATTAAATGGCTGAAATTCCCACTATAATGAATCATGTGGCCACAAGTGGAACATATATGTTGTACCCTTTTTGGCCACAATAAATAAATAAATCCAAATAAAGAAATTTAAAATCGGTGATGATCAACAAAGAAACAAGATGGCGGACTCCGGGAGAATCCGCAAGTAGTACCACATATTTAAGTATGGCGCAGCAGCACAATACTTATTTATTTCCAGTGTCACTTCTCAATGTTAATTTAACATATGGAGATAATAACTTTTTCATTTTTTCTTCCCACCTTTTTGTCCCTGATGCCACTCATTTTTTATTCTTTACTAATTCTAATGATATTATAAATTTAAATACCCAGAGAGAAACATGGGCCAATTTTTTTTTTTACATTATTCAAATATTTTTCTTAATAATTCCAAATTTAGCTTTTTTCATTGAGAATCAACGGATATTTTTAATAGAAAATGTAACATTTTTTCTTTATTGTTGCAAAAATTTCAAGAGCCGTAATAACAATTTATTTCTTTTTAGTTGAAAGCTTTCCACGTAAAATATTAAATTGAGCTAGCTTTTTTTTCAAGAATTAAAATGACAAATATGGCGTCATAGTGGAAATAAAAAGGATACTTTTAGAATAAGTTTTTGCTTTGGCCAAATTTATGTTTTAGTAAAAAGTTTCAAATGGATAGTTATTTTTACGCAGGTAGCGAACTTAGTGAGGAATTACATAACTTCAATTTTAAAATGTATTTTTTTTTCCGAGATGAGAACTATTTATACTCCAAGTTAAACTTAGGTAATAATTTTCTGATGTGTTTTCATCAACTCTTGGGAGAGAATAAGGTAACAAAATTTAAGTAAGACTTATTTTTTACTGTATCACAGCTATAATATTGTTAAATATTAGCAGTAAGGATTCAACACAATTTATTTCTGCATTCATAGCGTTCCTGAGTGGGAGATAGAGTTATCACTGCCGCTCGCCACTGTGACAAAATGCTTCATTTGGTGAGTAAACGAGCAATCAAATTCGCCAAATTTTGAGTGCTCAGTTTCTGTTTTTTTTTATGTGTTTGTAAAAGCATGGTGCCAACCCAGTCGAGATTCTTATCCGTGTTACTGAATGATTTATGTCGTTTTACATATTCAATCGCACCGCGCCATTTACATTGCTCTATTTATACAGATACTGACTCAATACCAATTCAGTTTAGCAACAGCCAAAGACACAGAAAGGATTATAAGATAGTATAATTAACTGACCCTAGAAAAATATCTATCTATGCGCCGGTGTTGGACCGGTAAAAACAAAAATAAAATTATTGGCACCAGGCGCCAAACAGAGAAACGTTTTGATGGAATGTGGGGTTGAAATTAGCCATTTACTATACTATTTATTAGTTGTATGCAAATATCATTGGCCGGTCAAACTTTCTGTATTGGTTAAAGGTGGAAATCTCATAGCTATTTTTACTGTATATTTTCACAACGTAAATCAAAGATAGCTGTTTTTAATTTGTATTTAGGCTGCAAAAAGAGTCCTTGAAAAATTTGTACATTTAGGAGACATTTAGAATGTACTTATTTTTAATAATTTCTGTAGCGAATAGTCGAATTTCTATTTTATAAGCAATTACAAAAAACTAGGTTATTATAGAGCATATTGAAAAAAAGGAAAACAATAAGGGGTTAAGGTAGATTTTGTGGTGTTTCATGCCGCATCTATTTTGCTAGCAGTGGCGCAGCCAGAATTCGGTTCTAGGGGGGGTTTTGAGTTTTTTGATAAAGGTGTTCGCCGGTTTTTTGAATCACCGGTTAACATAATCTGTCTTTTTAATGAATCAAATCATAATGCTTTTTACCCGCAGTTACATTGATTGCGTTTCATTTAAACAGCGTTTACAGTATTAGAGTTAGAAAACATAAAATGCACCAATGAAATAACCCCAAACTAGGTTAGATTTATAAAAAGTGTTTAAAGATGATGAGGCAAACTTTAAGAGTTTTAAGCGTACAGTCTAGCAAATAATTTTTGCATAGAAAATAACAGAATTCCAATCCACTTGTTCAATCAAAAATACACAGGATTTCATTCCAAGACAATCTCGAATTCTTGTTTTTAACTTTAATAATAATGAAGCCATTTTAACAAAATTTTCAATATACTTACCGTGCTTTTGTCAAATGTAACAACATCACGAAAATTGGTGGAATTTATCATCATTTACGTCCAATTAGTGCTCAATTAGGTAATCCATATTTTGGAATGTAGTTGATATTAAACATGGTATTTTATTGTTTTTTTTTATTGTGCACTTCCAATACTTTACATGACATCGAATTTGCCATTAAGTAACATAAATCTATTGAAACGTTCGTTAAAACATCTTTATTATTGTTAAAGTTCTCTAAAAATATCCGGGTTCAAATTGAAGTCATGCCTGTACTAATATTATAAAGTAACCTTTTTTTTATAGGGGTTTAAAAAGATAATCGATCGTGTGCGAACTTAACTCTCATACAAAGGGTTCCATACAAAATATCAGAACTGTTAAAAGATAATATTTACTTGCGTACATATAACAATACCACATGCCATAATTTAATTCTACTGGAATGAAAAGCATTGAATATTTCTCACTCTAAAACACAGACTTTGTACAAAGTTTAAACTTGGTAGAGAACCAACCACGCTTCGGAAAGAGGTCGCAGAGATTCTCACGAAAAGTCACTTGTAAATCATATTTCATGTAATAGGGGACAATTTTCAAGGAATAAAAAAAAGTACGCTTAATAACGTGAAACTTTTCTTTTCATTTTTAAAAATAAAAGCATATTCAGACATAATTATTGAAATGATTTTTAATCGAAAAGTTTTTTTTTTCTTATAAATGAATTATTTATTGAATTATAAGCAATTTTTGTCTCAAAATTACTTGACTTTTAATGTCTTGGAATTATTATATGAATTATCTTTTTAATATTTGCCTTCAACAATTGAATTCAGTTGGAATAAAAAGTGGTTATCACTATGTTTCACCTTACCTAAAAAAAAGATCTTATACAAAGTTTAAACTTGGCACTGAGCCAAGCACGCTTCGAAAGGAGGTCACAAAGTAGCAACACTTTTTTGATCCGTACTATTGTTTTCTACATAGGTTTTTAATTAATATCTCGGCAAATTACAGAACACATTTTTTCGAAAATCATTACCGACAATCCTTGGAAGATTCTACGTCGCTTAGGTACACCGAGTGCCCTCAACTCCCTCACTGACCGCCAGAAAAATAAGACGCACGAATGAACTTATAATAATCCCGATTTTACTTTTTAAGCGTAGAGTGGAACCTTAATAATAATGGCAAAATGATGGTGACTATCTCCGTTTCAACATAAGCTGTATTTTACATCGGTAAAACAACGGCTAGAAACATGGAATTTGGCATGGTTGTTAATTTAGAGACTTAAATGCATGCCCTGAACAGTTTTTTTTAAATTCGAAATTTTAAAGGGTGCAAGAGTAAAAAAAAACTTTCTAAAATTGCAATTTGTGTGATACATTTTGTATAGAAGGTTAGAATCTGGCGTGGTGATAACTTTTGGGATGTATAAATGCTCAAGAACGGTTCCTAAAAAGAGAATTCAATTTAAAAAGGATGAAATGAGCGGAAAACAGTCTGAAAACGATCTAAGGCTAATGTCAGATCTAAGGCGGACGTCTTTTTGCACGCTTTTTTACTTACGTATTATCCCTACAAAATGCTAGCAGCATTATATAGCCTTAATTATGATTTATTAGGAATTGTTAGAACTAGATACATTAAGTTTGGCATGGCTGTTACCCTAGAAACGTAAATGATCACCAAGAACAGTTTTCCAAAACTTCGAAATTAAAAGGATGCAAGAGCAAAAAAGTTCTAAAACTGCGGTTCGTGCGATATACACTATCCCAGATAGCATGATCACTAGCAGCAAGTTTGATTTGTTCTGATATTATCTTACCGTGACAAATTTGAATTGAGAAATTCGCAGCAAATCTCCCGCAAGGTATACCATTACTCACTTGCATGAGTAGTTTGTTGTGAAACTGATGGCAAGACTGTCTTTAATTCACGAAAGTGACGAAAGCAAAATATCCCTCTGTTGAGAGAAGAGACAATCAGCAAATACGTAGAAATTGCAGAAATTTTATTCGGTTCGTACCGCTTTTTTTAAACGTTATACTTATGAAATACCAAAAAATACTCGAATTAAGTAGTATAACTATTACCTGAACTTGTTTATGGTGATAAAACCGTTGCATGCACCTTCTGACAGTGCGTTCACATCAATAGACCTAATCAGATCTATGGACCCCTTCGTAGGGGTTAAACTTATAGTGTACCTGTAACAGTTGTAAATAAATTGTGTGGCATGGAAAGATTACTACTTTGCAGTATTTTTGATTACTTGTTTGCTATTAATTTGCAATAAATTTGACACAGCATGAATTTAATTTGCACGACAAGTTAGCTGCAAGTTCAAAGTGTGGTGATTTTGGCGTTTGCGTTATCTTGCTGCAGTCTTGTTATGAACTTTCAGTCTTGTCATGCTGAGCTTACTGCAACTTTGCAGGTTTTCAAAGCAAGACTGTTGCAAATTTTCTGCAAACTAAAACTGTTATGTGGGATATGGCTAAAGGTGACCGGCCATTTGCGAATTTAGACGCTTTGTTAAATATCTAGAAAAATGCGTGAGAAATTAACCTGAAACTGCAAGTGTGTAAACAGTATAGTATAGGTCATATATTTCCGCGAAGATTTTTTTCCCGAAACCCCATAGGGGACCGCCAACAAATTGAAAAGGAACTAATATCTTTTGGATAACCCTGTAAAAACTAATGTAGCAAAAATCTTCAAACTCGAGATTATTAATAACTGGCTTATTGTAATATACTGTGTTCATTTTTATGAGGATAGCATGTATACTCGCAGAGAAATTAAGGTTTTTATAAAAACAGTCCCATATTTCGCCAAGTTTTTTGCTTATAATGTGCAGAGTTCTTAATATAAAAAAAAGTTCTCAGAAAATATGACAAATAACATTGTACATAATACTCTGCAATCAGAATTGAAAAATAATAAAAATTGGATGAAAAATGAGGAGGTTTATTAAAAAATTTTTCACTGCGCATGCGTGAATGCAATCAAAATATAATGTGTATAATGTATTAGCTAATTATATAGAGCAAGTTTTGTGATAGTCTCAAAATCATAGAATGAAAATTCTGTAAATTATCGTCGATAGAATAAGCTCGAAATCCGTCGTCCCCAAAAAGATAAGGGGTTGTATCAAATATCTGTTGATTAGTGCCAAGACAGCGTACACAATTTTGCATGTACTACTATATTTGGATACAACGCCTCATCTTTTTGCTTCCTTTTGGGAACAACGGATTTCGAGCTTATTCTACTGACGATAATTTTCAGAGTTTTCAAGCTATGATTTTGAGACTTTCACAAAACTTGCTCTATATAATTAGCTAATACATTAAGCACATTATATTTTGATTGCATTCGCGCATGCGTAGTGAAATATTTTTTAGTAAACCTATTCGTTTTTCATTCAATTTTTATTTTTTTTTAATTCTGATTGCAGGGTATTATGTACAATGTTGTTTGTCATATTTTCTGAAAAGAACTTTTTTTATAATACGAACTCTGCAAATTATAAGCAAAAAACTTGGTGAAATTTGAGACTGTTTTTATAAAAACCTTAATTTCTCTACGAGTATACATGCTATCCTCATAAAAATGAACACAGTATATTACAATAAGCCACTTATTAAAAATCTCGAGTTTGAACGCTTTTGCTACATTCGTTTTTACAGGGTTATCCAAAAGATATTCGTTCTTTTTCAATTTGTTGACGGTCCCCTACAGGCTTTTGGGAAAAAAATCTTCGCGGAAATATATGACCTATACTATATTATTTACGCACCTGCAGTTACAGGTTAATTCCTCATGTTTTTTTCTAGATATTTAACAAAACGTCTAAAATTGCAAGTGACCGGTCACCTTCGGCCATATGGTGTAGTTGGTATAAAAGCTTGGTTTTTGACATGGTGGTTACTTTTAAGGTATAATGAGAATGAGAATGATAAAAAATAATGAGAATATTCCATAATATATTCAAGTAACCGTTTTCTATAATAGCGAGTGACTATAAAGCTGAAACTGCAGATTTTTAACAATGTGCTTATTAATTTAAATTAATGCATGATTAGCATAAAATTGTGTATAATTATGTTTTATACAGTCTAAGAAAATGTTTTACATTTAACCCCTCTCTTTTCAAAATCCCTACTAACAGACATATTATCTATAACTCAATGAAATTACAATAAATGCTTCTTTACTACCTGACAAGGGTGGCAATGCTTCTCCGAGAGCAAGCACCATTACTCGTTTCTACATTACTAACTAATAGAATACATTCTTTAACCTTCCGTCTACCAGACGGGTCCATTGGACCCGACATGTACATTCAAAATATTTATTCAAACCAGAAATTTCTTCAAAACAAACTAAATGTATAAATCAGACAATAATAAGTTAAATAAACAAATTAAATAGTTTTAAGTAAAAATTCTGGTGTAGAATGTTTTTATAAAACTTGAGTAAAATTTCCGGTAGTTCTAGGGTTAAATTTGTGTACAGATCTCCTAAGGAACAAATGGTTCGAAAGACGCACTGATTGCGATAATTTGTTCAATCACAATCAAAAACAGCTTTTTACAACTTTATAGTTACTACTTTTTTAATTTTTATTTTACAAAGATTTTTACTTGGGTACGTAAAAAGCTTGGTCTTAGATATAATTGGGAGCAAAAAGTGTAAAACAGGGCGTTTGAAACTGAGAGAGATCTGCAAAGTGTATGTTTCATGTTTTTTCTGAAATTCGATGGTCTATTAGTGTTTCGAACATGGAACAAAGAAGTGCAATTAAGAAATGGCCCATTGTATAACACTTAAACTCAAAGCTTCTGTGTGGCAGGAAATGACCATTCTTTTAGCATAAGACGTCTCGAAAAAGTGACTTAGTCCAAATAACCAATTTTCACAAAATCAATGCATGTAATATGCGCTTTCATAGTTTTAAGTAGAATTTTCGCCGTTTAATTGAATCACTTTGATGAATAGAGTTTGATTTCTCAAAGCGGCGGATTTCGAAAAACGCCAAAACGTTTAAATATTAATTTTGGTTTTGATTCATATAACAGGCAATTATAGTAATTTTTCTTAGCTCTGGGAGGGGTTTTAACCCCCAAACCCCTCCCGTGGCTGCGCCACTGTTTGCTAGTATTTCTTTTCATTTGGTTACTGTTTTTAATTTCTTATTCGCCAAATCGCTAACACTGGTCAAAAGCCAACAAGAACCCTGGAGATAGGGTATCTAAATTTAAGTGAAGTTCATTTTTTATGTTTTGATTGTAGATTTTTTACATTCAGATTGGAAGTTTTTGTCCAAACTACAGCAACTTACATTACTACAGTGGTGAAATATTTTGAATTATACATTGGTAAACTGTACACATTGTGATGCAATACTGTATACATCAAAGCCTGATGGTGATACCCTCCATTAATTTTGAAACGAGTTCGTCTGAATGCAGTAGTTATTAAAAAACTTGACATATTAAAGAAAAACATAATTTGAAGAACAAATTAAAAACACAAAATTTATTTCCTACATTGTTTAAGCCTGAGAAGGGACAGATATTAAGATATTTCATTCAATTTGTTCTACTTTTAATGTTAAATTTTTGTAACAAATTAGTTAAGCCAATTGAAGATTAAAAAATAAAAATCATACAATATGATACTTAAAACATCCTAAAAAAATAGATTCCGTTCAAATGAAATCGAAATAAATCTTAGGCTTTTTTTTAAGTTTTGCATGCATCTTATCATTTTATGTACAATTGTCATAAACATAATACAAAATCTCCAATACAAATATTTTCAATTAAAAATGGAAGAAGTCTAATATTTATTTCGATTTCATTTGAACGGAATCTAATTTTTTAGGATATTTTAAGTATCATATTATATGAATTTTATTTTTATATCTTCAATTGGCTTAACTAATTTGTTACAAAAATTTAACATTAAATGTAGAACTAATTGAATGAAATATCTTAATATCTGTCCCTTCTCGTTCTCGGGATTAAACAATGTAGGAAACATTGTTTTTTTTTTTTTTTTTTAATTTGTTCTTCAAATTATGTTTTTGTTTAATTATTTGTTAGCATCAATTCACAGCATAAATATTGGACAATTCGATCCAGTGTGGCCACAACTGGAACATCTACCCTATAATATATTTCTATATGTTCAGAGCAGTTATCAGACATGTTTGCCTGACAAGAATTAGGACACCGACCTCGACACCAACTAAAAATGTAAACAAACCATGGTATTAGAATTTTAGAATAGAAGGTAGGGGAACGCTGTGTGTGAGAATTAACCGCAAGAGAAAAGTTCGATGATGCAGGTACTGGCCGGAGCGCCATCTATTATCACCATTTGAAGTTAAAAACGAGAACTTTTTTTTAAAAATAATGTAGCGCTTTTTTTTCTAATATTACAATTTTTTTATATTATTATAAAAATCATAAAACAACAATATTTTAAAATTTGTAAATTATTCATAATACATTTTAAAAACTGAAAATAACTCCCTTTTTCTCAGCTGTATTATTTACATGGAACAAAAAAAATTAACTTATGTTCAAGACAAGTCTAGAATACATTTTTTTTTTCCCTTTTAAATTTTACTGCATTCAGATTATTTTAATCGAGAGTATCTATATAAAATTATCCTGAATTTGGTATGTAATTTTCATAAATTTTTTGTAGATTTTTTTTAAAAATTAAAATAAATGCTGCAATGTTTTTGTTTAATTTATTATTTTATTAAAAAACCATGAAAACAAGAATTCAGATTTTGAACTTACTTAATATTCATAATAAATTTGACAAACTGCAAATAACTAAAAACTTTTTTTTTCAGTTGTATTTAAAATGAACAAACATCAATTCTTGTGGAAGACAAATCTAGAATACATTTTTTTCTTTTAAATTTTATTGTAGCTATTCGAAGTAATCAAGGGTGTATCTACATAAAAATTGTGTCCTAGATTTGGCATGTAATTTTTGCAAATATTTTATAGATTAACTTTTAAAAATAAATAAATAAATAATTACTGCAGTGTTTAATTTGTATTTTTTTTTTATGTAAAAACCATGAAAACAAGAATACAGTTTGTTAATTACTCATAATAGATTTGACAAACTGCAAATACTAACTTCTTAAAAAAAAAAAAAAAAAATAAATGCTGCAATATTTTATTTGCATTTTATTTTATTAAAACCTCACGAAAACAAGAATTCAGTTTGTGAATTTCATAATAAATTTGACAAACAAATAAGTAAAATCCTTTTCCCCCCCCCCTCTCAGGTGTATTATTTAAAAAGAGCACAAAATGGATAGAAAATAATTGCTATTCAAAACAAGTCCTAGACATTTTTTTTTTTTCTTTCAATTTTACTGTACTCGGATTTTTTAAAAATAATTTAGACAGTATCATGTTAATGCTGTGTAGAGTCAGTAGTAGTATAAATATATTTAACAGATTGAAAATGCTCAAACTTTAGTCAATAAATACCTGACCTTGGAAGGAAGAGAAAATGTGTTATATATTGTTGAATTATTGTACTTTTATTCTTATATTAAATGCAATATAAATAAATACTAATGAAATTAACAGTTTTTCAAAATTAATTCAAATTTATAGTATGAACATAGCTGCCAATTCTTCCGCTTTTTTTTTTAACACAAAAATTTAAGAGAAATTTTTGCCTTATTTAATCTTAAATTTAAAAAGGTAAAATTTACTGTAGAATTTTTATGACATAAAAAAGGGTAAGATGTTAGCAAGCAACTATGTATGAATCATTTCGTGTAATCAAATTAGGATAAAGTCAATTTATTGACATTTTTTTCCAAATAAAAAAACTAGCTGATGTTTTTATATTGCATTTAATAAAGGTATTTCAATAAATTAAAGCTGTGTACATTTAAATAAAGATTACATAAGAAAATGTACATTGTCTTTATTTACGAAATAATACAATAGATGGCAGCTCTAGCAAGATTCCAATTGGTTTTTTAGAATTGATTAAAAAAATTCATATTGTTAAATATTTATTCAATATATAACAGAATAAAATATTTTATTTACAAAATTGTAGTTTAAATTTCACTAAATACTAGTTGTAATGTATATATATTAATCTTTTATTTACAGAAATTCCGATAGAAAATTCATTGTCATATACAAGACGTCTCCTATAAGGAAGTTTTGTTTAATGCGTTTATTTCCCAGCTCTTTATTCCGTTTTTTGGCTTTCACATAGCCCTGTCAGATCCATACACAAAACATTTCCGCACCATATCAAATTATAATGTAAAAATATTAATTTATAAAGGAAATATTAACGCATTCCTATTGAAAACAGTGTTAAAGTAATGCAGGTACTGTGTGCAGCGCCGCGATGCGGCCATTTATGAGTTACGGTTAAGCTTGCTTGGAAGATGCCATAAGAGAAATTTCTCCTTCTATAGCTTCCTGAAACAAACAAACAAAAACAAACTATCGCTGCCAGATACAATAGTCTAATATTTTGCGAGTACAGGGAGTACAATGTAAACGCCCGTGACTTTGCTATACGTCATCTGGTGGAGAAAAGAACTTCTCGCTTTGCACAATTTCATAGTCCCTTTAACTAATGCTAAAGTGCCATTGAAATAATTCTTTCTTGTAAATGCGTTTGAAAGTTTTAGATATTAAAATTCGGATCATTTTTACTTTGTCATATAAGACAGAACACAAATGTAACAGTAAATTTGAAACTGTGCAAAAGAATAATCATTCTGAACAAATTTAAAATACATGTAACGCAATGCGATTGCACAGCACCATCCTGAAGCGAGAAGTTACATCTTTTCTCCACCAGATGGCGTACTCGAGCGCTTGAATCGCCAATATCAAACTTTCAAACGTTTTTACAATAAAGAATCATTTCAATGGTATTTTAGCACATGTGTCATTTCATCGTGAAAACTCAGTCATGAAAAATATGATTTCTTTTAACTCTTGAAAAATGCATGATTAGAGTTTGCTTGAAATATCCAAGGTCTCTCATCGTTCTTCCTTTCTAGTTTTCTCACATAAGAATTTTCTAACACTCATATATATTTGAATTATTCTTTTTCTTTGCAAAGGAAACTTAAGTTATTTCTAAAATCGATATTATATGTATTATAAATTAGTTCATGTATAAATCATTATTATTTTAATTAATATAATTATTAATTAACGGAAGTGATTTAATTATACTTAGAAATTGTTTATTTCAATTATCTAATCTAACAAAAATATAAATATATACATTTCTTTCGTGATTAAACTTGCATTTTAGGTTAAGTAAGAAGCAATAACATGTTTAGACAACTTCAGACAAGTTAAAACATGATTTGACATGATTATACAAGGGACGGATATCAAAGACAAACCTGCACGGGTAGTCACCTGAAAAGAGTGATAAAATGGCGTGAATGTGGCTTCTCAGAGTTGTTCTTATCGTTGAGTGACATTGCAGATAAGGAATCACGTGATTGCGTTATCATCCAATGAAACGGGAGGAAGTTGTCACGTGATAACATGTTTCACGATAAGAATTTGCCATTTCACTTAAAGTTGTCCTGTTAAACACACTTGTCATGACCAAGCTGGTATATTAGCATTAGGTAAGTGTTGAACATATTATAATTTTAGATTTGTTAAATGTTACAGTTTAAATGTTTTAAAATACAGGTATTAGAGTACATAATTATTTTTCAAACAATAATAAAACTTTTAAAAATAATTTGAAATTGATAACTAAACTGAATAGAAGAATTTAAAGTTTTGCAGGTAAATCTCATGAAACTAAGTTGAATTAAAAAGGTTAGTTACACAAGGTTTATCATAGAAAATCTGTCAAAGAAATGATTAAGTTGGAATACTATCAAACCTAGTTAACCTAGAAATATTTCTAATTACTTGCAAAGTAATATAAAACAGTGAGAATTTAATTAATTTAAATATAATATTGTTGTGATTTTTACATATCTCCAAAAATGCATAAGTGAGTTTTCGCGGGAAATGAACAACAATTTTGCAAATTTTCATTCCAAATTGATGTTAAATGAGTTTCTGAGTCTAAGTTTATCTTTTCGAAAATATTGGATAATGTCGAGTTTCAACAAAGTCTATTTGATAAGTCACTTATTTTTTCGATTCTATCATCGGTTTACTTTCTGCACTTGTGTAGAAATAAAGGGTTAATATTATAAATAATCGATTGGTGTGGTAAGAAGATGCTTGGTTGGTTAGGTGTTGAATAAACATATGGTTGGCAGGATGAACAATTGAATGCTAGGATGAAATCATTTAAGAGTTAAAGCAGAAAACAATCAAATTTTACAAACATTCAACCTTGAAATACTTTTCTAAACGTGATTTTTTTCTAAACTTAACTTTTTTTTTCTTTACTTAATTTTTTTTTCTTAATTTTTTTTTAAACCTTTAAAAATTTTTAACTTAATTTTTTCTTAACTAAATTTGTTTAACTTATTTTTGCAAAACCTTTGCTTTGTTAACTAACAAATATTTTTAAAATTAGTTCTCATGAATTTTCCAAGGACTCTCATCGTTCTTTCTTTTAATCATGTGTTTGATCCATGCATTTACCAAAAACTTTAAGAAATCAAGCAAACCTTCTAACCTTCCATGATTCTTATCATTCTTTCTTCCAAACAAGTGTTCAATTCATAAAATTTTTAGGAAACATACATATGTTCTCATGAAACTAAAGACTTTCATCATTCTTTCTTCCAAGTGTGAGTTCAACCCATGTGATATTTATGAGCATTAATCAAATAAACCTTCTTAGAAAACAAGGACTCTTATTCTTTTTTCCTCTAAAATCATGTCATTAAATAGATTTTCAAAACAAACTAGCACGACTCAATTGCCATGATATATCAAGAAAGATTTTTCACGAATGAGTTCACAAAAGATAACCATGAACTCTCATCATTTATCCTTCCAAGCAAGTGTTCAATTCCTAAAATTTTTAGGAAACATACATAAGTTTTCATGAAACTAAGGACTCTCATTGTTCTTTCTTCCAAACGTGAGTTCAATTCATGCAATATTTATGAGCATTAATCAAATAAATCTTCTTAGAAAACAAGGACTCTCTTTCTTTTTTCCTACAAATAAATCGTGGTATTAAATAGATTTTCAAAACAAACTTTCAACACTCAGGGCCCATGAAGTATCAAGAAAGAATTTTTCACGAATGAGTTCATAAAGGAATCCATGAACTCTCATCATTTATTCTTCCAAGCATGCATTTTCATAAAATTTTTAGGAATCATGCATATGTTCTCATGAAACTAGGGACTTTCATTGTTCTTTCGACCATGAAAGTGTTCAAAAACTTTAAAGAAACCAAGGGTTGGTTCTTCTCGTTCATTCTACCAAGCATGCAATTTTCGTAAAATTTAGAAATTAAGTATATGTTTTCAAGAAACCAAGTTCTTTTTCAATGGCAACACTTTCAAATATTTTACAGCTCAAATAATTTCTTCGAGTTATGCAATTATTTTTCAACTCAACTTCGAGCAGTGAAATCATTTTCAGTTCTTCAAATATTTTACAAGTCAAATAATTTTTTCGAGATATTTTCATGTCTTTCAAAAATTTTCAAGACTAAATTTCCATGACTATTTTTCAAGACTCATTTTCTAAAAAATGAACTATTTCACAAATACGATTTTCAATACTTTGAAATAATTTCCAACATACAAAACAAAATTTTAAAGACTTAAGTGAATGAAATTTAAAGAAAATTAAGTTATTTCTAAGATCAACACTTAAATGAAATTTAAACAATATAAAAATAAATCACTTATTATTATAAAAATCAATTAATTATCTAATTACAAATAGCAATTGGGGATTTTAACTAATTAAAATAATCACAACTTACATTACAGATGAGGTAGCGAAAAACAGGCTCAAACATGCTTCGGATAGCAATGCTATACACCACAAAAGTCTAGCTATTCTAATCGCCTACTGATGACGTTGATAACGTGTTTATACTATCAGCCATTCACATAGTAGAGTGAAGTCATGTGATAATGCGTGGCTTTCGTGTTTAACAGATAAGAAATCCACCATTTTCTCTTAATCAGGTGAGGGAAGAGATATGCTTAAAGTATATGGCTTCAGGTAAGCTAAATTTTTCTCTATGTATTTAAACGTATAAGTAAAAATAAAGTTTTCAAATGTATTTTGTGAGGGAAAGATCATTGGTGACACATAAGTCACATTGTAGTATCAAATCTTGTTAGTGTCTGGAAATATCATCATATATGAAATTGCTAAACTGTTACAAGTAATTTCTAAACGATAGTTCAAAAATTTTCAAAAAGTCAACTCACTCATATTTTGGAAAAATATGAAACGTTGTTATGTGCGAGTTACAATTTCAAACTCTAAGCTTTTTCACTCAAAAATATTTTCAATAGTTCCAAAATATAAATTAACAGAGTTTAAACAGGTTGATAAAGTTTAAAGTCAAACCAAAATGTAACTAAAGATAGTTCTAAGTCAAAAAAAAATTCTATGTCTCTGCGTGAACATGCATTTTTCTTTTACTTTTCATTTTTCAAAGAATTTAAAAGTAACGTTATATTTTAGCTTCAGCGTTTAAGATAATTTTGAAGTGATGTTTGGAAACAGCAAAGTCTCCAACTCTTTCTAATGAAGATTAAAGTAAGTGACATTTCTAATTAGTTTCAATTAAAATAAAATCAATTCATTTCCTTTAAAAAGAAATCCGTAAATCTCAAATTTCTGTCAAAGTTGATGTTTTGAATCGAATTTCCGCGCGAGAGAAGAAAAAGAACTCAAGAGCGGAGGAAATACGTGTTTGTCATGTAATTAAAATCGCTATCTCATACCATGCAAATTTATACAATCATAGGGGTTGCAGAAAATTATAAATACTCAACCCTGATTGTTTTAAAATATTTTACTAGTCACGTGACTTAAATCACGTAAGATGATTGGCGCGTTAAGTTAACAGAAATTTCGTGACCTTTATTCCTGAAAATTTACTTAATGCTTATTGAAAATGTTCACAATATCTAAAAGTGAATTATTTAATCTTTAACTTGCCTTTGTTTCAACTCTAACATAAGCGATTCTTCAAGCAGAAGTTTGAAAAAATTCATTTTAGGTAATAAGTAAAATTATTTCCTAAGTCGAACCCTGGTATTTTAAAAAAGAAATTTCAAATGATTCCCTTTAGAAGAAAAATTCTTTCCCACAAACATTACACAAAAATCAAGTTAATTTTCTGAAAAGATCTAACACATCGTTAAATATGTGAATTGATAGTGAATACTGCAAAATATGTATGAACTCTAAAGAGAAAACTTTATTTTTCAACTAACGAAATATTTCTTTTGCTTATTATTATTATTATTTCAATGTTGTCATTATAATTATTTCAATGCTATCATTATTATTATTATTTCATTGTTTTCATTATTATTATTATTTAAATTTATAGATTTAATTTTAAAGCCTGTCATATACAACTTATCTAAAACTAACGCATCTAAAAATATACATTCCCTCTTGAAGAGTGTATCCATGAAAATTTAAATCGAAAAAAAAAAATTAAGTTCTCAAAATTAAAATCTTTCCGCAAGATTTTTCAAATGTCCATTCATTTAAAAGAAAGAATCTTTTAAATAAATTATAGTCTTGCAAGTTTTAAAACCTCTGTATTTACTTTAAATATTCCAGTTTTAACAAATTTACTAGAAATGGGTAATACATTCTTGCAGTCCAACACAAACAAGAAGGCAGAGACTGACTATCGCCCGCATAGACTGAATGTCACCACTGCAAAATGATAACACATACCGCTTTACTCTAAGTTAATCTGCCGGTCATTGAGTGATATTAAAAACAGATGTTATCATTAGTGTGCAGTATTTCTGTCTGCGAAAAAGGGGTGAACTTTGATAAAATTCGTGTTCGAGATTACTTTATTTGGGAACGAGGCTATCCTTGGCGTCATACTAAGCAAGTTGATAAGAGACTTTTGTCGAAATGTGGCAATGCTATTATAATAAAATATTTATATTTTTAAAAATGGCAACTCAAATGTTATCTGCTCTAAAAGTGCGTGCAAGTCAGATTTTCTACTTTGACTGAGATAAGCAGAAGCATCACGACATCTGTAGGAATTCATTAACATCTGCATTGGTGTATTGGTGCAAACTCTTTATGCTACTTAGTTGAAATAATATTTCTTCAATATTTTTATAATTTGTGCGCGTTAATTTCATTTACATCCTGAATTCGGTGAATGCGCAAGATCTATTTGCTCATCATGAAAATCAAGTAAGCTTTTATTTTTAAAAACATAATAAATCAAATAATTTTGAAATTTCAAAATATTAGTCTATTCTAAGAAATATCCTCCCAATTTTCTAACACACATCTATTATTAACGAAAAATAATAAATAAAAGTTCTCAAAATAAGAAAACACTTTCCTGAAAAATAGGTTAAGTTCGAAAATAAAAATATTTCCTCTTAATTAAGACCACGAAATAAATTAAGTTCCCCAAAATAAAATTCTTTCCCGCGAATTTTCAAAGTTCCGTTAAAAAAATAAAATAGCAATTCTTCTCAAAAACTTCTATTTCCTCTAAAATAAAAATAAAGTTCGCATAAATTTTGTATCTAACGAGTGCAGGAAATTATAAATGCACAAACATGATTGGTTTAAAAATGTTACAAATATTTCCAGTCAATTTTGTATTTGCTGTTGAATTAAAATTGAAAACAGTCAATCTTTCCCATGGCGTTTATCAAAATCAACTAAAATATTTTCTTTGCGCATGCAAACAAAATAAATTTCAATCAAGCTATCCCCATGTTAAAGTACACATCGTCCAAAAATTAACACGAACATGATAATACATCACGCAAAAATACCTCTTCTCGAAGAAAGTCATCCATTGAAAATTGAGTATCTCCACTAAATACCAACATAAAAATGAATTCCCGCGAATTTTCAAAGTTCCGTTAAATAAATAAAATAGCAATTCTTCTCAAAAAAATCTATTTCCTCTAAAATAAAAATAAAGTTCGCAAAATAATTCTATTTCCTCAAAATAAAATTCGAAAAAATTTTCTATCTCCCCTAAAATAAAGTTCAATTCGCATAAAATTTTCTAACATCTAAAAATAAAAGTTCCTAAAATAATTCTAACATCTCTAAAATTTAATTCGTAAAATAAAAATAAAGTTCCGTTTAAATAAACTTATTCTCTAATATTTTCTAACTCTGCTAAATAAACTTTGCAAAATAAAAATATTTTCTTGAAATATTTCTATCTTCTCAAATAAAATTCGAAAATAAATAAAATACCTTCGTACTATAAGAGACTATTTCCTCAAAATAAAATTCGAAAATATTTTCTATCTCCCCTAAAATTAAGTTAGAAAAATAAAATTCGTAAAATAAATTTTCTAAGACATGAAAATAAAATTAAGTTCGAAAAATAAAATTCGTAAAATAAAATTAAAGTTCCGTTAAAATAAAATTCGAAAAAAAAAAATTCAATTCGCAAATAATTTCTATCTCTAAGTAATTTTTAAAAAGAAAAAAATAATTCTAACACCTAAAATAAAATTCGTAAAATAAATTCAATTCGCAAAAATTTTCTAACACCTGAAAATAAAATTATATTCGAAAAATAAAATTCGTAAAATAAAGTTCCGTTAAAATAAAAATCGAAAAAAAAATTTTTCCTCGAAAAATTTCTATCTCCTCAAAATAAAATTAAGTTCGAAAAATAAAATCCTCAAAATAAATTTTCTATCTCCTCGAAATAAAATTCGAAAAAATTTTCTATTTCCTCTAAATAAAATTCGAAAAATAAATTCCCTTCGAAAAAATTTTCTATCTCCTCAAAATAAAATACCCTCGTACTGTAAGAGAGTATCTCATCAAAATAAAATTCGAGAAAAAAAATTTTTTTTTTCGCTAAATATTTCTATCTCCTCAAAATAAAATTCGAAAAATTTCTAACTCCTCAAAATAAAATAAATACCCTCGTACTATAATACAAGTTCTTATCCGTTTCCCGACAGAGCCTGTCCCTCCACCAACATGCATTTCCTCCACCACCGACTCTTATCGGCGCGTGCGCGCGGTGCGCCACCACGAGCCAGCACACCTCCACCACAACGCAACGCAAGTGGCGCCAAACTGTCAAATACACACTACTGACATTTCATAGAATTTACGCATATGATGTTACTGAATTTTTTTGTGTGACCCTGTAAATAAACTATAAATGTTATATACAGTGTTTCTGAAAAGCAAAAAGCGGAATTGAACACAAAAAGCTGAATTCTGTCGAAAAGCGGAAGAATCTTATTCCTGTCAATTACATTTTAATTGGATGGATTTATTAAGCCTAACTTATACCCATTTTACCCCACCATACAAAAACTAATTAAAAAGAGTATTTTAAATATTACTTTCCAATTTGTCATAAACTTTACATCAGAATCTTTACTAATTGCAACTATAAACTAGTCGGATAATCCCAAAACTTTCTTCTATCTCATACATGTTAATACTTCAAAATTCGCTATCACACTGCCAAAATTACGTGGCAATCTATGCCCATCATGAGCATTCTGGAGATATGAAATTCCGAAATTATGAAAGGTGGCCCATTCATGACCATGATATAGTGGTCCATTCAGCTCCACCTATACTTCTGGAATATATTCAGGTTTTTTTAATACATTAAATTCAAATAACATCTAAATACATCCTAAAATTAGTTTACAGATATGCAAAGACTTGCTAAAACACATATCTGCAATGAAATAATAGATACTTTTCAGCTTATTTATTTTACTGAAAAGGGAAAAAAATTACTTTTTATTCAGATTCTTGACCATCCTACTCTAGTGGGAAAATGGCTTCTCCTAAACAATGGAAAATTTGATGAGTTTGGTAGAACAAATAGCTTCATCTATTGGTGGCATCTAAAATAATTTTATGCAAATACTTTTTCATATTTTGTTAATGGTCCATTCATCCCCATGGCCCAATCATTACCACTCTCCCCTACTAGGCAAATTGGCTGAGTGCCGAGCATATACAGAGTACATGGTACGGTCCTACTTAATGTACTTCGACAGAACTTTCGATCCTTGCAGCCTTTATAATTTGGTTTTGTGCTAGATCTTTCTCTACCTCTTCCAACATTCCAGCCATCTCTTTCTGGGTCTACTAACGCTCCTTTTCCCCATTAATTTTCCATTATATATCTTCTTTGTGTTTCTGTCATCAATCATTCTGATTAAATGGCGTAACGAATTATTTTTATTTTAATAGCATTTCCTATGTCTTTCGTGACATAGCTGCTCATTCTCCATATTTGATGATATTCGACTGCCTTTTTTAATTGGTCCGAAAATTTGTCCAAACCTTCCTTTCTTAAGTAATGAGTTTCTTTTCATCTTTTTGTGTAATGATCCAGGTCTCACTACCATACACTGGAAGGCCTAAATAGATTGTAGAAATTAAAGGGTATTTTTGCAAAGCGAAAAAATCAAATATTTTTTTTAATTTTCGGCGGGATACCTTTCCGACAATCTTTCATAGATACACGGACGACACATTCAATCATGGTTACTGGCCCATGTGATGCCAAGTGAATGTGACGTAACACTTATGCATTTTTGGCTGGACTTCTTGGTACAGATGTCATATTCGCCCCATATTGGCGCAATTTTTTCAGTTGCCAATTTGGCGAAAACATCAACAGCATAAACAACATAATCCGGGTTACCACATCAATCACTTTGGCGCAAGTTAAGTACCTATATGATATTGGCGACAGAAAAAATTCGCGCCAATATGGGGCGAATATGACATCTGTGCCGAATTCTTATTGTTTGGCGAGATTTTTTTTTTTTTTTTTTTTAGAAAGTGGTCGACACGATAATAAACAAGTACCTTTCTGTACCTTTAACTGATGTTACCGGTCTCACAGACCGGTGCTTTTTTTCAATTTTTATAGTTTAACTTGCAAATTTCAGTTTATCTACAAACACTACTGAAATTTCGTTTCGTTTGGAACTTTAGTACTGACACCAGAGACTTTTGAATAGGTGTGAATTTTAATTATAACACACCTGTACAAAAAGTTTAGTACAAAAAAACATCCTATGTGTTAATCGCGGCTTTTATTCAACTTTCGATGGAGCGGTCTCACAGACCGCTTCACAGTAGTTATGTGGCAATTTCTGTGACATCAGTTAAAGGTTAAATGAATTGTATAAATATTCCAAAAGTTGCTTGTGTGTATGAAATAGTGACATAGATTCAGTTGAAATAGCACCAAAAACTGGCGATAAATGACAATTAAAATAATAAAACTTTATATAAATCACCATAAAATTTTTTTTGGTGATTTATATAGTTTTATTACTATGATTAGATTGCCATTAAATACGGTACTACTTAGTTATCCCGTCGACCAATTTCGCCAAATTATACAAATTGACATAATTTTTATTTTAAATAACGAAAGAACAAATAAATTAGTATAACATTAATAAAAATACAGGCACAGATGTCATATACGCCCCATATTGGCGCGATTTTTTTTCCGTTGCCAATTTGGCGAAAACACTAACAGCATAAACAACATCATGCGGGTTACCATATCAAGCAAATTAACGACACTTTGGCGCCAGTTAAGTACCCGTTGCCATAGACGCCAACATTGTAAAGACTGTATCAGGAGTAAACCAGTTAAATTTCAGGAGTTTTGGACACTCTTCAGGAGTAAAATGTTCACGTTTCAGGAGTTGCACATAGTTTTTTACGAGTTATATTTTTTACAAATATTTTCAGTCCTCTTGCAGCTTTTGCATTTATCAACACAAATATAATTTAAATACAGGTTACTTAATTTAGTTTTACTTTTAATCTACTAATAATTTTTTATAATAAATTTATAAAAATGGAATATTTTTTTTAAATCCCTACAGAGCAAAAAATCCGCGATTGATATAACTCTGTGAAATTACATGACTATTTTTTCCCCTACAAAAAAAATAAAGTGACTTTTTTCCACGACCAATTAACAAAATTCGTGATTTTCCGCCGAGATTGACTGACGAAAATCACGAATTTTTCGCCGCGACTGATGAACGAAAATCGCGATGTTCTGCCGCGACTGACGGACGAAAATTGCGACGTTCTGCCGCGACAAGCAGACGAAAATCGCGACGTTTTGCCGCGACTTAAAGACGAAAATCGCGACGTTTTGCCGCGACTGACAGACGCAAATCACGATGTTTTGCCGCGACTGGCAGACGCAAACCGCGATGTTTTGCGGCGACTGAAGGACGAAAATCGCGATTTTTTGCTGCGACTGACGGACGAAAATCGCGATGTTTTGCCGCGACTGACGGACGAAAATCGCGATTTTTTGCCGAATACTCAGTGACGAAAATCGTGATTTTTTGCCGCGACTCACTGACCAAGGGTGATTCTGAGTAAAAAAAAAAGTTCTGAAATTCACAGCAAATTTTTTGAAAGGTTACAGCAGAGGGGTGAGAGGGGAATCCACTCCCGACACGAACTATGTTTTTTATGCGCCCCTTTGACAAAATTAGTGTTCTTTCGCGATCCTTTGACGAAATTTGCGTTATTCGTTATATTTGACGAAATTTTCTGTTTTTCGCAATATTTTTGACGAAATTTGCGAGTTTTTTGCAATTTTTTGACGAAATTAACGGGTTTTTTGCAATTTTTTGACGAAATTAACGGGTTTTTTGCGATCTTTTGACGAAGTTTGCGGGTTTTTTTTCGCGATCATTTGACGAAATTCGTGATTTCCTCGCGATCCTTGGGCGAAATTGGCGATTTTTTTTACGAAGGATTGACAAAATTGATTATATTGACGGAATTGATTATTGTCGAAATTCGCGCTAATTTTTAGATCCGAATTTTTGGATTGATGACCGATTTTTTCAATTTTCGGAACCGAATGCCTTATTTTTTTCGAAACAGCAATTTTTTGCCGCGACTGGCTGAAGAAAAGCGCGATTTGTTGCCACGACTGACTGACGAAAACAGCGATTTTTTAACGCGACTGACTGACGAAAACAGCGATTTTTTGCCGCGACTGATTGACCAAAACAGCAATTTTTTGTCGCGACTCATTGCCGAAAACAGCAATTTTTTTGCCGCGAATGACTAACGGAATTCGTGATTTTTTTGCAGCGCAGCGAGTGATTGACAAAATTCGCGATTTTTATCATTAGCCGATTACCAGATTTCAGGACATTTTTTCCTCAATTGATTAACACAATTCGCGATATTTTACCGCGGCTGACAGCCGAAATTAGTTTTTTGCAACGTGAAAAAATTTGCGATTTTTATCAACGAACTATAGATGAATTTCGTGATTATTTGCAGCAACTGATTGACAAAAATTGCAACTTTTTTCAACGATCGGTTGGCGAAATTTGCGATTGTAGAAATTTGCGGTTTTATCGACTAATAGACAATTTTCGCGATATACTTCAACGACCGATTGACGAAATTCGTGATTCTTTGCCGCGATCGATCGAAGAAATTCGCGATTTTTTTGCCTCAAACTTCCGTATTTTCTACTTTATTACCGTACTTCCGTATTTTATCCTACATTTCCGGAGAAACTCCGGAATTTCCGGAGATATTGGCATCTATGCGTTGCGTATATGACATTGGCGTCAGAAAGAAATCACGCCAATATGACATCTGTGCCAAAATACAAATAAAACGTCGAAATAAAAATCACTTGATGACGTTAACACGCAATTTGCTTAAAGTCCAATGAATGACATTTACGATCAACCATTATTGGCATTTAAACTTATAGTTGGGCGATAGATTTTTGGTCGACGGGATAACTAAGTAGTACCGAAAATACATATGAAAAACTTCCTTCTCTTGCAAGGCGTTTTCTAAATCTCGCCAAGGCCTCCTAAGAGGAAAGTACCAAAATTAAGATTAAAGAACAGATGTATATTCCCGCGGCCGCCATCTTTGGTTTTTTTTCTTGGCGTGAAAACCCCTTTTCCGTCAAGTAAATGTCGCCAAGTAGATTTATGCACATGTTAGGCTTAACGGGGTTGCCAGGCACGTCACTCGTCGGGGTTGCCTTATCGATAAACGTCAACAAAACATCGCCGCGAAATCCAAGATGGCGGCCGCGGGAATATATAACATCTAAGCCATTTATTCTTTCGTTAATTAAAATAAAAATTATGTCAATTTGTATAATTTGGCGAGTAGTTTGGCGATTTGTACAATTTGGCGAAATTGGTCGGCGGAATAACCACATAGTACCATATAATGTTACGTTTTAATTTCACATTTATTATAAATATATAAAATATGGGCACAGATGTCATATTCGCCCCATATTGGCGCGATTTTTTTCTGACGCCAATGTCATATACGCACCGGGTACTTAACTGGCGCCAAAGTGTCGTTATGGTAACCCGGATATAGATGATATGGTAACGAGGTTTTAGCCAAATTGGCGTCGGAAAAAAATCACGCCAATATGGGGCGAATATGACATCTGTGCCAAAATATGCAATATATAAATTATAAAAATATATATAAGGGCACAGATGTCATATTCGCCCCATATTGGCGCGATTTTTTTTCTGTAGCCAATTTGGCGAAAATATCAACAGCATAAACAACATAATCCGGGTTACCACATCAAGCAAAACAACGACACTCTGGCGCCAGTTAAGTACCCGTTGCGTATATGACATTGGCGCCAGAAAAAAAACGCGCCAATATGGGGCGAATATGACATCTGTGCCGAATAAATAAATTAGTAAAACATTAATAAAAATAAAAAGTCGAATTAAAAATCACTTGGTGACGTAACGAACACGTGTACCGTGTTTAATGCCAAGATATTCTGATAATTACGATCAACCATTATTGGCATTTAATCTTATAGTTGATCGTAAATATCACGGAACAGATGTCATATTCGCCCCATATTGGCGCGATTTTTTTCGGTTGCCAACTTGGCGAAAACATCAACAGCATAAACAACATAATCTGGGTTACCACATCAAGCAAAATAACGACACTTTGGCGCAAGTTAAGTACGTGTTGCCTATATGATATTGGCGACAAAAAAAAATCGCGCCAATATGGGGCGAATATGACATCTGTACCAATATCACAATATCTTGACATTAAACACGGTACACGTGTTCAACCATTATTGGCATTTAATCTTAGAATTATCTGAATGGTCAAAGCACCACTCTGCTAATCGCTGCGAGCGTAAGAGATTGTGGGTTCGATTCCCCTGGTTCCATTTTACACACTCTTTGTGTGAAACTCCCAGGGTGTATTTCTCTTGTGTTGTAATATTCCCTTGTGCTATCTTGTCTCCGACTTATAAGCGGGTTCTCATGTCAAGCACACAAGTCGTATGTTTGTTGGGAACAGATGTCATATTCGCCCCATATTGACGCGATTTTTTCTGTCGCCAATATCATATAGGCAACAGGTACTTAACTGGCACCATAGTGTCGTTATTTTGCTTGATGTGGTAACTCTGTTTATGTTGTTTATGCTGTTGATGTTTTCGCCAAATTGGCAACCGAAAAAAATCGCGCCAATATGGGGCGAATATGACATCTGTACCGTTTGTTGTTCAATAAATAAATAAATCTTATAGTTTGACGATGATTTTTTGGTCGACGGGATAATCAAGTAGTACCCATTATATTATACACATCTTAAAACATAAAAATGCAATATATATATTTACATAATATTACATCTACAGAAAATCATTGTTTAAAAAAACCCAGAAAATTATAAAGTAAAAGAGTTAATTATAAAAAAGTATGTATGCAAAATTATTACTTATCCAGCAGTAGCATTCAAGTAAGAAAAGAAGCAGCCCCAAATGCTGAAGATCGCAAAAAACGCATTGAAATATTTATCGCCGAAAAAAACAGAACAGGATATGGAACTCTTCCCTAGATACATTATTGACTTAGAAAAATTTCTTACTTTTCTTTTAGTTTATCGATGCCTTCTGTAGGAACACCCATTCTGGTAATAAAGATCTTTTGTTTAAATATAGCATAATTTTGAACTAAACATACATGAGGTTTTTTCTCATTTAACAATTCGAAATAGCGCCTGGATTTCACCAATGATTTTATCAAATTATGCATGATAACAAACACTAATAGTTTATAGATTTTAGTTAGAACTTACATAGAACTAGATTTCTAAATATATTTGCATCAAACGAGAGCAATAATTAAAAATTTCAATACACTGCCAATCTGCAAATTAATAAAATAAGCACTATGGTTTGTCAAACAATCATTCAAAAGTTTAATTATCTTAAAGTAACTAGGTATTTAAGAACACGAATAACGAGCCTATCTCTGTCTAGCAAAATGCAATTTGATCACAACCCACCAATCAGAAGCATCCGTTTAACAGTGAAAATGACGACATATTTAAAAGAAAAAACCATTGGTATTCATGAAACTCAATAGTTTTAAAACAATTGTATTTAAATGACGTAATATCGGAATCGCATTAAAGTAACTAGGTATTTAAGAACACGAATAACGAGCCTATCTCTGTCTAGTAAAATGCAATTTGATCACAACCCACCAATCAGAAGCATCCGTTTAACAGTGAAAATGACGACATATTTAAAAGAAAAAACCATTGGTATTCATGAAACTCAATAGTTTTAAAACAATTGTATTTAAATGACGTAATATCGGAATCGCATTCTCAAAAGAAAAGTATTTTCGACCATGAAAATAAATACTTTATTTGTTTAGTACTACGACTATGTCAATATGACATCACATTTAGAGGATTTTATTTATGCACACAAAGTATTAAGACTGAATCCTCTATTCTATAATTTATTGAAAGATCTGTTGTACAATTTTTTTCTTTTTTCTCAGTTAAAAAAAAAGGGGGGGGGGGTGCGCGTTATACGAGTAGATAACGTGTTTACTCGTGGAGTGTATAATGCGCACCTCTTTTTTGCACCTTGAAAAAAATTGAGTCTCGTGTATAATGCGCACCATAGCATTTTAACGACACGAAATTCTGTAAAACTTCCAACTCGCAAAAAAGAAACTAACCTATATTTCCGTATTCACTCTTGTATATTTCCCATACCATAAAATATAAAATTAAAGTTTACTCAATATATTACACCCCTCCCCCCCCAAAAAAAACACACAGACGGTTCGTAAATATCATTTTAAAAATATAAAAAATATCCGATATTGATATTTATCAGATATTTTCAAAATAACCAACTTATTGAAGATTATAAAAATTTTCAGACTTTATATCATGATATGTATCACCGAATCCTGCACTGAAACCAGAAATTCCTCTTAACCCTTTCCGTCGCGAATAATTTATAAACTGATGAAATGGTGGACTGACACCAGAATTTATAAACGGATTTATTAGAAAATAAGAACTTGCTTGTTTTCACGTACGTTGTAAAGGGGAAATTTTAGTTAAATATTCTGGGTGTCAGTAAAATAAAAATTCGGTGTCCTTTTTTAAGGACACCGCCCGCGAAAGAGTTAAAATATTCATCGCAGCAGAAATGTTTTAATGGACCATATTCTCCCTTTTGGTTCGAGGCTGCAAAAATTCGTCTGCTTGGGAATAACATTCATAACCGCGCCATTGAAAAACATTGTGGTTAGAAAATTTATGCTTATACAGTGATGGAACAGCATGGGCCTCATTTTGGAGCAGCAAAAAGCCATTTTGGAGCAGAAAATAAATATTTTGGAGCAGAAAATAAATATTTTGGAGCATCAAAATGTCATTTTCGTATTCTTTAACGAAATTCACGTTTTTTTTTTTTGCAATTCTTTGACGAAATTCGCGTTTTTCCTGCGATTCTTTGACGAAAATTGCGTTTTTCCTGCGATTCTTTGACGAAAATTGCGTATTGTTCGCAATCGTTTGACCAAATTCGCGTTATTCGGACCCTTTGTTGAAATCAGCATGTTTTTCGCTATCTTTTGACGAAATTAGCATGTTTTTCGCTATCTTTTGACGAAATTAGCATGTTTTTCGCTATCTTTTGACGAAATTAGCATGTTTTTCGCTATCTTTTGACGAAATTAGCATGTTTTTCGCTATCTTTTGACGAAATTAGCATGTTTTTCGCTATCTTTTGACGAAATTAGCATGTTTTTCGCTATCTTTTGACGAAATTAGCATGTTTTTCGCTATCTTTTGACGAAATTAGCATGTTTTTCGCTATCTTTTGACGAAATTAGCATGTTTTTCGCTATCTTTTGACGAAATTAGCATGTTTTTCGCTATCTTTTGACGAAATTAGTATGTTTTTCGCTATCTTTTGACGAAATTAGCATGTTTTTCGCTATCTTTTGACGAAATTAGCATGTTTTTCGAAATCTTTTGACGAAATTAGCATGTTTTTCGAAATCTTTTGACGAAATTAGCATGTTTTTCGAAATCTTTTGACGAAATTAGCATGTTTTCCGAAATCTTTTGACGAAATTAGCATGTTTTCCGAAATCTTTTGACGAAATTAGCATGTTTTCGAAATCTTTTGACGAAATTTGCGGTTTTTCGAAATCTTTTGACGAAATTTGCGGTTTTTCGAGCTCTTTTGACAAAATGTGCGGTTTTTTGCGGCCTTTTGATGAACTTAGCGGTTTTTTTCCGCGATCTTTTAACGAAATTAGTGTTTTTTTTTCACAATCTTTTGACCCCTTTTTGTTCGTTTATGATAGGAGTGCACATAACCTTTTTAAGAGAAGGGCCACTTACAAAAATGTTTGGGTTGTCGAGGGCCACATCAGTAACACAGAGAAAATTCTATATCGGGGAGGTGGTGGTGGTGGGGGGGGGGGGTAATAAGTCTTTATTCTTGATGAATAATTATTTTTTGTCTATAATAAAAATAAACAAAGGAAATAAATAATTGTATGAAGGAATGCAGGGCTTCTTCGCATCTGTATGAATAACCAGGGCTTAATTTGCGCCAGAGCCCACCGGAGCCCGGCTCCGGTACTTCTCTGTTTTTAGTAAATATTTAAGTATTGGCCGGAATTCACCGGAGCTCATAAATACAGGGCTCCGGAGCCCAGTGTAATAGCGCTTCCGAAGAAGTGAAGCCTAAATTATCTTTTCCTTTCGTTCCCATCTCCAAGCTTTTGCATTCTTTTTTACCAAAACACTTATAAGAGACGTAATGTGTCGCACACGTAGGAGATGGAGATAAAACGAACTCAATTTTTACATCAGTTGGGATTGAACTGACTCGAGCTCAATCTGTATTACATTTAAAATTTTATTTGTTCATGTACAGGAAAAAAAAAAAAAACTTTTCCTCATTTAAATTTACATATTATATTCTATTTCAAATCCTTTTAATGCTATTTCGATTAGAATGAGGGAGAAATAGAAACCGTGTTTTTCTATTTCAAATTATGTGGGCGACGTGTTGATACAGCGCCACTCAGGAGACTGAACAATGAATTTGCTTTCAGTTCGATTTTTTTTGTGTGTGTGTGCGAGATAAGGATAATTTTTTTATTGGCTGGGTTTTTATTTTATTTTATTTAGATATCTAACTTGAAAAGAATATTTTCTGTTTTAGCCAACGAGCATCAGCTTGAGGTTTTGTTTGTTTGAGGATTTTTGTCTTCTATTGCATACGGGTATAAAAATCACGTTAGTTATTCTTCTATTTATTTTATATCATGAACGGTACACATGCTGAGGCTCTGCTCTGCACATTTACGGAGTCACTTTCATTTGTAAGTAGATATAATTGAAATCATTGTTATTCTGATAGAAAGCAATCGAACAGTGTTTCCCCTTCTTCTACAAAAACACCGATTCTTTCCGATAACGGTGTCAAATTTTTAATTTAATCTGATTTTCAGGGACTCACCACAATAGATTGTTATGCGGTTATTCGATTATTGTTTAAGATATGCACCTTTTATAGGAAATTGTAAAACATTGTTCCATTCTTACGCATATAAAT
Organism: Maratus speciosus; assembly: GCA_963932465.1. NCBI lineage: Eukaryota > Metazoa > Arthropoda > Arachnida > Araneae > Salticidae > Maratus > Maratus speciosus. The sequence continues at coordinate 357,482,168 of OZ010800.1, read as the reverse complement.
ATTAATTTCTGTAAATTTCATTCATTTTTTCCTTAAAAATGTATAGCTGCGAGTAGGCCTGGGCCTTAAATCGATTTAAAGCTTACATCGGAAATCCGATTTAACCATTGGTCTTAAATTGATTTAAGCTAAAATCGGAAATCGCGATTTAGCTAATGTCAAATCGCGATTTAGCCAATGTCTTAAATCGCGATTTAGCCATTATCTTAAATCGCGATTTAGCCATTATCTTAAATCGCGATTTAGCCATTGTCTTAAATCGCGATTTAGCCATTGGCTTTAAATCGATTTAAAACAAAATACTGATTCAGAGCTAACATCGGAAAATCGATTTATCTACTTTGATGTATCTACCACTTACATGCCAAGCTGGTGTTAAATCGATTTAGGAGGATCCGATTTAAACAAACATCGCAAGCCTCAATGCTTTCCGATTTAAGACAAACAAGGCAAGCTGGTGTTAAATCGATTTAGGACGATCCGATTTAAGCAAACATCGCAAGCTTCCATGCTTTCTGATTTAAGAAAAAGACTAATGAAAACAAGGCAAGCTGGTGTTAAATCGATTTAGCAAGATCCAATTTAAGAAAAATGCGATTTAAAAAAACGATGATTTAAGTAAGAATTGATATTTATTTATTTATTTTGTAAACAAGATTCAGAGTTTACGAGATTGGAATGTGTATTTTTCAGAAATTAAGAACTTATATAGTGGAAAGTTGACAGGAAAAAGTAATGTTTAAATCTTAAAATCCAAATTCATCAAGTTTCAATTTATATGCTAATGCAATATTTTGATGATGAATTAAGTTTTCACATATTTGAGTAATATTGCAATATGTATTTTTTATTTTCCAATATTCTGTAATTAATTAAAATGTTTTAAAGTAGAATCCTGCATTGTTTCAAAAGATTGTTTTCCTGAAATTCATTCAGCATTTATATGATTAAAAATAATAATAATAAAGTTTTATATTTAAAATCCAAACTCATCGACTTGCAGTTTATACTTTTATGCATTCTTATGATGAAAAATTCATTTTTTTACATGTTTTAGTAATATTTTAACATTTATTTTTTATTTTCTATTATTTTGTAATTAATGAAATTATTTTAAAGGTATAGTCATGCATTGTTTTGTGTATCACTATTTGGCCGTGATCCACATTAAATATTTTTCTTTTACTAATAATATTTTTTTCCTGAAATTGATTTAGTATTTATGGTTGGAAAAAAAAGAATAAAGTTTCATATTTAAAATCCAAATTCATCGAATTTCAGTTTTTATTTTTATGCATTCTTTTAATGAAACATTCATTTTTCACATGTTTGGGTAATATTTTAATATATATTCTTTATTTTCTATTATTCTGTAATTAATTAAAATATTTTAAAATAGTCATGCATCAGATTTGACATCCGATTTCAATGCCAGTCACATGGATTGAGTATCTTGCTGAAATTGATTCACTATTTATATCCAAATTCATCCATTTTTAGTTTATATTTTTATGCATTATTTTCATGAAAAATTAATTTTCATATGTTTAGGTATTATGGGAATATTTTAGTTTTAATTTATTATTATTTTGTAATTAATTAAAAATACTTTAATAAAGTTCTGTAATGAGTCAAGTAACTTTATTTTTACAGCAGAATGAGGGAGGGCTGGAGGAGGCATTCATTAGATTTTTCTGCAGATCTGCGATTTTTTGCTTTTTTGACATTTTGTTATCATTAAAAAGAGATATTTTAAGATTATATTTTATTACTAATCTTAAAGGATGGCAACAACACGAAAAAAATCAGCAATTTCAGTGATGTGCTCCAAGGGTGACACTTTCAATCCTTCTCCATCTGATATATAAATGTCAGCATTTATGTTAAACAAATCTTATTTTAATCTAAAAGTTAAAAATATATAAAATTGCACCTTATTTCTCATATCTCACCCCCCCCCCTTATTTTTACTACTTTCCTCATCATGGTAAATGAATAGTTAAATTCATCATTGAAGTCTCTTAATATGCTTCTGTTTTACCTCAGTAACTTTTTAAATCTGTGTCTGTAAAAAAAAAGTGTATGTAGGCTGTTAGCAATGAAGTGCTATTTGAGTGGGCTAGGGGAAGCCTCCCCCCCCCCCCCTTAAGGAATTTAAATTGTAGCATGCATAACAAGTCAGACAACAAAAAAAAAATCATTTTCTTTTATATTACTTCTTATAGAATGAGTTTATAAAATGTATTACAATAGGTCACTAATTTTTAAAATGGAAAAAAAAAAAAAAAACTAGTGTTTTGGGACATTCAAAGCTTTTTTATGTGTAAAATATACCTCTTTTCAAAATTATTTGACAAATTAAAAGCTAAGTATACTAAATAATACAGGAGGGAGGGGGGGCGTAAAGATCGTATTTTGTTACTAAAACTTAAAAAATAGGCTTCCATATTCTAAAATGTAAAATCTGTGTTAAATCGCGATTTAGCACTAAATCGCGATGTTGGATGGATGATAAATCGATTTCAGAAATTTCTACATCGCCCAGTCCTAGCTGCGAGCTATCCCTTTTTCGTGTTAACACGATTTCTTAATTATCATCCTTACCATACTTAATCGAAGAATTCTGTAATTAATTAACATTAAAATTAGGCAAAGATTACTATTCAGAAGGAGTTATCACTAAAAAGTGGAATAGTTGGCAGCTAATAGCAGCTGATAGATATATTTAAAATTTTTATTTTGCTAAAACAAAAAAAAAATGCTTTAGATTTTGCAAATAATCTACAAAATATAAATATGCAGGTCAGAGTGACGGGGGGGGGGGGGGGGGGGGACGGTACAGCTGTTGTACCGGTACCGCAGAATATTAGGGCTCCGGTACTTTTTTTGTTAGAAATTAAGCCCTGTGAATAACCATTCAACACTTTATGAAGACTAACGGTTTCTTATTGACAAAAGTAACTTGAAGAAAAAAAATTACACAAAATTTCTAAATAATTGAAAGTTATTGAAAATTTATAAAAAAAATTATTGAAGAATTACTTCATTTAAAATAAAAGGAAACTTATTTTTGAAATAACAAGGCATGATGGACTAATTATGCTATTTTTTCTGCGGATTATTAATAAAACTCGTTTTTTTTTTTCTTTTGTCAATCAAGTGCAACTGATTGACGAAATTCGCGATTTTTTACCAACGACCGATTGACAGATTTCGCGGTAATTTTCCATTGGCAATTGGCAAAATTTGCAATCTTTTCAAACAACCAATTTGCGATACCTGCGATAAATTGTCGCAATTCGCGATTTTTTTCAGCGATAACTTTTCAAATTTCGCAATTTTTTTTCCATAACGGAACAACGAAAATTGCGATTTTTTCCGCCCCCATCGAATTATTTCGCGACCTTTTTGTTCTGCGATCGATCTTCGAAATTTGTTTGAAAAAAGTTTTTTCCATGAACGATTGACAAAATTCGCGATTTTTTCTTCATGTGTGATTGGCGAATTTTGCGATATTTTACGTGACAGATTGACAATATTTGCAATTTTTTTCCAATGACCAATCGACGAAACGTTATTTTTTCCTGATATACATTGATGTAATTTGTGATTTTTTTTTCGCGCAATAAATTGGCGAAAATTGCGATTTCTTTTACGCGCACAATCGATGAAATTTGAGATTTTTTCCTGCGACCAATGGATTTCTATTTCATTATATTTTTTGGGACCGACACACAAATTTTGTAATTTTTTCCATGAGCTATTCACGAAATTTGCAAATTTTTGGGAAAATTCACGATTTTTTTTCAAGAGCGATTGTCAAATTTCGCAATATTTTTGCGACCAATTGACAAAATTTGTAATTTTTCTATAAATTGTCAAAATTCGTGATTTTTATTCCCGCGACAGTTTGACAAAATCGCGATTTTACCCCAGTCGATCAACGAAATTTGCAATTTTTGTACCTCATCGACACAATTCGTGATTTTACTGTGCCCGATTTACAAAATTCGTTATTCTTAACTGATTCTGATGAAATTTGTAATTTTCCCCGCGGCGAATTGACGAAATTTGCGATTTTTTCCAGTAATAAGCTGGCGAAACTCGCGATTTTTCCGTAGCCGACCAAGAAAGTTTGCAATTTTTCCGCAACTCCTCGAAAAAATTCGCGATTTTTCCGCATCCGATCAACGACATTCGTGATTCTTAACTGACTCTGAAGAAATTTGTAACTTTTACGCGACAAATTGATGAAATTCCACATTTTTTTCTCGCGATAAACTGACAAAACTCACGATTATTTCGCAGCCGGTCAACAAAATTTGCAACTTTTCCTTTCCTCATCGACAAAATTCGCGATTTTTCTGTGCCCAATTAAAGAAATTTGAGTGTTTTCCGCGCCGAGTCGACAAAATTAGTGATTTTTGCTCTCGCGAACAACAAAATTCGAAAATTTTCCGCGCCCGATAAACGAAATTTGCGATTCTTAACTGACTAACGAAATTTGTAATTTTTCCCACTGCAAATTGACAAAATTCCGATTTTTTCTCACGATCAACTAACGAAACTCGCGATTTTTCAGCAACCGATCAAGGTTTGCATAATCGACAAAATTCGCGATTTTTAACGCGTCCGATCAACGAAATTCACGATTTTTAACTGACTCCGACGAAATTTGCAATTTTTTCAGCGGCAAATTGTCGAAATTCGCTATTTTTTTTCGCGATAAACTGGCAAAACTCGAGATTTATCCCCAGCTAATCAGCGATATTTGAGATTTTTCTGCGACTCATCGATAAATTTCATGATTTTTCCGAACTCGATCAACGAAATTTGCGATTCTTAATTGGCTCTGATGAAATTTGTAATTTCTTCCCGGGGCAAGTTGACGAAATTTGCGATATTTTCCTGCGACATATGGACAAAAAATTTCAATTTTTCCAGTTATAAATTGACGAAATTGTGTAAAAGAAAGAAGAAATTATATAAATTGTGATCGCGGGCCACAGGTTGTGCATCCCTAGTTTAAATGCTCTGTTTTTTATACACTTACGTACCAAATTCTCCTAAAATTTTATATCCTTTCTAAAATCTCTCCAAATGGACACATATAAGAATGTTTCCATTTTGACGTGCTACATTTTGTTATTGTTTAATTAAATATAAATTTTAAAATGTGTAGTATGTGTTGAGCTATGTAATATAGAATTTCGAAACACCAGTTTGCAGTCTAACTTATATTCTTTTCAATAATTATAATTTTTCTTTTTAGACATAATGCCTTCACAGTTGCCTTCTAGCAGATATAAAGACTTATTTGTTTGACAAAATTTAATAGAAATTTATAATTTTTTTAGTAGAAAATATTTATAAGTATTATAAATTAATTGATCCAAATTTAAAACGAATTAGCTGTAAACCAACTTTAAAAAATAAAAACCGGCTTTTTTCAATAAAAGGCGTTTTTTTTTTAAGTGGTTACAACAAAAAAAACCAGCCCGGCTTTTTTTGGCCTGGCTAACAGCCGGCAACCCTGCTTCTAATGTCAATGCAATGATAGTAAGCCCTCTAATGTTTAACCAAAATGTGTGATATCACAATTCTTCTTACCCCTTCCCACCCCCTTGTCACAATTTCACGACCCCCCTCCCCTTCCAAGTCTGACATCATTTCTGGACTGCCCTAAGAGTGAGTCCAAAGGTGGAAAACATATCTACCTCTGCAGTTGTTCCCTTTGCAGTACGTAACAAATGTATTGCATCAACCTCTTTCTGATCTACACAGTTATTTAGAAGTGCTATTGATCTCCACCACTCCAAGGTATTTGACATTTCTAGAGGGTCTTTTTTTTTTTTATAATCAAATTTCATTTTTCTTTAAGACCGAACAGTTTTGGTATAGAAATGAAAAGTTTTGTTGTTTTCCCCTAATTAGTAGGATCATATTTGACTGAAAAAAAAAAATCCCTGCTGGCTCGGCCTACAGGCGCAGGTAGATTTCGAAGTTAAGTACTACTAATTTCACCAACAAAAACTAAATCATAATTAGAGATAAATTCACTTTAACAATTTTATCTGGCTACTTTTGACGAGTTTTTAATTTCATTTTTATATAAGAGCTGGTTTTATCAGAACCATGTTAAGGCAGTATTCAAAAAATATTTTTTCATGCTCAACTCGAAATTTTCTGACATTTTCAGATTAGGAAAAACATGAAACTTGCTGACGTGATTTTTTTAAGATTTATAAGCGACCTATTTTTTTTTTCGTTCAATTAATTAGAACTTGATTAGAACTTGAGCTTAAGAATAACGTATATGCTATGGCACAAAATTAGCACTCGGCAATCGTCGAGTAACACTTGAAACGTGGCGATTAACTTTATTGCCCTCGCTCGCCAAATTCAATGGGCACCACTCGCCAAATGCGATGGTTGTATCGATGCCAGGAAGAAAAGGGGTGAAATCGTTCGGAATTTATGGCGGCGTCCAAATCGGCGATTCTCCCGAATGTAAGAAAAACTAGCAGGGGTGTTGTTCCGAATTTTCCGAAAATTATAAAAAAAAATCGGTCATCAGTCCGAAAATTCGGACATAAAAAATATCGCTAATTTTGACATGGTCGCTGAAAAAAATCTATTTCGCCAAAGGATCGTGAAAAAAAAACACGAACTTCGTCAAAGGATCGCGGAAAAAGGCGCGCATTTCGTTAAAAGATTGCGGAAAAAGGCGCGCATTTCGTCAAAAGATTGCGGAAAAAGGCGCGCATTTCGTCAAAGGATCGCGGAAAAAGGCGCGCATTTCGTCAAAGGATCGCGGAAAAAGCGCGAATTTCGTCAAAGGATCGCGGAAAAAGCGCGAATTTCGTCAAAGGATCGCGGAAAAAGCGCGAATTTCGTCAAAGGATCGCGGAAAAAGCGCGAATTTCGTCAAAGGATCGCGGAAAAAGCGCGAATTTCGTCAAAGGATCGCGGAAAAAGCGCGAATTTCGTCAAAGGATCGCGGAAAAAGCGCGAATTTCGTCAAAGGATCGCGGAAAAAGCGCGAATTTCGTCAAAGGATCGCGGAAAAAGCGCGAATTTCGTCAAAGGATCGCAGAAAAAGGGCGAATTTTGTCAAAGGATCACGGAAAAAGGCGCGAATTTCGTCAAAAGATCGCGGAAAAAGGCGCGAATTTCGTCAAAGGTTCGCGAAAAAAAAATAATTTCATCAAAAGTCCGCAGAAAAAACGCACAGTTAGTGCCAGAATGAAGCATTCTGGAGGATTCTCTACTTTGCTCTAACTTATCAGAAAATTCGCTATGAATTTCAGAATTTTTTTCAGAACTCAGAATCACCTCTGGAAGATAGATAACTAATTCTTACTGGTTCAAATTGTCATCAACCTCTCTCTCTCTCCTGGAGGGAGCGGGGGGGGGGGTAATTGCCCTTTCGGCCGTCCATAACGTTATTTGATTTGTTAGAAAAACAAAAAACTGATAAATTCAAAGAAAACAAAATTCTAACAAACGTTGTTGAGATTTTGATAACAATTGCTCCAAGTAATGCTGAAGTGGAGAGAGTGTGGAGGAGTGCGGAAAACACTCTAAAGGACAAAAGTTTGTCTATAAATAACAACACGCTGCATAATCGCCTAAGGGTTAAACAATCTAAAATTCAATTAAATGAATGATCCTGCTGCAGCAATAAAACTTTGGTGGAAAGACTGTTAGGTCACGAAGACCTAATGTGAATGATAAACATTAGTGTCAAAATAGCACTTTTTGTAATTGTTGATCCTTCCCCCCCTCCACTTAATTTATTTTTCGCGGGGAATTATTCATTGAAATAAGAGTATAATATACAATTAGTGTGAATAATCTGATCAATGCCGTCAGTTAACTGGAACGTTTTTTTTCGTTTCGTGTCAGGTTGACTGGCAATTTGATTACGGTCGGGACATATACATACCTGTAGGCTATTTCTTATTCTGCCACTTTTTGAAAACTAATCTCTACCATACACTTATATTAACATATTTTCAAGAGAAATCTACCTCAAAGAATTTTTTTTTTTTTAATTGTGGTAAGAGTGAATATCAGAGTAATCGCCAATCCTGTCCTGCAGTCAAAGAATTAGTTGTTTCGGGATCGGGCTGTGTTTTCGCTACATTGAATTAGGTTCGTATTAACCCGATTTTTCGAAGAAATTCTGAATATTTTCATATGAAAAAACTATATACTTGGACATATGTATATACCGGGTATCCTAAAAAGGACTGACTGATTTTAAAATTCAATAACTCGCAAACGGTGACATTTAAAAAATTCTTGCAGGAGGGTTATGTATGATGTCAGGAGTTTCTTTTTACCGCAATTCTCGAATTTAGTTCGAATTACCAGCAATAGATGGCGCTGCAAGCAATAGGCACTAAATCCAAGCTCGATTTTTTGGCTTTTCTCATCTACCATACCAATAAAGGAGATTAAAATGTATTGAGTGGCTCCCGAAATACCAAAAATCGGGCCTGGATTTAGCTCATATTGCTCGCAGTGCCATCTATTGTTTGTAATTAGAACTAAATTCGAGAATCACAGTAAAAAACTGACATCATACATAACGTTCCTGCAAGAATTTTTTTAAATATCTGTCATCGTTTGCAAGTTATTAAATTTAAAAATCAGTCAGTCCTTTTTAGGCCACCCGGTATCATTCATTCACTCTCTCTCTCTCTCTCACACACACACACACACACACACATATATATTTGTTCCTGGACCGACATCCAGTCACCTATTGTATTCGCCTCCACCACCTCTATTATTTAGAAAATGTTTGGACAAGAGATGCAAGACTTGTCCCTTTGCTTCACAATCACAAATTGTATTAGATCCGGGTTTACCTTCATTTTGTAAAGCATTCAATGTGGTATATAGTATAAAATGTAACATTTGTAATATGCAGTATATAGGACAAACATCTGGTCCACTACATAAACGTTAACCAACATCGCTCAGATTCAATTAAAAATAAGTCTAAGAACAAACAATCTACTGCTGAAATTCACCATTTCCACAAACAAATTTAAAAATACAACAACCTCAATCTTACAAATTCAAAAAAACATATCAGAACGTCTATTTTTAGAGTCTTCATTCATGCAATATTATAATATAGTTTATCCATAAGGACTTGATACTGAAGTATTCAATAGGAATATTAAAGTTTTTTCATCCATTAATAACATAACTGATTATAATCCAATTTATCCTACACTAAATCATAATTTAAATCACAGAACAACACGTAACAAACGTGGTAGATGTGCTTCTTCAATAATTATCTCTAAAAAAAACTATAATTAAACAGTTAAATAACCTTCATAGTAAATATTTAATTGATTATGACTGGTTATTAGTTCGTAAATATATATTTGCAATAAAAAAGAAAAAGCTTGCACACTATTTAAATATCTTTCTTAGTAAAACTTTCTCCATACATTTCTCTGATATATTTTTTGATCTTATTATGATTAGAGTCAATCAATTCAACATTAATTTACAAAAACCTTAAAAATACAAATATACAAATACTAATTATTTATTCAAATCAAATATTCAATAAAATTAATATTAGTTCTACAATAAATGACAAAAAATGTAAATTTCCTATTCATAGTATTCAAATATCTAGAATTTTCAAATATCCAATTCCTTTAGGAAGGAAGATTTTTTTTAATTATAATTCTTTTTGAAAAAATACATCTGCAACAAGTACTTTCCCTTGTATTGTAACTGCAAAAACCCCTCTCTACAACAATCTATACTTAATATTATAAAGAAGTAAAGTTTATCTGTAGGAGGTGAGCTCTGGAACTACCGAACCGATTCCAAAAGTAATGGTATCAAAATGATTGTGTTAGTCCAACTTAGAACATAGGCTATATCTTATGTCCGTGCCACTGGCCAAAAGGGGGGTGCAGGAGCAATAAACGTTCTAAAAATGCGATTTTTGTGTTACTGATGGGCCTAGAAACATGAAATTTGGAATGGTAGTTACTTATAAGATACTAATGATATAGGACATTTCTTAAAAAAAATCGAAAATAAAAAATGGTGAAAATGCGTGAAAAGCGTTCTAAAAAACGTTCTAAATGGCGATTTTTACACAATTTCAGGAAGTATCAAACCGATTTAAAAAATAATGGTGTAAAAATGATGGTGACAACCCTTGCTCCAACATAGGCTACATTTTATGTCGGTGCCACTACCCCTAAAGAGGGTGCAGGAGCAAAAAAACGTTCGAAATTGCAATTTGTGTTACTGAAGGGCACAGATACGGAATTTGGTTTATTAGATATAAATGATCTCTAAGAACATTTCTTAAAAAAATCGAAATTTAAAAAGGGGTGAAAATGCGCGAAAAGAGTTCTAAAAAACTCTAAATAACGATTTCTACGCAATCTCAGGAAGTACCGAACCAATTTAAAAAATAATGGTGCGAAAACGATGGTGGCATTCGTCGCTCCAACATAGGCTGTATTTCATGTAGGTGCCACTACCCCAAAGGGGGTTAAGGAGCAAAAAACGATCTAAATTGCGCTTTTTGTAATACTGCAGGGGCTAACAACTTGAAACTAGGCATGGCATGGTAGTTACTTATAAGATATAAATGATCTTGAAGAACATTTCCGAAATAACTCGAAATTTAAAAAGGAGTGAAAAATGGACGAAAAACGTTTTAAAAAACGTTCTAAATTGCGATTTCTACGCAATCTCAGAAAGTGCCCAACAGATTTCAAAAGTAATGGTTGGAAATCGATGAATTGCTCCAATATAGGATCTATTTCATGTCGGCGTCACTACACTGTAAAACAAATCCGCCAATAGTTTCATCTTTCTAAGAAAACAGTACAATTTCCGTAATTGACATTATGAGATTATAAATCCGTGTAAATACAGTAAGTCTTCCGTAAATTTTAAGGAATGTTTCTGTATCGCTTTCAAAACAGTACAATTTCCGTAAATGATGTTTAGAAATAACTGACATGTTTGGAAAGTGGAGGAGTGTTGTATGCAAGGACGGATCCAGTCCTTAATTTAGAGGGAGGGGGGGGGGGGGTTATGCCTCTTTTATGGGGGGGGGGTCACACTATTTCATGATCAATTTTTTTTATTGAAGGCTATTCCCAAATTAAAACTGACGATTTTTCTGATACTTTCGTGAATTCATTTTCATTCATAAATACAAAAAAATTGCATTAGTATTCGTATATATATATATATATATATATATATATATATATATATATATATATATATATATATATATATATATATTTCATTCAGATACCAAGAAATCGAAGCATTTCTTCCCATTTTCTTATAAATGCGAAGAATGATTCAGAAATGTTGTCAAGTTAGCATTTTAAGCCAATTTTTAGGACTTAAGAGCCACAGAAATGTCGTCATGAGGGAGCAATTAACATTCGTGTCCGTAAATTTTGTTTAAAATGCCAAATTTTATGGAATTTTTGGAAAGATCCTTTGCTTTTATTGAAAAATAGAAAACACTTTTTAATCACATAGTTTCAGAATAAGTGCACTTGCAAATTTCTTGAGATTAAAAATATTTTCATGGATGTATCAGAAATTACCTAATTTTGATTTGAGTAGAGCTTTAAAGAGCCAGAGAGATTCAGATTGTTGAACGGGGATTGGGGGGTAGGGGGTCATGACAACTTGGATCCGCCACTGGTTGTATATGTACTTGTCTTGCAGTGATATTATTTTCAATCAAACTCCAATATTGGCTAAATACGGCTCTATATTGAAAATACATCCAATGATTTCCCAATGTGTCGGTTTTACATGGATTTTCAAGTAAAACCGCTAAAAGTTTTGGCGCCATCTATGCATGTACATTTAAACTATATAGTATTTTAACACTGTAGTATTTTTCTTTCTTTTTAAATAAAAAGTTTTAATTTTTTTTTAATTTTTTTCACAATATTTAAAAAAAATAATCTGATATTTAAATAAATTTTATTAATTCTTTTTAAGTTTCAGACAGTTGGGAAGGAAATGTTACAGTTTATTTTTCATAATGATTTTAAAATAATACATATTATTTTAAAAAAAATTGAAAAACTATTTTTAATTTTAATATTTTTTAACCTATTCACTTTAACGGATTCGCACATAAAACTTAAAACATATCTGAAGCATAATAACGAAATTATAGATGTATATACAAATAAATAAAAATAATAGTACAATAAAATTTTTAAAATCTTGCAAAAAAGAAGCAATTATCACTTATAATACATTCTTTCATGCACGTAATATTTTAAAGACTAATTTTTTTCTTTTTATAAAGCATGAAATTAAAAAGCTAAATTTTCAAAATTATGGAAATATTCAGAATTGTACACTCAATTGAAAAATATCTCCAACGAAACTACGTTCCTTGTTGAACATCGTGCCTTTACTTCATAAAAAGCATCTGAAATAAGTAACTATATTTGGTAACGTACCTCGAGTCCCCAATGGCATGGTGGATAAGAGCGCTAATCTGGTAGAGGCCGGTTCCCCAGTTCGATCCCACTAGAGATGGGCAACATCGTCCCTTTTAAGGAATCGTTCCCCGAAAGGAACGAGTTCATTGGAGTCGTTCCTTTCGGAATCGTTCCGAAAAAAAGGAACGAATCCGAGAAAAAGGAACGATTCCGAGAAAAAGGAACGATTCCGAGAAAAAGGAACGATTCCGAGAAAAAAAGAACGATTTTGAAAAATAAAGGATTCCAAGGGGAAAAAAACACTTCCGAGATAAAGAGGACCACATACAATCCATAATATTTTTTACTAATTTATTTTCTTATGTACCCATCCATTTTCTTAGGCATCCAGTCGCTTTAATTTTGTAATGTTTTGGACAGATGATTTTGTTTTTAAGAGTTCATTTCATTGATCAGTGTGTGCAATTAATTTGCAGTTATTTCTAACTTTATGATTTATGGTATAAAGCATAATTCCTCTTGGAAATTTAAGGGCGGTGCAAGGTCTATTCGATTTTCAGTGTAATCATTGGTTTCTCTTGAAAATATGTCGTCAAATGACCGTCCATTTATATTATTATTTTATACAGTGTGTCTTTACTCTCAACGATGTTCAGTGGCTAAGTCCTAAACCGTTAGTCATACACCTATAGTTCCAATTACAAAAATGTTTTAAATAAGGTAAAAAATTATTCTGAAAGTCGTTTGGATCAATAAAAATATTTCTAAAAAAGTTACGAAATTTAATTTTTTACACGGTCCTCCGCCCTATAAGAGATATTTAGTAAAAAATTTCCTGTTCTCTTAAAAGAAAGACAAAAAAAGTCCCATTCATCTAACACTAAAATTCATGAAGTTATACGAAACTTTGAAATGCAAGACTTATGCCACTTTTCTGCATCCGAATACACATGAGTTTAGCCATGCTTCTAGGGGTCGTAAACAAAGTGCTTAAAGTATTTGAAGAATTTGTTTCATGTGTAGCTGCGCTTTGAAAGAAACCGTATTACGACAGATTTTTGTAAGGATTTGAAGCTGTTTCTTTTCATGATTTTTTTAACAAAAACTATGCTATTTTTATAAGCTTTTATTTAACCTATTAACCACCAAAACTATAAGTAGGAATTTTCAAATTTCTTGTTGAAAGTCGCTTGTCACCACAAATTCAGAAAGGTAATTTCCGCTTTATTAAAATATCAAAATTTCTGCCAATAAATAAGGCAATTTTTTTAATTGTAAAATAGTGGTGACAAAGTAATTAATGTAAGCATGAGCAATTATTTTGACCGTTGCGTGAACGCAACACCAGCGGGTAACGGGTTAACTTGAAACGATCGTATATATGTCTTTCCAGTTCAAAATTTGTACTCGAAATTCAACTCACTTTAAAATATGCGATCGAGGTTAAATTTTACATATTGACGTAAATCAGATGACAATGTAATATTATTATGATTTTCAGTGCTTACCATTATGTACTTATTTTACAGGGTAACACAAAAAATTTCGGATAGATTACTGCCAACAAGTTTTCTAAAAAGTTTTAGATTAGATAACACAAGACTGCGATGGTTGTGTTTTTTTATTTTTAAAATTATGTATTTTCAAAATTATGATTTTTATGTATTTTTTAGCGCTGAATCCGAAAATTATCTTCATTTTTAACCATCATGTCAGAATTTTTCGCAAATAGTAAATTTCAAAATAGTAAATTTCAAAATTGAAAAAATAGCTAATACTATAAAATAGAGTCGATGGTTGTATTTTTTAACTTTTACGACTGATTTGTATGTGCTTTTTAGCACTGAATGTAAAAATTACCTTCATATTTAACCATCATGTTAGACTTTTTTGTAAATGGTAAATTTCAAAGTTAAAAAATAGCGAAAATCTGATACTATAAAATGGATGTAAAACTTCTTTTATTCAATTTAATTTTATTTAATTCAAGAATTTACTCAATTTTTGGCTTATACTGGGATTCTTACATCTAAACAGCTCGGGGATCCGATGATGTGGGAAGGGAAGCGGTTCAATTAAAACTTTGAACTTTTAAACTTTGAAATTTACGATTTGCGAAAAATCCTGACGTGATGGTTAAAAATGAAGGTCATTTTCGGATTCAATAGTAAAAAATACATAAAAATCAATTATCAAAAGTTAAAGAAATAACAATCACATCTATTTTATACTATCAGAATCAGATTTCCGAAAATTTTTCACTTTTTAGCTTTCAAATTTACGATTTGCAAAAAATCTGTACTTTGTGATAAAAAATGAAGGCCATTTTTGGATTCAGTGTGTAAAGAATCGAGGCTGTTGCTTTTCAACATTTTATTTAACGAAAATTCTATTATTTTTTTCCTGTTATATGTTTAGTACAAGCTGTATATTTTGCATTAATATTTCAGAATGATTATAGATTTCAAATTTATAATGCAATGTTAATTTTACTATCAACTATATTTTTTATATATCTGAAGATTATTTATATTTCTAGTAAATTTGTAAATGACCCCTATTTCGCAGCAAAAAATATGCTCCAAGTTGAAACAGCCATTACTTCGGTCAGTTTTAGTCGTAGAATAATAGGACTTTTATTTGTCTTACTTGTAAGTGTAATAGGAAAGTTTTACTAACTATAACTTGAAGGACCGGGGATCGTATAAAAAATTAAATTTCATAATTTTTCAAGAAATGATTCTATTGACCCAAATCACTTTTTAAATACTTCTTTACCCCCATTTAAAACATTTTTGTAATCGGAACTATATGGCTATGACTAACGGTTTAGGAATTAGCTATTGGACATCGTTGAGAGTGGACATCCTGTATAGGAAATTTTATTATTTCTCTGATATTTGTCACCAGGGTCTAAGAATTTTTAGTCCCATAGATTCCGCTTCAAAATCTACCTCTAGGTAATCTTAATTTCATTTTTCATTCTGAATCTCATTTTTCATTTGGATGGCCCTACTGGTTTGGATATGTAACTAGTTAAAGTAGATTACATTTTTGTTCCAGTGTCCGTACTTTCAATAACTTTATGCCCTTTATCGTCTTTCTCCTCAGCTCCCTAACTTTACGCACACAGGATATTTCGCATAATTCATCAACATTATTATCACCGCCTTCAGGATCTGGTTCAGAAGTGAAACAACCTATTCTATAGCAATCATCTTGTAGTGCAATTCAGTGATATATATCAATTTTAATGCATTTGAAATAACTTAATGTCATTAAAATGCGCTGCAAATGATTTTTTCCCGTTGACCATAATGTAACGAAATACTTTTGAGTGCCCCTGTAAATAAACTATTAATGCTACACTCTTCATATTGAATACCAAACATCCCATGGTAAACATCATTAACATATATCAATTGCATGAGAATCCAAGTATATTTACGGGAGTTAGGTATATTACACACTGAGACCACAGAACGACACAAAGCGCAACATGAAGTGCAAAAACCGGTCGAAACAAAGAACGAAGTTGTTGCAAACTTGTTTTAAACCAGTTTTTTTAGCGAATTCAAGCGATATTTCTTATGTGTCGCCTTAGTGTGTGACTTGCCTTAGAGCGTGAACAGACGGTCTGACGGAGAGACAAACCGCATTCATAAACACTAACTTTATTGGAAAAAGTTAAAAAGTAAAGCACGTTTTTGCACACTGTCTTTCCTGAGTGACTGATGTATGTCTTGTCTTTTACCCTAACATCGCTATTTGTGAACTGCTGTTAACTACATAGAATTTCAATAAACTTACAACTCTTTTTGAATCTCCAATTTCACGAGAACCTACAGGAATTTCTCTAATTTCACACCCTCATCCGCCGTCACCCTCTCTCCACTTATATCATACAGAACCTCAGTTCGGTGTGAGTGAATTGCAATACTAATATGTTTGTTTGGATTGGGATCTTTGGAGCTTCATAACTCATGAAGTCATGGAACACTTGTGTTACACGAAAGGGTAGAAGTTCCTTCAGATGATTTGTAAACAGATTCATTAGCAGGGCTATGGCTAGTGATATTTATAAGATAATATTATATGCATTAATATTATAATATATATATATATATAGTAATATATATGATTTTATTCATATATAGTACATATTATCTCCGCCAAAAGATATAGTGATTCACTAAACTTCAAAGTTCTATTTCTTTAAATTTGAAATTTGCTAACATTTTAACTGAAAAACGGTTTATTGGTTTAATTAAATTAAACAAATTAAAAGTATGCCCATTATTATTACAGAGTGTAGTACTATATAAAGAACTATCCTTTTGATGATGTTTTGGCCGTTGAATGAAAGATATCTGTTGCAAATGTGTTATAGATAATACCAACCTTAATTTTTTGAGAATTTGACTATTTTTTATTCGGAGTTAAACTTTTTATTGTCAAAACTATTTAAAATAGATAAAACATTTTGTTAAATTCGAACTTTTCAGAAAACTTTATGTAATTTAAGAAAAAAAAAGAAAATAAATAAATAAATCTTCTAAGTGAAATGAATAACAATAAGAAAGGAAAATACATAAAATTTAGTATCGTATTTGCAGTAAGTTTTACCTCAATAAAAACGGAAATTTGGTATTAGGCTTGAAACATTAAATTTAGTTTAGCATGAAGGGAGCCCCGATTTGATCGAAATTAAACTCAGATATGTATTATCCATCAGGCATTAACAGGCATTAATCGTGGCATTGATTTCGGGATTTACGAGTATCAATAACGATCAAGAAATCTGAATTATTATAAGAAATTATTACGATAAACGATTTTTTTTGCTTTTATTTTACGTTGAATTAAAACAAAGTCACAGTTATTTAAATTCTAATTATTTAGCAAGAAATAGAAGTAAAATAACAATTGAAAAAACTGTACAAAATCACAACGTGCATTCTTTGGAAACCAATAATTAAATTCGTATATTGTAAAACTTTTTAAATGCAATATTAACCTTCCGCATACCAGACCGGTGCAACAGACCCGATAGATACATTCAAATTGATTTTTCACATTTAAAAAAATGAAAATTTTGTAAATATGTGACTTTTTCTGGAATGTTCTACTCAAAAGAATAGAACATCCCAGAAAAAACCCATATTTACAGAAATTTCAGTTTTTAAAATAAATTAGAAATATCATTATAAATGTACCTGTCGGGGCCATTGAACTCCTCTGGTAGGCGGAGGGTTAACATAAATCTATTAAACCGAAACAAGCATAAAATATGCAGCTTTATATATGTCGCAGTGTTGGGGAAAGTCCGATAATCTATATGTAGCACGTGATTTTTCTTTCCCGTTTTTATACTCAAAACGGCCATTAAGAGAGCGAACCGCGGTTAAATTATTTCAATCCCACGCACCACTGTTACTGTTATCTTATTATTATTATTAGACATTATGCTTTTTGAAATATTCATTATCTTAAGAAAGAAAGAAACGTTTTACAAAAAATCCTTGTTCTAACAGATTTTATTCTATGTAATAAACCTCAATGTAAGTTGATTAAAACAACAATCTTAGGGAGTTTCGAGATTTTTTTAATCATCTTCTTCAGGAGAGAAAAACAAGACGCCAAACTGTGGAAATAAAGTGGTACTCAAGCGCTCGTAGCTGGTCATATATTTATTTTGACAAAGAGGATTCTCAAATTGAAATTATGTTTGAGGAAAAAACATGAAATAGGGAAATATGCATGAAAGTGCGTAACTCTACAATTATTAAAATAATTGAAAATCAGTTATTATTATCCTATTAAAATGCAATTTTTATGGCCTAGTGATATATTTCTTACATTATTCAAAACTGTTTCTAGTCAGATTTAATAAAATATTTTTCACTAGTAATTAAACAAGCATTTTCTTTGTTTTTCTTAAGGCTGTTCTTAAGTGATCTGCTCAATAAGCGTAAAACGTTTTGACACATTTACAAATTCATTTTTTAATGGAAAGATATAAAATTGGAATGTTTGACCATGGAAGCGATTTGGAATCGAACTGTGTTTTCCATCTTTTGATCAGTAAATTACCTATTGAGTTATAATCGATTTTGATCACGTGACAAACATGTTTTTTCACCCATTTTTGAGAAATTATGCCTCTTTCGCTCGGAAATTCGGTTCAAAACGCCCACTTTGACACTATTTTCTGAAAGGTCTATTACGTTTGCAAAAAACCGGAAAAAACAGCTCGATTACATAGTTTCTGAACAACAACACCTGTTCGTTTCATGCATTTCCGAATAAAAATAAATTAAAACTTTTGTCACAAATTTATCCTTATGGATTTGAGAACAGCCTTAAGAATTCATTTAGAAAAAATTCATTTCGTATGATACATTTACCAATTAGAAAATGTATTAGTATATTAAAGTACACATGGTGTTCCATTACCCTCGGGGTCCAGGTACTCAACCGGTAAAGCTGGGTTCGAAAGTTTCTGGGTTCGAATTCCATCTCGGGCACTTTTTCACTCAGGTGTAAAAAATCCAATTCGTATAAAATATTTTTTTTAATTATTTCTTTCAGATTAATTTAGCACAAGAAGATGAAATAGTAATGTTTATTAAACGCCCTACTCCGCCCCGCACTTCAATTTCTTTTTTCTTTCTTTCTTTACTTTTCTTTTTTTTTCTTTTTTTTGAGGTGGGGGGGGGGGGGGGGCACACATTAGAAGGATATTTTGGCAATAAAGTCAGCTTTAATAGAATCAAAATCTGTTATTTTGAAATAAAATAGCGTATTTTAATTTATTAAAACTGGCCAGTCTACAAGAAAAGAACCGATTCCCGAGGAATCGGTCCTTTTCGGAACGGTTCCTCGGATTCGGTCCTTTTTGGAACGGTTCCTCGGATTCGGTCCTTTTTGGAACGATTCCGAAATGGACCGACTCCGAGGAATCGGTCCTTTTCGGAACGACTCCGAGGAATCGGTCCTTTTCGGAGTCGGTACATTTTGGACCGATTCCGAGGAATCGTTCCGAAAAGGACAGATTCCGAGGAGTCGTTCCTTTTCGCAATCGTTCCAAAAAGGACCGATTCCGAGGAACCGTTCCAAAAAGGACCGACTCCGAGGAACCGTTCCAAAAAGGACCGAATCCGAGGAGTCGTTCCTTTTCGGACTCGTTCCGAAAAGGACCGATTCCTTTTTACAGAATGGAATCGTTCCTTCAGTTTCACTGCCGGAATCGTTCCTTTGGAGTCGTTCCTCAACAAATGACACATCTCTAGATCCCACCCTAGGTAAGTGTTGTTTCATTACTGTTATTTGAATAAATTAGAGATACGCTAACCTTGATAAACGTGTCCGTTGAAATTGATAAAGATGTAAGTTTCTCGAAAAGTTATGATTTTTTTTTTTTTTTTTTTTTTTTTTGCCTTTGAAACAAAAAATTTTAAATACGGATATATGAAAAAAAAAAGACGAAAAAATTTTGTGAAAAACCGGAAAATTTTCTGGAATTTACGGGAGAAAAATTTTCCGTTAAAAAACGGAAATAGTACTGGCGTCTGGATTGCCAGTACTATTTCCGTTTTTTAACGGAATTTTTTTTTTACAGTGTACCACCTTGCGGTTGCATTTTTAAAAAACGTTCTAAATTGTGATCGTGATACTGAAGGGGCTAGCAACTTGAAATTTGGCATGGTAATTACTTATGAAATGTAAATTCTCTCTGAGAAATGTTCTTTAAAAATTTGAAATTTAAAAAGGAGTGAAAATGAACGAAAAGCGTTCTAAAACCTTTCTAAATAGCGATTTCTACGCAATCTCAGGAAATAAACAGATTTCAGAAGTAATGGTTTCAAATTGATGGTGACAGTCCCCGCTCCAACATAGCCTATATTTTAAGTTGTTGTCACTACCACCTGGGGGTTACAGGAGCAAAAAAGTTCTAAATTGCGTTTTTGTGTTACTGAGGGGGGTCTAACATTTTAAATTTAGAATGGTAATTACTTCAAAGATGCAAATGCTTTCTAAGAATTGTCGAAACAAAATTCAAAATTTAAAAGGAAAAAGTGAGCGGAAAGCGTTCAAAATTACGATTTTTATGCAATCGTATGAAATGCGAAACCGATTTCAAACATAATGGTTGCAAATTGATGGCTCAAACATAAGCTATATTTTATGTCGGTGCCATAATCCCTAGAGGGTTGCAGGAACAAAAAACTTTCTAAATTGCGATTTCTGCGGTACTGAAGATGCTAGAAACTTTAAATATAGCACGATAGTTACTTATAAAATATAAATGTCCTCTAAGAACAGCCGAAAATAAATTCGAAATTAAAAAGGGGTGAAGCGAAGGGAAGGAGCGAAAAGAAGTCTAAAAGAGTCCTAAATTACGATTTCTATGGAATCTCAGGAAATAATAAATCGATTACAGAAGTTATTGGTAGCGAATCAAGAGTGATAGTCCCTGATCCTATACGGGCTATATTTTATGCCGGTGTCACTACCACCTTGTTGGTAGGAACAACAAGAAAGCCTTTAAAAACATCTAAATTCCGTTTTCTATAAAATATTAGGAAATACCAACCGATTTCAAGGTTAATGTTGCCAAATTATCTGTTTCAACATTTTTCGAGACATTCTATTTCAACTCTGTTTCGGCATTTTATGTTGGTGCCACTAACACCAGAGAGGTGGTAGACTGTTAGACAAGAAGCTTGGAATTAGACATGAAGGTTAATTTTAAGATGTAAATGTGTTAAGATGGTTTCTAAAAAATTCAAAACTTCAAATGAATGGGTATGAAATGAGCATAAAAGTCTCAAAATACTTTCTAAATTATCATTTAATTTGAATTAGTTTTAGTTCTTCTTATGAATTAAAATCTCATTTCTGTCTATTGCACTTTTATAATGAAGTTTAGTCAAACTGTGGCTTAATTTGTAGTTTTTGAATTATTTCAAAAAGTGTTCTACTAATAAAAAATAGTCATGCAAATATCACTTGGCATATTTTAACTATTACGCGAGCAAAGCCGCGGGGTTTGCTAGTACATTAATAAAGATCATGGTCGTATAATCACTGGCAATCTTAATATTGTAAATGATATTACATTAAGAAAATTAATGGGTTACGGCACTAAATATAGACTTACATCAAAACTTAATTTAAATTCAGTTATAAAGCAATTTACATATGACATTGATTTATTTATATATAAAATTTCTATATATTACAATAAACCTATTTCATTTTTTAATCAATGGAAAATACTGATTATTGATAAGTAAACACTGATGCTCTTAGGGCAAATGTATCTAATCTTGTTAAAGTCAATACCAAACACATTTTCCAACAAATTAATAATTTAAAAAAAAACAACAACTATGCAATCACCTATATTGACAAATCCACAAATAATTATGCAGTCATCTGCAAATATTATTATTATTATTATCTTCTTACATCTTGTATTTCATCAAATAAGTCTTTCCAAAAAACTAATGATGATATTACAGTTAACAATCGTAAAATTAATGGTTATTATAAACTACTAAATATTATACCCACTAACTTTAACTATCCTTATTTAGTGCTTATTCCTAAATTTCATAAGACACCAGTTAAATTCAGAATAGTTACAATTGGATGCAATACTTAACAATTATGCTAACAATATTTTATTAAAAATTCTTAGTCAAATTTTTAAACTAACAACAGAAATAGATAATACACATTGTATAAAAAATAGTCATCAATTGATTAGTGTACTTAAAGGATTTAAATGTGCAAAAATATACGGACATATGATTTCAAAGATCTATTTAATAATATAAATCTTACAGACATGCATAATACAATTAATAACACTATTTAAAACATATAAAAATAAATTAACTCTTCCTACATATATGGATATAAAATATTTTCGCACTAACTAATTTCATAATGTACAATAATTACATCTTACAAGATATTATTTATATACAAATAGTCGGAATCCCACAAGGTGGATCTACATCCAGTCTGATGTCAAATTTATATTTATATCATTATGAACGTAACTTTTGTAATGATAGTATTATGTATCGTTACAGGTTACATTGATGACATAATTTTAATTGACACTAACCAATCTAATATTTCTCAATTTCCTGTAGATTATCCAACTCAGAGTATATTTTAAGGAAATTTCACTGGACGACAATAGGTTTTGTCTGTTCTCCCAAACAAATGTTCATAAATTACACCCCCCTTATAATCACAAAGAAAATAAGAAAAATATAGACTGGCTGACAAACTTCTATACCTTATTAGGATGAGCGAAGCGAATCCTCTACTAGGTTACACAAATTACATTTTGTCGTACACTTTACTAAAAAACTATTCAGTATTTTGATTTGAAATTAAACAAAAATAAATTATGATCTGTAGATTTGCACAATATTATTTTTTTAGAGAATAACCTTAAAAAAATTATTACTTTAATTTATTTTACATATTTTTCCATTACGGATGCATTTTTGCAAATAAAAAATTAAACACGTATATTTTCAAAAGAAAAAATAAATCATGGAGTTAGTAACTACAGATTAATGATTAATTAAATAAAATTTATTTTCATTATTCCGCCAAAATATCTCAAAAACTGTTTTTTGAATTTAATTAAGGAAAGAAATTTTTGGACTTGATAGAAATAAAATATGATCTATAGATTCTGACAATATTATTTTCTTATCGAATGATTTAACAAAAAACATTTTTTACTATTTTTTTAATATATTTTTTCCATTATACGGATTTATTTTTGTAAATGACAATGAAACCTGCGTATTTCTTGCAGTAAATAAAAATCACCGAGTCAGTAAAAATAAATAAATTCATGAATGATTAAGTATGTGAAATATTATCGTTGCATTAAAATTTCTCATTTTTTAAAAATTATTTAAATAAAAAAAGGAACCTATATACTTGCATTTTGCGAAGACTAAATATTTTAAATATTGAAAATAACTGCATAATTTATACTTCAAACCGTAAAAGAACATTAAACTTTCTTATATTAAGTATGTTATTTGAGAGGATAATATACATTTTAATAGAATACTTTATTAAGATTGGTTGAAAATGGTGCATATTTTGGTGCTTATTCCTTTTAATCATATAATAGTTTCACTATAATTTATGAAATTTTTAAAATGCCCTTTTTATGAAAATTATAGCACATTTTTAATGAATCAAAACTTGTGAAAATTCAATTATTTACATTCAATTATGAAAGTATTTTTCAGTGTTAAGAATTCAAATACACAATTTATTCTTATTTCGTGAAATCATTTACGCATTTTAAAAAAAATGATGATTTTTTTTTTTTTTTTTTTTTTTTTTTTTTTTTTGCAAAGTGGCAACAAAAGAATTGTAAACAAATAAAATGAATTGTTAAATTCGTTATATAAAGTGTTATTCGAATTCAATGTTTGAATAATAACAATAATAAAATAAGTTAATTCTTAGTACCTTCGAGAGCCGATTTCAAATCTTTTTCCAGAAAATAGGATTTTGAACTAACTTTCTTTAAGCTCTCTTCGAATATATTATTCTAAGATTGATATTAAAGATTATTTGATGTGAATTACAAAGATTGGAAACATACCTAATTTCAAACCATTTGAGAAAACACCAGAGGCTAATATGTAAAAACATTTTAAAAAGAGCTTTTAGTTGAAAAATTAAAAATATTTTGTAAAATTTTGCTTCGAAAATATTTTTATTTATACCTGTCTTATATCATATTCAAAATTCCGAGGAAATTCTTAGTTATTTGGCTGAATTTACATTTCTAAAATTAAAATGCGCCAAAATATAAAATAACGTTTTTGCTTAATAAAGCTGCAAAAATAATATAAAAAAATATGGTTACTTTCAAATATTTATCTTATTAAATATGTAATGCTCCACGAATCCGAACAAAGTATGATTTTTGCTAGTTAGGTATATCTATTGTACTTCTTCTGTTGCTATTTAGTAAGCTACAAAATCATTCAATCATATAAACTGCCTCATATATATATAGGTAACAATAAAGAAAGGCTCATTCTATAGACAAATTCTAAATCTTTATGTTAGTAATGGACCAAACATGACATTCAATCTATCAAACTCGTGTGCCTAATTAATTCCTTATGTAAGAAAATTATCTTCTAAAATCATCTCAAAATGTTGCTTAACTTTTATTAGTTTATACATTTGGTTTTTGTTCATAACCATAATGCATCAGACAAATTAGGTAATTGTAGCCTGGAATAAATTCTGAAATTAAAATGCAAATTTGACCCGAATCATTTATTTTTGAAATAGTACCATAACTATACTTACCTATACTTACCATAACTATAATTTTAGACTCAAAGCGGAAGTAATCGAAATAACAGATTTTCCTCTTGTTATTTGAAAATCATCAGTTTAAAAATTAAAAAAAAAATACCATTTTAAATTTCATAACATGCTTCTAAAATGCCAAATCAATAATAATTACAGTAATTAAACATCTTTTGAATTTCACAAATTCCTGTATTTTACTGTCTTGTGCAAATAGTGGAATTAAACAGAAAAAAAAATTGTTCTTTATGTTTTAAAAAATGAAACTTCATTAAATTTTTAGAATGTTCCGCAAATGCTAGAATACTAATTACAATTGTTAAGTTTTTTTACATATTTCTGTCTTTAGCAAATATTTTTTAGATAATGAGTCTCATGAGTATCCATAATTTCACAGTTTTTGTTGGTGGTTGGTAATGTTTATTTAATGGTTATATATACACTGCTCAAAACAAAGGATATTGCAGTTTTAGGTGGATGTTGTATCTGGTAAACTGTTTAGCTGATTGATACATGGTCGACAGACATAGTAGGTTATATGAGAATAAATTACACATGTTTGGCAGAAAAAAATGCATTTTATTGCGCATTTGTGTACTAAAGGAAAAAGACACAATTTGTGCATATGAGAAAAAAAGAACAACAAAAGGTGTTTTCTTCAAAGAAAATCATTTTCAGTAGGGGGTATGGTTTCCACGGGCGGCCAGCAACGTTGAACACCTTTGAGGCATGGACTCAATGAGGCTATTAATGACGAGTTGGGGTATTCTGCCCCACTCTTCCAGAAGAGCTCTTTCCAGTTCTTGGAGAGTTTGTGGGGGTTGTTGGCGGCCAGAAACTCGTCTTCCTAGAGCGTCCCAAACGTGCTCGATTGGATTCATGTCTGGAGAACACGCTGGCCATTCCATTCGAACGATTCCTTCCTCGAAAAGGAAATCCTCCACCAGGTTTGCACGATGTGGCCTGCAGTTATCGTCCATTAAAATGAAGTTATCTCCGATTGCTGCAGCGTAAGGGACTACAATAGGTCTGAGGATCTCATCCCTATATCGGCGACCAGTCAGAGCTCCATCTCGAATGATGTAGAGGTCAGTGCGCCCGTCAATGGAGATGCCACCATACACCAACACTCCTCCACCGCCAAATCTGACACTTTCGTGCACGAACGCAGGATTATTCCTACTGCCACGGTCCCTCCAGATGAAAATACGCCTATTATCCGGATGCACAGAAAAACGGGACTCGTCAGAAAACAGAATATTGCTCCATTCATTTCTCCTCCAGTTGACATGCGCGGTTGCCCACTCCCTGCGGTCGCGACGATGCCTTGATGTTAATCTAACACATACCATCGGTCGGCGAGCATACAGACCTACAGCATGGAGCCGGTTTCGGACAGTCTGAGTTGAAATCGTGGTGCCTGTAGCCGAGCGAAAGTGTTTTTGGAGAAGAGTAGCGTTCATGGTTCGGTGTCTCCGAGCTGTTAACGCTAAATACCGATCTTCATTGGGCGTTGTTGCCCGTCTACGACCTTGCCCTGGTCTTCGGCCTGCACATCCACTCTCCAAAAAACGGTTCCAGATCCTGGAAATGACACTTTGTGACACTCCAATGGCTTGCGCTACTTCGGCTTGAGTTTGCCCCCCTTCTAACATACCAACAATTCTCAAAGCTTCTGAATCTGTCAAATGACTTCGCTGAGACATCGTACTCATCGAAACAAAGCAATCACTGAATGCCGATCATCCTTGTCTTCATTCTCTTTTATCCAGTTGAAAGTCAAATTTCATTCGCTGCCGCTGAAGCGACGTTTTTGACGTCGAACTCAAAATTTGCATACTCCACAGTTTGAAAACCAGAAAAATTTGCATTTGTGATTCTCTTCTTCTATTTTCGGCAAAAAAAATTTCGTTTATATCTTTATTTTATATAAAACTTCAAATATCCTTTAATTGTTTTGAGCAGTGTATCTTTTAATCTAAGTCTTTTCTTGATTTCTTCAATCATTTTCATTCCTTTTGTTTTTTATTTTTATTTTTTGGATTTAGGATGGCAGCTCTGGAGATTATTGTTGTTAATCCAGTTCCAATCTATTTTCTGTAATGTTTGCGTTATAAGGAGCTAAATTTTGTCATTTTAGGCTTAATGCCGACAAAATTGGATGAAATAACGCATCTTCTATGAATGAACTCACAAGCTCCTCTGATGATTCTGTGAGTCATTCACAGTTTCTTATTTTGCATGCTGGTTTCATGTGTTCATTTCTGGCTCATCTTTGGAAGTTTATCAATTTCTTCATATATTTGTGATTTCAAATTTATTATTTCAGCATTCTAATAGCATTGCTGCAAATGCGCATGTTATTAAGTATGTTATTTTTAGTTTAGTCTTACAACCTTATTCTGGCATTTTTAATGGTACTTTCTTTATCAAGTAATAGGTAATTCTAGCTTGGTAATTATTATAGCTTGGTTTTAGCTGTTCAATTTCACTTTGTTCATTTTAATTCTCTTAATACATGTATTCATAGCTGCAATAGCGCATTTTTCATGTATTATCTCCATTAGTCTTCAATTTGTTTTTCATCTTGTAGATTATGTACCATTATTGCTATCTCATTCACTTGAAATCCAAATGTATTTACTTTAGCATTAATCTTTCAGTTCACAATATTTAAATGTTTGTTTGTTGTCCCTCCCATCTAAAATTATCACTTTTTTTACTTTCTTCTATCTTTAATAGAAGAAAGTATTGTAATCGAAATTTTTTTCGACTTACGGTTTTCGACGGATTTACACGTTTTAGGGGTCAGAGATCCCAAAAAACATGTTTATAGAAAATTTTGTGTGTCTGTCCGTCTGTCAGTCGCCATTGTACCATCAAAAAGTGTATGAAGTTATGCATAGAATTGAACCAAATTTTTATTTTAAGTTTTTGGCTATGGCAAGCAGATCCTCCCTGAATTTGGAAAAAAATCGCCGCTAGGGGGAGCTGTAATAGCGATTTATGTGCGATTTTGAATATTGTACCATCCAAAAGTGTATGAAGTTATGCATAGAATTGAACCAAATTTTTATTTTAAGTTTTTGGATATGGTAAGTAGGTCCTCCCAGAATATGAAAAAAATCGCCGGTAGGGGGCGCTGTAACAGCGATTTTTGTGCGATATTGAATATTGTACCATCCAAAAGTGTATGAAGTTATGCATAGAATTGAACCAAATTTTTATTTTAAGTTTTTGGCTATGGCAAGCAGATCCTCCCTGAATTTGGAAAAAATTCGCCGCTAGGGGGAGCTGTAATAGCGATTTATGTGCGATTTTGAATATTGTACCATCCAAAAGTGTATGAAGTTATGCATAGAATTGAACCAAATTTTTATTTTAAGTTTTTGGATATGGTAAGTAGGTCCTCCCAGAATATGAAAAAAATCGCCGGTAGGGGGCGCTGTAACAGCGATTTTTGTGCGATTTTGAATATTGTACCATCCAAAAGTGTATGAAGTTATGCATAGAATTGAACCAAATTTTTTGTGTGTGTTTTTGGTCATGGCACGAAGGTCCTCCCTGAATTTGGAAAAATTCCGCCGGAAGGGGGCGCAATAATTACGATGTCTGTACCATTTTCGTTATTGTACCATCGAAAAGTATGAATTTATGCATAGAATTGAACCAAAATTTTTGTGTATGTTTCTGGCTATGGCAAGCAAGTCTTCCCTGAACTTGAAAAAATTCCGCCAGAAGGGGGCGCTATAATTGGATCTCTGGGCCATTTTCATTATTGTACCATCGAAAAGTGTATGAATTTATGCATAGAATTGAACCAAATTTTTTGTGTACGTTTCTGGCTATGGCAAACAAGTCCTTCCTGACTTTGAAAAAAATCTGCCGGAAGGGGGGCGTTGTTATAGCGATGTTTGTGCCGTTTTCTTTATTGTACAATCGAAAAGTGTATAAAAGTATGCATACAATTGAACTTAATTTTTTGTGAATGTGTTTGGCTTTGGCCAACAGGTCCTCCTTGAATTTGGATATATCGCGCGGTAAAGGGGCTCTGTGATAGAGATTTCTGTATATTTTTCTTGAGTTTTCGTAGTTCTCTTGTCCATCGGCGGCTCGTGCAAAGGCGGGAACTCGCTTCGTACTAAGCCGGCTATTCGCAAACATCTGATAACAACAGAATAAGGAAAAACTATTAATTTTAACAGATATCATGATATAGATTAATTTGTTTTTAGTTCGTTTAATTGACTGAAGCAGAAATTTAAGATGAAAATCAAAGTTGGTATAGTATTGAACTAATAATATTGAAGTATTAACATGTGTAACTAGTTTTTGAACTATTAAGATGGATAAGATAGAAGAAAGTTTTGGGATTGGCACATCCAACTAGTTTTTTTTTTTTTTTCAACCTATTGTTTATTTTACATTTAGCCTTTTAATCTAAGTCTTTTCTTGATTTCTTCAATCATTTTCATTCCTTTTTTTTTTTTTTTTTTTTTTTTTTTTTTTTGATTTAGGATGGCAGCTCTGGACATTATTGTTGTTAATCCAGTTCCATTCTATTTTCTGTAATGTTTGCGTTATAAGGAGCTAAATTTTGTCATTTTAGGCTTAATGCCGACAAAATTGGATCAAATAACGCATCTTCTATGAATGAACTCACAAGCTCCTCTGATGATTCTGTGAGTCATTCATAGTTTCTTATTTTGCATGCTGGTTTCATGTGTTCATTTCTGGATCATCTTTGGAACTTTATCAATTTCTTCATATATTTGTGATTTCAAATTTATTATATATACAGTCGGCTCTCGTTAATTCGAACTCGTCGGGACCACAAGAAATGTTCGAATTATCCAGAGTTCGAATTACGGAAAGTATGAGAGGAAAACATGTTTAAAGGGGTACTATTACAAAGGAATTAATGTTATGGTATTTTTTTTATTTATTTCGGCTGTTATCGTTAGAGTATGACTTAATATTAAATTAAAAGATATAAATACATAAATAATAATATTAAAATAATATAAATAAAACAAAAATTAATAATACACTATAAAACAACTGCATTTAAAATTACATTTTAATTGTACTATAATTTTCTTACCTGAAATTAGATGAATATTTAAGAAATTATTTACACTTATTTATCATCTCTATGAAAAAAATCTATCAATTGTTTGCTACTATTCATTTTTGACTTTTTAGCCAGTTTTTCTATTTGTAACAAACAGTTAAGTTCTTTGTCCGATGACGGCTGCATCAGGATAAATGTACGCAAACACTCAATTGATTGTGTAGTTGACTTTTCTGTGGGTAAGGAAAGCGCTTGGGACATAGTAGCAGAATCGCCAGAATCTGATTCCGTCTCCTCATTGCATTTTTCGTGAATTGTTTCAACAATTTCTTCGCAGTTAAGGGTCCAGATACTTCTAAACTATTATCGGCTGCTACATACTCTGCGAATGTAATATCACACTGGATCTTTTTAGAAAAGTTTGGAAATTCTATTTCTTTGAA
The DNA here is from genome assembly GCA_963932465.1 of Maratus speciosus. Lineage (NCBI taxonomy): Eukaryota > Metazoa > Arthropoda > Arachnida > Araneae > Salticidae > Maratus > Maratus speciosus. Next base: position 357,451,770 of record OZ010800.1, on the reverse strand, counting down.
AGGCCTGTCGTTTTCGCCATTTGCATTACAACCACTCTTTTTAGATGGATGGATAAATCCTGCATGTCGAAAGCATTTTTCTATTGTTTCGGGTTGTACGGCGTCCCACGCGCCACATATAAATCGTTGATGGCCGTGAGTAGTTTTATGTCGTAGCTTTCTTTAAGATCAACCGAAAATAAAATGTGTCTAGAACACTTTTACGATGACTCTGCATATTATCTAGCAGCAATAGAATTTTTCCGTTTTCACGAGAAAATTTTTTATCCAGTTCTTTTAACCAACTGGTACAGATTTCACGCGTCATCCAGGCTTTGGCATTTGCCACATAATCAACAGGCAGTGTTTTCACTCCTTTGAAGCAACGTGGATTAGTTTATTTACCAATAACTAACAATTCTAACTTCTCATTTCCATCCATATTGGCACCTACCATCACAGTTATCCTGTCTTTTCTAAGTTTATCACTTGTGCACGTTTCACCTTTAAATGTTAAAGTCTTATAAGGAAGAAGTCTATAAAACAACCCTGTTTCATCGGCATTAATCACGTCTTTCATTGCATAAGTAGAAATAAGTTCGGGTAGCTTTTCGCAGAATTCATTGCAAGCAGCGATGTCTACAGCACCACTTTCACTACACACAGTTTTGTGTACGATGTTATTTCGGTGCTTAAAACGTGTCAGCCATCCTTCGCTGCAATTGAAATTTTTAATACCCATGAGTAGTGCAAGTTCTTTCGCTTTAGCTGCCAATATAGGTCCACTCAAAGGTACATTTCTTGCCAATGCATCCTTTGTCCATAACAGTAAAGCTTCTTCTAAATCCTCATCGGCTGCTGTTCTCATACGTTTTCGTCCTTTAGCAAATCTTTCCTTTTCCCATGATTTCAGGATTAATTCTTTATTTTTCAAGTAAGTAGAGAGTGTATTATTTTTATTCCATATTCTGCAGCAATTTCTGTCTTAGATCGGCCGCATCTTATTTTTTTAATAATTTCTACTTTAGCTTCTAAAGTTAACGATTTATAACTTCCATGTGGAGCCATATTTTAAAGAAACAAGATCTTGTACTTTCTCAAAAAACACTTTTAGCAGCAAGTAAAACCATTGACTAAAAAATTCGATCACCACACTGCAAATAGAATGTAGTGATAAAAGGGGTTTCCCCTATCTTTAACAGATGTCCACCCTGTGAATTTCTCGGAATGTCACTTGGTCAAATGCTGTAGAAGGCATTAGGAACAAACACAATGGAAGAAGGGGCGGAGGTGTCATTGATGGACAGACGGGGCGCACTAAGAAAGAGGATATCAAATGCATGGGACTATTATACTAGTTCAGAACAATTCTGACAAAAATGAAAGAAAGAAAGTTATTTCAAGGATCTGAAGTCGGTGAGAAAGTAGGGAAAAATGGAATTCTCGTTAGTTCGAATTAAACGAAGTCAAGAGAAAATGAGTTCGAATAAATGAAAAGTTTTAACGTTATTATGCCATTGAAAATTTCGAGACTTCATGTTTAGTTCGAATTAAGCGAAGATTCGATTTATCCGATTTCGAATTAACGAGAGCCGACTATATATATATATGGAGCACAAACACCCTACAGTGGTATCCCAGAGATGTAAAACGGCCAAGAAGACGACCTCAAATAAGATGGAGTGATGAAATCAGAAAAGTAGCCGGTGTAAATTGGATGACTAAAGCACTAGATAGGTTGGTTGGTTGTATTTATGACGGCCAATTATCCGCACGAGGGATATAGGCCCAGGGAAATGTGCCCTTCGTGGGGTCTTTCTAAGGGAACCTAACCCGTATTAACGCTTGGAAATCCAAGGTTCGAAGAAAACCACGAAAACTCTGAACGATTAGGCTGACGGGCGAGATTAGGTTTGAACCCAGCACCTCCCGCCTACCAGCTTCGAGAGCAGAACCTCTCAGCCACTAGCACTAGATAGAAAACATTGGAAAAATCTGGGGGAGACCTACATCCAGCAGTGGATTAAAAACGGTTGATAATGATATAACCATTAAATAAACATTACCGACGACCAACAAAAATAGTGAAATTATGAATAAAATGACATTAACGAATTGACAAAAATACAGTCCCCCCCCCCCCCCAACACACTTAACATAGATTCCAAAAACACAGTAAAAAACAGCAGGAATTGAATAACTGAAATGGAATAATGGAAATTTGTAAAACTTAGACAGAATCATCGGGTCTCAAATGCCTCAAGTTCCACAAATAAAATGTGTGGTTTCATCTTCATATTGGCCATAAATTAGCTAAAGAATATGAGTTTGGGACTACCACACACATAAAACAGAGAAATAAACCATTGAACACCAATTAAGTTCAAAATAAAACAAGATTAAATAGGGGAAAAATAAAACAAATTACCAAATTAAAATCCATATTGTCTTAGCAGTCGGCATAATAAATACACTCATTGGAGTTCACCAGCACATGTTGCCAGAAAAAGTTTTTTATAATAATAGTGGACCAAGGATCAACAATATACAGCATAGCCAAGCAAACTCCCATTATATAACCAGCACCTTCTATAGCTAATTCAGAATTGAGAATGAACTGCTCCATGTATTTAAATAAATCAGTGTGATGCTGCAATCTATTGACTTATTAGTAAAATAAAAATTATTATATAATAAAAACTATTAATGGATTAAGTTTTAAAGAAAATACTGTTTAGAGATAAATTAATGATAATAATTAAAAATATGTTAATATGTACAATTGAATTATAAAAAATTAGTAATTCATATATTTAATCAAAATGATATGTAAAATGGTGAAAATGATTATTAATGTTTCACATAAATATTGTATCTCGCGATAACATATTACAATTTAAATTCCTGTGACAACACTGAATCATCAATTAAAATAATTTATAATTAAATATAAAAATTAAAAATAAGATGCTAAGGAATTAATAAATAATAATAAATTTTGAAATTAATAAGTTACATTTAATGTGTCTACAAACTTTCTTAAAAATTAAATACACATAATTTAAGGGGAGAGGGAAGAATAAATAAATTTATTAAAACATGCATATTATTCTCATTTAAGATAATGCCACTGTGCTATTATATTTCCTAATGTATCAGACAAAATTTGGGCTCTTAAGGATAAAATCTTTTAGTTGATCATTTAAAGTAGGATTTGGTAAAGATAGAACTCTATGCAATATACTAAAACCATCCCTGAAAAAGTATCTAGCATTGCAAGTCTCATCAAAATCCTTAAAAAACTGCTTAATGTTTAATCTTTTATAATTGGGCTCACCTGATTATTGAACATTCCTCTATAATTATATAACTAAGCACCGTAGAACAATATGTTATATACTAAAATGTTTACTCTGAATCTGGTTCGCCTCATTATAGAATTTTTCCCCTTAATTCTGTAACTGACAAGTGACAAGGAAGGTCTCCATACAGGCATATTCAGAAAAATCTGAAAAAAATACAGAGTGTTCTTCTCATGTTGATATATAAGTTTAAAAAAATTTTGGCGGAACCTCGATAGAACGTTCGTAAAAAATAAGGAAAATTGTAAATATATATATATATAAAATGAAAGTTAAATATCAAATTTTATGAATTAAAACAAAATTAAAATAAATTAAAATTGCTTCAATATCTCAAAATTAAGTCCAATTGAGCACTGTCGAGTCGATTCAATTTTGTTGGTATGGAAACGACAAATTCTTTGATATTGAAATGAATAACTGGTAAATGAATCTTGCCTTTATTTTGGAATACGCTTAAATATATGAAAGTATTTTTTATATGAAATTGTTTTTAAAGTAATAAAATTAAATAACAAGCAACATAAATATGTAATACGAAAAAAAATGCATTTATTAAACTCGCTCATTGTTTATGTTTAAATTCATTAAATACTTTTTTACGCGCATCCTAAAAATCAATTAACAAGCAATTTTCAGGTGCATTAAAATCGTTTGCTTTTGGCGAGGAAAAGTACTGCTCGCCAAATCGAGTGACACTTTCGTCTTTTCGCGCCAAATACTCGAAAGTATTTTATTTTTTTACAGACTTCCTACTGTAATTCCGCCGCTAAATTTGACTGATACTTTATTACATACATAAGTAGTTTAATTGGTATTTTTTTTTCAAAATATTCTGCGTATTCCCAGTAAGGAGACCTTCCTTGTGAGCAACATAGACCATTATCTTTACATACTAAAACCTTCTCTGAAAAATTGTATAACGAACAGTGAAATCTATTCCATTGAAATTTTCCATAATGCCATTGAAATCTATTTTCTTAAAAGGCTAATCATTCATAATTGGGTTTTCATGATTATAGAATTTTTCACCCATAATGCTATAATTAAGCAACGTAGAATGATATATTATACTAAAACCTTGCATGAAAAATTAACTAACAGTTCAAGTTCCATCAAAATCTACAGTGAGCAAAAAAAGTATTTGCACACCAGGTAAATTTGTTGTAGCATATGTATAAATAAATAAAAAGCAACTAAGAATTAAAAATACCAACACTTTTACAAAACAAATAAACATATTTAATATCTGGCTTAATAATTATATTTAAAATATGAAAACATAAAAAAGTAGCATTTGTACTGCCAAAAAAATATTTGCACACTAGCAATAAAAATAGAACTAGAGGAATTATTTATAAGTTAAAAACAGTGCTAATATTTAGTATGCATGCCCTTTGCTTCAATTACAGCTTGTAATCGTCTGGGCATTAGAGGTGTTGCAAACCGCATGTATTCGTTACTGAGTAACGGGTATTCTCTCTGATACGAACTACCGAATCGTTAGTTTGGAATATGAGTCGTTAGTCGTTACTGAAGAACTAAGAAACTAACTTCAAACGTTACTTTCATTTCGTAACGGAGCCGCATTGTCTGATGCGGAAAGATGCTAATTTGTGCTCGGTCTTTCGACTCGGAAATCAGTTGTTCCCGTATTTTAGTATCACATACGGGTATACATATACATTTATAGTCGTTTCGTTACTTCAGCACTCGTTCATTCGCCAAAAATGTCCGTGATGCGAATACTTTTGGAAGGAAGATTTTGAAGTCACGTGGTCAATAGCAAAACAAACTGCTTTTAGAAGAACGATTACTGTGAGATCGTTTATTCTTTCAGGGATTTTACTTTTTATTTCACAGATATGAATGTGCTTTTTTCAAACATGGAGAGAATAATTGATTTTATTTATTTATTTTTTCGATCAGGCGGTTCTATGAATGCATTTTAAAGAAGGAAGCATGGATCCAAGTAATAAAGAGACAAGATGTGTTTATCATTTAATATTTTAATTAGATTAATTTCGTATTAAATATGCATTTGATCTATTAAGATTGCTCATAATTTTACTGTAAAAAGAACTGAAGCTTATAATAGAATAAAATATTCCTTGTAGCTATATTTAAGGAATGATAAAGTTTTTATGAAATATATTATGAAAATTTTATGAAATATAACTTTTTAAATCATTGATTTTTACCCATACTCGCATAAAATCCGTAGGCGCTTTTTATCAGAAATTAAGAAATGGATTAGCGTCTCTCTTTTTCCTTTAAATTCAAAAGATTTGTTTGACGATACTATGAAAATGGGTGTTTTGAACCAAATTTCTGGACGCGACAGTAATTGAAGGGCAGTCATATAAAAGCATTTGATTATAGATTGAACTGCAATAAACTTATCGAAAAATGTAAAACGCTATTCGATTCCATATCATTCCCATGACTGCCAATTTTATGATTTTATGCATTAGACTGAGTATATGAATGTGTCAAAATTTTGCGATCTTGAGCGGAGGTAAATATGTTTTTGAGAACCCGTTTAATGATAGTTTCCGTTATAGACAGGTTCCATTGTCGCATGTTTTACTGGTTTCAGTAAGCAGTGGACATTTCTATTAAGATACTCAATTACTATTTTTTTTATTTAATACATACAGTAATACTTACAGAGACGGAATCGCGAGAAATCGCGTACAAAGGAATTCCGTTTTAGAGAGATTTTTTATATTAGCAGATGGAATTTCATTGTATTATTTTCATGGGAATCGATATTGGAATATTTCAATTCAATGTACAATTCCACTTTTACAGGTTGCATTTATTTATTCATTGTTATAGTGTGAATTTTTCCACTTTTACGCTGATTTCTGTTACATACAGGTTTCGTACAAAATTTTATTATGGGTCTATGTAACGGTAACGAATTTTTGAAAAGACCTCACGTGCGCTATATAATTATAATTACTGTAGTCTTGTGACCATATATTTCACATGCAGCATTTTGAACGCCTAGTTTTATCTATACTTTATGAAATATTAAATTAGTGCAAGCGTCCAGATAGATTTTATCTTTTATTTTAAGGAACAGTTAAAACTAATAATAATCGAAAAAACACTCAGAAAATTAGAAAATACACCGAATATATGTGTACTAGTACTTATCATGATTTTTAATATCCGTTTTCTAAAGAGTAACGAAAGTAACGAGTAACGAATATTTTCTAACGGGTAGTGCGTTTGAAAGTAACGAATACATACGGGTGTCCATTTAGTCGTTACTTTTACAGCACTACTGGGCATTGATTCTATTAACCCCTTCGCGACGGGAGCCTTTTACGAAATGTTTATTACTTTGCTACCGGTTTTAAAAAACAGAAGTTTGTGCCTATTCAAATCGGGAAAATGCTCGGATTAAATAAGGCAAATTTTACAGTAAAACTTTACTGGTGAGGATAAACGAGGATCCTTAGGCCTATTTCCGGCACGTATACGTGTCGCTCGTCCCCAAGGGGTTAATTTGTGACATGTTTACTGCTGATTTGTAGCCATTCTTCCTTAAAAGCTTGCTTAAGTTCTGATTTGTTAGAAATTTTCTTTTTCCTTATTTTCACATCCAAAATATGTCATAAATTTTCAATCGGACTGAGGTCTGGTGATTGTGGTGGCGTTTTCAATTGATTTTTTACATTATAAAGCAACCATAACCTCATAATATATGCAGTGTGTTTCGGATCGTTATCCTGTTAGAAATAATATGAATTAGGAATTCCTAATTTCAGAGCAGTATTAGACAAATGATCTCGCAATATATTACTAGTAAATCTGCAGATCAGGAGCCTCAACGTCAGCTCTACAATTCATTGTGTTTAGCAACCTTTGAGTAATATTAATCTTTCTACAAAAAACGAAATTTAAAGTTTTGAAATTACATAAACATTTATAAAACGAAAAAATATTTCGAAGGTTCCTGACATTAGAAGCATTAAATTAAACCCCTTGTTATGTAATGGTATTCTGAAAATCTCATGAGCTACTTATTCTGGTAATTTTTAGATAATAAAGTAGATTTCTTCAGGGGGGCAGAGCCCCCCTGAACCCCTTCGTAGTGTAATTTAATTTACATTTGTAATTATCAATTAATTGTGTTAATGTCCTTTAGTAAATTCTACCAATAGACGGAAACGTACATGAATTCTTTTCAACAGTCCTGTATATTACGTGAAGATTTTTACGCGTCGTCTATAACATTTAAATTTAATGCAGACAAAAAACCCTCTTAAAACTGCTCATATCACATTTCCGGGGATTAGTATGCATAGTGTGCACCATATATCCAGTTTCTGCGGAGTCCTGTATATGGTTCTATTTAAATTCTGCAAACATTTGTTAGTATACTAAATGTAATTGGGCTGGGAAATACATAAATCAAATAAAAAAAAAACACACTGAAGCAATTCGCGCTCATTTTCATTTATACTTACGAATTCATTTGTGTATCCCTGTACATGGTCTATACAATATTTAAGCACTACTTATTAAGCACAAATTTACTTAACGTTAAAACGCACACCATAATCGAAAATGCTCTTCAGCAATCATCCCTAATAGACCAGAACTGTATCCGAAATTTTTTATGTGACCCTATAAATGAACGATAAATACGATACAAATCATATTCAAGCTTCTTGTAGTCAACCACAGTAATGTAATTTAATTTCATAATGTTTGAATTAGTGCAACACAATTAACACACTGACGACAGGCAATTTAATTAAATCTGGGTTTAAAAACAGTAGAAGCTCCTCCCTCTTCTGAAAGTGTCTCGGAAATTGGTTTCTGAGATATGTTTTTCATGTTTATGCAGCAGTAAATATCTTTCAATGTACGGATGTAATATATAATGTCTTACAATCTATAAAAAATATGGACAACACAATATAAATGTCTCTTCTGTAAGGTAGAAGTCACTCCCTTAGCCAATGATGTATTCTGAATAAAAACGAGAATTCTCGTTTCCCGTCGCTAATGTGTTAAAATAAGCTGTGAGGAGTTAGTTTTTTTCCCCCGTAGACCACATTTTAATCGACCACTTTTGTGTGACCCTGAAAAAAACATATGCTTTGCACCCCATATACTACAAAAATGTTTCAAAAATACATATCAATTTTATTATTTTGTAACTGAGTAACATCATTAAAAAACGCCACAAAAGGATTTTCTTCAAAGATTGTAATATTATGAATACTTTTGAGTTCCCTGTACGCATGCTGTAAGTGCTACACATAACATATTTTATAGTAACCAGGTTCTAGTGCACCTTAATAAAGTATATAAATTTCATTACGTTTAACATTGTGTAACATTATTAAAATACATCGCAGACGATTTTTCCCAAAGACTATAATGTAACGGAATAGTTTTGAGTGCCCCTGTAATTAAGCTATGAATGCTACACTCTTCATTTTTAATAACAAACATACTTTGGCAAACCTCAATAACGTATATCAATTACATGTAATCCCGACTATATTTACGCGAGTTAGAGCACGTAGAGAAACACGGCAATCGACAGATAGAAAAACTGAAGTCATAAATACTTTTCATCCATGTTGGAAAGTGTTAAAAAGGATTTACATGCCTTTAACTGTACTTTTTTTTCACTTATAGTATGGTTAAACATTAGTTTAAACATCCTAATCCATGCGATAGCAATAACATATTAAAAGCCCCCCAAAATATGCATATCTGGAGATCTATAAATCTACTGGAAAATAATTCATTATCGTGCCCACTGTTAATTGCATAAATTGCATCGATTTGGCGCGATAAAATATTTTTTGTGATAGCCTTTTAATAGTACCTGCAACAAAATTAACGTAATTTACTAACTTCATTCATATTTGACGCAATGATAGGCTACGAATAACAGTCGCTAGGCAACGAAGAAAAGGAAAAAAAAAAAGAAATATGCATCATATAAAACAAGAAAATTAATTAAAAAATTCTTTATATTATTGGAATACATGTATAAATGTCCTCAAAACATTATACACGTAAATAAAAAAATGTGATAGATATATTGATAAAACTTCAATATAATAGGAATAATTTAAAACCCTTATTTGGAATTTTAGTATCCATAATTTGACATTTAAATCCATGAATCAAACGTGCCATTTTCTTTCAACAAATGGAAATTTGAAAATCGTCTGACTTGCCGTAGAAAAGCATTATAAAGAAAAATAAAATCTTCCATATTTTCCGAACGAATGAACCGAATTTAACCAAAAACTATACAGCTACGTCCGGGTATCTCACGAATATGCCCAATTAATTTCAAGCTGATCGGGTGTTTTTTGCGGCAGTTATCGCGGAACAGACAGACAGACAGACAGACAGACAAACGGAAATCAAAACATTTCGTGTCTCCACAGTAAGCCTTCACTGACGTTTCGGCAAATATATTGTTTAGCATTCATATTGCCTTCAATAAAGGTCATTTCGCGAACTCCGTTAAAAGACATGCATCCCCAAATCATTACATGACCATCGCCATGTTTTACAGTTTGTTTAAAGTTTTTAATTTGAAGAGAAGTATTTGGCTTTCGCCATACAGTTTTCTTACCATCTGAGCCAAAAATATTCAACTTGCTTTCATCGAAAAAAAAAAAAATAACAGTTTTCCAAAACTCTAGTGGTTTGTTGACATAAGCTTTTGCAAATTCAAGTCTTTTCACCCTATTTGTTTCACTAATAAATGGTTTTTTTTCGAGGGACTCTTCCTCGAATATTTGCATCATGAAGAATATTTCTAATTGATTGTGGTGTAATTATTGTTCCCGACGTTGAAGCGACATGAACAACCAATTCTCGAGCACTTAGTTTTTTGAAGATTCTTTTATGATGGCTCTCCTGGCATTTAGCTTTCTTGGACGCCCAGTTCGCGGCTTATTTATTGTCGAACCAGTTTCTTTTTTCTTCTTAATTACATAACAAACACTAGAAAAGTTTACATTTAATTTTTTACCTATCCCTCGGTAACTTAATCCAGAATTGTGCAGAAATCTAATCTTCTCACGGGTAGCAACATACAGTTCACACGTTTTCGGTGCCATTAGAACAAAAACTCCCCAGAATCCCTGCTCCAGTTATGTGACTTTAAAGTGCGGGGCTAATGTACTGCGGGACTGATATGCTAAACATTTGCATAATGTTCACATTTAATGCCTTTTTTAAACAGTCAATGCTTCTTGTGCAAATACTTTTTTAGGTATGAGAAAATATTAATTTATTTTTTTGAATGTGTAATATTACTGTTTAAGGAAAATGGGTAGTAGTTATTTTTATTTTCTTCTTATTTAAATAAATGAATAATTAAGAGAATAGTATCAAATTTACTTTCTATGGTTTCTTATGCAAAAAATCGCCTGCGTGCAAATACTTTTTTTGCTCACTGTATTGAACATAACCCAAGTTATAAGCTGCCGGAACGAAATTCTCATTTAAGCATTTTATATATATATATATATATACACCGCGTCCCAAAAGTTTAGACAATCAATAAAATTTGCATTAACATAAAAAGTAATAATGTACAATTAAAATTCGTGAGATAGGTAATAAATAAAAGCAGTTTTACTGATATACACATATAAATTATGATTAAATGTTTGAAATTATAAAATATACATTAAAATATATAAAAATGTGCTGTCCCAAAAGTATAGACATGCGTAATTTTTTTTTTTTGGTTTTACATTTATAAAAGTAACTAAAAACTTACTTTTAATATTCAATTGTATTGCCACGACACTTTATAACATCAAATGCACGTTGTTCCATAGAATTAACTAAGCATTGCATTACAGAAGGAGTTATTTCATACCACGCTTTGTCAATTACAATTTTTAAGTCATTTACACATGTAGATTGCTTTTCATTTTCATATATTATATGAGATAAGACCCCCGATATGTTCTTAATGGTATTCAAATCTGGACTAAGTGCTGACCAGTCTAACAGTGTGATATTGGTTTGCCTAAACCATGTTTTCGATGATGTGTAGGAAAGGGTGGATGGCCCATCTTGTTGGAAAACACAGTCGGATCCTGCTGGCAAATCCATAATTGGCAGTAAATTAGTATGTAAAATATCCTGATAATCCTCCGATTTCATTTTTCTGTCCATAAATCCTAGAAATGTTTGGCGGTTGAAAGAAAACCCTCCGAGGTCATTACGGATCCTCCACTTTGTTGCTTGCTGAAACAGTTCTTGGGTTCTTTTCTTAGGTCATTCCAGTAAAATTTATGACCATCAGGGCCGTCTGAATTCCATTTGTTTTCATCACTGAAGATGACAGAAATCCATTTTTCACCGTATGGCATGCTTTCTAGCCCACTTTAGATGTGAATCTTTATTTCGTGCATCTGTGTTTTAAGCAAGGTTTTGCTTTCATTCTCCTGTAAACAATATGTGTTGAAGTTTTAATTCTTCTGTGTACAGTACTTTTTGAAATTCTGGAAATTGATGCAATTTCACGCTCAGATAAATTATCAACTGAAGCCATTTTTAATAACATTCTATTATCACGTAATTTGGATTTGCTAGCAGGACTGAACTGTGTTTTCCAACAGGATGGGGCATCCATACATACATCCACATCATCTAAAACAATTAAGCAAAACAATATCACACTATTAGACTTAGACTGGCCAGCACTTAGTCCAGATTTGAATCCCATAAAAACATATGGGGGATCTTATCTCGTTCGTAAAGTATATGAAAATGGAAAGCGATATACATGTGTAAACGACTTAAAAATTGCAATTGACAAAGCGTGGTATGAAATAACTCCTTCTGTAATGCAATACTTAGTTAATTCTATGGAACAACGTGTATTTGATGTTATAAAGTATCGTAACAATACAATTAAATATTAAAAGTAATTTTTTAGTTACTTTTATAAATGTAAAACCAAAAAAAAAAAAAAATATACATTTGTCTATACTTTTGGGACAGCACATTTTTATATATTTTAATGTATATTTTATCATTTCAAACCTTTGATCATAATTTTTATGTGTATATCAGCAAATCTGCTTTTATTTATTACCTATCTCACGAATTTTAATTGTACCTTATTACTTTTTATGTTAATGCAAATTTTATTGATTGTCTAAACTTTTGGGACGCGGTGTAGTAGATGGATTAATTTTCCTTCCTTTCGAGTTGGATATCAGGACAATGAAAATTTTTTTGGTGGTTTTTAGGATGATTGGAAATTGCAGCCCTGCATCGGGTCGGGTAACCCGATTTTACCCGAACTCGAGTGGCAGGTCAGATTTATGCTATTTTTTTCGCTGAGTGTAAGATTAACTTTAGTGTGTCCGGTTATGCTTTGTCTCTTTGATCGGATTCAGGATGAACAGATTTTTCGAAAGGAAATCCTGAATATTTTTTAAATGAAAAAGCTATGCATCTGAGTATTAATGGGTGCATATGTGTTCATTTTTGTACATAAGCGATAAAATTGTAAGCTACTTTTCCATAAATGCAATAAAATATTGATTAATTTTCTTTCTCTTTGGGTTCAGGTATGGATATTTAGGGTTCGAGTTGCAGTTTGTCGGGCTAGAGCTGGGTTTCGGGTTAACGACTTTTGTCGGATTCGGGTAGGGTACAACCTGATCCGCACACAACTGCAGTATCAGGCTGAGGAGATTATTAAGAAAATTATATAATATGATTTAATAAAGCAAATGATTTGATAGCGTTGTAGTGATTGCAGTAAATATAATGTGACACCAATAATGCAAAATAAAAAAATTCAAATAATTAAGCACTTGAATTAAACCCCTTCTTTAAAAAAAGAAAATGCCCCTCTAAATCGCGGACTAAAGGGGGAGATTCACCTCGAAAATTCCAGCCCTAAGAGGGACGAGTTTTCATTTAATCATTTTGCACACGGCTGAGGAGCAATTAATAGAATTTTTTCTCGCATATCTTTTTAAAATTAACCAAAATACTCATTAATGATAAATGTCTCACCTTGAGAATGTTTTAATAGAAAATATTTTTGATAATCATTAGTTTCTGTGATAAAGTGTTTATTTATTGCGTGTGTTTTTATTGTAATAAAATCTGACATTATTTAAGTTTTTGAGCAATTTGATTTTTTTTTTTTAAGTCTGACCTGTGATGACAGAAATTTTCTGAAATATCAAATTTCTTGGTGGGGGGGGGGTGCCCCCCTCAAATGGCGCCTCTGAATGCAACCGAAAATATCTGGAATACTTTTTCAAAAACAAAAATATAGGCGGATTGAAAATGAATCTAATAGCGCAGCATGTTGTTGAGCAACGTACTCGTAAAAGTTTCGTCTGTTAAAATTAGACTTGTCTGCTGAAGTCAATGAACTCTCGCCTTTTTTAAATTGAAAGATACGCGCCCAATTTGTTAGAAAGGAATCTTTGACTTAATGAAAGTGTCATTTGAGAAACAGTTTAATCAGTTATTCAAAACATTATCAAGTTATTAGAGCCCAGTGCACAGCTTTTAGGGCCAGGCCGGTGGTACAAGGGTTAAAGATTAGATGCGAGTTAAGACTTAGTTTTTGACGCCAGAACCCGAATAAAATTCGTGTCATTGAATCCGAGCCCGAAAGTACGCAATTATTTCAAGATAATTTTCCCATTTAAAAATCTTACGTAGAAATAAGCATTAATGTGAAATACTCCCTCATGACTAGGGATGCGTCGAATTTCGAATATTTGGTATCTATTCGGTATTCTGCCATATCACCGAATATTCGGTTAGGCCGAATATCAAACTATTTGGTCTGGCCGAATATAAAACTATTCGGCTGAACCGAACACTTAAAATACTTTTTTAAACCTTACACAACTTCTATTTTTTTAACTAACAATTAATGAAGATATTCAGAATAATTAGACTAGGGATGCACCGAATAGTGATTTTGGCCGAATACCGAATATTCGGCGAACAGGCGAAGCGAATACCGAATATTCGACTAGCCCAATAGTAAAACTGCTAGACCGAATACCGAATTATTCGGCCTGCCAAATAGTAACTATTCGGCCGAATACCGAATATTCGGCTTGACGAATACTTTGATATATATTTCAAAGTTTAAAAGCATTAAAATGTTAAATTTTAAAACAATTTACATAATATTTAAAACAGAAACTTTTATTCTAATAAACAATAGCTTTTTTTCAAGTAAACTTTATGCTGAAAAAAAATCTACTTTGAGTTATTTAAGAAAAGGATAGTTATAAAAAATTTTCAATTAATAAAATTTTAAATTTCATGGCTTCTTCTGAGAATTAAAACAAATGAATAAAATTTTCTTAAGTTCTAAAATAAATATTTTAAAATCAAAGAGAAATTGTGAAGAAATTGGAAGAAAAATTGTACAGGATCGTATATTATTTGTTTGACAGGAAGAGACTAAAGTAAAAGTAAATAAATAATACAATCGATTCAAATTTTATATGGTAGCAACTTAGCAAGAATAACTGTTCTACTCCCTTGGATTAAGCAAGGAAGTTTTTAAATGCATCCTAGATTGGTGTTTGGACTGGGCAATCATTTAAAGAGATAGTAAACGTTGTTCTTAAAATATTAGCAAGAAACAGATTATTTATTGGACAATGTTCAGAAACTTGCATTTGTACATAATTCCTATGCAAATCCTCGTGATTGGTTAATTTTCTTAAATAATACTTAAACAGCAAATAACTAATGTAAAAACATTATCTTTTATTTAAATATGATTCTGTTTCTAATTATTCTGAACATCTTTTTAAGTTGATTGTTAAACGTAGAAGTTGTATAAGGTTTTAAAAAATATGTTTTAAAAGTTCTTTTTAAGTATTCGGTTCAGCCGAATATTTCGATATTCGGCCAAAACGAATATTTGGCTAAGCCGAATATTCGGTATACCGAATAGTTTGATATTCGGCCAAACCGAATATTCGGTATACCGAATAGTTTGATATTCGGCCAAACCGAATATTCGGTAACATGGCCGAATACCGAATGGATACCGAATATTCGGTGCATCCCTAAATTAGACAGAATCATCTTTAAATGAAATACAATGCTTTTATATCATTTATTTGCTGTTTTAACTATGTTACTTAAGAACATTAGCCTTTATTGACGATCTCCATGGGATTAATCGTGTACAAATGATCCCCAGGTCTCATCCCAGGTCAAACTAATTTCTTTTCTTACTTTAACAGTAATGAAAGTTTGTTACTGTATATTGTCAACAGAGTTACTTTAATTTCTGTGAAATATCTATGATAACATGACGGGAAGTGCTGGAAATTTCAACCATTCATATTTAAACAGCACTGAGCTAGACATCCTTTATTAAGATTAAGAACGCAGATAACAGTATTTATATTGTATCACTGGCCAAAATACAGTCGCTTCCACTGATATCATCACATTTTATACAAACAAATTACTATGACGCAAATCTCGCAAAAATATCTTCATTTTTTCTACGAAAATGCAGCTATGGCTTGTAGTGACATGCTTTTCATTTTTGATGGAATAAGTGGAATGACATGTTTCTTGTTCAGTATAAGAAAATTCTATTCATTTGTTTGAAATCACAAAAGGCATGGGATTTAAATTGTTAATTAAAAAAGTTTTAAAAACAATCCTTAAATAATAACTCAAACCATAAATTTCTTTTAGAGCAAAGAGTTACTTATAAAAAAGTTTCGTTCATCCAAATGGAACTACCTGTGCTATGTAAAACTGTTTAAAATTTAGCTGCTTAATATCATTAAACTGAGATATAAAAGTATTTGGCCAGCCGAATATTCGGCCTAACAGTTACTATTCGGCTTACCGGCAGGCCGAATATTCGGCATTCGACGAAAATCACTATTCGGTGTATCCCTACTCATGACAACGTTTTGTGATTTTCATATCCCTGAGCATCTGTTTAAAATAGTAAAGTTGTCACTTATATCCAACCAATGGCTAAAACCTGAAAAAGTTAAAATTATTATTACTACTATTTTTAATATCATTATACAACTATAGCAGAAAGACGAGTTCCAAAGTTCATGTATGTAAGGATGGAATTTTGTAATAGGTTTTTCACTCATGTGCTAATGGGCTAGAATGATAAAATTTAGGTGCAAAGGTGTGTTTCCGATGGCAACACAATATATTAATATTTTTAGAACTTAATTATAAATTAATAAATTAATTGTATGGCATTTTCTCTTAGTCGAACCAGGGTGTAAATTATTTGAATCAAATGATTAAAATAAAGAGATTTTTTTTAAATCATTGATTTTAATTTTTAAAAAAATTATGTTTTGTTTTGAAAATCTTTTGTATATTTTTCTAGGGTTATTAAATTTAATTATTAACAGGAAAGTAAGGAGACATAGTTCTATATATCTCAGATCTCAAACACGTATATAACAACACTTCTACTTCCTATATGTATATGACACATCTGCTATAATTGGTATATCAAATGTTTTTAATGTCTGGAAAAATTTAAAGGGAACGCTGAAGGATTATGATAGTTGTTGCAAAAATTAGTTTATAAACGATACGAACAAGCATTAACACCAGCTCCTTTTTAGTTGACCTCTTGGATCCTAATTCTGAAGTGAAATGTTTAACAATAAATGAAGATGATCAAGGTTTAAACTTTGCTACAGAAAAGTATAGAGACACCTCCTTATTAAACATTTTACTAAAAGTCATTGTGCGTTCTTCTCCTTTTAACCCTTTAAGACCTGACCTACATAATTGTGTAGGTGATCCTAAAGAAAAAACATTTTCCTCTTAGTCCAAGAGCTGTTAAACATTTTAGGGAAGGTATTTGAGGCACCCTGAAAATCTGTGCAACACTTCTTTTGTAATGGCTGAATACAAAATCGAATGTCTGACTGAAGGATCGTGGCCCAAAAACTGTGCCAGACACGTGTCAAGTGCCATTTTTTGACTACCCAAAAAAGGTATTTGAGGCACGCTGAGATTGAGGCAGAATAATATTTATGCTTAGAAAAAAATATTTTGAAAATGACAGACACTTTAGTCGGCACAAAAACTGTGCCAGACACGTGTCAAGTGCCAAATGGCACTTGACACGTGTCTGGCACAGTTTTTGGGCCACGATCCTTCAGCCAGACAATCGATTTTGTATTCAGGCATTACAAAAGAAGTGTAGCACAAATTTTCAGGGTGCCTCAAATACTACTCAAAAATGTTCAACAGCTCTCCTACTATCTTTTTGTGCGATTTGAAGACGAGCCTGCACCCACAGAATTACGTGGATCCTCCCTTGGCATAGCCTGACATCGGATATTTGTTATATACTTTTAGGTAGATTTCGTATCAAATGCTACATATTACATTCTCTATACGTTGGAATTTCGGAGATTTTTTTGCAGATCTACACCGATCATGACCCTAGAACCCAAAACCACTCCCTGTAAAAAACTTATATCTATCTATCTATATCACTTTTTTATGGGCACGATAACTTCCATAATTCTGCACAAATCTTTTCCTAACTGATACATAAAATCAAGGGGCATAAAATATCAGTCAAGTTCGTTAATGGGCGAAATCGGACCAAGGGGTGGAAATAAAAAGGGGTTTTGTGAAAAACGAAAAAAAACCATAACTCCTTAATTATAATACATATCGACTCAATATAAAGTTTTTATTACTTCTAAACCAAGTGGGTAAGTGTGATCACAGATCGCACAGAGGGTTTCGTTTAATATTCCTTTCAAAACACTTTATCCTTTTGCGAAATCTGTTAGTTCCACATTTCGCAACCAGGGGGCGCACTCTATTCTACACAAACATCTATCCAAATGAAACACCATTTTACAACTATCCGTAGGTATATTAGTCGAGGGGATCGGGTCTATAGCACCCGAGATGGGTAGGCACCCCCTGGTGGTAGAAAGTGGAACTGAAATATGTAAGGCTATGTGCATAGTATGAAAGAGTGGTCAAAGTGGTGTCGCCAAAAGTTAGAAAAGTACCCACCGGTTGCAATGGGGGGAGGTTAGAAAAATTACTTAAAATACACACGTTAGAGCACGGTGGGTAAATAATATAAAACTTTATGAAAATTTTATGATTTTTCGTGTGATCGCAAGTGTTTTGCTATACGTATGCAAAATTTCAAGTCCAACTTAAATAGGGGATCAGTTAGAAAAGCTTAAAATACACAAGTTGAAGCCCAGAGGTTTAAATATAAGACTTTTACAAAATTTTAGGATTTGTCGTTTGATGTGAGGTGTTCAGCTGTAAGTATGCAAAATTTCAATTCTTAAACTAAATTATGGGCTCAGTTAAAACAAAAAGATTAAAATATACAAGTTAGAGCCCAGAGGGTTAAAGATAAGACTTTTTCAAAATTTTACGATTTGTCGTTTGATGTGATGTGTTCAGTTATAAGTATGCCAAAATTTTAAGTCTCCAATATATATAGTTTCTGAGAACGGGCTCTGTGACGGACAGACAGCGGAGGAGCGAGACGAATAGGGTTTCGTCAGATGAACGAAACCCTAAAAAAAGGCCAAAAAAATTATGTATGACAAATTCTTGATAAAATTAAAAATGAGGGGCGAAAAAAATACGGTTTTGGGTAGAAAATTCATAACTTCATCAATTCTCAGGATATCAAATACAATAAAATTTATAATAACTTGTCTTAATATTATCTACAACTTTTATACTGACAAGTTTTTCATGGGGCCAATTCTTACCGTAAAAAAATTAAAAACGAAAAAGGGGGGAGGGGTGAAAAAGAAAAAAATCCATAACTTCGTCAATTCACAAGATATCTAATCCGCTTAAATCTATTACACATCTTCTGAATATTATCTACAACTTTTATATTGACAAGTTTTTGATAGGACCAATTCTTACAGCAAAAACAAATTAAAAATACATAGTGGTTAAAAGAATATCGTATTACTCAAATCAAAACTGCTTATTTTCGGACTTTTTTAATTCATTTTTGCTTTCAAACGCATTTAATTGGTAGGTTCTCATTCAGAAACGTGCCGTAATGGTTGATTTTTTAATAGAGGCAGAATATATTTCAAAAAATGATGTCAAAGTGGGAATTTTGAACCGAATTACCCAAAGCGAATGTGTTGGAAACAAAAATATTGTCCTACTGAGGAAATAATTGCTTATAAATCAAGTTCTAATTAATTGAACGAAAAATAAAAAAAATAGGTCGCTTATAAATCTTTTAAAAAATCACGTCAGCAAGTTTCATGTTTTTCCTAATCTGAAAATGTGTCAGAAAATTTCGAGTTAAGCATGAAAAAATATTTTTTGAATACTGCCTTAACATGGTTCTGATAAAACCAGCTCTTATATAAAAATGAAATTAAAAACTCGTCAAAAGTAGCCAGATAAAATTGTTAAAGTGGGTTTATCTCTAATTATGATTTAGTTTTTGTTGCTGAAATTAGTACTTAACTTCGAAATCTACCTCCGCCTGTAAAGCCGAGCTAGCAGGGATTTTTTTTTTTTTTTTAGTCATATATGATCCTAGTAATTAGGGGAAAACACCAAAACTTTTCATTTCTACCAAAACTCTTCCGGTCTTAAAGGGTTAATTAAATTTGATTTAAAAAAAAACCCTCTAGAAATGTCAAATACCTTGGAGTGGTGGAGATCAATAGCACTTCTAAAGAACTGTGTAGATCAGAAAGAGGTTGATGCAATACATTTGTTGCGTACTGCAAAAGGAACAACTGCAGAGGTAGTGATAATGTTTTCCACCTTTGGACTCCTCTTAGGATCAGTCCAGAAATGATGTCACACTTGGAGGGGGAGGGGGGGGTCTTGAAATTATGACAAGGGGATGGGAAGGCGTATTAAGAAGTGTGACATCACACATTTTGGTTAAACGTTAGAGGGCTTACTAGCATTGCATTGACATTAGAGGGCTTACTATCCCCGAAGATGAGAGTGATGCCAAAATGCCCGTGTACTCTATGGACCAGCATAGTCTTCTCCAAGCAAGGGCGGCGCCAGGATTTGCCCGACGGGGGGGCATGGTGTGCCCGACGGGGGGGCCAGGTTGGTAATGTATATATATATATATATGTATATGTATACATATATATGTATGTGTGTATGTATCTATATATGTATATGTAATGCATATGTTTATGTCCGGGTGTCCCAAAAAGGACTGACTGATTTTAAAATTCAATAACTTGCAAACGGTGACAGATATTAAAAAAATTCTTGCAGGAGGGTTATGCATAAGGTCAAAAGTTTTATTACAGTGATTTTCAATTTTAGTTCGATTTACAAACAATAGATGGCGCTGCGATCAATAGTCGCTAAATTCAGGCTCGATTTTTGGTACTTCGTGGCCCGGATAATACATTTCCATCTCCTTTTTCTGCATGGAACAAGATAAAGGACCAAAAATCGAGCCTATATTTAGCGACTATTGCTTACAGTGCCATCTATTGTTTGTAAATCGAACTAAAATTGAAAATCACTGTAATAAAACTTTTGACCTTATGCATAACCCTCCTGCAAGATTTTTTTAAATATCTGTCACCGTTTGCAAGTTATTGAATTTTAAAATCAGTCAGTCCTTTTTGGGACACCCGGTATATATGTATTTATTTTACATACTGGTTTCCTATGTTCATTTCTAAATCATTTTTAGAACTTTACCAATTTCTCCATATATTTGTGATTTCAAATTTATTATATATATATGTATATATAGATATATATATACATATATAATAATGAAAGAAAACATCGCTCTGTCTGTCTGTCTATGTGCGATGGCTAGCGAAATCTAACGCACGTAGAAGTCTGAAAATTTAGGTGAGGATAGTCTCTGAATCTCAGGTCTTGATACACCTGAGATTCAGAATTTTAATTTTTTAAAGGGGGTGTGGGGGGGGCTATAAGTTTCTATGCAAAAAATTGTTAATAACATGCCCCAATCCATGTAGTAAGTACCAATATTGGTACATGTAATATTGTGTACGCTATCTTGGCACTAATCAACAGATATTTGGATGCAGTTTCTCATCTTTTTGCTTCCTTTTGGGAACAACGGATTTCGAGCTTATTCTATCGACGATAATTTTCCGAATTTTCAAACTATGGTTTTGAGACTTTCACAAAAGTTGCTTTATTCACTTGGCTTATACATTAGGCACATTATATTTTGATTGTATTTGCGCATGCTCAGTGAAAAATTATTTAGTAAACCTGCTCATTTTTTATCCATTTTTTATTATTTTTTCAATTTTGATTACAGGGTATTGTGTACAATATTGTTTGTCATATTTTCTGAAAAGAACATTTTTTTTATATTAAGAACTTCGCAAATTATAAGCGGAAAACTTGGCAAAATTTAGGGCTGTTTTTATAAAAACCTGAATTTCTCTACTAGTATACATGCTATCCTCATAAAAATAAACACAGTTTATTACAATAAGCCTCTTAATAATGTTCTACAGTTTGCACGCTTTTGCTACATTAGTTTTTACAGGGTTATCCAAAAGATATTAGTTCTTTTTCAATTTGTTGACGGTGTTATTGATAAAGAATAAAAAGTTTAATGGGGAAAATGCGTTAAATAAATTCACAAGACTCCTAATTGGACTAGAAATAGAAAAGTTCTCATTAGACTTAAAATAGTAGGAACAATTTAATTTAAATATCACACTTAAAATATAAATAACAGAAAACATAAATACACACTTAAAATATAAATAACAGGAATCATAATTACAAACTTAAAATATAAATAACAAAAATTATAAATGCACACTTAAAATATAAATGAAATATAGTATCTCTAAATTAATGTTTTCCGTCTACTAAACACAGCAATGAGGAAACAAGAAATAAAATAGCATTATTTTGGACGATTTTTCAGAAAGTTCGGAATTAAAACTGAAATAAACTGGAAAAGTAAAAAATAAAGAAATTAAAATTAAATAGAACATTTTAAATAAATGGAATGAAATGATTAAATAAAAGGGGGTAAATAATATTATTCATTGCATATATGTCCCTGAATTCATGGGTTAAACTGTAAAGGATGGTAAAGTACACATAAAGAAACAATTTTGGTGTAACAGTGAGAAGTCGGAAATAAAAAGTTTTGGCGAAAAACAAGACATGAGGAGGAAAGGAAAACGAGCGTTTTATTGACATAACAATTACAGTAAGTGCTCAAATGTGCCACTGGCAACCTTGCAATGAGGTCCTCATCAGAGTAAATTGATATCTCATAGATGAGACATCTGGAATCTTCGAAAGGGTATGGTATGCCTATCACTTGATAGACGCTTCCAAGCATGTATCGATGTTGGTGGCGGCACATTTGATCACTTATTGTAATTGTTATGTCAATAAAACTCTTGTTTTCATTTCCTGCGCATCTCTTATTTCCCGCCAAAACTTTTCATTTCCGACCCCATATTGCTATACAAATATTGCCTCTTTATGTGTACTTTACCTTCACTTACAGTTTAACCCATGAATTCGGGGACATTATAATAGGAGTAATATATTTATTATTATAGTACATTATAATTATAAAACATTGTAATTGGAGAGATTAACATGAAAGAACTGGTCAGCAAACTCACACACACTCATGCACAAATTTATTTTAAACCTTTTAGCGAGCTAGCTGTCGTAAGTTATGCGGCAAACATAATAAAATAACGCCAAAATCAAAATTTAATTTTCACTAGTTATTTGTTTAATTATTCGTCTAACTTGTTTGCTGCTAGTACTATGAAATAGCTTGTATTTGTAACAGCATAACAACCGTGTAATAAAGAACACTTACTCTTAAAAAGTTAGAGCTCACCCGCTGAAAGGTTAATTGTTCCATTCTACATAACGAGTCTTACATATATTTTAATGTAGTTGAA
Source organism: Maratus speciosus (assembly GCA_963932465.1). Taxonomy (NCBI): domain Eukaryota; kingdom Metazoa; phylum Arthropoda; class Arachnida; order Araneae; family Salticidae; genus Maratus; species Maratus speciosus. Next base: position 357,428,453 of record OZ010800.1, on the reverse strand, counting down.
TTCGACTTTGTGGATAAAGTTTGTCGAATTTGTCAACAATTTCATTGAAATTTATTTTTTTGGCTCTGCTGCTGTGCACTCCTAAGATCATGAGGTTTTGAAGCATACTTTCTATCGTGGAAGTACGCAAGTAGTTTTTTACAATGCGCAATGTGCTGAAACTTCTTTCGCAAGAACACGTTGTTATGGGCATCGTGCAGGCTATTTTTAACAATCTATTCATTTCATAAAAAGCATCTGACATTCTTGAAATATAGTGCTGGAGCTCTAACAATGTTTTCGGCCGACTGGCATCATCCTTCCGGGCTAGAACACGGATCATATTCTCTGTTTCGATCTTAAGATCTTCTGTGTTCAAATTATATAATTTTCCAAAGGCCACGACATCATCTATCTTTAAAAATGTTTCTGAACTTGGTACTACTGCTTTTATCCCCAACAAAATATTTTTATTTTGTGTAAAAAAGCGTCTGTCTATTTCACTGTCGAGTCTGTCAATCAACGAAAATATTTCCCTATAGAGATAATAAAAGTTATATAAATTTTTGTATTAATTTCATCATCTGAATAAATATTTCCTAAGAAAATAAAATTAAAATTTATATGCATTAAAAAACTTACCGTTTAAAATCCTCTTTGCTTTCAAGTTTATCTCGTTGAATTGGAGAATCAACAATAAAACCTTGCAGCTGACTTGAAACTCTTATAATACGTTGAGAACGCCTTTCTGTTCTATCATTTTCTTCAATATCATTAAAGCCTAACTCATGGAAAATGTTTTCTGATTGGTCCCAAATTGTTTGTATGGTAGTGTCATTTCTACATTCATGTAGTTTATCCCGTAGAGCTTCCACAAGTTCTAAAGCTACAGAATAATCTAATTTTGAGTTCTGGAGAAAATCTGAAGCATTCTTTGTGAATTTAAAGATATAGCGTAATGCAAATAACATTTTTATGAAGCTTTCGGAGAATTGATATAATAGTCCGCGGGCTTCCACCACTCTATCCGAATTAGTGTCGTTGACACTTATATCACGCAGTAGTCTATGCACAATAACGAATCTCGAACAAACAGCATCTAGCATCGTCGCTTGACACGCCCATCGTGTATTGGAAAGTGGTTTCAATTCTATTATTTTCATCTTTTCGTCTTTCTGCATTTTTACCCATTTTATGTGCACATTGCTGCAACTTATAAATAAATATAATTTTTGTAACAAAGATAAACAATCTCTAATGGGCTGAATTGCTTTGGCAACGTCTACTAAAACTAAATTTAGCCTATGGTTAAAACAATGAATATAATTTGCAAACGGAGCTGCACGTTCTTTTATTATAGCATTCACTCCTGCATGTTTTCCTGATACGACAGAAGCGCCATCATACGCCTGCGCAATACACATTTTAAAATTAAGTTTACTTCCTAAAGCATTTAAAATTCTTGACGACAGTCCTTCTGCATTTAAGGATTCTAATTCTTCCATGCACAAGAATTCTTCATGGATTGTTCCTTTGTATAAATAGCGGACAGCTACTGATAATTGTTCTTTTTTGCTTAAATCCTTGCTTTCATCGGCAAGTAAGGCAAAATATTCTGCTTCTTGAACTTCTTGATATATTCTGTTTTTAACTTGTTCAGCCATTATATTTAGAAGAGTATCTTGTATTGAATGGTGAGTGTATTTTGCGTTGCTAGGTCCTTTTCTGATTTTTTTGGCAATGATGTCATCGTGATTCCCTACTAAACCTAAAAGGGTTAAGAAATTTCCACTATGAGGACCATAATCAATAATACTTCCTATATCTACATCTGATGTATGAAATAATATGCTTTCTCTAATTCCTATCTTTTGTTGAGCAATTGCGAGCAATATCTCACATAAAGTTGACATGTAATGCCGGTTTTCTTTAATAAGCGTTGCATGTTCTTCACTAACTTGCGAAATTACGGAACCTTTTTCTAAGCTTGATTTATATGATTCAAAATTTGCTACAGCTTTACAATGGCTAAAACTTTGTTGATGCTTTAGAAGACGATTGTCTTTTTTTCCAAAACACTTTTTCCAATTCCGATATCCTGTTGTTGTAAAAGGAAGACAATTTGGATCTGAAGTCGTATCCTTTTCTAAAAAATGACGACAATAATAGCAAAAGACGGCATCTTGGGACACTGAATATTCTAGCCATTTGAAATTGTAGAAATTTGTATTAAAAGAACGAAATCTATCGCCATCTTTATGTTTTGGGAAGGGTTCTAAAACTGGCTGGACTGGACTACAGCTCCTTGATTGTGATATATCATTTGGACCAGTAGGAATTGATAAACATATACTCTTTGAACAATCTGTTAAACTAATAGTACATTTAGCTCCCAAAATATTTTCTGTTTCCTCCACATCTTCAACATTTTCATCTTCACTTTCGGAACTAGCACCTAGATCATTTAAATCAGATGGTTCTTCTATAGCACTTGGCTCTTCAGCCACATCTATATATATAAAATTTAAAAAAATCATCTGTCGTGCAATAATGTTCAAAACATTTGTAAATTTCTTACAGATATACTATAAATGCTTAATCTTTAAAAACATTTTCTTTAAATAAAAAGAACTCACCGATAAGGGTTTTTATTAATTTTTAATTAGCTGCATTTTTTAACCAAACAATGTGTTTTTAACGAACTGTGAGTGTATTATGTCCGAATCCTATTCAAAAAACTTTTTAGAATGATATCTCATTCATCGTTGCGCGTTTTGTATGTGACACTAAATTTTTCGGGCACATTCAAATTAAGAAAACTTTTACTTTTATCGAATTGATACCAGGCATACATAAAAAAAAAAAAAAAAATCCTAAATAAGAAATTTGAATTTTCGAAAAGATCCGTCCATAATTTGCTAAGATATTAATTAAAAACCCCTTTATAAAAAGACTGCATTTTCTTCCGTTAGGACACCTGCAAACATTTGAAGGGGTCATTGAATTTACTTCCGCCTTTGGGGTACGTCTATCCATCTACTTTCCGATGCGAAAGGGGGAAAAAAGAAAACCAATAAAGGACTGGAATAATTAAAATCCACAATAAAAAATTATTAGATCTATAGAATTTTTTTAAACAATTTCAGGTAGGGATTTAAAAATTGGCATACATACGGAAAATAATATTCTATTTCAGAAATACGAAAAATCAAAAAAATCAACCGGTAACTTTTTATTTTATCAAAAAACTGATTTTCGTATCGAAATCGAAAAAGAATTTTATCCTGCATTTAATCCTATTTTGAGTCCATAGACATTAGAAGGGGATGGTTGGGGGGGGGGGGGATTGACATCTTAATTATCGTCTCTCGCAGTCTCGCAGTCAGAAATTTACTTTAAATTTCTGATCGGTGTTATCACTATTTCGAAATAGTAATTTCTGAAAATCTTTAAATTAAGTTCCTGGCTCATGAACCTGTCCCATTCTTTGACCGAATACTGCAGTAGCTTTAATTAGTCATTTTGTTAAATGGCACACGCATTTCCCCTCTCCCCCCTTCCCCCTTCATCAATTTTTGCTTACTGAGTCTTATCTTAATAAATCAACTCCTATTTCTTCGAAACTACTTTCAAATTGCATTAATATCTTAATTATCTCCCCTCACAGTCTACAAATTAATTTATAAGTAGTGGTTACCAATATTTCCAAAAAGTAAGGCCCCCTTTCCAACGCCCCTTGGCGGTAGAAATTTTAAATAACATATTTTGAATTTTAGGTATATTTAAGGTTATTATAACCGGCCCGGTCAACTTCAGGCGGATCAGCTAGTATACAATATTTTGAAGAAACGGAAAATCAGAAAAAAAAGGAAATTTTATATCGTTGATGCGCAAAATACAAATAATTTTAATCATAAATAAATTTAATTAAAACAAGTTGGAAATTACACGTCAAACGTGGCAAATGAGGTGCGTTCGTACTATAGGTAGTTTTATAATTATTTTTTGCATCGCATATTGTACTGATTATGTATTTTAGTGCTCTTCGTAAGTGCATATCCATTTCATCCAGTTTGAAAGGCTATAACGTCATTAAAATGCACTTTAAATAATTGTTCCCCATTGGCCGTCAAGTAACGAAAAACTTTTGATTGCCCCTGTCATTAAACTATACATCCGATTATCATAATATTTGAAGTGACTCAACAAACTCTTGCAACAATTATATATTTAAAATTTTATACCATTTGGCTGGGTAGTTTTTGCTCTGTTACATGCCGAAGGACGGACAGATGGCCTGAACGACGACTTTATGTGCTAAGTATTTATATAATTACGAACACACCTAAGAAAAGGTATATACACATATGCGACTAATTTTTTTATATGTAGTATAGTAATAATGACAGAGTATTTATTCAGGTAAAAATACTCTGTTTTTTATATATTTTTTTAAAATGAGAAATAATAAATGCATTTAAAGGATCAATTCATGAATGAATAACAAAACTAATTAAAAACAAGAATGAAAAATTATGCACCAGGCATAGATTATGATACACTTTTCAGAACTATCAAACTATTTTTAAGAAGCTTAGTTTTTTCATGCAATGAAATGTGGTTGAGGTATATAAATAAACAATTTAAAGAGCACAAAACGCGGTAAAAATCCATTTTCTACTACTGCAGCCCATATCCCATAATGTGTGTGTTAATTCCTTCGTGTAGCCTTATGTGTGATCTATTAAATTTATACACACCGCGTAATACGCTAAAATTTGGTCAAGTTTAACATTGCTACATCTGAAAATGCACTTCCAGCAATTATCGATCATAGTCACCCTGTAACCTAATTATTTTGTGTGTCTTTGTAAATAATTACACTACAAATAAATACCACTAAAAATAAGTAACAAATAAATAATATGCATTCCACAGTCTATAAAAAACATGTTGTAGTGCACCTCAGTGATTCTTTTAAATTACAGTCAATATATTGTAGCATCATTAAAAGGTAGCGCAAACTATTTTACCCCATAGATCATAATATAATGGAATTCGTCTGTACTTCCCTGTAAACGAAGTACACTCATTCTATACTCCACAAAATACACGCTGTTACCCACCTTAGTGATTGTTGATAAATATAATTTTCATTAAATTTAAAATATCGTAACATCAATAAAATGCACCGTAAACGATTTTTCCCTGTAGACCATACTATAACAGGATTCTTTTGGATATCCCTATAAACATTGGCGCACCCACTGGGGGTGCTAAGGGGGCTGAAGTATTATTATTATTTTTATTAGGTCCTTAAAAAATCGGAATTTTTGAAAAGATATTAATTTTGTCACACAATTTTTTTCTCTTTTATAAATTTTATTATGAAATTCGAAATTATAGTATGTTTAAAATTTACTCAATTATAAATTTAAGACCCAGTGCAACCTCTTGTTTACTTTAACCTTCATAATATTTTGATAATTTAATAATAAAACTTTAAATTGTTTGATTGCAAACACACTTTAAAATTATCCAAATACAGAAACACACACACACACACACAAAAAAAAAAAAAAAAAAAATAAATAAATAAATTAATCGCAAAAAAAAAAAGATATATTTTAGTACAGTATTTCATTATTTAACAAACATCTTAAAAGCATTCAGAATTAGACCCACCAAAACTTTCCAGAGCTTCCTCTTGATTCTCTGGCTGGTTACGACTCTGTTCAAGTCAGTCAGCAGAAAAAGTAAAAGTCAGGACCTGATCCGGCCCGTCCCATCAAATCAAATGATAGAAAGACAGTGATCGGCAACGGGCCGGGCCAGATCTGGGCACATATAGGCCTCTAAAATATGCTAGCCCCATCCAAATCGCAATCCTGGATGCGCCACTGCCTATAAACGAACTATAAATGCTAGATATTTCATTTTCAATATCGAGCATGCTAGCGACACCTGTTGGGCGATTTACATCAAAAATTAATTAACAGTTTATATCAAGGCCCAACTGAATCTAAAATATTGTGAAATTCCATGCACTAGTTCTTGAGATAGAGCGCCCACAAAATTTGACAGATAGTGACAGGGTCACAGACAGACTCACAGACAGACATTTTCTAAAAAAACTATCAAATCGCGTTCAGGACCGTCTAAAACGATTCGAAATCCATCGAAAAACAGAAGTCGAATTTTTTTACGAATTCAATACTTTCTTCTTGTAAAGACAGAAGAAAGTAAAAAGGATGAATAAAAGAAGTAAAGGATCAGCAAAGAACATGGCTTAGTGCCTTTCTGCCGCAAAAAAGAGAGAAAAAAACACACAACAAAAACTTTGCAATATAATTTTCTTCAGGAAGGGCAGTATATGGATATTTGCGTCGGGGTCTCGCCCCAAACAGGGCCCGACTAAGGCTATGGGGGGGGGGGGCAAGCATCATTCTGGGGCCCCCCTTCTATATATCTATAGAATTCTTTTGGAATAATGTGGAATTGGCTAGTACTAAACTTCATACGTATTGTATGTATGCATAAATTTTGTACCCGGTACAGCTCCCATCTGTAAACAGGGTATCACAAAATGATGGTCACAACTTTAAGAAAAATTACTAGTAGGATAATAGTAGAAAAATGATAGATTGGTTGACACAAGTATTTTTTTTTTTTTTTTTTTTTTTTTTTTGCTTATCTACGTACGTTATAAGATGTCTAAAAAAAATGCCTCAAATTGATCATAATGAATGGTTTTAACTTGCCACATTGCGAGGAAAACGTTAATAAAGAATTTCTTTTGAAAACAATAGAATACTAAGTTGTCATAATAAAATTTTAATCATTAGTTTTTTAATCATATAGTTTGTGTTTTGCATGGGTGTAGGGGGTACTGGAAGTAGAGAGGGGAAGGGGGACCGCACTTCTTTCTAAATGTTTGAAAATATAGGAAATTTGGTCACTTTTGGCTAATTTTAATCATTTGGCACCTTTTAATGAAAATCCTGATTATTCTTATGGGGGCCCCCTAAGAAGGGGGCCCCGGGGCAGCTGCCCCGCACGCCCCTGTATAAGTCGGGCCCTGGCCCCAAATATTTGACTCTGTCAACCGTTAACTGCAATTAAGCATAAGCAGGACTAATAGAGCTTGTATGGTGGTATAGGACATATGTCTTCTGGATATTTTAAAGAAGCATCCTATAATCTCTGTTTCTTGAGATAACAAAGAAGCACACAGCCTCTTTTTTTTTTTTACTACGAGTACAGAGCTGAGTATAAATATATTACAAATATAAAGCAACAACGAAAAAGAAGAATTTTTATAATTAACAGAAAATATTTAAAAAAATAGTTATTTTAAAAACCAAATTTGTGTCTTACCTCCTTTTGATTCATCATTCCCTTCATGTAAATCTGTAGGACTGTTATCTGCTACTATTTTTTTTTTCGATGATAGAGCTGCGGACCACGGATTCTTCCTTTTGTGTTCTCCAGGCTTAAACACCGGAGCTAAGCGATTTTGCTTATGAAGATCATGGTGCTTTAAATCCGTATGTTTTTTCGCATAATCATTGTCAAAAATTTCATTGCAGATGCTACACTGAACTTTATACCTAGTGCACTTAGCAGTGCCAGTCTTCTGTTTAGAAGACATTTCTCCGCTGCACAAAATGTATTTTTCCTTAGGAATCAAATAAAAATCAAGCTTCTTGCCAGACGAAGTTTCCTAGTATGGCCAACGAACGCATAATGTTTCGAAATATCTTATTTAACTGCTGAGTCTAACGAAATTTACGTACTATGGACTATGAGTCAAATGTATCGCCATAAGAGAAACTGATCATGGGATCTCACCAATTTCTTATATCGGAACGGAAACAAAAGCAAAGTCGAGCAAAGTTTTTCTGAAAGGATATTAATTAAAAATTCACCCAATTAGCATTGTTTTTGCTACTTCTTACACTTTAAATTGTCTAAAATTTTCAAAAACAAGCGGCAAGGTTTATTTCTTTACTGATAATTGACAAATATGATTTCAAGATTTACGACAGGAAAGAGTTTTTAAAAATTATCCCAAAATCAGAAAAAGGTTTTTTGAATTTAAATCAAATTTTGTTAGTATGATAAGTATCTTCTTTTTCTGTCAATGCAAAAAAGTTTTTTGTTTAGAAAATCAGAACGTATGCCAATTGGAAAAAAAAAAATCTCAGAAATATTAAACTAAAATAATTTTCGACCGAATTGAAAATAAAAATCGCTTTGGGATGCGAAATGCTTTATCATAATCTTTTTGTTATATTATGCCTCACTTTATACCAAATTTGATAGCTCTGCTTTTAAAGTCGAGTATTGCACGAGTCGGGTGCAAGCCGGTTCGAACCCGAAAACTGTGCTTAATGTCAACGCGAAACCTCCAAAAAATCATGAACTGGAGAACTGACAAACTTCACTTGTATCCGAAGTGAAAGTAAGTAATCGATATTGAAAAGTAGTCTACAATTATATCTGTAATTTTTATTTTTTTTTTTTATTTTTTTTTTTTTAATGAACACATGTTACAACACCCATTATTATTAAAATATATAATTTTTTTAATTTTCAAAATATTCACTTCTTTATTTTAAAAAATCCGTTCAACTCGAACCCGATCTGAAAAAGTCAAAACTTAACCGAAAACCGCCCCGAACCCGAGATATTTCAACCCGGACCCGGAATACTTCAACCCGCAACACGACCCGAACTCGAATTGAAAGGAAAGTAAATCATGCTTTAGTGCAATTATGAAAAGTAATCTTGAATTATATCTCTAAAATCAATTTTATCTTTTATTTAGAAAAATGGACAAATCTATATTCTTTAATATTTAAGTATAGTAAAACCTCTCAATAGCAGACACTATGGGATCGTTGAATAGAATCATACATCGGGTTGAGTTGCCACCAATTTTCTTTGTTCGGTTCGGGATGACACTAATTTTCTTTCTGCAGATCAAGTCGGGTTCAAATAGTATTTCCAGGTCTAGTATCGCAAGAAAACGAACCGAGAAAGAAAAAAAGCGGGACTAGCGCCTCAAAATCGGGACATCATAAGCACTAAAGTTAAATCTGGTAAAAGGGAACGTGTAACGGAATCATGCTTTAAACAGAAAAATTTCGCAATATCGGCTAAAAAAATCTAATACAAAATGAAGAACTCAGATGATAAAGGTGGTAGGTGACAAAATAAAATAAATTGAGTTAACCCTTTCCGGCGCAGTGTGCCCGGGTCATGATATCTAATTTTAATTCCAAACTTAGAAACGGCACCAAGACTATTTTAATAAAATTATGCATTAACAATGAAAGTATAAAGTAACAAGTTTTTAATTTCTAAAAAAGTCGTACATAAATTCCGGTGGCAGTCGATGATTTCATCATTTTACAATAAAATTTGTCTGTGCCGAAAAGGATTAATCATAGGATTGGCGATAATCAAGGGTCCACTACCATCTGTTAAATTACTATTTGACAAAACCTAATATACTTAGAGATTTTAATGGATAAAGGAGGCATTTGACAAACGCAAATATACATTTGGAATATTACAGCTCATTTTCTTAAAATTATGATTGTGTCACTTATTACCTTTACCATCTGAGCTCTTAACAAGTGGGTAAGTGTGATCACTGATCGCACAGAGGGTTTCGTTTAATATTCCTATTCCTTTCAAAACACTTTATCCTTTTGTAAAATCTGTTAGTTCCACATTTCGCAACCAGGGGGCGCCGTCTATTCTAAACAAACCTCTATCCGAACGAAATTCAGTTTTACAATCTATCCGTAGATATATTGATGGAAGGGATCAGGCTCATAGCACCCGAGATAGTTAGGCGCCCCCTGGCGGTAAAAAGTGGAACGAAAATATGTAAGGCTATGGTGCATAATATGAAAGAGGCAAAGAGGTATCTGCAAAAGCTAGAAAAATGCCCCCGGGTGAAAAGGGTGGAGGTCAGAAAAATTGCTTAAAGTGCACAAGTTTGAGACCGGAGGGGTAAATATAAGACTTTTTGAAATTTTTATGATTTGTCGTGTGATCGCAAGTGTTCAGCTTATAAGTATTCAAAATTTCAAGTCTTCAACTTAATTAGGAGCTCAGTTAGAAAAAAAAAAAAGCTTAGAATACACAAGTTAGAGCACAGCCAGGTAAATATAAGACTTTTTCAAAATTTTATGATTTGTTGTTTGGTGCGATGTGTTCAAGTCTCCAACATATATAGTTTCTGGGAACGGGCTCTGTGACAGACAGAGGTGCGAGACGAATAGGGTTTCGTCAGATGAATTAAACAATAAAAACAGTATCTCTTACTAAGATTAAAGCCTGTCTAAAATGGAAATTTCTACCTATTCTTTGTCGTTTCATGTTCGCAGATTGCTGCATTAAGTATTTGAATGTACGTGAATAACACTTGATCCATAAGGGCGTGAAATTAATCTACGTTAATTTGAATAATATGAAAAGAAACACTTCTTTTACTCATTCGTTTATAAAAATACTCGCCAAGCACTTTTTAATAAGAAGATCGAAGTGAGCTGATAAATTTTCGCATGCCTCATCTGTTCTTGAACTTTATTTCGTACAGACGCCAGATTGCTGTCAATCGAATAAACATTGTACAGAAGTGCACATGAGTTTTAGGCAAAATATAAGGTATTCGGTAACATCCGGCCGTTGTGACGATATACTGTGGGCGACTTGCGGTTTAATTTTCTCGACTCAGACTAAGGAATAAAATTTTAACTCAGAGTAAACTCGTAAAAATTTGACGTTATTTGTGTATGGTGATGAAAAAGCGGATAGGTCTCGGGGCGTCTGAAAATCGGGACACCTGACAACGCTAGCGTTCACACTGCAATAATTTTTGCGGGTCATATTTCGTTTTTTTGTAATTCAGGTTGTTGGGATTTTCACAAAAAGTTTGAGCACAACTACTTGTCAGATTGAAATAAATACATATTTGATTATGAATGAGTATATATTCAATTTACCGCATGTGAAATAAAATATATATAAGACGAGTGATAATATATTATCCTTTTCTTTAAGAACCATTTTTTCTTCTTTCAAAATATGAAAAATATTACCAACTTTTTTCGTTTTGTATGTACACAAAAATATATGCATCCAATTTGTAATAGTTTATGAACACATAAACATGTTACGGGTGTATAGATTGGAAGATACCCACTATTCACAAGTGCAAGCGCAGAAATGTATAAGGGTTAGAAATTGAAAAAGTGTTCGCTAAATAGATATGCCCGCTTTTCAGGATCGCATTGTATATAGATTTTTAACCTGAAAAATATTTTGACATTCTTTCGAATTATCGGGCCAACCCGAACCCGAAACGGAAGAGATAAAACCCAAATCGAACCCGAAACAGTGATAGTCAACAACCGAACCAGAACATGTCCCGCACTAAAGTAGTAGAAGTTAACCCGACCCGCAATGAAAAAATATAGCGCCGACCCGAACCGCGGATCAAGTCGGATGCGGGTAAATGAGGATAAGCCGACTCGATGCAGGACTCTAACCCAAACTCATTGCACAAGGATCAAAACTCAACTCAAAACCGAAAGAATTACAGCCGGCCCGACTTGCCGAGAAAAAAAATAAGCGCCAATACGATCCATGATTCGGATTTTTTTAAAACCCTAACGTCGGGTCATTTAAAAAAATCTAACGTGCACGTGACCTGCGTCAGGTTTTATGCGAGAAAATCGAGTTACCCGAACCTACTCTATTCCGAAGTCAAAATATTTTCCCGGACGACGACAACAATTAAATTTTGACGACGAAAAAAATCTCGTTGACCTAGAGCCCGGCAACTATTTTTTCGTCTACACGAAATTCGAAATACTTCAATCCGATCAACAACAACACAAAATCTCTATAGTTTAAAACAATTATGAAAAATAGCCTGCAATCATACCTCTAATATAAATCTACATACCTCTATATTTTTTATGTTGAAAAATAAACATATAAAAAGAATCATTCATGATTAAATATACAGTTTTACATCTGAAACAACAGCCTATATTTTTATTGTAAAATCCTTTTATTGTTAATCCAAACCCAACCTGTAACTATAAAAACTCAACCCGAAACAATTTGACACAACCCGACTCGAACCTTCCGCAACGAAACAACAAAAAAAATCTTCAACCAAAAACGAGAATTGGGTTGGGTTAAACTAAAATCTGATTCCCTGACTCTATACAAAACTCTAGGTTGAAACAACAGCCTAGACACTGTTTTGAAAAATAATGTTAACGTAGGCCCGATGCGCAAGAATTAAAACTCACCGCGAAACCGATATAATTGCAATCAGTACGATTTGCAAAGGAAAAGTCAGCGATAACCTGACCCATGGGTTGGTATTTTTTTAAACTGACCCATGGGTCGGCTTTTCTTAAACTAACCCATAATCGGGTCATTTTCAAAAAATGAATCTGCTTCGACTCAAGTCGGGTCGCGTGCGAGGAAAATCGGGTTACTCAAACAAATGCAAGACAAAATATTTTCCCCGACGACAATTAAATTTTGACCCCGACGGGGGGGCCAGGTATGCCCGACGGGGGGGCATATGCCCCCCCGGTCCCCCCTCTGGCGCCGCCCTTGTCTCCAAGGCAGGCTCGGATCCACGGGGGTGGGGGTCATATGTGTAACTTGGGCTCTAAGACTGGGGGGGGCAAAAATCTTGAGGCCATTTTTTAAAATTTATACCCTCCCTCTCTATCACCACACGCATACACTTAAATTAAGAAGTATTTTTTTTACCGCGACGAAACACCCAGGTTTTTACTGATTTCGTCGAAATTTTCATATATTTTATTTTATAAAAAATATTTATACCCGTCCAAACGTTTCGAAATTTTGGCAGGTGACGTAAATCTGGTCTATCCAAATGCTCTAAAAAGTTTCTGTTAAAATACGGACGTTTAGTTACTTTTAGCATAAAAAAAATATCGGCACCGTGAGGCGCGAAGTGTCCTCCGTGCCGGTGTATTTGAAAGGGTTAAAATATTATTTTTAAAAGCCGATTCTAACATCGATTGGAAGAATGTTTCACCTTTAAGAAAATATTTTTGATCTGTCGGTACCTCTAAAATTGTGCCCTGAAGGGGCAAAGCCTCGACGAAACACTCAGATTTTTGATTTTCATCGAAATTTTCACACCATTTTATCTTGTAAAAAATATTTTATACCCGTCCGAACGTTTCAAAATTTTTGTAGGTTATGTAAATCTGGTCTATAGAGATGCTCTAAAATGACTGTGTTAAAATATGGATGTTTTGTTACTTTTAGGGTAAAAAAAATATAGTCTCCGTAAAACGCGAAGTGACCTGAGTTCATCAGTATTTGAAAAGGTTAAAATTCATATTTTTTTAAAACCCTCGATTAAAAGGCTTTAGCTTTGAGAGCACATTTTTAGTTTGTCGGTACCTCTAAAATTGCGCCCTCAAGGGGTGCTGCAACAGGACAGAAAAACGATTTACGGAAAAAACGAACCTTTTTGAAAAAAAATTGAAAGGGTTAACTGCGATTTTTTGTTTCAATTAATTGCGGCATTTGAGACATAAGAGTACGATCTTATAGAATATGGCTTCCGTTTTTAACCTTACTAAGCAGTTTGACTGATGTAAGTTAATAAATAATGACAAAATACTCACGAAATTCCTTCTTTTCGAACATCATTTTCTCCCGATCCATAAATAAGGCTTCTGCGCGTGCGCCATCATTTTTTCCCTCTCGCAAGGACCGAGATGAATTATTAATGAGAGTGATTTGCGAATTTTAATTAATAACTCAACTAAATTATTAGAATTTTAAAATTCTGAGTAAGGTGGGTGCATCAGAAGAGACTTTGGGCTAGTTTCACAAAAATTTTCAGCTTCGCACTTGCGCTAGATTTTGCTAGCCATCGCACAAACTCAAAGCGAAACTTTTTTTTATTAGAATAGATTGTCTCCAAATTGGGCGAGCTTTTTTGATATTTCCTATTAATAATTCATTTGATAATTATTCCTTCTTTTTCATACTGATACACATTTATTAAGGGGGGGGGGGGAATTAACATACATGAGAAATTTGAAAGGGACTGACGGAAAAAATAATTCGTATGCGACATCTTAATGATTGGTTAGATTTTAGAGCTATTTAAAACTAGTAACATTTATAATTCATTTTCTTCAACTGGCGGTTGACTTTCATAGTCACCATCACTAGTTTCCAGGGAAATTCCAGATAACTCGTTTTTCCCACTCTTTTCGTTCTTGAGTATCAAAGCTCTGAAAAAATGTATACTAAACAGGAATTCTGCTTTTTCAGAATTTAGGGTCGCTCCCGTTGAAAAAAAATATACAGGTATATAAATATAGATACAGTAGAGTCTCGATTATCCGAGTTAATCGAACTTATACCTTTGGAATGGATCTTTTTCTTCTGATGGACTGATGGCTTCCATTATTATGAAACAGCCATTATAAATGAAGTGTTAGGTGAAAATGAAAGAGCAGCCGTAAAAAGTTAGAACTCTGGTTTTCTGGTCAGAATGCATTTAAAAAAAAAAAAAAAAAAAAAAAAAAAAAAAAAAAACGGAGATTCTACTGACAATCGAGACGTCAGTACTACTTCCGTATTTTAACGGAAATTTCCCCCCACATAAATTCTAGAAATCCGTATTTTTACGGAAATTTTCCCCCATAAATTACAGAAAATTTTCCGTTTTTCTGGAATTTATGGGGGGAAATTTCCGTTAAAATACGAAAATAGTACTGGTGTCTCGATTGCCCGTAAAATCTCCGTTTTTTTTTTTTTTTTTTTTTTTTTTTTTACAGTGTGGGGAAAAAATGGCCATAATTTTTTTTTGAAAAAAAAAAATAACTTTTTAGAAAGTTTTAACTTTTTACGACTGCACTTTCATCTTCACCCAACACTTCATTTATAATGGCTGTTTCATAATAATGGAAGCCATCAGTCCATCAGAAGAAGATAACTCGGTTAAAGCGGCAACTCGGTTAAGCGGGACTCGGATAATAGGGACACTACTGTAGTTCAGTTTTAAGACTTAAAACATGCGATTTTATTTTATATAAAAGGACGTCATCCGCATCCGCTGAATAATTCCTCATTTGCGATCCAGTGTTAAACGACATCTACAGTAGAGTACGCATATGACATCACTATCGCTGAATAATACACAAATCCAAAAAAGAGATTTCGTCATTCAAGAAACTGGACAAAAAAAAAGAAAAGAAAAAAAATTGTCTATCTTAATGATTCATGTACCTTCACTTGTTTGTAATATTAATATGGATACTTAAAATTAATTTTAGTTTATAATAGCTCCACGTTTTATCAGAAATCATTCATTTATATTTTTTCAAAATAGCACGTATTTTAAGTGCATTTTTTCAGTTTTTTCGAGAAAATGGCAACAAAAAGGTATTTCCCTTTACTTTCTACAGAAATGGAGTACTTGAGTTGTCAAAATTAAACAAATGGTTCTAAAAACTAAAAAAAAAAATAAATAAAAAATAAAATAAATATATATATATATATATATATCTCAAAAATAAATGGAGCTGCAGTTTTCAAACAAATTGCATTTAAAAGTACTTTTTTTTTTCCCCCAGTACGATGGTATAAGAATTGAAAATGTGCGATGCTTAGAAGATTAAAAAATTGCAGTAGAGATTATTCCGTATAATGATACATCTGTTTTGTTTTACGGCTGGCTTATGCAACGTAACGTTATTTTTTGGAGACGACACATTAATAGGTGGGAGAAAGAAATAGCATACCGAGGGCTAACAATCTCAAATCTAGTATGAAAAAAGTAACCAACTGGGTAGTTCAGAACCCGTTATTAAAGAAACATCCTGAAAGTCAACCACTATTCTTAGCGGAAAACACTTCTTATACGATCCCACAAATACTGGTTTAAGATGAATCCAGATAATTTAGCAATACAAAAATTTAAATTAAACGCTGATTTTAATGTTTATTTTAATTCGAATTAATTTTTCACATTTTCAAAGTGGACTCCCTTTAAAGACCTAAATAAAAACATTCATTTTTTTATATAATGTTTTTACTTTTAAAATATTAAATACAAAATTTTATGTAATTTATAGTATTTTGATGGAAGAATGAAGAAAAAATGTTTTCTGCTTCGATTTATCTAAAGCATATTTCCTTTTTTACCGTATTCTTCAATTGTACTTAAAGCGGGTCTCAAATCCAAAGGGTCAGCTTTATGACACAAGTTTTAATTTATTTTTGTTCGGAAAAGCATGGAATAGGCAGGTGTTGTTATTCAGAAACTATGTAATCGAAATAAGTTTTCCATTCTTTGGTAAACGTAAATGATCTTTCAGAAAATACCATCAAAGTTGGCGTTTTGAACCGAATTTCTGGACGTAAGGAGAAAAACCGGTTGTCACGTGACTCAAAATAGCATATAACTAGATAAGTAATTTATTTATCAAAAAATCATCATTTTATGTATTATTTTATCCTAAAGAAAACAAGTGGGTAAGTGTGATCGCAGATCGCACAGAGCATTTCGTTTTATATCTTTTTCAAAACACTTTAACACTTTATCCTTAAGGCAGATGTCAGACGAGCGATTTTGAAAATCAGCATTTTCGACGCTCTCTCTTGAGAGCAGACGAATCTTCTGGTCTGTTCAGACGAGCGCCCACAAATCGTTGCGGTAAAAATTCCGAAAAGCTGCACGTCGAGGCTCGGCGTTTCCCCCAACTCGCTGGGAGCTGGTGGCGTGCTCAAGTCTTTTGTTTCTTCTATGTTGTCCAGACGAACCGAAGTCTTGACGCTGGCTTTAATTTTCTTTATCAGTGATTCGTAAGTTGTTGGTTCTGGTTGCGTATCGAATTTTTTCGCTAGAATTTAAAATGGATTTAATACACGTAGATTAACTAATTTTTGAAATACAAAAGTGTTCAATATAGTTGGACACCTCATGCTTACGTTACATAAAGATAAAAATTAAAATATAATAACTTGGTTAAAGGCATCCTTGATTAAAAAAAAAAAAAAATCAGAAAAATCTAAAGAAGATTAGAAAGTTATCGATAAATTATATGAATTAATTTTGTTTCATATAAACAAACAAGTTGGAAATTGCTCGTCAAACGTGGCAAATGAGGTGCATTCGTAATATAAATAGTTTTATAAATATTTTTTGCACCGAATTGTACTGATTGTATATTTGAGTGCACTTCATAAGTGCATATAAATTTCATTCTGTTCGAAAGGCTGTAAGATCATTAAAATACACTTGCAATAATTTTTTTCCCATTGGCCGTAATGTAACGGAAGATTTTGACTGTCTCTGTCATTAATCTATACATCCGATTTACATAAAATTTGAAACGACTCGACAAGATTTTGCAAAAATTATATATTTAAAATTTCAGACCATTCGGAAGGCTGTAACATCATTAAAATGCACTTGCAATAATTTTTTCCCATTGGCCGTAATCTGATGAAAAACTTTTGACTATCCCTGTCATTAAACTATACATCCGATTTTCATAAAATTTGAAAAGACTCGACAAACTTTTGCAACAATTATATATTCAAAATTTCAGGCTATTGATTTTGCTCTGTTATATGCGGACAGACGGACTGAACGACGACTATAGGTGCTACATATTTATATAATTACGAACGCACCTAAAAAATCATTTAAAATTATGCTAATGTTGCAAGTTAACGTTTTATAAGAAAAGTATTTAAATAGTAAAGTATTATTATAAGGAAAAATTGAATGTAATCTTTATCAAATACTACTAATAATAATACTATTTTGTCCTAGTATGTACTAAATTAAATTGATGGATAATCCAGGGGGTTTTCTTTGCGGGTTAGGGAGCGAAGGAGGCATTTTGCGAAAAGTAAATGCTAAAGTTTTCGTTTCGGGGGAACTTATTTCCTTTACAAATTACAGATTTTTAAACCTAACAATGTTAAAATAATTAATTAATAGCATGTTTTTATGGAATATAAATTTGTGAAAGGGCCTGTTTTATAATTACGATTTTTGAGAAGCCTGTTTTATTAAATGGATTTTTGTGACGGGGACCTAAATAGACAGCAAATGTTGCATTTCTTAATAATAATGAATTCTTAATAATAATTCTTTGAAATTAAAATCATTACAAGTTATATCTGGTTTTGAAAATCCAGTATGGGAAAGGAGACTGCAAAACAGAGCCTCTGTGGTCATATCCGGTACCGGTTCTATTTACTGCGAGCATGTAGTTTTAAAAATACTGTAATTTATTTTTTATTTTTTTAGCTCACAGGCTATCAAAGCTTGAGAACTAATGTGCCCGCTGGTTCTGTTACGTACATACGTACGTATGTACGTAACGCGATAACTCTTGATGGAAATATCCGAATTGCTTCAATTTTTTTTTCTAGTTTCATTCTGATAAGGCGCTTCCCTGATTAGTTTTGGGGATTCATTGGTTAAGTATAAAGGGAGACGACGGGGGGCTAATTCCAACTTTAATTTAGATAAATGTTTTTTTTTAATGCAGATTTATCCGATTTGCTTCAAAAAATTTGTCTACGTTCATTCCGATAAAGCTCTCCTCTGATTAGTTTTGGGGGTTAATTGTTAATTATAAAGTTGGAAAAGAGGGGGGGGGGTCTAGACTCCCCATTAATTTAGATAAATGGGTTTTTCATGCAGAATTATTCGATTTGCTCCAAATTTGGTATACTGGTTTATTATGTTAAGGAGCTTCCCTGATTAGAGTTGGAGGTTCATTAGTTAAGTATAAATCGGGGAAAGAGGGCTAGTCCCCGCCCCCTTTAAATTAGATAAATATTTTTTCATGCAGAATTATTCGATTTGCCCCAAATTTAGTACACCAGTTTATTATGTGAAGGAACTATGTGGGGGTAACGGGGTATCTTTCACCTTTAATGTAGATAAATGGGTTTTTCATGCAGAATTATTCGATTTGATTAAAATCTGATATACCGGTTCAAATCTGATAAACCTCGTTAAAAGGAAATCTACCTTCTTTGATATTTTTGAAGCAAATATAGTTAAGTTTGGTAAAGTGGCCGTTCCGTTTTCTTTCCTTTCTTTCTTTTTTTTTTTTTTTTTTTTTGTAAAATTTTGTGTACAGAAAAGTTAATTTTCTACCGATTACTTAAAATAGGATGAACCTAGTACCGTCTGTGTATATTTCTTTTTTCTAATTTCTTGAATAACTAATATAAAATTACAAAATCATTTATTTCCTGCGGAAGATCCATTTTCCTTATTGAAAACATCGAATGGAAATCATTCTGTTGCGGCGAATAATGTCGTCTGCTCTGTGTGGCGGTGACGGTTCATAAATCGCTCGTCTGACCAGGATAGCGCAGGTGTTTATTTTTCTTGTTGAAACCACAAGCGTTCAAAAAGTCGTTCGTCTGACATTTGTCTAAATTAACAAATCAAAATTGTTAATAGAAAATTAATAATTCCTTGCATAAATGGCAGCACTATTATATTTAGGAATGCCCCCCCCCCCCCCCCCCTGAAAATTATCCACTCTCCAATTTCAATTTTTTATATTTTATACAAAGCAGATATTTCTATCAACAATTATCGCATTCCGTATATATATACATACATACAGAACCTGCGGGCACATTAGCTATCAGGCTTTGATAGCCTCTGAGCTAACAAATAAACGGTAAAAAAAATCTAAATGATAATGGATGTAATTAATAAATAAACGTAACCAAATGCGTAAAATTTTTTTTTTTTTTTTTAATCAGATTAGCCATTTTTTGACGGAACCCTCGTTTGCTCCCCCCCCCCCACACACACACACACACACAAAAATTCCACTCACCTTAAATTTATAAAATGCTTATGTGTTATAAACTACGTCAAAGTTTAAAATCGATCGGTTCTTTAGTTTTCCTAATTTTAGCAAATCCTCGTCAATTGTCTGTGCGAAAAAGCATCCCTTTTATAAGTTTAAAAATCGCTTTTTTCATAAATCGGAAAGTTGTCCGATTATTTTAAAATTTAGATTTTATGAATCAGCGTACGAAATAACATCCGGATGCGAAAAAACCAAATTTGTAAAATAAATAGGTAAAAAAATTTGTACTGAGATTATGAAATCCTTGTGTAAAAACATCTCTTTTTCTTTCCGTGTCACGTGGCCTGCCGTACAAAAAAATACAATTCTGGTTTTAATTACCAGAAAAAAAAAAAAAAATAATAATTACCTTCGCTTCCGATTGTCGAAATAAAAAAATAAAGACATATTCTCAAAGAGAATGAAATTTTACGTCGGATGGCATAAAAATCGTAGCTCGAAAATCGATATTAAAAAAAAAAAATTGGTCTTGTATAAAAATTCTGAGTCCGTTTCTGACCGCAAGACCGCACCTGTTTTATATTCTCTCGTTATCGCCGAAAATTCAATCTCATCAGACATCTGTCGCCTTCACAAGTGAAGGATAAGAGATTTTTTTTCTCGATTTTTAAAGAATTTTCGAGTTTTTATGGTACAATCGAGATAATTTTTAGAATTTCTGAAAGCTGATTTTTTCCCCGTCTTGTGGTACTAATTTCGAATTTCTGGAATGCCTTAAAAAAGGTAATAGAAACTTAAAGAAGTCGCTAGTTCTTATCTGCCGTTAACCACACCGATTATATATTTTTGACAATTTTTAAAACTTCAATCATATCATTAATATGGTGTAATTAAGTAGATACTAGCAAAATTTTGAAAAAAAGTTTTTATTTTTTTTAGTTAACTAGCTGTCCTATAAACAGGACATATTAGTAGGACACATAGTAAGGACATATAATATGCATACATAAACTAATTTTATGAGCAAATATTTTATTTTACTTTAAAAATACTGTTTTTGTTGTACAAAAATACTCTATGATTTCTCCAATAAAAAGATAATAATAATGGTAAAATTCTAGATTATAAGATCACAATTTATAAAGAATTTTTTTAATCGATTTTTTTCAATTAAATTTTAATTGGTTACTTGTTTTTTTGTTTATATGTTATACTTTTATGTATTTTAAAGACGTCATAACAAAATGCATCCAGAAAATCCTTAGCAATTTTATTTAAAAAAATGTTTTATTAGCTGTCCTATTTATAGGACAGCGGTCCAATATGGGTTAAAATGATACCTGTTTTTAATCGATGGGAGAGACAGTATTTATAATTTGATAAAAAAATTCATGCTTTTGTTGAATCATGAATGCTTTCCGATCTTGTAATTGGGGGTTTTTAATTAACAACGTCCATTAATTATGAATTTTTTTAAATTTTATGATTTGTCATTTGATGTGAGGTGTTCAGCTATAAGTATTGAAAATTTCAAGTCTCCAACATGTATAGTTACGGGCACTGTGACAGACGGACATACAGACAGACGAGTGAGACGAATAGGGTTTCGTCAGATGAAGTTAATGACAATAGTCAGAATCAAAAAATAGTATTCAAGAGATCTATCCCACATGTGCATATAAACAGTTCTACGGAAATAAAATAAGGAAAATAGGTTCCGCTTTTCTGAAAAATAGAGCAGAGGAAATACTCTTACTTGAGCTTTGACTACTGCATTAAATATTTTTTTAAGACGTAAAACAGAAATTTCTTCTATGAACGTGAAGAAGTTAATTCAGGGTATTTTGAATTATCCAATACTTATTCCAGTTCGGGCGCAAAAATGGCATTTAAATGGTTAAATAAAAAATAAAACCAGAAAATTGAAATACAAAGCTAGGCTTTAACTACAAAACGATACAAAAACTAGAGGGGCAAAAGGTAAGTCTTGCCCTGTTCTTGAAAAACTAGGGGGCATATGATCCCCCACTTGCCCTCGCCAGATTACGCCCATGGGTACAACGCGATATGTGCAAGAGCAAGACTCTAGTCTCTGTATGTATACGAGGGAACCGAATGTGTGTGCCATATCCAGACGCCACGAGAATTTCCTCACAAGTACTGGACTGACGCTACGAGTATATTCAAGGAACGTCAATATAGCCTTGAGCCCTGAGGGCCAGAAAGTTCTTGTTTTTATATAATCCTATGAAAAAGGACAATGGTCAGAGTCAAGACACAGTAATCGTGATATCTTTTCCCACACGTGCACCAACAATCCACGTGCACCACGTCCCTGGAAATGAAGCGGAAAATAAGTTTTCTACTTTGCACAAAGAGGTAAAAAAGGAGAGACGGAAAAAAAAAATTCTTGAACTGTTATTATGGCAGAAGGTTTTGTCAAGACATAAGAAAAATTACTTATGTCAACGAGAAAGCCTTAATTCTGGCTATTTTGATTTTGCTGTATCCAGTTCTAGTTCAAACCCAAGATAGTACATAAATTATTAAACTAAAGGAGTGAAAAAAAAAACGAAAAAGGAAATACAGAAATTTGAAAACAAGACAAAAAACTGGAGGGGCAAAATACATAGTTTGCCCCGGCTCTTAAAAAACTCGGGGGGCATATGCCCCCCCTTGCCCCCGCCAGATTACGCCCATGGTGGGGGTGGATCGGTGCGATCGCCCCACCCTCCCGCCCCCCGTGGATCCGCGCCTGCCTTGGAGAAGACTATGGAGACTTGGAGAAGACCCAAAAATATAAGTCCACAGATTCTCGCGAATTTCGACAAATGGTCGTCGAAAAAAATCAATTTCGTCAATCGTTCGCAGGTCAAAGGATCGCAAAAGAAACGCGAATTTCGTCAAAGGATCGCGCAAAAAAAGCCAATTTCATCAAGGGATCGCGAAAAAACGCGAATTTCGCGAAAGAATCGCGCAAAAACCCTAATTTCGCGAAAGAATCTCGCAAAACGCTAATTTCGTCAGCAGATCTTTGAAAAAATGCGAATTTCTTCAAAGAAGCGCGAAAAAAAAAACACAAATTTCGCCAAAGAATCGCTGAAAAAACGCGAATTTCGTCAAAGGACCGCGGAAAAAACGCATCGGGAGGAGATTCCCTTAGAAGCGCATCCACAGGGGGGGGGGGGGGTCGATCGGGGCAAAGAAGGGAAGAAGAAATTTACAAAGTTGGTTTTTAAGAAATCAACATACCATACGCATTTTAGCTTTTAACTGACTAGGATTAGGATAAAAAAAATTTTTTTCATTAAATACCCCTTGAAATTTACCAATGTGGGTGGCAATAACAGTATATTTTTTACACATCAGTGGGTTTTTTTCAGAAAACATTAAGATGCATGAATTTTTCAAAGGACCTCTCTTTTTCTTCTTTCTTTGGAAATTGCTATGAATCCCATTCTTTTCTCAAACAATAAAGCACTCCTCAAAAATATCGTTATACAAAAATTAGAATTGCAGCTCTTTGAAAAGACGAAAAAGTTTCAACACTTTAAAGGGATCCGCATAACGTTGTCAAATTCTGTTGTAGATATTCAACAGGAAGTACATGAAGTGGCATCGTCCCCCACCTCAACCCATTAGTGTCAAA
The DNA here is from genome assembly GCA_963932465.1 of Maratus speciosus. NCBI lineage: Eukaryota > Metazoa > Arthropoda > Arachnida > Araneae > Salticidae > Maratus > Maratus speciosus. Next base: position 357,404,924 of record OZ010800.1, on the reverse strand, counting down.
AATTATGGCACCATATGCCTCTTGACAGGACATAATCCTATTTTGTTCACAAACTGCCGAAACGTCAGTGAGGTTTACCATTGACACCAGAAAAGTGTTTGATTTTCATTTGCTTGTCTGTCTTGTTCCACAAAAACTGCCGTTAAAAGCATTGGATTTATATCTTGGGGGGCGACCGCCCCGATCGATCACCCCCCCCCCCGTGGATGCGCGCCTAGGGAATCTCCTCCTGGTGCTAATTGTGCTTTTTTTCCGCGGCCGTTTGACGAAATTCGCGTACTTTTTTCGCGATTCTTTGATGAAATTCGCATTTTTTCCGACATTTGTTGACGAAATTCGCATTTTTTGTGCGATTCTTTCGCGAAATTAGCGTTTCTTGCGCAATTCTTTCCGAAATTAGCGTTTTTTCCGAAATTGTTTGGATAAATTTGCGTTTTTTCTGCAATCCTTAGCGAAATTAGCATTTCTTTCTGCGATCCTTTGACGAAATTAGCATTTTTTCTGCGATCCTTTGACGAAATTCGCATTTTTTCTGCGATCCTTTGACGAAATTCGCATTTTTTCTGCGATCCTTTGACGAAATTCGCATTTTTTTCCGTCGTCCTTTGACAAAATGTTCGATTTTTTGGGCGAAATTCATGTTTTTTTTTCGCGCTTCTTTGACGAAATTCACGTTTTTGCGCGATCTTTTGACGAAATTCACGTTTTTGCACGGTCCTTTGACGAAATTCGGGTTTTTGAGCGATCCTTTTACAAAATTCGCGTTTTTTGCGCGATCCTTTGACGAAATTCGCGATGATCGGTGGATTTACATTTTTTTATCCAAGGGGCGGGGCGATCGGGGTGATCTCCCCCCTTACTTGGATCCGCGCCTTTGAAGAGGTATATACACCACTTAGATGTCACATTTTCACTTTCAAGGATGTTAAGGGCTCTTCAGATTTTTGAAGGGGATCCTTTTTCAGAGATTATCCTCTTTCAGAAATCTGATATTAAAAAAAATGGATGTGATGGTTATGTTTTTCCGCTTTCGATAGTTCGTTCTTAAGTATTTTTTAGTGTTGAATCAAAAAATTACCTTCATTTTTTACCATACCATCGCGTCAGGATTTTTCACAAATCGCTAATTTTTAAAAAGTCGAAATATTGCGAAAATCTGCTACTATAAAATAGACAACTTTTTTTCATAATAATTTATTCATTTTTTTTGCTTATACTGTGGATTTTTACAGTTAACAAGTAAAATATTGTGTATTTAAAATCCTTGTAATTTTATTCCATGCGTGTTAGTTTCTCTGAACCGCTCATGCTCTGCTTCGTGCTTTTCTTTTAATATTCTGTATGGGGTTCATATCGGTATCCTCTTTTATTTTGGTTGTTAATAAGGCTGGGAAATTTGTCGCAGATGTATTTAACCCTTCACTGCACGAGTTTTTCTATTTTTACGAAATTTTTTATTTGAAATCTATATATCGGTCTAATAATAGGAAAAACAGTAAAAAAAAAATTAATTTCAAAATTTCAGCTAAAATTTTATATTTTATGGTGTCTGCCATATGTACACATTTAAGGTTTAAAATATTGCATTGCTATATTTTGCAACTAAAAGAGCTTAATTTAATTAATTTTATCTGCTTAACAGTCTGCAACAATTATTATATTAATATTTTTAAGTATTCAGCAAAAATAATGAAGGTAAATCTTACACTAATAACTTGATTGAATTTTTTTTTGTTTCTGAAGAACAAATTTTAATATTTTGTATAGTGCAGTCGTTTGACATGGACAAAATAAGTGTTATTAAATGCTTTGGATTGTTCTTGATCAGTTACAGTGATCATATTAGCCAAATTCATGGCATATAATGAAAATGATAAGGTTTTTAGGTATGTGCCAGATATGGCACGTCTTGCAGAGAAGGGTTAAAACATTGACCTTCTTTTGTTAAGGCTTTGAAAATTGCTTTGAGAGATTTTCGCTATTTTTCACTTTTTAACTTTGAAATTTATGATTTGCGAAAATCGTGACGTAGTGGTTAAAAATGAAGGACATTTTCGGATTCAGTGCTAAAAAATACATCAAAATCAATTATCAAAAGTTAAAAAACACAATCATCGGAGGGTTGTGTTATTAACGTTGTTCACTATAACTAAAAGAATAAAAAATAAGATAAATAATTACCATAGCACAAGAGTAAAAAGAAAAAAGACAAAAAAAAGACATTTAATAAATAAATTCTGTTATAACATTTTTAATTTTACGACCTAATAAGTAACAATAAACGATATTTTGAGGAGAGGGCGGAATTATATAATAAGAGTGTTGGATAACCGAGTGCTTCGGTTAATCGGATGTCGGATAATCGAGGGTCTGTAATATTTTTAAATCGCATTAATTATTTCATATTCATTTAATAATTAACTGCAAGGAAGGATTTGAGCAACAGGAATTATGACTACGTTGATTATATAGTTCACTCGGTATCGTCCCCCCCCCCCCCCCCCAAAAAAAAAAAAAAAACGATTCTCTGGATCCGCCCCTGCTCCAAGGGAGGAAGAGTCGTAATAGTAAATGATTCAGAGTAATTCTTATTTTATGATTTAATATATAATTTTATAAATATTCATATTAATGTGACAAATGAAATGTGATGGCAATTCCATTTAAGTAAAACTAATATTGAGGCTTCTTCTTCAAAATCAATCTGTTTCAAAGTATTTTGTGTTCATAAAGATTTAAAAACCAAATATATTAAATTCCATTTCAAATTCTAAAATACTACTGTTTTCAATTGCTCTTTCATATTAATACAGTAAGCTCTGTCTAAGGCGGAATCGATCGGGACTGAGAAAATTTTCCGTGGTAGACAACATTCCGTCTTATGCAAAAAAGCTCCCTCCCCCCGCCCCCACACAAAAAAAAAATCCTTTGAAGATGATTGTCTTTCACTGATTTTCCTGACTCGAAAATCGCTTGAAAACTGAAATTCAGAAAGACCTTTTGTCCATATAGATAAACGAGAAACGCTATTCAGTTTCTTAGTACTGCTGTAATACATGCGAATTACAAGTTTAAACACACACACACACACAAAAAAAAAACCCCAATAAACTTCGAGAATGAGACAGAACGCTATAACTGTGAATTTGAGTACAACCTTAAAGTATAATACATTTTACTTTCGAAAATCTATATTTTGATAAATGTTCATTCTACTAGAAATATTAACTTTTAAATGCAATTTTGCATATGAAAAAATGGCATAAGCATAAATTCCTTAGAATTTAAACAGGTTCTGATCTTTTGAATTAACTTTTTCAAAGTGTTACGGAATTTAACTAACATGCTCGACATTGAGTATTTGACTTATCAGTTTTAAAGTTTAATAAACAAAATGCCTTTCATTTTTAAATTATCCCTTTTTCCGCCTTATGCAAAATTTGGATTTCGGTGGGACCTTAAAATCCTTTCCGTTTCCGCACTATGTAGCATGGAATAATGTTATTTTCTACGGGTTCGCCGGGACTTGAAAAAATTTCTGCGGGAGACAGATTTCCGGCTTATACAGAGTCCGCCTTAGCCAGAATTTACTGTATTTTATTACTATTGTATATTAATTACGTTTTTTGTTGTAAACCTTAATCTTATTTCATACAAAATAAGTACACGAATCATTTTTAACCGACTTCAAAAAGAAGGAGATTATTAATTCAACCTGTATGTATGTTTTGTCCATGTTCACGCATAACTTTCTTAAATATGAACCGATTTTGATAATTTTTTTTTTGTTTGAAAGTGTAAGTCCCCCATTTGGTCCCATTGCAATTTCATCATAATCTGATGATTAGAATTTTTTTTTTTAATAAAAACTTTAGAATTCAAATTTTTTGAAGCAGTCGCCCGATTATAAGCGCTCATCTTTGATACTGTTACTCTTACAAAGATACGAGATCTTTCAAAGTGCGAAAACTTAGCTGGACAAGGGCCAAGATCCAGGTAGGTTTTTTGCTGGTAGTGAAACGAGATTGACTAATCAGAAACCTGCAGTTTTGCGAACTTTTCGCTGTTTGCAAAAATGCAGGCTTCCGATTGGTCGATCTCGTTTCGCTAAAAGCGAAAAATCTATCTGTATACCGGCCATTATCTCATCCACCAAACCGGAAGGCCCACATAGACACAAACCGATATCGGAAATCGGAAAGTTGAAAATCAACCTTTAACGTTCCTTATATATCAGAGCACAAGTAGTACAGCGCCTAGAATAAATAGTGTGGAAATCTGCTATCCAAACAGAACTAAAAAATTGTATCACTTAAATGTGCAATGATGCTGTAATCCAATGAGCCAATCGCAACGACATCTGCGTTATATTTTTCAAATTTCAATGTAAACATTGTAGTATAACAGCGTCTGGACCAAGTTGTCTTGGAGTTTTAGAAAATATCCTCAGATGTCGCTCGATCGACTTTTTGGATTTCAGCATCGTTTTACATTTAAGGGATACAATATTTTAGTACTTTCTAAGTACTACTGCTACAGAGTCTAGAATATATAGTGTGGAAATCGGCTATCCCAGTAATACTTAAAAAAAAGTGCTAAAATATTGGATCCCTTAAATGTCAAATGATGCTGAAATCCAATGAGTCTATCACAGCGACATCTGCAGGATATTTTCTATAACTCCAAGACGATTTGGTCTAGACGCTGTAATAATAAGATGTGTTTACTTTGAAATTTGAAAATATATCGCAGATGTCGCTGAGATCGGCTCCCTGGATTTCAGCATCATTGCACATTTTAGAGGTACAACTTTTTAGCGCTGTTTGAATAGCAGATTTCCACGCTATGTATTCTAGACGCTGTACTACTGCGATAGTAAGTCAGTATGTTCTGGATATCTGAATCTGGGGAAACAATGAGAACGGTTCAGGATCTGAATCCAGTAGGCATTGTGAACATGCTTACATCATTTGAGCTGGACCAAATTACAGCGTCTAGAATACATAGTGAGGAAATCTGCTATCCAAGCAGTGCTAAAAAGTTGTATTCCTTAAATGTGCAATGACGCTGAAATCAAGGGTGCCGATCGCAGCGACATCGCGATATATTTTCAGATTTCAAAGTAAACATCGTATTATTACAGCGTCTAGACCAAATCGTCTTGGAGTTTTTAGAAAATATCCTGCAGATATCTCTGCAATCGACTCATTGGATTTCAGCATCGTTTGACAGCTAAGAAATCCAATATTTTAGCACTTTTTAAAGTATTATGGGGGTAACCGATTTCCACACTATATATTCTAGACGATGTAACCAAATCGTCTTGGAGTTTTAAAAAAATATCCTGCAGATGTCGCTGTGTTCGACTCTTTGGGTTTTTTTTTTAGCATTGTTAGACATTTAAGGGATCCAATATTCTAGCACTTTTTTAAGTATTACTGGGATAGCCGATTTCCACACTATATAATCTAGACGCTGTAGTTATATAATAGAAAATGCCTAAGTTTGCTATAGTTTGGATACAGCGTCTAGAATATCTTGTGTGGAAATATGCTATCCAAACAATGTTAAAAATTTGTATCCCTTAGATGTGCGACGATACTGCTAAAATCCCAAGTGTCGACCGCAGCGACATCTGCGGGATTTTCGTATTACATTGTATAGACTAGCAATATCTTGCAGTTGTAGAAATATCCTGCAGAAGTCGCTGTGATCTTCATATTTCATCAGCAATTGCACATTTAAGGGATACAATATTTTAGCGCTTTTTTAAGCATTACAGGGATAACCGATTTTCACACTATATATTTTAGGCGCTTGCGCTATAGTTTGGACATAAGTTTCTCTCAATGCACTTTGACGCGCTCTGATGTGTAAACTTTTTTGATGGATTGTCAGCTTTTCCTCACCCAATTCCGTTGTCCGTAGGTATCGATGCGGATCTTATAGTTTACTGGATGCGGTAACTTTCCGAAGTGCGAGATCTTGTCTAGAAAAGATGCCGCATTCAGAAAAACCCAAAAATCTAAAACGATGCTAACCGCCATCGAAAGTGGGGATCAAAAAGCTTACAATGGAGGATATTCCATCTACGTTTTGATCACGTGGTCAAGATAAAAACTTCTAGCGTAAAGAAGGGAAAGCTCCGTAGACGTGTAATGTAAATCCCCGCTAGCCAATGAAACAGTTCATGAAGCAAAGCAGTAGTATCTTCCCTTCTTACCAGTTAGAAGTTCCTTGGGTAAATTACCGGTATCGCGTGACTTTTTTCAGCCTCGAACCCATATTTGGAATATCCTCCATTCAATAGCAAATGGACCTTATGCACGCAACCTGAGGTCGAGGCTGAAATTCGTCTGCTGGCGGTATTTAGCATAGCAGTCTATGGAGTGTGAGTTATTAATGCTTGTTTGTTAAAAATACCGCAAAAAAAATTCTTTGATGCAGCAGCATATACTTAATATATTGTAAATCTAAATTCAAAATGTTGTTCTGTATGCGAGAAAATTCCTTAAGTTTGCAAATTTTCAGTTAAAATGTATGCACTCAACCTGGGTCAAGGCTAAAGTCGTCTGCTAGCGCCGTTTGCGCCTGCGCATACTGGTATTCTGCCGGTGCAGTAACTAGAATAACAGATCATCATACCGCCAGCTCTGGCGTCTGACGTCACCTGAATAGAGTCCATTGACCTTATACATCAGAGTATAGCGCCTAGAACAGGCTCGGCGAACCTTTTCACGTGCGCGTGCCAAAAATTCACAAACAATATCTATCAACATTGCAACGTGCCAAACTTATGCAAACAAAAAAAATTTTGAAGAGTACGATGTTTATACGAATTATTGGTTATAAAATCAGTTGCTTTCATGTATTAACAATGAAAAAATCATAAAAATCAAAATGCGATTTTCCTGTATCAGCCTTTAAATGAATGAATTTTTAATTCGTAAATATGATTCATTTATGCATTTATGCGGTATGTACTGTAGTAAGGGGGGAAAATACCAGTTTTTATTTCATCAATTTTTAACTTTTTATTAATGCAACATCTCGGTTATAATTTTCCAAGTTGCATTAAACAATGTGCTAATAATGTATTGGTGAGATTTTTGCTGTTGTACGTTTGATGGAAAATGCTTTACATCTGGTTCATATTTTGTTATTTTTTCAAATATACATATCTAAATTGAATTCATATGTCATTTTATTGCAGTAACTGTCAAACGAAATTCATTTGAAAATTACAGCTTTTTAAATCCGTATAGAAAGGCAAAATACGTGGCGAAAACGCTGCTTAGCATGGCAGGGAAAGAAAATTATTCTGATGTGTTCATTCATGCAAAAAATAATTCATTATTTGTGTATGTAAAAAATTCATTGCCCGTATGTAAAAAAATATATATATTAGTTATAACAGTAATAAAAAATGGATTTTATCTGTATAACGATTACTAAATTTAAATTTTTCGCGTGCCAGAAAAATTAGCTTACGTGCCAACTCTGGCACGCGTGCCATAGGTTCGCCAACCCTGGCCTAGAATATATAGTGTGAAAATCGGCTATCCCTGTAATACTTAAAAAAGCGCTAAAATATTGTATCCCTTAAATGTAAAATGATACTGCTGCAATATGCATATCGCAGCGACATCTGCATGATATTTTCTACAACTGCAAGAAATTGCTAATCTTTACAATGTAATACTGGTAATACGAAAATCCCGCAGATGTCGCTGCGATCGACACTTGAAATTTTAGCAATATCGTCGCACATTTAAGGGATACAAATTTTAGCACTGTTTGGATAGCATATTTCCACACTAGGTATTCTAGGCGCTGTAATCAGTTTAGCAAAGTGTTTCTATTAGTCGGTACATTGCAAAGTGCCTCCATATACAGTACACATAAAAGTGCCTTCTTATGTGTAGCAGCACTATCGTCGGTTATCAGATTCAGACTAAACACCTAATCATTGACGCTCATTTCTGATGTCTTCATTGCCTAAAGATGGTATGAGAATGGCGACATACGGAAAAAAATATTTATTGATAGATTCTAGACAAAAGCTATCGCCATGAATCTTGAAGAGTTTGCCATTAGTGCCAAACTAATGCTTGTTAAATTGTCCTCCATCCTAATAATCAAACTTGTCCAAGCGAAAATCGCCAAGTTCTGGATTAGAAAATGTCTTGTTTTGCCGTAGTGTAGGCAAACACGTATGTATAAACAGAGTCTGAGCATTGTATGTCACCACTCTCAAATAGAGGCACCTTACAAGAGGAAACAATTGATGGAGATTATCGGTATAGCGACTAGAAACATAGTGTAGAAATCGGCTATCCCTGTAATACTTAAAAAAGTGCTAAAATATTGTATCCCTTAAATGTGCAATGATGCTGCTGCCATATACTGATCGCAGAGACATCTGCAGGATATTTTCTACAACTGCAAGATATTGCTAGTCTGTACAACGTAATACTAGTAATACGAAAATCCCGCAGATGTCGCTGCGATCGACACTTGAAATTTTAGCAGTATCGTCGCACATTTAAGGGATACAAATTTTTAGCACTGTTTGGATAGCATATTTCCACACTAGGTATTCTAGACGCTGTATTATCGGAAAAGAATAATGTAGAATTGTGGACCACGTGATTGGTTTATTCAATATATCTGACCTGTGTGCTTGGCGTCAAGCGCCAGCTTATAAGTCATCGTCAATACACAGGAACGAGATAGCACAAGGAAATTTACAGCACCGGAGAATTACATCCAGGAGCTCCACAAAGAGTGTGCAACGGAGCCAGCGGGATTCTAACCCGCAGCCACCTACGCTCTCAAGCGATTAGCAGTGTGATGACTTGACCACTCAGCCACGGTGGGCCCTTGACCACATTTTCAAACCTGACAAGTTTACAGCTTTTTGGATGCCAGTATTTTAGTACAGAAAATTGTTTTATTTGACAGAAGAATTTTTGAAATTTAAAAGGACACTCTATAAAAATTACAAGTTCGCAAAAAGGTAGGCTTCTGATTGGTCAATCTCATTTCGCTAACAGCGAAAAATATATCTGGGTCCTGGTCAATATACTTGAAGAATCAATACAAATATTACTACATAGTCTGCATTTTTCTTCTTGACAGCGGAGTCCTACAAAAAATAATTCTTGAATGTAGAACGTGGCTGAATGGTTAAGGCACTACACCGCTAATCGCTTGAGAGCGTAGCTGGTCTGCGGGTTCAAATCCTGCTGGCTCCATTGCACACTCTTTGTGGAGCTCCCAGATGTAATTCTCTGGTGTTGTAAATTTTCTTGTGCTATCTAGAACGCGCCCCCCCCCCCCCTTCAAAGCTCAAAGTCCTTGATTAACGATGACTTATAAGCGGGCCTTTTACGTCAAGCACACAAGTCAGGTGTATGTGATCAATAAATAAATGATTGCAGACTGTTGTGAATATAATGTACTTGTTTAAAAAATTTTCAGAAGTATTAAATACTAATAAAGTTAATACATTTAATGAAATTATAAAGAATTAAAAACTATTTGTTTATAGTCTTTGTAAATTATAATTTTTTTGACAAATTATTTACTTATTCAGCAGATGTTGAAATCCGGATAATTATGTGTTACGGTATGAATAACTAAAAAGTAGGAAATAAAATAATCTTTTCAAAATAATATATTTACCAACTTCAAAAAAGCACTAAAAAGAATTAAATAATTCTTTAAGCTTCTCTAATGACGAAGTGTTATCCAATAATCACACATCGGATATCATGTATCGGCATAAAAACGTTAAATTTAATGCAAATAATTTAATATCTACCAAGCATGGATTTTCTAGAGAATATTTTTTACAAAAGATTAATTTATATATTTATGTTTTAATTTACGAATATATACATATAAAAAGTAATCAATTACTTTTTGAAGTTGGTGGCAAACATTCACAATCGATAATGATTAAATAAATAATTTGCTGGAGAAATAGAGCATTTTTTAAATTTTGCATCATATTTTCCATTATCACTTTATTCATGGTAATAGCTACAATATATTCACAATTTTACTATGCTTAAGATAGGTTGGCACCAACTTCAAAAAGTAATTGATTACTTTTTATATGTATATATTCGTAAATTAAATCATAAATATATAAATTAATCTTTTGTAAAAAATATTCTCTAGAAAATCCATGCTTGGTAGATATTAAATTATATACATTAAATTTAACGTTTTTATGCCGATACATGATATCCGATGTGTGATTATTGCATAACACTTCGTCATTAGAGAAGTTTAAAGAATTATTTAATTCTTTTTAGTGCTTTTTTTGAAGTCTGTTAATATATATTTTTTGAAAAGATTATTTTATTATTGTTATGCTCACAAATGTCATTAAAACACATAGTTAAAGTTCAAAAATAAAATCTGAAATATGATATACAACGTAGTGCTTTGTTTCTGAACTGCAAGTACTATATGTTTACGTAATATAGCGAGACATGTGACGAGGGGCGGGGGTATGGTGAAGTGTCACATTTTGTGACAAAAGGGAGGAGGGGGGGGGGGGGTAAAAAATATTAAAAAAAAGTGCGACATCATTTATGGATTGCCCCTTACACAATAAATTGCGAAACCAATTAGGTTTAGAAAAGGCAGCTACATTAGTTTACGTTTAAATATTTAAATAAAACTAATAAAATTAATGTTTAAATATTTTGATATTGTAGATAATTGTTGTATATTGTAGATAATTTTCCTTTTTGATTTTTAATTTGAAATTATTTCGTTATTGGTTAATTATCTTTTATTTCACTTTTTACTTTTAAATTATTAAAAATCATTTTATTGACAATGATTAGCAATGCTTGATTTTGCAAATGATTACTTCCAAATATATGCCTTTAGTAACAGTGTAGTATAGAATATAACTTTAAGGTATTACATAGTTGTTCATATAGCACAAACTTTGGGGGGGGGGGAGATATTAAAAAAATTTAATTTAATAATTAAAAAAATAATTTTTTTTAACACCTTGAACCGAGCGAAATAAAATTTTGTTACGAAATAATAAACTATTAATTGGTAGAAGATTAATTAAATTGCGATTCTAGATTAACAATTTAGAAATGCTAAATATAGTTTGAATAGTTTTTTTCTTTCCTGTTGACATACTAAAAAGAAACGCAACAATAATAATTTTTTAAATAATTTCACTAATTCCCGCTTTCTACAAAGCGTACGTAAAAGCTCTATGAATTATTCATATTAGAGACCTGCACCAAATTATCGTATTGTAACACAATTTCTTTTGGAACAGCATGAATTGCAGACATGAAATAGGTATGATTTTTAAGATACGTTGAATGCTTATAAAAGGCGCAAAAAACTATTTTTACTCTCACATTTAAATCTTATCTATAGGAAATTGTTTTTTCTTCTTTTATGGAAAGGAGTCAGGAAAACTGCGAAACTTTTATGGGCTCCCTTTCCAATTATTAAATAGGGTAGATGTGCCAATAATGGACACCTTGATGTTTTTGGTTCATAAAAAAATAAATATTTAGCTTTAATATTTTTTTTCTATAATCCCCCTTGCATGTTTTATAAAACTGTTATTGTTGACACTTTTAATCAAACCAGTTAGGAAGCAGAAATTAATGTTTCAAAGTTTTGCTGTGAAAATCTTAATGAAGAGGCTAAGAGCTGGCTTCGTTTAATTATTTTATATATTATTTATTTTCTTGCAAAATTTTAATATTTTTGTTTGAATAGCAATAGAAAACTCGGAATTTTATATACTAACGGCCATTTAGAAAATTTCATTTATTTTTAAGGTTTTAAGAGGGGTGTCCATTACAGGGATGGTTAATTAGTCATTTTCCAGTAATGGACACCCCATGTAGACATTGCTAAAAATGCAATTTCAGCAATGTTTATAGTGCATAAAATATTTTGACTAAACTGCAAACCTATATAATCAAATTTAACTTTTACATTATACTTACCAAACTGTAATAACACCAAAACTTTTATAAATAGCTGCTTTTAAATTATTTTATGCGATTAATAAAATTTCAATATTTTATTCTTTTTTTTATGTCATGTGTACCTTGCATATTTTATAATCTGACAATCAAACCAGCCAGGAAGCAGAAAATATTCTTTAAGAGCACAGTCAAAGAGGGGCTCATAGGGCTTAATCCCTCTCTGTTTAAATAAAAACAGTTAAGTTACAGAAGCTATTAAAAATCTATTTTCTGTCTTGAATGTTTCCTTATTCACCTTTGACAAAAAGGTAAAAAAAAAAAAAAAGAAAGTAATATTAAAGAAAGTTATAGGTAATATTAATGAAACTAATAAATCTGCAGATCAGTGGCCTCAAACATCAGTTCTATAGTTTAATTTTGAAAATATTTTATTTAGTATTTAAAATATTCAACTCACAATATCATTTCTTTCATATTTGTAATATTAATTATTATAAATGATATATCAAGCAGTCTCTGGAAGATTAATTGTTAAAAATAGTGAGACAAACCTAAACACTAATGTTCCAAAACTTTTTTTTTAATTCCCTTTTAAATGCCCCACTGTTTCAATAATTTGATAGACTGTAATTGCCTGATATTTAGTATTTTAAACTATCCATCTAAAATAATTAAAACATCGATCTTCTGATAATTACAATAACTCATGCAAACAGTAAATGATTATCACAAATATTTTATTAATTACTGGTATCCTAATTGTTAAATTTATTTGAAAATGACTATTTTGTTTCATTAGTATGTATTCATTAAATTCTGGTTCTAAATACAGTCATAAAAACAATTATATTTATTACTTTTTATGGGGTGCCGGTGTCCATTACTGGAACAGAGGGTGTCCATTACTGGGCCAGAGGGTGTCCATTACTGGGCCTTTGGGGGTTTTAATATATTTGTTATTTAAATTAAATTTCGATTCATATTGGGAAATTAGACTATAAGAATGGTTAAATATTGTTTGATAGGTTAGTATATTGAAAAAACTGGAATACAATAACTATTAATAAAAAAAATTATTTTAAAAGAAATTCCTTAAGGGTGTCCATTACTGGCACATCTACCCTATTTTTTCTTTCAAATGCAAAAAAATCTTTGAAAGGCGAATCAGGTAAATACAGTGGCCTAGGAGGGGAAGGGGAGATAGGACGCTCGGAGCAATTAAAAATATTACCGACCCTTCTTTAGTGGCTATTGATGGAACAATTATTTGGCGGCCCTAAACAATTTGCGCGCAGCTATTTTTATTACCTTGAGCCTCTATGCTACGCCGGCTAACTGTTGTATGAAAGATACCTTTTTCAAAAGATTATCAATTTTTTTCAAAAAACACTTACAAATTTTCGGAATTTTTACATTTCAATCCCCCACACTAATTTTTTTGATTTATTAATAAACAACGATTCTCCTCATATAAATTACTTATTGATTTTATAGTAAAGTTTACAACAGCAGCAAGGGGGAAAAAATTTGTAAATTCTAGTTTAGAAAAATAACTCTAAATATAGATTATTTCGAGGCAATGAAACCATATCCGTCCCATCCCCCGCGTAGGAAGTAGTTCTTTTCTGGGTATCAGTTTTCTCCGATAAGTAGCTCTCTCCCAGTTATAAATATAGTCGAACACGTTCATAGTGAGTTCGGATGTAATGAGGACAGTTGTAATGAGAAAATAAAAAAATTAGTCTAATGCAAAAATACGTAGCAGAAAACTTTTCAAAAGGGAAACATCGAAATAATAATAATAATAATAAATAAATAAAAAAAATTGCAAAATCATGAAAAATTCTCCAGCCCCCCCCCCCCCCTAATTGTCTAACAAATTTTATCACTTCATGTGTTCCAAAGCTTTGTTGAAAATAGGCGAAACATCAAGCATCCCTTTTCAGTCTCTACTGTTCGTCTTAACTAGTTTCTTTAAACCAAAATAAGTACATATTTATATTTTATTTCTTTATTCGTAGTTCATTGGAGGAGTTAGAAAAAATATAAACAATGTAAATAACAGCAAAAAGGTTAATAAAATAACTTCTATGTAAACCTATTAAAATTGTTAGATGATATACTACGTAATTTTTCTGCTTTTATATAAAAGTTAGCAGAATAAAATTAATTTTATTCTGATAACTTACGAAAGCAAAATTGTATAAGAGTGATCAATTAAACTTTTACTTGCATAATCGAATTATAACTTTATTTCTTGGATTTCACAACACTTTTTCAAACTTGAGTATCCCAAGAGCTCGGTTAATTGTAATTTGTCAACATGCCTGTCATGCTATTCTACAGCGATAAATTCAAGTCAACATGCCTGTGATGCTATACTACAGCGATAAATTCAAGGCCTAGTCCGGGCAGAGTGAGGGATGGACACCACACCGGAATATTTTAGATTTTATGCTTATCAGTAGGCCAGAAAAACGAATTCCCCCCCCCCCCCCCTCCACGGGTGCTACAGAAATCACTCCCGGAAGATAATGTCTGAATTCAACACTGCTATTCTATGAACGAGAATACATGACAATAAATAATTTATGACGGAATAATGGATCCTCAGAATAAGGATATACTTGAAGATTACTATTGTATAAACATAAAAAATAGCCGTCATAAGTATCTAGTTGGAAGTAAAGAATACATAAGATAATTTGGATTTTTAAGAAGCATGTAGTAGTTATCAGTCACTCAAGCCTCCCTATTAAGTAAAAAGAACAAATAAAGTTATTTATTTACAAAAAGTTCTCGTGACCGAAGCAATAATCAATATATTTGATAAAGAAAAATTTTTTAGCCATGCTAGTTTTTGTTTCGAATTCTATCATAAATAAACATACATTATACGGCATGTCATAGCTGTTTTTAGAATTAAAGCATGTTTTTCATCTAAAAAAATAATACAAAAATAAATAAGTATATATGTTGCTTACTTTTCTTTTAGCATATCAAGCCCTTCTTGGGGAATTCCTGGTCTAGTAACGAAAACTTTTTGTTTACTCATGATTACCGTCTTGTCACTCTACGATCTGAATTCTAAAGAACAGAGAAATCGTTTGACAGCTAGGGCGCAGGGAAGTCACCTTTTTGCAAGGTCATGGGGCGCTGCAGTCGCATATTATGACGTAAGAAGTGATGTAATTACGATCAGATCAGGATGAGAAACGGATCATTCGGAGCAGAGACTCCGAGGATCTTTCTTCACATAAAGTTCAGAAAATTACTCCGGAAAAATTTCTTGAATCCATTAAAAGAAAAAAAAAAGTGCAATTTAACAAATTACAACGACCATTTGGAAAAAGATTTTTTCAAAGACTAAAATTTAAGTCTTAAAAAATAGCACGGAGTTGATCATACATTACGTACGCCATGGATTAAACATTAATAGTGTTATTACACGTAAAAACTGCAAGCGACAGAAATCGCATGCGACTCGTACGTATTATCCACCTGAAACTTACGTATTATCCAAGCATTTCATTGGCTGTTCGGGAAAAGGCTTTTCCATTGTCAGATTTCCAAGAAATCTGACAGCCAATTTTAAATGAAATTTATTTCTTAAACTTCTAAACATCCCACAATATTACTTTTTATATCGTCGTATAGAGAAAAAAAATGTACTTTTAAATGCAATTTGTTTGAAAACTGTATCTCAATTTGTTTCTGAGTAATTAATACCTGTAATCCTTTTTTTTTCTCTCTCATTTCAATTGTGAAATAAACAAGTTGGAAATTGCTCGTTAAACGTGGCAAATGAGGTGCGTTCGTACTATAACTAGTTTTATAATTATTTTTTGCACCCCATATTGTACTGAATGTGTATTTATTTGCAATTCATAAGTGCATAGTCTGTAACATCATTAAAATGCACTTGCAATAATTTTTTCCCATTCCCCTTAATGTAACGGAAAACTTTTGACTGTCCCTGTAATTAAGCTATACATCCGATTTTCATGAAATTTGAAATGGCTCGACAAAATTTTGCAGCAATTATATATTTAAAATTTCAGCCCATTCGGAAAGCTGTAACATCATTAAAATGCACTTGCAATAATTTTTCCCATTGGCTTTAATGTAAAGAAAAACTTTTGACTGTCCCTGTAATTAAACTATACATCCGATTTTCATAAAATTTGAAATGGCTAGACAAAATGTCGCAATAATTATATGTTTAAAATTTGAGAGCATTCGGAAAGCTTTAACATCATTAAAATGCACGTGCAATAATTTTTTCCATTGGCCGTAATGTAAAGAAAAACTTTTGACTGTCCCTGTAATTTAACTATACATCCGATTTTCATAAAATTTGAAATGGCCCGACAAAATTTTACAACAATCATATATTTAAAATTTCAGACCATTCGGTTGGGTAGTTTTTGCTCTATTATATGCGGACGGACGGACAGACAGACGGACTGAACGACGACTATAGGTGCTACGTATTTATATAATTACGAACGCACCTAAAAATGACGCATCGCTTTACAATTTTTATTCATTATTTATTACAATTCAAAAAACAAATATAAAGATAAATATAGATAAATAATTGGCAACTTTTTTGGCAATGCCAGTTCAAAAATATTTTTCTTATTGCCTCAAAAGATCCATTTTTTTCTTTTTTAAATAAAAGAGCAAGCCTAAAAAACTAGAGCAAAAAAGTTATTTTCTGAATAAAGTTCTGAAGATAAAAGTCAACTATTTTTCGTACTTTAATTCATAAGTTGATATGACAATTTTATGAAAGAACTAAAAATAATAATTATGAATAATAAAATTAACAGTTGCATAGCAACTATATTTCACATTGTATCCAAAAGAAGAAATAAAAAGATAATTGTTTGTTCAAAGTAAAAAAAAAAATAAAAAAAAATCGTTCCTTGCATTGACAGATTCTATTTTAGTGCCAAAGTGCGATGTTATGATTAATCTGATTTTATAATTAAAAGCCTACACTAGTCTCGAGAAGAAATGCTCAAGCTTATGTTAATCCTATGGGAGCGTTCTTTACAGATTTCTTGCAATTTAACTTTTTTCTTTTTTTGTATCGGATAGCTGAGGTCAATATCTTTTATTGTGCGTCTGTATTTTTTCAAGTTTAGTTACAGTTTTTTTTCTACGCGGATACTTTCACTTTTGTAACCGGTTCTGAAAGTGAAACTATCCTCGTATAAAAGGGTTGTAACCAAAATTAAACAAGAAGGAAAAAAATCACGCGTCAAGCATAGATTATGAAACACTTTCCAACACATTCAGAATAATGTAACAAAACTGCACAAATAAAAAAAAATAAAATATTACATCTAATTCAACCATATGAAAGCGCGTAACACATTTCAAAACCCAGTTTCAGCTTTTCCCATCCACAATCGGAAAATTATCCGAATTTTTCTGCAGCCCTGTATATGATATATAGATTTGAATCTATTAACTACATGCATGCCAAAATTTTGTTCACTTTTAAGAGATACACATACTTCCGTTGAAAATTTACCTTCAGCAATTTCCTCTAATAAGGAGAACGGTACGTGACGTGAATACTTTTGTGTAGCCCTGTATTTGAGGTGTAGAATTTATATATAACGAGTAAGATGCAGAAAATTAATTAAATTTAAAAGCGTATATCGAATTTTAAACCGTAACACTCCAGCAATTGTTATTCAAAGACAGTACTGTACTGTAACCTATTTCTTTTGTGTGTCCCTGTAAATGAATAAAAAATGCCGTGAATGTCCTGTTCTAACGTGATCGTAGTGAAATTCAGTGATTTATATCAGTTTCAATAGATTTGAAATAGCGTAATGTCATTAAAATACTCTGAAAACAATTTTCCCCCATATACCATAATGTAATGGAATATTTTTGAGAGCCCCTGTAAAGGAACGATTAATCCTACATACTTCATATACAATACCAAACATGCTTTGGTGACCCTAAATAACCTTTATCAATTTCGTGAAAATCCGAGTATATTTACGGGAGTTAGAGCGTGGACAGACGGACAGACAAACCGAATGCATAAACACTTTTCAACTTTGTTGGAAAATGTTAAAAGGTACAATGCACAATAAAAGATATCGCCCTCAGGTATTCTATGCATAAAAATCATTTTAAAATATTAAAATGCGAGTGGGAAATCTATAAAAACGCTGCCATAGGTTTAACATAGGTTAACATAAGTTCTAGTTTCTCGTGACTAGTGTAGGATCTTAGGGGGTCTGGGACTCAAAATTCTATTTTTTTTTATTTATAGAGATTTTGTTGTGAATTTTTTTTTTCTGAAATATGTTTTAATATAATAAGAATATTGCATGTAAAAAAAATCTGCAATTTTTTAAATATTTAAAAAAAAGATTTAAATTTTAAAATTTTAAACATGTTTAATTTTTTATATAACTCTTGAAGTACTTATTCGATTTACAAAATTTTTACACTTTTATGTACTGAAAATGTGTCACTATAATTTGTCTTCAGGATTTCTTAAAATATTGATTATGAATTTTATTAAAGAATTTTAAGTTAAAAAAATGAAGTTTTTTATGAGTGATGTTTTGCATTAATTAGCACATTTTCACAATTATCACTCAAAATTAAAAATCCTGAAGACAATTTGTTGGAAATATAGCATAAAATTTCTGTTGAAAATTTCATACATACATCTTGCAAGGAACTTTAGATATATTCTTTATAAGTTGACAAATCGTGAAAAAATTCATTCTGGGATAAATGAAGTTAACGTTCTCGTCAGAGGGCGCTGATGCATCGCTTCTCAAGGCAAAAGGTGTTATAGAGATCTGCACGGGCCGACCCGTGGCCCGAGCCTGGCCCGCGCGGGCTGATTTTCATTCACGGCACTCGAGCCGGGCCGGACCTGGTCTCCACTCTTTTCGGGCCGGATCGGGCCCGGGCCATACTTTTTCTGAAGGCTCGGGCCGGGCCGAGCCAGGCCTAACTTATTTTTTCTGTACAGAGCCGAGACTGGTTTCACTCCTCGTCTTCACGGCCCAAAATTTCCAATCTTAGTTTTGACCCTGTCCGTATGAAAATCATTGTCTCAGCGTGGCCTGGTCCATTCAAAGGTCAGTAAAATTAGACCTGGCCCAAAAATTTTTGCAAAAAATGCATACATTTTTAAATCGCCATTATTCTACACCTAAACATTAAAATTTATTCTTTTTAAAGAATAGTAGATTTCTACGTTTATTAAAATATAGCTAAATTAAAATATAGTAAAACGTGTGATAAAGAACCTGCCTATGACGGAACCCTGTTTTAGACTGAAAAACGTGTTGATCCATGCAAAATTAATATACTAATACGTAAGAAAAGAAGAATATATAATACATTTACACTTGCTAAGAAGGGAACTTGTCTATAACTTCCCTCCCCCCTTTTTTATGCAATTCCGTCTTAAAAGATTTTACTATGTAGCATTTTTCAGATTATTAACACTTCAATACATGGAATATGGATTAACACTATTAATGATAACTGAAACATTTACATACAAGAAGTAGAGATTCATTAAAAAAATAAATATCGCAGCCTGCGGCACTTCTATAAAAATGAAGATTATAAACATGAACTAGTTGGATGTGCCAATCCCAAAACTTTTTTCTATCTTATACATAATATTTCAAAAACTAGTTACACATGTTAATACTTCAATATAAATAGTTCAATACTATACCAACTTTGATTTTCATCTTAAATTTCTGCTTCAGTCAATTAAACGGACTAAAAACGAGTTAATCAATATCATGATATTTGTTAAAATTAATAGTGTTTCCTTATGCTGCTGTTATTAGATGTTTGCGAATAGCCGGCTTAGCAAAAAGCGAGTTCCCGCCGTCTGCACGATCCGCCGATGGACAACAGAACCACAAACATCAAGAAAAGCATACAAAAATCGCTATCACAGACAGTGGCGTAGCCAGGATTTCGTTTCGGGGGGGGGTCCAAAATTTTCCCTTCTGGTTATATATATTGTAAAACCTGTCAAGATGAAATCTTAAATATTGCTGAGAAATTCCGTTTTACACAGGTTTTCGTGTTATCAGGTGTATTTGTATAGTATTATTTTCCGTAGCACGGAACATTTCTGTTTACGACAGAATTCCGTTATAGGCAGGTTCCATTTTTACAAGTTTTGTGTATTTATATAAATATACTTATTCATATCATATGAATAGAATAAAAATTGTCAAAATAGTAATTGACTATAACAGAATCCTGTCTTTAACGGAAGCGTTACATGGTCTTAATATGAATTGCGATGCAATTAAATTTGGTGAAAACCTGTCTGAAATGGGATTTTCATCGTTCTTTAGTAAAACCCATGAAAGCGGAATCTTTCTATAACGGAATCCTGTCTCAAACTAAAGAGTTTCAGAATCCCTGCGAAACGAACAATAGATCTTATTGAGGTAGTGTATCTTAGAAGCATAATTAATTACACTTCTTTCTATGGAAGCCTGTCTAAAATGGAACTTTTTACCAGTCCCTTTGAATCTTGTCTTGACTGTGTATGTATAATAGAAGTATTTCGAGTAACTTTAAGAATTTAGGTCTATCCTTATTTAATTCCTTTATTAAAAAAAAAGCATGGCTAAAAAATGTAAAGCCGATCTCTATAACTGCAACTAATAATACATTGAAGTTACATTAATATTTACCAATGAAAAAGTTTCACTATGATGTAAAAAGCTGAGCGCATACTGAAGAGTTAAATTTAATTAACCCATTCGCTGTCATCCACTAATATACTCGTGGCTTTAATTTATTAATTACTTTGTCACCACTATTTTAGAATTAAAAAAATTGCCTCATTTATTGGCAGAAATTTCGCTGTATTAGTAAAGCGAAATTTACCTTTCTGAATTTGTGGTAGCAAACGACTTTTTACAAAAAAATTGAAAATTATTACTTTATAGTTTTGGCAGCGAATGGGTTAAATCAAGTTTCATATTACATAACATTTGCCTACAATAAAGTTAGGATCAAGTGGTTAAGTTTGAAACAGCAATTACCATGTTTAATTTCTTGCCATTGAATTAAGAACGTGTGCTGTAATAGATATTGGATAATGATTTCACACAAGTGTCAATCGCACGAGACGTTCATGCGATCCGCCGCACTCCCCATGGGAGTTTTTGAGATAACCCAGATAGCATGAACATTGGCAGCAAGTTTAATTTTTTCTGATATTATCTTGCCGTGTCAAATTTGAATTGAAAAATTTGCAGCAAATCTCTTGCAAGGTATACCATCACCCACTTGCATGAGTAGTTTGTTGTGAAACTGATGCAAGACTGTCTTTAATTCACGAAAGTGACGAAAGCAAAAAATCCCTCTGATGAGAGAATAGACAATCAGCACATACACAGTAGTTGCAGAAATTTTATTCTGTAGGCACCGCTTATTCTAAGCGCTATACTTATTAAATACCAAAAAATACTCGAAATGAAAAGTACAAATATTACCTAAACTTGTTTATGGTGATAAAACCGATGCATGAACCTTCTGACGGCGCTTTCGCATCAATGGACTTGATCAGATCTATGGACTCCTTTGAGGGTGTTAAACTTATAGTGTGACATGGAAAGATTACTACTTTGCAGTAACTTTGCAGTATTTTTGATTACTTGTTTGCCGTTAGTTTGCAATAAATTTGATAGAGTATGAATTTAACTTGCACGACAAGTTAGCTGCAAGTTCAAAGTGTGGTGACTTCGGCGTTTGCGTTATCTTGCTGCAGTCTTGTTATGAACCTTCAGTCTTGTCATGCTGAGCTTACTGCAACTTTGCAGGTTTTCAAAGCAAAACTGTTGCAAATTTTCTGCAAACTAAAAATGCTATGTGGGAAGGTTTTAACTTTAAGAAAAAGATCTTGCATTTTCAGCTACAGAAACTAGTAATGTAAGAAGCACACACATCAAATATAGTTCATGCTGGAAAAAGCAGTTTTGTTACAATTGTCTTATTCAGCCATAATTCTTTTGGGTTTCCATGTTTCATGGCTCGCCACTTTTGATACCATATTCGATCTAATAGTTGCTTCCGATATCTGGTCGTCTTTAAGGAAGTTAAATTTTTGTAATAAGTTTATTTGTGATGGATTAGCACTATTTTGGAAGTATTAGAATATGTAAAAAAATGGTTCATGGTCGTTTCTGTTTTTGTACTTCCCAGCCAATTTATTTTAGATGGTTCGAAACAGTTTTAGAACATTCTCCAAGTTCAGCAGTAAGCTTCGGACGGGTCGGATTTATGCAGCTCTGTAAGGGACACTTAGGAGTTCCGTGGAAGGGGGTAGCGCTCTTCTAGACCATTAATAATCATAAAATTCCGAATCTTCCGATTGCACCCTTAAAAAACTTGAGAGGAGGATCAAGAATCTCATCTCTGTATATTTCAGCATTCACAGTTGCATTGGTAAAAATTTGTCGGTCACTGCGGCCATTCAAAATGATGTTCGTCCATACCATGATTCCACGACCTTTGTATCGATGCCTTTCACGGATTTTTGGAGCCTTATAGCGTGTGATTTTCTCCCTTCATATGGTAACACGTCTGTAGTAAGTCTCTCAACAAAATCGGGATTCATCGGTAAAGAGAACTCGGCTCCAGTCCGTGTTGCTTCAATGACGATGATCTCTGCACCACTTTAACCGGGCGCATTTCACTACCGGAGTTAGTGGAATACAAATCATGGGTTTCCTTGCATGCAGTCTGTCACTCACAGTAAACCAGGATAGTCGAGTTCTTGCTGCTGCAGCAAACTCCCTGCAATCTGAACTGACGTCAATTGCCTATTTCTTTTAGGAATCGTTGGCAAATTACAGTCCTGAGAGCCTATTGTGGTGATTTTTTTACCTTGACCTGGTTGTCTGTGGACATTATACCAGTGTCTTTAAACCGTTTCCAGATTCTTGACATGACGCTTTTGGCTATTTATAAGTCTTTACAGACCCCTAAGAGTGTCTGTCTTGCTTCCATTCTCCCTATCGCACGCAATTTCTCAAAATCGGTCAAATGTCTTCTGGACGACATATTTCACCTACTAGAAGCGAAAATTTTACCTAATTACACGTACAATTCCTAAAATTAGACTTCAAATTATCCACGTGTGCTCCTTTTCGCACGTGAACCGAAAGAATGTGCTGAGGCTGAAAAATTTGCATATATTTCTGTAGTGAGTATTAATCCCAATTGGACTATGTGATAACGTTGACATTGAGTTACCTTTCTGGAGGTTCGCTTAATAGAATTAACATAAAGCACCTTTTTATGGTTGTTCCTTTAATTTTTCTCGCCAGTGTATTTTAAAAGTAGTAATAACAAATAACCAGTCCAAAAATAAAGTTACTTTTATTAATTGCAGGCAGCAGATTTAAAGTGATTGTCAATATTGTCCGATATAAAGTGAACAAATATAAGGATCACGAAACTCAACCAACGTACCGTTATTGCGTTCGTATAAACTCGTTCTTTCCCATAAGTGTCGACAGCAGAACCCCATCGAAGTCCAAGATAAAGAAGTTTTACGTTTAATCTAGTTACAGTAAATTTGTGTAAACGGAATAG
Organism: Maratus speciosus; assembly: GCA_963932465.1. NCBI lineage: Eukaryota > Metazoa > Arthropoda > Arachnida > Araneae > Salticidae > Maratus > Maratus speciosus. The sequence goes on along the minus strand of OZ010800.1, from coordinate 357,381,294 downwards.
CAGGTATACTTGTAATAGTTATCTTTCCGTCTCGGGACATTAAAATGTTTTTGTTTATGAAAGGATTCCGTGTTTTCAGAAAACCTGCCAAGAAGGATTCACAATTGAAACAAGTTTCATTTCAGATAGGTTTCAAACGTTAGCAAGCACAAATATATAGTGTTGTTTTCGTCGAACCTTGAATTGCTTTCCTTTGAGATAGGTCATCTTCACAGATTTGCCTGTAATAGATTTATGCTCTTCAGAGGTGGTGTTATAGCAGCAGTTTCCAAACTGGGGTAGCGTACCCCTAGGGGAACGTGGCGGGTCTGCTGGGGGTATGTGAAAATAATATCGGTAAAGGTGGAAGTCACAAAAATGTTAGGAATATCAATGTAATTTGCATCGATTTATTAAATGGTTGTGATAAGAAGATTACTAATGAAAAAAAGCATGTTTACGTTATCTCCTTGAGTGGAAAGGGGGAAGGCGGGCGTGTTTATGAGAAATGGCGGTACTCCGAAATGAAAAACCTAAGAAAGGGGTACGTGAAAGAAGAAAATTTGGGAAGTACGTTTTAGCAGTTTTAAGGGATACTGTGAAAACGGAAAGTGTTTATAACGGAAACCTGTCTAAAACGGAAAAGTTCGTAGTCCCAAAGAAAGACATACCTTTGAATTATACCTTCTAAGACGAACACCTGTCTGAAGCGGAATTTTTTTATAGATCCTTAGTCATTCTGTCTTAGCAGTTTTTACTGATGTATTTATTTGTATCCATGATCCAGTAAACCAGGTCTAGTTTCGGGGGGGGGGGGGGTCCGGACCCCCTGGACCCCCCCCCCCCCCCTTGGCTACGCCACTGATCATAGAGCCCCTTTACCGCGCAATATTTCCAAATTCAAGGGGGACCTGTCGGCCAAAGCCAAAAACATGCACGAAAAAATTTGGTTCAATTGTATGCATAATTTTATACACTTTTCGATGGTACAATAAAGAAAATGGCACAAACATCGCTATGACAACGCCCCCATTCCGGCAGATTTTTTTCAAATTCAGGGAGGACTTGTTTGCCATAGCCAAAAACGTACACAAAATATTTGGTTCAATTCTATGCATAAGTTCATACACTTTTCGATGGTACAATAATAAACATGGTACAGACATCGCAATTATAGCGCCCCCTTCCAGCGGAATTTTTCCAAATTAAGGGAGAACCTTCGTGCCATGACCAAAAACAAACACAAAATATTTGGTTCAGTTCCATAACTCCATACACTTTTCGATGGTACAATATTCAAAATCGCACAAAAATCGCTATAACAGCACCCCTAGCGGCGATTTTTTTCGAAATTCAGGGAGGACCTGCTTGTCATAGTCAAAAACTTAAAATAAAAATTTGGTACAATTCTATGTATAACTTCATACACTTTTGGATGGTGCAATATTCAAAATCGCACAAAAATTGCTGTTACAGCGCCCCCTACCGGCGAATTTTTTCCAAATTCAGGGAGGATCTGCTTGCCGTAGCCAAAAACTTAAAATAAAAATTTGGTTCAATTCTCTACATAACTTCATACACTTTTGGATGGTACAATATTCAAAATCGCACAAAAATTGCTGTTACAGCGCCCCCTACGGGCAATTTTTTTCCAAATTCAGAGAGAGCCCACTTGCTATATCCAAAAACTTAAAATAAAAATTTGGTTTAATTCTATGCATAACTTCATACACTTTTGGATGGTACAATACTCAAATTCGCACAAAATTCGTTGTTACAGCGCCCCCTACCGGCGAATTTTTTCCAAATTCAAGGAGGATCTGCTTGCCATAGCCAAAAACTTTTAAAAAAATTGGTTCAATTCTATGCATAACTTCATACACTTTTTGATGGTACAATGGCGATAGACAGACGGACACACGGGCAGACAGACATTTTCTATAAACATGTTTTTTGGGATCTCTGACCCCTAAAACGTGTAAATCCGTCGAAAACCGGAAGTCGAAAAAAAATCGATTATAATACTTTCTTCTATTGAAGATAGAAGAAAGTAAAAAAGAAATTAAGATAAATATTTTTGGTCAGAACTCCTTGTATGAGTGAAATTTTTAGCCAAATCGACGTAAAAACAATGCTTTCTGAAAATTCACTCGGGCCAGGCCGGGCCGGGCTCGGGCCTGGAAATTTCGGCCCGTGCAGACCTTTAAGGTCTTATATATCTCTGGATCTAATGAAGATAAAAGCATGTGGTTTTATTAACGCTAAAAACGCGGTATTCTTTTTAAGCCAATAAAAAAAAAATTGTATTTCTTTTAGAATTTTTATCCCCGGACCTCCTTAATCTGCCTTTTAGTCTTTTTTATTTGCTCTGTGCAATCAATTGCTAACTGTGGCAACTCTGCTCTGGTTTCTTTACATTATTGTAGCCAACTGTTCATTGAGGTTAATTTTAAAAAATTAATCTTTTGCATTTTTTTTTTTTTAATTCTTAAAAGTGAACTACAGTTTTCAAGCAAATTTCGTTTAAAAGTACATTTTTAACACTTTTCAACACACTAGTTGAAAAATGTTTATGAATTCGGTTTGTCTGCTTCCCGTCTAAGAATATCTGTCAATTTATCACCTGCGCCCAGCTAAAGGAAGATGACTTAAAATTAATTTTTTAATTTACTAGCTTTTGACTGCGGCTCCGCTTACTTAGAATGGCTGATTTTACATATAATTTTTACATTTCTTCTTTTGTATAATTTATGTAACTAATAGTGTAACCCTCATCAAAATCAGTGGAGTAAAGCTTTTTTTTAAAATTAATCTTTCATAGTTGGGTTTACTTAATTATAGGGCTTTCTCCAAACTGTACTAAACGACGTCGAACGATGTGTAAACACTACCCCCCCCCCAAAAAAAATAAATAAATAAAATAAAATAAAAAAATAAATAAATAAATAATAATAATAATAATTATAAAATAAGTAAATAAAAATAAAATAAAATAAATAAATAAATTACCTAACTGACAATGTAATAAAGGGCCATAAACATCCGTTTAGCAGAACGTCAGTTATGAGCGTTCGGAATGAAATTCCTATTTGTATTTTATACATACTAGGGGATCGAACCCGAGCTCCTCGGGTTACAGAATATAGGTGAAAACCAATTTTTTTTTAAATCTAATTATTTTTTTACATGTAATATATATTTTAGATTGCCCACTAACATCAAAAAGAATTTTTATATGAAAAATATCAATTATGCAATCAAATAAAGTTTTGAAATTTATTAAAAGCGATACTTTCACATATCACCACATGCCAGGAGTTATTAACCCAAGATTTCGCCACTTACGTCAGTCTTTCTGATCATTTCTGTGCATAAGCGCGTGTTTCAATCACATGTCTGTTAAATTTGTTTCTTATTTACATTAATTTATTTATTTTTCTGTAGAGGAAGTTTTAACTTTGTTATGGAACATTAGACGGAAACATATGCTGAACTTTTTACATTGTTTTAAGAGCAAGTGGATTAACCTTCCGTAATCGAGCTACACGTGATAGAGATAAATTAAAAAATATTTTATGCTTGAAAATCTATATATATATATTACGCTATCGTACGTGACACAGAAATCGTGATTAATTGTTGGTTAATTGTTCAATTGGTTAATTGTAAACAATTGGCGGTTAATTGCTTGATGGCAACGCCCGAATGAAACGCATCTCTTTGGTTATTGTGTAATATTTAAAAAAAGTGAATAACAATAAATAAATAAAAAGTTTAATTAATAACTATAGAACAAAACAATTTATATAATTTAAAAAAATAAAATAAAAGTAAATATACAATTTATTAATAAATAAACAACAGCATCCGGGTTACCATATCAAGCAAAATAACGACACTTTGGCGCCAGTTAAGTACCCCGGTGCGTATATGACATTGGCGTCAGAAAAAAGTCGTGCCAACGTAGTGCGTATATATACGTGTGCCGTCTTTTATTCATCTAATTTAAAATACAATAAATCAAAAAATAAATGAAGGTGCTTTTCCAGTATAGGTACTTGGCGAAATAGAGAAAAGGTCCATGGCGAGAAAAGAAATTTTTTTCTGGCAACCGATTTAATCAAAATATTTTTTTTCAAATAAAACTAAATAAAAGTGTCCATAATCGCAAAGAGTTCGTACTTTTATGTTAGCTGGGTGCAATTCTCGCAAATAGCATTTTTTAACTCGCCAGCAGCATTTTTTATTTTTCCAGGGGTAAATTAAAACAATGCTTTGATGTTGAAATTAAATGGTTTATGGTATTATTTATTCTTTTTCTTTTCTTTTTCTTTTTTTAAAGAATTTTTTTTTTTTAAAGTGAAAGTCATGAATTTTAAAGGTTTTATTTTTAAATTAAAGTCATCCATTCTAAATAAAATGAGTGAAAGGATTATATTTTAATCTCAATTAACGAAATAAAAAAAAAAATGCGACGGGTACAATGTTTGGCGATTTATCACCTGTGCCCGACTAACATAACTGTAGGGAGTTCTCGATTTCTCTATCAGAATCTTCAAATTTGGCGAAGGATTGAGCAAGTAAATTAAATTATGAATAAAAGTAACATGATCCAATGCCTAGCATACATTTAAGGGAGGCCAAATTGGTCGCCACGGGTGGCTGTTTATTTTAAAAACCATGATAACTCAGTCAATTAAGATACAATTTTCAAACAAATTGCATTTGAAAGTAGATTTTTTTCTCTATTTGACGGTTTAAAAATTGAAAATGTGCGATATTTAGAAATTTAAAAAATCGCTGACATAGCAAGTATTTTAATTTCAATTTAATTTTTCAGTTTTTATGAGAAAATGCAACAAAAGGCACAATAATATATTATTTTCTTTCTTCCGTGATTAGTTTCCCTTTACTTTCAACCCTCCACGACTTTCAACAGAAATGGAGCTCTTCAGTTGCCACAATTACAAAGAATGTATTAAAAAGTACAAAAAAATTAATATCTCGAAATTAAATTGAGATAGAGCATTCAAACAAATTGCATTTAAAAGAGCATTTTTTTCGTTACACGACGGTGTAAAAATTTTAAATGTGCGATGTTTAGCAGTTTAAAAATTTGTAGTAGAGAAAATTGCAAAACCGAAATTTCATTTCAAATTTCAAAGTGTTGCCATTCGCAGAATGACGTATGCGTTACGCACAGATATGTTTGTCCTTTATAATATAGATAGTAGATTATAGACCTTTCTCCCATAGCCCTGTAACTAAGCGACGTAGACTGATGCTATATATTAAAACTTTTCCCCAAAATTATCTAACTAACAATGCAAGTCCTATAAATATCCGTTTAGCAGAATGTGAGTTGCAAACATTCGGAATGAAATTCCTATTCATAATCGAGCTGGCCTTGTTATAGAACTTTCTCCCATCGCTCTATAAATAAGCAACTTAGAACAATGTACACTAAACAAACCAAATAACACATTAAAACCTCCCCCCCCCCCCCCCCCCAAAAAAAAAAAAAAAAAAAAAAAAATTGTACCTAACTGACAATATATAAGTCGAGCAAAAATCCGTTCAGAAAAATACGAGTTATAAGCACTTACAATGAAATTAATATTTGTATTTTATATATACTAGTTGAGTCGTGTGGCAACCCGATGTGTTGCTTTGGAATTGCATGAGATCATTCGATTCTTTTGGGGAAAATGAAATCTAACTTTATTGTAAATTTAGAAGACAATTGTAGTTTTAATTTTATTAAGTACAATATTTCGAACTACAAATTATATTTAGAATTTAAGTCAAAAGCTTTTCCAATAAAAAAGCACATATTCTATAATTTTATTTACCAAAAGTTTTTCGTTCTTCCAAGGTTTCGCTTATAATTTCGGAGCCGGTAGAAATGGCGTCATTTGGTTTAAATTATACAAAAATGCCTTTGTTTTGCCGAATTCATTCAAAAGCATTTTATATTTATGAATTAAAACATACGTTTAGAGCAATATAATTTTTCTCGCTAAAACATTTTGTTTTTAACGTCCACGCGAAAAGTTTTAATCTCCATCTTAACCCTTAAATGCCTGATTTTTCAAAAATCATTGTAATAATGTTTTTCGGCTTTCATTTTTAAAATAAATCATGGGAAAAGTACATTTAAAAAATCATATTTTGTTTTACGTATGGTTTAGGCTTAAAAACAGTTTGTTGCTAATCGGCAATACTGGTCTTTAATTGAAAAAATAATTTTCCTCGATAAAATTCTATAATATTAAACACACAAGAATTTTAGGAACTATAATGAAAAATAAATTTTACTTGCTCACTGCAGAACAAAATAGGGTATTTCGCAAGCTTCCAAACAAAACAAAAAGAACAAGTAGCATTAATTTAAAAAATAAATCTATCTTTATTCTTAAACAGTACAAGTGTTGCCATCTACATGTTGAAAATTGATTTAATAATATTTTCAGAATGTATTTTATTGGCAACATTAGGCATTATAGTTTCAATATTATTCTAATAGTATTTTAGAGCCCAAATTGGGTATGTTGCCGAAAAGCAACACCAGGCATTTAAGGTTTAAGAGAATAGTTGAAAACCTTTTTTCTACTTTAAATTAAGGGAGTCCGGGACATATTTTAAAATAATTTTTATTTATTGAGTTAAAATTTTGAATTTTTTTTTTTTTTTTGTGTGTGTGTGTGATGGTTATCATTTGTAAACAAAATTACGTGATAAAACTTCTCATAATTTTTTTAAAAAAATTTAAAATTTAAAATTTATTAAAAGAATGGGGTAATTTAAAATCGTTATAACTCGAAATATTATTTTTAGAATTTTATTTTTTTTCATTTAAATAAACAGAAATGTATAAGTTTTCATTTTGATTCAGAATTTTTCAAAATATTAGTTTTTTAAAAAATTAAAAAAATTTCAAGTGAAAAAAAAATGTAACTTTTTGAAAAAAAAAATCATATTTTTAAAAGTAAATATTTTTTTTAATTTGCTGAATCAAGATTAAAATAAAACAGTTGGAAAATACATATTCCAAGCTTAAACCCTGTACCTTTAACGGTTCTTCACTTATAACAATTTAAATACGAAAAATGGTGAAAAAACCCATCATGAAGAAAAACGCATTTTCACAAGAAATCGTTTCCACGACAACCATTGCATGAAAGCTAGATTTTGAAAACAAACCAAAACGAAAAAATTAATATTTCCTGTTCTAATTAAGATAGAAACAGGATTTAAACGTCATTTTAAGCAGAAAAATACAGAGAAATTTTTAATGTATTTTTTTTTTTTTTTTTTTTTTTTTAGAAAATTGGGAGATATTTGTGTTCCGGAGAGTTAAATTGAAAAAGCTACGATGGATTTTTTTTTTTTTTTTTTTTTTTTTTTACGTCAATGGAATTTATCTGAATGTCAAAGTGGACATGCGATTTTTTGCTTTCTAAAATAAACTGATTCCTGAAATTTGAATATGTGAAAATAAGTTTGCATTTCTTGAAAAATACAATTCAATCACATTATTTTTATTATCTATTCAAATAAAAATTAACTTAAATTTGAAAATGATGTCAAATTAAGAAAACTAATAATCCCTATCGTTTTCCCTTTTCTCCACAAAAATGGAGCAATTTAGTTACTATCATTGCAGAAATGTCACAAAAATACGAAAAATTTAATGTCTCGAAAACTAATTCAAATTTTAAATTCCAAGGCCCCTTTCGACATCCTAGTATCCATGCGGATAACTGGCGTTAATTTGAACGCCCAACATTCCATATCCTAGGAGGAGTAGCTGTGAAATACGAACGGATAGCCACTTTTTAATATAATAGATCGATGAAGTTTTAATTTCGTTATGAAAAATTAGCCGATGCAGAACTATTTACTATATTGTTTTAACCCCTTGAAGGGCGGTGGGATATCCCACCTAATTTAAACAAGATTCGCACCACACTCTAAAAAATAAATGTGTAAATTAGTTAATTTTACCCGTGTATATGTGTAAATTTCTAAAATTACACACCTGTCGTAAAATTTAAAATTTTTTTCCTGAAATTTACCTGTTTTTATGTGTATTTAGCTTATGAAAGTAAGTGTGTAAATTGTTATCACTTGAAAAACTCAGATAAGTGTGTAAATGTAGAAAAATGCCTTTATTTACACGAATTTGTGAGTTATTCTAATTTAAACATAATTATATGTACACAGATAAGTGTGTAAATTTTTGAAATTACATACTTTTAATAAAAATTACACATTTTGAACAAAAATTTACCTGTTTTTATGTGTATCTAACTTATGAAATCAAATGTGCAATTTGTTATCTCTTGAAAAACTCAGACAAGTGTGTAAATGTAGAAAAATACCTGGATTTACACAAACGGGCGTGTTACACATAATTATAAGCAGGGCTGCGGAGTCGATGGGAAAAATTGACGACTCCGACTCTGGGAATTTTAACAGATCCGACTCTGACTCCGATTCCGACTCTTTCGCTCAAAAATGGGCCGACTCCGACTCCGACAACGCAGACCTGCTTGTAAAATGGACGACTCCGATTCCGGGAAATTTAACAGATCCGACTCCCGACTCTTTTGCTCAAAAATAAGCCCCGACTCCGACTCCGACTCCGCAGCTCTGATTATAAGTTGTTATCTGAAAAGACAGCGTGAAAAGTGCATATGTTTTTTGAAAAAAATCTATCCAACGGCTATTTATAATTACAAAAGAAGAACCATAAGGTTCAGAAGTAAACGTTTGAGTAAGATTTTTAATTAGATTACCTGTCTTTGGTATATTCATTGCCATTACCCATATATCAAGCATAGTCGTTGTGACGTCACTGTAGGTCACGGTGGCCATGTCATATCTGTGACTAAAATACCACCACCCGGTGGCGTCACAATGCGAATTGCTTAGAAACATTTAAAAATTGCAAGAACACTGCAAAATATGTTATTCAATGTGAAAAATACATCTCTGACAAATTTTTAAATTTTTGTGACGCCTCTGAAAGCCACGTCACGTGTGTAATGAAAAGACCCCACCCCGTATGTTGTGAAGTCCTATTTTTACGAAAATGTGAATTTGAAAGATATTTGAAAAAGAGGAGAAATATAATAATCAGGATTGTCTGAATGCACTTCTGAGATCTGGATAAGACTGATATATATATATTGCGTGTGTGTGTCATTGCTATTTAACCTATATTCCTTAATTTATTTACCTAATTAATGGAAAATGCTTCATAAATAGATCAATTTCAATCGATATGTAATATTATGAATCATGATGCAAACATAATTTTGCATGTAATACACGAAACAAAACACTTTTTTATTAAGGGAGTTTTTTAATTGCTTTTTATATTATATGAAAAATTTATATTTTTTCTTAAATTAACAACAGCAATCAATATTATAAAGCGAAAACATATGCGTGATTGGCTGTGGTAAGGCAACACCAGACGCATAAATCTACCTTTTATTGCGATCAGTGTTGAATTTAGACACTTTTCTCAGGGAGGGATTTCTGTGGCTCCGGGGGTACATTATAGAGTTCTGGGGGGGGGGGGGAGAAATTGCACTTTTTGACCATTGAAAACACAAAATCTCAAACCTTCCGGGGGGGGGACATCTCATTGCTCCGGGGGGGGGATGTCCCCCCCAGGCCACCCCCTGAAAGCAACACTGATTGCGATTTTTTAAACTTTTAAACATTGCAAAATTTTATATTTTACACCGTCGAATGTTCTTTCAAATGCAATTTGTTTAAAAATTGTACCTCAATTTACTGATTTCTATGGGTTTAAAAATAATTTTCAAGCATGAGTTTTAAAACAAGAAACCTTTTGTCTGCGTTTCAATTACAAAAGATTAAAAAGTTTCCTCTTCAAGCAATAAAAATAATTAAGCGTTTGTTTCGGGCTAATATTCCACAACGAAATTAAAAACTTCATCAAAAACACGTACATAAATAAAAGACAAATTTAATAGACATGTACTCGAACTACGCGCTTAAATTACTAAACTATTAGAATTAAAAAAACTGTTGCGGGTGGTAAAATCTTTGGCGATTTCTCCGACTATTAACTCCTGTATGACTCTTCGTTTATTTTTAGGAACACATTTTGCATTTAGCATAGATTATACAAAATTTAATTTTCTATTTTCAAAAGATTTTGCATTATTGCCTATTAAAATCATTTTTAACTACTCTGATAATTTAAACATTGTTTAATTTGTTGTATCCTCTATATCAGTATAATTATTGTTACATCTGACAAAAAAGGGAGATTTACAAAACTTGAACTATTCTGAAATAAATCGTAAAAAGCTATAAAAAAGTTCTTGAAGTATGAAATTTTAATTAGAGAACTCTTGTAAACGTATTACATCATAGAAATATACAAGAACAGTTGAGGGAAAAAAAAGCCATCTACGTGCTTTCAAAGTCAGACCGGAAACCGCAAACGATATTCGAATAAAATACACATTACGTTTAGAACGTCTTGGAACAAGCAAAGTGAGTTAGTTTGCAAAGGAAAAAATGGCCGTTTTGCGTATGTATTGTCAGTCTGGATATAAAAATTTAACCAAAAAACTTCGCCGGAACCCTTCCACGTTAAATATGTGTCCGTGAAAAGCACAATAGCTTTGGCATGTTTAAAAGGATTCATGTCATTGCTAGTGTACTTATGATCGGAACATATATATTTGTTCATCAAACAATAAATGGATTACTACAAAAAATAAAAACTACGTCAATGGAGATTTGGTATGTAAAAACATTATTTTTCCTGTTTGCTTTTCTTTAAATTATAACGATTTTATTGAAATAAATAACTGTCTAAATTGCACTTGTCTACAATTGTAATCATATGATAAAAATAAATTATTTAAATTACATTTTAATAAGATTTGTTTACTTGTAAAATATCATTCGTTAAAATCACATGTTTTTTTCAAGTTTTAAAATTATATGGAAAAAATTATATTCAAAGTTTAACATAATTAGCAGATATTTAAAGATATTTAAATTATTGAATAAAAAAGCTTTCTTGTAGAATAAAATTGTTTGCAAGCTTATTTTTTAAATTTTGTATTAAGTAATGGTATGAAACAATTTGCAGTGCATATTTTTACTAAAAAAATAATATCTATTCAGAAGATAAATTTAAAAAAAAAGAAGAATTTGTGGACACAATGGAAAAGTACTATTAAAAGAAATCAAAGATGTGTAGTATTAAGAAAAAAAAATCAATGTCAGTGAGTATTATTCATTTGAGAGATGTTATAAAATTTATAAAAATATATACATGGCGGATGAGAAAATTTCATTCAATCAAATTAAACATTCTAATTGGAAAGTTTTCAAAGTAATCTGCAATTCTGAATCATTTTTAATATTTTAAAGAATATTTTTCAGAAATATTAATGCATTTTTCCCCACATACTGAAAATTGCCTAGTTTAAACTTTGTTTATAACTGACACTAAATATTGTGTAGGAAAAGAAATTTTCTTCAGAAGTATTTGAAAAATTTCCTCCATTTGATAGAAATGCTTCTAAAACTCAGAATAACTTTCTTTTTCTGTTTGATACTACAACAAATATCTCTTAATTTGAAACTTTTTCAAGCGGCTTTACATATATAACTTTATCAATTTAGGGGGTAGGGGTGGTATGAAAATGGATATCGTAAGATTTCTTTTGGGAAAGAGGGGGCTGTCTTTTGACATCGTTATCTTTTTTGGTATTTTTTTCTTTACATCAATATAATCTATTATCTTTTTTTCCCTTTTAGCCTATTACTTATTTTTATGAAAATACAAAGTTATTATTAAAACTAGGGATTGACCGAAGCAGCAATTTTGCCGAATACCGAATACCGAAGCTTCGGTCAAAGTGTACACCGAATATTCGGTATTCGGCAACCGAATACTTAAAAATTTTTAACATACATTTTTTCATATATTAGCTTTTTTAGTAAACTTTAATTAAAATTAAATTCTTAGTAATTTAATTCAGTTACATTTTTATTCTTAAATCTAATTACACCAAAAACATTTTATGACTACTTTCCACTCACAAATTCATTAACCCATCACTTATTTTTTATTATTTTATCACTAGTCAATACCCAAAATAACCTATGAAAGTATTACACTATACAGGCTATTATTATGGGTAAGGATTGTTAGAAAAACTAAAGTTCATTCAAATAAAAAGAAACAATGTTGCCATTAAGCTGATTTACTGATTGTCTAATTATAAACGTATTGAATAGGAATGTTCCCAAATACAAAAGGTATATCAATTTATACATTTAACTATTTTGTGTCAAATTATTGATACATATTTATATTTTGATTAATGGTTTAACATTGTGGTGATGAAGATTAGGGATTGACCGAAGCAGCAATTTTGCCGAATACCGAAGCTTCGGTCGAAGTGTATACCGGTGTATTCGGTATTCGGCAACCGAATACTTGAAACTTTTTAATACGCATTTTTGCATATATTAGCTTTTTTAATAAGCTTTAATTGAAATTAATTTCTCAATAATTTTATTCAGTTACATTTTTATTCTTAAATCTAATTACACAAAAAAATTTAATGACTTCTTTCCACTCACAAATTCATTAACCCATCACTTATTTTTTATTATTTTATCACTAGTCAATACCCAAAAATAACCTATGAAAGTATTAAACTATACAGGGTATTATTAAGGATAAGGATTGTCAAAAAAACAAAAGTTCATTCAAATACAAAGAAACAATGTTGTCATTAAGCTGATTTACTGATTGTCTAAGTCTAATTATAAACATATTGAATAGGTATGTTTTCAAAATACAAAAGGTGTCATATCAATTTGTACATTTAACTATTTTCTGTGAAATTATTGATAGAATATTTGTATTTTGATTAATATTTTAACATTGTGGTGACGAAGAAAATAAATTTGAGCGATTTTGATATAGTGGTTATAAAAGCTATAGGATAGGCATATGGGTATACTTATTTGATGTGTGTATTTTCTTTAATATACACTTTAGATATACAGATATGAACTCTGATATACTTATTTGATGTGTACATTAAAGAAAATACACATTAAATAAATTTAAATTAAAAAAAAAAAAACTAATGTAAAATTAAATAAAATTAAATGATAAGGGAAAGATGAGCATCTTCGTTACTTTTTTTTTTCTCTGTTATAGACAGTTGTTCTGATTTCACACCTACGTAGACTATTTTAGGACGAAAAAAGTTTTTTTTTTTTAATTAAAAATGGCCTCTGACTTGTTTTTTGTAGTGCAGCTGAACTCGGAACTCATGCACATAATATTGAAACTCATTGTTTAGCCTATTCTACTGCTAAGTAAAAGAGAATTCTTCTACTTCTAACAAAATACTTATCTGCAATTATTCGGCCGAATATTCGGTTTACATGCCGAACCATCGAATACCGAATCAACTATTCGGTATTCGGTCAATCTCTAATCAAAACCCTTAAATGATTATAAAATCATTTCATTCCAAAATATGGAATATCCTAACTTTCGCGATTTCTGTTCTTCTAGTATATAATTCGTTGTTAGAGAAATCAGGTTCGAAATGATACTTATTATGTTTACTAGAAAATATGGGAAAGAATATCGTTCACCTGTTTCGTTTATAAGAAGTTATGCTTACCCCCGCGCAAGAAAAAGTGCAAGAAGATATTATTACTGTTGAATGCATTATGTAACAAAAATATATAATTAAATAATTTTAAGTAGTACGCATTTCCAAGTGTTATTTGCTATAAAATTATTTCAGATGTAATAGTGATATTTTATTAACTTCTTTTCTTCATTTAAGTAAAAAAAATATATATGGAGCTGTCCATAAATGATGTCACACTTTTTCCAATATTTTTTACCCTTCCCCCCCCTTGTCACAATTTCACGACCCCCCCCCCTTCTCTCCAAGCGTGGCATCCTTTGTGGACGGCCCCTATATATATGGGAGTGATACATGCATAATCATACTTGTATATCATTGCAAACGTATAAAAAGAAAAACAAAAAAATTGTAATAAAAAGAATTTTTAGACACTGATGACGATATCATTAGGAAGAGGGGACTGGTAGAATGATGGCGTATGATATCATAAAGGGGGGGTGGGGGGGCTTGTCGAAAATCGCCAAAAAGTTGATCGTTATAGATGTATAACCTCTAAGAAGATACTTTTAATAAAAGTCTTTTGTCTGCAGTATAATACCCAATTTAAGCTGTTTCAGAGAAAGTGTAAATATAGGCAAGCTGATTATACTAAAATACAGAGACACAATAGTGGTGCGGGCGCAGACGGAGCCAGTTAAAGTAGGCTCTGGCAGGCTTTGTTCGCGCCATCAGTTACTGATGCTTCATTAATAACGTTTTCCGCACCAGGCGCGAAATACTGTTGCTGTGGCAATGCTTGGATATCGGAGCTTGAAATTAACTTCTTTTTTTTTTTCCCAAGAGATTTCAATAATTTTTTCTGAATCAATTTAAAAAAAAATTTCACCATTGATTCCATCCTGTGTTATGCAAAAACAGGTATATCGATAAATGAGAAAGAAAATGATTTGTCTATATGTGGCATGTAAATTGCCTAATGACATTATGAGTACACATTTTGCTTATTAGAAAGAACAAACACATCAACCCTATGAGTTTGTTTTTCATGTATTTTTATTTTTTACTATCATAAAACATTTAATTCGCAATTAATACAAACCAAAGTATAACGATAACACTTTGCACACAAAAATCTCCGTATTTTGAATATTAAAATAAAATTTGTGTTTTGTAGATTAAGCAGAAATATGTGTAAAAATAAAATATAACCCACATACCAGTGTATCTTGTATATTACACAAAAATATATGTATTTTATACATTACACAACGATATGTGTATTTTGCATATTACACAAAAATATGTGTAAAAACAGAATATTACACAGATATGTGTGTAAGAATATTACTCAGAAATATGTATATTCCTGTACAATTTACACATTAAAGTGTGTATTTCAAGACTTATCACCTAATTTTTACACATTTGGACTTATCATCAAATTACACATTAAAATGTGTATTTTAAAATTTACACATTTTTGGCAATTTACACGTATAGACAGGGCCGTGCGAAGAGAAAACTGCGCCCGGGGCATCGTGTCAATTTGCCCCCCCCCCCCCAAACTTCAAAATTGGTAAAGGGAAGAAAAAGAAATAAATTATATTGAATAAATATTTTGCGTTAATTTTGGAACTTTAAAAGATTTAATTTTAATTCAGAAATTCCAAACAACTAAATAACAGTAAAGAAAATTGCACTTATTTGTTAATGAGATCATAATGCTTTGTGACAGATTTTTCTTAACCTTTCTCACATATTTTTCTAGCCATTTTTAGTTGTTAGTCTTTAAGCTGCAGAAAATGTATAAAAATCGCTAAGAACCAGGTTGGAAACAAGTGGTCCCTTCAACCGATAAGTACTAAAAAAGCAAAACACACAAAAAACCTGCAGAACATAATGTAAAAGATAAAAAATACAATGTTTTAATTATCAGAAAATAAAATATAATATCAGGCAAATACATTTACTTTCATTTTATTTTTCTTGCGTTTAGGATAGCAAAATCGTTTATTATTTTATGTGTAAAGATTGCGTCACACTGAATTTTATAGAAAGTAAACTCAGGTTGCTTAATCTCTCGACTCATAGTAGATCTTAAGTAGTTTTTTACTATTTTATTGTTACTGGAATACTTTTAAATTATGTACGCTGTCTCCATGTTTTTGTAATTCCTTGTTCTCCATAAGTTTTAAAATTATGGAGCAACTAAAGAATTTCTAAATGATCCATTTTATAAAAGTTCTTATCTAATGATAGAAATAATGTTTTCGCATTTAAAACCTCGCTTAACAATTCAAGTCCATGCAAGCCAGCAATAAAGGGAAAGATCCAGGCAATATTAACTTAACAGATTTTCGGTTGATTTTAGATTCGCACCAGCCAGAAACTCAAATTCTTGTTATACATTTCTCAGTTTCGTAAACCTCCAGATCAGTTGCACGGTTATAGTGTCTATGTAACACGAAATCCTTCACTGTCATACAAATTTCCACTTTCATCAGGATTGACCGGGAGCCGGCAGCACAGACACATGGTTCGTACGGATACCGTTATTTTTCCAGGAAAATTACCACTATCTTTTTATAGAAAAAGAAATCCAGGTTAAACCCGCAAAATTTCGCCTTCTTTTAAGAAGAGATTTTCTATAAGATAATACTGGTGTCGAAAAATGTTCTATTCTGCAAAATTCAAGGAGGAGTGCGAACCATGAGGCAACCACCTCATCGAGTTGGAGGCTGAAATTCCAGAATTAGCTAAAACTCGATTCCCATATTAAAACGCAATCCGTCTGCCAAGTCATATCTAGGCGGAAAACATCTAAAAACCCGATTTTACCGGTTGACTCGTAGGGTCGTAGGTTTACCATTGTGTTATCCTGCTCCCAGTCCGCCATGTTTTCATACCTTTGGGTGCAGGAAAACGCAATGGTAAACCTACGAGTCGACCGCTAAAATCGGGTTCTCAGGTGTTTCCCACCAAAATATGACTTGGCAGACAGATTGCGTTTTAATATGGAAGTCGAGTTTCAGCTAATTCTGGAATTTCAGCCTCCAACTCGATGAGGTGGTTGTCTGTGCTGTCAGCGAGCTTCGTAGTCAAATTGTTCTACGAATTTTACGTTTTCTGCTTTGCTCAAATAAGGACTCTACATTTACGGACATAACCAAATCTTCGCTTTCTTGTTAAAAAATTTCCTCTCTTATTGTCTGAAATGTGTTTTTTAATGTTTGTTTCAATCAGTTTGTTGGCGATCAAAACATTGACAGTTTTTTTCTTCTTCTTTTTCGTGAGAATAATATTAACTTTTTCTAATTCATTTAAAATTCTGTGTCAAACTACTAGGCCGTAAAAAAGGGGGAATTTATTTATTTGCTTTATTAAGCTTTTTGCTCCTGAGTCAGTTTACTCAATTTACTTCATTTTTATAAGATCTTCCAGAGCTTTTAAAATATGTGGCAATTGTTTGTAAACTGCAGATATAGCTCTATTATTTCGTGACCATAGAGTACCGACCAACGAGCCATATTTGCAACATATCAAAACATTGAGCTCTGTAGGGTTGATATTGGTATTGTTTATGATGGCCGATTATCTACAAGTTGGATATAGTAGACCGGAGTGGGATGGGGTGTCCTCTGTAGGGTCTTTCTAAAGGAACCTAACCCGTATTTACGCAAGGTTCGAAGAAAACTACGGACAATTTCGAAACGATTAGGCTTACATGTGCGATTGGGTCGAACTCAGCACCTCCCGTCTACCATTTTTGAGAACAGAACCTCTCGTGCAGCTGTGAATGTCGAAATTGTCGGACATTAGCTTATCTAAAATTCTTGCGCTATTTTTTTTTCTTGACTTGATGTAGTCAATAAACCTTTCCACGATTCGAAATTTTCCATTTTCGTTATCATATAACTTGCGTCATTTGTTCTTTGTGAGGTGTACTGGATTCCTAAACTGGACTGTGTTTAAAATTCAATAACTTGCAAATGGTGACAATTATTAAAAGAAATTCTTGCAGGAGGGTTATGTAAGATATCAGAAGTATTTTTACAGTGGTTCTCGGTTTTAGTTCCAAATAGCAGAGATAGGTGGCAAGAAATAATCTCTCAATGGAGGTCTAAACTGAAATCCCCTAGCATCATGCGAAGGAAGGAGGCTAAATATATAGAGTAGGCCCCTAAAAATAAGATTGTATTGGAGAATGAAACACACTCTATATATTTTACCTTCTCTTTCCGCATCAGAGTTGGGCGATTTAAGTTTTGGCTTTGATTGAGCACCTATGGCGCTAGATGTTGTCTTTATAGTGCTTGTGTGGTTATACATTGTTAGCATAATTGTCAATTCAGTATAAACTTGATTGACTTTCACGAATATGATTTAATAAAGTACACTGCTGTAACCTGAATTTACTATAAACCTGTTTAATTCTTCAACAAATCATCGATATTTATGTTGTAATGTGAAATTGTAAAACTGCATTATAATAATTCAAAATGTCATTTGTAACGCAAAGCGGCTAGTGGATTTGGTTCTCCCCTCAAAGTTGCACTATCACTCTAAAGCGTAAGCTAAGTTCCCGAGGTAGTCATCCCTGCTTGCAGCGCCATCTATAGTTTCTATTTGGAACTAAAGCCGGGAATCGAGGTAAAAAAAGGACTACTGACATTTTACATTACTTTCCCGCAATTTTTTTTT
This sequence comes from Maratus speciosus, assembly GCA_963932465.1. Classification (NCBI taxonomy): domain Eukaryota; kingdom Metazoa; phylum Arthropoda; class Arachnida; order Araneae; family Salticidae; genus Maratus; species Maratus speciosus. The sequence goes on along the minus strand of OZ010800.1, from coordinate 357,362,923 downwards.
AAATAGCTGTCACCATTTACAGTTTATTGAATTTTAAAAACAGTCAGTCCATTTTAGGACACTCGGTATATCGAGTGAGATCGAACGAAATTGAAAAAATACCTTGCTCTATGAATTTGTTCTACAATCATTTTTAGGGTTTCGTTCATCTGACGAAACCCTATTCGTCTCGCTCCTCTGTCTGTCTGTCCGTCCGTCACAGAGCCCGTTCTCAGAAACTATACATGTTAGAGACTTGAAATTTTGGGTACTTACAGCTGAACACCTCACATCAAACAACAAATCATAAAATTTTGAAAAAGTTGGTAATTAACCTAATTACGGGCTAATTAAATTCTAAAAGTAACCAATCAGCCTTTTGAATGCAGGTGAAAATGCACGTTATCGAAATCCTCCCCAGTTTCTCCTAATGGTTGCCAGTAAACTCGGCGGATGCTCCGTCAAAACAGCCGGTGCAGGGTTACCACGGAGTACTTTAAGCAATAAATGAAGTGGACCTTCAAAAAGCAAAATTGGATCTGCCGAAATATCGGTCGTACAAATTCGTAACAGGTGTAGAAATACGCGGAAAAAATTGTACTTTATTTTGGTATAAATTTCAAATTTCTGCGTAGGATAGAACGCAAAAAATCCACTAAAAACCGATCGATAAAAAGTTAATTTCTGTGTTTTTAAAAACAATGAAAACAGATTTCCATTCACCGGAAGGCAGCTGTCATCATTTCTCGACATATCGGCGCGGGAGAAATTTAAAGGGAGGAAAGTCTAATACGAAATTTAAACTTTTTAAATATTAAATTTTTCGATTAAATTTTTTGACATCCGGGCTGGAAATTTCTTGCAGATTCCATACATACCCGGTTCAAAGAGATTGCTTCATTACGAGCTGAGATATTATTATTTTATTAATTCCTTTTATTTCCATCAAATGCCAGATTAAGATGGAGGCACGTGCTTTTTTAACGGAGATTTCATTTAAATTAGGAAATTAACAATTTGCGTGGGGTGTTTCGACGGCGCGCTATGAGATAAGTATTAATTATTCAATATGAAAAAGTTTATAGGTTTATAAGTGTTCATCCCACTATTTCCGAATAGCAATTTCAGGAAATATCTTAAATTATTGTTTAAGACCGCCACTCGATGTCTTCGAAACTTTAAGATACTTTATAACACATAAGAAAAAGTGTAAAAAAGAATGGAGTGTGATATTTCGAGGAGTGGAGGGGGGGGGGGGGACTAGATTTATTTATTAAATCTTAGCGTTTGTTATCGCAGAAAATGTTTTAAATTGTTGGTTAAGACTGCACCGCCACCCTCCCGACCATGTATGTACGGAGAGATTGCGCAAAGAAGTTTCGTTCAGATATGCTTTTGTTAAGAATAGAGTGCGCTCCCTGGTGGTGGAATGCGGAACTAACGTAACGCGATTTTGTTAAAATTAGGAAATATAACAAGGCGATCCGTTTGCAACTTTAAGATACTTCATGACACATAATAAAAAGCTTATAAAATAATGGTGCATGCAATTTCCTGTGAAGGGAGGGCGGGGGATTGGCGCTGGATTTCTTTTTAAAAAAATAGCGTTTACGACCTTTTTAGGTGTCGTTTTTTGAGCACTATGATATACTCAGACACGTGCTGCTTATGAAATATAAAAATGTCAAAATTTTAGTTACCACTATTTCCGAATAGTACTTTCAGCAAATTTCTTAATTTCTCGCTTAAGGCCGCCACCAACTCCAGTAACACATCCACTGATAGGTTGTTTAACAGAGTTTCGATCTGATACACTTTTGTTATGAATAGTGTGCGCTCCCTGGTGGTGGAATTTGCAACTAACATAACGCAATTTTGTTAAAATTATGAAATCTAACAAGTCGATCTGCTGGAAACTTTGACATAGTTCATAACACATAATAAAAAGCTTATAAAAGAATGTTCCGTGCAATTTCCTGGGGCGCCTACCTATCTCGGGTGCTATAGACCCGATCCCCTCGACTAATATACCTACGGATAGGTTGTAAAACGGAGTTTCCTTTGGATAGAGGTTTGTGTAGAATAGAGTGCGCCCCTGGTTGCGAAATGTGGAACTAATAGATTTCACAAAAGGATAAAGTGTTTTAAAGGAATATTAAACGAAACCCTCTGTGCGATCTGTGATCACACTTACCCACTTGTTCTTACTTCATTGGCACAAAGGCTCATAATTTCATCCTGAATATATTTCACCATTTATCTTTTTCACTTTCAATAATTTTTCCTTTTGCTCTTTTCAAATTTGCTGTCGATTACATGATTTAATTTTAAACGTCTCTCAAGTTCATTTTAGCGAATGTATGCATTGCTGTGTTCTAGAGCATTTTTATGCTCAGGAATTTTAGGATTAAATTTTTTCCACTTGAAAAACCCACAATCTGGCTTGGCTAACTTTGGAGGGCAATCATGATAATTGGTGAATAATAAACAGAGAAAACAAAATATAGTGATTCCCTTATTTAAGTTATCCAATCCTAAGCCGCAATCCTCAAAGCTGGTAGACGGGAGGTGCTGGGTTCGAACCCAATCGCGCCCGTTGGCCTAATCGTTCGGAGTTTTCGTGGTTTTCTTCGAGCCGTGGATTTTCCATGCGTAAATACGGATTAGGTTCCCTTAGAAAGACCCCCACGGAGGGCACTTCCCCCCTGGGCCTATATCCCTCGTGTAGATAATTGGCCGTCACAAATCAACTCAACTCAACCCTAAGCCGCAATCACCGTTAATAATTTCTCCACTAGGTGTAATTTTCTGTAACGTTAGTTTGAAAAATTTTCGTCCTTCTACAATCACAGATTTCATGTAATCAGCACTTTTCATCCTGAGCTGGAACTTTTTTTAAGAGCAAAGTAATGACCGAATGATTATAAGAATGATCCCATAGTGGAATCAGAATAGATTAGCAATTCATATTCACTGAGTGTGGGAGGTGACAGAAACTTTCGTATATGATGTAAAAGGGGCCGCAGAGTGAAAAAGTTTAAGAAACACTGCAATAAGATATCACAAAAGTATATTATAAAATCATCAAATGTAAAGAACTCAATGAAAAGTAAATGTGAGCGATGCAATTATTTTAAAATGAAAAATGTACATACTTTCATTGGGGAAAAAATTCCCGATATGTAAATATATACGTTTTGGTTTTACAAAAAAAAAATAGAACATCGAAGAGTGAAAAAAAATTTCCAATAAAAATAATAATAATAATAATAATAATAAAAAAAACGGAAATTAGTAGTACAAATTTGGCGCCCCCTGAATGCCCGCGCCCGGGGCGACCGCCCCCTTCGCCCCCCCCCCCCCCCCTTTCGCACGGTGCTGCGTATAGACAAATCGTTTTTGTATCATCGATATACCTGTTTTTGTGTGTAAATTTACACATTTTTTTTTTTTAGAGTGCAGAAACTTTTAACTAAATCTTATATTTTTAACTTTGGGGGGAAAATGATGAAAAATTGCTTTTTTTTATATTATAAAGAAGTAAAAATTGTTTATTTATAGGAGGTAAGCTCTGGAACTACCGAACCGATTCCAAAAGTAATGGTATCAAAATGATGGTGTTAGTCCAACTTAGAACATAGGCTATATCTTATGTCCGTGTCACTGGCCAAAAAGGGGTTGCAGCAGCAAAAAACGTTCTAAAAATGCGATTTTTGTGTTACTGAAGGGCCTAGAAACATGAAATTTGGAATGGTAGTTACTTATAAGATACTAATGATCTCTAAGGACATTTCTTTAAAAAATCGATATTAAAAAGTTGTGAAAATGCGCGAAAAGCGTTCTAAAAAACGTTCTAAATGGCGTTTTTTACGCAATTTCAGGAAATACCAAACCAATTTAAAAAATAATCATTTCATTAAATTAAACTAAAAAAGAAATTATTTAAAGTTTAAATTTAGGTTATATAAAGCAATGAATCTCTAAATCAAATAATATTTATTAATAATTACGTTTTTGTTAACAGTAACAGCTTGTAATCGGGCTGTTAATGGAAGTTCTTGTATTTTAAGAAAATCCCTGCCGGCCCGGCCTACAGGCAGAGGTAGATTTCGAAGTCAAATATACTAATTTCACAAACAAAATCTAAATCATGATTAGAGATAAATCCACTTTAACAATTTTATCTGGCCGCTTTTGACGAGTTTTTATTTCATTTTTATAATAGCTGGTTTTATCAGAATCATGTTAGGGCGGTATTAAAAAAAATACTTTTCCATGCTCAACAACTCGAAATTTTCTGGCATAATTCCAGATTCATTTTTAATTTAAAAAAAATATATGAAACTTGCTGACGTGATTTTTGAAGAGATTTATAAGCGACCTGTGTTTTTATTTTTTTGTTCAATTAATTAAAACTTGATATATAAACAATTATTTTCTCAGAAGGACAATATTTTTCGATTCTAACACAATCGCTTCGGGAAATACCGTTCAAAATGCCCACTTTGACATCATTTTTTGAATTATATTCTGCCTCTATCAAAAAATCGATCATTACGGTACATTATATAGTTTCTGAATAAGCGAATATACCAATTAAATGCGTTTGAGAGCAAAAATGAATTTAAAAATGATTCAGAAAATAAGCAGTTTGGATTTGAGTGCATCCTGCATAGGCGTAACCAGGGAGGTGCCCGGGCACCCCCCCCCCCCCCCCCCCCGTTTCCGCAGACTCGAGCACAATTATTTAAAAAAATCGAAATCTACAAAAGAAAAAAAAAGAAGTGAAAGCAATTTTGAAATGTGATAAAAAAAGAAACATATTCTTTTTTTTTCTTTCTTTTTTTAAAGAAAATTATGTCGTTTATCTTTTTTAAAACTAGAATATTTGAAAGAATCTGTATTAGTCATAGTAATTCAAAAAGGTGGCTTTATAATCCCACTTTGACGTCTTTTGTCTGTGGTAGATGTTTTCAACGCCGTTCTTTCTATTGCATATTTCTGCAATTTCATGAGAAATTAACGCAAGTTCTTGACGAGGATAGAAACTACACTGCTCAAAACAATTAAAGGATATTTGAAGTTTTATATAAAATAAAGATATAAACGAAATTTTTTTTGCCGAAAATAGAAGAAGAGAATCACAAATGCAAATTTTTCTGGTTTTCAAACTGTGGAGTATGCAAATTTTGAGTTCGACGTCAAAAACGTCGCTTCAGCGGCAGCGAATGAAATTTGACTTTCAACTGGATAAAAGAGAATGAAGACAAGGATGATCGGCATTCAGTGATTGCTTTGTTTCGATGAGTACGATGTCTCAGCGAAGTCATTTGACAGATTCAGAAGCTTTGAGAATTGTTGGTAGGTTAGAAGGGGGCCAAACTCAAGCCGAAGTAGCGCAAGCCATTGGAGTGTCACAAAGTGTCATTTCCAGGATCTGAAACCGTTTTTTGGAGAGTGGATGTGCAGGCCGAAGACCAGGGCAAGGTCGTAGACGGGCAACAACGCCCAATGAAGATCGGTATTTAGCGTTAACAGCTCGGAGACACCGAACCATGAACGCTACTCTTCTCCAACAACACCTTCGCTCGGCTACAGGCACCACGATTTCAACTCAGACTGTCCGAAACCGGCTCCATGCTGTATGTCTGTATGCTCGCCGACCGATGGTATGTGTTAGATTAACATAAAGGCATCGTCGCGACCGCAGGGAGTGGGCAACCGAGCATGTCAACTGGAGGAGAAATGAATGGAGCAATATTCTGTTTTCTGGCGAGTCCCGTTTTTCTGTGCATCCGGATAATAGGGGTATTTTCATCTGGAGGGACCGTGGCAGTAGGAATATTCCTGCGTTCGTGCACGAAAGTGTCAGATTTGGCGGTGGAGGAGTGTTGGTGTATGGTGGCATCTCCATTGACGGGCGCACTGACCTCTACATCATTCGAGATGGAGCTCTGACTTAGTGATGGGCGATTCTCGAGAATTCGACAATCGAGAAAAATCGTCATCGTAAAAAATCACAATCGATACAGCCATCGATTAATTCCTAGAATCTACAATCGAGATGTTTTACAATCGATTATAACGAGAAAAGCTAAAAACAGTTATTGGAAAACTTAGCTATTATTCTGGCCGACAATTTCATAGTAGTGATAGGGCTTAGTGATGAGCGATTCTCGAAAATTTACCAATCGAAAAAAATCGTTATCGTAAAATACACAATCGTTACAGTCATCGATTACTTTCGAGGATCTACAAAGGAGATGTTCTAGAGTCGATTATTGAAATCATTGTTTTTACATATATATAAGACAGATTTTATTAAATATAGGGTAACTGAAAACAGATGGAATAAAAAAACAACAAACTAAAGGGAGGCTATAAAAGAGCCATAAGGCTGGAAAAGTCTTGTAAGGGTGCCCCCTGGTTGAAAAAAGCTGAAAAAACACGAGTATCTATGAAGCGGTAAGGGGAGTTTAAGTATCAAAAATTAGAATTTTTCGGCAATTAGCACCAAAATGACCAAAAAAGATAAGAATCAAAAGCACCCCTAGTGGCAAAAACATGAACTAAAGGATGATAAAAGGGATCAAAATTTTTTATTGATTTTTCTACGTCATTTGAGATTGGATCTTTAATTTCCCCATTTTTAGAAATTCTTCGACTGGAATACATTAAACGAACCCCCGCGGGGAGCAAAGTAGGGGGGAGGGGCAAGGAAAGTGCATAATATGAATAAGTGGTCACAGGACTTTCCAACGATATGTCGCATGAGGGATGCGGGCTAAATTTAGAAAAGTGCCCCCGCGCGTGGGCAAAGTAAGGGGAGGGGCGCGGGCGATATATAAAATGAAATAGTAGTCACAGAGCTTTCCAATGGTATATCACATGAGGGGTGTCAGCAAAAGATATAAAAGGGTCCCAACTCACAGTATCCCAATTATCGTGCCTCCCCCCCACCCCTGAAATATACCCTGCCCATCCTTCTCTTTGAAATTTTCATATATTAAAAATTATTTATCGGAGGGCTCCGTAAAAAAATCCGATCTAAAATGTTTAAAAACGCTACGATTTCAAAAAAGTTCGAAAAGGGCCTCTCTCGGGGCGCCAAACTAGGGAGGGAAGAAGAAAGGTTCATAATATGAAAGAGTAACTTTCCGATGATAACCGAAAACTTTCCGATGATATATCAAATGACTGGTCCAAAAAAAGTTTGAAATCTACCCCTCCCACGTGGGTTCCCTCTTTTATCCCAGAATATACCCGGAAATCACGCAGCCCCACTTTTAGAATTTTATATTTAATAAATAATATTTATCGGAGAGCTCCATTAAAAAACCTCATTTAATGATATTTATTGTAGAAATCTCTACAATTAAAAAAAAAATTCACCCCCGCCCCGCTTCCCCCCCCCCCCGCCCCCTTCCGCAATTCAACTCTGGGAGGAGAAAGGTTCATAATATGAAAGAGTGGTGAAAGGACTTTCCGATGATATGTCAAGGAGAGGTTTGGTAAAAGTTTGAAAATTACCTGCCCCCCCTTTGTCCATTCTCGCGCCCCCCAGAATTCACTCACCTTCCTCTTTGAACTTTTTATATTTAATGAATAGTATTTATCTGAGTCTCCAGGTATGGGGCAGCTTGGCAGAGCTAAAATAAGAGAAACATTGAAAATTCGGGACAAAATGACACTAAATTTAACAGTAAAGTTTGAAACTAGGACTATACAGAACTGAATACATAAACCACTATGCTTCATAACCCACATCGGTTAATAGCAATAAAAAGATAAGTGCCAGTTAAACTGATGGCATTGAGCTCACAGGTTATTCACACTAATTGTATATTATACTCTTATTTCAAAGAATAATGTCCCTCAAAAAATAAATGAAGGGAAATATCCCCCGTTTGCCCCTTTTATACTTAACCAATGAACCTCCAAATCTAATCAGGGAAACTCCTTGACTATAATAAATCAGTATATCAAATTTGAAGCAAATCAAATAATTCTGCATGAAAAAAAGAAACATATCGCTAAATTAAGGGTGGTCTAACTCCTTTAACCCTTTTATACTTAACTAATGAACCTCCAAATCTAATCAGGAAAGCTCCTTATCAGAACGAACATAGAAAAAAAAAATTAAAGTAAATTGAATAATTCTCCATGAAAATCCATTTATTTAAATTAAGGGGAGGGGACTTGCCCCCTTTTCGCCCTTGTATACTTAACCAATAAACCTCCAAATCTAATGAAGGAAGCGCCATATTGGAATAAATCGGTATATTAAATTTGAAGCAAATCGAATAATTCTGCATGAAAAACCCTTTTATCTAAATTAAGGGGGAGACTAGCCCCTCCCCTTTATACTTAACCCATAAACCTCCAAATCTAATCAAGGCAGCTTCTTAACATAATAAACCGGTATCCCAAATTTGGAGCAAATCAAATAATTCTGCATGAAAAACCAATTTATCTGAATTAAGGAGGGGGTCTACCCCCCTTTCCCCCCTTTATACTTAACTAATGAACCTCCAAGTTTAATCAGGGAAGCTCCTTAACATAATAAACCGGTATACCAAATTTGGAACAAATCGAGTAATTCTGCATGAAAAACCCATTTATCTAAATTAAGTGGGGGATCAGCCTCCCTTCTTCCCCTTTATCCTTAACCAATGAACTTCCAAGTTTAATCAGGGAAGCTCCTTAACATAATAAACCGGTATACCAAATTTGGAACAAATCGAGTAATTCTGTATGAAAAACCCATTTATCTAAATTAAGTGGGGGACCAGCCTCCCTTCTCCCCCTTTATCCTTAACCAATGAACTTCCAAGTTTAATCAGGGAAGCTCCTTAACATAATAAACCGGTATACCAAATTTGGAGAAAATTGAATAATTCTGCATGATAAGCCCATTTATCTACAATTAAGGGGGACCAGCCCTCCTTCTCCCCTTTTATACTTAACCCGTAAACCTCCAAATCTAATCAAGGCAACTTCTTAACATAATGAACCGGTATACCAAATTTGGAGCAAATCGAATAATTCTGCATGAAAAACCCATTTATCTAAATTAAGGAGGGGGTCTACCCCCCTTTCCCCCCTTCATACTTAACTAATGAACCTCCAAGTTTAATCAGGGAAGCTGCTTAACATAATAAACCGGTATACGAAATTTGAAGCAAATCAAATAATTCTGCATGAAAAACCTATTTATCTAAATTAAGGAGAGGGGAGGACCAGCCCCCCTTCTTTCCCTTTATCCTTAACCAAGGAACCGTCAAAACTAATCAGCGGAACGTCTTATCAGAATGAACATTAAAAAAAAATTGAAGCAAATCGTACTTTTTAATCAAGAGTTATCGCGTTACGTACATACATACGTACGTACGTACATGCATGCACACAGAACCGACGGGTACATTAGCTCTCAGGCTTAGATAGCCTGTGAGCTAAAAGGAGATTGGATAAGCAGATGGACTCCTTTGAGAAATTATGACTTAAACCAGAAATGCGGTAAGTTTGAAAGCTTCATTTCCATCTCGCATTTCGGCAAATCTCATCTCGATGATTTTTCCAGCATTTCGACGCTTCGAGATGGGAAGCAGCTCGATGGTTGGTTCTCTCGCGGTTTTAAACCTTTCGGAATAGGAAGTCTCTCGAGAGTTTCTCTCGCCCTTTTCAACATTTCCCGATGGGAAGCCTCTCGCTGGTTTCTCTCGTCCTTTTCGAAATCTCCCAATGAAAAGCCTTTCGAGGATTTCTCTCGCGCTTTTCAACATTTCGCTATGAGAAGCTTTTCGAGGATTTCTCTCGTCCTCGGCAGAGAAGAAAAGTAAGAAAATTTATCGAGAGTACCAAGGGACGAGATAGAGAAAAAGGCATGACAATAAGCTGTGAAATGAAGCCCTAGTTTTCAAAGTTTCTCTTGTTTTAGCCCTACAAAGATGTCACATACCTGGAGCCCTCCGATAAAAATTATTTATTAAATATAAAAATTTCAAAGGGGAAGGTGGGTCGGGTGATTTCGAGGGAGGAGGACGTGAGAGTGCGGGGTGCAATTTTAAAATTTTTACCGAACCCTTCCTGTGGCATATAATCGAAAAGCCCTTTGACCACTCTTTCATACTATGAACTTTTCTTCGCCCAAAGGGGGATGGGGAAGGGGCGAACAAATTTTTAAAACCGTAGCCGATTTCTATAATAAATTTAAATATCACTTTAGATGTGGGTTTTTTATGCAGTCTTCCGGTAAATATTATTTATTGAACATAAAAATTTTAAAGTGGCGGCTGTGTGAATTCCGGGGCGAAAGAGTGGGCTCACGGGGGGAGCAATTTTCAAACTTTTTTGGACCAGTCATGTGACATGTCATCGGTAAGCTCTCGGATGACTCTTTCATATTATGAGACTTTCTTCCTCCCCTCCCCAATTTGGTCTCCACTGCGAGGGTAGTTTTTTCCGTTTTTATCATTTTAGATCGTATTTTTTTATGGAGCCCTGCGCTAAATATTATTTATAATATATGAAATTTCAGGACACTTTTCCAAATTTAGCCAAGACTCCTCATGTGACATATCGTTGGAAAGGTTTGTGACTACTTATTGATGCTATGCACTTCCGGTGGCCGCCCCCCCACTTTGCCCCCCCGGAGGACACTTTTCCAAATTTAGTCAATACCCCTCTTGTTAGATATCGTTGAAAAGGTCTGTGACTACTTATTGATGTTATGCACTTCCGGTGACAGTCCCCCCCACTCTTCCCCCCCCCCGGGGGACACTTTTTCAAATTTAGTCAAGACCCCTCGTGTGAGATATCGTTGGAAAGGTCTGTGACTACTTATTGATGTTATGCTCCTCCGGTGTCCATCCCCCCATTTTGCACCCCCTCCCCCGGGGACACTTCCAAATTTGGCCAAGACCCCACATGTGAGATATCGTTGGAAAGGTCTGTGACTACTTATTGATGTAATGCACCTCCGGTGACCGCCCCCCCCACTTTTCCCCCACGGGGGTGTTTTTCTAAATTTAGCCGAGACCCCTCATGTGACATATTGTTGGAAAGGCTTATGACCACTTACTCATGTTATCCACCTCCCGCACCCCTCCCCACCTTTGCACCCACGGGAAGGGCATTTTTATAAATTCAGATCCAGACTTCTTATGTGACATATGGTTGGAAAGGCCTAAAGACCTGTGACGACTTAATCATATTATGCAGCTGCTGTGCCCCTCCGCTCGCTTTGACCCCTCCCCCAAGAGATCTGGTCCGAGGTTCATTCGTTTCGATATTATATTTTTTACAAGATTTTGTAGTGCGTGCACACCACACCCGCCTACTATCATATATCAGTGCCGTATATAGCGGGTAACCTGTTCGTTATTTCACATTACAAGATTACGTATAAATTAGGGGCCCCGATTAAAGGAGGGGCCCGCTAGCGGTCGAAGTCACCCAGTCTTTATTAACATCGACTCATTCCAGCTCAACCGCAGACGATTCTTGATAAATGTATGACGTATATAATACATAATATATGATTTATAAAAGAAATTTGCAAACTGTAGTCATCGAGAAAAAATTTAGACAATCGAAAAATATCGAGATGTCCATACAATCGAGAAAAACATCTCGTTATCGCCCATCACTACCTGACTGGTCGCCGATATAGGGATGAGATCCTCAGACCTATTGTAGTCCCTTACGCTGCAGCAATCGGAGATAACTTCATTTTAATGGACGATAACTGCAGGCCACATCGTGCAAACCTGGTGGAGGATTTCCTTTTCGAGGAAGGAATCGTTCGAATGGAATGGCCAGCGTGTTCTCCAGACATGAATCCAATCGAGCACGTTTGGGACGCTCTAGGAAGACGAGTTTCTGGCCGCCAACAACCCCCACAAACTCTCCAAGAACTGGAAAGAGCTCTTCTGGAAGAGTGGGGCAGAATACCCCAACTCGTCATTAATAGCCTCATTGAGTCCATGCCTCAAAGGTGTTCAACGTTGCTGGCCGCCCGTGGAAACCATACCCCCTACTGAAAATGATTTTCTTTGAAGAAAACACCTTTCTTATTCTTTTTTTCTCATATGCACAAATTGTGTTTTTTTCCTTTAGTACACAAATGCGCAATAAAATGCATTTTTTTCTGCCAAACATGTGTAATTTATTCTCATATAACCTACTATGTCTCTCGACCATGTATCAATCAGCTAAACAGTTTACCAGATACAAAATCCACCTAAAATTGCAATATCCTTTAATTGTTTTGAGCAGTGTATTTGTCTCTTTGCTTTGGTAGTTTAAAGTTTAAAAAAAAAAAAAAAAAAATTGAAAGGGGATGCAAATGAGAAACGATAATTCCAAATTTCGATTAGCCGAGGTAAAGGGGGGGGGGGGAGGGGCACATACCCTGCTTCCTTTGTAAATGAAAAATAATAGCACAGAAAATTCAAATTAATCTGCAGGTTGGTTGGTTGAATTTAGTGTTTCGTGGCCATTTTTTGACATTCTTGAAAGGAATATGGTTGCAGTCTTTCAAGTCAATATAGTAATTTTTTTCCTCTGAAAATTTGTATACGATTTTTAGAGCTTTTTCTCGCTTCGCGGCGTTCTTTTGAAAGTAGGAAAAGGAACCCCGTTTCAACCTTTTAGCCCAGTGCAGTAAATTTTGACAAATTCGCGATTTTATTCTGTGATCATTTCATGATATTTACAATTTTCCCCAAAAATCGTGTGACAAAATTCACGTCTTTCTACGCAATTTTTTGTCAAAATCCGCACTTTTCGCCACTTACCTTTGACAAAATTCGTGTTTTTTACCGCTATCCTTTGAAGAAATTCGCATTTTTTACCGCAATATTTTGACGGAATTGGCATTTCTTTAGCACGCGATCCTTCGATGAAATTCGCGTTTTCTTTCCACGATCTTTTGATGAAATTCTCTTTTTCTTTCCGTAATCTTTTTACGGAATTCGCGCTTTCTTTCTGTGATCCGTTGACGAAATTCTGGTTTTTGCCGCGATCCTTTGACGAAATTTATTTTCTGTTGCGACCGATTGACGAAACTGATATTTTTACAGGTAGATCATTTGTCAAAATTCGGGATAGTATTGAGCGACCGTTCGCAAAAATTCTCGATATCTTTCCGTACCAATTAACAAAATTCTCCACTCATTTCCGCAACATTTTGATGAAATTTGAAAAAAAAAATTCGTCAATCCTTTATCGAAATTCGTAATTTTTTTGCGCAATCTTTAAACGGAATTGGCAATTACTTTCTGCACTCTTTTATTGAAATTCCCGATATTTTTCCACGATCGTTTGAAGAAATTCTCAATTTTTTCCGGGACTGATTCACGAATTGATTTTGAGAAATACCATAAAAGAAATAAAAATCACGGACCCAATTTTTTAAATACTTACTGAAGAATCACAGGTCTGTGAAAGAATTTGAAGGGGGAAATACCGCCCAGCATTTCTTATTATGAGAAACTTTCCTTTTCTGTGCACAAATCGCGCGATCCCGCGTGTTATTTCAAACCCTGTCCCTGAAAGAAAACTTCATTACTAGAAAAGTGGTTGGTTTTTTTAAACGAACATAGAATTAAACAAATCTAGGATTGTGGGGGGGGGGGGGGGGCTGCCTTCGGCAACGTACTCCCGAGCAAGCTACGATCTCTTCTGTCTCGAAACAAGCGAATCTTGAATTATTGCGTTTTTTATTTCGAGTAAAATTAAATTTTCAGCTTTCTTATAAGAGCTGATTTGACATTATTCCAATTAGAATTTAATCACGGCAATTGCAAAAATTACCAGAGAGTTTTTCTGTTTCAAAAAATGTTAAAAAATCGCTGCAAAGCACGAAAACACCCGCTAGAAAGTGCATTAAAAATTCGGAAAAGATTATAAAACCACAGGGAACGAAATTAACTAATTGGGTAAAAGATTTAAATCGGATTAGTTTTAGGAATGTCCAAAAAAAAAAAAAAAAAAAAAAAAAATCACCACGAAATGCGAAAAAAACCCCTCTAAAGATAACATTAAAAAATTGTTAAAAATTGAAAAATCGCTGTAAGAATCTTGAAAACACATTATTGAAAAGAAGACAAAGTTTACTGGGTAAAATATTGAAATATTCTTTTGAATTATTGAATTATAAATTGAATTATTCTTTTTTACTTATTTGAAAAAATTGCCGCAAAATGCGAAAAAATTCGCATAAAAAATTAATTGAAAAATTCCAGAAATTGTCTTCCATATGCATGAGTTCAGGCATACAGGTCCTGTCAAATCTTACGGGTGCAGGCTGGATTGTTTTTTCAGAGCTCAGCGTGCGCGCGCATACACACACAGAGAGACATACAAGAACCTATCTTTATTATTACAGTCGCATCATAGTATAATTTTTATCGTCTTGATAAAATTTAGTGTATATTATCATGACCTGCTTTACCTAATACATTCGACACACTCTGGGGTGAAAAAACCTGAATTACCGTAATTTCCGGCCTATAATCTGCGGATCAAACAATTAGGTTCAGACCCAGAAATCTTGTTTCATAAAACGTAACTTATTAAATCGCGATAAATATTTAACTTAAATAATGAAATAAAATTTCTGGGTCGAAACATGATTGTTTGAGCCGCGGATTATAGGCAGGAAATTATGCTATTAATGAATATTATAATTATTTATAATATTATAATAATTATTTATAATATTATAATAATTATTTATATAGACTTTCCTCCAAAATTTCTTGGGTCTCTGGCAGGGTTTGTTGATATATATCAATGGATATATATCATGATATATATCTTGATATATATCCGATATTTATTTTTAAAATATCAAGAATTTTGATATTTTCAAATTCTTGATATTTATTTTCAAAATATCAAGATGTTTGATATTTTGTATATTTGATACTTATTTTTAAAATATTAATGTGTAAGATAATTTTGATATTTTTTCAGTCAAAACAAGTGTAAATGAAATTTTCAACTGTTATTGACTATGCCATTCTGTAGATAAAAAACTTTGTCTCTGGCAGTGACTTTTCTAGGCAAAGAATACAAGAAAATTTTTTTACAAATATCTTTTCTAAGCTTTATGTTTGAAACTTTTATTTTTAAATGTAGAACTAATAATTATGAGAGACAATTAATTCAGAACTGCCATTGAAAGAGAAACTGTAATTTACATAATCTCATATTCAGCATTATTAGAAAAGAATATTCTGATTTTGGTTTAATTGAGTCTAAACTGTACTACAGGTTAGGGAATAAACAATAAGACAAGCTTACATTTATGTTAAAATTCTTCAATTAAAAAAAAAACAAACTAATTTGTATTTAAAATTTTATTTTATAAAACTTTCTCGGTACTTGATACAAATCCTATAGTTTATATACATATGCAAAATGTATGCAAATTGTATCTGTTTTCAATTAGTACATTTTCAGTTTTGTTCTAAGTAAAAAAAAAAAAAAAATGCATTTTAGAATGCTATTAAGTTTTGTATGTTAATTGCAATATGTTTTAGTTTCTAATTTATATTATGCTTGAAAATATTCATTATCAGCAGTAAGTTGACTATTTTGAAAATATCGGATATATATCGAAAATATCGGATATATATCAAAATATCGGATATTTTTGATATTTTCGAAAATATCATGATATTTACGAACCCTGGCTCTCTGGTGATTCCTAAGAAGTCATGGAGTCACATTCTGATAAAATTTCGTGCGCATGTACTGATGTACCGCATGTATTATCTGAGATTTATCTTCCGGCAAAATTTTATCCACAAGACTTTGACTGAGATAATTTTAGATCTCATGCAGTGTTCCCCTATGCCTATAGAAGTTTCCAGCATGATTAAAGGCCTTTTTTAATCTTTATAAGAAGTTAGGGTGCCAAAAGGTTTTACAGTTGTGACTACACTTAGTCACTATCTTATATCACTGCTGCAAGGACATTTACATATCTTTTTTTTTTACCATTAGATTTAGTTTTAATGTTTTGAACCCCTTCTCAACCCTCCTCACTCAAACAAAAATCGCGTTTGAGCCCTTTTTAAAAGAAATACCACACAATCATACCTTCTAAGATGGAAAACTGGCTAAAACGGAAATTCGATCGGTTTTATGGGATTCGTTTTAGCAGGTTTTACTATATAAGATATTGTTTGTATCCAACATGTTCAGGTTAAAAAGTCTGGGCACCCCCCCCGTTCAAAAGGCTGGTTACGGCTATGATCCTTAATATAATGATTTTCCAACACAATCCGCTTTGGTAAATTCGGTTCAAAATGCCCTTTTTAACAGCATTTTTAAAAATATATTCTACCTCTATCAAAAAATCGACCATTACGGTACATTATATAGTTTCTGAGTAAGAAAACGTACCAATTGGAAGCCTTTGAGAGCAAAAATGAATTGTAAAATGAGTCAGAAAATAAGCAGTTTGGATTTGAATACACCCTTACTAACAGGGTTGGCAGGTTTTTGACACATGTCAGATTTTGACAGTTTAAACCGTCATGTCAAAAACCCCTTGTCAAAAACCTCAAATACTTACAGTGATCTGTAAAATTTCACATTAAATGTCACACATTAGATGTAATATTTAAAATTCACTATTACTGTAATTGTATAATTAGTATATAGTATTAGTAATAAATTAAAGGGTTGGCAGGTTTTTGACATGTGTCAGTTTATGTCGGGTCAGAAACCTCAAATACTAAATTGATCTGTAAAAATTCAAATTAAATGTCACATATGACAACATTACATGTAATATTTTAAATTCACTCTTACTGTATATCAGTAATTA
Organism: Maratus speciosus; assembly: GCA_963932465.1. Classification (NCBI taxonomy): domain Eukaryota; kingdom Metazoa; phylum Arthropoda; class Arachnida; order Araneae; family Salticidae; genus Maratus; species Maratus speciosus. The sequence goes on along the minus strand of OZ010800.1, from coordinate 357,346,101 downwards.
GTACATAGTAAAGTATTATTGTTAAGTGCAACTTTTTAACAGAATAAAATTTTATTTAGTTTTTTTTTTTTTTTTTTTTTTTTTTTTTTTTGTAAAATTGTGTTTTTCTAAAAAGTAGACATTAAGCTCACCTGAGCTGTACATTTTTTCTCTTACTTAAAATCGTTTTAATTTCGCTTACTTTTGAGAGCTTAAAGCATTAGCTAGCTTTTTTTATGGGGAAAAAAAAAAAACTTAGAAAAGTGTAGATTTTTTTGTATATATAACAAGATAATGTGCATCAATGTTATTCCAGTCTAGGCAATAACCATTCCATTCAAAATTGAAATTGGATTATTAATTTTAAACATTTTTTTTTTAATTACTTCTTTTATTTTGTAAAAGCTTAAAGTCAAAATCTTTTTAAAACATGCTTTCTTTCAATATATAAAAATGTTTTCGATTTTAAAACTGAACAAAATTGGCTCGGTCATCTAAAAGAAAATTCCTGTAAACCCATATTGAAAAAGTGCATAATAGAAGGGATCAAATCATGAAACCATACCATTGTTTGGCTTATACTTTGCATCCCAACCATCAGGGGCAAGGGTTGACTGCTGTATCAGTTGATTCAGCTCGCGCTTGAGCTACAGAGAGAGTTTATGGATGCTTACCCATACTGATTGTGTATGAAGCTAAAGAATCCCGTTTCCAGTCTTATTTCAGTGCTATAGGGAAGACTCCATTGTTTGGTGGAAAGGTATCACTAAATGCAACAGCTTTTTGAGCCTGCTTCAAAACTTGCTCATCTAGCAATGCTTTTGCTATCAAGTCCTACTAGCTCAGCATCAATTAAGAGACAGACTATTTCTAACGCTTCATACACTCTAAACTCAAAAATCTTTTGGTTGTAAATAAATGTGCTAAACAAGTGGTGTGCTGCAGCATGCTGCGGGGTAAAATTGATCCGGATTATTTAATTGTACAAAATTATTTTCTTCTGGTTGAAAAAAAAAAAAAAAAAAAAAAATTATTGCAAATAATATATTTTTTAAATTATTAAATTTCAATGAAAGATCACATAAATCATTGACTTATTTAATGTTTATCTATTGTTAAAATGTTTTAGCGTGTTACATGTATTTGGCAGTTTTCGACGGTTTAAACCAGTTTATGACAGTTTAAACCAGTTTTTGACGCTTGTCATGTCAAAAACCCAACCCTGCGTTACTAAGATGATTTTTTTCTTCAACCGCTATGTATTTTTAATTTGTTTTTGCTGTAAGAATTGGTCCTATCCAAAACTTGTCTATATAGATGTTGTAGACAATATTAAGAAGATATATGATAAATTCATGGGGATTTTATATCTTTTGAACTGACGGAGTTATGGATTTTATATCTTTTGAACAGACGGAGTTATGGATTTTTTTCTTCTAAAAGTTGTAGATAATGTTAAGGAGATTTATAATAAAATTAATCGGATTTGATATCTTGAGAATTGACGAAGTTATGAATCTTTTTCTCCCAAAAACCGTATTTTTTGCACCCCTTGAGCCCATTTTTAACTTTATCAAAAATCTGTGATACATAAATTTTTGGCCCTATTTTTAGAAGTAATAAAAACTCTAAACTGATTTGATATGTACAAAAATTAAGAAGTTATGAGGGGGGGGGGGGGGTTCTGTTTTCACAAAACCCCTCCCTATTTCCATTCTATTGGTCCGATTTTGTTCATTAACGAACTTGACCGAGATTTTAATGAACAAAATCGGAAATTTTAGCATGTGCATATAAACATTCGCTAAAATTTTCAACCAAATAAACTTTATTTAAAAGAGATCAACATTTAACATTTATTTTTTAACACAAAATTTATTTTTAATCTGTTAAATTAATCTGCAAAGCCTAAAATGATCTGCAGCACCCGCTTCGGTGTTGCACTGTTTCTGCTACCGGCCCTGGCAGGAGAGAAAAAAAGCATCCTGGATCCCTTGATCATAAATCATAAAAAAATCCCCTGATCGTACCCGCTGATCCGGCATAAGCGGCGTACTTACAATATTTTAAAGTTTTAAAATCGTATGCGTCGCGGGGCTTCACCCAAAAAATACTGTACCATGGTACATGGCAAATAATTTCTAGCAAACCTTTTTTTTTCTCCAGTTGAAAATTAGTCTGCAGACCTTCTCAAGAGTCTGCGACATGCGTCGTACCAATTCTCTGCCTGAGGTCTTGATAATTTTTTTTTTTATTATTATTATAAAGAAATTTATAAAAAAACATCAAAACTGTCTGCAAACTTTGAAAATTTTCTGCGAACAGCGTTCGCGTGTTCGTCTATATTATCTGACTCTGATCTCCAGATAACTTTTCGCCCAAAATCGTTAGTTGGTGGATCTCATGTCGCTTCTTCCACTTATTAAGCCAATCCTCACTTCAGCCAATTCAACACTTCCTCCCATTTTCTGATGCAGATTCAACGTTTTCTTCTTCAGTATCGGTCCACTGATTGGCTTTTCGTTCAATCTTTCTTGATTAAACCATATCAGTAATACATCATCTAATTTCTCTTGTCTTGGCTTTTTCAAAGTGGATTGGTATTTCATCGTAGTTTTCGTAAGACTTAAACAAAATGTCTCAAATATTTTCTTTTCTTTTTCCAATTGCCGACAGTGCTTTCGGCAACACCAAATTCCAACACAATTGATTTTAAATTTCCACTTTTATCAATCCTATGTAAGGCATCTAATCGCTTTTGCATCGACACAAAATTGCATTTCTCTTTTTTTCCCCGCAATTATCCATCTTAAATAAAAATTGAAAACACCAGGAGTGAGGCAAAAGGACTTTTCACGAGAAGACAAGAAGAAAATGTGAGCCAGAGTCGGTTATATTCTGCTTCCTAAAAGAAGGGAAGGCCCTACTATCCTATTCGTCTTCTCAAGGGTAGCTACTTTTAGAGGTATTCTTCCAAATCGCCCTCCCCGTCGAATGAGATAATTCTGTTATTCCAGTTTCCTCTGCTGTGTAGGTCAATGAATTTTGTCTGATGTTAGAAAAAAAAGTTGGCCGGTTAAAGCAGAATTCCGGTTAAGAGGAAGGCTACTGTATTAACGATCATTGGACAAATTAGTGAATTATGTTGAACCAGAAGAAGGTGCTTCCAGTAAGCTTGGGTCATAAATCGCTCAAATATTACAGTTGGAATTTCATCAAACTGGCCAACTAGTGGCAAATTCACCTTGTTTTTTGTCATATATTTTTGCACGAAATTTGGCAATATTTTGCTAAGTATGGAGACAATTTGGCATGGGTGTGGTAAGTATATGTCTATGTAAGAATATACAAGAGCATATTTAAGCATATGCAATAGCTGCTAGTTTTTATGCTTTTTAAGCACTATTTCTGTATAGTAATTTTTGCTTCATTAATTCACAGAATTCTGTGATTCAATAAAGCAAAGATTGCTATTAAGAAAAACTAGCAACCAAAATGCAAAAGTTGGCTGTTCTGCACATGTTGCACATATCCTAACTATGACTCTGCACACAAGTATTATTGTATGTAATTATGCACAGTAACAGATAATTACATCTCTGATTTCCTGTTTTTGCTTTATAATATTGATTTTCATGTTCTTTCATGAATGTACATGTAAAGCAAAAGAGAGAAGCAATGAAAACTCGGAACAATATTGTTTTCAAAGAGAACATTTAATTCATATTTGTTCACAACATTAAAAATACTTCTTACTCATGCAACACATAATGCATTTCAAACTTTCAATACTGAACCAGTGCTAAATCAATCAAGTTACATAATATATTTTTGTAATGAACTTGAATCTATTTGAACAAATGCTGTAAATTCATGCAAAACATCAGCAAAATTATTGCAATTACAGAGAATACTTTTAACACTAATTAAAATTTTGTTCTAACACAAGCAATTTTTGAAAAGTTACAGGGTAGCTTGATAGATAAATAGATAAAAAGACAAATTTAACCAAACTTTTTAGATCTATGTGACACAAAAGTTAAAAGCAGAGAAGATAACAAAAATTAAGGCACCATAAAACACCAATAAATTTTCTAAACTAACACATCAAGAACTTTAAATCTATAATAAAAGCATCTAAACATTTATTTACAATATACAATTTATACAAAGTCATATACACTTTTATACAAGTTCATGAAAAGTTATCAACTTTTATGAAATATCTTTCTAAGGAAGATAGAAACAACAATATTTAGTCCTTTTAATTTAGGAAGATTTCCAAAAGTAAAATTCATATAAATCACTTGCTGCCTTGGCAGTTGTCATACAGAAACAGCTGTTAAATAATTGGAATGTATTTAAGAACACTATTAAAACATGCCTTAATTAAAAAAAAGAAAAAAAAATATTGAAATGATCAATAAAAATGAAAAAAAGTACAATACATTTTGAAAGAACTTGGCTTTTTTCTTTAGCAAAAAGACCTGCTACAAGTTTGTCAACTCGAAAAAGACTAAATTTTTTTGTGTTAAAAAAGTACGAATACAACCCAGTGACATTTTAGCATTTCTTACTGACAATATGACATCTTGCTGAAAGCTTAAATTCTATATGTTTGATGTTTAAAAACTGAACTAGAAAAATCCAATTATTAACACATAAGAAAGGGATAAAATAAGGAATGAAATAAAGGCCAAAAAACACACCAGGAACAAATGAAAATTTGTTTGAAAGCAGGGACAGCTTTTTACACTCTTTTATATAACCCTACAGGACACGTGTCAGGTCCTTAAGTCCAGGCAACTTAAAATGTAAATTTTGTGGTTAAGAAAAGGTAATAACACCCCCCCCCCCCCCCCTCAAAAAATCTGTTCATTCTGTAAAAAAGTTTAATTCTTATTAATTTGAATATAAAATTTACCCAATAAACCCACTCTTTGTATTTTTATTCTGAGAGTGAAAATAACAAGCCATTAACCGGGTCACTTGACCCGATGAAGTGCTGGAAGATTAACTTAGCATACATTTTGACGGATAAAGCACTCTGACGCATAATGCATTTGATACTATATTTTTTTATTTTAAAGTATATTTACCAAAATATGCCCTGCCTTTCTTTGCAAAGAAACCTTTATGAGATATGTAGCATGAAACACAATAAAAAACATAAAAAAGTATAATAACAAGAATTAACATAAAGAAAAAAACATGAGCAAATAGGCAAAGTGAGGATGCACAATGCTACCAAGTCTACTTATCTGCATACTTAAATCCTCCATAAAGTATTTGGAATTGTTCTCCAGTTCTTTTAATTAATCACGTTTTAATATTTCTTTGATTAATTAAAAAAAAATCATACTCTTATCTTATGTTTTTCTTTGCTTAATATTTGAGCTTTCATTATTATACCTGGCGAGTAGCATGCACCTGTAAATTTTGATCAATTTACTAGTTTGAACCTGTTATATGGTAATTTAATTCATATACGTAAAGATGGAATTTTGGAATCGATTTCTCACTCACTTCCTGATATGCTAGAATTATAAAGATTATCTACACTACACAAGTATGTTTCCCAAGACAATACAACACTTTAGTATTTTCAGAAAGTGATTATAAATAAATAAATTAAATTTAAGGCATTTTTCTTAAAATCAATGTTTTTTCTTTCATGTTGCCATATCTTGAAAAAGAAACAGATCAAAAATTATAATTAAAAAAAATTAATTCACTAGTTTACGCTTTCTATCAAGTGCAAATCAAAAAGGTGAAATTCTATATTCAGGGCCAATGCCAAATTAATGTATTGTAAAAAGTAATTTTTTGGAGCAATGTGACTTGCAGTCATGAAATTGAGCTTGATTTTAAGATAAATGTTGAATGATTATAAAAGAATAATTTTTTTTTTTTTTTTTAACTATTATACTTATTTCATTTTTATGGTGCTTTGAAGAAATGTCATTTTCATTCTATCATGTTTTAGACCACTATTTGTAACTTTTGTTGTAAAACACTCTTATTTAAAAAAATTAAAAATAACCTGTAACCTGCCACATATCATCATTTTTTACAAAAAGTTATAAAAAGATTTTTGTAAGAGCCCAAATCTGATAGAGAAGTGAGTTTGAGGGCTGCAGTTACATATTTGTTGTCATTTACGAGGGGGTGCTGAAAAGTTCCTGGCTTCAATTACGTATAGTTGAAATAGAAAAACAAAATTAGGCTCATTTGAAAGGTTAATATCTTCTTATGTAACTCTAATAATATCAGGTGTTTCTGATTATAAGAATTTTTTCTGCTGAGGGTGAAAGCTGAGATAGCAGGGGCACAAGAAAGTTTTTGGTCTTTGGAGTTACGAGGTGCCATGAAGTTTTTGTTTCTACAGGGGAAGTCAGCAATAGATGTTCAAGCTGAGGTGTCTCAAATACTGAGGATGAAACCTGGATTACATCTATGATCCAGAAACCAAAGAACAGTGAAAAGAATGGCGCCATAGGGGGTCCTCGCAGCCAAAGACATTTTGCACACAGAAATGTGTCAAAAAGATCATGGCATCAGTTTTCTGGACAAAGATGGCATTCTGTTAATGGACTACCTACTTCAGGGATGTTGTATTACCAGAGAATATTAAACTAACCTGCTGGAGAAGTTGAAGGAGAAAATCAAGCTGAGGGAAGTTGATCAATGAGATTTTTTTTCATTGCGACAGTGCCACGTCATGCAATGAACACACACGTCCAATGTTTTGGCTGCAAAATGAGGATCCTGTGCTTCCAACTGGTCAATTATCATCCCTATTCACCAGAACTAGCCCCTTCAGACTATTATCTGTTATCGAACTTGAAGAAAACACATTAAGGGTCATCATTTTGAGGACATGGAAGATGTCAAAGAGGCTGCTGAGAGATGATTTCAGGACCAGTCAAAGGAATTTTATTTCAGAGGACTAGAAAAGCTGCAACAATGATGTAACAAGTGCATCAGTCTCATGGGAGAATATGTTGAATAAATGTGTAATTTCTTAACTCTAGCTATATTCTTTCTAGTCAAAGACAGGAACTTATCAGCACCCCCTCGTATCTATATATACGATAAAAAAAAAAAAAACTATTATTACATACTAACAATAAACACAAAGGTAACAGTGAAATTTTTGAGACAAGGCCAAACACTCTATGCAAGAAATAAGATAAATAAATAAATTAAATATTTATATATACTGGCTGGATATTTAAATTTGCACAATTTTATGTCCGCAGATGATAATTTGTGGTAACAACTGGCAGTTGGCTATTGTAGAATAAATTTTGAAAAAAAGAGAAAATGGAGCTGGAGTGCAAGAAATATCGAGTTATGATTTTAAAGTGGGGCTAAATCAAGAAGAACGTCTTCAACGTCTATAATTCAGGCATGAAAGTGGGAAATAGGAAAAAAGATGGAAATTTTTTTCCATCTGCACAATAAGGCCAAATATGTATAATTTATACACATATTAACAGTTACTCATACAATAAAATGAATTATAACTGTACATATGATTGTTATTTTCTTTTTGTAACTTAGAAAGTATTAAAAGAAAAAAAATAACAATAAATGCATAAATTCATTAAAGCAAAAAAAAAAAAGAAAATTGAAAACATTTTGCTAAAAGCATAAATCCATCCAAATGTCAATTTAACAGAAGACCAAAAAAGTGGAGCATGTCAGAATTTGCAAAAACCCTTAAAATTACTAAATGAAGGTGACTATTGCATTACTTCTGAAATCATAACAGGTGATGAAATGTAAGTACCTTTTTATATGTTGCAACACATCAAGAAAGTAAAGTATGAGTCTTTGAAGGCGACACCAAACCAACATTGCTGAAAAGATGAGCAAAGAAAAAAAAGTAACGTATGCCGTGTTCTTCAAAAATACAGGGCTGAATAAAGCAATAATGCTAGAGGGATACAGAACAGTTACAGCTAACTGGGACACCTTTAAGTATCTTCCAGAAATTCTTCAAGAGGTGAATGTTCGGTGACTCATGCTTCTTCATAACAATGCATCTTTTCATTCAGCAAGGATTGCAGTTGAATTTCCCAAACAAAAAAACATCAAAGTGATAAAACATTCACTCTATTCTCCTGATCTCTTGTTATGTGTGACTTTTGGCTATTTTTTAATCTAAGAAAAGGGCATCGTTTTCATTCTAAAAATAAGATTGATGAGGCTGTAAAAGCATATTTTTCATCTATTCCAAGAAATGGACGGCTTGAGATATTTAATCTTTGAAAAATTTGCCTATAAAAGTACACTGATCTTGGAAGAAACTACTTTGAACACTCTTAAGAATTGGTAAATTTAACTTGTGCCATTTAGCACTATTTCAAAACTTTCAGTGTGACCCTTGAACACAAATATTAACTTATAATGGTAACAATTTATATTGACTGCATGGTAGATAAACTCCATTAGCTAATAAGGGAGGTTCCTGAAGGCGACACAAAACAATATAAATCACGCTTGCATTATTCTACTCCAGTATTGGGGTTATTAATTCGGTAAAAATATATAATAGCTTTATTATTTTTGTTATTATATCAGATTTTAAAAGCAACATGAGGTCTTTAAAAAAATATTTTAAAATATACATAAATTTGTAGATATTTAATTTTTAAATTATGAGCTGAGTTTGTGGGGTAACACAAAATGTGGCTTGTAGGCCATGTAGTGAATACTACTGCATTAAATAAACAAAGTGATTCAAAGAATAGCTAATCAAAGTAAATTATTGAATAACATTTTATAGAAGTTAATATTTTAGATAGCTTTATTGCTAATGGAATTTGACATTCTAGTACAAACTGATTTTCCAGTAGCATACAACATCTTATTGCACACAAACTATATCTATACATGGATACATTAAAAGCTGAGCACTGAAAAATAAACTGTAATTGAAAAAAGGTAAGATACAGATTGGAAGAGAAGCCTAGTTGCTGTAAAATATGAAATTATTTAATTTCATAAAATTAACTCTTTAATTCGAAGCCTAGTTGCTGTAAAATATGAAATTATTTAATTTCATAAAATTAACTCTTTAATTCAGCTTTTTATGGAAAATGATTCCGTAGTTCTCTTTTTAAATTTTTCTTTATTAACAATAAAAAAAAGATATTTAATATTTAAAGATTTCCTAATTTATAAATTAGTATATAAACATGATTCATGCAGGCCAAAAACTATTTTAGAATTCTTTTTAAAACTTTTAACGTGTGTTTTGGCGTAAAGGCAATTTGTCACTTACTAGTGCCTGCATGACACTCAGAGTTAATCAGGCCTTCAGGAATAACAATAACTAGCAGAACTACCCGGCTTTGCCCGTGTCAATTATAAGAGACCTTCCATGTAAAATAATAAATTAAAATGAACTACTATAGTAATCACAATAACTGAGATTTGTGCATTCCCGTCCACAAATCATTAAAATGACAATTAGAAAACATATGTTATTGTTTCGCCACCATAATAAAATGTCTGAGCTTTAATATCACAATGCCCGTTTTCTTAGGCTGGTGTAACAGAAAAGTTTGTAATTTTCTGACAATACGAAAAACAAATCCACCAAATGGCATATTATATAGTCAAATTCTCGTTTGTATGGCGTATATCTGCATTATAAAGTAAAAATGTGTCAGTGAGTAACGCTGACATCATACTGTTGATGGGAACGACCTAACAGACAAATTATTCCTCTACAGCAATTTTTCTTAACTTCTAAACAGCACACAATTTAATTTTTTAAGATGTCGAATAGAGCAAAAATTCCTTTCAAATGAAATTTATTTGAAAATTGTATCTCAGTTTTTTTATTTTAATGGGTTTGAAAGTAATTTTCAAACATGGATATTTTTAAATGTGCGTGTAGCCCAACGTAACCATTACGAAAAATGAACTGAACCCGTTTGCTCTTAATGCAATACTATGAAGAAAAGGCATGTCTTTGTGTAACTTTGTCATCATATTATTGGTGACAACAACCTAATCTATCCACAAATTTCAATTTTACTACAATTTAACTTTTAAACATCACACATTCGATTGTTCCAACGTCTAACAGAAGACAAAAAAAAAGAAAAACTTTCAATAATATTTGTTTGAAAAGTTTATGTCACGTTATAGATTTTAAAGTGATTCTCAAGTATGAATATTTTTTAAATGTGCATGCAATTACAAAAGATTATTCAATTGCTCAAAAATGCTGCAAATAATTCAGTATTTGTTCGTTTTTGTGTAATATTTCAAAACTAAATTGGTAAACAAAATTAAAATGCCAAAATAAAATAAAATAAAACACGAATTTAACAGATATCAAATCGAACTACGTAAAATAATCTATTATGTATAGAAAATGCAAATGGGAATTTCGTTCCGGCTGCTTATAACTTGAGTTCTTCTGAATGGATTTCAATGAGACTACCAGTTTCTCAGGAAAGGTTTTAGTGTATAACATATTGTTTTATGTTGATTAGTCATAGAATTATAGGGAAAAGTTTTATAATCATGTAAACCCGATTATGAAAGATTAGCATTTTAAAAAAGGTTTTTATTAATGGACTTCCTTGGAACTTTCACCGTTTCTTGGAAAATTTTACACGGATGGTTTTAATATATTGCATTTACGTCAGGCAGTTATATATAAAATTATGGAAGAAAGTTCAATAATCAGATGAGGCCGATTATAAAAGATTAGCATTTTTAAAAAGTTCTACTGGACAGATTTTAATGGAATTTGCTATGTATGCATTTTTCTATAATGGTTTTAGTATATCCCATTTTGCTCTACATGCTTTGTTATAGAGTTAGCTGAAAAGTTACTAATCAGTTGAACCCCATTTTGAATGATTAGCCTTTTAAAATGTTAGATAATTTTTCAGCGATAGTTTTAGTATATTGCATATCGGTCTATCATTCTTAAACCAAGTTCTACTGTAAATAATCAACTAAAAAATTTGGCCCTTAACAACCGAAGTTTTGTCTTAAACATTAGAAAGTATAATAGCACAGTGGCGTTAGTAATGTTTTCATTTACGCGGATGGACGTTTCAGATAAAGACTCATATCGCATTAAAATGACGGATCAAATTCACTGATATATTTCATTTAATCCAAGATTCGTTTGGAGAAACCGACCAGCACAGTGAGCGAAACGTGCTATTCAGATTATAAGGGAATTATAGTGAAAATATTCACAATTAACTGCTCGCTATAATACGAAAGTACCAACAATGCTTTTTTGGTAATATTTGAAAAATCTAAAAAATACACTAAATATATTAGTGTTTCAAATTAAAAACGATTTTTATTTATGTTCTGTTAATGCGCAGTGTATCAGGTACCTTTAAACATGGGTATCCTAAGGTTCATTGCTTATAATTTTTAAACGGAAACTCACACTAATCATAAAACCCAAATCCACAGCAATTAACATGAAAATGACGCCAATCTATGAAGCTTTGTTTAAAATGAGAAAGCTAACTCTAAAAAAAAAAAAAAAATAGATGTTATGTTTTAATTTCAATTTAATATAAATCGCAAATTAAAAGTAGATTTTACATTATGGTATTTGATGTAAATCGTAGAATGTTATCACTACATAACATTTACCTGAATGGTATAATTAAAGAAACAACATTATAACAAAATAGGAAATAAATCATAGCAACCGGTTTTTAGAGCAAGTCTGATCCTTTTTCTTGGAATAGAAAAGCCTGTATTTTAGTGAAATTGTAATTTCAAATATATTAAATGGAGGTTTTAAGTTTTCTCAAAGCCTTGAAGTTTTTATTTAAAATATGAGAAATGTGCATTTTCTGCCTAGAGAGACATCAATTTAAAAAATATAACAATATATCGAGAGAGACTGAATTTGTATTGGTTTATGAAAAGAAACTACACGTGTTTGTCTTTTTAAAAAAATTATTTGTGCCGTTTTTTAAGGTGTTGCAACAGAATAAAATAATTCAGATTCTCTCGCTGTATTTTTGCATTTTTGAAATCGATGTCATTCTAAACAGAAAATGCACATTTTTCATATACATATGTAAAAACTTCAGAATAAAACATCATTAGAAAGCAGTGTTAGTTAATCAGAAATTGACGTCATATCTAGCAAACGATTTTTATTATTATTATCTTTTCCCTAAATTATTTTTTTGATATTTAAACGCCTGTATTAAAATAGAATTTTTAGCTTCAAAAACATTCAAATGAAGATATACTACATCATTTGAACACACATTTAGTTAAAGTTTTTATTTTATATGGGAAAAATGTACATTTCTTGATTAGAATGACAACAATTTCGAAAATGCAAAAATATAGCGATTGAGTCTGAATTTTTATTACCTTATAAAAAGAAAGTATGCATGTTATCAATTTTTTTTTAATTATTGCACTGTTTTTTAAGTTGTGTCAACAGAAAAGAAATGATTGAATTATAAAATTAAATAAAAGAGATATTTCTATAGTGTTAAATTATGAAAGGTAGTAGAAAAAAGGGATAAATATTGGTCTGATGATTTTTTAAAGTAGACAGTGATCTTTTCCACGGTCTAAAACGTATGTACATGAAGTTTCGTGCAAATCGGCCAAAAATTGATGATTTGTATAAAGGACACACAAAGAACGGCTTTTATATATATAGATAATAATAAAAAAAAACTGCTCACACAAGGAAAAAAACTATATACACAGGACTTTTGCATAAGGAAATTAAGAGTTCATGAGATATTTTTCTTAATGTTTTTCATTCCATATCAGTTATTATCCATTGAAAACTACATATAAATAAATTATATAAAAATATTATAAAGAAAATAAATGCATTTTTAAGAGTATTTAGAGAGCTATTTCAATCACGGAAAATAATTGTAAAATTAATAAGATTTATAATACATATACATGAATGACATGAGAGGCTCCTAATCATAGTAGACCAAGTCCATTTTGATAAAAAAAAAGAGATAATCCATTTAAAAGGTCTACTATGGCTGTGAGTCCCTCATATGATATAAAATAAATGAAAATAGCTATTCTTCAGTTGAAGTCCAAGCCATCTATGTAAAATGAATTTATGTAAACAAAAGTCTTGGCAGTTTCAGAATAATTTAAGAGTCTTAAATCCATCACTGAGTACATATTACTCTTTTATCAGAAAAGTTTGCTCTTCAGTAGCTATACTTGTTTATATGCATGCAAATACAGCAAAAATATCCCCCCCTCTCTTGCACACATACACACACAAAGGGGAAAATTTTTTAAAAGCAAGAAAAATATCTGCCAATTTTTCTTTTATTTTCTTAACATGATATTTCTTCTTCTTGCAATATTTTTCAACATACCTAAAATGTAAAATAGATAGTATTTAATAAAATACAGCAGCATGAGAAGAATGAAATAATTTGAAAAAAATAAAAAAGCAATATCAATTATAAACTATTGCAGCTATTTTCTTCTAAAAATTTACAGTATTTTCAAATACAGTAATCCCTTAACATTTGCGAGGGTTAGGTTCGAGGAAACATCCTCGAATGTTGAGACTATCTTCTTGTGCATAAAAGGGGGGATGCATTTTATGAATTTTTTTTTTTAAATGGAGAAAAGCAATTGAAACGTAAAAAGTATATTCATTAAGCATTAGAAAGTAGATGATGTAAATAAATTGGAATACAGTAGAACCTCGATTATCCGAAGTAATTGGGACCGACCCTCTTTTGGAAAATCGAAATTTTCGGATAATCGAGAAGACTTCAATATTAAGACTAAGGAGAAATATATGGAATATTTCGTATTATAGTAACAAGTGCTTAATAGAAGTAAAGCAATAGAAAAGTAGAAACAAGAATAAATTACCAGAATTTTATTTTTGAAATTAAGTACCTTTTACATAGATCACAAAGGTTTGAAAAAATGTTTTGTTTATCGCAGTTTTAATTGCCTTTGCTTAGCTCTATCACGGAGTTTTTTAATATTATTAGTGCACCAGTATCACAGTCTTTCTGCTACTCCAGCCATGCCAAAACTTTTGCAAAACATCCAAAAGCTTCAGAATTGCTAATTGGTTCGTTTTCTTCGTTCCACTCAGCAGCTTACGGGAGCTCAAGTTAAATTCAAAGGAACTCTAAGAAAGGGAATCGAAAATATTTATATGTACTTGTCATTCAGAAAGGACCGCTTGCACACAAGGAATATGGTAGTTAAAAAAAAAAGCTTTCAAAATGGATTTTGCACACAAGGAATGTGATAGTAAAAAAAAAAAGCTTCAAAAATGAATTTCGGTTAAAAGAGTTTTGGATAAAAGAGGTTCTACTGTAATTATAAATATATTGTACAAAGTTTATTTGCAAGTTGATGGCTGAAAAAAATTTAGTGATATGCAATTGTTTGGCAGAACAGATCTTTTGTTTATGTGAATTGCCATATAAGTAAAAGTTGTGGCTTCGATTTCGCTTTTAAATTTAAAACTCTTGACCAATGGAGGATCGCATCCCATTGGTTTCTCAACCAATTGTTGTTGAAGTTTAAATTCCCTCGACAGTTTTTGCATAAAATATTTCACCTGCAATAAAAAAATTTTAATTTTAGAAAATTTAGGAAAAAAAAAAAATGCAATTTAACAAATTACAACGACCATTTGGAAAATGATTTTTTCAAAGACTAAAATTTAAGACATAAAAAATCGCACAGAGTTGATCATACATTACGTACACCATGGATTACATTTTTCGGTACTGTAAATTTTTAAACTTCTACGGAGCTGGTCATACATTACATACACCATGGATTAAATATTAATATTCCTGGACCAATTTTAAATGAAGTTTCATTCTTAAACTTCTAAACATCCCACAATATTACTTTTTACACCGTCGTATAGAGAAAAAAAAATGTACTTTTAAATGCAATTTGTTTGAAAGCTGTATCTCAATTTGTTTCCGAGTTATTAATTTCTTTTGTAGTTTTTATTACTTTTTTGTCATAGTGGCAACAGAAGTATCCATCTCTGTTGAAAGTAAAGGGAAAATACAGATTACTGTATAGACCAATCAGAAAACAAATAAAATGCAGGATTACTAATAAAACGCTTGAGATATGTTTTTGATATCCTACCCTGATTGAGGACAATAACCATTTTTCCAAATGGTTAAAAAAAAATCGACCAAAAAAAAAAAAAAGAAAAAAGAAAAAGAAAAAAAAAGAAAGAAAAAAAATTTACCTACAGTTTCAGAATTCCTATTCTCATCATCAGTGTTTGGTTCTGTAAATTTTTCGTCATGGATATCTAGAAGTTCTTCAGTAAGTCCATTGTCATGGAATGTTATCAGATCTTTCAGGTATTCTATCATCCCTTCGCCGAAACCACCACCTCCAACCTCATGAGCCAGTTCCACAATTTCTTCAAGAGTTTCGGAAATTGAAGGCATTTTGGTTTTCTTTTGGTTAGGGCTAAATACAGCACAAACAAACAATGATTGCACTTTCATTCCATCAATGATGCAAGAATTTCAGAAATAAAGTCTGCTATGTTGAATTTTTTGCAACTCGATGTGACCATGACTTCTGAATTTTCTTCGATGGATTATAAAAAATTCATTTAAAAAAATCTTATTGCGTAGTAATCTTTGAATGCAGCCATGATTCCTTGGTCTAGCGGCCGATCAGCAAAGTCGTATTAGAGAGTAAAAAAACCACTGCAACTTCAGGATTTGCTGTTTTGGTCTTTCAGTAAGGAATGGAGAAATGCAGAGGTCGAACAAGGAAAAGGGAGGGGGGGGGGTGGGGATAGTCTGTTTTTAGCATCAAGTCATGTTTAAGGTTTCTTGGAATTACTGATACTCACGTAATTTAAGGAACAAACAAAGTAAGTTTACTTTGTAAAAAAACATTCTTTATAAAACAAAATATGCAAATAACCAAGTTAAGTATTGGCGAATGTTGAAATGGTCTTCATTTTTCAATTCCTACTATTAGTTCACACTCTTCCTATATATATATATATATATATATATATATATATATATATATATATATATCTTGTTCAAATTTTCAATTGATAATAAAATACTTATTATTCATCCTATCAAGTTGAAATAAATTTTATTAAACTTGTACTGGATGACAACTGATGTTAATACAGTTTTTTCAAATATTAATTCATTAATTAAATTTTAATTAATTAATTTTAGTTTTATATGGGAGACAAAATGGCAGCCATTGGTTATTGAACAGCATTTAATGCATCTTCATATCTATAAGGGGGGGGGGGGGGAGTATCATAGGGGGGACCCTGTTCTGTCGCCAAATACTGCCAAGTTTGCATATTGCCAAATTTGGTGACTAAAATGAGACACCAAAAGTGACGCCAACTTGACGATATCTCTAATATTTCGCCAAATTCCCATAGACTTCCATTGTTAGACACACATCCAATCCACAATCCACCACACCATCCAATAGGGTTTACTTGCTTATAGAAAATCAACAAATTGAGCTATTTTAATGCAACAAAAACTAATATTAGCTTAAGGGATTATATTAAATTTTTCTTGGATGACCTAAGTAGGAATTGACTTTAAAAACAAAATTTTTGTATTACTTGTTTATTTTGCGAAAACTCGCGAATGTTAAGGGATTACTGTATGCTAATAGATCCACTTTTAACCTATTCTCATTCTTTAACAATTTCTGAACAGTGTATATAAAACCACATTTAAAAATTCCTATTTATTATTATCAAAGTTATAGCCTGTTTGAGACAAAAGTCTACCAACAAATCACATTACTATTTTAAACTTTAAACTTTTTTGTTTTTAGAGTTTGTTGTGAAGTGTACCTGAAGGCAGGTAAAAGAGATGAGATAAGGAGCAACTAGAGCATGAATGCCCTAATTCAACATCCGATTGTAGATTAATTTTTTTTTTTTTTTTTTTTTTTACGAAGCTCCGAAGGATAACACAATTGTTTACCAAGAAGAACTGAAAAATAAAGCATAAGTATGAAATCTTGAAGATGTAACTATATAATGACCAGTAGATTTAATTGTGCTGCTGATTGTAGATTCTGTGAACACCGAACTGCATTGTTGCATTTCACTGACATCACTGATTTATCATCATGGACCAATTTCATTACATTGTTCAAATGGTCTTCCAATATGATATTCATCTATTATATTTTCATCACATCGTTGAGTCCCTGCTAACTTAACATCTAAATGAATTCCAAAAGGCATAATTCAAGCCTTTATACAGTTATTAATAACAACAGCTTTAAAGATATTCTATCATTTTCTATACTTCAGCCTCCTTAAATTACTATTTTTAAAATATGCACCAAAAATCGTGGAGATTCTTCACCATATACTATACAGTGGCTCTCAATAGTGATCTATAAAATGAGCATATTAATGGGAAGGTCCCTCAGCATATTGTAACTTCTAAGATCTACATTTTGATTAAAAAACATCAAGAATTTATCATAAGGGGGCTTAGTATAAAAATATATCCCAGACAATATGGAGATTACTTAAAAATGTGTCACTAAGAACTATAAAATTTCAATATATCATCATAAACTAGAAAGTGAACTTTTCCCACTTATTGTTCTTAAATTATTATGACGAAATACAGATTTAAATATACGATATCAATAAATTAAGAAAAATCATTAATTTTATTCCCTTTCAATGTTATTATTTCTTTTATATTTAATATCAAAATATCTTGAGCTACAGTCCATTTCATATTATTTAATTATGATATTTATGTTTCAACCAAATAAAGGGAATAATGGTACAATTTTGGATGTTGAACTTTTATATTACACTTGTGCCCAGAAGCAGAATTTTCTGCGTCAGTCTGCAGCAAACAAAAATTTATCTGCAACCCAATAAGCAATAACATCATAAGAATAACAAGTCCATTAAGTCCATCATAAGAAATAACAGAAACACTTAAAGTAAGCAAAATTTCCATTTATAAAGAATATATATAATATAAGGATACAACAAATACCATAAATCTAGAGACTTAAAGCAAATTTCAGCTATTTTTTAAGCCTTCATTTATTTTTAAGTTGGTGGATTAATCTGCAAGATTTAAAATAATCTGCAGCGCCCGCTTCCGTGCTGCACTGTTTCTGCTACTGGGCACTTGTGGAGAACCCTACTGGTGCACAAAAACTTTTACTCTTTTCATTCTTGTGCAATTTTATATTTTTTTTACTAAATTCTTGATTTATGAGATTGTTAATATGTTCAATATTTGGATCTTTAAAGAATTTAATAATATTATGATTACTTATATTAATTTTTACATAGTGAATTTGGGAATATTAAAACCTCAAATATAAATTTTCTTAATTAAGTGATACAAAGCAGAAAATAATATTTGGGTACCACTATACGTTAATCATCTGTTCTGATTTGTTGGAATTGGGATATTTATTTGTGTACTACGTTTGAAAGCTCATTAAGCAATTTAAAATAAATTAATGAAATTTGTGAATAAACAATTATCTATCTAATTTTGATTGCATGCTTAAACTATATTTTCTAATGAATCTTGATTGATTTCTCCATCCTGTCTCTGGCATTTCAAACAATTGCAGGAGATTTCTCAGTGGTTCTGAGTGAAGATTGATCGACCAGTTAGTAAGAATGATGCTAAATGAGTCTGATGAACTGTTAAGACATTTTATAAAATTTTGATTATGCTACTGATTATTTTTTACAGTAATAAATAAGTTTAATGTAAAACCATGTCCATAAAAATGATTGAAGAAAATTGCAAATTGTATTATTGAAAAGGAAGAAACATGGATTTTATCACGACCAAATAACTAAATGCTAATACACTAGAAAATTATTAAAATCACAAAAAAAAATAAATAAAAAAATTCTTTAACAGACTCAGAGTTAAAACAGCTAAAGATTTTAAATGAATATAAATAAAACTATTTTAAATAATATTATAATCCTTCTATGTATAAAAAAAAGTTTTGATTTGGAAATGGACCAATGAAAATCTGCGTAGATCATCAGAGTATACTCCTACTAGATCGGCATACATATTTTTTATGAGGGTCTTTCTTCGTTAATATTAAGAAAACTGTTTCATACAAAAATATGAAAATTGGTGGTATTATAGAGACATGTTTGATAAACACGCTGATGCAGACAGTTTTTAAATCGAATAATTATTTTAAGAGATATTTAATGTTAAAGATTGTCAAAATCGTTCCATTAAAAAAGTTTTATAGGAGAAAAACTATACATAGGAATTTAAACATTTTTAGATCATTTTATACATTGGAAGTTCCAGATGTGCAGACTGCAATTATCTTTTTAATTTGACTCATTTTTTGAGGATTTATTTCCATTTTAAATTCAAATTTTCAGCATTTCGAGAGATATTTTTTACACATTTTAGAAAAGGGCAATTATTTTAAACTGTTGCCAATTTTAAAAACAACGCAAAGAATAATATTTCCTTCAAATAAAAAATTTATTTACACGTGGCTATTATAAACAGAAAAAAACTTTCAAATTAGAATTAAGTGATTACATGTTAAAAATTAGGAAAATATTGAAAATTACATCATAAAAAATACAGTTACACGTGAATTTTAAAAGGGAAAGAAAATTTTTAAATACTAAATTCATTATTATGCGTTAAAAGTCACAAATGAAGGAAATTATGTCATATTTGAAAAGGCCATTAAATAAAAGTTGGCAAAACACTTTAAATTAAAAAATATATTTGCACGAGACGTTTATTTCATATTTTGAGATAATCTTTTCAACTATTATCGTGAATTCTAAGACAGCGCAAATAATATTTCCTTTCTAAGAACAAAAGAATTTTCATGTGAATATTAAAAAGAGAAAGGAAACTTTGGTGAAAATTACGTCAGATTTAAAACGATACATTTAAAATAACTTTCTCATAGCGGTGTTAAAAATTACCGAGAGACAAATACTCTGTGTACTTAATTCATTTTACATTAGCTTACTTTCAAATTTTTAACACTTTCCAACAAAGCTGAAAAGTGTTATTGATTTCGGTTTGTCTGTTCGCGCACTAATTCTCGTAAATATATTCGGATTGCACTGAAATTTTTGGTTATTGACGTTTAGCCTAGCACAAACCCTATTTCAAATGAAGTTTGTAGCATGTTTAGTTCATTTGCAGGGACAGTCAAAAGTATTCCGTTACATTACGTCCAATGGGAAAAAATCATTTCAAATGAATTTTAAAGATGTTACACCCTTTCAAACATAATAAAAAAATATCTGCATTTACGAAGTGCACTAAAATATGCAGAATATTCTGTAGCATATGTGGTGCAACGAATAGTTACTATTCATTTACAGGGCTACACAAAAGTATTCCATTACAAATGATATAGGGGGAAATTGTTTGTGGCGTATTTTAATTATACAAATTCATATATAATAAAATTGATATACGTCGGTGAGGCTTACTTAAGTTATTTCATGTATAATATGAAGTGCATAGTATTTACAGGAACATACAAAACATTTCAGACAAGTATTTTCTATCCGAAGTACTATATATTAGCGGCAATGGCAGGGAATGCATTTTTAATTATGATATGCACTTTTAAGTTTCACTATATTTATGCATACTATATGGTGTGTGTAAATGTTATAGTTGATATACAGGGCTACGCAAAAGAATTCGTAAATGTTACTGAGTATGACCGTAAATTGCTGAAAGGTGGGTTTAAAATGTGTTATGCTGAACTGCATGTAGTTTTCTATGAAATGTTTGTAGAATATAAAAAAAATGATATATAGGGCCACGCAAAGAATTGGATACATGGCCGCCTATAGATGATAAATTCTGGAAATGCGATTTTGGTAGTTTTAAGAGTGATTTAGTTTCAATTAAAGTTTAGCTAAATAGTGGCGTGTAATAAAGGTACTAGGTAAACAATAGGGCTGTACAAAAGTATTGAAGTATGTTTCCATCTATTAGTCTAAATTGCTGAAAGAGAAATTTCAACCTGTTATGCGTTTTCTTGATAAACTAAATTTTCTATTATATAGTATATATATCAGTCTAGAGATCAAATACACGGCTGTTCAGAAGAATTGGAATAAATATTTGGCTATGGATGGTAACTGCTGAAATCAGTTTTTTAAATGTTTAGTTAGTTATCTTATTTACCTTATTTCCCTAAATAACGAATAACGAAGTTTTGTTAAAGCTTTCAGGAAGTGTTGGAAAGTGTTTCATAATCTATGCCGTACGCATGATTTTTCTTTCTTGTTTTTTAATCAAAGACGAAAACAGCCATTGTATCTCTTAGCAGCGGCTGATTTCGTCTTAAAGTTCTCCAATGAAAGGAAAATGAATGAAAAATGCGTTTACAGGAAGACCGTCACTGTTTTTAAAAATTATAATTCAAACTTTTTAAGGCCGATGAAATTAGCATGCTTTTAGAATCTGAGGTGTCTGAACAGGGGTTGGCGAGCATAGCTCATAGGGGGCACAGCCCCCTAGTTATTTAACAATAACACAAATCAATAGGGTTGCTGCCTTTGTGAGAAGCATTATCATTGATAATTATGTTTATACAGGCATCCCCCAACTTATGTAAGTAATGCATTTCATAAAGTTTTACGTAACTTGAATTTTACATAAGTCAAATTTGTAAGTGGCTTAGGTAAAATTTTGTAAGAAACTGCAATATTTATTATATATATATTATTTACACTGTATAATTTTATAAATAAAGCATCAAGCAACAGTATTTACTCGTATATAAACTATAAAAGTATGAAAAAGTATAAAAACAAACTTAAGGAACACTTTTCAAAATCTTGTGGAATAAGGGATTTATAAATCTAACATTGTAGAATTATTGAATATTAATGATGTGAATTATCACATTGCTACAAAGCGTAAACCAACTTAGTGAAAAATGTCCAAGCCGGGAATCGAACCCGGGTCCCTGGAATAGATCTCCAGTGCTCTACCACTAAACCACAAGGACAATGTCCAGCTTGGCATTTCTCACTTATATAAGTCGGTAAGGCTGCTACTGCAGCACAAGATAGAGAAGTCTTCATGAGCACACATTCTAGTGGCATACTATGAGACGCAAATAAACCCAGCATCGGTGAATATACAATTTTTAATTAATTTTTCAACTACATTTCAGCAGTGAAATTACGCTTGAAATTATTGAATATTAATGATGTGAATTATCACATTGCTACAAAGCGTAAACCAACTTAGTGAAAAATGTCCAAGCCGGGAATCGAACCCTGGAATAGATCTCCAGTGCTCTACCACTAAACCACAAGGACGATGTCCAGCTTGGCATTTCTCACTTATATAAGTCGGTAAGGCTGCTACTGCAGCACAAGATAGAGAAGTCTTCATGAGCACACATTCTAGTGGTGTAACATGAGACGCAAATAAACCCAGCATCGGTGAATATACAATTTTTAATTAATTTTTCAACTACATTTCAGCAGTGAAATTATGCTTGAAATTTGCTTGGACATTTTTCACTAAGTTGGTTTACGCTTTGTAGCAATGTGATAATTCACATCATTAATATTCAATAATTTCAAGCGTAATTTCACTGCTGAAATGTAGTTGAAAAATTAATTAAAAATTGTATATTCACCAATGCTGGGTTTATTTGCGTCTCATGTTACGCCACTAGAATGTGTGCTCATGAAGACTTCTCTATCTTGTGCTGCAGTAGCAGCCTTACTGACTTATATAAGTGAGAAATGCCAAGCTGGACATCGTCCTTGTGGTTTAGTGGTAGAGCACTGGAGATCTATTCCAGGGACCCGGGTTCGATTCCCGGCTTGGACATTTTTCACTAAGTTGGCTTACGCTTTGTAGCAATGTGATAATTCACATCATTAATATTCAATAATTTCAAGCGTAATTTCACTGCTGAAATGTAGTTGAAAAATTAATTAAAAATTGTAGAATTAATTTATAACAATTTTGAATGTGCACGAAATGACTATAAAAATAAGAAATAATTAAAGAGGACTAATTTAACCTATTCTCCATAAATTTATGATGACAACACAAATGAATAGCACTCACAAAATAAAATAATCCTTGATAAACACAAACTGTATTTATTATGAATTAGATGACTACTATGAATAACTAACAAAAAATATTATATAGATTTGATTGTATATACCTGTAAAAATATAATTCTATGTAATATGTAAACTATATTGTGGTTGTGGTTTATATCTATATGTTTTATTTATAAAATAAATATCAAAAGTATGCAACTGCGTATGAAACGCGCAAGTATGTTCACAAATGTAATTTTCAAGATTTATGTAAGTTGCGTAATACGTAAGTCGGGGGATGCCTGTATTTGCATTCTTGAATTTAAACAATGAAATTAACATACAAATTAACATTGCACAAAATTGCTAAAAGAAGAACTTTTAATTACACATAATATGACATTTTATTCATTGAAGCATGTATTTGATACCTATTTTTAAAAATTGGTTTTTGACATTATGAATGTCAATGTCAAAGATTGAAATTGTTAAATGTTGGCTTTAGACTATTCTTCAGATAGATTAACAAATATAACTTTACTCCTCAGAAAACTGAATAAAAAATCTTATTTTTGCTATTTTATCACAGCTTTTTAAAGAAGAAAAAATATCATTTTCAATCTTTTGAAAGTATGCTATAAAAATTTAATGTTAAATAATAAAATAAAACAATAAATTTTATATTTTGTCATTATAAGGAAACAATGTGTCATTATAAAAAACGAAATCATATAGAAAAAGCTGTTAAAAAGGATTCTTGATATATGTTTGTCATGAAATACCTTTTATATTTCTAGTGAATAGACTTCAAATATATAAAGTTTAAGGGGTGTGGCTAAAATCTAGAATGATTTTATTTATTTTTAAAGCAGAATTTCCCTAAATGCTGCATTTTTTGAAGATCAAATATATTTTTCAAATATTTTTAAATTGCTTGAAATTTAGTATACAAATAAATGTTTCAGAGTATATTAGTTTAAAACAATGTACAAATAAATAATACCTTTAATTTAACATGTGCTCATCAGAGCTAATAATTATAGGGTCATCAGCAGATGGAAACTGCAAGTCACGACATGCAACATATTCTTCAAGCAAGGGTGGCAAAGGAAGACGAGACAGGACATTGGGAAACTTAACACCATGAATGTGATATAAATGTTGACGCAGTTTTATAAAACATATTTGCTTCAAAGGTGATGGCCGCTCTGGAATAAAAATAATTAGAATTAAAAGATGAACAATAAAGTATTCCTAATACGAATAACAACATTTAAATATTTTAGAAATTCAACACAGTAAAAAAAAAAAAAAAAAAAAAAAAGATCTGTAATATGAATTTTTTACAACAATTATTTCAGTGTTAAAATTGAGCACAGGGTTAGAAATTAGTGGTTGTTAGTCGTCAAATGCAAATAATTACTGCATTTCAAAACCACAAAATGATGCCTAGTCGTCAAATTTAGTCCTAGGTTTCTTTCATTTTAATTTTTGTTTAACAAATGCTCTCATTCGTACTTTAGCGTAAGCCCCCCCCCCCCCCCCCCCTGCATGCACTTCAAGAGCACCTGTTTTCAAGCAGCACACGTCTTAGACTCCCTTGCACCCCTTGTTCATTTCACTTTAACCAGAGAGCCCAATTTTAAAAACTACATACCTTGGCTTCAATTTTTCAAAGTAATTGTTGTAAGATCGTCTAAAATAAATACTGGATGATAAAATTCTATTTCATTTTTTTTTTTTGTTTAATATGTAAGATTTTTTTTTTATTATGCAATATTTCTCCTTTCTAATATGTTCCTAAACATTTTTCTACAATCCAAATATTGTAGTTTAATAAGGTTTTATAGTTTTATAGAAAGCCAGTTATTATTTTGTTTTAGTTTTTAAAACAGACATAAAGCGCTTAATATGTACAGCTCTTTTCCTCCTCTCCCCTTGCCCTTAACGCATAAAAAAAGAAAAAATATATTAATATTAACATTGCAATCTACTGTCCAAATTTCGTGATCCTGACTTTAGTTGTTTGAACCATGCATTGGTGTGTGAGTCAGGAGTTTCTCTGTTTATTATATTAGTATAGATTTGTTATATATTTTAAAACAAATCATATATAAAATTATTTAAATAATGACTAAATTGGCTTTTTTAAAAATTTGAATACTAAAACATGCTAATTGTACACACAGTTAAAAAAAAATCTCTTGTGTGTCTGTGATAAGTAGCGAAATCTGCAACATGTACGTGGCTGAAAAGTTTTGTGAAGGTCGTCCAAAGCCTCTCCTAATGTACCTGAGACTCAGAATTTTAAATTTCTAATTATTAGTTAAGTTATTAATTAGAAATCGCATTGTATTCTTATAAAAACCCCAGCTATTTCAGTCATCAAAGCACATGCCCAGTACGCATTGGAAGGAAACAGAATCTTATTTTCGTTTGCTTTCTCACATTCATCTTGGCGCAATGGTTAGAGTGCGGGACTCTGGAACTGAAGGTCCTTAGGTTGATACTTGAAGGGCCGATGTCGAAATTTTTTATTCATAAATAAAATATATTTCATTTTTTATGTAATTTTAAAGGTCACACTTATATACATCCATGAGAAAATAGCTACATAGAAATAAATCTTCAATTTCTAAAGATATTCAGACAAATTAGATCATTTATTTTTAACAAATTAGTGAAAGAAATCTATTCTTTTACTTAAGCGGTCTAATATTTTTAAAAATCCCCATCATCAGTTCAAAAGTAACGTAGTTTTGCGTTATAAAAACTTTTTACATACTTATTGGAATTACATAAACATTTGTAATATATTTAAACCATATTTATGGCTTTATCTACCCTATATATATAAAATCTTAATGAAACGAATTTATGAAACGACTAATTAAACAACTGATTATGTTTCACATCGATTTCTCCTAAAATATGGAATACTATGTGTTAAAATTAATACCAAAAATCTGTATTGATCCACAGATTTCAAAGCTGGTATTAGAATTTTAAAATTTGACTTAATTTTCGAGATATTATTTTTTTTTTCTAATTTTAAATACTTTTCTCTATTGATGGCAACTCAAATTTTAATCATAACAGATATTTTTTTCATATTTTAGAAAAGGTTATTACTTTAAACTAATTTGGCGACCAGTTTGGACTCCCTTATGTATGCTAAGAAATGTATCATGTTACTTTTATTCATAATTCAATTTACTTGAACAATCTTTTGCCAAATTGAAAGATTCTGATAGAGAAATCAAGAACTCGGTATTTTTATGTTAGCGGGATGCAGGTGATAAATCGCCAAGCATTTTTCCCATCCCATTTTTTTTTGTATTTCATTAATTTCATTTAAAGTATAATCCTTTCATTAATTTTACTTAAAATACAAAACTTTCATTTAAAACTGATGGCTTTCAATTCTTCCTTTTTTTTTTTTTTTAAACAAAACGAAAAGAAAAAAGAACAATATTAGACACAAATGTCAAAAACGCACCGGGGTACCCAATTGGTGGCAAAATGGCATTATTTTGATTGCCATGGTAACCCGGCTATTGTTGTTTATTTAGTTTTATTTTCTTTTTTAAAATTATATAAATTGCTTTGTTCTATAGTTATTATTTTTTTGTTATTTCTTTTTAAAAATAATAGAAAATAATTAAAAAGTTCTTAGTTATTCTGTCGACCAATTTCGCCAAATTATATAAATCGTCAAACCACTCACCAAATTATACAAATTGACATAATTTTTATTTTAAATAACGAAAGAACAAATAAATTAGTATAACATTAATAAATACACAAATAAAACGCCAAAATAAAAATCACTTGATGACGTAAACATGTGTAACTTGCTTAAAGTCAAGTGAATGTGACATTTACGATCATCCATTATTGGCATTTATTCTTATAGTTTGGCGATAGATTTTTGGTCGACGGGATAACTAAGTAGTACCAAAAATACATATGCAATAGGTATTTAAAAATGAGGTTTTCGCCAAATTTTCGTTAAAGAAAAAATCACGCCAAACCTGCTATTTGACATCTGGCCAAATACAAATATTAAATAAGGCAACAAACCATGACATTTAATTTCAACTTCAAAGCAATGTTTTAATTTACCCTTCGAAAAAAAAAAAAAAAATGCTAACTGGCGAGTTAAAAAAACACTATTGGCGAGATTCGCACCCGGCTAGCGTAACAGCACCAAGAATTCTTTGCGACCATGGCAACTTTTATGTAGTTTTATTCGAAAAATTTTTTTTGATTTTTTAATCAAAATGGAAAACTTTCGGCACAGATGTCATATACGGCCCCATATTGGCTCGATTTTTTTCTGACGTCAATTTCATATACGCAACAGGTACTTAACTGGCACCAAAGTATCGTTATTTTGCTTGATATGGTAAGCTGGATCGGATGTTGTTGTTTTCCCCAAATTGACTTCGGAAAAAAATCGTGCCAATATTATATATGACATCTGTGCCAAACTTTCATATGAAAGGCGAAGTGATCAGACTGTATTTGTTTATGGCAGTTACATGACTTGAACTATTATAATATAGATGTTACGAGATGATGGCGATAGAATAATATTTGGTGACTTATCCCTTGTGCATGGCTAGCATTAAAGTACTAAAATGGCACCTGGAATATAAAAAGCGAAGTGGTCCGCTAGGAACTGTTGATGATAGTCACATGACTTAGGCTAATGTTATATAGATTGTTTTAAAATACCGGGAGACAAAGACTCTGTATACTTAATTCATTTTATTTTAGCTTCTTTTCAAATGTTTAACTTATCCTCTTTAATCAAACACGAAAACAACCATTGATGTCTTAACAGCAACTGATTCAACCTTAAATTTTTGTAGTCAAAGAGAATTGAATGGACCCCGTTTACAGGGAGATCTGCACAGCTTTCTCAGTATAATTCATTCTTCTCTAATATTTTTAAAACCCATCAGATTAGCGTGTTTTTATATTCTGCGGTGTCTAAACGGGGTTGGTGAGCATAGCTTGCAGGAGGCAGAGCCCCCTAGTAAAATATAAAAATAAACATAATATAAAAATAAATACATTTCAATTAATATTTTAATTTTTTTCACATGGTATGTTACAATCCGCACGATAAATTAACTCAGAATAGATATATCAACATAAAACTTTTGTTAAAATGAACTTTAAACTTTACTTTATAGAATGAAATCGAAAACTAGCTACTTCGTTTCATTTTACCATTGTAGGATGACAGCACTTCAAAATATGGCTTTTTTTTTCTGGGATTAATAGCGCCTCACGGAGATGATATTTTTTTCTATGCTAAAAGTAACAAAATGTCCATATTTTATCACAATCTTTTTAGCTTATCTCAATAGATCATCAGATTTACATCACTTACAAAAATTTTGAAACGTTTGAACAGGTAGAAATATTTTTTACAAAATAAAATGCGTGAAAGTTTCAATGAAATCAGAAAAACCTGAGTGGTTTTACGGGGTTTCACCTGCTTTCGGTATGCATAGATTACAAAAATAAAAATTACACAAAAATACTAAATAGCATATATTTTCAATTCAATACTTTTTCACGATTTTTTTAATTTAAAAATATAAAATCAACAAAATGGAGTTAAAGAGGCTCATTCATCACGGGCTGGGCAACGCTGGGCTTATCTGGTAGTTTATACTAATAAAAGAAAGTTATTTGCTCTGTGTTTGTGTGTGTCTGTGACGGCTAGCAAAATCTAAGGCATGTACGAGGCTGAAAATTTTTGTGAGGCTAGCTCAAAGTGTCTCCTCAGAATTTTAAAATTCTAATAATTAGTTGAGCTATTAAGATCGTACTCTTACATCTCAAATGCTGCAATCAATTTAAAAAAAATATCGCAGTTAACACCTTAAAATTTTTTTTTCAAAAAAGATTGTTTTTCTAGAAAACATTTTTCTCCCTTATTGCAATGCCCTTCCAAGATGCAATTTTAGAGGTTCTGACAAACCAAAAATATGTTCTTAAAACTGAAACCTTTTTCTAATCGATGGTGAAATCAGTTTTTAAAAATATTAATTTTAACACTTTGAAATACACTGCCGAACTCAGGTCACTTGGCACCTCATGGAGACAATATTTTTTCAACATTAAAAGTATATAAACATCTGTATTTTAACACAACCTTTTGAGAGCATCTAAATAGAACAGATTTACATCACCTAAAAAAATTTGAAACATTTGGATGGGTAGAATTTTTTTTTTTCAAAATAAAATGTGTGAAAATTTCAACGAAATCAGTAAAAATCTGGGTGTTTCGTCCAGGGCTGTGGCGTTGGCGGGAAAAATGGATGACTCAGACTCCGGAAATTTTAACAGGTCCGACTCTGGGCCGACTAATATACTAGTATTGCCTGTTTATTAAAATTATGATGGAACACAAGAAAAAGAAAGCAAAAATTTCACTATTTTGGCATTAATTCTGTTCCTAGGGCTTCTAAAGAAAAAGGGGAAAAAATATATATTCTGCTTTATTAATTTTATAATTTTCTGTCCCACAAACACGAAAAATACAACTATCGAAATCTTAAGAAAACAAAATGGACACTTTACTACTTCAGATCCACAGACTCTGAAAAGAACAGGCGAAATCGTTACAATTTTGTTGTTATTTCATGTCCTTTAAACACAAAAATTTTTGATGGAAAGGAAGAAAAATAAAGATGAAAATTTTACTATTTTAGAAATAATTCAGATTCTGTGGATTCTAAAGAAAAAGCAAAATTTTTACATTTCCTGCATTAATTTTACAATTTTGGATTTATTTCGGGTTCTACAGACCTGAAAAAATCCGAAATTCAAAAGGAGAAAGATAATGAAATTTCACTATTTTATCGTTATTTTGGATACCACCGATAAAAAAAAAAAAAACAAACCTCCCCCACCTTATTTTGAGTTTTGTGCACAAGAAAATAAAGGGGGGGGGGGGAATTTACAATTTTGGCATTACTTCTGGTCCTACATATCTAAAGAATCTTGGGGAGAAAAAAGGGATAAAGTTTTCTATTACTGTGACTGCTGAAAAAATTGAGCCTTTGCCTTGAGAATTGGTCCACTGATAGGGAGAACTAAACCTCTACATTGCACAAACCAAAGGTACAGCATCTCATCCACTTTATCATGATCACGTTTTCTTATGATTCACCATGATTTAGTGGCAGTTTCACTATCCAGCTGGCTAGCAAACTTGTGTATTTTATCTTTGTTTTTGACAATTTTGAAAACTATTGATTGGCCAACTCCATAATAATTTCCCAACGTTTACTTTCTCAAACTTTTTTATTATCTCAAGTTTTTCCTTTACGGATAGCATAACTTGTTTACATTTAGATGCCATCCTGAATGACACAATAAATTAAAAATGACGAGACAAAACTTACTGCAGTACTGTAAATTGTATGATCTTAGCGAAAAACTAAACTTACAACTTACACACAAAGCCAACTTATAACTCACACACAAAATAAACTTACAACTTACACACAAAGCAAACTTACAACTTACACACAAAACAAACTTACAACTTACACACAAAGCAATGCGGCAGAAACGAAACAGGGGAAGACTAGACACATGAATACATATTTTTGTAGTTTTCACCAGCTAAATGCAGTTTGCAATACCATGTCCCATTACAATTTTTGTTCTTTGTGATGTCCACCAACAACCCTCTGAGTTTGTTGGTATATTATCAGAACACTTTGTATAGTTCCAGAAATAGTATTGCTTGGAAGAAATTTCATAATTAATGAGATGCTTATGCAAATGAAGCCATGTAATTTAAAAAAGTAAAAAGGACTAAAGTACAAAAATTAAGCACAAGCTATTTTTATAACTGACACAGAGAAAGACATCTTACCTATTAATTCAAGTATATCACGCATGTTAGCAGGAAATCTAGTACCTAAAGCATGAATGGCATTCTGTACATTTTTTGTAATTAAAAGGAACCTCAGAAGAAACTTGATTAACTCTGGTAAAGATACAGTAAGTTCCCTTCTTAGATAACGATAAATACATCGTACAAACACTTCATATCCACTTGCAAAACACATGTTAGGATCACAGCCATAGTACAGCAAGGGCTTTAAGTATAATGAGTTTGAAAGAAGGCAATATAAAAATACTTCATTTGTAGGATTTTGTTGTCGTCTGTAGTTTACATTTGCACCAATTTCAATCAAGATGTAAAATTCTTTCATTGTTGGATTGTCCATAGCTGAAATTCAAATAAATACATGGAATAAACAACATGAATCTTAAGTAACAGAAATTGATGCAAAACACATTTTATACAATTAATACCAACTCCTGCAGTGGTTACACATGCTTTAATCCAAAGAGGAATTCATTCTTTTGTACTTTACTATATACAGCACCCCCCATTATATCATTCTTTTTTCATGTATTTCACACAAAAAAAGAAAGTTATACTTTAATCATACTATTTAGATAACTTTACATATGTGTCATTCGTAATAAATGTAATGTTCTATTATTAATTTTATTATGAAAATCGCAACATACATATAAACTAATGTTTTGAAGAAAAGCATAAATATTTACTTGTAAGTTATCAATTTTCCAACTTTTTAATATTGAGTATTATACAACGCTTTTTACTTGTCTCCCAGCAAGTGTAAATAAGAAAGTGTTACTGTATTTAAAAAGTTTTATATTATGTAAAATACCAAGCTTTAATTATCATTATTTTAAAAAAATTACACTAGTCAACAAATTTTAACTTTTTTTCTGTATCTGGCTTGTAAATGGGTGCATTTAACTAATTTTAGGGTGATGAATTCAGTGGAATAATCACATTCTCTGAATCACGTCACATTTATTAGATATAAGGCAGTTACGTAAAAACAAAAGTAATGACAAATATTGACCATTTGAAATACAAACAAAACGTAATATTTATCAGTAAAAAGTTTTCTTTATTGCTTAACATAAACTATGAATTAATACGAGCACAAAGCTGTTGCACAAAAGCTCATAAGTTAATATTAACAATGCTATTTTTCAAAACAGGATGATGTCTTTCTTGATGACAGTGCTGTGTTTTGATAGCTACTTTTTACAGCAAAATGCATGCAAATAAAGGTTTTAACTTACATAGTCATTCATTTGCTTACTATTTAATCATAAAATGTAAATTATAATTAGGGATGCACTGAATATTCGGTATCTATTCGGTATTCGGACTATTTGGCCATGTTACCGAATATTCGGTTTGGCTGAATATAAAATTATTCGGTATACCGAATAGCAAACTATTCGGCCAACCGAATAGTTAAAAAAAACTTTTAAAACATATTTTTAAAAACCTTATACCACTTATACGTTTAACAGTCAACTTATAAAGATTTTCAGAATAATTAGAAACAGAATCATATATTTAAATAAAAGAGAATGTTTTTACATTATTTATTTGCTGTTTGTTAAGTATTATTTAAGAAAATTAACCAATCACGAGGATTTTCATAGAAATTAGTTATGTACAAATGAAAGTTCCTGAACATAGTCCAGTAAATAATCTGTTTCTTACTAAGATTTTAAGAACAACATTTACAATCTCTGAAAATGATCACCCACTCCAGACACAGATCTACGATGTATTTAAAAACTTCCTTGCTTAATCAAAGGGAGTAGAACAGTTATTCTTGCTGAGTTGCCACCATATAAAATTTGAATAGATTGTATTATTTATTTATTTTAGCCTCTTCCTGACAAACAAATAATACATGATCCTGTACAATTTTTCTTCCAATTTTTTCACAATTTCTCTTTGATTTTAAAATGTTTGTTTTAGAATTTAAGAAAATTTTATTCATTTGTTTTAACTCACAGAAGAAGCCATGAAATTTAAAATTTTATTAATTAAAAAAGTTTTATAACCATCATCTTCTTAAATAACTCAAGGCAGATTTTTTTCAGCATAAAGTTTACTTGAAAAAAGCTCGATTATCAAAATGAAAGTTTTTGTTTTAAATATTATGCAAAACTGTTTTAAAATTTAACATTTTAATGCCTTTAAACTTTGAAATATAAAATTATTCGACAAGTCGAATATTCGGTATTTGGCCTAGCAGTAACTATTCGGCTAGCCGAATATTCAGTATTCGGTTTGCCTGTAGGCTGAATATTCGGTATTCGGCCAAAAGCACTATTCGGTGCATCCCTAATTATAATTATCATTTCACCACGTAATTTACCATGCATGTAAAAAACAAATTCTAAAATTTTGTAAAGCCCAGACGCGATAGAAAATTTCTGATAGCAGATTCGGATTCTACATGATACAGAGAAATACAGAGAAATTTCCATTTAATGAAGTCTCATCATTATACTTAAACACTTCGTTATGAAGAAAATTCATTAAATAGAAATCAACTTAAATTCATGAAATTTGTATAACAAAATACACATGCATAAAAAGAAAAATACACATAAAATGAAACTATTGAAAAAATGTATCTTAATTCGCTTTAATTAACTTTTTTTCATGCAATGTATACATGGAATGTATACAGGAAAAATTTAATTAGAATAATGTTTAAAAGAGCACATAACAAAGAGAGGTAAAGAAAAACTGAATCTTAGAGAACCTTTTTTCTTTTCTCTCAGTATTGCAAATCCTTATATTTAAAAAAGTCTGTAATATTTTGTACAGGTTTCTTATAAAAAATATAATGTTCATAAAAATTTTTGCTATTTGTAAGTATCCAAACAATTCATCTATAACATTTTCATGAAACTGGAATTTCCTTCTTATTGTATTGAATGCTTTTAGCATTTCTTCTTTTGAATGGAAATGATTAAATAAATAAATAATTTCATTTTAATACAATACACGGAAATCATACATCCATCGCAAGAGCAACTCTCCGTTTGAATGTTGTACACTCACGAAAGTGGAACAAACTTCGTTATATAGAATATATTTTTTGTAATATGGAGATTAATTTACATGTTAATGGTGTTCAAAGTCAAGGTTCAGCAGAAAATTTTGTTAAGTAGAAAACTTTGTTAAACGAAAGTTCGACTGTACATAAAAATAGGTTAATTACAAATCAAATACAAAATGGCTGATGACTAGTGTTATTAATTTTTCATGAGTTTTATACTTAAAAATGTATTGATGTCATAAAATAATTTAACATTGAAAGGAGAAAGTTATTTACAGTTATACTTTAAAGTCTCATAAATTTTTTTATTTATTTTCAGAAAGGTAGTGAATTAATTTTATTCATTTATATAAATGTATACACACACATATACGTAAATGCAAAGAAAGGTTGAAATTAAATAGCTTATAATCTGTCAGCAGCTCATAAAGAAAGGTGACATGTGAAAATGCAGAGTATTATGTTGCAACAGTTTATAATACCAACTAGTAACTTAAAATAACACAAGAAGAAAATATTGGAGTTTATTATGTTGGTGAATTTGAAATATAAAGAACTTTTAGAAATTTAAGATGTTAACTGTTCAAAACACTTTTAAGCAAAATCTTAAGATTCTAAATGAATCAATCAAATGCTTATCATATAAACACCAAATATAAAATATGATTAAACAGAAAAAAAAAAAAATTATATTAAAATTTAAAGTAAAATTATCCAAATAATTACAGCTTAAAATCAAATCTAGGTTATTATGAATTCATTTTGTATGAATACAGAAAATATTCATAATAATCTAGTTTCGTTTGTTTTATTAATATGCTTTACCATATTTTGCATTTGATAATCTAATGAACATTTGATTAATGTTCACCTACAGAATGTCCACTTCCGTAGCTCACAATGCGAGTTATTTTTTAACAAGAAAAAACACATAGACACTACACTAGCGTAGCACAGCAGTTTCTATCTGAGTAAATTATGATCAAAACAAGATATAGCAAGCACCACTTATTTGACATACTTTTCTTTCAGCAATTGAATTTGAAAAAAATCCTTTTTATCAGCACTGTAAATTAAATTACTTTTTTTAGCCCCCGGTATGCTATTTCTTTCTCCCAGCAATTAAAGTGTCATCTCCAAAAAATAATGTTCCATTGTATAAGGCAGCTAGCTGTAAAACACAGCTGATGTTTCATTGTACATAATAATCACTACTGCAGTTTTTAAAACTTCTAAGCATCGCACATTTTCAATTTTTATACCATCGTATTGGGAAAGAAAAGTGCTTTTAAATGCAATTTGTTTGAAAACTGCATTTCCATTTATTTTTGAGACATTATTTTTTTGTAGTTTTTAGCGCCACTTGTTTAACTTTGGCAACTCAAGTACTAATTTCTGTAGAAAGTAAAGGAAAAATAATTGGAAAATAGCAATGGAGAAGTTGCACTCTCTAAATTATGCCTTTTTTTATGTTTAATGGATGAAGGCGATCTTACATTCCTCAAAACTCAACTCGGAATTGTAAAAATAATTTAAAATAACTAGTTATTGTAATTTTAAACCACGTTAAAAGCAAAACAAAACCACGTGATCTGAAAACGGGATGGGATTGGTTTGATGTCACTACACATGAAATGTGGATTCTCCGTATCGTTTTGCTTTGTGCATGCAGGCTGTTTTCCATCGCTTTTTGTTTGTTATCTACTACAAACATCTTTTAAAGACTCATTTACATGAAATAAAATTAGAGTCAAAAGATTATTTTAATATATTCAAATATAATGTACTATTAATTTATACATTTGTATTAATTTTCATTTAGAAAAGTGCTGCAGTTGGTTGGATTCGAAAAATATGAAATTATACCTTCTGGAAATAGTCCCCCCAACCCCCTCAAATTTATTTTAAGGGCATAAAAAATGCATTTCATGTGGGTAAAGATACAAGAAGCTAAAGCTAATAGGCACATTTATTTTTAACTTACTCTGATTTACTTAAAAAAAATAAAGAATGATAGTTTTATTAAAAAATAAATCATAAGTAAAGTAAAATCGCCTTTATCTAGTTCTTGAAATATAATGTTTTCTTAATTTATTTTAATGCTTAGTAATTCTTTTTGTTACGAATAAAATTTCCTGTTATGCAGGTTATATTACAGATAAACAAGTGGGTAAATGTGATCACAGGTCGCACAGAGGGTTTCGTTTAATATTCCTTTCAAAATATATTATCCTTTTGCAAAATCCGTTAGTTCCACATTTCGCAACCAGGGAACGCACTCTATTCTACACAAACCTCTATCCGAACGAAGCTCCGTTTCACAACTTATCCATAGATATATTAGTCGAGGGGATTGGGCCCATAGCACCCGAGATAGGTAGGCATCCCCTGGCGGTAAAAAGTGGAACTAAAATATGGAAGGCTATGTGCATAATATAAAAGTGTAGTCAAAGGTGTGACGGCAAAAGTTAGAAAAGTACCCACCGGGTGCAATGGGGGGAAGTTAGAAAAATTGCTTAAAATACACAAGTTAGAGCCCGGAGGGGTAAATAATATAAGACTTTTTGAAAATTTTATGATTTTTCGTGTGATCGCAAGTGTTCTGCTATAAGTATGCTAAATTTCAAGTCTCCAACTTGATTAGGGGCTGAATTAGAAAAATTGCTTAAAATACATAAGTTAGAGTATGGAGGGGTCAATAATATAAGACTTTTTGAAAATGTTATGATTTTTCGTGTGATGTGTTCTGCTATAAGTATGCAAAATTTCATGTCTTCAAATTAAATAGGGGCTCAGTTAGAAAAAAAAAAAGCTTATTCAAAATTTTATGATATGTCATTTGATGCGAGGTGTTCAGCTATAAGTATGCAAAATTGACCTTAATTAAGGGCTCAGTTAGAACAAAAAAATTAAAATATGCAAGTTAGAGCCCAGAGGGTTAAATATAAGACTTTTTCAAAATTTTATGATTTGTCATTTGCTGTGAGGTGTTCAGCTATAAGTATGCAAAATTTCAAGTCTTTAACTTAATTAGGGGCTCAGTTAGAACAAAAAGATTAAAATACACAAGTTAGAGCCCAGAGGGTTAAATATAAGACTTTTTCAAAATTTTACTATTTTTCGTTTGATGTGAGGTGTTCAGCTATAAGTATGCAAAATTTCAAGTCTCCAACATATATAGTTTCTGAGAACGGGCTCCGTGACGGACAGACAGACAGACAGAGGAATGAGACGAATAGTGTTTCGTCAGATGAACGAAACCCTAAAAATTAACTCGAATTTACTATGAGAAAATGAAATTTTAAGCAATAATGTAGAAAACAAGAAAAAATTCTTTGCTTAATACTGACTTATGGAATACAAATTTTAAATTAACTACTGTCGGTAATAAGTGCATATTCATAGATCAGAAACAAATTACTACAACATACGTGAGTAAATTTATAAGTATTGCCTTTTATTTTATTTTTTTTTTATGTGCTTACTTATAAGTATTAATGCAAAAACTTTATCACACCTCTTTTTATGACTGCAATTCATGATTTTTCCATAAAATGTCCAATATAATTCGATAATTTGGCATGGCTATTGAACCCGATTATGTAAAATTCACTGCATTTTTTACATTTGGCAGAAAATGTAAGCTCATAAATTTATTTTGAAAAAAATTATAATCTTTGCTCCATTTCTGTTTTAATATATGGAAAGAGAAAAGAAAAGTATTATTTAAACTATCATTTAGAATTTCTAAATTGATTTTTCAACATATAATCATTGTTCAAATAATATGAAAGTGTTAATTTATTTAAGTATATTTCTTAAATATGTTACACTCTTTATTTTTTACTTATATTTTCTACTTATATTTTTTACTTTTTACTGTATAAACTAATTGCAGCTTCACAGCCATTTGACCTTTTTTGGATGACCGTAATTTAGAGCATAATAAATCCATTGTTGTTACAACTTGTAACGACAAAGAATATTCGAGGATTTATCAACTGTGATGGGCTAACGGAAAAACCCATTAAAATTAATGTATTAATTAATAATTAACTTCTAAAAATATTAAAATGTTGTATTGTCACTGGAAGCATACCTTTGTGCATAATTTTTATCTTTCTTAATTTATCTGAATGTGAGTGAAAGATCAAATACAAAATCCTATCCTTACATGCAAGAACCAAGTTAAGTTCAATAAAAAAGTGTAAAAATAATTTAATTACCATTTTAGTATTATTTGCTTACGAATAACTTTTGAATGCATGTAGTTCTTTTTGTTTGTTTGAGTGGTTTGTTTCAAATGTAGTTTCTCAGAATGTCCTACTTAATATTTATCAGGTTCTAAATATGTTATATCAGTCTTTTTCTCAATTCTCTAACTTTCGGGCAAAAAAAAAAATAATAATGAAAATGATTTGACTATCTTGTTAAAGGAAGCAGTATTTTCATTTTGAAAACAAGCATTATACTAAAACTGCAAAATTTGAATATGTTGTTCAGGTGGAGGACACTCTTTTCACTTTTGAAAGCAGACATCTCATTATACATAAACTTTTATAGTGACATATAAATAATTTAGCATATATATTATCATTCAAGATTAATTCTTTGTTTGAACAATGCGTTAGTATCATAAGGGCAACGTTAAGAGATGGTAATAATTTGCTATAATATCACAATGATTTCTAAATTCAATTCACATATAAGACATGAATTTGCATGATTATTATTTTTTTAATTATTTGGAAGTTATGGATTGAGTATTAATTTAGCAATAAAAATTAACATAAAGCCAAAGAATAAAGAAAGCGTTTACGTTTATTGATCATGAATAAAAATTCACACATGTTATCATTCTTTCAATCTGAGGCATCCCCCGACTCATGTATTATGCGACATATGTAGATTCGCAAGTATGTAATAAATCTCAAACATTAGAATAGTAGAAATAGCATGTGGAATTGTGTGATTTGCACACAGAAAAGGAAAGTTCTGCAAAATAAAAAATGCTGTGCTGTATTTACCCCTCCAAATTCTTTCACAGACCAGCGATTCTTCCACGAGCATTTTTAGAATTTCTTGGAATTCTGTGATTTTTTTCTTACATGGAATTTCTCAAAATCAATTCGTGAATCAGTCGTGGAAAAAAAATTGAGAATTTCTTCAAATGATTGTAGAAAAATATCGTAAATTTCGACAAAGATCTTGGCAACAAATGGAGATTATCCTCAATCAGTCACTGAAAAACATCGCAAATTTCATTAAAAGAATGCAGAAAGAAATTGCGAATTTCGTCAAAAAATCATGAATTTTGATAAACGATCGAGGAAAAGATATTGCAAATTTTGTCAAAAGGTTGCGGAAGCGAGTTGCGAAATTTGTTAATTGGGCATTGAAAGATATTGCGAATTTTGGCAATCGGTCGTGCAAAACTATTACGAATTTCGACAAATGACTGCGTAAAAAAGTCAGTTTCTTCAATCAGTCACAGAGGAAAATAAATTTCATCAAAGGAACAACGAATTGCGGAAAGGAAACGTGAATTTCGTCAAAGGATCGCAGAAAGAAAACGCAAATCTCGCCAAAGGATCGCGGAAAGAAAACGCAAATCTCGTCAAAGGGTCGAGAAACAAAACATGAATTTCATCAAAATGTTGTGAAAAGAAAACAAGAATTTCGTCATGCAAAGAAAACACACTAAAGTAATGACAATTTCCTCACAGGATCACAGTAAAAAACACTAATTTCGTCAAAGGATTGCGGTAAAAAAAAAAATGCAAATTTCGTCAAAAGATCACGGTAAAAAACTCAAATTTCGACAAAGAACCAGGATAGAAAAATGTGAATTTCGTCAAACAATTGTTATAAAAAAAAATTTGTCAATATCGTGAAATGATTGGGAAAAAAAAAAAAAAACGCGAATTTTGTCAAAGTTTTCTGAGTTGGGCTAAAAGATTGAAACAGAGTTCCTTTTACGAATGACAAAAGAATGCCTTGAAATAAGAACTCTAAAAATAGTATAAAAATTTTCAGGAAAAAAAATTTACTGTACCGAGTTGATAGATTGAAACCTCATTCCTTTTACAATGTTAAAAAAAAGGGCTGCAAAACAAGAAAAACCAAACAACCAACCACCAGATACATTTGAATTTCGTGTGCTACGATTTCTCATTTTCAAAGGTTGGCAGGTCTGAACATAGCATGTATACTGTATGAAATTTCATTAATTTTTAATTAATATTATAGAAGTTTTTGTTAAAATAAGATGTTTTCATAAAGCAATTTCCACAATTTAGTAAATTTTAAAAATAAAGTTCAGTTCTATCATAGCTACTTTTTGTTCAATCGTGTATGTCTGCAATTTAAAAATCAAAGATGTCTTTTTGTCAATTTGTCCAAGAATTTAAAAATCCAAGATTCTACACTGAAAGTATAAATGAAAATGAAAAGAAATTAAATAAAAAGTTATTAATTTTTTTAATCACCAAGCAACTTTTGGGATAATTTGCATTTTTACAATAAAGTAAATGATGGTATTGGCATGTTTGAATGGAGGTTATGCTAAAAATTTGTTTGCAATTATAATTTTTTTTTTAAATAAAAATATATTTGAAATTAAATTATTATTTTCTTTTTTACAAAATCCTTCTGCAGTTTAAACAAACTTATAAAGAGAATCTACAGGTCAGAGAACTTAGAAAGTAAATTAAAAAAATAATAAACGAACCTCTCAAAATTGGGTGAAAAGCTCTATCAACAGGAGGGTTGCAATTTGCACCAGCAGCTAACAAAATGGCAAAGTTTTCATCATTTTGTTTAGACACTGCATAAGACAAAGCAGTCTCTAACTCAGGGAGATATGGGATGTGAGAAGTAAATCCAACACAATCAAACAAACTGTCAGGAGAAAAACCAGCTTCCAATAAAGATTTCAAGCACTCATAACTGAAAATACAGAAAATAAA
Source organism: Maratus speciosus (assembly GCA_963932465.1). Taxonomy (NCBI): domain Eukaryota; kingdom Metazoa; phylum Arthropoda; class Arachnida; order Araneae; family Salticidae; genus Maratus; species Maratus speciosus. The sequence goes on along the minus strand of OZ010800.1, from coordinate 357,305,062 downwards.
AGTAAATAACAAATTTGAACTATAAATAAAAAATTCTATAAAACATGATTAATAGAACATCAAATACAGTAGAAGTTAAAAGTGAAATGCGTGTCGATTATTCGGTATTCAGCTAAATTGTGTAATTTTTAGATAAATAAATTGAAGGTAAGAACTTTTTTTTTTTTCAAAATGCGCTTTTAAATATTCTTACCAACGAGTACATTCCTTATTAGAAAACAGCTAACACTTACTAATTTTTTTGTTGTACAATATATTTATACATAAGTGCATTTAATGATATTGCATAGATTAAAACTTTTTCTCACAATATAATATTTAAGCATAACGTGTGTTTAATTAAGCAATGCAAGATTTTTATATTAAAATGTAAAATATATACTCCACGTCATATCTGTTATATAAGGTGTAGGAGTTTGTCTGTCTGTGCATGTTGTTTTCTGAAGAGACCACTGCACACAGAACAATGGCAGGTAAGTAACTGAATAAAAAAGCAGAAAAACCAACGTTTAAAAATGCACAAATAATACATGAAAAGCAGCAAACAGCTGTTTCGAATCTACTAACGAGATTCTTTTTCAGTGCAAGATAGGGAAAAAGGAACAGCATGCTAGAAAAAGCAAGGTTGAGCAAAATGATAGACAGAGACGCGCTGGCTTATAATACCCGATGCGGGTAGTGAAGGTGCCAAAAACAACCAATGAGAGAGAAGCAGTGGAAACGGCTGGGTGGACAAGTAGCGACATCTACCGGAGAAGGGGAGAAAAAGAAACCAAGAAAAGGGGAAATTAAATTAATGCTTTCCAAATATTAGGAAAATCAGGACTACTAGATAAGTCATTGACTAAAGAGTGAGAACTTTTAATGATGTGGTAAGCTTCCCAAAAATCAAGATCAAGGTTAGAAGAACATTTTTGAATAATGATGGCTGAGAAAAAATCGAACCTATGTTGAGAAGACCAAGAATGTTGAGCAATAGAAGAATGTTCAAGCTCCTGATTTTTAACATAACCTTCATGCTCTTTTAAACGAAATCTAACAGCACGTTTAGTCTGGCCAATATAAGAAAGGCCACACTGGCAGGAGATTTGGCAAATACCCCAGTTATCTAGGTGATCAACGGGGTGTTTGAGATTTGAAAAAGTGATTTTAATAACACGAGAAAAAATAACATTCAAATCAAACCTTCTTAAGATTAGCAACTTGCTGACTGATTTTAGGAAAAAATGGTAACACAACTGAAGTATTAGAGTTGGAATTAGAATGCTTTTCAGAATGGACGGATTTCGTCAATTTCTGATAAATAGAATCAATAATATTAGAGGAATAACCACGATCAACAGCAATAGCTTTGAGGTAATTAAGTTCAGCACTAAGTAACTGAGGAGTGGAACAAATATTGGTAGTCCGAAAAATAAAAGTATTGAAAGCAGCGAATTTCTGGTTAGGGGATGAGAAGAATACCTGTGAGGTGGGAGACTGACAGCAAAAGATTTACGAAAGACGGTAGTCTGAAAGCCATTTTCACAATGAATAACAAGGACATCCAGGAAAGAAAGACAGTTATTTGACTCAATTTCAGAGGTAAATTGAATGCAGGGATCAATGGAATTCATAATAGAGAGAATATGGTTAATATTCGAATTCATTTCAACCAGGACATAAACATCATCAACATAACGAACATAGAACGAAAATTTTAAAATATAAAAAAGTTTTGACCTCAAAATAGTGCATATAAATATCGCATAAAATTGGACTAAGAGGATACCCATAGCCAAACCGTCAATCATATGGAAGAAATTACCATTGAAAACAAAAGTATTTTGCGACAAGCAAGCGCGAGTGAGATGGATAAGCTCCTCGATTTCAAAATAAGAGAAATGGAATTCACAAAGCCTTTTCTTGAGACAATCTAAAGCCCCTTCAACCGGAACGTTTGTAAATAATGATTTAACATTAAAAGAAACCATCATGTGACCCTGTGTCTTAAAATTATGAAATTTTTAAACAAAATCAAAAGAATTCTTAACAATGAAACAGTTACTGCTCAAAAGTGGAGAAAAAACAGAAACTAAACATTTGGCAAGCTTATAAGAAGCTGTACCGATACTAGAGAAATAGGTCTAAAAGGAATGTCAGATTTATGGACCTTAGGTACAGTAGAAGATCTTTATAACGCAATTCTCCATATAACGCACAACTTCTCAGATGTAAACACTAAACAGTGAATTTTGAAGTTAAAAAGCACCTGTATTTTCATATTGTAAAATATTGCTACTCTCTAGAGGACTAAATTTGATACATTAGTTCAACTTTATCTTCTAATTTAAGTCCTTTTTATTGAAAAAAAAAAGTGCTATTATTACAATAAACATTTTGAAAATGTCTAATATAAGGGATGGTTGTGTTATATGGGTGTGTGGATATTTGGATCATGTTTATAAAGGAAATTTAACAATGTCTGACCTATATTATGCAAAAATTTATAATTTGGATAACTCTTGATAACAAGGAATGCAGTATAAAGATATTCTAATGATATGTTTCAGACATATTTGGCTATGCTTACAAGGTGAATTTAATGATTTGATCCATATAACGCAAAATTCTATATAACGCACAACCTTGCGTTTTTAGGATCTTCTACTGTAAAGCATAAAACCTGGCACAATGCGCAATAGATGGAATAAGAGACTTCTTAAAGTTAGCAAGAATAATGGAGGAAGATTTGATGGCAGACTTAACAGAGTTAATTTCACTAGTGGAAGGTTCTTTGCCGATATCCACATATGGGCCATCATTAATTAATTTATGGGATTTTCCCAAATACATAGGTTTGTCGAAGAGAACCACCTTTGAATCTGACCACCTTTGCCAGCCTTAGTAATAATTAAGTTTGGACCAGAGCGCAAATTTTTCAGATATTGTTTAACAGGATTTTTAAGATTAGGCTTATAAACATTTGAATTGAAATCAACAGTATTGGCAATGAGATGCCTAATGGACTCTTTTTAAGAAGAAGATAGACCACTATGCTTAAAGGCTCTTTTAATAAGAGCAATAAGATTAGGTAAAGAAGGAATAGCAGAGACAGGAAAAATTATTATTCAATTTGAGAGCATCGAGCTGATTGTTACTTAAAGGAACACTAGAAAGATTGACAACAGCAATATTGGTCGCTCTTAGATTTGGTTTAAAAGAGCATGAAGGTTATGTTAAAAATCAGGAGTTTAAACGTTCTTCTATTGCTCAACAGTCTTGGTCTTCTCAACATAGGTTCGATTTTTCCTCAGCCATCATTATTCAAAAACGTTCTAACCTTGATATTGATTTTTGGGAAGCTTACCACATCATTAAAAATTATCACTCTTTAGTCACTGACTTATTTAGTAGTCCTGATTTTCCAAGTATTTGGAAAGCATTAATTTAATTTCCCCTTTTTTGGTTCCTTTTTCTCTCCTTCTCCAGTAGATGTCGCTACTTGTCCACCCAATCGTTTCCACTGCTTCTCTCTCATTGGTTGATTTTGGCGCCTTTGCTACGCGCATCGGGTATATAAGCCTGTCTATCATTTTGCTCAGCCTTGCTTTTACACGCTGTTCCTTTTTCTCCATCTTGCACTGAAGAAGAATCTCGCTAGTAGATTCGAAACAGCTGTTTACTGCTTTTCATGTATTATTTGTGCATTTTTAAACGTTTGTTTTTCTGCTTTTTTATATTGTTGCACAAAGGCTTTAATTTGCTATTTTTAAGTTGTCTGAAGTTATGCAACTCAAAGCCAGTTTTTGGATTTTTGATAGTTGAGATGGAGATTTAAAAACTACAATGAACAGCACAAAATGGCAAGCTTCCTTTATTCCCCCAACTGTGCTTGTGCCTCTCCAGATGTCCCTCGGCTCTTTGCGAAGACAAAAATGAAGCATTTTTTTTCTGCATTTTGAAATTGCAATTGCTAGAACCCCATAAAATTCCCGAAATATAGAAAGGAATAAAAAATAAAAATAAGGTTCTAATTGTATCTTTCATTAAAAAAAAAAAAAAAAAAAATTATTGAAGCTTGATTTGTGACAGTTAAGTTTTCCATTTTTCTGCATTTTGAAACAGCCATATATGCTTTTCAGTCAGAAAATAAATAAATAAATACTCACTTATTGGGGTACCTTTCCCTATCTAACATTAAGAAGAAAAAAAAAAAATCCATGTTTGTTTTCGTGTTTTCTGATTCTTATTCAAGTTTTCTGTTTTTTCTACATTTTAAAAATGGCTGCATCTGCTTCATGGGCAGAAGGAAAAAAAAAAAAACATATTGGCTTATTCAGCGTACTTTTCTGGTTTGGGCAGTACCTTTGGTTTAAAAATTTACAAGTATTTACCATTTCAAAAAATTATTTCTTGGAGGTGGATTCATGTTCATTTTAGTCTTTTCTGTTTTTTTTTTTTCCCAGTTCAAAATGTTCCTTTTCCTAAACAGAAATACAAACACACTTGTTCCAGGTACATTTCCAGTTATAACGATATCTTTGGTTTTAAAAAGTATTAATATTTACTATTAACCCTCCGACTGTCTTGGAAAAGGGCAAAATTGTAACATTGTTTTCTCTGCATTTTTTTTAAATGCTAAAAAAAAATGATTCTTTGAACATTTCATAAAAAAAACTTAATAACGAATATGAATGCAATCCTTGGAAGTATTAATCATTGTTCAATGTATTAAAAATATGTTAAATCAATAGAATTATATTATTTTAAATATTGCTTGTATTGCAGTGAAACCTGGAGCTTAGTGAACGTATTAACACGGGCTTGTCAGTGAGGGGGTTAAAGAAAAAAAAATTCTTGAAGTTGTAAAACTTTTTCAGAGGGATTTCCGTTTCTATGCATGTTCAAAGAAACCTCTACATTTCCAACACAAGTTGTCAATATATTTGAAGACATCACTTTGCACTTTAAAAAGTGAGGGGTTGGTGCAAATTTTGTATTATTTAGATTTTCTCAGGAACATTTGGTTAGAATTGAAAGTTTATATACCTAAATGTCAGAAACTAAATTGGCTATCAAGTTTACCCCCTTACTTTGTTCGGAAAATTTTTTGTTTAGTATATATAAAATCATATACATTTGAAGTGTATTTGTAAAATCAGACCAGAGCGTGTATAGCACCTTCAGAGTATGCTGCTGAACACAGTGGAACTCTAGGTTCCCTTGGATGAATTTTCGTTTACATATATAAAATCATACAAATTTGAGTCTGTATGCTGCAGAAGGCAGTAAGGCCAACAACATTAGGTTTGCATGGGTGGATTTTCAATTAAAAAATATAAAATCATACAAATTCAAGGATGTGTAATGAGGCCTCAATATTAGGTTCGTCTGGAAAGATTTTCGTTTAAAAATATAAAATCATTCTACACTGATTTTAGGTATATTTTAAAATATTATTACACACCCGGACAACTCAGCTAGTTTAAATACTACTGAATCTAATAACATAATTTTTAATCTTCTTAAAAAAATTAAACTTTCTTAATGGTTTCTTAAGCTATAACATTAATAGATTTAATAAAATCATTGTACTAAATCTTGTTTTGTTGGTTTTACTTTTAAATCACTTTCAGAACCTCTTTATGACATATCTCTTTTATTAATTTCCTCATTTAATGAATCTCTTATTAAAATGTTTACCATTTTAACTTCATTTAGTAAATTTTTTGCTGAAATGCATAGTTTTGTTAAATAAAGGTCCAACTGCATCTATTCAGTGGAATCAGAAATTAGAATATCTTTATGATTAATAGTAATCTTAATATAGTCTGCACAGGCCCGGCAAAGTGAAGGCGAATTTTCAAACGGGACAGGCCGGCAGAATTAGAACAATTTTGTCAACAGGCCAGGCCAGCAAAAAATTGAACGGGCCTACCGGGACAGGCCGATAGAAAATATTAAGCGGGCCGGTTTGAAAATATTAATATAGAAATGAAACATGTCCAGCGCAGAGATCAGCATCGGACAGTTAAATGCAGTGATGGAACAGCATGGACCCATTTTGGAGTAGCAAAAAGCCATTTTGGAGCAGCAAAAATGCTCATTTTGGAGCAGAAAATAACTATTTTGCAGCATCAAAATATCATTTTGGTATTTTTTGACGAAATTCGCATTTTTCCTGCGATTCTTTAAAGAAATTCGAGTTTTTCCTGCGATTCTTCCACAAAATTCACGTTTTTTTTTTTACAATCCTTTGACGAAATTTGCGTGTTTTTTGTGATCTTTTGACAAAATTCGTGTGTTATTCGGATCCTTTGTTGAAATCAGTGTGGTTTTAGCTATATTCTGACAAAATTAGCGTGTTTTTCGAAATGTTTTGACAAAATTTGCAGTTTTTTGTGAACTTTTGATGAAATTTGCAGTTTTTTGTGAACTTTTGATGAAATTTGCAGTTTTTACTGGGATCTTTTAAAGCAATTCGTATTTTCACAATCTTTTGACCCCGTTTTGTTCATTTTTTGACGAAATTAGCAATCCTTTGACAAAATTCACGTTTTTTTCACGATCCTTTGACGAAATTCATGTTTTTTGTGACCTTTTGATGAAATTTGCAGAGGTTTTTGGCGATATTTTAACAAAAGTAGCGTTTTTTTACGATCTTATGACCGTATTTTGTTTGTTTTTTGACGAAGTGAGCTATCCTTTGGCAAAATTCAAGTTTTTTTCGTGATCTTATTCGCGATCTTTTGACGAAATTCTCGTGTTTTTCGTGATTTTTAACGAAATTTGAGACCTTTTGATGGAATTTGCGGTTTTTCTCTATCTTTTAAATAAATTAGCGTTTTTTCAAGATCTTTTTACTGTGTTTTGTTCGTTTTTCGAAGAAATTAGCGATCCTTTGACAAAATTCACGTTTTCTCGCGATATTTTGATGAAATTCGCGTGTTTATCGCGACCTTTTGACAAAATTCACATGTTTTTCGCTATCTTTCGACAAAATTTGCGTGTTTTTTGCGATCTTTGACAAAATTTGCGTTTTATTCGCGATCTTTTAAAGAAATCACGTTTTTTCGCGATCTTTTGACCGCATTTTGTTCGTTTTTTGGCGAAATTAGCAATCCTTTGTTAAAATTCACGTTTTTTCCCCGTGATCATTTCACAAACATCGCGTGTTTTTCGCGAGCTTTTGACCAAATTCGCAATCTTTTTGGCGAAATTCGGGTGGAAAAGGATCGATTTCGCTCAAGAATTATTATCGAATTGGCGCTGTTGGGCGCAATTTTGGTGAAAAATGATCGTTTTGGCACGCAGCATTATCGATTTGGCGCAATTGGAGCAATTGGCGCAGCTGTTCCATCACTGTAAATGGTGTCTGAGCCCAGGCTTAATTTTTTCAGCAGACTCGTGCTAGGCCGATATCAGACTTGAATTTTTTTATTTTTTTTTTTTCTACATAGTCGAGCAAAGACGGAACTGGACTTTATTGTTCTCAGGATGTGTAGGAAAGACAATAAGTTTTGTAAAAATATTAATAGCCAACTTCTGTTAACAGAATTTGTGGAAATATAACTTAAGGTGGTTCTCAAATTCACGGCTCAACAATGAGAAATTTTCTGACTCATTTTTAACTGTAAAGGCAGAAAATTGACAGGCCTGACTATTGAAGGGATTTCGAATCGAGCAGCGTTTTCCGTTTTTTATAATAAATTACTTATTGACATATAAGAGATTCTTCTCACGTGACTGCAGGGTTTTCTCCTTTCCTGTGCTATCGCTTCTGAAAATTCGATTCAAAACTTAAACTTTGACAATATTTTCTCAGAGATATAGTGCTTTTATCAAACAATGGATAACATTATTCGATTACATAGTTTCTGAATAAGAACACCTGGCAATCTTATGTGTTTCCGAAAAGAAATGAATTAAAAAATGTATCAGAAAGTAGCTCCTTTGGATGTGAGAAAGAAAAACCTTATTAAATGGCGGAGAAATATTTTTGAAAATCTGCTTTTTATTATACAGCTTCAAAAGTTATGTTTTTTAACCCTCCTTTTTTTCTTTTATTCTAAACTACATTAATTTTTTAATGAACCTTTATTTGAATGTTGAAACGTCTAAGACTCTAAGTAATCATTAATGTTGCTATTGTGTATTTTCTGTCTTGCGAACACATAGTAATTTTAAAATATACTGTAAAATTATCCCATAAATATGCATGTAGTATTACTCTTTAAAAGACTCTTAATTGTATGTTTAGAAAAGCTTGAATTTTTTGTGGAAAATGAGTCGAATGTCATTTAATTGATTTTCCACAGGCCAAGACAGGCCGGGCCATGAGCTGTGAAAATATGGCTGGGCCAAACTTTTAATTTTTTCATCGGCTGGGCCGGGCCAAGAATGCTTTTTCCGGGCCTGGAAATTCTGACCCGTGCAGCCTCTAGACCTTAATATAATTAATAGTGGTAATCACTAATCAGTTTTTGCTTTAGATAGAAAATATGCAAATTACAAAAAAATAGGATTAAAATTATGATATTAGTAACTATTTAGCTATTTAGATTTATGAAAGTCATATTATTTTATTACTGACTTCAAAGTGCTGTAAATATTACAATGAAATAGATTAAGCTGTTAAATATTTTTAAACAAACAAATTATAAAAATAAATTTTAATTAGTTTCAGTTTTAATTTTACTTAAACTTACTTATTCCTTCCTTTATGGATACATATATAATAAAAGGTACCCATTCCTCAAATTTCATGATTTTTAGTCCAACCCATGGCTAAGCATAATAAGTCTATCATACACAGTGGTTGATATGTATATGTCATCTATACTAATAAAAGTTTCACTCTGTATGTCTGAGTGTGTGTGCGATGTCTAGCAAAATCTACGGCACGCATGAGGCTCAAAGTTTTTGGAGGATAGTTGACGGGCTCCCCTGGTGCACCTGAGTTTCAGAATTTTAAATTTCTAATAATTAGTCAAGAAATTAATTAAAAAACCCAAATTAAAAGAATGGAAAAGTATTCATAATTCACCAAAAGCATAGATTTTTATCAAACCACAGACAATTTCTTCAAATCTCGAAGAGAGGGGGAGGGATTAATAGGATTACAGCACTGCTAGGGCAATAAATGTACTGGGCTTTTTAAAAAAGGGCTGTATCTTAAATTCTACTGGGTCTAAAAACTCGAAAATTCCACAGAGCCAGACGCAAAAAAATTCTCCTTTCAGAAATTCTAAAAATTATTTCAGTATGGTTTCAGGAAGTAAAAAAATCTATGAAAATCGATTTATAAAAAATGTTTTTATTTCATTCGAAAGAAAGGTTCAAAATATCTCCCATGGATGCCAGGTGTTCATTGCAGACAACCAATGCCTTTCAATAGTGGACGTTTTTGAACGAATATAAAATTTTTAAAATATTAAATTTATAGATCTAATTTTTATGCCTCCTGTTTCGGCTAATTCTCTAAACAGCTAGTTAGCCAGCGCGTGCTCTATTAGAACTGCCTACTTTTGAACTGAAATGAACTAATATTTTGTTGATGTTAGAATTCTTTAGATGTAATGTGTCGAATGTTGCTTAATAGATTTTTATGTTCCATTTTCGTCATTAAATGTATGTTTTGTGCCATAAAGAATGTTGATTATTTGTAGAATTAGATAACACTGAACCACCGTTGATGCTAGTTTTGATTTTGAAATGAATGTTTAGATTAAGTAGAAAAGAAATAGAACACCTCCGGATGTAGAATTTTTTGCTGATTTCAGATATGTAAATTTCTTCACGGTTGCTCAGTTACAACCTTAGATATTAATTATTATTTCATTAATTGGATGATTCTTTTCATACTCTGAATTTAAAAGCTAGTCTTTCGAAACTACAAATGATTTTTACACTAGGATTTTTTGGAATGCCATCAAAATTTAAAAAATACACCATTTAGAGATTTTAAAGTTGTGTATCTAGCCCTATTTTTTAACGCTGTTTAATAATATCTAAATTTTATAAAAATCGATCCGCAAGCTTTTGTTAAGGTGCCCTGGGATAAATATTACTTATTTAATATAAAAATTTCAGAAGTGTACTTACCACTATTTTCGAATAGTAATATCAGCAAATATCTTAAATTTCTGTTTCAGTCTAGCACCCCCTTCACTAATATATCTACGGGTAGGTTGTTTAACGGAGTTTTGTTCAGAAACAGCTTTGTTAAGAACAGCATTCACCCCCTGCATGGAATGTGAAACTAAAAGATTTGAGATTGTTTATTTGCGCAAGATTTTGCAGTGCATATGCAGTCTCCATCCTATTACATTTGACTACTTCTGTAATGTTTAATTAAACAATTTAAACAGAGTTGGTAAAAGTACATAAGACCATAACGTTTTACTTAACTTATTTTAAATATGTTTTTGTTATATGCGAACAGAAAAAAATATTGTGCAGAAGAAATTGCAAGTAATTTAATATATTTTACGTTCAGTTTAATATAGCTAATTAGCTTATAATTTTTTCATACTATCCCATAAACAAAATACTTGCATATATCAGTATATGCATAAACTTAGAAAAATATTTGCATATATAGTACATATTAGCATATATATAGTCTGTTTGCATAAACGATGACAGATTCAAGTGTAGTGTGATTCATAGAAATTCAGTTCAATTAATTAGATTTGTAAGTTTATGCTAGATTATATTAGATAAAGGATTAGATTAAGAAGAAAAATTATTGTTTTCCCAAGCAATATAACACACTTCAAACAAGTAATATAAAAATTTTGTTTTTAAAGTCAATTCCTACTTAGGTCATCAAAGAAAAATTTAATATAATCCCTTGAGCTAATATGTTTTTGTTGCATTAAAATATCTCAATTTGTTGATTTTCTATAAGCAAGTAAGTTTACAATGGAAGTCTATGGGAATTTGGTGAAATATTAGAGATATCACCAAGTTGGCATCACTTTTGGCGATATATCACCAAGCTGGCGACAAACTTGGCTGTATTTGGTGACAGAATAGGATCCCCCCTATGGTAACCCCCCTTATAGATATGAAGATGCATTAATTGCTTCAATAACCAATGGCTGCCATTTTGTCTCCCATGTAAAACTAAAATTAATTAATTAAAATTTAATTAATGAATTAATATTTGAAAAAAACTGTATTAACACCAATTGTTATCCAGTACAAGTTTAAAAAAATTTATTTCAACTTGATAGGATGAATAATAAGTATTTTATTAACGATTGAAAATTTGAACAAGATATATATATATAAATAAATAAATATAGGGAGAGTGTGAACTAATAGTAGGAATTGAAAAAAAAATATATATATATATATGAAAAAACTTTTTGTTTTTAATGTAAATAACAACAAAAAAAGAAATATTAATCTGAAAAAAGTTAAATACTATGTACCTGTTATGTTCAACAGCTAAATGAAGAGGGCAGATCATCCCTGAAGGCTCATATGTTTGTGGATGAAACATTCTAATAAGAGGTTGTAAATCCATTTTTTCTAATAAGATATCCAAACATCTATTGAAAAGCATAAAAAAGATAATTAAGATAAATAAATGAATACAATTATTAAAACTAAAGTATGAGAATAGTCCCAGAAGTATCCAACCTGATGTATATATGGCGGTAGATGTTTGAAAAGAATGACCACAGTAGAAAGATTTCGTTTGAAGACCCTACATTGTTTAGTATTTGTTACACAGCCATCAATTATGAACGCTCTCAGTGAATTTGTAAACAAGGAAAAAATTAGTCATTGTTATGTGATAGTGTTTCCCCCAGAAATAAAAAAGGAGAGTGCGCTCCTTCAAAAAAAGGGCACTTTTTTAAGAAAGAAGCTTTTGAAAATTTTATTTTGAGTGCTGTTTAACCATAGAGCTTTAATATACCTTTATATAGCATAATTTACTAATAAGACATATTTTGCATCAAAATATGTAGTATTTTTCTCCAACTTAAGGAAAAATAACATGTTTTAAAAACAGAATCAACTTGGAGTACAATAGATGTCACATGACCTGGGATGCAATTTTTAGAGGCAAAGACTGCTCAAAAGTTAATGTTTTCCAATATGGGAGTGGTGAGGAGATAATATAATTAAGATTAAAATCATCATTGTTGTGTTTAAGAATTCATACAGGACTGACTCAAAGTTAAAAAAAAAAAAAAAAAAAAATCCACAGCATATTTTCTGAAAAGATACAGTAGATAGGTGGATTTTTCTGCGATCGATTGACGAAATTTACAATATGTTCCCCGCGGCCGACTGAAATAGTTCATTTTTTTTCGCGACCAACTGACGAATTTCACAATATTTTCCCATGATCGATAGACGAATTTTTCAATATTTTTCTGCGACCGATTTTAGAATTTCGCATGACCGATTGAAAGTTTCCCAATTCTTTTCGCGACTTATTGGTAAAACTCGCTAGTTGAAATATGCCGATGGTAAAATTTTGCAAACCTAAATTGGGCAGGGCATTTTTTCAGCTATATAAAAACAGGCAAGGCACATTTACAGCTATAAAAAAATGGGCAGGGTGCTGTGCCCTCCCGAAAACGCCTAGGGAAACACTACAATACTTTCATTTGAAAGTTCTAAGTTCAACCAATATCAAAGTTGAGCTAGATTCTACTCTGGGGGAGTCTACTCCTTTGTTTACAACAATAAAATATTGGGTGGCAGAGTTTAAATAAGGCCGTACAAGCTGCCAAGATGAACACAGCAGCGGTCGATCAAATGGAGTGACTATACCAGAAATGGTGAAGAAAATCCATAGAAAAATTTAACATTATCAAGACTTTAAACGTTCTGTGCTAGAGGCGAGTATAGGATGGAAGCAAACAGAAGGGGAAGGGAATTCATTGAGATTATATAGAAACATAAGTGGAAATATCTACCAAAAAAAAAATATCAAAAGATGGGAAATTATCTCTTTTGGATTATTAAATTGATTTTTTGTGCAAAAAAGGTTTGGAGGTGGGAAGCTTATATTTGGGAAATCAAAATTGTTTAAAAGTGGGTGGGGGATTACAATTGGGATTTTACGGTATACTTACCTATTAAGATGATATTGACAGGCATGCAAGTGCAATAATGCTTCCAAAAAAGTGAGAAAAGTGACAAAAAGACCAAGAAAAGTGACAAAAAAGTGACTTAAGTGTGTCAAAAAAGTGACTAAAGCGGGTGAAAAAAGTGACTAAAGAGTAACAAAAAAAAAGTGCCTAAAGTGGAAAAAAAAAAGGTCACATGAATAAGTACAAGATTTTTTTTTTTTTTCAATTTTCTAAGTCAATTTATGTAAATAAAACACCTTTTTGCTTTTTAGATGAAAATCCTCTACCAAGATAAGATCAAACCTCAGTTTCATCTTAACTATACTAAAAACCAAAGCTTTGCACTGTCTGCATGTGTGTCTGTATGCGATGGCTAACAGAATCTACGGCACATACCAGGCTGAAAAATTTTGTGAGGCTAGCCCAAAGTGTCTCATGATGCACCTGAAACTCGGAATTTTAAAGTTCTTATACTTAGTTGAGTTATTACCAATCGCAACTCCCTCTCATTAAAAAACTCATCTCGACCATTCCGAGGAGGTAAAAGCTGTGGTGCATATGCTGAAGACTTATTTACACATCAATTGAAAATGAAGAACGAAAAAAAAAATTTTTGAGGATATTTTGTCATTATTTATTAACTTTATTAACTTGCATCATCCAAACTGCTCAGTAAAGTTAAAAAAACGAAAACATTCTGAAAGATCATACTCTTACGTCTTAAATTCTGCAATCAATTAAAAAAATATCGCAGTTAAGTCCTTGAAAAAAAAAAAAAAAAATCAAAAAGGCTTGTTTTTCCGAAAAACGTTTTTCTCACTTATTACAATACCTCCTCAGGATGAAATGTTAAGAGGTTCCAACAAACCAAATATATGTTCTTAAAGCTGAAACCGCCTACTAACTGACGGTGCAATCAGTTTTAAAATATATGAATTTTAACTCTTTCAAATACACCAGCGAACACCGGTCACTTCTCGCCTAACGAACATGGTATTTTCTACACTAAAAGTAACTAAGCGTCAGCATTTTATCACAATCTTTTTAGAACATCTCAATATATCAATTTACAATGTTCGGATGGGTAGAATTATTTTTTACAAAACAAAATATGTCAAATTTCGACGAAATCGGTAAAAACCTGAATGTTTCGTCATGGTTTTGCTCACTTTTGGTGCACATAGACTCCAAAAATCAAATTACGCAGAAAATAAAATACCAAATAGTATATACTTTCGATTCAGTATTTTTTCATTTAAAAATATAAATTCAGATAAAATGGAGCCTTGAGATATAAAATCATGCAAATTCGGTTAATTAAAGGATCATTCATCACGGGCCTGGGCAACACTGGGCAGGTCAGCTAGTATTATAATATAATTATATAAGAGCAAATCTTGTGTCTGTATCTGTATATGTAAATTTTACCTTACAAAAGGCTCTAACGATTTGATCCTACTTTTGTAGTTCATAATAAGCGAGAAAATCATAATAGGGTTTAAATGATGAACTTTTCTTAACCTCTTCAGCCCCTGGGTCTGGGACCTCTGTTCTTTTCCTTATAAAAACTAAAATGTCCGATTTTTTTACATTTTCATATCACTTCTTAACAGCTGAATATTTTTTGCGTTCAAAGCAAACGAATAAATGACAGTATCTAAGCTGATTCCCACATAAAATAAATGTTATTTTCATCTGTGTTTGCAAAATGCTCAAAAGACAGTATGACCAAGAAAGTGAGAAATTTTCATAAGTATTTAACTTAAATCTTTTTCAATAAAAAATTTTGAGTAGTTGAAGATTATTTACTTGTTTAAGGCTCTTAAATTTGTGATCGCGTTAATTTAGGTTAATGGTTATTAAATTTATATTTTTAAGGGGGTTTGTAGTTTTAGATCCATATTTTTTAACCTACATTACTAACCGCCTAAAGGATCAATTTCAGAAAAGATATTTTTTCTGCCATTCATGATGTCATTTTGTTTGGAAAAAAACAATGAATAAGCATTTGTATTATTATTTTAGCTTCGGAACTGAAGAGGTTAATGTATAAATGGCTTGTTTTAACAGTGTCCTCTTCTCATATTAGTCGGACTCATGGTATCAACTGTATTTACATATGTTTTTTTGTGGGAGAATATCAACAATTATTGATGATGAGAATATCGACAAATCTGAAAGATAAAAATGTTGATTTAATTACAGTTTTTTAATAAAAGTGAGCTAACCAGTTTCTGCAGCTCGCTCACTTTTAGAAACTTCATCTCTTTAGGTCAAAAAAAGTGACTAAAAGTGACTTTTTTTTTTTTTTTAAAATAGTGACTAAAAGTGACAAGTTTTAAAAAAGGTGACTAAAAGTGACAAGTTTTAAAAAAAGTGACTAAAAGCGAGAAAAGTGACTAACTTGCATCCCTGTATTGACTAAAGTACATTTTTTTTTTTCTTGTGCCTTGCAATTTTATTTTCACAGGGATCAGTGCATTTCCTTTAAAAGTAGAAAAGATACATAATGAAAGTGCGAAGTGTGAATAAAATTTCCACACAACATATCACTATGAATTCTGAATGATTGAATACTTTACAAATTATCCTCTCTATTTTCTAGAGAATTAATATCCAATGACATAAGACTCTTGTCTTATAAATTATAAATTTAAACTAACCCTTTATGTCTCAAATTATGTAAAATCACCACTACAATAACTTTCCCTCTTAATATCTGAAGAGAGAATAGACAATTTTTATACTAATAATATGAAATTTAGAAAGGAATAATTTATCAAAACTGACTTATAATTTGAATAATTATTGGTATTTTTGTATGATATTTGAAAAGAATACACAGATTAAATGACAATTAATATTGTTTTTAAAATCCCCAATTCTTAAGGAAAGACAAAAATATATATACTATGGTGGCCAAAATTGTGGTCATTTTTTGAAATTTTCATGCTTTATAATTTTGTGCGCTTATAGAATAAATTAATTTTCACTTAAATACAAATGTTTATATATCAAATTCAAGGAAATTTAATATAGAATTTATTTAAAATAAGCAGTCAAGTGTGAATATTACTTGCGCTCAGAGGGTTCTGTACAATAAATATATGAATTATTAACTGTATTGTTAAAAAAAAATCGTTGCTAAAAGAATAATAAGACTTTGTAAAAAAACTATACAACATTCTGTATAACTCTTTTTTAAAATTTTAATCTAATCTGTTTATGATGATCTTAATTTGGCACTGACAATAAAGTAGTGCATATATAAACTTCATTTGGTATTTCATAAAACTAAATTCCGCGTGGTAGTAATCTTTTCTTTTTACAGTATAGCTAAAACAAAACACTTGTTCAAAGTTTAAACTTGGTATTGTGCTAAGCGCGCGTCGAACAGAGGTCGTAAAGTTACAATGCTGCCTTGGTCTGTGCTGCGTTTTTCCAGGCAGGTTTTTAATGAATTTTTAAAGAGACGGAGACGTATTGAGAGATCCACTCAATGTAAACTAGTCGAGAATCCCATAGTATTTACGTGATTAATTCTAATTAAATTAGTCTGTTTTTAACAATTTGACATTTCTTGCTTTTATACTGCTCCTGCATTACACAAATATATCATTAAAAGTTGTTATCTAGGCTTTAAAAGCCGATGGTACATAGAGTACGCTGCCCCTGTCATTATCTATGTCCAAATCATCTGTGTCTTTAAGGGTTAATATCTCGTCTAATTATCAACGATTTTTTTTAAAAATTATTATCAACAATGCTTTTATACTTCTGCCATGATAGGTACCCAACACCTTTGCTGAATGCCCGCAAATCGAAATTTGTGTGTAACCGAAAAATCCACTTTTCTCAAAAACTATGTGACCTAGGGTAATTAATCGTTATAATTTTCCTGCAAGGTTTAAATTAACATCTACTACCTTTAATTTTTTCATAATTTTAGTTTAAATAGATTCGGAAATAGACGAGGAGAACATATTTTTGTGCTACATTTTCGACATCTTTGAAATACAATACCTAAAATTAAAAGAAAAGTATGCTTGAGTTCAGCGTTACGAAAGCTTTCATACGATACCCTAAACAATATACAAAACCATTTTTAAATCTTCAGCAACGCAAGAAACGAGTTCAGTGGGCAAAAGAACACATAAATTGTGTTGTATTCTCTTATCTATATAAACGAGATATGCAGCAGATATGACACAGTAGAATCTAAATTATATGGAAATGCATATGAGTGGAAGACTTTAATAAATGAACGCAGCAGGAGTAAACTTAAATACAGTCGAACCTCGTTATCCTGACACTCTAATGACCAGAAAAAGGTGTCGTCATAAGCAGAGTGTCGCGGTAACCGGAGTTGGAGAAAAATATGTTTATAAAAAGCTGTATTTTTAATTAATTTAAGACAATTTTAAATTCATAACTGCTTCTTGCAGTTTTAAGCAATAAAACATTGTTATTATACAAAATAAACACAAAAACAAAATTGAAAAGAATAAAAATCAGATTTATGATGACTTGTTTTTTATTGTTATATGAAATACTGATGAATTAAGGATTTCTTATCCCTAGATGTTCTTCCTACAATTCTTTTTTCAATATTATACAATGAATTGTAATCAATATTCGTTGTTTCAGAAATGGATATTAGATAATTTCTGTTCTTTTCAATGCAATGCAATGCATCAGTTTTAGTCGGATGAAAAACGCCGTGCAACCACAAGAAAGCCCCGCCTGACCGCATGTAAACTCTGTTTACTCGATTAGAGACCACAGAGAAGTTTCCGGCCTCCTGATTGGTTGGTTTCTTTTATGCGATTTGTTTTAGCGCCATTATGAAAACGCAAAGCACTAACTTAGAAACAACTGCTCATTAACAGTTTTTTATTTCCTCATTTTTATAAAATGTCTGCTTTTGGGGAAGTTAATCTTCCGACTTCATATTTTAATGAAATCGAATCAATTTCCCAAAATTTAATTTCAGTTTGCAGCAGTGTTAAAAATTTAGCAGATTGCAATAAATGGGTGAAAGAATTCAGAAATTTGAATAATAGAAAATGGAATTCAAGATCATCAAAGCCTTGTGGACAAGATTAACTTGATCAAGCAAAAAAGGGAAATATTCCTTGGAAAAAAACGCTAAATTAAACCAGCCAAATGCAAAACGTATTAGATTTTTCTGTTATAGGCATATATTTACTAGAAAATGTGCCACAATTTTATTTTATTCTGAATACATTTTGTTTAAAATTAATTTTACCTTCTAATATTTTAAATTTTTATTAAATTGCTTCATGCGAAAACTATTTTGTTATTTAATAAAAGATTTATTTATTTCCCTAATTAGTTGCAGATTTAAATAATAATGATAAAGAGAGCAGTTCAAAGCACACATAAAAAAAATATACGTTTTATTCCCGTTTTCGTTTGTTAAAATAAACGATTTGAAATACCCTTCTCATTTAAGCTTACGGGAAGATTTAAACAAAAATAATCGATTTTATCTATTAAACACTAATTTTAAGAACCCTTTATTCAGATAAGAGAGAAAATTAACAACCTTATTTTATTTTATTTTATTTTTTTTTTTTACAAACGTAATATTTTTACAAGCTATAAGGATTTTTTTGGTGATATTTACGTCTTATAGCATATCTTACGTTCCTTCCTCCACTCTTCATTAAATTAAATTAAAAAAAATATACATCTTCATACTCCCAGCTTTTCTTAATTGTTAAAATGTTTTTGAACATCTCCAAGGTAAAAATCATCAAAACATTAATGAAAAAGTACAATTATAGTATGATGCATACATGTACAAACATAATTTTTTTAGTTTTTACATAGGACTTTTTTTAGTCCCTTTCCCACCTAAAAATTCTGAATATCTCATTAAAATTGTCAAAATGGAAATGAGAACAAAAGTATTATTATTATTATTTTTTTTTTAATAAAAAATACAAAGAAAAATTTTATCGTGAAAATAAAATAAATCACAAAGTTACTAAATGGTGTATACAGAATGTTGTAAAGTTGAAAACTAAACTAACGTCAACACCGTAAATGTTGACCGAAACGTCGATTTTTAACCGTTAAATTTAATGTTTGTTTAGTTTATAACGTTACAACATTCCGAATTCATCATTTAGCAAACTTGTGATTTATTTTATTTTCGCGATAAAACTTTTAGTAATATTTTTCATGATGGAATTGTTCAGACTATTTATTTAAAAAAAAAAAAAAAAAAAAAAAAAAAAATTCGTTCCCTGTATAAAATACTAGAATTTTAAAAACTTTTTATAAGTATAAATGTGTATATTACATAATATAAATAGATACAACGCAAAACGTTTTCGAAACTGATAATCAAAAATCAGATTTAATTCCTTAAAGAAAACAATAGTCACAAAAGACAAACGTTGACTAAAAAAACAAGCTAAAGTTTAGTATAAGAAAAGAAGATGGCGCCATTACATATATTTTTTTAATGTGTTTCCTTTAATTCATGTTTTCTAACCTAAGAACATTTTGCGGAAATCTGGATTAATTAGTGATTTGACAAGAACTGAGTTAGATTAAAATGGTGAATGTTAAATGCTTCACTTATATACAAAAAAAAAAAAAAAAAAAAAAAAAAAAAAAAAAAAAAAAGAATTAAAAGAATTGTGCAATGGTATATTACTGTTGTCATTAGAAATTTCAATTTCCAAAGACCTTAAGCATTAGAAAAGACGAAAGGGAAATTAACCAATCAGGATGACGGAAACTTCTATGTGGTCTCTAATCGAGTAAACAGAGTTTACATGCCGCCTGACCAAAACAAAAAGACTGCGAGTAGACTGATACGTCTATCTGAAGCTTAAGTGGGTAATTCGTAGTGTGTGGCTTTATTTATTCAGATAAAGGATTGAAGAAAAAATTCTCATTTATCTCAAGGGATTTTAGACACTTTTGTGAAAAGTTTGGCTAAGATATTTCTTACCGCTTAATTTCCGTGCTTATAAGATGGATTATGAAAAATGGACAATTTTCCTAAACCGTCGGGATATCCGGAGTGTTAAATTATTTAACGACATGAAATTCGGAGTTTATTTACATTAAAATCATATACAGAAAATCGGGACTTTGAAAAACTGATGTCATAAGCGGGGTGACATGCAGTGGTGTAGTCGTAAAAAAAACAGAGGGTATACTCTCTAAGCAGAGGGTATACGCTCAAGGCAGAGCGTATACCCTAGAGTGTATATACTATAGCTTTCTTGAGAAACAGAGGGTATACGGCGTTCCTCAAAAAAAAATCCAGAGGGTATACGGCGTATACCCCCGTATACCCTCCACTACATCCCTGGTGACATGAAAACTGGGTGTCAGGATAACGAGGTTCAACTGTATTTAATGATGAACTAAAAATATATACATGAAGAATGTTGTTAGCATGACTTCGCCGAACTAACTTAAAATAACTTAAGACATGAATAAAACTTGTTCACAATAAGAAAAAACGCCAGCAGCTTTCATCTTAACGTAGCAAAAGCTACAACGTCGTAATTACATGGCAAAAACAAAATTAAATGCTGCTTACAAGCAAGGCAAGGGATCACCGAGCTTATGTGATGCCGAGTTTATGTGATGCCGGCCCTATCACTGATAGGGCCGGAGGACCGTATAAAACTTTTGGAGGGTTTTAAAATTCCTCCGTTAAAAAATTTTTACGGTCCTCCTCATTTTTGTAATTGGAACTATAGGTCTATGACTAACGGTTTAGGAATTAGCCATTGGACATCGTTGAGAGTAAAGACACACTGTATAAAATAATAATATAAATGGACGGTCGTTTGACGACATATTTTCAAGAGAAACCAATGATTGCACTGAAAATCGAATAGACCGCCGTGCCGCTCTTATCGCCAAAACTGAAGCTACAGTAAAATTTCCTTGATAAAATACAGCGGTAACTGAAAGGTCAACCAGGAACCAGGGGTAAATTTTCAAGAGGAATTATGCTTAATGCCACAAATCATAAAGTTAGAAATAACTGCAAATTAATTGCACACACTGATCAATGAAATGAACTCTTAAAAACAAAATCATCTGTCCAAAACATTGCAAAATTAAGGCGACTGGATACGTAAGAAAATAGATGGATACATAAGAAAATAAATTAGTAATAAATTTTATGGATTGCATGTTGTTCTCTTTATCTCGGAATTATTTTTTTTCCCTCGGAACGATTCCAATAGGATTGACTCCAAAGAACTTGTTCTTTTCGGTGAACGATTCCGGCTGGAACGATTCCTTAAAAGGAACAATGTTGCCCAACTCTACTGGCCACTAATGAAACTTCCCAATTTTGCCCTTTAACAGAAATACAGTGTAGTGACACTATAAAAATATTAAAGTATGAGCAAATGAATGCAATTTCAAAGTTTAACTTAAAATAATGTCTTACTGTGTGTGATTTCCTTGAACAGCAAGATGTAAAGCAGTAGCTTGATCAGCAGTTTTTAAATCTGGATTTGCTCCATACTCTAAAAGAAGTTTTACGCAATTTACAAATCCCTGTTGAGCAGCTATCATGAGAGGTGTAGCCCAATCTTCTGCTCCAATATTTACAGCATTCTCCTGACCTAAATAATAGATAATCAACAAAAACAATTCTCTTCAGAACTTAATTAACTGAAAGTAAATTACATTTTAACACAGCAGTTCTTAATTTTTTGAATTATACCTTTGACTTTGCTGAATTTAACCACAGAGTATCTCTCTATTCTAAAAAAAAGTAACTTACACTGTCACCGCCGGCGGCGGTTTTGAATTTTTTGTGACCAGAGGTCTTTTATCATTAATATTAAGAAAAATATTGCATACAAAAATATGAAAATCAGCAGTATTAAAGGGAAATGTTTGATAAACACGCTGATGCAGACAGTTTTCAAATCGAAGAATTTATTTTAAGAGATATTTAATGCTAAAGTTGGATAAAATTGTTCCATTAAAAAAGTTTTATAGGAGCAAAAACTATACATGAGGATTAATTCCTTTTTAGATCATTTTATACGTTAAAATTTCCCAGTGTGCAGACTGCATTTATTTTTTTAATTAGACTCATTTTTTGAGGTTTTATTTCTATTTTAAATTCAAATTTTCAGCATTTCGAGAGATATTTTTTACTTATTTTAGAAAACGGTATTAATTTAAACTGTTGCCAACTGTATAAACAGCACAAACAATAATGTTTGCTTCAAATTAAAAATTTATTTACACGTGACTATTATAAACAGAAAAAAAAAAACTTTCAAATTAGAATTAAATAATTACGTATAAAAAGCAGGAACTTATTGAAAATTACTTCATAAAAACTATATTTACACGTGAATTTTAAAAGAGAAAGGATATTGTAAAATAATAAATTCCTTAACATGCATTAGAAGTCTTAAATAGGAGAAATTATGTCACATTACGTTTATTACATAAAATGAACAAAAAATAATATTATAAAACAGTTTAAATTTAAAAACTGCGCGAGACATTTATTTGATATTTTGAGATGATCTTTTCAACTATTTTTGTTAGGACAGTGCAAATAATATTTAATTTCTAACAAAAGTATTTTCACGTGAATATTAAAAAAAGAAAGAAAAGTTTGGTGAAAATTACGTCAGATTAAAAATGATACATTTATAATGTCTTATTTAAAAGAGCTTTCTTTTTGCTTTGTTAAAAAATACCAAACGGGAGACAAAGACTCTGTTTACTTAATTCATTTTATATTAGCTTATTTTGAAATGTTTAACTGACTTTATTTAATAAAAGATGGATACAGCCATTGTATCTTTTAACAGCAGCTGACTTTTCCTTAAAATTCCCCAATCAAAGAGAAATGAATAGAAACCCATTTATAGGGAGATCACCACTGTTTTTTAAATTATAATTCAATCTTCCAAAATCTTTTTAAAGCTGATCAAATTATCGTGCTTTTAGGGACTGCAGTGTCTGAACGGGGGTTGGCGAGCGTAGCTCGTAGGGGGCCGAGCCCCCTATTTTGACAAAATTGTCTAAGCCAATAATAATATTTCAAATGAAAATCAAATTTCAAATTATTTGCTTAAAAGGCGCAAAGGCCAACCTAGTGAAAAAGATTCCATGCCGGACATATTGCACAAAGACACAATGCTAGAAAAGCTAAAAGTTTGGTTAAAGTACAGTAAAACCTCCCTAACGCGACCACATTCCGTTCCAATAAAAATTGGTCACTCCAAGAGGTGGTCTCCTAATGTTTAAATCTAGATTTAATAGTTGAAGAAAGGTAACAATTAATGTTACAGAAATTTAATTTTCACATTAGGAAAAAATATAAAAAATTAAGTATCAAAATAAAAGTTAATTACTGCAGAGTTTAAAATATGAATACATTGACGTTTGCTTTGATTTTATGGTTTTATCTTTTATAACTTTTATTTCCAAGTCCTTTCGAAGTTCAGTAAATAAATGTATTTTTTTTTGGACGGGAACAAATAATGATGATTTCATTAATTTATCTATTTCTTTGTGAGTTTCGTGACAGAGTAGGGCAGGGGAGTTTATTGACCGTCATTCTTAATTTGTCACCAGAGTTTAATTCATTGCCTAAAAAGGCACAAAGGGGTTTAAACACTTAAAGGTTACCAGAATAAAATAATAAAATAAAATCTGAACTTAGTTTAGAAGTTTGATGGCTCTCTGGAATTATTTTTCTAATAAAACCTTCTTCAAGCGACTAGGAAAAAACAGAATTTCTTTCATTTTCTTCAAAGAAATTGGTCGCTCCATGGAGGGGAGCGACCCCTTGAATGGAGGTAAAATTAGTATTGAGCCTATGGGAATAAATTTTGTGCCATGAAAAAATGATTGTTCAGGGAGGTGGTCGCACAGGAAGGTTTTACTGCAGATCAATTAAGAAAAAAAGTTACTTGAAATTCTCATGGTTAAAAAAGAAAAAAAAAATTTCTTAATTTATCTTAACATACCTCTTTCTTTAGCAACAGTCAGAAGTTCCTGTAAACAATTTTCAGCTCCATGTTGGGCTGCAGTGAATATAGGTGTCATACCACACTCATCTTTTTTATCTATATGTGCTCCTTTTCTTAAGAGACTTTGTAAGATACTTAAATTGTTTTTATTTGCAGCTTCATGAAGGGGAGACCACTTACTACAATCTCTTGAGTTAACATTTGCTCCTGCTTCTATAAGTAGATCAACAACTTCATTCAGGCCACCTCTAACAGCTGAAAAGAATAATATATTGAATAAGTATAAAGGTAAAATTAGTTAGCCTGCAATTCATGTTGTTAAAAAAGAAAAAAATCAGTTACATTAATTTGGCAAGTGTTCGGATTATAGAAAATTAAATGCTTTGTGAAAAGTGCAAACAAGCAAATTTATTAGAAAATATATAATTTTTGCCTTTTTTGCTTAAGATATGGCAACAGCAAACAAACAATAATAGTATTTAATTTGCTTATTCAGGATTTCTAAATTGTTTTTTTCAATGTACAATCATAATTTAATTAATATTAAACTAGTCATCAACTTAAAAATTTAATTTATACTTTTTACTTTTTAATGTTTAAAATATCTCGTTGTTCCAGTTTCATAGCCAGGTGACACATTCTAAGAATGTGTAGATTTGCATATAATTCAGTTCACTGTTGTAAGACATACACAGTGACAGTTGTAAACAAAAACAATATTTGGCAAATTTATCACTGGTGGCCGGCTGACAGAAAAATATCTTAAAATTAATTTATTAATTTGTAATTAAATCCTAAAAATATTAAAATGTATTGTCACTGGTTCGTATGTTCACCTAAAAATTGTTTTAAAAATCTAAATGAAATTAAACATCATAAAAAAAATTAAATTACATATGGTATAGATAAACAAAATTACCCCATTAGAAATAATAACCATAGTTTTTCTTTTATAATATTCAGCATACAAAAATAAGCATAAAAGTAAAAATAATTTAAAACAAGAACAAAAAATCATGCGTCCAGCATAGATTATATAACCCTTTCTAATACATTCAGAATAACGTAATAAAACTTTACAGTTTATTTAGGTGAAAGATGTCTAAACAAACAAATTAGAAAATTAATAACGCAGTTGAAAACACGATTACTTCAATTACCACCAATAGTCGGAAAAATATCCGAATTTTTTGTGCAGCCCTGTATATGATCTATAGATTCGTATTTTTACTACGTAGTATGCTAAAAGTTAGTTCAACTAAATGCACAGTACTTTGAAAATTTCTATTCAGTAATTTCCATCAATAAATGGAAATGTACTTGAGATCTTTTGTAGCCTTGTATACGATCTATAGAATTTATACACACCAAGTAATATGCAAAAAAAATAGTTACATTTTAAAAAGCATACCACAACTGAAAACACACTTCTAGCAATTATTCTTCATAGGCAGTATTGTAACCAAATACTTTTGTATGTCTCTGTAAATGAAAAATAGATTACATGCACATCTAAGTCTAAGCACTTTGTTGTATACTTCAATGATATGCATAAATTTCAATATGTTTAAATTAATGTAATATCATTGAAATACACCACAAACAATATTTCCCTATATGTCATAATGCAACAGAATTTTCTTGAGTGTCCTGCAAACAAGGGATGGGGTTCAGAATGCAATGTACAGTTGCAAATTGTTATAACAAAATTTATGCGACTGCAAAAATAGTTAATTACTATTTCTACAATGCATTTTCATTTTTTTTCCTATAAAAATAAGAAATATATACAAGATGGGAAAGTTTAGTATAGGATAGAATTTAGTACCATGTTTACATCATAGTAATTTGGAAAGTTACAAAATATAGCTAACTAGTAAAAAAAATATAAAGTTTTTGGCATATCTCTATACTTTGCAATTTTCAAAAACTACCTAAAAATTCACTCGTCAGTGGCGAGTAAAATGATGTATTTCCTCACCCGAGCCTGTAAATGAACTGTAAACACTACACACTTCATTTTCAATACTGAGTATAACATGGTAAACCACAATAACATATATCAATTTCATGACAATCTGACTAAATTTACATGAGTAAGAGCATGACAGACAAACCAAATTCATAAACACTTTTCAACTATGTTGGAAAGTGTAACAAAAAACCACTCTGTTATAAGCATTCAATTGTCCATCTTGAAAATCATACCTAATGTCATAACTGCAATTCATGTTTTTTCTTAATAATTTCCGTTACAATTTGGTGTGGGCACCAAACAATTATGGCAAATTCAGACTTTTTAATTTATTTATTTATTTATTTTTTAAACATACCTGTCATATAAAATTTTAAAAATAACTGTATTCACTGTCATGGAAATAAAGGGAAGCATAAATAAAATATTTCTTTATATTTAAATTTTATGAGAGCCTACAATATCGGTTTTTCTGCTCAAATTTTCATATTTATTTCAATAGATTACAATAGATGGTGCTGCAGCCAAAACAGATATTGAAAATGTATGTGAATGTTGAACAGGTACTTTTGGTTTGGTCATTCTCCTTCCATGTTTATGGTTTGTAGTTTGCATTCATGGAGTACATGATAAATCCATATTTTTATTACCCTCCCGGTACGGTATGCTATTTCTTTCTCCCAGCTTATTTTGTGCCGTCTCCAAAAAATAACGTTACCTTACAGAGGCCAGCCGTAAAACAAAGCAGTACAATTTAATACTCTATAGCAATTTTTTTAACTTCTAAGAATCGCACATTTTCAATTTTTATACCGTCATATTGGCAAAAAAAAGTACTTTTAAATGCAATTTGTTTGAAAACTGCATCTCCATTTATTTTTGAAATATTAATTTTTTTGTAGTTTTTGGAGTCATTTGCTTAATACTGGCAACGAAACTATTCCATTTCTGTAGAAAGTAAAGGGAAAATAGTTGTAAAATATTAATTATATATTTTTGTTGCCATTTTTTCATAACAACCGAAAGAAAATGTAATTAAAATACTAACTATTTTGAAAAATATAAACGAATGATTTCTGTTAAAACATGGAGCTATTATAAACTATATTTAATTTTAAGTATCTATATTAATGTTATAAACAAATGAGGGCCTATGAATCATTAGACAGCCCTTTTTTTTTGAGTTTCTTTAATGCCGGCATTTTTTGCTGCATTTGTATATTATTTCGCGATAGTGACGTCCTATGCCTACTTTAATGTAGATGTTTAAGAGTGGATTGTAAATGTGGAATTCTTAAGCGCATGCGAATGACGTCAGTTTACATAAAATAAAAGCGTGTGGTGTAAGTCTTAAGAATGAAATATGTTTTGTACTATTTGTTAAGTGAGATTCCGGGATATGTAAATTGAAACGAAAATTCGAAAAGAAAATCTCATTGAGACAAATTGAATTCACATTCCCCGAAATCACACTATGGCCGTTAAAAGTATAGTGGTGAATTAGTGATTGCGTTGAAATTAAATATGAATAAATCTGAAAAGAACAAACAAAATAATTACTCACCCCTCTGTTTCTGTGTGTGTTTATAGAATTAGTAGATTAACACGAGATGTAAATAAAACTATATTGAGAATGGACATGTTACAATTTCTTGCATGTGCACAGGAAAGAGCGCTTGCAGTTTACAAGGACCGGGGATTTTGTTACCCGGCTACGAAAATTGCGAAATCACAGCTAGAAAGATGAGCTGTTGCGTACAGTGTGAATGCTCGAGTTCAACTGCCTCTTCAAATGTACAATCACTCAAACCAGGAAGTGGCCTTGATTCCTTGATCAACAACCATAACTCACAATAATTATTTTTAAACAACTGAGGAGATGAAAGTATCTTGATATGATAAACAAAATTGGATATAACACCATTTCAGATGATTCATGGTAATTGCTAATTGCTAAAGAGATAATATCAATAAGGGTTTTCTTAAATAAAAGTTATAACAATAAATCACTCTAAAGTGATTTTAGTTGAAGTAAATGGGTTCTCATAAATCTAAATTGATAAAATGTATGTTCACTGAACATGCTCCCCCCCTATCAGGGCTTTAGTCCTGATACTGAGGGAGTAATGCTAACTTCTGCACCGGGCGTTTGAAGAATGAAGACCCGCGTTGCACAGTCACCACTCTGTTGAGTCCATCACTGCCTGGGTAGACCTCAGTAATACGACCCAACAGCCAAGTTCCAGGCGGTTGATTTGCGTCCGTTAATAACACTACCTGGCCCACCTCGATGTTAGGAGTGGCGATCTTCCACTTAGCTCTGTGTTGCAGCAAGGCCAAGTATTCTCTGGTCCAACGTTTGGAGAAGCCGGCTTTCATGTCTTGGAGCAGCTCCCATCATTTCTTTAGATTGGTTGTAGTGGTTGCTGACTCATCGGGCATAGAATGCAAAACATCCCCTGTAAGAAAATGTGAGGGAGTGAGAACATTTATTGAGTCAGTATCATTATCGTTTAACTGTATAAGCGGCCGCGAGTTGAGCAAGGCTTCTATTTGCGTGAGTAACGTGGTTAGCTCTTCGAAAGTGAGCAATGTCTCTCCTATGACTCGCTTGATGTGATACTTTGTTGATTTTATCGCAGCCTCCCAAATCCGCCAAAATGAGGGGCAGAAGGAGGGATGAAATGCCATTCTAGAGAGTTTTCAACTTGATAATGTGACATAATTTCATTATCTGTAAATGAATGCCACAATTCATAAATTTTGTCCAACTTTCTGGATGCACCGACAAAATTGGTGCCATTGTCGCTGTAAAGATGCCGTGGGGTGCCTCGCCTTGCACTAAAACGTCGAAGGGCGGCGATAAATGCCTCAGCTGTCATATCACTCACAGCTTCAATATGCACAGCTTTTGTAGCAAACAAATAAACAAAGCTATATAGCCCTTAGTTGTTTTTGCACCCCGACCCTTACTAAATTTAATAGATATAGGGCCTGCGTAATCGACACCGCCGGAAAAAAATGGGCGTTCCAGGGTTACTTGAGGCTGTGGCAAATTCCCCATTAGTTGAGGGGTAGCAATGGACCTTTTATATCTGTAGCATTTTAAACATCTATTGATGCATTTGTTAATGATCTTTTTTCCACCAACTATCCAATAAGATTGTCTGATGATGTGGAATAGCAGTGAAGGCCTAGCATGTAAATGGCCAATGTGTTGTTGCTGTATTAATAACTCAGCCATTTTATGCTGTGAGGGCAAGATTAAAGGATGTTTGTGGTTGAAGGATAATTGTGAGTTTTGTAAGCGTCCTCCCACTCGTAACAGATCCTTATCATCAATAAACGGGTGGAGGGATTGTAACGTACTTTTCTTTGGTAAAGCTTTCTGTTCTTGGATACATTTAAATTCCTCCTGAAAGTAAGAATTCTGAATCCAACGAACAATATTCTCTTCAGCTGCTTTTGTTTCTTTGTAAGTAAGATGTGGTGAAGAAATTTCTGTTTTGTTAGACTTCTTGCATTTTTTGATAAATCTTTGGCAATATGCCAAAATGCGAATAATTTTTGCAAGTGAAGAGTGCTTTTGAAACAAATTATCAAATAGATCATTTGATGTGTGGGCATGAAAGGAAAAAATTGGATCAGACCTTTGTTCGGCTTTGATTTGATCATCAAATTCCTCAACATTTGAGTCGTCTTTGGGCCAATTGGATGGGTCTAAAGTTAGCCAACTTGTCCCCTTCCACCACAAATCACAACCTGGAAGACATTTTGGATCAATACCGCGTGAAGCGATATCTGTGGGGTTCTCTTTGGATGGTACATGTCTCCAGTGCTTTGTAGGTAGAATTTCGGTAATTTGAGCTGTCCTATTCGCGACAAAAGTCTTCCATTTACGCGGATGTGCTGATAGCCAAGAAAGGACGACTTTGGAGTCCGTCCAGGCGAAAATATCGAACTTGTAACTCTTTAATGTTTCCATGACGGAACGGAACAGCTTAGCTAGTAGGTGCGCACCGCAAAGCTCTAATTTTGGCACTGAAATCTGTTTGATTGGAGCAACTTTAGTTTTAGAAACTAAGAGAAAAGAGTTTATTTTCCCCTTATAACTTTGTCGGTAATAAATTGCGGCAGCACATGCCAATGTTGAGGCATCAGAAAAACCGTGTAATTCAAACGGGTTACCGGATGAAAGCGTGACACATCTAGGAACAGACAATTGTTTTAGTCCGTTAAAGGAAATTTGAAATTATAACAATTCGTCTGTAAGATGTTGCGGTATAACAGAGTCCCAGTCCCCTTTTGTAAGCCAAAGTTTCTGATAAAATACCTTTAAAATCACAGTACAGGGCGAAATTAGACCTAGTGGGTCGAAAATCCGTGCAGACTCGGCTAAAATGTGTTTCTTTGTAAGAGGTGGAGTGAGTGTTAATGCAGTTATAAAAACAAAACTATCTGATGAAGAGTTCCAGCTTAAGCCTAGAACTTCGAAGCTTCTGTTGTCACTAGGAATGATTTCAAAATTTGCTTCAGTGCTAGAAGAATCTATAAATTCATTAAGAAATGCCTGTGAATTTGAATTCCACTTCCTCAAGTGGAAACCATGCGCGTCTAAACAATCTGTAATTTCTTTGCAAGTTTCTATTGCTTCCCTAACAGTATTCGTACCGGATAATAAGTCATCCATGTACATATCCTCTTCTAACATGCGCGAAATGCAAGGATTTTTTGTATAATCCTGAGCGATTTGTTTTATACATCTAGTTGCCAGAAAAGATGCTGGCGCTAAACCATATGTGACAGTTTTCAATTTGTAATTTTTTATTTCCTCATTAGGATTAGACCTCCAAACTATTTGCTGATAAATTTGATCCTCTTCAGCAACCAAAATCTGGCGGTACATTTTCTCTATATCCGCAGAAAGGACTATTTTCGGAAATCGAAAATTAAGTAAGATTTCGAAAATGTCCCGTTGTAACTTAGGGCCTACACCCAAAATAGAATTCAAGGAAACACCACTTGAAGTTTTGCATGAAGCGTCAAAAACTACCCTTAATTTAGTAGTGATACTAGAAGATTTAATAACCGCATGATGAGGAAGAAAGTAGTGTTTGTTTTCATAATTATTAATGTCATTGTGTGCAACTAATTCCATGTGATCTAATTCTTCATATTCGTACATAAACTCTTTGTACTGATTTTCAAATTCTGGTTTTTCTTTAAATTTCTTTTCCATAGCAAGCAAGCGAGAAATTGCGGCAGGTTTAGAATTACCTAATTCTGATTTAGATTGAATAAAAGGTAACTTAACCACAAAACGACCCTCGGAATTAATTGAATAATTTTCCTGAAAATGTGGTTCAACAAATTGCTCTTCAGGTGACAACATTTGAGTATTCTTATTGAATACTTCTTCTACTTCCCAAAAACGGTTTAACTCTTTATCAATATTAACTTCATAAATGTGTAAATTATGTATTGAATTTGGAGATGTACTAGAATGTGGCATTTTCCCTGATACCAGAAAGCCAAAAATTGAATTTTGAGCAATTAAATTGCGCTGAGTATCTGTTACTTGACCAGGAAGCAAAATAGAAAAGAAATAATCAGATCCTAGAATAATGTCTATTTTACTTGGTGTCCCGAAATGTGGATCCGCTAAGTTTATATTCTTTAAATGCGAAAAATGCTTCTCATGTATTTTTTCCGCAGGTAACGGAGCAGTTAAATCATCTAAAATAAATGCCTTAACAGACAACTTGGTGTCTGCATTATAAATTGATATAAGATCAAACATTACGTAACCCTTAGTTACTGCGATCTTTGAGTTAGACAGACCTTTTACGGGGAACCTAGCATTTTTCCTTTTAATTCCTAACATTTTCATGCAGGATTCAGAAACAAATGTAGACTCTGATCCACTATCACACATGATTCTTAAAGTGTGCTTTTGACCCATGCAATCATTAATATATACACTAGCAGTGGGCAAAAGTGCGAAAGATGTTTGAACTGCATTTATGGAAGGAGAAATTTCCTTTTTATTCTCATCCGGAATCGAACCGGCCTCTGAATCAGGTTTGTTTTTGCGGCTCTGTTTTTCATTTGAACGAGAAGTTGATATTGCGTAATTTTGCAGCTTATTTTCGCATAAACTAGTATGATGTTTCAGCTTGCAATTATGACAAGAGTAAGAGGAATTGCATTGCCAGGTAGTGTGCTTGTCAGACAAGCAATTACTGCATAACTTGTTTTTCTTAACAAACTGTCTCCTATCCCTGATGCTTAATTCTTTAAATTTAACACACTTGTAAAGTGAGTGATTAAATTTACATAGTAAACATTTGCTAATGACACTGGAAAAAGATCTATTGACGTTATACTGTTTCTCTTGTTTATGCGAACCTTCATTTTCACTTTTATACAATTCTAAAGATGAACATCTATCATTTATAAACTGAATAAATTGATCAAAAGACGGAAAGTCTTCGCTTGAGGTCAATTTTGCCCATTCCTCCCTTGTTTTAGAATCAACCTTTTGTAATAAAATATGAATTAGCCATAAGTCACGGCCAGATGCCTTTTCATCGATTGATTTAAGGCCTCTAATTACTTCATCTGATACATCTGATAAACAGCGTAAGCTAAATGCATTTACTTGAGTAATAGGGGGAATGTCCAAGAATGTTTTAACTAAAGTGGAAACAATTTGTTTTTTCTTATCATATCTCGACAGCAATTTTTCCCATGCTTCTGAATAACTGTTTTCAGAAATAGGAATATGTTTTATAATAGAGGCTGGCTCTTCCCCTAGTAACCCTCTTAAATACTGAAACTTCTGTATATTAGTTATGCTGGCATTGTTATGAACTAATGATAAATATAAAACTTTAAATGACAGCCAGTTTTTAAAATCACCATTAAATTGCTCTATATTGAGCCTAGGCAATTTAAAATTGTTAGAAACAGTACAACTAACAACTGGAATCTGATCATTTATCATTTGAGGTGCATGCACATTTACGGTAACTTTTTCAAGTTCCGTTTGCAGTTTGGCTTTGGTTTCATAATATTTCTTTTCAAATTCCTCAATTTCAGATGCTTCAGTTGGTAATTGAGCATCATATTTATCAAAATCAGAATAAACTGTCTCTAATTTTTCTAATTTATTGTATAAGTCATTTTTTTTAAATGTTTGCTCAGCGTTAATGAAGTTGTTTATCCTTGTTAGAGCAGATTTAGCTCTGCCCCGTAAATTTATAGCTGCCTTTTCCAATTCTTCAGCAGCCTTTTTTGCGGCTTCCAAGTCGGTATTCATTATTCAAATAATGAGGTGAATAGCGTAAAAAACAAAAGCCAAACCGATAATAATAATAAGATAAAATGTACTTATCTGTAATAAATGTGATGCGAGGTGCTCTGTCGTCTGTTGCAATTCCACATAAAACTGGTGAAAACACTATTTAGAAGACTGAAGTAATATATGATGAGTGTACATTAATCCAAGCTTGATAAGTATCCAAGATCTCGCCGGTGCCTCCAACTTTTATGTTTCTGTGTGTGTATATAGAATTAGTAGATTAACACGAGATGTAAATAAAACTATATTGAGAATGGACATGTTACAATTTCTTGCATGTGCACAGGAAAGAGCGCTTGCAGTTTACAAGGACCGGGGATTTTGTTACCTGGCTGCGAAAATTGCGAAATCACAGCTAGAAAGATGAGCTGTTGCGTACAGTGTGAATGCTCGAGTTCAACTGCCTCTTCAAATGTACAATCACTCAAACCAGGAAGTGTCCTTGATTCCTTGATCAACAACCATAACTCACAATAATTATTTTTAAACAACTGAGGAGATGAAAGTATCTTGATATGATAAACAAAATTGGATATAACACCATTTCAGATGATTCATGGTAATTGCTAATTGCTAAAGAGATAATATCAATAAGGGTTTTCTTAAATAAAAGTTATAACAATAAATCACTCTAAAGTGATTTTAGTTGAAGTAAATGGGTTCTCATAAATCTAAATTGATAAAATGTATGTTCACTGAACACCCTCTTTGGTAGAAACTCATCTATTATATATATATAATCCAAACGGAAATTTCGTTCCGAACGCCGAGATTTCGAGTTCTACCGCATGGATTTTTACGGAACTTATACCGTTAGATAGGTATCGTTCCAGGGAAGGTTTTAAGCTATAACACATCATTCTACCTAGATTAGTTAAGAATTATTACGGAAAATTCTGTTATTTTGGACTTTGTTACTTCATATTTCCTTAAATATCTGGGCTCCTATTGGTCGTAGAGCTTAGATCTCGCGCCAAAAGTAGCTCCGAAGTACCCAAGCAAACTTTTCCCCGCGATTATTTTGACGTCTTCCGATTTCCTCTAACTCTATTAGATGCCCGCGTAGAGCCCCTTTAAAATATTTTTCGTAGTAATTTCAGCAATTATCTTAAATTATTGGTTAAGACCGCCACCCTCCCGATTCATGCATCTACAGAAAGGTTGCATGAATGAGTTTCGTTCAGATACGCTTTCGTTAAGAATAGAGTGCGCTCCCTGGTGGTGGAATGTGGAACTAACATAACGCGATATTTTTAAAGTTAGGAAATCTAACAATGCGATCTGTTTTAAACTTTGAGATAGTTTATAACACATAATCTATTATGTATTCTATTATATATATATAAAATCTATTATCTATTCTATTATCTATTATACATATAAAATCCAAACGGAAATTTCGTTCCGAACGCCTAGATTTCGAGTACTACTGCATGGATTTTTACGGAACTTATACCGTTAGATAGGTATCGTTTCAGGGAAGGTTTTAAGCTATAACACATCATTCTACCTAGATTAGTTATAGAAGTATGACTGAAAGTTCTGTTATTTTGGACGATAAGGTTACCATTTTATTTCTTGGCGAAGTTTTTTGTTGTTGAAAAAATTGAAATGGCTATTACACCTAGAAAAATAAAAAACACAAAAACTGTTACTAATTTTATTTTAAATCTTTAAGAAAGAAAAAAAAAGAAATCCATTTTAATGAGTGATAATATTAAAAAACGAATATATTTAATTTAAACATGAAAGGGAGTGTTCGTAATACTTAAAGTATTACTCAGTTGAAATATTGCAATTGAAATAATATTTGGCGATTAATCTTTTGCATCAGGTTAAGAAAAATGCATCTGAAAATTGATAAAATGATATCAAGGAAGTTCCCCATAAGCGCATGCTCAGCATTATTTGTAAAAAAATATAGAATATTCTTCTCATAAATATATATATATCCATAAAAAAATCGGCAGAACCTCTATTTAGCATTCCTAAAAAAATAATGAAAATTTCATTTTTTGCGATTTAGCGCTGGATGGCAACACGATAAAATTTTGACTAATACTATGATAAATATTCTTTAAGAAAAACTTTTTCAACTCTCGATACGAAGTTAGTTTAAGTAAGTTTAACTTAAATAAATACATATTTATAACTGCAGTTTTGTCATATACATTTATATATGTAACAATGAAATTTAACAATCGTATTTATGCCGTTTACAATGAAATTTAAATGGATTAAAAGTGTTTCAAACTCAAATTAAGGTCCGATTCTGAGCATTGGCAATTTGACTTCGATATTCTTAGTGTCAGAGACAACAAAAGAGTTTTATTGCCATGGAAACAACAATTTAATATCGAAATGTTTAATGATAGCATTCTTAATTAAAATACACTTAAAACTTATCCAGCCGGTGACACCGTATAAAATTAAATAGCTCAATACAAGTAACACGCAATTTGCATATATTATATAAGCTTACAGCAAAAATAGTAAACTAATCCACAGTTTAAGTTTAAATTCATTGAGCATTAGGCATTTAATTACTTATTTAACAAGGAATTTATAAATGCATTTCAATCTCTTGCATTTGGCGAGGAAACCTATTGGTTCGCCAAAGAGCGTCGAGCGTTCGTCTGTTCGTGCCAAATACTCGAAAAAATATTTTTTTTACAGATTTTCTACTGCGATTCGACCGCTATATTTTTACCGATCTTTTTTACAGACATGAGTCATTTTATTAGCATTTCCTTTTTCAAAATATTTTGAGTATGCGTTTTAAGGAGACCTTCCTTGTGAGTAACAATTATTATTATTATTATTATTATTATTATTATTATGTATCTCTTACAGAAAAAACTAGCAGATGTAATTATAAAAATAATGATATTACATAAATAGCAGTTAATATTATAAAGTGGAGTCAAATATTTAAATTTTAATGCAAACGTTTGCCCTCCCCCCCCCAACACACACATATTATAAATAATTTAATTTCAGATATTTAAAATATTTTTCGCGTACTTTACTACGGATACATGCTATTTTGTTTTTCCCCAAACTTATGACTTTTATAACCTCGAACTCAGATCAACAAATATTGTCCACTCTCTTTTTTTTTTTAACATATATCGCCAATTTTTCTTTTAGAAAAGTTTACTGTTTCAAATGTTAAGTACTGAAGATTATTCTTAAGAAAAGTTATGCAATTTTGCGTTATTAATACCACAAAAGAAAATATTTTGCAATAAAAATTGCCTACTGAAATACATTTTCGAGTGTCTTTTTAATTCGTCATCCCATTTTCAGTTTTTTTCTTAAGGTTTTTGATATTGGATTAATCTTCCGTAATCAGGTTACCTGCTAATTAGTGTATTTACTGAACTATTTAGATGTTTCTTTTATATTTGAAAGAGTCAAATCAGTGATCAGACAGTGACTGTCAGACAGTGATCGCGATAGTAGAAGATTACATGAAATTTGTACTTAGCTATTAGTAAATTTATGTTTTTTTCCTTTTGAAGCAAACGGAGAACAGAAGATTTAGTATTATATATATTTTTATTTGCAGTTATTTTACTGTCACTAAAAAATAAATACTTGGGGGGGGGGGGGAAATTGAAATTCCAATGGTAGCTGGTGGAACAATATTTGTTGATTTATCATTTTAGCCTAGATAAGAAAAAAGTACCTGAAATACAGATAAAATTGAAAATAGAAATTATTATAAAGCAAGTTCTTCTGACGCACAATCCTATTCGCTAAACTGAGGAAAAAATCAACGATTTTAGGTTTATTTAGGCAGCAGACTGAAGAATAATGTAATTTTGAAAATAAAAGGTGTATTTATTTCTCCGTGTTATTGCACTCTTTAGAGAAATGAAAAAAGGTCTTCGGTGCATCAAAAAGATTATTTCGTTATATTATAACGTGTTAGGTTATTAAGTTTTGTATAACTGACTTTATTTGTCATTTACAAAGAGTATTTTTGGCGAAATATCTATAATTCAGACAACAGCAATTTGACTTTATTTAACCCCCCGACTGTCTTGAAAAAGGACAAAATTGTAATGTTGTTTTCTCTGCATTTTGTTTTAAATGCTAAAAAAAATGATTCTTTGAACATTTTATAAAAAAACATAATAACGAATATGAATGCAATCCTGGGAAGTATTAATCATTGTTCAATGTATTCAAAATACATTAAATCAATAGAATTATATTACTTTAAATATTTTTTGTATTGCAGTGAAACCTGGAGCTTAGTGAACGTATTAACACGGGCTTGTCAGTGAGGGGGATGGGATGTAGTCTGACGCATAATTACGTATGTTTTACGTGTGTTAATTCTGGTAAATTTGTAACCATATAGTTTGCAAACACTTCTAATGTTTGCCGTAAAACTTAGCTGTGCACCCGATTATGGACGATTGGGAAGATTTTGATTGGATGAAAACAAGAGGTTTATTTTTCTATCATAATGAGCTATCGAGTTTTTTTTTTTCAGGTTAACAGTTACGTAATTGCAAGTGGTATATATATATATATATATAAAGGAAATGGTAATGAAAATGACATTATTTTAATTTTATTCAAACACTTCATTTTTAAAAATCCACTTTTATGTGATTCACATTTCTTTTAATGACAGTTAAAGACTTTTTGTGTGCAAACAATTTATTACATTTTTTTTTACCGTTTTTACTCTGCTGTAATCCGAAGATAGAAAACTGCAGTAGACCTGCTAGAAGACGTGTATTACAAAATATAATGCAACGTAGAGAGAAATTGTATTTAAGCTACCAGAACCACACATAGCACCAAGCTGAGAAGCCCGGAGTTCAAGAGCTACCAAACGAAAGTGAATAATCCGAACATAAGTAATGTTCAGTGGTCACTCTCTGCAATCATTGTAATTATCTCTCCTTTTAGTAGTGTGGTGACTAGAGAACATTTTAACATTTCTGATTATCACAACGGCCGTATTTTCTTCCCAACCTCTACTTTAAATATATACTGTAAAAAGAATTTCTTCTAAATAGTCCGAATTTTGCCTAACCCATAAGATATTATAATAGCTAAATAGCGTTCGCATAGTATTCAGCAAATGCAGAAAGATTTTCCCGGTGAAGGTCCATACTAATTTAAAATACAAGGTCGAATTCATAATTTTGTTTAATCAATGATCATTTGGAAAATGGACCAGCGAAGCGGGTGTAGCCTGCTAGTATAAATAATAAAATCACTCTTGAAATGATTCGGACAGATATTGCACAAAAATCATTTATTATATGATAACAGATATTGTTAAACCGGATCCGGGTACAATACTATGGATTAGAGAATATTATTTCAAATTATTTAAATAAATATTATCTTATTGTAACAGGTGTTAATTCCAATACTTATTTATATGGATGCACAGTCTTCATATCATACCACTATGTTGGAAAGTTGGGATATATAAGAATAGTTCTGATTATGTTTTAATCCATTAATACACTTTTCGAGAATATATAAATTCAGGATTTTACGATAGTAGAGTGAGAATAAGCAACCAGTTTGTTACGAGTTTTAAATTGATTAACAGTTGTATTATTTCAACATTGATTCCGCCAACTAATAAGATGATATAGTTCAGGAAGTATCGAGGAGAACACGAAATCTAACATCTTCCCTTGGAACACGGACACTGTAGGAGGCACAGCTTAAATTCGACTGGACGAATGGAAGTGATATTTGAAATGAATTAAAATATGCTAGCCAAAGGACAAAATCTGAAAGGCCTCAATCACATCTTTGGATTCAAGCCAGGGTTCGTAAATATAATGATATTTTCGAAAATATCAAAAATATCCGATATTTTGATATATATCTGATATTTTCGATATATATCCGATATTTTCAAAATTGTCATTTTATTCATGATTATAAATATTGTTAGACTTAATATAAATTAGAATCTAAATCACATTACATTTAGCATGAAAACATAATAAAACAATATTCTACATGTCTTTTTTAATTTTTTTTTCTTACAAAATTTATGATCACAAATAATTTGAAATACTACAATTTTCTGTAAAGTTCAAAAGTTGCTATGCTTTTTCATTCATCAAAACACAGAATGCAGGATTCCCTTTCAAATTAAAAAAAATATATTTATATATTTTATTAAACAACAAATTTCAAAATACAAAATAAAGTTTATTTTTAATTCTTGTATTGAAAAATTTAAACATGGATGTAAGTTTGTCTGCTTTTTCATTCCTAAACCTATTGCACAGTTTAGACTGAACTAAACCAAAACTAGAAAATATTTTTTCTGATGCAGCTGTTGAAGGAGAAGTTGTAAACAACTGATAAGTTAAATTACCTTTCATGGGATATTCTAAATTAATATTATCCCACCAAATTATTGGTTCAACATTTGAATATTCAGTTTCAAACATAAAGCTTATAAGCATAGATTAAACTTTGTGCGAATTTTAATAAAAAAGCTAAAATCTTTAATAACGATTTTATGCAGAAACAACGTACAGAACGACAAAAATTTCTCATATGATCGTTTTGAGGATTCCTGGATCCCCTTCCGCAGTGAGGAAAAAAAAAAGGAATTAAAATGGGTTTGAAGAGCCCCTTGCTTATAGCCCCGAGTACTGGCTTATGGATTGATTGAAACTTTGATTGGACTGATTTTTCAATCAGTCCATAAGCCACTACTCGGGGCTATAGCCGAGGGGTTCTTCAAACCCATTTTAATTCTATTTTTTCTCACTGAGGAAGGGAATCCAGGAATCCTCGAAATGATAGTATGGGAATTTTTTGTCGTTCTGTACGTTATTTGTGCATAAAATTGTTGTTAAAGATTTTAGCTTTTTAAATAAAGCTTATAAGATTGAGATTTTTTTTTGCTAAAATCCAATCATCAATTAACTCCTTTATCCCATTCTTGCTGGCACAGTCTAAAAATAGAATTGAGACAGGTTTTAGAGGTAGTGTTCAAAGACAGATTTCTCATGACATTAATGGGAAAGATGCAGATACAGTCCAAAACTAGTTTTTGAAGGATGGGAAATATTTTGTGAGCTATTCTTTTTAGTTATTTATTTACAGATGGGCTAATTTTCAATAACAGTTGAAGACTTCATTTACACTTCTTTTGACTGAAAATATTTTGAAAATAAAGTATCAGACATATGAAAATATCGAAAATATCAAGAAACGTGACATTTTGAAAATAAATATCAAGTGTATGATGAAAATATCGAAAATATCAAAAACCTCGATATTTTGAAAATAAATATCGGATATATATCATGATATATATCAAGATATATATCCATTGATATATATCAACGAACCCTGATTCAAGCAGAACGGAAAACATCTTTTTCAAACTGAGCAAAATGGGATAAAGTAACTAAGCGGAAATTGACGAGAAGGCATGAGCAGGACGCTATCATATCAGATATATCTTGGTTGAGGTCGATGAAGTATAACAGGCAATTAGTGCTGACTTAAATAATGAATGGAAGAGTCATCATCCATG
Source organism: Maratus speciosus (assembly GCA_963932465.1). NCBI lineage: Eukaryota > Metazoa > Arthropoda > Arachnida > Araneae > Salticidae > Maratus > Maratus speciosus. The sequence goes on along the minus strand of OZ010800.1, from coordinate 357,264,072 downwards.
GAAAAGTAAACGCCCTTTGGGCCCAAGGCCCAAGGGCAACGGCTCAAAAAAATGCCAAAAAACCAAATCGGTGTTTTCTCTTCGGACGAAAATAACGAACTCATCATTTTTTGAAAAGCCTGCGGAAAATTGGAGTATGCTTTCAGCGAAAACAGCCAATAAGAATGCTCCAAAAGACGAACCATCGAATCGAAGAGGACGATCTATCGAACGTGAACAGGGGGAAAATGTTTTAGCGGCAGAATAATCACCGTGGAATGGCAACACTCTAACGAGCGGGAAAATAAGGAATGTTCGCTACGTGGGAGTTCCTGTGACGTCAAAAGGAATTTCCTGTCTGTTTTGAGATAAGAGAGAAATCTTTCTTAAAAGTTGCTTCTTTTGGGGTACCAAGTAAATGCAAGGCAATAAAAATAAGGGAAAGTGTAGAAGTTTTAATTTCATTTCTCTGGCAAATGATTTCAGCAATTGTTATGAAAGTCTATCAGAGAAATGGAAAAAGATAATAGAATATAATAAATGTAATTTTAAATGAAATAATTAAGAATAAAGATTTAGGATTTAATATTTAAAACTTAGTAAAATTTGCTGTCAAAGTTGAAAGATTGTAAATGGAAGTAGATTATTAAAATTAACAAAATATACAAAATTAAATTTATGTAAATTTAAGATGGGGAATGTTATGTAAAGCTTTTACAACATAACACTATTTATATATACATTTTTTTTTTTCATCGGGAACGACACTAAATTCTGAAAAAAGCAGAATTCCTTTTTTCTAGTTTAATTATTTTTTGGCTCAGTGTTGTTTTTTTAGACAGAATTTTAAAAATAGCAAGAAACTGTGAAATTTCGCACTACTGAATTGTACAAATTTGTTCATATTTCGGTAACCAATGATGCTAGAAAGAACTTTTATTTCTGATTTTAAAGCTCTTTTTATATGAGAAGATACTTTTGGTTTATGTATATTTTTGACTAATTTTCAAAAACAGCCCCTTCGATAAAAAAAAAAAAAAAACATATACTAATCCTTCACTTTTTGTCTACTGATATGCAAAGTTCCAAGGTGGAGAAACAAAGAAATTTTGAGAAATTAATTTTTGATCATGAATGAATGGTCAGTGTTCGGGGACAACTGAACATCTATTCTTTTTTGTCTATCTATATTAATACTATAAAGCAAAAACATGTCCATGAGTAATGCTGATGTCTTATTGACAGTGGAAACATGAGCATGACTATAAATCCTGCTTTTACAGCAATTTTTAAAACTTCTAATCCAAATGTATCCCAAATCAAATTTAATTTAGACCATCAAATAGAAACAAAAATGTACTGTCAAAAGCAATTTGTTTAAAAACTGCGGTACTTGTCGGTTAGCCGGGCGCCAGTGTTATATTTACATTCATATATACATATATATGCACATATATGTACATATATATATATATATATATATATATATGTACACACACACACATAAATATATACATACATATGTAAATATATATGTATGTAAATATAACACTGGCGCCCGACTAACCGAAAAGTACCAAAACTGTATCTAAATTAACTTATTTTTTATGGTTTTTAAAATAATTCAAGCAGGAATATTTTTAAATATGTGAATAATCTAATTACAGAAGATTAACCAGTTTGCACTTAACACAATGTAAATAATTCAGCATTTATTTGTTTACATGTAATATTTCATAACTAAATTGCCAAACGATTTCAAAACATGACAAATCTATACTAATAAAAGAAAGTTTCACTCTGTCTGTCTGCAATGACTTGCAAAATCTACCAAACGTACAAGTCTGAAAATTTGGGTGAAGGTACTCCAAGGCAGGTTCTGATGCACTTGACTCAGATTTTTAAATCTTTCGTAATTAGTTGAGATATTAATTAAAACTCATCAAATGGCCCAATTAAAAAAGCAACTATCTCCCAAAACTGCAAAGTTAGATTTGGACTCTTACAGAGAGGCTAACTTTCAAGAATGACAATCAAAAATAACATCTGCTTTGATTTGAAATCGCAGACAACTGATATTTGTAACTTTCACTAATCATCGAATATTACGATAACTATTTGAGGTATCGTTTTTTAACTCATAATATATAATACTAGCTGACCCACCCGGCATATAATAATATTCTTAAATAAACCTTAAATTTGTAAGATTTTGTATCTGCTGCACACGCACTGAAATTATGCGGCAGCGGGCGAAGCACGCTAGTCTTTGTCATAATAATATCTGTCATACGTACTAACTGCGATATTTTAATTAAAAGTAGTCCCCTCCCCATTTACACAAATCTAACAAATACAAACGTTTCTTATACAGGTAGACCCATTGTCAAAAAATTTATTTTTCCTTTTAAAAACGATTCTTTAATAAAATAAAAAGCTAGTTATCGATTTTTATAATTAGATTTATGGATTCAGTGTTACATTTTGTGCAAAGATGTGTTAAATTCAACTCAATAAATGCAGTATTAAAAAAATTCTATAGAGCTGCAAAATTGTCTGCTCCACCTATTGTTTTGAAATAATTTTCGATTCCGCTGGAACAATGTATCTCATTGATTGCGAAAATGGTACACACGTGGTCTCCTGTCATTGAGAAGTCTATGCTCAAATGATTTATCAAACAGCTGCCAGATAAAAAACACTCAAAAAATTAAAATTGTTAATTAATTTATAATCGCTAATTGCTGTTGTATTTCAAAGAATATTTGGATTTGTCATTAAAAAATACTCATAGGTATGTTAATTTCAACTCGATAAAAGCAATATTAAAAAATATATAACGTCCCTTGCTTCCTTCAACTTAGATTACAATTCAGCTACTTTCTGTATTATGAAATTTTATCTTAGACTTTAGTTACCAACATTTTCTAACATTACTGGTGGAATTTTTTTTTTTTGATTCTGTGGGCTTGATTCCTACGAGATTTGGCTCACTCAACTTGGTTTTCGATTGTCTCCGGCATGTGCGGGCGCTTCCGGTAAATGCTGCCATAGGTAGTGGGGATCTAGATTACAGGTTCGTTCGGAAAGAAGTTTGATGGGAACACATTAGACGCTGAGGAAGGCAATGGAGCCGCCGAAATTAGGTTCATTTAAAAGAATTCCAAAGATTTCCAAATCATACAAACTTAAGTTTTGTTTAAGGTTATTATTTACAAACCCCGGGCAACGCCAGACGGTCTGCTAGTGTTTTCCTAAATATAGACCTCAGTTACCACCATTAATGAACAGTATCATCACATTAATTATCAAGATGGAGCTTGGTGCAATATAATAGAAATGTAACGATAATAATGTTGAAAGCACCAAAAATTTTAAATTTCAAGCATGCCGGTTTCGGTAGCAAATAGCATACCTTCCTCAGTGCTGAGGTAGGGTGTAAAAAAATCATGATTTTTTTTAAAAAATCAAAAAAATCGGATTTTTTTATTTAAATCGGATTTTTATGATTTTTTTCCCAGCGTTCAAATACTGAATAGCTACCAAGAGTTTTAGGTTTCCAAAACAATTAAACCACTAATTGCTAACACAATTTATGTTTTTACACTTTAATTAATAAAATTATAATTATTAGTTAGTAATTACAGAAATTATAAAAACTGCAAATTAGTAGTTTCATTAGGCAGTATCATATAATAATGTCATAATACATTAATATTGTAATAATTATGTAAAACTTTATAAATACTAGTGATATTTAATATTTATTAAAATTATTAACTGCATTTTATATTAAATTGTTAACACTACTTCAAATTAATAATTATTAAACAATTAACTCTCTAATTAGGAACATATTATACATTTTTAAGTTTTAATTATTAAAATGATAATAATGTAGTGTTCATTTTAGAAAGAAAAAGGGACAGAATGCTAGTTCCGAAAAAAGGATACTATTTCATGAGGAAATATGTTAGTAATGTCTAATGTGTTTAGTAATGATATAAGAAAAAAAAAAAAAAAAAAGAATAATTTTTAGTATGATAAATAAAGTGTCCCTAATTTTTAATAATTTTATGAATAACAAATTGAAAAATACAATTAAATAATATATTTTAATAATATCCTGTATTTTCTAAAGAAATAAAGTTCCATATTTTTGCAAGATCTTGGCCACATGAATTTAGAAATATTGTTGAATAGGGAAGTTTTTTACAAGAAATCTCTGGCTATAACTACAGGTGAATTTCAACTATTTTTTTTTTTTAAGGCACAGTGCATTTTGCCAATTTCAAAAGGGGCATGGTGCAGCACCATTAAAAAAAAATCCTAGAAGAAATAGTATAATTACAGGATTAATAAAAACTGCAAATAAGTAATTTCATTAGTTAGTAACACAAATAACAAAACTAACAAATATTATTTGCAGCTTGTTTCGCATTTGTATTTAGGAAAATTACTGTAAACCACCAAAATCTAAACTTATACACATGTTTGTATGTGATAACCAAAAGAATTATGAAAATGAGTTAAACCCATTCATAAGGATAAATATAAGTTAGCCACTTATATCTGAAAACCTCAAAATATTTAAGTAACAGCACTATTACCTCTCAGAGTGAATTATTAATTAGCATTTTGCTGCCTTTTCAATCCCTAATTATTATTTTTTATTTAGTATATATGAGTTACAAAGTTAAAAACATTTATTCAACCTATACCGAAGAAGCTCTTGCTGAGCTTAGCATTTTTATACCAATTATTTCTTTTTCTCTTTTGCATTCATTTAAATTTAGCTTTGAAAAGGTGTCATTCTTTCATTCTTCTTTAACTTGAGATTGCTATTAATTACTATTTATTCTTTTACTTGTAGAAATGTATTACACTTACTATGTATAATTTTATATAAAATAATGCATAAATTGATTACCTAAAAGAATTTATAACATTGCAAATTATATTAGATTTAAATATCATTTTTAAATGAAACTGCTTTAATTTGGATAAAAACTTAAAAACAATGCTTTTTATAAACTCAACTGTTTTTAATTTTTTACAATACTCATGAATTAAGCTTAGAAACAATTATTCAAAGTTCTTTTTTTGTTTATTGATAAGTCAAAATACCTATAGAAACTTTCAAATTATGTTTATGTTAGATTTTAATACTTTTTTAGACATTTTAAACATTTAGAAAATTTTTGATTAAAATCAATGATTTTTTTAAAAAAAATCGGTTGATTAAAATCATGATTTTAATCGCTGATTTAAATCAACTGATTAAAATCCTTGACACCCCATGAGGAAGGTATGCTATTTGCTACCGAAACCAGTAAGCTTAAAATGAAAAATTTTTGGTGCTTTTAATGTTGTTATTTTTACATTTCTAGTATCATCACATTCTTTTCTTGGGTTCTATGGGCTAGATTTCAACGGGAATTTGTTTATTCAACTTTTTCCTTAGTTACATTTAAAAGTTTATTTTCCTAAATATAGACTTCAGTTACCACCATTTTCGAACAGTAATGTTGTCTTCCTTTCTCAGGTTCTATAGGACAGATTTCAGTGGGAATTGGTTCATTCAACTTTCCCCTTAGTTACTTTTAAAAGTATGTTTTTCTAAATATAGACTTCAGTTATAGCCATCTTCAAACAGTAATGTAGCATTCTTTTTTTGGTTCTATGGGACAGATTTCAGTGGGAATTGGTTCTTTCAATTATTCCATTAGTTACATTTAAACATGTGTGTTCCTAAATATGGACTTCAGTTACCACCATTTTCGAACAGTAACATGGCATTCTTTTCTTGGGTTCTATGGGCCCTCTTTTAACAGGAATTTTTCTTTCAACTCAGCTTATGATTCTCTTCAGGTTTTTTCTGCATGTGTGCAGCACACCTACTATCCATGGATGTAGGTTCATTCAGAAAGAGGTTTTTTGGAATGCACAGCATAGCATGCCTAGTGTACCCTGCCGAAGTCAGAAGGGATCATTCAAGAGTTCATTTTGAAAGATATACTTTTAGATCAAGATTTTTTATGGTTACTGATGCAAGACATGACAGCATGCCTAGTCTGTGCTGTCAAAGGTAGCGGGGACACGTCTCAGACTTCCATTTTGAGATATTCATCTTTTTGAAAATTTTAATATGAATTGTTTTAGTCAGCTGCGATTTGTTTGGATAAATTGATGGGCCCGGGCAACGCCGGATGGATCAGCTTGTAAATAAATAAATAAAACACAAATTTAACAGATATGTAATCAAAGTACTTATTAAAACACTGAAATAGTTAAAATCATAAAGAAAAGATTGCTATAAAAAAGGGAAATCTTTTGTGATTGACTGCTGATACAAAAGTACCCAAATTGCCTTTTGGTGTAGTTGGTGAGCAATCTAAGAAAATATACTAAGTGTTAATCTATTATAGTTTTAAATTAACCCCTTAATTGTCGTTCCCGCTACATTCATGGACAAATTGCACATGAAATGAAAAGCATGATGATTAAGGTGTAAAAAATGATTTTCAACTACATTCTGTACACCAGGCATCATTAAACCTTTGTATCACCACATTGCATATTTGCAATATACCCAAAAGTCAATGTTACTTATACAGTAGTCTGTAAAAGATAATTTTACTTATTGCTGCTATCTTTTAACACAGCAGTTAATATAAATTGTTCATATTCTCAACACACAGCAATACTGAGTAAATTTTTCATGGCAAAGTTTTATCTATCATTTGTGCATTGTCCAGTAAAATAATCAGTTTCTTGCTTTTTTGCAAACGGGGTGTTTCTAAACAAAATGGAAAAACTTTCAGGGGTAATAGTAGGCATCAAAACAGGCAATGTTCTGTCCAGCAAACCAGGATAGCAATTCACTTATTCTGTCAAAAACACAGCATATCTCATCCCAGGTCAAACTTTAATTTTTTTTGTTACTTTAACAGTAATGAAGGTATAATAACTGTATTGTCAACATAATTACTTTAATTTCTGTAAAATATGATAACATGTCAAGGAGTGCTGGAAATTGCAATCATTCATATCTAAACAGCACTGAGCTAGACATTCCTTTTTCAAGAATGCAGCTAACAGTACTTATACTGTACCACTGGCCAAAATTCCTGCCACTTCCATTGGTATCATCACATTTTGATTTTATACAAAGTAATATGATGCAAATGTCTTCACTTTTGCTGAAGTTGTGAATGAAAATGTAGCTACGGCTTGTAGTGAGTAGTGACACACTTTTCATTTTTGATGGAATAAGGGGAATGATATGTTGTTTCTTGTTCACCATAAGAAAATTCTATTCATTTGTTTGAAATTACAGAAGGCATGGAATTTAAATTTTGCTAATTAAAAAAGTTTTAAACAATCCTCTTAAATAACAACTCAAAACATAGATTTTTTTCAGTGCAACATTTTTTTCATAAAAAAAGTCTTGTTTATCAAAATAAAAGTATCTGAGCTGAATATTATGTAAAATTGTTTAAAATTTAATACCATTTTTAATACCATTAAACTCTGAGATTTAAAAGTATTCGGGCAGTCGAATATTTGGTACTCGGCCGAATAGTTAGTATTCGGCTGGTCGAATATTCGGTATTCTGCCCAACAGTTACTATTCGGCCAGCCAAATATTCGGCCCATTAACAGAAATTTCTCCAAGTGTCTGCGACAGATACTGTGAGAATACTTCTCACAGTATTTAAATTTGGTTTAATTTTATTCCCTTTGTCTTTTTTTTGCATCGATGTCTATTTAAACTCAATCTTTACGCCGCGATGTTGACGCTTTTATCTCTCGCCGTAAAGCAAGTTCATTTTTCACCGCCGATATTCATATCTGCGTTGGGAGCGGATCGGCAGCTAGCGCATGCGCACTCCGTATTTTAGGAGCACATTTCTGGAGCTCTCGTTTCGATGGAGACAGCTTGCATTATGATGACGTCATTGAAATTATGCTCCGCCCTCTTTTGACGCCGATCGCTGACAGGAGAATCGTTTTGTTTCGTTTTCCAATCAGTGAAACTTTTTTTAATTCTGCAGCTTGTAATTCGATTTTCATTAATTTCCCGTAAATGTTAATTTAGCTAATCAATTTAAATTCTGCCTTTTAATTACTTTGTCAACCCCGTATTCATCATTTAAAAACTAAAACTCGTTAATTTTCAATTCAGAATTTGGTTTGATGTTGTCTGAAAAAGATGTAGTCTTTTAACGTAGTTTTAGTGGAGCGCGGCCCGCCGGCCGTTCGAATGCCGTGCCGTTTTTTTTTTGGCCGAATGAGTTTGATATTTTATTTTCGTGGATGTATTTTTTTCTCAGAGTTTAATCCTTTAAAGTTGTGCTGCTCTCATTAAAAAGGAATCCCATGGATTTATTCCATGTTGGCTACTATTTTTCTTCTTAAAAGATTAGTTCTTCTATTTTAAAATGGTGACCAGAAGCAAGTATTTTCTTAACCTTCTACTGCTACTAACGTAAGAAATAAAGAATAGTTGTTTTCATCAAATTGCCTCTTCATTGTCTACATTTCAAGTAAGAACTCCCCAGTTTTATTATTTCTTTAACGATCAATAGTAACTTATTAAAAGACCTTCGCAATTTGTTCTAAACCACTTAAACGATCATTAATTACCGCCACATTTGGTGCCGTCGTACCTTTCGAATTGCAACGTGGTTGCTTCGGGATTATTGCAATTAAAAAAAAAATACTGATTCTTGAAGATAATTTTTTTAGAACTTTTTGTTCTTTTTTTAAGAATTATGAGAGTTTTGGTTGAAATATTTTAATAGAAGCTACATTTTCATGAAACTTGTTCTAATTTTTGAAAAAATATTAAGATCGTTATTCAAGAAAGTCAAGTAAAATTTTTTTGAGGAATTGTTCTCATTAGTTCAAAAGAAAATGGTTAATTTAATTCAAGATTTATTGGATATAATTTATGAAAATATTGTAAAATATTTGATGTTCTCATTCTGAAAAATTCTTGAGTTATGCCATTTTTATGTTAAATAGTTGCATTTTTTTTTACAATATTCTAAAGAATTCATATTTAAATTTTACTATATTTTGAAGAATATTATTATTATTCAAATCAAGAAATGAATTTATATAATTACAATATTGAAAATGAATTTTATGTTGGTGCAAATAATAGCAATATTCTATTCTAAGAATAAAAGTCTGAGGCAGTTACATGTTTTTTTTTAATTGATTGAAAATTGTGGAATTAAAAATAATTTTGAAGAATAATTGTTGAAATTGAAATATTTTTACAAATGAATTTATGTTCTCAAATAATTTCTATGAATTTGAAGATTGGCAAAAATTGTTCTCAAGAACATAATGTGATATTTTAGGAGGCATGGCTTTTGGGTTATTTTTTTTTAAAATTTTCTACTTATTAATGGCACTTTAAATGAATTATAAATTTGAATTTCAATATATATATTAAAAAAAAAAAAAAGAGATTGAAATTTTATTGAAGTATTATTTTTAATTCTTGTTGCTGAGAAATTTTGTTCTTCACCTGAAGTTATTCTCATCTCATCAATTATGCCTATTTTCTCCAACTGAAGTTTGGTATTCTTCAAGTAATTTATAGTAGTAATTATCCTGTATGATTATTTTGAAGTATTGCCTGCTGCTCTTAATAACAAAAATATAATATGAAAATTTATAAACAGTTATCCCCTTTGAAAAGTTCTTAAGACTTGCTCCTTAGATGATTTGTGAAATATGCTGTATGTGTAGTTAGCATGTTGTCTTGTGGACTAGTCTGATTTCATCTCTAATATTTAAAGAAGTGTTTCCAATATTTAAAGAACTGTTCCTGTTTTTAAATTTACCTATTGATGTTGTTATAGAACTCTCAGCTAACAAATTGAAAATGTTCAAAATTTTCATTGCTTCAATTCTCTTTGGCAAATTCAATTCTTTCACAAATTTATAAGTCTATGCATGACATACATATCCACATCGACATCATCATACCTTATTCTCATGTTGCTTTATAAAAATAAAAAGAGCAACATTATTTTTTTTTTCATTTAAAATGAAATGGGGCTTCTTCAATCCTGTAACAGTTCTACTTAAAAATTCCATTCACCATAAGAAAAATATTTTTTCCTTGCCAATAGTGAAGATTACTTTTATATACTTATTAACTATCAATAGCTCTTAAGTTATGTGCTTTTTGCCATATTTAATTATGACTGTTCCTGTATATGCTGCTAGAAAATTTTTTTTTTTACCTGTAATGACATTCTTCAGACTTTACTTCCATTCATCTGTTGCTTACCTGATGAAGGTGGTCAGTGGTTTTGTGTGACATCCATTTCTTCTGGTCTCTTCTCTGTTGTTGCACATGTTATCATGGAAGCTAAAAATTATAAAATTACCTACCTACTTCAAAAGTTTCCTACATCTACAATAGTTTAATTTTTTGTGTGTATGCTTCGTATTCAGCCATAAGATACCTGGTGAAGATGTTGTTCATTTATAGGCAAATATCCATTTATGAAACCACTTCATTAGAGTTCTTCGGTTTGTGAAGCTACAAATAGTGTTTACTACTTTGTTCTCTTAAAAATAAATAATTTTCATTACTGATTATGATAGTGTGTCAGTTAACGTTTCTCATGTGAGAGTAAATATCCTCATCAAGTGAAATTGTTGACTTGTATGCTGCTAGAACTCAGTTACTCACACCATATCATTATTCTAAGTCTTCTCAAAACAAGGAAGTTTAAATTTATATTACCTGAAAATTACTGATATATTTTACCTTCAACAACTTTATTTTATTATGCTGCATTTTCTCCAAATATTCTAGCAGGTGCAATTAAAAGTATTCAGAGTTAATTTTTGCTTGTGTGTAGCAATTCATCCTCACATTACAAAATTTTTGCTCATTGATAATCAAGTGTAAATTCTCAATTAGTATAAGAAGTTTGTGAATATTTGTTACAGTGTTTATGCAAGATCAAGTTATTTTGAAAAGTTCCCATATTTATTTATTATGTGCATAGTGCCTTTTACTTTAATTTTATTTCATACCCAAAGCCTCTAAGTTTTTATTTTGCCATTTGCCTCATTACTTTAGTATAAAAAAAAAGATTCGTTCATTTTGAAGATTTTTTGTTTTATGAAGAATTGAATAGTAAAAATGATCTTCATTTTGAAGTTTTCAATGAAGAAAGTGAAATTTATTAATGTCTTCTCTTCATACCTACAAATAATACAAGAAGATTACAGAAAAGCACAACTCTAGATGGAAATTTTTACCAGCGCATTTATATATATATAGAATTTTTTTCTATAAATCATCTAGTGAAATTTTTTTTTACAAAAAAAAAGTGCTTCTTGACCTCAAATACCGATTATGTCCTATCATACTACATTTCATCGTAAGTGCACCACCGACTTCTCGTCCTTGTTATCTCTGCAAAAGTGATTCATGTATGTGTCGCAGAAGTATGATTGCTCTGCAGTAATGAGTACGATGTCGTCAGTTAAGTGCTTCAAAGAGAATGCAATGCATTCTCACTTTCTACAAAGTGTCTCGTCATGTTAAAATGTTCTAATGTCATCATGCAAAGATCATCTATTTTGATGATTATTATGTGAATGTTCCAGTTTTTTTCGACAGCACTATACCAGTGTACCACCTCATGTTGTGTTACTAAACATTCAGTGACATCTATTTATCTCAAATAGCCTTGTTCCATATGGCTCTGGACTCAATAAACATTGTTTTGAATCCATAAACATTGCCTCTACCACCTGCAGTTACACAATGTTACTATATTCTTATTTATAATTAAAATTTTCTTTTACTTAAGATGTTAGGAGCCTTGCTAGGAGATCCAAGCCACCTAAAATTTTACGTAGGAGTTCATATATGTGTTTATTTTTGTTCATAGATATGCTGGTGGCTAGGGCATGATGGTCATCGGCGTGGTTGTGGACTTCAATATTTACATATATATATCTAATTTTGTGTTTGTTTACAGTGTTGCTGATGATTTCATCTTCGTCATTATCATCATTGTGAGCTTAACATTGAATTGTAATAATTTTATTTCTATATTATATTTAAATGATTATTTAAAAATTATATTCCTGGTACATGGTATTTTAGTTTTATAAACTCATGATTTTGTCAATTTTTTTCTTTCATTCTATGTGGAAGTACTTAAAATTTTTTTTTGGTGATCACCAGTCTCTCACATTTTAAAGAAAAACCATGGTATATGTATATTTATCTAATCTTTTGAGTCTCATACATATATATTAAGAATTCTTATGAGTAATATATTGAAATTTTTATTTAGAGTAAAGCATAAAGTTTAAAGAAATTGTGTCTAACATGGGATTTATGACACTTAATTATGACATGTCTTTTAATTGAAATAGCAACTTGTTTTTATGGGATACCTTGTTTGGGTGATTGGGTAGTGCACGACTCAATTACACAATTGGTATCACATACAATTGGTTGTCTGTTTTATTTTAAATGAAATACTAAAGTTTGATACACTAAAAGGATATCATTAAGTTTTATGAAAGTTTATTTATATATGGCCATTTCATTTCCTTTCATGTTAAGAGTAATAGAAAACTCTTTATTTTTTTAGATATAATTCTAAAATTAAAAAGTCCTAGGCATGTTATAAAAGTCAAACTACAAAATGTTTCCTGACTTTTTTGTTGCTTTTGTATTTGCAACTTTTATCAGAAATTAATTCTGTTTTTATTTGGTACCAAGATAGCAAAATTTGTTATGACTAGTCAATGATCTCAATTTTGTTTGTTAACTTAAAATATGTTAACACATTTATCATGATAATTTTATGAGATCACATAGAAGGTTTTGCCAATGTTACTGTATTTTTGGCATTTTTATTGTATACTTGATGTATTGTATACTTTTGGATTATGAATGTACTTTATGCAATGTATATTCTTTTTCTCTCTCTTACTTTTGGTCACCAATATTTTTTTTCCAGCACCAATTTTTTTTCAACAGTTAAATCACCAATTTTTTTTTTTTTTCAACTGTTAAATCACCATTTTTTTTTCCAGCACCTTAACTTTAAATTTTATTGTTCGACTTTAATGATTTTTTTTTCGCTTTGGCAGTTCAAAATTTTGTCATCCCATTTTCTGTAAAAGGTTTTTGATCGATTTTGCCTTTTACATCTCCTGGTCTTACAAAATTTTCTCAGTGAAGGGAGGTAATGTGAGAATACTTCTCACAGTATTTAAATTTGGTTTAATTTTATTCCCTTTGTCTTTTTTTTGCATCGATGTCTATTTAAACTCAATCTTTACGCCGCGATGTTGACGCTTTTATCTCTCGCCGTAAAGCAAGTTCATTTTTCACCGCCGATATTCATATCTGCGTTGGGAGCGGATCGGCAGCTAGCGCATGCGCACTCCGTATTTTAGGAGCACATTTCTGGAGCTCTCGTTTCGATGGAGACAGCTTGCATTATGATGACGTCATTGAAATTATGCTCCGCCCTCTTTTGACGCCGATCGCTGACAGGAGAATCGTTTTGTTTCGTTTTCCAATCAGTGAAACTTTTTTTAATTCTGCAGCTTGTAATTCGATTTTCATTAATTTCCCGTAAATGTTAATTTAGCTAATCAATTTAAATTCTGCCTTTTAATTACTTTGTCAACCCCGTATTCATCATTTAAAAACTAAAACTCGTTAATTTTCAATTCAGAATTTGGTTTGATGTTGTCTGAAAAAGATGTAGTCTTTTAACGTAGTTTTAGTGGAGCGCGGCCCGCCGGCCGTTCGAATGCCGTGCCGTTTTTTTTTTGGCCGAATGAGTTTGATATTTTATTTTCGTGGATGTATTTTTTTCTCAGAGTTTAATCCTTTAAAGTTGTGCTGCTCTCATTAAAAAGGAATCCCATGGATTTATTCCATGTTGGCTACTATTTTTCTTCTTAAAAGATTAGTTCTTCTATTTTAAAATGGTGATCAGAAGCAAGTATTTTCTTAACCTTCTACTGCTACTAACGTAAGAAATAAAGAATAGTTGTTTTCATCAAATTGCCTCTTCATTGTCTACATTTCAAGTAAGAACTCCCCAGTTTTATTATTTCTTTAACGATCAATAGTAACTTATTAAAAGACCTTCGCAATTTGTTCTAAACCACTTAAACGATCATTAATTACCGCCACAGATACTTCAGAGGCAAAAAATAATCTGCAGGTAATATATTTTTACAACTGAAGCGTTAATTAATCAAACAATCACTTACCTGTAGCATTTTTAGGCATTTTATAAATTTTTATTAATAATAATCTTAACTTTTTGTACTAAGTAATAAAGAACTAAACATAATATGAAGCAAAATAAAGGTTCGATGAAAAAGAATCTGCAAAAGAGAAAAGAAAATCTACGACGCCCGTCTCAAACTTTCTGCTACTGGGCTATTCGGTGCATCCCTAGCTAAAATAAACTTCATAAATTTTCATTTTGTCAAATTAAAAAGGCTGGAGATGCTCATAAATAGCTTCTTTTTTACAAAAGTAAATTTGTATGCTTTACAATTTTGCATTAGAAAACTGACAATATATACAGTACATATTTTTCCGTGTATTGCAGATGTGAAAAAAAGTACCTTTTAGACAATAATTTTTTTTTTTTTATATGTTCTAAAATTTTTTTAGATAACTAGAGGGCTCAGCCCCCTGCTCGCCAACCCCCATGAATTGCTACGCAATTCATATTGGGATCGCTACATGATTCGAGCTCGCTTAGCTCGCTTGCCACTATTTATGTCAACTCTAGCCAGAATGAGTGCTATCATAAATCATTAAAACATATTAAATTTACAAATATTTTTAATGTTTAAAAAAGTAATGGAAAACTATGTTGAAATGTAAATAAAAATGTACCTTGGAAACAGAATTAATTTAAAACCTTAGTGAAAACACAATTAAAAAAATATTTTTAGTTGGGTCGCTATGCGATCCGGGTAAGCAACATATGAAATTTACAAATATTTTAATTTATAAAAAAAGTAATTGAAAATTTTCTTGAAAATATAAATAAAAATGCATTTATCAAAAGTTTGGCGCTGTGACTTGTTAAACATCATTGAGAAAGCTAAGCGAACAGGAAATTGACGCCGTTTGAATTTAAATGGCATGTTAGTGTCAGATGGGATCCTTCTTCTTTCATTTTGCCTATAGTATTGAAAATCACGGCTTAAATTAACTTAAAACTATAATAAGAAGCTATAAAATATACTACGAATCACGCAATCCGACGCTATCGAACTGTAAACAAAACGAAAAAGCTGATTCAATGAATTCCTCACGTCACCATAAAACGGATCAATAGCAATTGTCATTCTTGTATTGTTCAAACGGTTTGCGTTAAAAGAGAGATCCTGTCTGTATTTTGATTTGCTGAGTGGGTTGGGGCATGTGACCGTAACCAATGAGAATCGTCGCTTTGGCTATTGCCAAATAGCAAGCTACAAATACAGCCCTTTTTTAGCGCTACGTAAGAGAAATATATATATAGATTTTTTACATACTTTAATGATGTAGTCCAACATCTGAGTAAATATTGTTCAAATCGGAGTTGTTGAGTCACAAAGGATTGACCTGGATAGCCTGTTTTTCATAAATTCCCTCCTCTTTTGCTTAAAATAAAAAAAAAGTGAAAATCTTATAATTTCTCATATACCCTTTCATTTCCCCATCTTCAAGTTTTGCATATTTTTGGAGGCAATAAGTGAAGGATTAACATATATTTAAAAAAAAAGGGGGGGGGGGTGTTATTGAAAAATTTAAATTCAAATATAAAACCTAAAATAACTTCAGTTGCATATTATATTAAAGCCTATTAAAACAGCTTTAAAATGGTACATAAATGCTATATCTAGCATCATTGATTACAGAAATATTAACAAGTACGTGCAAAGCAGTAACGTAAAATTTGGCAGTTTTGCAATAAAAAACAAACAAAAAACACTGCAGGTAAAATGAATAAACAATTGAATTGTTCATATATTCCCGATCCATGGGTAAAAATTATAAATGCAAAACTATTGAACTTTGAAAGGTCGAGACCCCTTCTTGATTTGAAATGGGATAATTCAGGGACCGCGCTAAGAAATTAAGACTGTTAGCCAACACATTAGCCAAATTTGAAAATCCTTAGCCAAATTTGAAAATCCTTAGCCAAATTTATGTGTTATTAGCCAAAGTATATTATGCATGTATACATTACATTATATATAGGTACATATAGATATGATATATATCTATATTACATATAGATATATATCATATATATAATTATTATCATTAACCCTTTCAACCCTGACATTATCAATGGGTAAAAAAGCATTTTCTCACCATGTTACAGCTGCTATGTGTTCAAATACTGCACACATTTTTATTTTCTATTAGAATTTTCTACTCCACACAAAAATAAAAATCTTATTTTAGAGTATTGTAAGTTTGATAAATCATAAGTTTATAAGAAGAATTTTTATTTTTTTTCTCTTATTTTTGCAACACATTTTTAGAATATGTAGAAAAATTGTTATATTCAAACAAAAATCAGATATTTAACTAATAAAATTAGTTTAAAAAGTTTTGGACCACTTAAACACAAATATGGAATAAATTTTTAACACAAACCATAAAGGAACTGCAAACTTGATGAGGCAGTATTGCCTAGCCAAAGAATTAAAAAATTCCTTCTAAGCAGCGTTGAATTCAGACACTTTTCTTCGGGAGGGATTTCTGTGCCTCCAGAGGGGAGGAGGAAATTGCACTTTTTGACTATTGAAAACACAAAATCTCAAACCTTCTGGAGGGGGATGTTCCCCTTGAATTAATATAATCCCCTTGGGCCACCCCTTGAATTCAACACTGCTTCTAAGTTATGAGAAGAAATATTTACAGAGATTAAATTATTTCATTAAATGTACAAAACAAAGTAGAAAAATGCAAACAAAGAAAAGCTTTTTTAAAAGATAATTATCATAAAATTACTTTTTAGTAACCTTATAATAATTATTTTAAAAAGGAGTTTTCTAAAAAATTTAATTATCTAATTATTTAAAATTTTTTTTCTCCTAATATAGTTTTTAGTACATTAAGAATAATAAAAGATTTTATTTTTATTTCTCATACATTTCTCTTGATCTTCATGTAATTTCACGTTCAGAAACCATTCTTGAAAACAAAACATGAAAGCTAACATTCCGAAAACAAAACTCGAAAGCTGCAAATTCTCGGCTGTTCAAAGACAGACAGAGAGCAGGTAATATTCACTTCTCTTTTTACTGCCATGGAAGGCATGGAAAAATGATGGCCTTCCGCTTTAGATGGCGCATGCACATTAACATTGCCACCTACAGTAGCAAATCTTCTGGCTGCAAGAGCAAATTCCAGTGACGTCAAGCTTAGTAGACAAGAAAAAATTTCTTAGCAGGTAAGGAACACACAGTGACTCTAGGCAGCAATAGCTCTGTGAGTTGTTTATAAGTGTTGTTTTGACATTTTATGCATTTTAAAAAGGATTATTCAACAATTTAATATAAAGTAAGTGTCTTATTTTGATAAATCTTAATTTTGTGTATGCATTTACTTATTTATATTACTTCTAATACTTTTGCCGGCTTCTGATATAAAATACTGAACATAAGCTATGCCACGTGTTTGGACGCGAGAGTGCTGTATAATATCTGTTTTTAATTATTATATTTTTTTAAAACCTAATTATTGCTTCGGATTTGGAATGCATTTGTATTCTTTTAAATGATACATTTTACAGCAAATTTTTGCTTTAAATTATTATGTAGAATGCATTTTTTAAATAACTTTTTAGTTTGATAGATAAATCTAATGTGCATTATATTTTTCTTTTAACACTTAAATTAAATTTTGGTACTATAATAAAGCTATGTAAATTTACTATTGTAATTCATTTATTTTACTATTATAATTCATTTATTTTACTATTGTAATTCATTTATTTTACTATATTTTAAATTATACAGTTAAATAAGTTTAACAACATTTTTAAATATAAATAATAATAGTATTAAAATCGTAAACTATTTAATGTAGTTTAAAGTTTAGTCTGACTATGAAAAGATTTTATTGTACTTTTAGCAATGATTTGAAAATTAGTCAACGACATTTCATTTGGCATATTATTTTTATTGTTTAAATTTTAGAATAAATACTAATAATAGTCAGATATGAAATTTAGTTTGATTTGTTTAAAATTAAATTAAATGTCATTAAATAATGGATATTTTAGTATTATAATTTGTTAATTTTATACTTTTTAATTTTACTAAACGCTTCATTTTTAAATTGTTGGTATTTTAATTTACAAATTTTAGTTTTGGACATATTTTTAAATCTATCGAATGTAAATAAAATTTATTATTTTAGTATGTACATAAAATTTATTTTGAGTTTATTGCCAATTTATATGGATTAACTTCTACATATTTCAGTTATATAAATTATTGAATAAATACTAATAAAAGGTTTTAAGTCAGTTAGGCAAATGTATTGTGCATTTTTTTTTTTTTTTTTAATAATTAAAGTGAACTTTAAATAATGCATAATATTATTAAAATTTTAACTATTTAATTACTGCCTTATTTAATTTAACATTTCCTAGGTCTATAATACTATTGTCAGAGCTTTTCAAAATTAATCAAAATTTAATATTTTAGTTTTAGATTGTAAAAAATGGTATATAGAATTAATAGTAATAACCATAGCAATATTACTATATGCACTTAGATATTTTAAGATAATTTATGTTCAAAGTTATCAAAAGCAAGTACAAATATTTGAAGAAAGTGATTAAATAAATACACAAAAAATTTTAAGAATTTATCAAAATAAAAGACTAATCTAATATAATAAATATCCTCCTGCTTAATGGAAACAACACTTTGTTAGTTCTATGAATTAATAAATGAAGACAAGTTAAAAATATGAACCATTTTTGTAAAAAAAGAGAAAGAAGAAAATGAGACCCTTTCAATAAAATATTTAAATATTACTTTTCAGAAATAAATAAAAAAATTATATTTAAACATAAACAATCTTAGAATATTGAATAAATTGAAATTCTAATAATTTTGCAAGAGAATTTTTTTTTTTTTTTAAATAAAAATTTATTTTCACAAAAAAGTTATTTTTGAAACTGTTTTTTGTCTTTTGGTATAAAATTATTTTTAATAAATTTACAAATTGGCTTAATTATTTAATTAATTAAAGAATAAAATTTCTTCAAAGGTTTTGCAACATTTTGAACAAAAGAGAAAAAAAAGAAAAGAATCCCATTTTTCTCTGAAAAATCGATTTTAAAATGAACAATCTAGTTCTTTTTTTTCTGATGCATTATTTATAATAATTAAAGAATGTTTCACCTAATGCAAAATAAAAATAGTTTTATTTAAAAGGGTATTATTTATCAGAATTTCAGTAAAGCATAGCAAACAAAAAAAAATGATAAATATGTTTCTGTTAAAACTATTCAGTAATGAAGTTATAGTGATATACAGTATAGAACCATTTATCCGGAAACCAGTTAACTGGAAAACCAGTTATCCGGAATGATATTTCTGATAGCCTGATTTCAGAATCTTTGCAGAAAAAGGTGTCATACACTGCCAGTTTGACATAGGCTTTGCTTGAAACAATTGTATAATTTGATGATCACATCTAGTATTTGAAATGAAAACATATTTAGTTGTATTTTAGATGTTTTAATTTTGATGCAGTACAGGAGAATTTTCGTTCCTAAAATTACCCTTATAGGGTATTCCCATAAATTACCTTCTTTTAAAATCTGGTTAACTTTTGATCTTTCTATCATTGATTTTTAATCCAAGTAATCTAATAATTTAAAATCAGAAATAATGTCATAACCACACATATTCCACAAAACATATCAAATGGATGCTACTTTAATACACAACCAGTTAACCGGAAAAACCAGTTATCCGGAAAGCATCCGACCCCAAGCATTCCGGATAAATGGTTCTGTACTGTATATATATATATATATACATACATAATAATAGAAATAGTACACCAAATCAACTTCATATTTTATAATTAGATAATATTTAAAAATTTCTTCAAAAATTAAACTGAATCTTCAAGCAAAAAAAAAAATCAAGAGGCAGAAAGAAAAGAAAAAATATGTTTTTCAGAGTATTGAAAAATTGATTTTAAAATGAAAAAGCTGGGTTTTTTTTACACATGCCTTATTTATAAGAATTAAAAAATAACATTTCTTCAAAGGTTTTGCTGCCTTTTCAACAAAAGAGAAAAAAAAAAAAGAATCCTATTTTCCCCTGAAAAATCGGTTTTAAAATGAACAATCTAGTTCTTTCTTTCTTTTCTTTTATGATGATTATAATAATTAAAGATTATTTAAACATTTCTTCATAATATTTACACATTCCTTCAAAACTTTTGCTGCATTTTCAATCAAAAAAAAAATCCTGTTTTTCAGATTACCGAACTTTTGATTCTAAAATGAGCATCTAGTTAAAAATATTTTTATTTAAAATACATTTTTGAAATTAGTAGTATTTATCACGATATCAAAAAAATTCAGTAAACATAAAAGTGATGATAAATGTGTTTCATGTTAAAATTTATTGGTTATAAAGTTTAATTTGTCTGTCAGTAGCAATTTATTGATGTACAATCAAGCTTATAATTCTATATTATTAGGTCATTTTAATGCTTAGTGGTTTATATAGAAAAACAGAGCAATATTAAACTTTACTTTATCATGATATGCAGATTGTTCGTCTCTTGCTGCTGGTCACCAGCCAGCCAGAAGGCTTTGTATTCTAGGTGGCAATGGCATTAAGCATATGGAGGAAATCTCTGTAGCAGTGAAATTGGCCGTAAGGGTGATTCTGAGTAAAAAAGAATTATCTGAAATTCACAGCAAATTTTCTGAAAAGTTACAGTAGAGGGGGGGAAGAGGGAAATCCACTCCCGGCGGTAACTATGTGTTTTTGCATGGCTCTTTGACGAAATTCATGTTTTAGCGTGATCTTTTAATGAACTTTGCGGTTTTTCTCGAACCCTTGACGAAATTTGAACTTTTTGTGACCTTTTGATGAAATTTGCGCTTTTTTGCGATCTTTTCATGAAATTTGTGGGGTTTCTTTTAACTCTTTTGATGAAATTTGTAGTTTTTTCACTACCTTTTGACAAAATTTGTTGCTTTTTCATGATTTTTCGACAAAATTTGCAGGCTTTTTCACGATCTTTTGACGAAATTCACGTTTTTTTGACGAAGTTTGCAGTTTTTCGTGATTTTTTGATGAAGTTTGCGGTTTTTTGTGATCTTTTGATGAAATTTGCTCTTTTGATGAAATCTGTGTTTTTTTCGTGATCTTTTGACAAAATTTGTGTTTTTTTCCACAATCTTTTGATGAAATTTGAAGTTTTTCGTGATCTTTTGACGAAATTTGCGGGGTTTTTCGCGATCTTTTGATGAAATTTACAGGGGTATTCACGACCTTATGACAAAAATTTGCGTTGTTTTGCGATTCTTTGACAAAATTTGTGTTTTTCCTTTGATCCTTTGACGAAATTTGCGATTTTTCTGCAAACAATTGACAAAATTTATTTTTTCCGGTGACCATTTGTCGAAATTTGCAATATTTTTTATGCCTGAATTTTCAGATTGATGACCGATTTCTTTTAATTTTCAGAAATTAATTCCTTAAATTTTCGAAAAAATCAGAACATAATCACCCCTAATTGGCCGGCCAAGAAGATGAGGAGGAATATCAGGGGTCTGTCCAGACTTTTCTTTCAGGGTCCTGTTTTTGTGAAATTGTGAACAACTTTTTTACATTTGTGAAAAATCTAATCCTAATTTTGTGAATTTCAAATTATTGTTATATTTAGGTTGTTTTTAATATATTTTAAGAGGATATATGTATGTAAAATATGCATATTTTCTTTATACATGAAATAGTGATAGGTCAGATTTTACTTTTAAATAATTAAATTTGTGAAAAGTTCAGTTTAGAGCTGAAAATTTTTTGTAAAAGGCCTTTTTTTAAGACAAATAATTTTATGAAGGGTCCTTTTTTGAGATGGAAAATTTTCTGAGGGGTCCTGTTTTGAAATGAAAAAAATTGTGAAGGGTCTTTTAAAGGACCCAAGTTCTTCCTAAACAGATCCCTGAATATAGACTGGAAATACGGCCATATGCGAACTCGTGCTAAAAACAGAAATTCATTTACGTTCCAAAACATGATACACAACAAAAAAGTCCCCAAAAAAAATATTCACCAGCTTTTTTGCCATAATAATTTTTTTATCGCCAATTTTCCGATGTATTCGCATTTGGTGAGTAGGCGAATGGTTAGCGCAGCCCCTGAATAATTCATACACAAATCAAGGTTTCAGAAAACAAGAAACTCCAAATAGCACAAAGCACTTTTAAATAATTAAATTTGTGAAAAGTTCAGTTTAGAGCTGAAAATTTTTTGTAAAAGGCCTTTTTTTAAGACAAATAATTTTATGAAGGGTCCTTTTTTGAGATGGAAAATTTTCTGAGGGGTCCTGTTTTGAAATGAAAAAAATTGTGAAGGGTCTTTTAAAGGACCCAAGTTCTTCCTAAACAGATCCCTGAATATAGACTGGAAATACGGCCATATGCGAACTCGTGCTAAAAACAGAAATTCATTTACGTTCCAAAACATGATACACAACAAAAAAGTCCCCAAAAAAAATATTCACCAGCTTTTTTGCCATAATAATTTTTTTATCGCCAATTTTCCGATGTATTCGCATTTGGTGAGTAGGCGAATGGTTAGCGCAGCCCCTGAATAATTCATACACAAATCAAGGTTTCAGAAAACAAGAAACTCCAAATAGCACAAAGCACTTTTAATATTTAGTATTATTGGATTACTTTACATACACTACTTTAAATTAAATTAATTACCTGCAAGCAGAGGAGAATCTTCTTCATTATCTTGTATATTTGGATCTGCACCATATTCAAGGAGAAGCTTAACAACAGAACTTGCATCGGAACAGTTTCTTCTTTTACAAGCCAATAACAAAGCAGTTTCACCTTCATGAGTTACCCAATTTATATTGGTATCTTCTGAAAAAAAAAAAAAAAATATATATATATAATAATTTTATGACATAAAAAATTAACATAAAATGCAAACACTACCCATAGCTTAAAACACAGTTTAAAGCTTTGACTTTATAACCAATGATCAAATAGGGAAGAGGAGAGGAGGGGGAGGTTAGTGTGGACAAAGGGCTAGAGTAAACAGTCAAAATAATATAAATAATATAGAAAAAATTACTAAAATATTTCCATAAACTGGCAACAATGTATTCCATACTAAGCAAAAATTTTGTGGCAAAAGGTTATTTTTTATTTTTTTAATTATAGCTAAAAGTTTAATTTCATGCATGAAAAGTAAAAATAAAAAAAATTAAAATAATTGCGATTTATCAAATTACAACAACCATTTGGAAAACGATTTTTTTGAAGACTAAAATTTAAGACATAAAAAATCGCATGGAGTTGATCCTACATTACGTACGCCATGAATTGAACATTAATAGTGTTATTACACATAAAAATTGCAAGCCAAAAATATCGCCTGCGACCCGTCAGATTTCATGAAACTTGAGTATTATCCACATGAAACTTACGTAAATATCCATGCATTTCATTGGCTGTTCGGGAAAAGGCTTTTCCATCGTCAGATTTCCAAGAAATCTGACGGCCCATTTTAAATGAAATTTCATTCTTAAACTTCTAAACATCCGACAATATTACTTTTTACACCGTCGGATAGAGAAAAAAATGTACTTTTAAATGCAATTTGTTTGAAAGCTGTATCTCAATTTGTTTCGGAGTTATTTTTTTTTGTAGTTTTTATTGCTTTTTTGTCATAGTGGCAACAGAAGGTATCCATCGTTGTTGAAATTAAAGGGAAATACAGATTACTGTATGGACCAATCATAAAACGAATAAAATGTGGATTAAACCAATGAAAACATTCAGATATGCTTTTAATTTCCCATCCTGACGAGAACAATAACCATTTTTCCAAATGGTTAATAAAAGCTTCTTTTTCATTTTAGCAGCACAAAGAGTTTAAATTTAAAATCCAAATAAACAAGTTTTTATTAGGCAAATGCGATTGGTCTTCTTTACTTCTATAACCTCCTTTTAAATATTAAAATTGCTTAAATGAGTAAAAGTGAAGCCTAACTTCAGAATGTTAGCATGGGGCTAGTGTAGGCAGACTACTGGGGGTTAATGCAGACAGTTCTTTGTTTTTCATAACTTGTACTTCAATTGATAAATTTATTAAAGCATAAAGATATGCAAAAAGTATGTGAAATTACATTTATTATTAATTACATACATATTAATTTTTTTAGAATATATTTTTGGATTACTTGTACATGTTCATAAACAAAATTATCAATCAAAATTCTAACAGCTAGGTGAATAAAAAAAAAAAAAAAAAAAAAAAAAAAGCAAAACAAAAAAACACAATAAAATGTTATTTTGATTTTATTTAATAAGTAAATCTTATACTATACGGCGATTCCATGGAGAGTGTCACACACGTAACACAGGCTTTAATTTGCATTTATTCAATTATTTATTAAATTTTAATGTTAATTCTGATTTTAAGTGGTATGGTAAATAAGTTATTAGCATATTTTTAAATTTAAATGTGTGGCAATAAGACTCACAGAAGTATATCATTTAATTTCATCACTCAAAATGTGCTTTTTTTTCTACTTCAGAAAAAAAGCACATTTTGAGTATGAAATTAAATGATATATTTCTGTGAGTTTTACTTACACACATTTAAACAAAAAAATGTTAATAACTTATTTACCATACCACCTAAAATCAGAATTAACATTAAAATATAATAAATAATTGAATAAATGCAAATTAAAGCCTGCGTTACGTGTGTGACTCTCCGCATGGAATCGCCCTATAATGCAAGCAAAAATTGTGTGTGTATGTATGTAAATTTTATCTTAAAAACAGCTCTAACGATTTTGACTAAATTTTGTATTTTACCAATTTCGGGCACAAAAAAACCAATGGGCTAGGTTATGTGTTCGAGAAAATTCGATTAGTGGGTCCTTTTGGGTCAAGGTCAAGCTAATTATACCTAAAAAACGGCTCAATCGCTTTTGACTAAATTTTGTATGCAACCGTTTTTGGGCACGAAAAAACTATTGGGCTAGGTCACATGTTTGAGAAATTGCTATTAGTGGGTCATTTTTGGGTCACTTCGGGTAAAGCTAATATTATCTAAAAAACGGCTCTAATGATTTTGACTAAATTTTGTAATCTACTGTTTTAGATTACGAGAAGACCAATGGGCTAAGTCACATGTTAGTATAAATTCGATTAGTGGGTCATTTTTGGGTCACTGTGGGTCATGCAATTTTATCTAGAAAACGGTTCTAACGATTTTGACGAAATTTTGTATTCTATCGTTTTCAGGCATGAGAATACAATTGGGCTAGCTTGCATGCTCAAGAAAATTTGATTAGTAGGTCATTTTGGGTCACAATGGGTCAGGGTGAAGCTAATTGAATCTAAAAAAAAACCTCAAAACATTTTGACAAAATTTTGTAATATGCCGTTTCCGGGCATGAGATGACCATTGGGCTAAGCCACATGTTCGAGAAAAATCAATTAGTAGATCCTTTTGGGTCACTGTGGGTCAAGGAAAGTTTATCTAGAAAACGGCTCAAACGATTCTGATGAAATTTTGTATTCTGTCGTTTTAGGGCACGAGAATACCATTGGGCTAGGTCACATGTTCAAGAAAATTTGATTAGTGGGTCCTTTTGTGTCACAATGGGTCAGGGTCAAGATAATTAAACCTAAAAAAAGGCTCAAAATATTGTGACAAAATTTTGTATTATATAGTTTCTGGGCATGAGAAGACCATTGGGCTAAGTCACATGTTCGAAAAAATTCAATTAGTGGGTCATTTTTGGGTCAAGCTAATTGTATCTAAAAAATGGTTCAAAACATTACGGCAAAATTTTGTATTATATCGTTTCTGAGCATGAGAAGGCCATCGGGCTAAGTCACATGTTCGAGAAAATTCGATTAGTGGGTCATTTTTGGGTCATAATGGGTCAGTGTCAAGCTAATTGTATATCTAAAAAACGGCTCAGTCGATTTTGACTAAATTTTATATCCAACCGTTTTGGGGCCCGATATAAGTATTGGGCTAGGTCACATGTTCGAGAAATTTCGATTAATGGGTCATTTTTGGGTCACTTCGGGTCAAAAACTGGGTCACTTCAGGTTATATAAAAAACAGCTCTAACGATTTTGACTAAATTTTGTAATCTACTGCTTTGGATTCCGAGACAACCAATGGGCTAAGTCACATGTTAGAGAAAATTCGATTAGTGGGTCATTTTTGGGTCAAGCTAAGTTTATCTAGAAAACGGCTCTAACGATTTTGACGAAATTTTATATTCTATCGTTTTCGGGCGCGATAATACTATTGGGCTAGGTCGTACATTCAAGAAAATTTGATTAGTGGGTCAATTTGGGTCAGGTGTCAAAACTAATTGAATGTAAAAAATGGCTCAAAACATTTTAACAAAATTTTGTAATATAGGGTCACCCGGGGTAATTCCTGGCCAAAAACCATTAACATCTAATTATTATAAAAACTATTAAAGGTATTGTTCCAATTTTTTTTGTGGAATAAGCCCCCTCTGATGGCTATATTATAAAATGCTTACTTAAATATATATGCACTTATAAATAAAATAATTATAATTTTTAAATGACCAAGAATTACCCAGGAAAGGGGGTAATTCTTAGTCACTTCTGGGGTAATTATTGGTCAGAATCCTTTTTCATGTAAATAAAGTAGCACAGTTAATTTTTTTATGAGAAGTAGAATCAATCTTCTAAAAGTTTTGTTCATCTCATAATTGTGGAATAATAAAGCATAGACTTTGTTTTGGGCATAAATAAAAAGTTATAATGTGCAAAAGATTCTTGAACATTTTACAAAACATAAACTAGCCAAAGAATTTTTATGCATTTTTACAACATTTATAAGCAGTATTTATTACTTCATTAGTATCCACTGTGAATGGATTTATTTATAATTTGCAAATTTATTGGTCCATAAAAAATATAACTGAATGTTTGTTATCAATTTTATTTTGCTTAGGCCAACTGAAGTTTTCGGCTCCCTTTTCGAGGAATTTTCAATACAGACCTTTAATATAATACACAGCATAATAATTAGGTTCCTCTATTGCATTAGGTATATTTTTATGAACCATTTTGGCATTTTGCAATAAGATAGTACTTCTACTTAAATTGTTCAGTCATAGAGTGTGTCTTATTCTCTGAGCACTTACTGTTTTCTTCTGTTAAAAGTGTTTAATATAGTAGAGGAAAATTTAAGGAAAAGATGTCATAAGTTCCCCCGGCCGCCATCTTGGAATTCTTCTTGGCATGAAAACCCCTTTTCCGCCAAGTAGTAAATGTCGCCAAGCACTGGTTTATATGCATGTTTGGCTTTAACGAAAATAAAATGTAAATAATAAACAAAATTCGCTAAACTGGCAATCAGTAATCGTTGTATGAGCGCTTTGCGCACATTTACTGAAAAGAAAAACACCGCCGAATTCAGCATTTCTCGCAGTATAGCATTCTCAAAATTCAGCAGTTCTCGTTTTGTAACAATCTCAAAATGTAAAAAACTCTTAAAGCAGCAAAATATACCTAAAAAATGAAACTCGCTAAAGTGGCAATCAGCAATAGTTGTATGAGCGCTTCGTGCACATTTACCGAAAGAAAACATAGCCGAATTCAGCATTTCTCGCGGTATAGCATTCTCAAAATTCAGCAGTTCTCGTTTCGTAGCAATCTCAAAACGTAAAAAACTCTTAAAGCAGCAAAATATACATAAAAAACAAAACTCCCTAAAGTGGCAATCAGCAATAGTTGTATGAGCGCTTTGCACACATTTACCGAAAAAAAAACATCGCCGAATTCAGCATTTTTCGCAGTATAGCATTCTCAAAATTCAGCAGTTCTCATTTTGTAGCAATCTCAAAATGTAAAAAACTCTTAAAGCAACAAAATATACATAAAATTATCAACATACCTTAACAGACATCTGCTTTCTTGAAACCTCCAGCGAACAAAATATCTCTCATGTCATAACATCGCCGTCATTTTCCAAAATAGGCTTAATACGCATTGACACGGCTATAAACAAACCTCCCTTTCTTGTCAAAATTTCCTCATATTTCTTAATTACTTCAGCAACAGCATTTAAACGAACTACAGAAACTATAGTCAATGAAATACATCCAATAAATTTAACATAAAAATAAAAAGACAACGATAGAACATGACATCAAAACACATCCACAAAATCTCAGTTTCTCAGGGGTTGCCACAGCACACGTGTAAGTCACACGGGGTTTACATATCGAGTTTGTCATATCCGTAAACACCATCAACACACCAACAAAAAATCGCCAAACAATTCAAAACAACAATGGCTGAGGGAAGATACGACATCTATGCCAAATTTTATATATTTTTTAAGACTGTGATACGTCATTAGTTGAAATAAAATAATTAAAACTTCAAGAATGACAATGATCTGTTGTAAAATGTGTAAAAATCAAGATCGAAACGCTATAAAAATTCTAAGCTTCTCAGGGGTTGCCAGAACATGACACGTCACAACACACGTGTAATGTGTACGTCACACAGGGTTTACATATCGAGTTTGTCATATTCGTAAACACCGCCAACACGCCAACAAAAAATCGCCAAACAATTCAAAACAACAACGGCTGAGGGAAGATACGGCATCTATGCCAAATTTTATATATTTTTTAAGACTGTGATACGTCATTAGTTGAAATAAAATAATTAAAACTTCAAGAATGACAATGATCTGTTGTAAAATGTGTAAAAATCAAGATCGACGTTTTGCAGAAATTTGAGTCAGTTTTGAATATAATTTTTTTTAAAATATTTAATTTCAACTAAATGAATAATTAAGGCATATATTTCAAAGCAAAGGATTCAAAGTATCTTTGAGATTTTTAACAGTTTCACAAATTGTTATTTTTATAACAAAAGCTAAAATGATCAAGAATTTCCTCAGAAACTTGGTGACCAGGAATTACCACGAGTGACTCTACTTTATTAAGAACTACAATTAACTAAAATGTGGTGAACAGTGTGGTTGCAGTTAATTCTCATAGGGTTTGCGACAATTAAAATTACTAAACATGACAATAAAAAGGAATTAAATGATGATAAAAACATTGACCAGGATTTACCCCCAGATACATGAGGCAATATTTGACCAACTTCTGTAAATTATTTAAAAAAGTATAAAAAATTTCAAGACTATTTTTTTAAATGCTAAAGTAGTTGGTAATTGAACCAAAAAGAAAGAATAGAAAAATATTTAAAATTTGAGTTGTGACAAAGATCTTTGTAAAAATGTAGATCATAACTAAGGTCAATGTTGTTTTACAAAAATTTAACAACCCATTTCAAAAAGATTAAAAAAAAATAAATAAATAAATAAACAATAAACTCATAATTAAGTAATAAATTCTAATGAGGATAGTTGAGAGTACCTCTATGATTTTTTTCCATTTTGGTGAAGCGTTCTTAAAGCATAAAAAGGACTGTGAACAGGAATTACATCAGAAACTTGCTGACGAGGAATTACCCCGGGTGACCCTACCGCTTCTGGGCATGAGATGACAATAAGGCTAAGTGACATGTTCGAGAAAATTCGATTTGTGGGTCGTTTTGGGGTCACTGCGGGTCAAGCTAATTGTATCTAATAAAGGACTTACCCAATTTTGACAAAATTTTGTATTATACCGTTTCTGGGCATGAGAAGACGATTGGGATAAGCCACATGTTCAAGAAAATCATGCACCACATGTTCACAGCTGATTGTATCTAAAAAAAGGGCTCAAAACATTTTGACAAAATTTTGTATTATATCGTTTCTGAACATGAGAAGACCATTGGACTAAGTCACATGTTCGAGAAAATTCGTTTAGTGGGTCATTTTTTGGTCGCTATGGGTCAAGATAATTGTATCTAAAAAACGACTCAAACGATTTTGACAAAATTTTGTACTATACCGTTTATGAGCATGACAAGACCATTGGGCTAATTCGCATGTTCGAGAAAATTCGATTAGTGTGTCATTTTCGGGCCGCTATCGGTCAAGATAATTGTATCTAAAAAACGACTCAAACGATTTTGACAAAAGTTTATGTTATATAGTTTCTGGGCATGTGAAGACCATTGGGATAGGTCATATGTTCGATGAATTTAGAGTAGTGGATCCCTTTTGAGTGACTGTGGGTCAAGCTAATTTTATCTATAAAACGAATTTAACAAATTTGACTAAATTTTGTATTCTATTGTTTTCGGGTTCGAGTTCATTGGTTAGGTCGCATGTTCGAAAAAAAAAATCGGTTAGCGGGTCATTTTGGGTCACAATGTCTCAGGATCAAGCCAATTGTATTTAAACAGCAAGAATGATACAGTGAGAATAAAATATCGAATTGAATACAAGGCTAATTTTGACCGAGCTTAACTCGGTCATCCCTGCTATTGTGTTATTAACACACTATACAAATTATATACAGTTGGAATCTAAACTGGTGAGTGTATTTCGCGGGATTAAACAGTATCTTTTAAAGAAAAATAATCTAACTGCTGAGCATGTGGAAGCAGAAGGAATTGAAATATTGAAGATACTGCAATGTCCTTAAAATATGCTTGCATCCAGTGGAAAAAAAGGAATAAATTACTTGAAATGCATGTGGCATCCTCATGAATATATTTTGCAGAATATAACTGTATTTCTTAAAAAAAATAATGCAATTGAAGAGCAGGCACATGGCAGAAAGCTGAAATATTGAAAATAAAAGCTAGGGTCACCTATAGCACAAAATTAGCACTCGCCAGGCATCGAGTAACACTTAAACTGTGGCGATTAACTTTATTGTCCTCACTCGCCAAACTCAATGGGCACCACTCGCCAAACGCGATGGTTGAAAGATCGATGCCAGGAAGGAAAGGGGTGAAATTCGTTCGGAATTTACGGCGTCCAAATCGGCAATTCTCCTGAACGTAAGAAAAGAATGTAGCAGGCGTGATTCTGTCTCGAATTTTCCGAAAATTTAAGGCATTCGGTCCCAAGGAAAGAAAAAGTCATCAGTTCGAAAATTTGGACATAAAAATATCGCTAATTTCGATATGGTCGCCGAAAAAATCACCAATTACGTCAAAACATCGCGGAAAAAACGCAAATTTCGTGAAAAGATCGCGGAGAAAACGAAACTTTCGTAACAAGGTCGTGGAAAAAGCACAAATGTCGTCAAAAAATCGCAGAAAAAAAACACAAATTTCGTGAAAAGATCGCGGACAACGCAAATTTCGTGAAAAAATCGCGGTTAAAACGCAAATTTCCTGGAAAAACGCAAAATTCGTGAAAAGATCGCGGAAAACGCAAATTTTGACAAAGAATCGCGAAAAAGATTCACAAAATTCTTCAAAGTATCGCGAAAAAACGCAAATTTCGTTAAAAGATTGCGGAAAAACGCAAATTTCGTGAAAAGATCGCGGATAAAACGCAAATTTCGTGAAAAGATCGCGGTTAAAACGCAAAATTCGTGAAAAATCGCGGAAAAACGCAAAATTCGTGAAAAGATCGCGGAAAACGCAAATTTCGACAAAGAATCGCGAAAAAGATTCACAAAATTCTTCAAAGTATCGCGAAAAAACGCAAATTTCGTTAAAAGATTGCGGAAAAACGCAACTTTCGTCAAAAGATCGTGGAAAAACGCAACTTTCATCAAAACACCGCGGAAAAAACACAAATTTCAGAAAAGATCGCGGAAAAAACCGTAAATTTTGTGAAAAGATCGCGGAGAAAACGCAACTTTCGTCAAAAGATCGTGGAAAAAACGCAAATTTCGTGAAAAGATCGCGGAGAAAACGCAACTTTCGTAACAAGGTCGTGGAAAAAGCACAAATGTCGTCAAAAAATCGCGGAAAAAAAACAAATTTCGTGAAAAGATCGCGGAAAACGCATATTTCGTGAAAAAATCGCGGTTAAAACGCAAAATTCGTGTAAAATCGCGGTTAAAACGCAAAATTCGTCAAAAGATCACAGGAAAAACACAAATTTCGAGATAAGATCGCGGAAAAAACTCAAATTTCAACAAAGAATCGCGAAAAAAAAAATCACAAAATTTTTCAAAGTATCGCGGAAAACGCAAATTTCGTGAAAAAATCGCGGTTAAAACGCAAAATTCGTGTAAAATCGCGGTTAAAACGCAAAATTCGTCAAAAGATCACAGGAAAAACACAAATTTCGAGATAAGATCGCGGAAAAAACTCAAATTTCAACAAAGAATCGCGAAAAAAAAAAATCACAAAATTTTTCAAAGTATCGCGGAAAACGCAAATTTCGTGAAAAGATCGCGGGAAAAACCCAAATTTCGTGAAAAAATCGCAGAAAAACAAATTTCGAGTAAAAATCATGGAAAAAACGCAACTTTCGTAAAAAAAACCGCAGAAAAAACACAAATTTCGGATAAGATCGCGGAAAAAACGTAAATTTTGTGAAAAGATTGCGGAGAAAACGCAACTTTCGTCAAAAGATCGTGGAAAAAACGAAAATTTCGTGAAAAGATCGCGGAGAAAACGCAAATTTCGTCAAAAGATCACAGGAAAAACACAAATTTCGAGAAAAGATCACAGGAAAAACACAAATTTCGACAAAGAATCGCGAAAAAAAAATCACAAAATTCTTCGAAGTATCGCGGAAAACGCAAATTTCGTGAAAAGATCGCGGAAAAAACGCAAATTTCGATACAAAATCGCAGAAAAAACGCAAATTTCGTCAAAAGATCGCGGGAAAACAAATTTCAAGTAAAAATCGTGGAAAAAACGCAACTTTCGTCAAAAAAACCGCAGAAAAAACACAAATTTCGGATAAGATCGCGGAAAAAAACGTAAATTTTGTGAAAAGATTGCGGAAAAAACGCAACTTTCGTCAAAAGATCGTGGAAAAAACGAAAATTTCGTGAAAAGATCGCGGAGAAAACGCAAATTTCGTGAAAAGATCGTGGAAAAAACGTAAATTTTGTGAAAAGATCGCGGAGAAAACGCAACTTTCGTGAAAAGATCGTGGAAAAAACGCAAATTTCGTCAAAAGATCGCAGAAAAAACGCAAATTTTGTCAAAAGATCGCGGAAAAACAAATTTCGAGTAAAAATCGTGGAAAAAACGCAACTTTCGTCAAAAAAACCGCAGAGAAAACACAAATTTCGGATAAGATCGCGGAAAAAACGTAAATTTTGTGAAAAGATTGCGGAGAAAACGCAACTTTCGTCAAAAGATCGTGGAAAAAACGAAAATTTCGTGAAAAGATCGCGGAGAAAACGCAAATTTCGTGGAAAAAACGTAAATTTTGTGAAAAGATCGCGGAGAAAACGCAACTTTCGTGAAAAGATCGTGGGAAAAACGCAAATTTCGTGAAAAGATCGCAGAAAAAACGCAAATTTCGTGAAAAGATCGCAGAAAAACGTACGTTTTCGTTACAAAATCGAGGAAAAAAACGCAAATTTTGTCAAAAGATCGCGGAAAAACAAATTTCGAGTAAAAATCGCAACATTCGTCAAGAAAACCGCAGAAAAAACACAAATTTCGGATAAGATCGCGGAAAAAACGTAAATTTTGTAAAAAGATCGCGGAAAAAACGCAAATTTCGTGAAAAGATCGCAGAAAAAAACGTAAATTTTGTGAAAAGATCGCGGAGAAAACGCAACTTTCGTCAAAAGATCGGGGAAAAAACGAAAATTTCGTGAAAAGATCGCGGAGAAAACGCAAATTTCGTGAAAAGATCGTGGAAAAAACGCAAATTTCGTGAAAAGATCGCAGAAAAAACGCAAATTTCGTGAAAAGATCGCTGAAGAAACGCAAATTTCGTGAAAAGATCGCAGAAAAAACACAACTTTCGTCAAAAGATCGTGGAAAAAAACGCAAAGTTTGCGGAAAAACACTAATTTTATCAGAATATCGCGGAAAAAAAGCAAATTTCGTCTAAAGATCGCCTAAAAACGCAAATTTCGTCAAAAAATCTTGAAAAAAAATTGCTAATATTTTCAAAAAATGGCGAAACCCCCCCCACAAATTTCGTTAAAAGATCACAAAAAACTCAATTTTGTGAAAAGATCGAGAAAAAAACACAGATTTCGTCAAAAGATCGTGAAAAAACGCAATTTTGCAAAAGGTCATGAAAAAACGTGAATTTCGTCAAAAGATCGCGAAAAAACGGGTGGGGGGGGAGGGGGGAGGACACCCCCTCTGCTGTAACCTTTCTGAAAATTTCCTGTGAATTTATTTCATTGCAATTAATAGTAAAAATAAAATTTTTCAGTTGAGTGTAATCATATCGAATGGTAAGTAATATATATTAGTAAATTACAATGTTGATAGATAGAAAAAACACAGTTTTGTATGGAGCGTACATAACTTTGTAACTGGCCAGTGGTTAAAAAAAACTGGCCAATAAAAAAAATCAGTGTACTGGCCAGTGGGTAAAAATGTTAATTTTGACCTATAAAGTCGTTGAAATCTGCTTGCATCCGGTAGGAAAAAAAATTAACCAGTTTGCTAATTAGACGTAACCAAAATAAAGATGCATATTTCCATGAAAAAAGTTGTATTTTCACTTTGCGATTGATAAGATTTTTAAATTGCCACTAGGCAAGTGGCGATCGATGGCCGATTTTTTATTCGCCACTTTTACAACTTTAATTGCCATGTGGCGAGTGGCAACCGCTAATTTTCACCCTTATTGCATAGCTTGTGATGACAAATCCTTAGAAAACTATTTCTATATCTATAACATAGCCTATTTAATAGGGATGCAACGGATATCCGGCAAATATCCGATATCCGGCATATCCGGCTGATTTTTCAATATCCGAAATACCGTCGGATATCCGGATCACAATCACCGGATATCCGACTTCTCTGCCGCCGGATATCCGACTTCTCTGCCGCCGGATATCCGGCAGAGTGCAGCGAAGTGAATATATAAGGATAACAGAAATATTTTGACCCCAAACAAAGCCGAACAATTTTGTTTATAATGCAAAATATGAAAGTAAGTTCACTATACATGAGTGATGAGTAAAAGGTAATTCTCAAAAGTTTAAAGAATTGCCAGCTTTCCTAACATTGGTATTTGAACTCTTTATAATAAATTTAAGAATTTATGTTTACTTCTTTCAGAAAATTGTAGCTTTACTTTCAGAATGCAAAATAAAATTTGAAGTTTTTTATTAAAGTATGACTTTATTAATTTTCTTTCTTTTTTTAAGTTTAACAATTGAACAGGCCAATTTTTAGAAGAAAGTATTGTAATAGAAATTTTTTCGATTTCCGGTTTTCCACGGATTTAGATGTTTTAGAGGTCAGTCTCCTTCAATATGGAAACATTCCACTGGAAGGAGGGGGGGCCACTTAATCGCGAGTTTTGTGCCACTTTCATTCTTGTACTATCGAAAAGTGTATGAAGTTATGCATAGAATTGAACCAATTTTTGGGGGTATGTTTTTGGCTATGGCCAGCAGGTCCTCTTTCAATTTGAAAATATTCTGCTGGAAGGGGGCGCTATAATACGGATTTGTGTGTTATGTTCATTATTTTACCATTGAAAAGTGTATGAAGCTAAGCATAGAATTGAACCAATTTTGTGTGTATATTTTTGGCTATGGCCAGCAATTTCTCCTTGCATTTGGAAATATTCCGCCAGAAGGTGGCACTGTAACAGAGATTTTTGTAAATTTTTCTCGATTTTTCGCAGTTTTTTTTTTTTTTTTTTTTGTGCTGTATATTGGCGGCTCATGAAGCGGAGGGAACTTCGCATCCTGCTAAGCTGGCTATTCACAAACAGCTGATGTACAAAACAGAATAACGAAAAAATTATTGATTTTAATAAATATCATGATCGAGATTAACTTATTCTTATTCTGATTAATTGACTGGAGCAGAAATTTTAGATCAAAATCAAAGTTGGTATAATATTGAACTAATAATTTTGAAGTATGGTAACATTTGGAACTACTTTTTGAAATATTAAGATGTATGAGATAGAAGAAAGTTTTGGATTGGCAAATCCAACTAGTTATTTTTGTAACTTCCTTATAAATATTTAAAATTAAAAGTAATTTTCTTCTTACTTATAAATATCAAAATAATTTAACTTAAAATAAAACTAAACGTGACTTAGAGCAAAAACAATATTAAATAATTAAAACAGAAAAAGGGCATCAATTAAACCTATGTTTGGAGAAAATAACTCTTTAATCATGGGCATATTAGTAGATATTTTATGTTTAAATTATAAAAAGAAAGTATGTAGTATTTCTTTGTGAAAATACCCTACAATTATATGCATATTAATTGGTCAAAATTTACTATAAAAATTATCAGCATTTTATTGTACAAATTAATTAATTATTAGCAATTATCAATATAGTCAATCCCATATCCAAATCCAGTAGCAATTATTAGCATTTCATTGTACAAATAAACAGAATATTTTAATGTTTAAATTACATTTTTTATGCAATATTATTAATATACATTACAGGGCTTGAATGGCAGATACAAGGCTTGAATTTCGAGACGGTATGGCAGGATTCGTGCCCTAAAGATTATTATTGTGTCCTATTTATTATGCCCTATTGTGGGCGGGACGGCTCCTGTTTCCAAAAAATCATTTTCCGAAAATGTTTCTTTGTAAAACAACGATCAAGTCTCAGGACCGACCGACAAATTTCATGATATTTTCTACTATCGATTAGCAGATTTCACAGGTTATTCTTACGACAGATTGACAAAATTCATAGTTGTTTTTCTGCATCTGACTGAAAAATTTTGTGCTTTTTCTCCATGACCGACTGACGAATGCCACGATTTTTTCTAGAGACTGATCAGTGAATTTCGTAATTTTTTTTCTCGAGATCAATTGACAAATATAGCAATTTTATTCTGTGACCGATTGGCAAATTTCCCTGTTTGTTCTTGCGAAATACTGATGAAAATAACGATTGTTTTTTGCATCCGATTGAAAAATTTCGTGTTTTTTCTCTGCGACCGGCTGAGGAATTTCATGATATTTACTCGTGACGGACTGGCAAATTTCACTATATTTTTTCATGATCGATTGACGAATTTTGTGATATTTTCCCGCTGCTGATTTCCCACGAACTTCAGTTTTCTTCTTGCTACCGGTCGACAAATTTTGTTATTTATTTTCACCATAATTGACAAAATTGGCGATATTTTTTTTATGACCGATTTATGCATTTTGCAATGTTTTTTCCCTGTGCTCAAAATAGTAAATAACTAAAAGGGCTAACTAGTAATGGCCACTGGAGACTGGGCCCTACCAAATTGACCAATAGTCAGCACTAAACAAAATGAGATTACACTTGTGGCACACATGAAGAAAAAATTGCCGAACTTTAAAAAACATGTTTAGAAATAACAAACTAGTTGATTTTTGCAATTCACAGAAATTAGGACATGACTTTTAAAATCAACCTTTTATCGTGTAATAGAAGAAATCAATTGATTATTTCCTTTTCAAACTTTGGATATGGATTTACAATTCCAATGCATTGCAATTCCATGCAAAAAAACCTGCAACCGAAATTGAAAAAGTAAAAAACAGCCGTATGAAAGATCGAGCTCAGCTATCTTATGCAAAAAGAATCTTTTAAAACTTTTCAAATTTAAACAATTTAAAAAAAAAACCTGCCCATTGGTTTAACATTACGGAATGGCCATTTTCAAGTTAGTGAAGGGTTCCCCTTATAAATATTCAACTGTGTGATGTGAATGAAAAAAAAAATTAAATTTGGTAACAATATTATGATAGTGTTAGAAAGTGTTTTATAATGTATGACTAATGTATGATTTTTTGTTCTTGCTAAAATTTCCCATGGGTTAATATAGAATTTCATGATTTGAGAAGGGAAAAACAGTTTCACTGGAATGTCCCCTTAACAAAAGAAATTACTTTGAGGAAATAAATGTTTCTTAAAATCTTACAAAAATACCCAGCAGCAGAATTTTTTTCTGCAGTCTGCAACACAAGTAGAAACTGTAAAAACAGTCTGCAGAACTTAAGGACAAACGCCCTCTTTCCAATCGATCATGCACTCAACCCCCCCCCCCCCCCAAGTATTTGTGATTAACATAAAAGGAAAGTACTTTTAAAGTAATTTACCCTTGTCCTCAAAATTTTTAAAACCATTGTCTGAAAAATCTTTCATAAAATTGTCGAAATTTCTGAGAAGTTAGAAAACAAAATAACAGTAAAAATAGCATATGAACACCAATTTCTAAAATTTTTGAAAAGATTGATGCAATGTGATAATATCAAAAATTATGTATGGATGTGATAATACAGGGATGAAAATGCACTAAAGCCACTTTGGAACAGCAAAAATCTGATTTTGTAGCAATAAAATCAATTTTTGTAGCAACAAATATCTAATTTTATAGCAATAAAAGCTGTTTTTGGAACAGATTGAAATTCTGAGGGAATCAAATTTGAGTAATTCATGCAAATACTATATGAGTAAAAATAGCAAATAAAGCCTTTGTGCAACAATATTAAAAAGCAGAAAAACCAACGTTTAAAATGCACAAATAATATATGAAAAGCAGCAAACAGCTGTTTCGAATCTACTAGCGAGATTCTTCTTCAGTGCAAAAGGAACAGCGTGCTAGAAAAAGCAAGGCTGAGCCAAAGCTGATTTACTCAGCCTTGCTTTTTCTAGCACGCTGTTCCTTTTGCACTGAAGAAGAATCTCGCTAGTAGATTCGAAACAGCTGTTTGCTGCTTTTCATATATTATTTGTGCATTTTAAACGTTGGTTTTTCTGCTTTTTAATATATGAGTAATTCTAATGCAATGTTTTACCTAGCAATCTTAGCTAGTTGTACAATTCAAAATTCAACATGCTTTCACTCAAAACACGGCTAACTAATATTTAACTTGCCACTCAGCAATAAAAAAACTCGTGAAAACAATGTTGCAGCAAAATTTTCCGCGATTCTTTGACGGAATTCACCTTTGTTCCCTCGATCCTTTGACGAAATGCGAGTTCTTTTCGCGACCTTTCGACAATGTTCGCGTTTTTTCTCGACCTTTGGACGACGTTCGCGTTTTTTTCGCGATCTTTCGACGATGTCAACGTTTTTTCCGAGATCTTTGGACGATTTTCGCTTTTTTTCCGCGATCTTTCGACGATGTTAGCATTTTTTTCCTCGATCTTTCGACAATATTCACGTTTTTTCCGCGATGTTTCGAGGATGTGCGCGTTTTTTCGCGATCTTTCGACGATACTTGCGTTTCTTCGCAATCTTTCGACGATTTTCGCGTTTTTTTGCAATCTTTCGACGATGTTCGCGTTTTTTCACGATCTTTGGACGATTCTCACATTTTTTCCGCGATCTTTGGACGATTTTCGCATTTTTTTTCCGCAATCTTTCAACGATGTTCGTGTTTTTTCCGCGATCTTTCGACGATGTTCGCGTTTTTTTTTTAGATCTTTCGAGGATGTTCGCAACTTTTAGCGACCTTTCGACGATGTGCACGTTTTTTTCGCGATCTTTCACCAATGTTCGCGGACTGTTGACGAAATTCGCTTTTTTCCGCAATCCTTTGAAAAAAATTCGCATTTTCTCCGCGATCTTTTAACGGTATACGTGTTTTTTTGGCGCTCTTTACGCGAAATTCACTTTTTTCCGCGATCTTTCGACGATGTTGGCGTTTTTTTCGCGATCTTTCGACGATATTGGCGTTTTTTCGGGATCTTTCGACGATGTTGGCGTTTTTTTTCGCGATCTTTCGACGATGTTGGAGTTTTTTTCGCGATCTTTCGATGATGTTTGCGGTTTTTTCGCGGTCTTTTGACGAAATTCGCGTTTTTCTCTCGATCCTTTGCCGGAATTTGCGTTTATTCCGCAATCCTTTGAAAAAAATTCGCGTTTTCTCCGTGATCTTTTGACGGTATACGCGTTTTTTTCGCGATCCTTTGACGGAATTTGTGTTTATTCCGCAACCCTTTGAAAAAAAAATCGCGTTTTCTCCGCGATCTTTTGACGGTATACGCGTTTTCTTCGCGATCGTTACGCGAAATTAACTTTTCCCCGATGTTTCGACGAAATTCGCGTTTTTTCCGCGTTTCTTTGACGCAATTCACCTTTTGTCCTCGATCCTTTATGCACGTTTTTTCGACGATGTTCGCATTTTTTCGCGACCTTTCAACGATGTTCGCGTTTTTTTCGCGATCTTTCGACGATGCTCGGGTTGTTCTCTACAATACTTGCAAATTTGGGCAAGCAGTCTGACTTGAATGATACATATGTAAACTTTCATAAAAAAATAGATAAATGGTGAAAAATTAGTCAATTATTGAAGATTTTAATAGCAGCAGAAATCATTTTAAAAATTTGACTTAACAAAAAAAAATAAAATAAAAATTTGTGGAAAAAATAAAATAAAAAATAAGAGGGAATGACGAGTGAGGGAATGATGAAATAAGACATTTTTACTAGTTGTAGGGAAAAAATGCAAAATTATGAAGAAATCCAAACTGTTTCCTTTAAGAGCAACACTTAATATATAATGTATGATAAAATTTAAATTTTTGATATTTGTAAAAGAATGAGTATTCTGTGTGAGGGAATGACTGCTAATAAAAACGCTACCAGATATATTGACTGAAAATTTTTTTTGAAAAATTAATAAAATCTTGCACCACCAATTTATGTTGCTGGACTGACAAGTGCTCAAAATGGCTTCTTCCTTATGAAGGATGCTAGACTGCTACTGCTCTTTAGTAGTAGATATTTGAGATAATAGCAGTATGTGAGGGAATGATGGTCTAACATGGGGAAACATATAATTGATTGAGTAGACTATATAATAATAGTAAAAAATAATATTTTTATTATTTTTTGTAATGTACCAAATAAGAACTTTATTTTGCTTAAGGTATTTTTAATTATTTTTATTTCTGGATGCAAAGAAATAGACAATGAAATATGGTAATGCAGGTGGGGGAAAGGTGAGGGAATGATGTTTGCATGATATATATTACATTTTTAAATACTAAATTTATTTATTTTTAAATTTTACTTTCTGTCTCTAATAAACTATGTTTAGATCTTCTAATAAAAATAAAAATAAAAATAAATAAAAATGTAATGAAATTAAGAACATTTATATGACTGGGAAACACTTTTTGCACTATTGTAGAGAATAACCCGCTCGCGTTTTTCTCGCGGTCTTTTGACGAAATTCGCGTTTTCTCCGCAATCCTTTGACGAAAGTTACTATTTTTACGAAGCCCTTTGACAAAATTCATGTTTTTTCCGCGGTCATTTGACGGAGGTCGAATTTTCCCACCATGCTTTGACGAAAATTTCTATTTTTCCGCAGCCCTTTGAACAAATTGGCGTTTCTTTCACGATCTTATAACAAAATTTCGTTTTTTCCTTCTCAGTCTTTTGACGAAATTCGCGTTTTTTTTGCGATCCTTTGACGAAATTGGCTATTTCAACTGCAAACGATTAGCGAAATTTTTTTTCGGCGAACATTTGTCGAAAATCGTGATATTTTCGTCTGAATTTTCGGACTAAAGACTGATTTTTTTTTTTAAATTTCTTAAGAAATCACCCCTATGAGGATTGGCTCGTTTAATAATGGGCGTTTCACGATCGCGTCTCGAGAGTTTTTTCCGTGAATTATTTGTATTTTAAAGGGAATCGGAGCTTAACTAATCGCATGTGGCGCGGATCGTATTATTAAGGCACATGGCAAATAATTTCTAGCAAACTTTTTTTTTCCTCTAAATTTTAACAGTTGAAAAATAGTCTGCAGACCTTCTCAAGAGTCTGCGACGTACGTCGCAGCGTTGCGCCGATTCTGCGCCTGGGCAAAAATAAATAAATAAATAGGAAGGATTCACAAGGAGTTTATTTAATATTATTAATTCATACTCAATAGATTGAAAAAATTTCAATATAAGCATAACATTTATTCATTAATCTTTCAAGTACAGTAAAACTCCGGTTATCTGAAAAGCATGGAACCAAAACATTTTTGTTGACTGGGGTTCCATAAGAATTTTCAGATAAATGGGAAGCTTTCTTATTTACCCTACCAGATGCCACTACTCAGCCTTCTCTCCCCCCCCCACCCCCCCACCCCAAATCTATAATTGCAATGAAACAGATTTGAATAATGAAATATTGCCAAGCTACACAATAGCTTCTGGAGCAGAGAACGGCTCCTTGAGAAAATTAAGAGACATTACAGGAAAAGGTTGATACAGTTTTTGATTGAAGGACTGACTGATGGAGCAGAAGTTGTTGAAAATTTAAAACTTGTGGATATGAAGAAAGTTAACTACTGGTTAGATTCTTGATGGGAGTGAATGAAAGTGAATTAAAATTAAAACGTTAGTAACATTTTTACATAAGTTATGGCCTAACGTTGAGTTGCCAGTCTTTAAAACACAGTTGCAGTCGGCAGAAACTGGTGTCATTGGAATTGTGGACAGAAATGATGACAATATATACACTGAAGTGTTTTCGGACATGTTGAATGCATTTAAAATTCCATAGTTCAATTTTAACGAAAATACCA
The DNA here is from genome assembly GCA_963932465.1 of Maratus speciosus. NCBI lineage: Eukaryota > Metazoa > Arthropoda > Arachnida > Araneae > Salticidae > Maratus > Maratus speciosus. The sequence continues at coordinate 357,221,205 of OZ010800.1, read as the reverse complement.
GGGATTACAGTTTTGACTATAATTCCATTAAGGGTATAATAAACCAAGTTTGTTCAGAAGTGACATACAATCACCGTACGATATCGACAATAGAATCACCGATATGCGTTATTCATGCAAGTAAGTTAAAAAAAATACACATCAAATTTTGCAAATTTTTCTAAAATTTTTTAACAGAGCATAATCATGCGTTTCCGATAATTTCTAAAGTTATAAAAGTTGGTCTGTGCTGTTTGTCAAAAGTGTAACTTGTGAAAGAGGCTAAAACATGCAAAATGGAATAAATTCTAAAATTTATTTAGCAACCCAATTGTTAATTGCCCCTAACATTAGGTGAAAGTTGAAAAATAGACATGGTATATATAAAACTTGATTCTGTTCCTTTGTTTTAATAAAAATAAACATTTTTGATAATAAATTATCTTGAGTTGTTAATTTAAATTATTTTAAAGGTATTTTGTCATGTCTGTATAAATGTAATTCTTTAAGTGGCACATAAAAAATAACGGGGTTTAAAGATATTTTTTTTCCTTTCCAACAGTTCAACTCCCCTGTATTTTTAAATGTTGGCTGGGAAACTCCCCTTCTGGGGAAAACTTGAATTTCAAGCCCTGATGTTCCAAGAGATATAGTTTTTGTAAATTATATTTCAATGCATTTAAAATATTTGAATGATGTATGAAACATGTTTGTAATTTATTGTTCTGAAATGGCGTTATATAAAGAAATAATTCACCATATAACTAAAAACATATCTAGTGCCGGATATCCGAATCCAGCAGGCAAAGGAGCTTTGGATATCCGGTATCCGATATCCGGCAAAATCAATATCCGGTGCATCCCTACTATTTAATTGAAAAAGCACAGCTTTCCTCATTTACACCTGAAAACATAACTAAGGCATACAAACTGCCTGGGATTACACACTGAATCAACTAACATTTAATGAAGATATCACTGTTATGTCAGAGATCATTCAGAACCCCCAGCTATTTCTGATTCGCTATCGCGAGTAGCACTAACAAAGGGAAGAGAAAGCACTACTGGCAGCAGTGTAGCTCAACTGCTCAACCTTTTATCGAACTGAATCAACAAATATTTTAAGATGTGTTGTAGACACACCTAGCTACTTTTTATCAAGAAAATATTCCTGATAGTAAAAAAGCAAATAAAATTAGTAGATGAATAATGATTAGAGATGTAAATTTTCCGGAAAAGTTGAAGTGGCAGAAAAAAACCGTTTTTTTTCCAGTTTTTTTCTGGAAAAATTGATTTTCTATAAATGTTTCTCAAAAATAAGTTATATTTTCTTAAAAAGTATACAATAATAAACTTTTTCAATATTTTTGCACTCTAAAAAAAAATATTTTCCCTTTGCATGCGAATATGTTATTAAAAAAGAGAGAGAGAGAGAGAAAGCCAGCTTTTAAAAGTTTATCCTCTGTCTCAGAATTCTGACAGTAGCTTTACTTGCTTAATTTAACACCAGTGTTTGTAATATATCGTGTGTGTTGAAATGATTTTTCAGTAGCACTTGTTTAGTTATATCAGTAGAGCTAATTTAAAAAACAAACAAATAAAAAAAAATCTTTAGTTTCAACCAATATCACTGTAGTTTTAAAGCAGTTTTAAACTGTATTGTACATCTCATCTACTTAGTACTGGTTTTCAAATACATAAAGGATACCAGTGTAAAAGAAACAAATTATAGTAGTTCTGGTATTATTATATCAGTACGAGCTAATTTAAAAAACAAACAAATAAAAAAAAATCTTTAGTTTCAACCAATATCACTGTAGTTTTAAAGCAGTTTTAAACTGTATTGTACATCTCATCTACTTAGTACTGGTTTTCAAATACATAAAAGATACCAGTGTAAAAGAAACAAATTATAGTAGTTCTGGTATTATTATAAATACTATTATCATTTTCAAATCTTCCATTATTTAAAAATTGGTATTATTTTACAATATTGCTCCCCCCCACCTCTTACAGTTATAAATTTGCTTACATTTTCTGTGCAAAGGTTGTATGGATTTATGTTTTTTGAAGATACATTTAGACAACTCTAAGAATCTATATTTCGAGAAAAGAAAAAAAGTGATACATAATTTCAACTGCATGTTATTATCAAAAGAAATTTTTCTAACAATAGTGAAAAATTACAACCATGCGAATAAAAATAAATGCATGTTTCAAATTTTACATTAAAATTTCCATCTTACCATTTTCATTTTTAACGAGAGAAGTTACATTTAATTATCTTACCAAGGATTTGCTTGGATTTTTTTTCACACGATCATGTTTTTGCGAAATTGTGAACTTTTATAAAAACTTGCGAACTAGTAAAAAATGTGAATGAAATGTAAAAAATCTAATCGGAATTTTGTAAATTAGAAATTATCATATTTAAGTTCTTATTTAGACATTATTGTCCTTTATACATATAAACAGCTAGATAATAGATTCATTGGTTATTGCAGCTATTATACAACAGTTTTTTTTAAATTCTAAAATCATTACGTTTGTGACAGGGCTGGCTATTTGCCGGCAAAAAAGGGTTTCTGCCTTGCCAGTGGCAGAAACTGGTTATAACCGGTTTTAACCGGCAGAAACTGGCAACAACTGGCATAAACACATTTCATGACATAATATGAGACTTTTTTACTAGTATTAAATTCCTTAAGTACATTTTATTTCGTATAAATAACAAATGAAATATTGTGGGTAGTTTTAATTAAAAAATAAATAGATTTGTATTAGAAAAAGTGAGTAATGTAACAGATAAGATTTTTGTTATAGTATGGTTATATAATTTTATATGTAAACAATTATTAGAGTGTTTTAAAATTTCAGTTTAAAAATCAAATACAAAACTATATCCAATACTTATTTTAAATTAAACAATGAAAAGAAAAGAAAAATATTCAATACTTGCTCAAAATAATTTTCTGTAATTTAACGTATTAATTTAATAACACTATAAATTATCTCTCATAGAAATGTTATAGTTATATGCGAATCTTGTAATTCCATGAATTAAAAAAACATTTCATTTAAATACAGTATTCAAAGGAACAAATCTGACTTTTTTTTTTTTTTCAATTTAAGACTGTTATAAGCTCAGATCAAACTTTGTGCGAATTTTAGTAAAAAAGCTAGCTAAAATCTTTAACAATGATTTTACGCAAAAATAACGTACAGACACGACAAAAAACGATTATATGGGATATTTTTGTCGTGTCTGTATGTTATTTGTGCATAAAATCATTGTTAAAGATTTTAGCTTTTTTATTAAGACTGTTAGTTGAAAATTTTCCAACCACATTTTGCACTTACAAAACAAACAACTACAAAGGTTCAAAGCAGATTTGATACAGTAATAACCGACTACCATATGCTAACTTATTTACTTCATCCTAAGTATATGGGATCAAAATTGACATATGAGCATAAAGAAAAGGCAAGGAAATTGCTTTCTGATATTAATCCCAATTTTGTGCCACATATAATATCCTTTGAAGCAAAGTCGACTCCTGCCTCAGAAACATATTTCTCCAAGGAAGCCCTAGAAAATGTCTTGCCGTTACCTTCTATGTGGTGGTCATCTTTAAAAACGAATACTGGTGAAAATGAGGGTTTTTCAAATTTGCATCCTCAATAATGACATTGCCAGCAAGTAATGATAGTCTTGAAAGAATATTTTCAAACTTTTCTTTCATTCAAAACAAAGAAACAGTGTGTTCAGAAAGATTAGCAAAATTTTGTCCTATGCTATGGAATGTTCTGTGGAAAAAGTAATAATAGTATATTTGAGTGGCAATTTTGTTCTTTCAATATTGTAAAATAATTGTGCAAGATATTTCATTAATTTTTTTTTCTGTTATTTATTGTGCTTCAATTATTTACTTATATATTTTCACAAGAATCATAATCTTTAAGTTATTGCATTGCATTATTTATTTAAAAATACTCTGAAAAATACATTTGTTAAAATATCACAGATTTTTTTGTAAATTTCCTTTTTTACTTTTAAATAAAAATTCAACTCTAAACAATAATATAAAATAGTTAAACTTGTACAGCATCAGACTACCATTGAAAATTTCTGTTTTTCAAGTGAAAAAAGATTAGTACCTATTATTATTATATAAACAAAGTATATTTATATGATAATTTTGATACTTTTTTAAAACTTTGAATAACATTCATAATCTTTAATTTTAATTTTTAACTTAATTGTTTACACATCAAATACATGTATGAATTAAGAATCATTGCACATTAAAGTTCTTATTAATATTATTTCTGAGTTTCTGCCAGCTTTTGCCACTTACTGGCAGAAACTAGTTTCTGCCATGCCGGTTTTAACCGGTTATAACCGCTGGTTTTAACCACTCTGGCAGAAACTTGCCAACCCTGGTTTGTGAAGGATGTAATTTGGATTGTTAAAAAAAAAAAATCTGAAATGTCTATTTTTAAGAGAAAGAATTTTGTTAAAGGTCTATGTTTTAAAGAGAAAAAACTGTGAAGGATCCTTTAAGAGACTCAAGTTCTTTCTAAAGAGATCCCAGATAAGATTTTCCATGTTAAGGTTTTCCTGAGGGACACTAAACATGAAAAAAATATTAAAAAAATGTATCAGAATATAGCAATTATAAAATTTTGACTACATTGTTTTAAAAATGAAATTTCAATTTTTCCAATTTGGAAAAATTAAAAAATAGCCCTTCGGAAAAAAACTGAAAAAACCTGGGTTTTTTCCAACTTTTCCGGTTTTTTTCCGAGCATTCCCATCTCTAATAATGATTACTCCTGATTCTGTGAGACCACTTCGACAAATCACAAAAAAGATACAAATAGAGAAAAAGTAAAATCCAGAATCATTACTGACACTCATGAGAAAAATACACATAAAGAGTTTGGCGCTAGAGAAACAAAGGATGAAAAAATAATTGCAAGCAATGAAAAGGAATTAGGTTTTCGGAGGAATAAAGAAAATCCCACCCCCTCCTCCCCCAACCTGAAAAAAAAAGGGAAATTCACTCCTGAAACAGAAAGACATCACAGGATTCAGTGAACAGGTCGAAAGATTTTTTGAACATTTAAGGGGAGAATGAGATAATAATGGTCAATAACCTTGTATTGGTGAAATTCTGCAAGAATAATACTATTGTAGGATATTTTGTAGGCGGAGTTGAAAATGTAAATGGTTTTAGTGACTTTAATGTTCAATTACTGAAAAAAAAAAAAAAAAAAAAAAAAAAGATGATCAAGCATCAAGCACACCATCTTATTTTTCCTAATATCAAAAATATTTCTCAAATTGAAAGTCAGGAAATAATTGCTAAACTTCCACAACAACATGCAATTTTTAGCGGTACAGCCTACTCCATAAACCTCTCAGACTTTAATATTAAATTAACTGAATACAAAGATAGATAATAACAGTAATTTTTAATAGAGATTTTCAAAAGAATTACCTGTCTACATTCACTCCCTCCCAACATATTTTGGTTTTGTCAAGGGGTTAGTGTAGACATATGGATGAATGTTAAAAACTGTCAATTTTCTTATCTTTTAACTATATTTATTATAATCTTTTTATAATTATAAATAGGAAATACTATTATTTAATTTAATAGGGTTGTGAAAATTTTGAAGTATTGTTATAGTACTATAACAACAACAAAAAAAGAATTGTCCCCCACTAACTCCCCTCTCACCTACCATAGCGATAAAATACTTTGGACTTGCTCAATTTAACTTGGAATTATTTTCATTTTGTTTCAAATAATATATTTATAGGAATAAAATAAATAAAATACCATGCTTCAAAAGTTCTTCCAAACACAATATGGATGGGCTTATTGCAGCAGCTTCGTGGAGAGGTTTCCAACCTCTGTTATCTGGTATATCAACTGCCTTCTTTTGATTTATGAAAGATCGTAATATTTCAATGTTTCCAATCCTAGCAGCAATGGCAACTGTGCTGCAAGTATCACTCCAACACTCTGTAAAATCCATATTTTACAGAGACATTGCCTGCGAACACAAGTGTAATTATTTATTTTACAATTGTTATTTGAAAAAGAAAAAAATCCCTCACATCATTCACAAAGGTGACATCTTATGCTTTTTTTAGAAATAGTTTAAATGCACAGAAATGCTAACAGTGAAATTAGAAGGCAGAAATTCTGAAAATTCAGATACACAAACACAAACTCAAAATCAAAACATAAAGCAGACAGTTGAGTTGTATTGTTTACCTGCTGAAAGATCCCTGGGAAAAAAGAAAAGAAACAATGATAAAACTCGTCAATTTTTATAATTATTTCTATGAGTTATCAAAGTTGATATTACTTGATTATTACTAAAACCTTCTTTTAGCTAGAATTTTATTGATATGTTACAGCCACTGAGCTTAAGAGAAATTGCAATGGCATTTTTGGACGTTTCATCTCAACTCGACACTTAGTTTAAAATATGTAAACAAATGCCCAGTGTGTTATGAAAATGAATAATGCGGTCTTGAAAAGCGACTGATCATTTAATATGTTTTCGTAATTCGTTTTATAGTCTTTGTTGGAATTGAAATTGTGTATCAAACTGCAGATTTTTTATCTTCTTTTTGATATATTCATTAAAGTATTTATTGATGATTAAAGAGCCCTGATATAAGATACTTTATTAAACAGGCGATTAAGCATTATCGTCTGCTGTCATAATGTCATGATTTTGAGCAGTTATGAGTAAAAAACAAATTACTTTATTTCAAACGTGGAATAAGACTTTATCTCAGGATTCTGATCATAATTTGCATGGAGCAGACAGGAATGTTTCCAGCCCTTTACATCAGTTTCGTTCTTTTAATCAACCATCCACCAGTACCTCTAGCCCTAATTTGTTTAAGGTAGTATGTAAACTTATTTATGCTGTATATTATAACAGGTCAAATTGAATTATCTCCAGTTTTTGGAGGGAATCTTACATAATCTCAATCGATATTCCCCCTCCCTCCAAATTGGCGCATTATTAAAGATTAAGTTTTTTTTTTTTTTTAAGTTTGAAGGAAATTATTGATAGCACTTCCTTATTACAGCGGCTCCGAGGATTAATCGTCTGGTGACCTAGATGTATCTCGAGGTTATACGACATATAGAAGAGTTTTAATATTTTATATAGTAATTCAACACTTTTTAGAAAATGAATTTTAGATTTTATGATTCAACTGATTGATATTATTTTATGGTTTGCCATGTAGTTTGGATTTGCTTGTTTAAAATAAAATTTGGGTACTTTTTGGCTAGCCGGGCGCCAGTGTTATATATATTTATATACATACATATATGTAAATATACATATACATCTCATCTATTGTATATAGATATATGTTACTCCCAAAACTCGAAGTGGCCGGCCAATTCGCGAACTGGCCAAAAACGCTTTAAACTGACTGGTCAATTCAGGAATAGGCCGAACTGGCCAGATGCGATCGGCCGATTCCCGAACTGGCCGTACGCGATTGGCCAGTTCACGAAATGGGTTATATAGAAACCAATTTTTACTTTTTATCCCTTTCTAATATAGTTGAAAGTGTTTAGGAATTCAATTTGTCTGCCTGCCCGTGCTCTAACTCGAGTAAAGACTCGGATCGACTTGTAATTGTTATATTTTTTAGGTTTATAAATTAATTTCGGTATTGAAAGTGAAGTGTGTACTATTTTTGGTTAATTTACAGTGACACACAAAAGTATTTCGTTACAATATCATCAAGAGAAAAGTTTTTCCGGTGTATTTTAATGTTGTTACATTATCTCAATTATAATAAAATTGGTATGCATCATTAAGATGGACAACAAACTGTTATCTAAAGTAGTGATGCAACGAATAATGGTTTGGCCGAATAACCGAATACCAATTATTCGGCCTAGTTATGGCCGAATATTCGGCTTATTCGGCCGCCGAATAATAAACTCATTTTTGTCTAAACACAAAATATAGTCTGCACTATATGTACAATTCTTGTATATTTCATAATTAAAATCTATTATTTTCTTTTCAAAAAATTATTTATGTGCAAATTTAATTTTTTAAAGCATTATTTTGATCGGAAAAATAGATTCGGCTATGTTCGGCTTAAAATTGCATCTGAAATATAATTCCCCTCCCCCCCCCCCCCCCCCCAAAAAAAAAAAAAAAATCTTAGCAAAAGTTTCTTATAAGTTACTCTCTAGTTATATTTTAGTCCTATTGTTACATTTTAAAATGACAAATTTTAAAAAGTACTAGAAAATATAGATTTCAATTTTCAGATGAAAGAAAATAAAAAATAAGAAATCTCCATATCTTAAAAATAATCACTGATAGAAAGGAATATCCTCTAAGATGGTGGAAAGAAACAAGTGTAGACTTTATAAAGCTCACAATTAACAATTTTTTTTTTTTTTGCTATGCCAGCAGACAGCAAGCACTATTAAAAAGTGTATAGTAAATGCTTTAGATTTAGAGGAAGGAAATATCTGTAAGGAAAATAAATTTCAAAAATATTGACTATGTAGTATCTTAGGTACTGTATTGTAACAATTTAATAGATATTATGTATGTTGTTTCGGTTACATTTTAAAATAATCACAAAATTTTTAAAGTATTATACAACATAAATTTCAAGTTTCAGATGAAAGAAAATCTAAATTAAATAGTGATGTAAAACATACATACTAATTAAAAAAATTTAGTACTTTCATTTCTTTTATTATTTAATAAGAATTAGTAACACACTTAAAATAATTACTTTAATTATATTTGACTTTTAAGCGCATTTTACTCAAAAAATAAAAACTTAATTATTGCAGCATATACGACTTACATATTTATGTTCTTTATAGGTCTAATTAAAGATATCATTGAAAGAAAGATTTTTTTATGCAACAAGGGATAAATAGTATTAAATTTCCCACTAGGCTTTAACAAATTAGAATTTGCTTGTATTGCTCTATTCGGAAAATTTTGAATAGACTAACTTTAAATTTAATAGACTATGTTAGCTTATTACAGATACTTTGTGTACTTATTGATACAGCATAAAAATTTTAGGGTCATTTTCAATAAATGCATACAATTCAGAAAAACATTAAAAAAAAAATTACTTTTAAATTTCACATTAAAAATGAAATAAGTGATAATGTATACAAAGTTTCCCCCAGGTTTAAAAAAGGGCAGGGTGCTGCTTGTGGGAAAAGGGCACTTTTGGATTCCAAAGGGCATTTCTTGAAATTTTTAAAAGCATTCTTTTGCTTTTTAAAACTACTTTTTAATATTTAATAGACAGAACACTATTTTAAAGGCAGCAATGAGTCAATTTTTACTATGCAAGTAATTTTTTTAATAAACAAAGGAGTAAAGGCACTTTGTTCAGGTGGGGGCAACAAGGGAGCTAATTTTTTAAATGAGGGGCAAGAGGGGTGCTATTTTGTAAACCTAAGGGCAGGCAGGGTGCAGCACCCTCCTGAAGCTGTCTGGGGTAAACCAGGGTTGCTGGCTTTTAGCCAGGCCAAAAAAAGCCGGCCGGCTTTTATGCCTTGTTGCTGAGCCAAGCGTTAAAGACCGGTCACGTGAGTAACAGGTCTAAGACGGGCGATTCTATTCTTCAAAATAGGACTGAGAGCAATGAAAAGGAGTTTCCCTTAGTATTGCTTTTGTGGGGAATGGGGAGAATAAATACTACTAATACTAGTTTCGTATTCACTTGTCTCCAAGATTATAAAAAGGATTTTTCTTCTTATTTTCTTTTCGATGAAGATGATATCTTCAATCTAAAGAAACATCTTAGGATAATTTAGATATATAAACATTATTATTTTTATTTATAAAATATGGAACATTTTTAAATCGTATAAACACCGCCATGAAAGAAATGTTTCAATTATTCTTTAAGGTGCATTAAAAAATAAATAAATAAGGATGGAGTTTTCAGTTATATAAATAACTTATTTTAAAAAATAACGTTAAGTAAATAAACTGTCATATTTACTGTATTTTTATGTATGTCATTGTAACTTATTTTTTTCTTAAATAAATTAATATTTTAAATATCTATTCCTTAAAGTTAAAGGATACACTTATAAGTATAAATTTCTTATTAAATATGTATACACTGAAATATTTTTTTAATCTGTTTTCAAATTCAATTTCCTTATACCTATACGGAGACATTTTTGTCCATGAATAAGGGGAAATTGCAGTCTTTCTTATTTGCAGGGTCGAAACTAGTCATTTTTGCGCCCGGGGCAAACATGGATTTTGCCCCCCCCCCCCCCCCCCCCCCCCATTCTCACACACAATAAAAGCTATTGACAGCAGGTACAGCATGCAAAAAAAGAAAGACAAATCATTAAAAGATAAAAATCGTTTAATAATAATTAAAATGCTAAGAAGAAATACGTAAACAATGCTCCCATAGGATTAACATTAGCTTGAGCGTTAAGAGCCTACACTAGTCTCTAGTGTTCACTCTAGGAAAAAAAAGGGCAGGGTGCTAGCCACAAAAAGGGCACAGTTGAAGCTGAAAGAGGGCACTTTTTTCAGCAAAAAAGGGCATTGTTTCTTCAGAAAATGTAGGGCCGAAACTAGCCTTTTTTGCACCCGGGGCAAACATGGATTTTGGTGCCCCCCCTCCTCCGCAAAGTATATTTACAAAGAAAATTTTATTAATTTTCTAATAGCCAACATATTTTAAAATTTAAATTATGTAATCATAAAATATGTAATACTGAACTACTTTAATCTACTTTGTCAAATATTGATTCATTAAAATCTTAAAAACGGAATTGAAAAAAATTCTGCTTTATACAGCATCCTTTTGCCATATCCTTAGATTCTTCTGTGCTTTGGCATACGCCAGACAGGACGATTTTAACAAAATAGTGCTAAACATGGACGTGAGAAACTAAATCAACAACTGGCGCCTGGGGTACATGCCTCCTCTGCCCCCCCCCCCCCCCCCCCCCCCCCAGTTTCGACCCTGAGAAATATATATTTTCTTAAATTGATATTTCAAAGATCTAGGTAAGTAATTTTGTTTCAAATAAAAAAACTAAAAAATTATTAGTCCCATAAACTAGCAGTTTTAAGGGTAAAGCAGAGATCAATAAATCACCAAATATAACTTAAAGATCATAAGCTTTGTGAGCTGTGAAGGTGGGGGCAAAGAGACAAAAGCGATTTTTTTTGGGGGGGGGGGGAGGAGGTTGATTATATAATGAACTATTTATCGTTAGTAAAATTTTAACAATTAGGACAGAAAAAATAAAAGCCAAGAAAGAGAAGCAGAATTTAGATGATTGGTTATTTATTGTCACAATGAAGTGACAGAGTTGCAAGTAAAAAAAATTAGAGTTTTAAATATTTTAACCTTCGAAGAAGGAGGGAGGCGGGGTAAGAAGAGGTAGATTAGATTGGATGATTGATTATTTATACTTTACATTTATTACAATACTTTATATTTATACTTTATTTATAATTTTTTTTTTTTACTTTATACTTAAAATTTACAATTAGAATAGAAAAAATTATAATATTCTAAGAGTTCAAATTCTTTTATAATAAAATAACAAACAAAACAGAAAAAGTAATAAAGTAAATAATTTTAAATATTTAACTGAACTGTGGGGCTGATTAACCCTTTATGCACCAATGGTACTTTAAAGTACCATTAAAATAACTTGTACAATTAATGTAATAAATCGATTAATAGTAATACCGCAGTAAGAAGTGGCGGGGGGGAGATTTTTCACTGGTCTACATACTGAATACATTATTAAAGTACGCTGAAATCATGCTGTAGTTTTAAGAATCTCATTTAAAAAAAACTAAATCCCATTTTATGAACGTTCTACCGATAAGTTTGGTTTGCACATCTTTTTTGGTGCACTGGAGGCTTTGACTAAATTCGCCTTTTTTCCGCGATCCTTTGACGAAATTCGCGTTTTTCCGCGATCCTTTGACGAAATTCGCTATTTTTCACGAACCTGTTACGAAAATCGTGTTTTTTATGCGATACTTTGACGAAATGTGATCTTTTTTTCGAGATCCTTTGACAAAATTCGGCTTTATTCCGCGATTCTTTGACGAAATTCACAAATTTTTCGGGATCTTTTGTCGAAATACGCTATTTTTTCGCGGCCCTTTTACGAAAATCTCGTTTTTTCTGCGATATTTTTATGAAATTTGCGCTTTTTTCGCGATCCTTCGACAAAAATCGGCTTTTTTCCCGCGATTTTTTGATGAAATTCGCTATTTTTTGACGAAATACGCTATTTTTTCGCGGCCCTTTTACGACAATCGCGTTTTTTCCGCGATATTTTGATGAAATTTGTGCTTTTTTGCGATCCTTTGACGAAAATCGACATTTTTCCGCAATTTTTTGACGAAATTCGCTATTTTTTAGCGATTCTTTGACGAAATACGCTATTTTTTCGCGGCCCTTTTACGAAAATTGCGTTTTTTTCGCGATATTTTGATGAAATTTGCGCTTTTTTGCGATCCTTCGACAAAAATCGGCCTTTTTACCTGCGATTTTTTGATGAAATTCGCTATTTTTTCGCGATCTTTTGAAGAAATACGCTATATTTTCGCGGCCCTTTTACGAGAATCGCGTTTTTTCCGCACTATTTTGATGAAATTTGCGCTTTTCTTTGCGATCCTTTGACGAAAATCGGCTTTTTTCCGTGATTTTTTGACGAAATTACGCGTCCCACGGACACGTAATAACTATTTTTTTGCGTCCCGTCTCCGATTTTTTGCATGATTTACGCACTATAGCGCATCCGCGGCATCGCTTAAAGCGATCGCTGAGAACGACTCCGGGCACATTTGACTATTTTTGAAATATGAAGGGCGCAGTTTGCCGATTTACAAAACGGCAGGGCGCGTTTTACCGATTTTAAAAGGGGTAGGGCGCTGCGCCCTTCAAAAATGGCCTAGAGGGAACACTACTAGTCTCGATAAGAAACTGGATCGCTAATGTTAAACCTATGGGAGCAAATACAAAATCAAAAGGAAAAAGCTTCTTTTCTGAAAATAGAAAACAGAATAAGGCGAGTAAGAAATAACGTTAATAGTACAACAGCCAGCGTGGGAATGACATGCGGTCAGCTGTCCGGTCAGACGGGTTAAGAAAGAGAAACCTGAATTTCGTCTCCTCCTAATGCTTCCCTACCTTCGGAAAGGTCCATTATTTTGGCAATATGCCAAGGCCGGTCTTTAAAAGCTGGTCAAGCAGTATAAACATTGCAAAGGATATATGTTAGGCTCCAAACTGGTGTTTTGAAATTCTATATTATATAGCTCCACATATACTACACATTTTAAAGATTATATTTAATTAAAACTGTTCTTAACTGCTCTGCTCAACAAGCGCAAAATGTTTTGACACATTTACAAATTCATTTTTTAACGGAAAGATGTAAAATTCGAAACCCTGACCATGAAACATGAAAGCGATTTGGAATCGAACTGTGTTTTCCATTTTTTGATCCACCAATTAGCTATTGAGCTATAAAGAGATTTTGATCACGTGACAAACATGTTTTTTCACCCTTTTCTGAGTGGTTTCTTCTTTCGTGTGGAAATTCAGTTCAAAATGCTCACTTTGACACTATTTTCTGAAAAATCTATTGCATTTGCAAAAAAAAAAAAAAAAAAAAAAAAAACCAGAAAAAACAGTGCAATTACATAGTTTCTGAACAACAACATCTGCTAGTTTCATGCATTTCTGAACAAAAATAAATTAAAACTTAGGTCAGAAAGTTGCCATTTTGGATTTAACAGCCTTATTGACAAAATATAACATATCAAAATGGAAACGAGAAATTAGAAAAGATGTTTTATTTGAGGAGAGTGGTACATAAGTGTATAAAAAATAGAGCATTTAAACAAAATTCTCAAAATAAAATTTTGAAAAGCTTGTTGCTACGCATATTCATGCATATATGCTATTCATAATGTTTTTAATAGTGAGAAATGGTGGTGTTTATTAATATGACTATGTATAATTTTAAATGTTTGCTAGAAGTAAAATAAGACTTGTATGTTAATACCTCTTAAAATTAAGTAATAAAACATAACTAAGTAACCATTGTCCTCTTTAATTTTATAAAGCAGTAAAAATAAAAAAAATTGGCAGTTGGTATGGCCCTTTTAAAATTTAGCAGACATATTTACAATTCTGAATACATATCACTAGCAAAATCATCTAAGTTTTATTCCAGTATTATGTCCTCATTATTGAGAAATTGGGTTACTTATTAAACTGTAAATCAATTAAATGTCATTAAAACTAATTAAAAACACTTTAAAATGTGTAGTTTATAATTACAATGCTTTATTGTATAAAAGCCAATTATGGCCAAAAAAAGCCAATTTTGGCCAAAAAAAGCCACCGGCCTGGCTTTTTTTAATTTTAGCCGGCTTTTTTGCAACTCTGGGGTAAACTCTGATGTATAAGTTAGATGTGTCTGTAAATATAATTAATTAAGCACTTTAGCTTTTGGTATAATTTTTATACACTATTTTACTATATTTTATACACATTTACCAGTAACATGGTAACAGACTTGACTGGTAACAGACTTGACATTAACAGCAAAATATCTTCCAAAACCTACATGCTAATTATTAACACTAAGAAACAAAACAAAATCTTTAATATATTAACTAGATAATAATATTCAAGCAAAATAAAGTACTAAACTTATATTTTTAACATAAAAAATTAGGTGACAGACTTGACATTGAATAAAAATACTCACCTTTATAAAAAATTCTTTATTCCACTACACTGTTGTTTTTCAACTGCAAAAGAAAATGGCTACAAGTAAATATTTAACTAGTATAAGTGTTTTTATTGCAAATGTGCTGCCATTTCTTGGTGAAATTGTCAACCTTTATTTCATGAAATTGTAGCTTGGTAACAGACTTGACAAAATATGAGGGACAAAATGTTTTGTAGATTTTCTTTAATTTTTTTTTTTTTTTTTTTTTTTTTTTTTGCTGGAATAATGTCAGAAATTTAAAATAATGATGATTTATCTCATTAAATGTCCCAATTACTTTCCTTTTAAAGTGAAAAATGAAGTGAAAAAATATTACAGAATTATAAAATACAGAAAAGGGACAGCTATTTTTTTCTTCTACTAGATGCAAAAATCTGCATCTTTAGGAAAAAAATATGAAAGTGATTATTTTTATGTTTTAGAAATATGTTGTGTAGTGTAATTAAATAAATATAATATTTATAGTCAGTTTTAAATAATATATTATGAGTACAATTTTTTTTTTTACTGTGGGACAGCATATGTATGCATATTTTGAAAATGACCCTTTAACATGATTGATAAATTACTGTCTTATACCCAGTAGCAGAAACAGTGCAGCACGGAAGCGGGCGCTGCAGATTAAACCTTGCAGATTAATCCACCAACTTAAAAATAAATGCTGGGCTTAAAATATAGCTGAAATTTGCTTTAAGTCTCTAGATTTATGGTATTTGTTGTATCCTTATATTATATATATTCTTTATAAATGGAAATTTTGCTTACTTTAAGTGTTTCTGTTATTTCTTATGATAGTAGGCTTATTGGGTTGCAGATAAATTTTTGTTTGCTGCAGACTGACGCAGAAAATTCTGCTTCTGGGGTCTTATATAAAAATGAATAGATAAAACCCATTCAAGGTATGATAGTTAAGGGGGAAAAAATTGTTAGTGAATTTCAAATAAAATTTTCATTATACATGACAAAAATAAATTGCCCAATTAAAAAGCTTTACTGTATAAATATAAAAACATTTCCCACAGTATTATTCGGCCAAGGCCGAATAATGGACTTGATATTCGGCCGGTAGGCCGAATGGGCCGATTATTTGGCTACTGCCGAATAATTGTTGCATCTCTAATCTAAAGTGTATGAAATAAGTAGCAATTTTAGTTTATTTACAGAGACACTCAAAACTATTTCGTTACATTGCAGTGAAGGGTGAAAGATCATTTTTAGTGTACTTAAATTATGTCACTCTATTTCAAACGTAATAAAATTAACATGCTTCAGCTTCACACATGTGGGGAGCAATATTTTTTTGTATTGATTAAGTAGTCATTATAGTTTGTTTATAGGGACGCCCAAAAAAATTCTGATTTCAATATGTGAAAAATCGTTTATAGGGTATTTTAATGACGTTACACTACTTCAAACATAATGAAACTGTTATACATTACTAATATGCTCTACAACGTGTTTTCTATAGGTTATTGACTAGGTAGAATTCGTCATTTATTTACAGAGCCACTCAAATAATTTTGTTATTGGATTGGCTGTGAGCCATTATTACTTGATATGCGTTTTCAGCTGTGATAGGCTTTTAAAATTTAATTTATTTGTAGTGTATTACCGGGTTTGTAGATCATATTCAGGCTGCATGAAAGCTAAAAGAAACACATTACCGGCTGTGGATACCCTTTTCCGAACACTTCGTATATTGGCCTAGGCTTCCCGGCCATTTCGCGAATTGGCCAGCCAAAACCTTAAATATACTGTTCATTTCATGTATTTCGGGTTTTGGCTAGGAATCTCGACCAGTTCGCGAATTGGCCAAGCTCTGGGTTTTGGTCGTAACATATACACATATATGTACTGGGTGTGCGAAAAATGACTGATGGATTTTAAAATTCAATAATTTTCAAACGGTGACAAATATTAAAAAAATTCTTGCAGGAGAGTTTTGTATGATGTCAGGAGTTTTTTTACTGTGATTCTTGATTTTATTTTGAATTTCAAACAATAGATGGCGCTGAGAGTGTTAGGTGCTCAGTCCAGCTCCAGATCCAATTTTTGGTACTTCAGGATCCATTCAATGCATTTTAATCTCATTTTTTCGCATGGAAAAAGAAAGAGGCCAAAAAATCGAGCCTGGATTTAGCGGTTATTGCTTGCAGTGCTATCTATCGATGCTATTTGTAATTAAAAATGAGAATCTCAGCATAAAAACTCCTGACATCTTAGATAACACTCCTGCAAGAATTTTTTAAATATCTGTTACCGTTTGCAAGTTATTGAATTTTAAAATCCATCAGTCATTTTTGGGACACCCGGTATATATGTTTATATACATACATGTATATGTACATATATATGTATATATAACACTGGTGCCCAGCTAACCAAAAAGTACCAAAATTTCCTCCAACCTGCCTTACAAGATGGGGGAAGTTGGAACACTGGCAGTAAAACTTTAATGCATACTGCATACAAAATACTAAGTTAAATTGACTAATAATTTTTTATTTATAGACTCTATAGCCTAAAAAGTGACAATTCATATTAGTATACTACTGTATTACATTAACGAATATTCAAATTTAAAATTATTTATTTATAAATATTAAAATTCAAAGCAGTTACAAATTTTTACTGTGTTATGACCATATAAATGATTTTTTCTTCAATAATAACAATGTACAAGTCTAACAAAAACAACCAAAACAATTGTATACTAACTCTTCTGCAGATCATCGTATAAAAGTGTGACTGGTAGCAATTGATTAGTAATAATGCCTACTAATTGATGATATAATTATTAAAATTTCCTTAGGTGGTCATCTACATATAGAAATTGCACTAAACATTAAAATTTTCAACACTAACATCTAATTTTGACATCATATTTAGATTCTCTGGTAAATTTTACCTATCAAAAACTTTACCTACTAATTAATGTAACCTGTGCACATAAAAGATTGCGAAGAGGTTGAGTTCAAAATTTTTTAAATTTAAGAATAATATCAATTTTAAAATTATTCCATGTACCCTAAAACGAATCACAGCAAAATGTCTGAGCTATTTTCAGTCAGAAAGCTGCTAGTTTTTTTTATGAAATTCTATCATTTGTTGCCATCCTAAATAAAGATTTTAACCATATTTATCTCAACCACCTGCCTCACCACCACCATAACCACTTAAAATTTTTTTTTGAAACCCCAAGACTTTGACAAACTTTTATAGTTATAAATGTTTTAAGTTTGGTACAATGTTTAATAAGCTTATTTTTGCAACACAGTGTTTATAATTTTCTTTTGCTTATTAGGTTCGTTATTGTGAATGCATCATTTATTCCATTAATTCTGGTATATATCACTAAAATTTCCAATTTGTCATCATCATTTTTTAAGGTGCCTTGGCACTTAGGATTTGTTGAGCCCTGTGTATGTATAATGTAGCATATGATATGCATAATGTAAGTTTGACAACAACCTTGGAGAAGTTGTAATTGCAGAGGGGTCCAAGGGCGGCGTGAGAATTTGCCCGACGAGAGGGGGGGGGGGGCACAGTATCAACGACAGGGGGGCCAAATTCGTATTACGCATTAGAGACCTGCACGAGTTGGGCCGAGACCTAAAAGTCTGCACTGGCTAAAATTTCGTGCCCAGGCCCGACCCGGGATGTACAAAATAAATTAATGGTCAGCCGGTATAAAAGTTAAAAGTTTGGCCTGACCCCGGTCCGGCCCGTACAAAAAAAATTTGGCCCGACTCGAAAAAAAAAAGTTAAAATCCCAGCCCAGACCGGCAAAAAAGAAGTCGAAAGCGACTAGAAAAAAGTTCCATTTTACACAGGTCTCTGTTTTAGCAAGTATAATTGTATGTTTTTTCATCGAATTTTGATTTGTTTTCCCCTTTGAGGAAGAATTCTTTTATAGATAAGAGACAGGTTTCGTTTTCGCAAGTTTTACTGTAATTGCATCTCTTTTCAGAGCTGTACTATAGAGTGGATGGTTTAACAGTCTTTGAGGATACCTGTAAAAATGGAACCTATAATAGAATTCCATCTAAAAAGAAAAATTTTCAAGTTCAATATATTGAAGTTTTACATGCTAAGACGAAAATCTGTTTAAAATGAAATATTTCATTAGTTCTTTAGTTTCCGTATATTCAAAGTTTTTACTGTTTTTGTAAGAATGATTCAGTTTACGTTTCTCATTCGGGGGAGAGGGGGTGGTAATTGCCCCAGTAGCAGAAATTTCTCAAAGTGTCTGCGACAGATAATTCAGGGGCAAAAAATAATCTGCAGGTAAAATATTTTTATAAATGAAGCGTTAATTAATCAAACAATCACTTACCTGTAGCGTTTTTAGGCATTTTATAAATTTTTATTAATAATAGTCTTGACTTTTTGTATTAAGTAATAAAGAGCTAAACATAATACGAAGCAAAATAAAAGTTCGATGAAAAAGAATCTGCAAAAGAGAAAAGAAAGTCTACGACGCCCGTCTCCCGTCTCAAACTTTCTGCTACCGGGGTATTTGCCCAGATCCTACCCTTAGCTATAAAACTTCCAACAAAAATTCTTTGCCCCCCACCCCGAATTACCAACTTTTCGTTTTTAATACACACAAAAACACATGCATTGTATTTGTGATAGTTTATGTACATATAACATGTTACATGTATGTAGATTAGGAGGTATTCTCTATTCAAAGGTATAAGCGTACAAATATGTAAGTGTTAGGAATTATAAAAGTGCTCGCTAAATAGAGATGTCCTTTTTCGGGAATGTCCATTATGAAGGTCGTATTGTACATAGATTTTTAGAAGGAAAAATATTTTGGACAATCTTTTGAATTAGCGGGTGAACCCTATCCCGACCCCAAGAGCTAAAACCCAATCTGAGCCCGAGACAATGAAAGTCAACCCAACCCGACCCGCAACTAAAAATATATCCCCGACCCGAACCGCGGTGTATGCAGGATTCTAGTAGAAGTCTGCACGGACCAAAATTTCCAGTTCGAGCCCAGCCCAAGAATGCCAGAATATCCCTGTAATTTGAAGAGATTTTTCTATTATTTTAAGAAATTTCTGTCTTCTGGCCAAAGAATTTTAGTAAATTTTGGGCTTAGGTTTGTGATTTTTAAATATTTTTAGATAAAAGGGACTTATAAATTCTGTTTCTAATATGAAAAGCACTAAGCAGCACAGCTGCCGGAAGACCCGTGTAATTTGACGAGCATACTGCTTTAAGTGTGAATATTTCAGGTAATTGGTGTGTTTTCTGTTTTTTTTTTAGGAGGGGGGGGGGAGCAGGAAATGACCAAATCGAAGGCCAAATTTTCCTGCTTTAACGAAATATAGTCAAGGGCAAAATTAGTTTAATTCACAGATTATTTTGAGAACATAGAGTCCTGTGCAGATTGGGTTATACCCTACCAGAAACCTGAAACTCTATATCCATTCAGCCTGAACCAGTTCCAACCTCAACCAAACCCCAATCCTAACTGATGAATATATATATGTGGGATTGTAAATATTCTCAACAATGCAATATGACTAACTCAAGGGTTTATTTAATGAATATGCAATCTTATATGAATTAAAAAGTACAACATGAGGAGTGTGGAAAAAAGCTAAAAATGTGTGGCAATGGTTTGATTGGAAAATAAGTAAAAATCAAGAGATGTTTATGTTTAGAAGTTCCATAGTTTTTATCTCAACATAAAGGTTGAAGATTCGTTAAATGCCAAATAAAAGATTTGAGCAAGAATTCTAAGTGAATTCTAGTACCGTATATACTCGCGTATAAGTCGAGGAATTTCTGACAATTTTCGGTAAGCAAATTTGGGGGGTCGACTTATACGCAAGTCAGTCTAAAAAACAAAAACTTCGAATATTGCAAAATTATGGCTTTTTATGTATATGAATAAAAAATAATATATAAAATATACAAATAATAATAATTTATCATAAAAAAAAATTCAATGATTTATTTTTGTTTACTTACCACCTTTTTGCATTGGCAAGTGAAGTCTTTGGTTTGGTTTTGTGTAAAAAGTTAGGGGGTCGGCTTATATGTGGGTTTTTGATTTTTTCCAGAATTTGCATTTGAAAGTTAGGGGGGTTGACTTATACACGAGTATATACGGTATTTATGTTTACAAATGTGTAATATTATTGATATGGATGAACTGTTGTGATCTGCTAAGCATATTATTTGTTCAAGTGAATAATAAATGCCGTATAAAATTGATAAACTAATAGATATGTTTATTTGTAGTTATAAGCTAAGTGAACCTTTTA
The DNA here is from genome assembly GCA_963932465.1 of Maratus speciosus. Taxonomy (NCBI): domain Eukaryota; kingdom Metazoa; phylum Arthropoda; class Arachnida; order Araneae; family Salticidae; genus Maratus; species Maratus speciosus. The sequence continues at coordinate 357,200,084 of OZ010800.1, read as the reverse complement.
GTACAGATAAAAATCCCACAAATTTTGGGGGCTCGGTGCCGGGATTTGAATAAAAAATTGAAACGATTATGGAAAAAACACATCATTATGTCGATTTTGAATAAAGCGCGATGAAGCGATTTGATTGAACTATGCGAGGAATGCAGAAAAAACATGCCATAGAAAGTAACCATTCTGTCATTAATTGAAGCAATAAAAACTTGGGAAAGTTTTGATGAAGACTTTATAAAAGACTGTCTTGAAGTAATATCATCGGCTAGCAAAGAGAAAAGAAAGTTAGAACTTGAAGCGCAAGCAGAGAAGGAGAAAGAGCAAAGAAAAATAGAAGCAGAGAAGGAGAAAGAGCAGAGAAAAATAGAAGCAGAGAAGGAGAAAGAGGAGAAGAGAATAGCATTGGAAGAAAGAAAATTAGAACTTGATGCAGAAGAGAGAAGACGACAGGCAGAACTTGAAGCAGAAGAGAGAAGACGGCAAACAGAACTCGAAGCATGACAGATAGAGATAGAGGAGAAGATATTGATGTTAGAAATAGAGGATAGAAAAAAAATGTGGGAATTTGAGCTAAAGAAATTGACAATGCAAGCCGAGATAGACTCTCAGAAGGATGCAGAAATACCAGCTCCAAGAGCGGGAACAGGTAAAAATTTTGATTTGTTGAAGTTACTTAAAATCATTTTGATAGTGCAAATGGTGATATTTGTATGTTTTTAACTTTATATGAGAGACAAACATCGCAAATGAAAATAGACAAGGATGAATGGGTATCATATCTTTTAAGTTTATTACCGTTAGAAATAGCTAGCATAATTACAAGAGAAAAGGAACCGGATGTAAATAACTACGAAAATATAAAAAATTTATTGTTGAAAAGATTCAAAATGTTGCCGGAAGAATTTAGACAGAGTTTCTCATAAAAAGACTCATAAAAAGGAGAGACTCATAAAAAGGAGCCAACAGATAATTGGCGCAATTTTGGTTTTCAGTTAAAAATGTACTTTAATGAATGGGTACGTGGAATGAACGTGACAACTTTTGAGGGATTAACAGAGTTATTAGTAACTGATCAAATTAAGCAAAAAATACCACTAGAAACTAGAGAACGTTTTATTGAGGAATTTCCAAGGATAAAAGAAGTAGATGTCTTAGTTGAAAAATTAGATGATTTTGATACGGCGTTGAGAGGATTTAAAACCGCCAAATTGCATAAGGCGCAAATAGTGTGAAAAGGGAGGACATAGATAGCCAGTGGCATCAAAATGCTCATCGAAATAATATAGGACGAGGCGAAAGAGCTATTAATTAACTGCTATTCCTGTAATTTGCCAGGTCATATTGCCGCCAAATGTACAAATAGGGATCAAATGAGCATACAAGAATATTATGGTAACACGATTATGAAAACAAACGAGAATAACTCACAGACAAGAAACATATTGAACGTATCAAAAGTGGAAAACAACGCTGAATCAACAAAAAAGATGCACATAAAATTCCAATAAATGAGAAACCCACCAAAGTTATCGTCGACACAGCAAGTGATGTGAGTTTGATAAATAAAGAATACTATGATGAGATAGGCGCACCTGAATTATGCCATGAAAATATGGATAGATTGATTGGATTTGGCAGAGAAGAAATGAAGCCAATGGGATTTTTCGAGCATGAAATACAAAAGACGGCATGAAGTTAATAGATAATTTTCATCTATTATCAGGTCTAGAATGTGACATATTGTTAGGTGTGAGTGCAATATCAGGATGCATTTTAACAGTCACAGAAGAAGGTGTTGTGATGTAGTAATCACATTTATTTTTTATTTGTAATGCAGCATTCTTATCTCATGTTTTAAATGATTTTCTTTCGACTCAAACATCGTTCAAATCGCTTTTTTTCTTTCCTTTTTACCGAAAGTAACAGAACTTTTTATTTCAGCTTTTCCACCTCCTGATCCATTTTTAGAAACAGCGCATATTGCAAATGATGACGTCGCCCATGTCATATTGGGGTGTGTCTTCGCTTGGCGAATTAAAAGCTTCATTCTCTCTCTGATATGTTTCGTTTTCTTTTCTCTATTTTCACATGATTTAATCATAATACGTAAATTTTAATTTAACGAATAGATTTAAATCAATTCTGGATGCACTTTTGAAAACCCCGTTTATATAGTATATATACAAAATGCAGCCACTTTTTTAACAGATTTACGAAAGTTTTGATATTGTATTATTTTTGACAATGTGATTTGTCTTTTGGATTTCGGGCTGTTGCGCCTAATTTAGAGAGCAATTATTCAATCATGATGTTCTTCGGAATTTAATTTAACGCGTGTTTGATTTTGGACTTTTTTTATCTTCAAGACATTCTCTAAGAAAGGATTTTAACCAGCTTTAGCCAGCATTCTTTATAGTTCATGGAATTACTTCAGTTTTTTTTTTATAATGCTATGTGGAGCGTTTTTCTAATATGTATGGTGACCTACTTCTTCTAATTACCTTCCAACCTCTCAAGTAATGCACAAAATAAAGAAGATTCTTTTATAACTGCTGTCTCTTCAATGTGTTACCTCATCATTTAAGTAAGATCATTCCCTTTTATTTTTACTGCATAACAATCTTATCATCTTTGCTATACGATCCTACTACGGCATTCAAGACTATGTTTATTTTATCTACTGCACTTAAATGTGTATTTTATCTAACAGCAAATTAACTCATTTTACAAATTTAACCCTTCATATTAATTTTCGTCACAGGTGTCAAAATATAAAATCTCGCCAAGGAAGAAAACGCCAAAGGCAAGACCATTATGTATTGTAGATATATTAAAGCAAAAAGGTATACCGATGAGAATTTAAAATGTGTGGCCAATGAAATAAATAGAAAAGCAATAATGAGAAAAATGGAAAGGTCTCTTGAGAAAAAAATATATTCAATTAGTAACAAAAATTTGAATGAAAGAAATGGGGTATCACAAATAGTATGAATGAGTAACCTAAAAGAAAAACGCGAATTATGTGCATGCACGAATGAAAATAAAAATGAAATGAAGAAATTTGAAAAATATTATAAACGAAAAAACATGAGAGAAGAAAGGAAATATTATCCGAGAAATAATTTTGTTGGTAAACGTCACAGATATCACGAAGATCAAAGAAAATTTTTAGATGTAAGACAAATAGAAAGAAAACAAGAAATTTTTTAAAGCAAAAACATTGAACTGAGGAAAAGAGACAATATGAAATTGGAAGATAAAATAAGCATTAAAAGATATTTTAATAGTCCGCGGAGAAATATATACGGTTGGAGTAATAGTAATTGTACAAGACATAAACAGTCATCGGTCGTCGCTAGTAATATATATTATAGAGGACCTGAAGCTAAATTTGAAAGAGAATATGATACATTCACGAATAGAGCCAAGCAGTGTAATATTTCTTCCATTTTCGATGTCGATGTGGATAGAGAAGACAGATGTCAGTATAATTCTTTCGTAAAGGAAATATAAATGAGTTAGTATGTATCCAATGATTTAAATGTTGTGCATCATGTGATACGTCATTTTATGTAGTGTGCGTTGTACAATATTATATGTGTAAATTTATACCGTTTCAAATGTGAAATTCAAAGTCTAAGTATCTAACCATGTGGACGAGATTTGAAAACACGTTCCGTTGGGTCACCGGACTGTCAGGATGACCGAATGCGGGATTGTAAATATTTTCAACAATGCAATATGACTAACTCAAGGGTTTATTTAATGAATATGCAATCTTATATGAATTAAAAAGTACAACACGAGGAGCGTGGAAAAAAGCTAAAAATGTGTGGCAATGGTTTGATTGGAAAATAAGTAAAAATCAAGAGATGTTTATATCTCAACATAAAGGTTGAAGATTCGTTAAATGCCAAATAAAAGATTTGAGCAAGAATCCTAAGTGAATTCTAGTGTATTTATATTTACAAATGTATAATATTATTGATATGGATGAACTGTTGTGATCTGCTAAGCATATTATTTGTTCGAGTGAATAATAAATGCCGTATAAAATTGATAAACTAATACATACGTTTATTTGTAGTTATAAGCCAAATGAACCTATCAGTAATTTTAAGATAAAAATCCTACATATATATATATATCTATATTGTAATTAGGGATTGACCGAATACCGAATAGTTGATTCGGTATTCGGTGGTTCGGCATGTAAACCGAATATTCGGCTTCGGCCGAATAATTGCAGATAAGTATTTTCTTAGAAGTAGAAGAATTCTGTTTTACTTAGCAGAAGAATAGGCTAAACAATGAGTTTCAATATTATGTGCATGAGTTCAGAGTTCAGCTGCACTACAAAAAACAAGTCAAAGGCCATTTTTAATTAAAAAAAACTTTTTCCTTCCTAAAATAGTCTGCATAGGGTGAAATCAAAAGAACTGTCTACAACAGAGAAATAAAAAAAGTAAGGAAGATGCGCATCTTTCCCTTATCATTTAATTTTATTTACTTCTACATTAGTTTTTTTTTTAATTTAAATTAATTTAATGTGTATTTTCTTTAATATACACATCAAATAAGTATATCAGAGTTCATCTCTGTATATCTAAGGTGCATATTAAAGAAAATACACACATCAAGTAAGTATACCCATATGCCTATCCTATAGCTTTTATAACCACTATATCAAAATCGCTCAAATTTCTTTTCTTCGTCACCACAATGTTAAAATATTAATCAAAATACAAATATTCTATCAATAATTTCACAGAAAATAGTTAAATGTACAAATTGATATGATACCTTTTGTATTTTGAAAACATACCTATTCAATATGTTTATAATTAGACTTAGACAATCAGTAAATCAGCTTAATGACAACATTGTTTCTTTGTATTTGAATGAACTTTTGTTTTTCTGACAATCCTTATATTTAACAATAACCTGTATAGTTTAATGCTTTTATAGGTTATTTTTGGGTATTGACTAGTGATAAAATAATAAAAAATAAGTGATGGGTTAATGAATTTGTGAGTGGAAAGAAGTCATTAAATTTTTTTGTGCAATTAGATTTAAGAATAAAATTGTAACTGAATTAAATTATTGAGAATTTAATTTCTATTAAAACTTATTAAAAAAGCTAATATGTGTAAAAATGCATATTAAAAAGTTTCAAGTATTCGGTTGCCGAATACCGAAGCTTTGGTATACACTTCGACCAAAGCTTCTGTATTCGGCAGAATTGCTGCTTTGGTCAATCCCTAATTGTAATGCAACTATGTAAAAGTAATCTACAATTATACCACTACATTTATGTAAAAAAATGAATTTGTGAACGTGTCAAAATTTCGCACTTTTGAAAGGAGGAAAATATTTCTTTTGAGAGCGCTTAAAGTATTGATGACTCTGAAAGAATAACTTTCATGCTCTTGCTGATTTGGCTGAGAAATTTTTAAATGCTCCAGCATCTAGGGATGCAATCATTTTCAAAGGCTAGAAATGTATAAGGTTTGTTGGGGTAACTGGAACCACGAGGTAACTGGGCCATAGGCTATTTTATAAAAAACTGTTGGTGTTTTTTAAGTTTTAGCTTTTGTGAGCAGCGCCCCTTTATCTCTACTTCCTAAAACAACGTGTATCAACTCAATCATAACTCTCACTTTGCTGTGATAGGTTGTCAAAAATTTATGTTTCTTTTTTTAAAAACAACATCAATATGTTTGAACTTCCTCGGATTTTTATTAAAATACTGTAAGTACTTTTATTAAACAATCTTTTTTTTTTAAAGATTAGACATATAACTACATTAATATTATTAGGTATCTATACATATTTACTTCATGTTTTAAATGTAAGCCCGGTGTCCCAGTTATCCCATAAATGTTTCAAGAATGGGTAACTGGGGCATGTATCCAGGGGTAACTGGGGCATGCTGGATCCAGTTACCCCAATAGTTATAAATAATTTTTTTGTGTTTCTCTTACTACAGGAAGTAAATTTCTCCATTGGTTTTTGCTCACAATAAAGAAAATGATAGAATACCTTATTAAAATAACGTAATGAAATTTAAAAAAAAGCATATTGAGTGGTATCAAACCAAATTTCTTGACCCCTTTAGAGGCGGTGATGCCATAATGGCATCACTTAATTTTAATTCCTAATTGCCACATTGGCACCTGAATTTTATAATTAAAATTTAACCTTTATTAAGTACGCAAAAATATACTTTTACATGTTTTCAGATAGATTCTCTTGTAAATATTGGTGTCATTAAGTTATTTCAAAATTTTACGAATGCAAGTACCTTGTCCCTGAAAGCCAGATAGCCAGACCTTGAAATTGTACTATACACAGGGGTCGCATTCTATAGGCATAGCGCCAATTTTTATGCTTTCTTGCTACCACTAAAATTTAATAGAGATTTTCGTTTTGTTTAATCACAAGATTTCGACGATTAAATAAGACAACATTTACTATAATATTTTAGTTAAGAGAAAAGCGTAAAAGTTGGCAGCTATGCTATAGGGTATCTTTTATCGTCCCTACCACTATTTTGAAAATAATATCTTCATCGCACCTTTCTTTAAGGAACAATAAAATTTTCCCTATACGATGCGACCCCTGGATAAAGATAAAGTACTTAAGTACTTACATAGCCTTTTGTTCAGAGATTTACCTTGCTATTTTTTCCTTAAAATAACCATGTGGCTTTTATACTTATTATCTATACTAAAGTACATAAGTGCTTACTTAAGTTTTATATTTTTGATATAAATAAATCTAATATTTTCACTTTTAGTGCTTTTTTTAGGCACACTGACAGCAAAGGTTTCCCTTACAACGATGTTTATTGACATATAATTTACATGATCTGCCTGGTCAGGGGTCTGTCCAGACTTTTCTCACAGGGTCCTGTTTTTGTGAAATTGTGAAGTTTTTCTTACTTTTGTGAAAATTCTAGTCATAATTTTGTGAATTTTAAATTATCGATGTCTTCATGTCCTATCCTTCATGTATAAAAAACTAAATAATATGCTCTTTGGTGAGTTCAACTGCTTACTTACAGGCCAGATTTTATTTTTAAATGACTAAATTTTTGATAAGTTCAATTTGAAAGTGAAAAAGTTCTGTGAAAGATCTATTTAAGAGACAAATAATTTTGTGAAGGGTCCTGTTTTGGGATAAAATGTTTTGTGAAGGGTCCTGTTTTGGGATAAATAATTTTGTGAAGGGTCCTGTTTTAAGATAAATTATTTTGTGAAGGGTCCTTTAAAGGACCTAAAATTTTCCTAAACATATCCCTGCTGGTTTAAATTTTTTTAAGTTGTTTACACTTTTTCAAACAAGACCTGATATCTGATATGAAAAAATATAAACGCGTGTGGAACATAGACCCCCCTGATCCAGTTACCCCATTTTTTGGGCAACCGGACCTATGAGGAAAGAAAGGTGAAATATGCATATTTTTATATTTTTAAATATTAAAATGTAATTTTGAGCATTTCTGTCTGATAGAGGGAACCTAACTGAACACATTTACAGAAGTTCAGACTTTAATTGAAATGAACATTAGCTTTTTGAAGCTGAATTGTCAGAAGCTCCAGAGTCACATTGTAAAATCATGTCCCAGTTGCCCCAACTAACTTTATATAATGTGAAAATCATGAACCATATTCTTATTAGACAATTTTAAGAGATTTGCCTTTGTTTGATTATTGCTATTATAGATTTAAAATAAGGAAACTTTTTCAAACATTATTTATTCACCTGAATTATCATCATTAATAATTTTCTTAACTCCATCACTTTTCTAACCCCAAAATAAATACAGTAATGCCTAAACATTCGCGGAATCCTCCGCGAATGTTGAGACTATCTTCCCGCGCATAAAAGGAGGTTAGGTTTTATGATTTATTTTAAATGGAAAAAAGCCATTGAAACATAAAAAGTATAAAATATTAAAAAGTACATGCTGCAAATAAATTTGAATAATTATAAACATATTGTACAAAGTTTATTTGCAAGCTGATGGCTGAAAAAATTTAGTGATATGCGATCATTTTGCAGAACAGGTATTTTGTTTATGAATTTTCATAATAAGGAAAAGTTGCAGCTTCGATTTCTCTTTTGAATTTGACAATTTTAGGAAATTTGCAAAAGGAGATAGACAAAGGTTGAACAAAGAAAGGGGGAATAGTCTATTTTTAGCATCAAGTCATGTTTTGGGTTTCTCAGAATTACTGATCTATATTTTCCCTCAACACAGTGGTTGAAGTTCTCAGAATTTAGGCTATACAGTACAATGCAGGTGTCACATAGTTCATAGAATTGATAAAAGAAAGTAAGTTTATTTTCTGAAAAAATATTCTATATAAAACTAAATTCGCGAATAACGAAGTTAAGTAATTGCGAATGTTGAAATGTTATTCATTTTCTATTTCGCGAATGTTAAGGGATGATTGTAATATGAGAGTAATCCCTTTTATTTAAATATGATTCAATTTTTAATTATTCTGAATTAATATATGATTTTATTGACAAACTGAATATTCAGTAGTATGGCTGGATATCTGTGCATCCCTAATTTGGATGATATTTAATTATTGTTGCGTTGTGGTAAATTAAATAAAAGAATATGACATTTTATTTAGTTCTCTAAAATTTTCTTAAAAATGGAAGGGTTTTGTTAAATTGTATGTACTTAAACATATTTTTTTTTTAATTATTTTTCAGTCACCTGGATACTCAAAGAAAACAGATGAGTTGGCAGATCCTGAATTTGATTATGAAGCTGGCAAGACATGGATTTACCCCACCAATTATCCTGTCAGAGATTACCAATTTTCGATTGTAAAAGAAGCCTTGTTTAAAAACACTTTAGTAGTTTTACCAACTGGTTTAGGAAAAACCTTTATTGCTGCAGTTGTAATGTATAATATTTATCGTTGGTTTCCCAATGGAAAAGTTGTCTTTATGGCACCCACAAAACCTTTAGTCGCCCAACAAATTGATGCATGTTTTAATATAACTGGCATTCCATATGAAAATACTACCCAGATGACAGGTTTGTTTTATTCTGATGCATTTGTTTAACAAAAATAATTTTTGTATTAGTTTTAGTTGTGCTATTAGTCCAGGCAATAGAGACCGTATAGGAACTCTACCTAGCAAAATTCATGGTAGTTCTGGAGGCTTACTATATGTTTTTTGGGTCGCTGAATCTGAATTTTTAACTTTCCACCAAAATTTCCCCCGGCAACCCCCCAAAAAGGTTTTTATTAAAAAATTTTTTTTTTTATTGTTTTATGGAAAAAATATCTAGAAATTCCGAAAGTAGATAAAATTTGCAACAAATAAGATATATGACATTATGACGTAGGATGAATGGGGAGGGGGGATCTGCCTCGGAACATGCGCCGTGGTGCTGCGTGGACAAAGTTGCTCAATTTCACTTAACCACTCACATTGTTTACATTCACCCTCCCGTCTCCCCTCCAAACTTTCCCTATAAGGTTTACTTTAAGTTTTTTGTGTTTCTGAATCCGAATTTTTAACTTCCCCCCAAAAAATTCCCCCCCCCAAAAAAAAGTTGTTTTTTAATTAAATTTTTTATTGTTTTAGGGTAAAGGTATGTAGAAATTCAGAAAGTAGACAAAATTTGCAACAAATAGGATATATGACATTATGACGTAGGATGAACGGGGAGAGGGGGGGGGGGCTGCTTCTGAACATGCACTGCGCCGCTACGTGCACTAAGTTATGCAAGTCCAGGCAATAAGGGATTTTACATGGCAAAATGAATAATGAATACTTGTTCTGGATTTCGACTTACTTTATGTTTTTTGGGTAGCTGAATCTGAATTTATAACTTCCCACCAAAATTTCACCCGGCAACCCCCCAAAAAATTGATTTTTTGAAAAAATTTGGTTCTTGAGAACAGCGTGCGGGGAATGTTAGCTCCCACTCTCCCTGTTTATCCTAGGTGATAATGTCATATATCCTATTTGTTGCAAATTTTGTCTACTTCTGAATTTCTACATACTTTTCCCCTAAAACAATAAAAAATTTAATTTAAAAACAACTATTTTTTTTTTGGGGGGGGGGTTGCAGGGGGGAAATTTTGGGGGAAGTTAAAAATTCAGATTCAGCGACCCAAAAAACTTAAAGTAAACCTTATAGGGAAAGTTCGGAGGGGAGACGGGAGGGCGATTGTAAATGATGTGAGTGGTTAAGTGAAATTGCGCAACATAGTCCACGCAGCACCGCGGCGCATGTTCCAAGGCAGATCCCCCATGCCCATCTGCATTCATCCTACGTCATAATGTCATATATGTTATTTGTTGCAAATTTTGTCTACTTTCTGAATTTCTAGATACTTTTCCCCTAAAACAATATAAAAATTGATTTTTTAATTAAAAACCTTTTTTGGGAGGCATTTTACCAAAATTTGGGGGGGTGAGGTGCCGGGGGAAATTTTGGTGGGAAGTTACAAATTCGGATTCAATGACCCCAAAAACATAAAGTAAGCCGATTTTCAGAACTACCATTATTTTTCCCAGGTAAAATCCCCTATTGCCTGGATTATATTGTTATATCATAAATATACTATTATGTTTGGAAAATGTACTTTGTCTGTTTTTAAAAAAAACTGAAACAGGTCAAACAAGGCTCCTTACAAATGTTACTTTAGATTAGTTACTCCAAATTGAATATTTTATTAACAAAGAAAAAAAATCCCATTCTTTTATCAAAAAATAAATAAAAATAAAATTACTAAGTTATAATTGAATTTTCAACGTTTTCTAGCATTAAAGGCACAAAGAAGCATTTTTAATGGCATAAGAAAGCAAACATTAGTGACTTAAAGAAGTAGTTTTAGTGCCCTAAAATTCATGAAATTCAAAGTATCATAACTCAATAAGTTTTGCTCACAAAAACCCTTTTTTGTCTGGAGCATGCCTCTGTACTTAGCATGGAGAATGTTTTTCTAAATATAATTTATAGGATCCAGGTACAATGTAAAATTAAAAGTTAGTAACTTTATTAACAAATACAGTAAAATCTCCATAACGGACACTCTCGAATAGCGGTCACCCCTATTTAACGGACAGTTTTCCAATCCCCACTCCCAAAACCTAATTTTTTGTATGTTTAACCTCTAAATAACGAACATTCCGAATAGCGGACAGTAATTTTGGCGATAAAGGATGAAAAATTATTTTTTTAAAAGAAAAAAATGAAAAAAAAGTAAAAAGCCTCTGAATTTATGAATTATTGATATTTATGAATTTATTAATGTCATAAATTTTGTGACCACAGATGTAGCGGGTGGGTTGGGAAAAATCACCCTCCCACGCCACGTCCGAGAAAGAAAACGTCACTTCTTGAAAGATTTAGGATTTTCTGCTGATTAATGTCTAGAAGTGCAAATTTCTTGATCCGCAGAAATCCTACATGCATCATTTTCTCTTTCATTTTAAATGCGCGTAAGAAAAATTCGTTTAAAATTGGTATGAAACTTCAGGACAGATAATATGTTGACTAGTATTTATTATTATTATTATTATTATTATACCCAAAAATGATTCAGAAGGATTAAAACTACTGACAGAGTTAAAACTTCACTTCGAAAAACAAATTACAAGTAATCGCAAGAAAAAGCAAACTTTTGTAACAGATTTTTTTTGTAAGAATGTAATTAACAGTGAATAAAGTTATGTACAATTTTATTTAAGTTTTATTGCTTAAAAAAAATTTTTAATTTTTGATTAATCATATAATAGAGGTTATACGACATATAAAAGTCAATTAATGAAGCTTTAAGCTTTTCTTAGCAATTTTTGAATCTCCGAGGTTTTCCCAATAGCGGACATCTCTGAATAGCGGACAGTTTCCGCGCTCCCGAGGTGTCCGTTATTTAGAGGTTTTACTGTAATACTATTGACATGATTCACTTTTAATATGATCAAGAACAACATCTGAAACATATTTGTAATTGAATGGATACCTCTAAAACTAGCACTTTAGGAGTTATACATATTAGGATGTTATGAGTGGTGACAATCTGCATATATTTGTATTAAAATAAGAATATTTTTTTATTATTTATTCTATTTAATTTTTATAATTACAATTTAAAACTCATATTTCTGTACTATTTTCATTAGCTTTTTTTTTTCTTTTTTTCACTGAATGGCTAATTTATTTATATTTCAAAATGACACACAGATGACTTATAGAAACAGGAAAATGAGTAACCCATGTTTCATATTATAGTGAATATGTTAAAGTCTAAGAAATGGTTTCCATGTGTCACTCTTAAGAGTTTTTCTCGTTTCTAAGATTTTGCTACTTATGTTTGTTTCTGGTTACATCTACTTAATTTGAGTTGTTCTTTTTCCCAATTTAATGACCAACAAGTATTTTCTTGCAATTGCCTGAAAAAAATTGATGCATCTTTTATTATAAATTATTATATTAAATTAACTTATATAAAATTTTTCATTGCCTTTGTTTGACAAAAAAAAAAAAAAACTTCTACAAATGATTAATTAATTTATTTGTTTAATGTTACAGGAACCAATGCACCTGAGTTGCGTAAAAGAATGTGGCTAAAAAAACGTGTATTTTTTCTGACACCTCAAGTTTTGGTGAATGATTTAGTTAGAAATATTTGTCCGGCTTCAAGCATTAAGTGTCTTGTTGTGGATGAAGCTCATAAGGCATTAGGCAATCATGCATACTGTCAGGTAAATTTAATGATTTAATCTAATCACACTTATAGTTAGTTGGAAACAGAGTTGTATAATATAGACGCACACGCCGTGCGTGGAAAATTTTCCTCAAAATTCGGAACTTTGCGGAAAATTTTTTAGAAAAAAAAACGCAAGTTTTGTTCTTGTTACTTTTTTTTTTTAAATACCAAAAAAATAAAAGCATTCCCCAATTTTATGTACGATTTATTTAGTATTTGCCAGGGGGTGTTCTGTTCCGAATATTTAAGGCATTCCGTTCCGAAAATTAAAAAAAATCAGCCATCAGTCCGAAAATTCAAACATAAAAAAAATCACTGAGAAATATTGCGAATTTCAACAAATGATCGCCGAAAAAAGACCAATTTCGTCAATCGTTCGCAGAAAAAATCCCCCATTTTGTCGAAGATCGTGTATAAAATGCGAATTTCGTCAAAGTACCGCGAAAATACGCGAATTTCTTCTAAGAAGCGTGAAAAAAAAAATAATTTCCTCAAAGGATCGCGAAAAAAACACTAATTTCGTCAAAGAATCGCGGAAAAAATACAATTTTCGTCAAAGAATCGCGGAAAAACCGCAAATTTCGTCCAAAATCGCGAAAAAAACACAAAATTAGTCAAAAGATCGCGAAAACTCCCACAAAATTCGCTGGATGATTGCGAAAAAACCGCAAATTTCGTCAAAAGATCGCGAAAAAAACCCGCAAACTTCGTCAAAAGATCGCGAAAACCACCGCAAATTTCATGAAAAATCGCGAAAAAACCAAAAATTTCGCCAAAATAGCGCGAAAAAAAACCCCGCAAATTTCGTCAAAAGGTTGTAAAAAACTACAAATTTCATCAAAAAGTCGCAAAGACACCGCAAATTTCGTCAAAAGATCGCGAAAACACAGCAAATTTCGTCAAAAGATCGCGAAAAAACGCAAAGATCGCGAATTTTGTCAAATGGCCGCGGAAAAAACGTATAGTTAGTGCCGGGAGTGGATTCACCCACCCCTCTGCTGTTACTTTTCAGAAAATTTGCTGTGAATTTCAGTAATTTTTTCTTTTACTTAGAATCACCCCTGGCTAAGAAAGTGACTGGCATTTTGTGTGAAGAGGTCACATTATTAAGGATTGGGCTGTTTCTAAATGCACTGACAAAATAATTGATAAGAATTCACCTTTCTTATCATGGATTTTTAGCTTTATTATTTTTCTAACCAAAATAATTATTCTTTAATTAATATCAACTAATTTTTAATTTAAATGGTAATTATTTTAAAACTACGGTTTTTAATTCAAATTGTCAAAATAATATAACACTTTAATTTAGTAATTAAACATTAAATTAATTTGCAGAAAGTTTTTGACCCAATATTTGCGTGCACAGAAAGTTTTTGGTTTTATACAAGTCTGGTTGGAAAAATCAAAGGAAGCTCCATAATCAGTTTTGTAGCCAATTAGCATATTTTTTTGAGCAGGGCCTAGTTCAGATTTAATTTCATTGTTGTAATCTTGTATAGGGGAGAGGGGGGTACCTTTGAACACTGTAAATATTTTCTTTTAAATAAATTATATTTTTTAAATATATACGGCAGCACAGTACTACTGCTTCAATGTAACAAGAATACAAAGCTTTACTATTCTGCATGTTTACTAATGTCTAAGCAAGATATGTATATTTTGCTTTCTTGAATATAAACTTAACAAAATAAAGTTGTAAGCTTTTTGTTGATAATCTTGTATCCCTAAAATTATAATTTACTATTCAATACCTAAATAAAGATGTTAGCTTTAACTTATAAGGATTGTTTTATTCAAATTCTCAAACCTAATAGAGTAAATAGTTGTAATGCTAAACTAATGCTAAACTTCATGTGATGGGGCACCATTGAACGGAAAAGTTGGGGCACCATTGAACAATTAAAACTATGGGATGAAGAGTTATAAATGTATCTAAATATTATTATTGTTGAATTTTTTTTAAATATGAAAATTAAGAGATTAATTAAGTGTTATTATATTTAATATGAAAGTTGTAGTGATGCAGGGCTTCAACTTCAGGCAAATTCAGGACACACAACAATAATTCATGATTTAACAGATTTGTCTAATAAACTGTATACTGTTTCATTTACAATGGTAAACATTATTTCTGGATTTCATAAAACAGGGTTTTATCCATTTTCTATAACAATTTGAATGAAAATGATTTCATTTTAGTTCAATTTCATGCAAAAAGAACTCTTTATTACATTGGTCAGATTAAATTGCTTAATGTCAGGTTTTTTCGTAAAAAAGAACATACGATATATTTTCCAGAGGCATCAGATATCAATTTGGTGGATTTTAAGGATATTATATAAAAAAAATTGCCACAATTAAACATAATTGGAGGGATCCTCCGTTGTGTCTCAACAATGTGCTTTGATGGATACAAATTTGGCTAAATAATAAAAAATTAGTAATTTCAGTTAAATGTAATTGTGTAATTTTATTCGTATTATTTTATATTTTGGAAAGATATGCAGTTTTTAATAAAAACTGTCAATATTTTCATATTTTGTTTTTTTTGTTCAAAGGGGCCCCTAGCTCGTTCAAAGGTACCCCTACATGGGGCAGGTTTGAACATAAAACTTTCAGCTTTTTAAAGTCTCACAACACATTTAATTTATCACAAAAACTGTAATTTTTTTTATTTCATATGGTGCAGAATTACATTCTTTCTCTCACGAAATATTTAAAATTCAATAAATATAATTCAAGTGAGAAATATGAGGATTTTTTAAAAAAATGTTCAAAGGTGCCCCCCTTTCCCCTATATATATTTTTTTATTGTTTCAGAAAGCATTTATATTTGAATTTAAACATTTGTCTCCATTTTATATAACTACTATTTGTTTAATTAATTATATATACCATGTTTAATCCTTTGCACTTGATTGTAAATATTTGCCTTATTGTTTATATTAGTATGCTCATACACTTGAAACTATATTGTTGCCAGCATTGCTCATGTTTGATATCAACTTGTCTGCAAACTTGATTACTTTTGTCGAAAAATCTAAATGGCATTTTGTTATTTTACATTTGTATTAATACATTCTAAGCAATATAAATTAATAATTTTTACATTTGAATAGCTTATACTTCATATAATAATTGCAAGAACTATGTAAATATAATAACTATAAACAGGGCGTATACAGGGTTCTTACGTGATTGAGGAACTTAGAAAACAGGGAATTGTCAAGGAAATGACAAGTGGTCAAAAAGTCAGGGAAAATTACATTTTTTTCTAAAATCTGGAAAAGTCAGATTTTTTTTTTTTTTTTTTTTTTATGTGCTATTATGTGTCAAAATTTTCTGACTTCCGAGGTCTATTCTCAAAAAAGTTTAGATTTTTCACATGCAAGTAGAATTTTTGCTAAATTAGCTAAAGATGTGTTAGCTATACAAATTTGTCGCTAACACCTCTGCAAAAGAAATGTTGAGCCATGTTAATGTCTCTAGGGTGAGATATCATGAAAATTTAAATAATAAAAAGAAAGAAAATAATGAAAGAGACAAAAAAGAAAAACTATACCTGAAATTAAAATGTTAAAAGATAAAAAATTGAAACTTATGCAAAAAACTGATTCTGAAAGATCACAAATAAGTGGCATGATAGCAGAACTGTCCAAAAAAAATATGAATTCTTAATATGCGTAAATTCAGGTATATAAATAAAAAGTTACTTTGAATGCATCTGAGCTGTATTTTGTTTTATTTTATTTTTTTCATCATTTTTTTTACATTTTAAATATCAACTGATAGATTTTTAGTTTTATAGGTTATTTTCATTTTCAGAGGTAAGTTTAATCATTAAGATCTAGAATTGTGATTCATATTTCTAAAAATGTTGTGAATTGTGATCAGGGAATTGTAGAAAATATGGTCTGAAAAACCTGGAAAAGTCAGGAAATTTTGTTATTGAAATAGAGTATGAACCCTGATATAAATATGACAGCAAACTGAGATAGATGATAATATGCTGCAAGACAAACAATTTTACTGTAAAACCTGAGGATGCAATCCACTTATTAAGTCAAAGTTAATGAACTCTTTCTATAAACTGAATTTTAATTTTTGTTCATAATTTGTTTGAATAATGAAGATAATGTAATTTTCAACAAACTTTTCTCATTGTGTTCAAAATGTGATAACATCATATCAAGTACTAAAAGGGGCCACCATCTATGTACAAAATACACTCTAAGCTAAATACTCTATATTCAGAATTTGTTTGACAATATGTGCAGTTTCACTGACCAAATTGTCAAGTGCTTCCATCACTTCTTACAATGTAATTACATTGAACACAATGTTAGTTAAGCCCTTAAAAATTTTATTACATTACCCCCGTTAATTGTAAACTTAGAATGAAAATCCATGTTTAGTTTGCAGTGAGATTCCCTGTATTTTTAGTTTAATAAATGAATGATGATGTAAGTATTCATAATTTTTTTCCCCTTCTGTGTACTGTAATCTCTTTCAGTTTGTCAACATGTTAACAGAATGCCCTATCTTAAACAGCAGTAACAATATGTCAAAAATATTATTTCACAAATAGTATTTAAAAGATTCACTATATAAAATCTTTTAGATGCAGTTAAATGGATATATATAAGTATAAAAATTCACTTCAGATCAGGATTATAAATTAAGAATTATCAGGCGTCAATGGTACCAAATAATTTTTTTCTTAGTTGCCAAAATGTTTGACATAAGAGTAGTTTCAGGGATTGATCTATGCAAAAATTAACGACCCTTCAAAAAAATCATCATAATAAAATAGCCTCCTTCACAAGGTTCCTTTCAGTGAAATAAGCCCTTTCATAAAATTCCATTCTGTAAAAGATAATTGACCATTTAATCCATCGATTATTTTTATTTCGTTAGGTTTTAAAATGTGTAATTTGCAAACAAGAGTTCACCAAAAAGAAAAACTTTATCTAGGGGACTTAAAAAGGTTCTTATTTATAAATGCTTGGTTTGGATTTGATATTTCGTTACAAAATTTATTTTTCACAAAAATACAATAAATTTCCCAAAAATAACTGTTACTTTTCATAAAATGGGCCCCAAGAAAAAACTGCTTCAATCCCTGAGTTTTGATAATATTTAATACCTTATATTCTATGCATAAAAACAGATAGTGGGAACTATTAGATTATCCTGTCAATCAAAAAACTATGTTATTACAAAAAAGACTAAATGTTTGATTTGAAAAGGAAAATTTTACATTTTACTAGCAAGCAAAAACTTAAAAAGTTAGGCATAAAAATTGACGAATGCATGTAAAATCACTGTCGTCAATTTGAAATTTATAGGCACAAAATGTAACTAACCACTGCTAATTTTAAAACCGGATTAATTTAAAAATAAAATGGAGTTTATTAAAAATATTGATATAAAGACATAGAGTATTGAAAGGGAAACATTAACATTGTCAAAAAACCCTTCTCTTTCAGGCTAATTTAATAACATAATAATTGGAATGATTTGTTCAAAAAGTAAATTGTTTACTCTATTAATTATAATACAACATAAAATTATTTAATAAATTAACTGTTACAATTATTAAAAGATATTGATTATATATATATACATATTATGTATATAATTTAAGAAAAAACTTTATAAAAGTGATGTCTACTGCAAGTGTTCTATAAAAATTTTATTCTATATAAAATTCTATAAATTTTAAATTCTATAAATTCTATATAAAGTTTTATATAAAATTATGCCTTTATTCATTTCTTTTATTTCAGGTTATCAAGGAGTTGTCTACCTATACATCTCATTTTCGGGTATTGGCTTTAACTGCTACTCCTGGCAGTGAGACTCAAGTAAATATTTTTATTACTATGTTTCTGTAATGTGACATATTGTCTGTAAAATGATTTCTAGTTTATTTTAAGTTGGTGTAATCTGATTTTTTACTGTATGGGGTAGGAGATAGGTATTATTTCTTATTTTCTTCTATATTCATAAGAAAGTATTGGATGCATGAACTGTCTTGACATCTGTTGTAGAATACCTGTTGAATTCAAGGCATGGCCCAGGTATGCCCCCTAAACATCGAAATGATGCTATTTCCCCCAAAACTCTACAGTGCATAGCATGTTAGGGAATTTTAAAAAATGCAAACAAGCTTACATTTATGGTCAAATTTTTCAATTAAGAAAATTATTTTGCATTTAAAATGTTGTATATATATATATAAATAAAGATACTTGATGGTGAATTCTATAATTTGTTTTTGGATGAATGTAAAAAGCAAATTCTTGAAATTTCCAGAAAATTGTTTTTGTTGTTAATTAGTTGTTCTTCAGTTTTGTTGTAAGTTGGAAAAGAAAGAAAGAAAAATACCTTTAGAATATTGTTTTATTATGTTTCCATGTTGACTGCAATATGTTTTAGTCTCTAATTTAATTAAGCCTGAAAATATTTACAATCAGTATTAAGCTGACTATTTTGAAAATATCAGTTATAAAAATCATCGCATATATATAAATTAGGGATTGACCGAATACCGAATAGTCGATTCGGTATTCGGTGATTCGGCATGTAAACCGAATATTCGGCTTCGGCCGAATACTTAAAAGTATTCGGCCGAATAATTGCGGATAAGTATTTTCTTAGATGTAGAAGAATTCTCTTTTACTTAGAAGTAGAATCAGGCTAAATGATGAGTTTCAATATTATGTGCATGAGTTCAAAGTTCAGTTGCACTACCAAAAACAAGTCAAAGACCATTTTTAATTAAAAAAAACTTTTTTTTTATTTTCTAAAATAGTCTATATAGGGGTGAAATCAGAACAACTGTCTACGATATAGGGAAAAAAAAGTAAGGAATATGGGCATCTTTCCATTACCATTTAATTTTAATTATTTCTACATTAGTTTTTTCAATTTAAACTTATTTAATGTGTATTCTCTTTAATATACACCTCAAATAAGTATATCAGAGTTCATCTCTGTATATCTAAGGTTTATATTAAAGAAAATACCTGCATCAAATAAGTATACTCCTATGCTTATCCTATAGCTTTTATAACCATTAAATTAAAATCGCTCAAATTTATCTTCATCACCACAGTGATAAATATTAATCAAAATATAAATATGTATCAATAATTTCACAGAAAATAGTTAAATGTACAAATTGATGTGATACCTTTTGTATTTGAGAACATTCCAATTCAATATGTATATAATTAGACAATCAGTAAATCAGCTTAATGAAAACATTGTTTCTTTTTATATGAATGAACTTTTGTTTTTCTGAGAATCCTTATCCTTAATAATAGCCTGTATAGTTTAATACTTTCATTGGGTTAATTTGGATATTAACTAGTGATAAAATAATAAAAAAAATAAGTGATGGGTTAGTGAATTTGTGAGTTGAAAGAAGTCATTAAATTTTTTTGTGTAATTAGATTTAAGAATAAAAATGTAACTGAATTAAATTATTAAGAATTTAATTTTAATTAAAGTTTATTAAAAAAGCTAATATATGCAAAAATGTGTATTAAAAATTTTTAAGTATTCGGTTGCCGAATACCGAATATTCGGTGTACACTTTGACCGAAGCTTCGGTATTCGGTATTCGGCAAAATTGCTGATTCGGTCAATCCCTAATATAAATATCAAAATATCGGATATTTTTGAAAATATCATGATATTTACTAACCCCGATTCATAGTTACCAGGCAGCTTCGGATTGTTTTCAAATCCAGACTTAAAACTTTTTGCCATATTCATAAAATAATTTTCATCTACCTACACGTAATGTTACTGTATATTAATTTCAATCTCAGTTACAAATGAATAAATTTCCTTATTTACCTGTTTCCTATAAAATTTTTTTTTTCTTTGAAAAGTTGATGCTTTAAACTATTTTCTGGAACATATTAAAGCTACACAAAGGTGACAGTGAACGCTAATTAGAGATGTAGAATATTTATAGGAGGAAGAATTGTTCATTCCTTCGAAACTTGAATAAGAACAAATGAAATGACTTGCATAACAAAGAAAATTGCATCATTGCAGTTCAAATGATTTGGTATTTTTGATTTTAATGCAAAGATTTAAAAATAATTTTAATCAATTTATTTATTTAAATCCTAAATTATGTATCACATGACAAATGAATGAAAATAAAATTTTTTAAGAAACATTTCCTAAATTCTGAAATTTGAGATCTTGAATATCTGAATTATTTCCACTAAAATGGACAGATATTGAAGCGTTTTGACCGATTTTCTGCTACTGGTTTGAAAATGTAACATTTTTTTTAAGTAATTTTTTTTCTTATGAAAATAAATCTTTGGATCAACAAAAATATTTTTATTGAAAATTATAACGTTTGTTTTAATTAATTATTGTTGTTATTATTTTTTTCTTGTCAGTCACAGTTTTTTATATTAAAACAATTATGTGAAATTATAGTTTTTGATTCTTTTTTAAAGCAATGTAACATGCCTGTATATGCTATGTGCTTTGGAACATTTTATTTATATTATTAATTAAAATTAGAATTTTCATGAACTTTTTATCATCTTAGAGAAAATTCATGTGTCATACTTTTGTTTTGGCATTTTAGCAATATCTGATTACATCTATTTTTTTTTTTTTTTTTTTATAATTCCTGCTGATGGTGCATTTTTGCACTGTTTTATGATTCTTAAGCTAATAAAACTAACTTTTTTTTTGCAGTTTTGTGAGTAATATTATTAATTTATCATAAAATATTAGCATGAAGCAAAAGTTTTGTTGTGACAATGAGCCTGTAATTCCACCAAAAAAGTGTGATCAATGCATATTATATGACCTCTCTTTGTGCTACAGAAACGAATTTTATAGTGGAAGTTTTAAAGAATATTTTTATTGTATTTACATGCATAAAGTAATAATAATAAATTAAAATATGCATGTATATTTTGATATAAAAATATTGCTTGCTTATTTGTAATTAACCTCTTCGGGACCATACACAAATTTTATTCCGTTGGCATCACTTTAAAAAAAAAAGTTAACTTTATGTAAATAATCACGAAAATGTTCTAATTAAGCAAAACAAATATTACTTTTCTTTTTTACTGGTACCATAAACAAATTCTGTGTGCACTTTTTGAAGGTGCATATATGCACCTATGGTCCCGAATGGGTTAAAATATTCTGCGATTTGTAAGATTATTTCTAAAATGAAAACTGAAGTGAAATTTAAATTGCAATCTTTTATAATGTAACACTAATGATAATTATTGAAGTGACAAAATTAACAAATCTCAGGAAAATTTATTTAAAAAATTTTGAGATAAATGAATAATATAATCTTTACACAAATGTGGAAATATAGATAAAAAAGACTTTATATTTGTCAAACAGAATGCTTTCTGAAATTTAACTTAATCTTCTCTTATTGGATGGTCAAGTGTACAGTCGTGGAAAAAAAAAAAGTAAACACCCCCTACTAACTCTTCAACAAATTATTGTAGACGGAAGTTACTGGTACCGAACGATTTGAAATAAAGTCTACTTTTAAATGACGTATATAAAATTTGCTTAGGGGGTCATCTACATATTAAAACGAACCCAAACCTCATTTTTTTTCAATGGCAATACCCAATTTTAACGAGATATTTCAAATCTTCGGTTCAAACTATGCCTAGACACCAAATTTCAAGTCATTTGAATGATAAGTTTTTGAATTATAAACATTCAAAATTTAGTGCTTCTAATGTTAAATTACATTTTTATATTTTTATTTATATCTTCTGAAATTATGCTCCTAATGTGCTAATTTTTTGTTTAGAAATAAAACTAATATACCCAAACATAAATACGCTGAATTTGCAATTTTTATAATTTTATGATATGAATTATGAATTATGAAATTAATATTCGAAAAAATTATGAATTGCAACCTACAATTTTTTTGATGGATTTAGATTTATTAAGTCCTGCTTTATGAAAATCCCAAATTTCACATTTTTCTTCCAAGTAGTTTTCAAATTATGCTTAAAAAACGGCAAAATGATGGTTTAAGGGGCCGTTTATGATTGAAGTGAGTAGATATTTTGAAATTTCTTCTGCTGCCTTGTTATCTAACAGACTTCATTGACTGCTTAAGGTGCCTTGATCAAGAAGGCGGCTCTCTCGGTTAGCAATAGAGAACCCAACTTCAATTTGGATACAGCCCTTAAAATATGCTCGTTTTAAAATAATTAATTTCTCGGAAACTTATGGTACGAATTGCATAAAAATTTGTTTTTAAGCTATTTGAATGGTGTAGAGTTCATTTATGCTGTCAGAATTGGGTATTGCCATTGAAAAAAACAAAGTTATGGTTCGTTTTAATATGTAGATGGCCCTCTAAGCAAATTTTATCTCTATCATTTAAAAGAAGACTTTATTTCGAATCGTTCGGTACCAGTAACTTTCTTCTACGATAATTTGTTGAGGAGTTAGTGGGGGGTGTTTACTTTTTTTTTTCCACGACTGTACCTTTCTCAGGTTATTTAATCAAAATAAAAGCATTTTGATTCAAATATCTGCTGCATTGATTCTGAACATAGAAGATCCATTGTTTTATATAAGTTACTCAGGGCAGGTCAGCAAATTAGTGCCCCAAATTTAAAAATCCTCACCAAGAGAATGTTGCAGAGCTTCCTACCTATGAAATTTTATTAATTTTTGCATTTTGTTGAACAGTGATCAGATGAAGGAAGCAATTCACTGACCACTATAAAAATTTAAAAAAAGAAGAAGAAAAGAAATCTAATTCCTAAAGACACATAACATTTGGTTAAAATTTTCTAAATTGTTTATATAAATCTTTTTAGTGATACTTTGCAGTGTATTAATATAATACAGTAAACTCTCTGTAAGGCGAACTCTGTGTAAGACGGAAATCTGTCTATCTCGGAAAGATTTTCAAGTCCCTGCGAATCCGTAGACATAGAGTAAAATTTGTCTAAGGCAGAACATTGTCTACTGCAGAAAATTTTCTTGGTCCCGATCGATTCTGCCTTAGACAGAGTTTACTGTATATATATTAAAACGTTAAAATAATTCTGTAAGCTCAAAATGGACACAACTGCACATGCATAAAATTAAATCTAGAACCTGCCCAGTTATAGAGGAAAGAAAAAAGTGATGAGGTTAGTCCAGTGGCCTAAGGTAGAAAATTCATGTAGTGAATATCTGTAAAGAACGCAAGTTCGATTCCAACGCCCGACAGAATGATTTCTATAGTATTTTTTGGCGAAAATTCATTTGAATAATTTTTTTAAGGTGGGGAAGTCATACGATTTTTTTTTATTTGAATGCTTAATGAATTAAATAAAATGTAACGCATATTTAAAAAAATAATAATTTTTTACTAAAAAAAACCCCAGAAAGAATGGAAAATATTCATATAGGCATAAAAGAAATCACCTTGATATCCTTTAGTAATAATTAATAATTGAATAATGCATGTGCATGTAAAATAAAATTCAAGTAATTAAAAAATATATTATAAATTATTAGCTGCAAAAAGTAAATTTCAAGTTCAGGGTTTTAGAGTCAAACTGATAAAAATAAAATTATTGAGAAATAAAGATTGCATAGTTAAAAAAAGAAAAGAAAATACTAACTTTATTTTTTCAAAAAATTGAGATAGTCGTAAGTTTAACATCCAACAATATATTTTTTAAATACTAACTTTATATTAAAGTATTTAAGCTAAAATATTTTGCATTTAAATTATCGATTAAATAAATTGAACTGATCTGCAATTTTTGCTATATTTTGTATGATCATTATCAATAAGATATATATATGTAAGTACTAAGAAAAGTATTCATTATTTTACATAAAAAAAGAAAAGAAAACAGAAAGAAAGAAAAGTATTCATATAAAAACTATAAAACGAAATTACCTAGATATCCATGATTTACTAATTAAATAATATATGAAAATGTAATATAAAATTTAAGTAAAAAAGTATACAGTGTACGTATAACCTGACCGACCTATATTTTCGCAACCGTTGGTCCTAGATGCATACTTCCAATTACAAAAGTGGTCAAAATTAGGTGCAGAGTTAAGATAAAAAAAGTTTGAAGCGAAAAAACAATTTAGTGAAGAATTACAGAATCTAAATTTTTATATGGTCCCCTGGTCCTATAAGTTATATTTAGTAAAATTTTCCTGTTACACTAATAATTAAGGCAAAAAAAGTTCCGTTTTTCTACGATTAAAATTGACCAAGTAATAGCTGTTTAAAGTTGGATAATATTTTTTGCTGCAAATTAGGGGTCATTCACAAATTTAGTAGAAATATAACGTCGTGAGATATATTAAAGAACTGGTTGAGAGTAAAATTAGCATTGCAATATAAATTTGATATCTTTAATCATTCTGAAATATTACTGCAAAATCTACAATTTGTACTGAACATATAAGAGGATAAAAATAACAGAAATTTTGTTAAATAAAGGGATGAAAAACAACAGCCTCAATTCTTTACAAAATATACATATTTTTAAATGCCGTTAGATTACACTGTCTTTCAAATTTTGGGTTATACCATGTTTTTTAGTTTTTGAAAATTGATTCTTATGTATTTTTTAGCGTTGAATCTGAAAATGACGTTCATTTAACATCACGTCAGGATTTTTTTCAAATCGCAAATTTCAAAGTTAAAAAGCTCAAAGTTAAAATTGATCCCTCCTTCCCTCCCAACCTCATTGGACCGCTGAGCTCTTTAGCTGTAAGAAGACCCAGTATAAGCCAAAAATGAAATAAATTATTGAATTAAATAAAATTAAACTGAATAAAAAAGTCTATCTATTACATCTATTTTATAGTATCAGATTTTTCGCTATTTTTTAACCTTGAAATTTACGATTTCCGAAAAATCCTGATATGATGGTTAAGAGCGAAGGTAATTTTTTTATTCAGCATTAAAAAATACATAAAACGTTAAAGTTAAAAAACACAACTATCGCAGGTTTATGTTATCTAATCTAAAACTCTTTCTTAAACATGTTGACGGTAATCTATCCGAATTTTTTTGTGTTATCCTCTAATATAAGTATGTATAAGACGGTGAGCGTCGAAAATCATAATAATGCTACATTGTCATCGGATTTAAGTCGGTATGTAAAATTTAACTTCGATCGGACATTTGAAAGGGAGTTACAAATTTTAAACTGGAAAGATGATCGTTGCAAAAAACCTTATGAAAATAACAATTTTTTTTAAAGAAATCATAGCCTCAAATCCTCACAAAATAAAACATATGTTAAAATACAATTATTTTAACTAATCTGAAACTTAAGTTAACTCAATCGTAATAGTTGTACGATTTCTTTCAAAGCGCAGATACTTTGAAATAAGTTTAAGTACTTTATATACAACCCCTGAAAGCATGGCTGAAATCATGTGTTTTGATATGCAACAAAGTGGTGTAAGTCATGAATTTCAAAGTTTCATAACTCGGTCAATTTTAATGTTAAATGAATGGGACTTTTTTGTCTTACTTGTTAGTGCCACAGTAAATTTTTACTAAATATCACTTATAGGACCAGGGGACCGTATAAAAATTTAAATTCCTTTATTTTTTAATAAATGTTTTTATTGACCCAAATCGCTTTAAAAATAGTTCTTTATCTTATTTAAACCATTTTTGTAATTGGAAGTATGCATCTAGGGCCAACGGTTTCGAAAATAAAGGTCGGTCCGTTTATACATGGACACACTGTATATTATAAAACATTAGCTGCTAGCATCAAATTTTAAGTTTAGGGTTTTACAATGAGACCGATAAAAAAAAAATTAATGAAAATTTTTAAAGCTTGCATAGTTTTAAAAAAATTAGAAAATACCAAATATTTTTAATGTTTTCAAAAAATCGAAACTTTAGTTATTAGAAATAAATACCCATTCAATTAATATTTTTAGTTATTCTTCTGCTAAAAAGCAAGCATAATTGGTTATAAATCACAAAATTAAAATTCTTTCATTTAGTTAATTGAGTAGGTTAGACTGACAGCACCATCTATCACCTTAAATCTACAGGAATCACTTGTACAATATAGCACTTCATCAAGTTTTCAATACTTAATTTAAAAGCAACTAATTTTTTGAAAAAGCAAACATTTTTCTAATGAAACTTTCAAGTTGTTTACCATCAAATGTTGGCGGGTACTATCTAGTTTATAGTTAATTTAAATAGTATGTTGAAATAAATCAAGTTAAAAATAATCTCCCAACCCTTTGCAAATATTGGTAAAAATAACTCCCCCCCCCCCTTCCCTCAAAAAAAAAAAAAAAAAAAAAAAAAAAAAAAGTGTTTCAAGTCTTGATAGTCTATCATTAACTTAAATATTTTGATTGTGGATGAATGTTCTGCATAATTTATTTCCCATAATGAAATCTCTGAAAACTAATTTTTCTTTTAACAGGCAGTAAAGCAAGTTCTAACAAATCTACTCATATCTCATGTTGAAATGCGATCTGAAGATAGCCAGGATGTACAACAATACAATCATATACGAGATATTGAAAAGATCGTAGTTCCTTTGGGTGATAGATTAAATAACTTAAAAAGTAGATTCCTAGACGTAAGTTAATTAATTTTTATATTTATTAAGTGGATTTATGATATATTATGGGCTGTGCAAAAAAAAAAAAAAAAAAAAAAAAATGCTTCTAAAAACTGCTTTATTGGCAGATTTTATTTATGTACCAGAATGGCTAAGATTAATAAATAAATATTTATTATTTAAAAAATATATTTTGAACTTTATAAAAATAAAATCTATAGATAGCAATTTTTTAATATTTTCAATTGATAGTAATAGTAATAATAATAAACTAATTAAAAACCTCTGTAGTGATCAAAGTAATTGTTTTTGTTTTAACTTTTTGTTGAACAGAAACACTATCAGATATCACCACTTTATACTTGCCTCAATTTCTGAAACTGTGCCATAATGGCTCTCTAACCAATGGTAGAAGTTGTGAGAATGAATTTGTCTCTCATAAAGAGTTGCTGTAACAGAAACGCACTGATATTTAGTGTATTATTTGCCTTGCTATTAGTTGCTTGCAGACATCCTATACCACATCTGTTTCTATCGTATACATGTGTATTTAAACGTCTTTTTAGTTGAATAAATAAAGCAGTTTATCTTGTCAAAAGTAAAGTAGTTTTCATTTTGAAATGCATTATATAATGTTGTATTTAATAAAAATGCCAAGTTGGAGAAGGAAAACTATACCATCTTTTAGAAAATAAAATCTACAGCAAATTTAATCCATGAAGGTTTTTATCTAGACTCAATGACAGAGCTACATACCAACTGATGAAAACCAGTTTCAATGTAGCTCATAGATTGATGATATTTTTCTGATTCATCCTGTTTTACCCAAACTTTGGAATAATGTAACACTGTTATTTATGGGCTTAGAAATAAATTCATGTATGAAATTTGTTGCACATTTTATTTATTACAAGAGTTGCTTGTATTTATTACTGGTAAGAGCTTTCTTTCACTAAAATTTACTAGTAAGAATTCATTGCCAAGAAACTAAAAAAGTTTCTTTTTGTTGTTCTTTTCAAGATGGCTGCTCATTTGTATGAAGGAGGAGGTCATAAGCTTGGGTTTTTTTTACTTAGAAAACTATGCAACAAATCCCAAAATTAAAACTATGTAATCTTTTGCTAGGTCGGGTCTCTTTTTTTGGACTCTATTCACTTGACAACTTAGGCTGCCATTTTTCTTTAATAACTGATAAAAAAAGCTTCATGGGGGGGGGGGATATATATATATATATATATAGTCAGGTATGCTGGTAAAACAGAATTTTTATTTATATATATAATATATATAAAATAACTTTGTGCTTGGACTGTTGTTGGAAAAAAATAGCATTCTGTTGCTGATAACATTTAGATTAAGGAATCTTCCACTATTGGAAACTTAAATAGTTTACAATTGAAAACTTTATAAATATACATTTAAATTAGGGACCTCTCATAGTTAGAATGAGTGTTCATCACTTTTGATAACAACCAATTGAAACAATTGTATCAACTCTGGGACGCAAAAAATAATAAAAACTAGAAAACAGGAATTCTGCTTTTTCAGAATTTAGTGTTGTCCCCGATGA
Organism: Maratus speciosus; assembly: GCA_963932465.1. Classification (NCBI taxonomy): domain Eukaryota; kingdom Metazoa; phylum Arthropoda; class Arachnida; order Araneae; family Salticidae; genus Maratus; species Maratus speciosus. Next base: position 357,171,147 of record OZ010800.1, on the reverse strand, counting down.
CAAAAAAAATATATGTGTATAAATGTAGATATAATAGTAGAGTCCTGATTATCTGAGTTAATCGAACGTATACCTTTGGAATGGATCATTTTCTTCTGATGGACTGATGGCTTCCATTATTATGAAACAGTCATTATAAATGAAGTGTTAGGTGAAGATGAAAGAACAGTTGTAAAAAGTTAGAACTCTGATTTTCTGGTCAGAATGGGGGCCTTTCTCCCCAACAACAATAGCTTATTCATTGTTACATAATGCATTCAAATGCAATATTGTGTTCTTGCACTCACTCCCTGCCCGGGGAGGTCAAAAGCAAACTTATCAACAAAACAGTGGACAACATTCTTTGTCTTCCTTTACTGGTAAACTCAAGTATCATTTCCTACATATTATGCTACTGATTTCTCTAATAGCGAATTATATGCGCATATAGCAGAAGAACAGGTATGCCAAACGTTGAGGTAAGCTTGGTTACATAAAAAATGATAACAATATCAAAAAGCAAACCCCCCTCCTTCCCAAAGATATCTTATGATATCATGTGCCAGACCCCATCTCTCCCCCTATAATGATAACGTTACATATGCATAGCCCCTAATCATTTGTTTTCTCTTAACGTGAACATAATACAAAATCAGCAATACAAATATTTGCAACTTAAATTTGGGAAAAAGTCTAAGATTTATTTTGATTTCGTTTGAATGGAATCTAAGTTTTTAGGGTGTTTAAGTATCATATTGTTTGAATTTCATTTTTATTTTTTAATGTTCACTTTGTTTAACTAATTTGTTACAAAAATTTAACATCAAATGTAGAACTAACTGAATGAAATATCTTAATATTTGCCCCTTCTTGGGCTTAAATAATGTAGGTAATAAATTTTATTTTTTTAATTTGTTCGACAAATTATGTTTTTGTTTAATAGATATATAAATATCTATAGATAATATGTATCTACCCTTGTATAAAATCCTAATGAAATGAATTTATGAAACGGATATTATGGAACGACTGAATTGAACCGATTTATGAAACGATTCTATGAAACGACTGATTAAACAACTGATTATGTTTAATGGTGATTTCTCCTAAAATATGAAATACTTTGCAATAAAATTAACACCAAAAATTCATATTGATCTGCAGATTTCAAAACTGGTATTAGAATTTTTAAATTCGACTTAGTTTTCAAGATATTATTATTATTTTTTATTTTAAATACTTTTCTCTAATGTTGGCAACTCAAATTTTAATCATAGCAGATATTTTTTTATACTTTAGAAAAGTTTATTATTTCAAACTAATTTGGCGACCAGTTTGGCCTCACTTAAATGTATGCTAAGAAACGTACCATGTTACTTTTATTCCTAATTCAATTTACTTGAACAATCTTTTGTCAAATCGAAAGATTCTGATAGAGAAATCAAGAACTCAGTATTTTTATGTTAGCGAGACACAGGTGATAAATCGCCAAGCATTTTTCCCGTCGCATTTTTTTTTTGTATTTCATTAATTTCATTTAAAATATAATCCTTTCATTCATTTTATTTAAAATACAAAACTTTCATTTAAAACTGAAACATTTAAAATTGATGGCTTTCACTTCTTTCTTCTTTTTATTTTAAACAAAACGTAAAGAAAAATATTAGGCACAGATGTCATATACGCACCGGGGTACCTAATTGGTGCCAAAATGGCATATTATTTTGATTGACATGGTAACCCAGCTATTGTTTTTTTTTAATGATAAATGTTTATTTACTTTTATTTTTTTTTTTTAAATTCTATAAATTGTTTTGTTCTATAGTAGTTAATTTTTTTTTTGGTTATTTTCTTTTAAAAATAATAGAAAATAATTAAAAAATACAGTACTACTTAGTTATTTCATCGACCAATTTCGGCAAATTATATAAATCACCAAGCCCCTCGCCAAATTATACAAATTGACATAATTTTTATTTTAAATAACGAAAGAACAAATAAAATAGTATAACATTAATAAATATACAAATAAAATGTCGAAATAAAAATCACTTGATGACGTAAACACGTGTAACTTTCTTAAAGTCAAGTGAATGTGACATTTACAATCAACCATTATTGGCATTTAATCTTATAGTTTGGTGATAGATTTTTGGTCGACGGGATAACCAAGAAGTACTAAAAATACATATGTAACTGGTATTCGAAAACGAGGCTTTCGCCAAAGTTTCGTTAAAAAAAAATCACGCCAAACCTGGTGCGTATATGACATCTGGCCAAACATTAAATAATGCAACAAACCATGACATTTAATTTCAACTTCAAAGCAATGTTTTAATTTACCACTCGAAAAATTTAAAAAATGCTAACTGGCGAGTTGAAAAAAAACTATTGGCGAGATTTGCACCCGGCTAGCGTAACAGTACTAAGAATTATTTGTGACCATGGCAGCTTTTATATAGTTTTATTAGAAAAAAAAATTCTAATTTTTAATCAAAATGAGAAACTTTCGGCACAGATGTCATATACGGCCCAACTGGCGCGATTTTTTTCTGACGCCAGTGTCATATACGCAGTGGGTACTTAACTGGCACTAAAGTATCATTAATTTGCTTGATATGGTAAGCCGGATGTTGTTGTTTATGCTGTTGATGTTTTCCCCAAATTGGCGTCGGGAAAAAAACCGCACCAATATGGGGCCGTATATGATATCTGGGCCAAACTTTCATATGAAAGGCGAAGGGATCAGACCATATTTATTTATGGCAGTTACATGTCTTGGACTATTGTAATATAGATGAAATGATGGCGATAGAATAATATTTGGCGACTTATCATCTGTACCTGGCTAACATTAAAGTACCAAAATGGCACCCGGAATATAAAAAGCGAAGTGGTCTGCCCAGAACTGTTGATGATAGTCACATGACTTAAGCTATTGTTATAGAAATTGTTTTAAAATACTGGGAGACAAAGACTCTGTACACTTAATTCATTTTATTTTAGCTTCTTTTCAAATGTTTAATTGATCCTCTTTAATCAAACACGAAAACAACCATTGTATATCTTAACAGCAACTGATTCGGCCTTAAATTTTTGCAATCAAAGGGAATTGAATGGAAACCCATTTACAGGGAGATCTGCACAGCTTTTTTCAGTATAATTTAATCTTCTCTAATATTTTTAAAACCGACCGGATTAGGGTGTTTTTAGATTCTGCGATGTCTGAACGTGTCTGGGGGGTTGGCGAGTGTAGCTTGCAGGGGGCATAGTAGATATATAAATATATAAAAAAAGTGATTGCAGTAGATTGATTTGTAAAGAAAGAAGTCCATTTTTGTTATTGTTAGGTATCGAATAGTTTGCATTTTTGCATTTGAATGGGTTTAAAAATTTTGTAAAAATATTTTATGAATATTTTTAAATTTATCAGACTTATTTTATATGCAATAATGTTAATCCATGTTTGCTGAACTAAGTCATGTTTTTGGTATCTGCCAATGGACTTGCCTCACTTTCAAATGCAATGCTTTGTTGAAAATGCTGATTTTCTTTCAATGGAATATAATTCTAATGACAAAAATATTAATATTTTATTTTATTTACTTATTTCTTTTATTTCAATATTTCATTCTTCTTTAGTAAAGTTACAAAAAATAATAAAAATAAAATAACAATAACAATAATTTTACAGGAAAAAAGTGGAAAAAATGTTCAGTAATAAATTGTATGCATATACAGTGAAACCTCTCTGTAAGGGCCACCTGCCGTTCCATTGAAAATTAGCCCTTATGAGGGGTGGCGCTTGAATAGGGATGATAAATAAACAACAGCTAAAATAAAGAAATCAAAACCTATGTAGGTGAAAAAACTGTTTATCAACATTTTCAAACTCTATACATGATTGAAAAAATTTTCTATTGAAGTTTGTTTACCTTTCATAATTTTTATGAAGACAATTTTGGTTTCTAATGAGTCTTTTACTTTGTGGAACAAATTACTTAAATTTGCATTATTTATTAATGCCTTAGAATGAGATATTAGTTTATTTATTTCTGTTAGTGTTTCCTGACAGGTGTAAAAATTGTACTTCAATATGCATTCACAGTTTTAGTAAATGTGGAATCAGTTTTTCTAGACAACCTGTTATCCTTTGAGTGCCCACAACAAAGGGTCAAGTTTTCCCTCCAACCCACCCCCTACAGGTTGAAAGGTCAAACAAAGTGGGAGGAACACCTGTTTGCCTCACTTGTGGAAAAGTTTGTGGTCCTTCATTGTGTTACTAAATCATCCCCATCTCCCCCTGCTTTCTTTGTTCCAAGTGCAATTGTTTGCTGAACTCTTATCTTTTGGTTCAGGAATTCAATGCACCTGCTTAGGATTTAAGGCACATGTGAAAAAATTGCCTTTATGAGGGGTAGGTGCGGCCCCTAATAGGAGTAAATTTAACATTTTATCTGTGGGAAAAGTTTTCCTTCCTAAAAATATTGGCCCTTAATGGAGGTGGCCCTTGAAAAGGGGTGGCCTTTAAAAGAGTTTCACTGTAATTATTAAATTATGATAAAACAATGTTTTACCAATGTTGCCAATTCACCTCTGTTGTAGTAAAACTGCTAAATTCTAATTGTTCTTGTTAATATTATGCAACATAAGAATAATTCCATTCAAAGTGGACTTGCTTCATTTTCAAAATAAACACATTTGAAATAGCATTGACTAAATAATATATAAGTTTTTCAAATTTATACTGATATTAAAAGATATTTAATGTAAATTTATTAAAAACATAAATTTGATGTTAATTTGTAACAAAATTTAGCTTTAACTAATTTTTTTTTTTTTTTAATGTATTTGCCCCACTTCCAAAATCAACAGCTCAAATATTTATCGTATATCTTTGTTTTAATATTTTGTGCTTATGTTTTAATTTGATGTTTTAATAATTACTGTTGTTTCATCTTGGTTTGCTCACATAAGTAAGGAAATGATGTGTGTAAGTATGGAGATTAATACAAATATGGAGTTTTTTGCATGAAATTTGCATGCATAAACTTTCAAATAAGCAGTTTTTTCTTACACTTTTGTTTTTCAATTATTTTATTTATTTATTTTTCTGAATGTTATTTATTTATTATAAGTTAGAAATGTATTATTTTCTATTCCCCTTTATATAATTAAAATTGCTAATCTGTCTAACATAAAAAAGGAAAAAAATCTAGTGTAACATATCTAGGTGTCTGCATTAATAATAATACTGATGAATTAAGATTAACCAGTATTTTTTTCTTTTTCTAGGTAATTAATGTATACCTGAAACGCTTAACTCTTCGTAAAGTTATGACTGTGAAAAATCCATCTTCACTGTCTAAGTTTCAAGTTTTGAAATTAAGAGAAGGCTTTAGCCAGAATCCTCCTAGCAATATTGACCGTGCTACTTATGGCCTTGCTATGGCAGATTTTTCACTGCTTATTAGCTTATATCATGCATATGAATTATTGCTTCTTCATGGAGCTAGGACATTCTATAACTTCCTTTTAGGTAATTTTAAATTATGTTTTTGTTTAATTTATGAATGCTGTTTCTAAAAATATATATATATATTTATTCAATATTGTAGAACTTTTCTACAATGTGCAGCAGATCTAAATATATATATATATATATATATAATATATATGAGAGAGAGATAGAGCGAGAGAGATTTTTTCTTCACATTGGGTCATTTAATATTAAAATTAAAATAATATCCAAAATCGTTGAAATTTTTGTGGGTTTTAAATGTATTGTTTTGGAAGCGTGAATGTAATTGTCATGCAGAAATATCTATATTTAACTGTAAATCATTCAAAAATTAACCAAAAGCTATGAATATGTAAAAATCTACAAATTGAAAGTCAACCAATTAAATTGATACATGAAATGATTCCACTTATACTTCATATTATGTGAGTGTAGTAGTCATGGCCTTACAAGAAGATGAGGCAGTTTGTGCTGAACCTGACTTTATTTACTGTAGTAATACATGATATCATCTGAAGTCAGGTCCAGTGACTTGGAAGATTGTAGGAGCCAAAGCTCTCTAAATTATTCCTGATATTCAACAGAGGATTGCATCATAATCTGACTCCTCTTTCCCTCTGCACTCTGCTTTTAATCAGTTAGTTAGTACTTTTTCCAGCAGAGGGCAGAAGTATCAAAGTGTGAGGCTTAATCTTTCATGATTGGTCCATTATCTTTTTTATAATTGTTTTTTATGTGGAGACAAAGAGTCTGAACTTATGATTGCACAACAAGAGCTAATTCTAATTTAAATGTTAAATATTATTTATGAGGTACTCATAATCTGAAGTGTCAAATCAGACAAAAGTTAATTATGATTTACTGCTTATCAATTTTCTACTTTGACACTAATTGAACTAACATATTTACTTTGATTTATTGCTCTGAAATCACTCCTTTGTTGTTTATAACTCCATTCTTAAATTGTCTAGCATAGCCTGAAAAACTCAGTTTATTTATGCTATAAATAATATAATGATGTTTCCAAGATAATTTAATATGTTTTATGATGACTGTCTTATGTCAACAAAGGGTAATTTCTTTTCCAAATCTGTTTCATAAATATCAATCAGTGTCAAAGATTTTTATGATGAAGAAAATATTTTTATTTATTTGCTTTAAGAGTCTATGAAAAATAAGTTGGGTTTCCTGATTTAAAAATTTAAATTTTGAATTTAAAAAAGATTTCATCTTTTAAAAAGGGGTTTATTTTTATTTACTTATTTTTATCCTTTCATTCATATACAGTGGATTCTTGTTACTGTTTTCTGCTTAAGATGTGTTTCTGGTTAATGAAGAAAGCTTCATTATCCACACCATTTTGTATTCGAAATTAATGTTAATAATACTACTTAATAGGCACTACTCATCAGATAATGTGGACAAATTTTTCACTATTAATCGGGCAGAACCTAAAGACACGTGTTTTGCACATTATTTTTTACAAAACAATTTTGGTGCCATGCCTTTTATTGAGAGATCAAATTGTTAGAAACACTGATGGGGAGAAAGATAACATTCCACAACATTCCAAGTGAGAGGTTCAAACAATACTGCCAGCTGTTCACCGATATTACCTATTAAAATCTGGTGTAACCGAACAAATTTTGAAGTGTGTCATAAAATTAGAAAACAATGTGGTAAATAGATTTACTTGCTCCACTATTCCAAAGAAAAGTGTCTTAGTAATTTAGATATTTTTTAATTATGTAAATCTGGCAATTTATTTGTATATTCCGTTTGTCCTGAGTAATTAGTTCTTTTGTATTAACAATATTATCATTAATTTTTCATTTAAAAAAATACTAAATTAATGGAACATTGTTTCTTTTAGCATAGCCTATTTAACTTCTTTAAAAAACTGATTTCAGTTAATTCAATGCAAGGATTTATTTTTATACCGTTCAAATGTTCATCATTTGATGCGAACATCATTTAGTGCAGATGAAAAATGGCTTCCCTTGGAAGTTTGCATGAACAGGAGTTCACTGTATATAAAATTGGGTTGTCTATATTGTGATTTTCAAAAAAAGGTATTTATTTCTAAGTTCATATGATTATTTAGATAATATATAAGTAAAAAAAAAAAAAAAAAAAAAAAAAAAAAAAAAAAAAAAAATTTTTTTTTTTTTGGTTAGTTTGCATTTTTGCCATTCAGAAATAGTTGCATAATTAACAATAACCTTATCAGTGGCAGATAGAGAACATTTTTGGATACAATCTACATTTTCTCGTATTCTGATTTCTAAAATAGTTTTAAACAAAACTAATTTAATTTAAAAAATCAATCAATCTCCTGAATTAATGGATCAATTTTAAGGAATCTTACAGCAATTGAAAGGTCCAATTAAGATTTATAATTTATAACAATTACTTTTGTCTCATTTTTAGCTTATAACTTTTACATTTTAATTTGAAAACTAGATTGGTAAGTATATAGAGCTAATATTCTGTAATCTGGTTCAAAGCCAAGGTTCGATCATTGATAAGCAAATAAATTATCACTTATGTTACCATTAAATTTTTGCCTCATAAACCCCCCCCCCCCCTAGATATAACAATGCATATAATTTTGTTCTAAAATATGCTAATTGGCTGTGGATTTGATTACAGGAGATCTATAAATGATAATAATTTTATGACAATCTGATTTTACCTCGCAACTTATTAATTTTAATTTTAAAACTGCATTAATAATCATAAATAGCTAGTATTCAATTTTTGTATCTACAAGCCAGGATGGAATCAATGATAAGCAAGGAATTAATGCCATTAAATGTTTGCCCCATAAAAAAAGCTGGTTTTAACAATATATTTAATTTCACAGCAAACTGCTCTCGCTAATATATGACAGTTAACAGTGGACCTGATTATAGAAGATCTATAAAAAAATAATAGTTTTATGTTGATCTTTTAGCTTGCAACATTCATTTTAATTTAAAAGCTGGATTAATAAGTATAAAGAGCTAATATTCCATAATCGCTGTCACAGTCAAGGTTTGTGTCAATAATAAGCAAGGAAATGGATAGCCTAGTATACTTTAAATGAAGGAAAATAGAGGAATCAGGTGCTGTTCAAAATATCTGTTATCTGTATTATATTAAAAATCTGAGTATGTGTTTGTATTTCACAACTAAAAAAAACTAAACCTGTGGCTGTACAATCCATGAATGATCAGGGCCTACGGTGTCCAACTCTGTTTACTTGACCCTGGACACCGAGGTGCTATGCAGCATGTGCCCCGGTAAGGTGGTCAACCCAACGCGAGACCCTCGGTGTTTAGTTCCCAAGCAAGCTTGATACTCATTTTATCGACCCTGATGGGATGAAAGTTTGAGTGAACCTTCCCCAGTCGGGATCAGAACTCGCGACCTGTAGCGTGGCAGACAGGTGTGCTGACCACTACGCTACTGGGCTTCGTATTTCACAACTACTCCCCTTATAATATGGAGCACTATCTATATCCCTTTAAGCAGTGGCGTAGCCAGGATTTCGTTTCGGGGGTGGGGGGTGTCCAAAATTTTTCCTTCAGGTTATATATATAGTAAAACCTGCCAAGATGAAATCGTAAATATTGCTAGAAAATTCCGTTTTACACAGGTTTTTGTGTTATCAGGTGTATTTGTATAGTATTCTTTTCCGTAGCACTATGGAACATTTCTGTTTAAGACAGAATTCCGTTATAGGTGATGTCCATTACAAAGCCTCTGTTCTCATCATTGTCACCATTTTATTATGCTTTATCCTACTTTCATCTTTATTTCATCTCTTTATTTATTTTAATAAAATACTTTATTTAATTAAAACATTCTTACCTTTCTTTCTTTAAAGTCTCTTAAATTCAGTTTCCGACTTCATACTTTTTCCCTTTTTCATTCGTGCAAAACAGCTTAGTTCTCGCAGTTTTGCCTCGTAGAGAACATCAGATGGCATCGTATGTCCAGAGCGTCGGCAATCGTTGCCATGGTTACGCCTTCACGTGCTTCTTCCTGGTTGGGAGTCTAACAGACATGCGTGGTTGCCTTATTTCGGTTCATCCATTTCGAATAAATCGCCATGCTCTGAAGTCATTCTTGCCCAGTTGTATTTGTCTCTGTTCGGGGAAGGTGGAAATAGTTCTTTCATAATGCTTCATCGTATTATCTGTTTAAATAGTTTTACTCATCGGCTTTTACGTTTACGATAGTCCTTTTTCAACTGTAACTTATCTTAGAGGAGAGTCATCTTGTTTCGAGTGTTTGTTTTTCGGGAGCTGAATGGCGTACTGTTTAAAGTTGTCTTTTATATGCAAGACATCGTGTCTACGTAGTGGTTTTTCCTGAAACTACCTTTTTGATGATGTCGTCCTCAGAATATGTTTTTCATCGTGAAGCTCGTGAGTTTTAAAGTAAAGTAGTGTCAATCCTTTTGAAATGTGTTCGGCTGTTTTTCAATGTTTTCTTCGTAAGAGAATAGAGACGTTTATTTGTCGAGTACGAATTGACTTTTTGTGTCGAGTCTTCAAAAGGACATACTTACGTTTTTCAAGCCCTCGCTACACTATTGGGAATATAAAGATGTCGTAATTTATATATCATGTAGTCATGTTATATTTCAAAGTAAATGCCTTTACTATTTGCTATGATGTTTGTAATTAAAGTTTCAGATAAGTCTTTTCCATCTTTACATTTGTTGATAAGCTGATATTTGAGAGATGTTATAATTTGTTTCTACATTAATATGTCTTTTAAGTTTTAATAAATTATTTGTGTTTTTAAAATATCTGTCATTATTTTCCACCATATTATTTTTGGAATTATATTTTTACTTTTCAGATGTTATAGTTTATTTAGCTTAACGTAACTCTTAATAATCATTTTTCTTTGGGGTTTAAACCAGCATTACGCTCCATTGCATATTTAATATTCTCTGCTACCCACTTTAACCCCTAAGCACTATTTTATAGTGCTTATCAAAAGGTTATGGGCACTTAGTGATTGAATTAATTGTTTTGAAATATAGAGCTTTAATTTTATCCAAAAATTCAAATTTTTTTTTTTGCAGAGTTTGTCTGAAGCGTGCTGGTATTGTTTACAGTTTATTTTAAAAGCTATGTTTTTTTTTAGTAAAGTTAATATAAGTAAAGGTAATATAATATGAAATAAGATTTAAAGTTAAAAATTTAAAATTTTTTGTGGTGGAAATTTTTTTTTGGCTTTTCCCGATGTTTTCGTCGGGGGGGGGGGGCGTAATCCTTAGTCAACTCTAATGCTTTAAATAAAGTTTCTCTTAAAATTTTAAGCTGTTTAATTATAATAAATGGTAAATTAAACAAAAATGAATTGCTTATGCTTAATATTCATGGCATTTTTGAATTTGAAATTTTTCTCCTTGAATTTTTTTTGAGGAAGTTCAATTTGAAGTAAAGCAGTGTATTTTCATATGTAAATTTGATATTTGTGATGAAGTATAATTGTATTTATGGTTAGCGTTCTTCTACAAGGTTATATGGAAGTCACTTAAGTGGCATGTGATACATAAAATATTAGCTTGTATACTCCATACTTGTAATGAGTTTTTTTGATTGAAGGGAGCGTGCTGGAGCCCTCCTTTTAGAGTTAAGGACTTTCAATTTGTTTGATATCTTAAGTTTGAACTGCTGACTTTTACAATTTTTAAAATGATGATTTTCCATTAAGTCTACGGACGCCTTCCCGGTGATTTTTACAAAGTTGTTATCCGGTCATTGTTTTTAAAGTTGATCTACATTTGTCTCAGGTATTGCCATTGCCCCATCATTTTATTTCTCCCGTATATTTATATTGTTATCTTGTTTTATATTTGCATATGTCTAATGAATTAAAACGGTAATTGGTAAGGAGCTGTGGAGTATTTTGTCCAAAAATCCGGTGTTGAATTTATATAATTGAATTTGGAGGAATGCAGTAACATATGCAGTCTAGCTGTTTAAGCGAGTTTAAATCAGTTGGGTTTAATTTAGAGTTGATAAAATCAGAGTTTAACTTCTGTTGTAATGTTAAATATTGATACATTTTTAGGATAAAGGCTTTTGGTTTGAAAATTTTGAGGGCTTTTAAGATTTAAATTTTCTTATTAAATTGGGGGGGTTCTCTTTAAACTTTTGATATTGATCTTATTTAAATTAAATTTAAAAAGTTTAACTGAAGATAGTTTGATTGGAGATTTAAATAGATGGTACAAGTTTTTTTACTATTTTGCAGAGTTTAAATACAAGCAAATTTTTTTTGTTATAATGAAAAAGCATTGAAATAGAATTTTACTATGAGATTAATCATTCAAAAGACCTTTAATTTGTTTTGGAAGTTCGAGAAAGACAATTTTGTTTTTGAGGTATACTCATTGCCCAAAATGAAAGTGGCTTTAATGAATTGAATTCCTTTCATCTGCTTCTTGGTATCTGGAACACCACCCTTTCTTTGTGTGTGAATGATCCCTGCTAGTGGGAGACTACTGTAAGGTGTGTGTGTGTCCCTTATTCACCCTAGTGGTGGATATATTATGAATGAATTTGACTATAAGAGCCGTTGTGCTGTCATTTGTTTCTAGATGCCAGGAATGGAATCTTTAAATGTTTAACAGTTTTAAAATAATTAAATTTTGGCCTATAAATTTAAATTTTTGGCTTTGCTGTTTAATAGTTTTATCTTTATTGATTTTAACTGTGTAATTAATAATGTATTTGTATTCGGCCATTGTCTAATTTTTAAGGTGTATCTGTGAAAAATATCCAGATACTGTGTTAGTAGGTTGTTTAAACAACCAGGTGGTCGAGTTCATTACGTACTTTCAATTTTTAGGGTTTAATCCTAGTTTTTCAAGAGAATTTCTCCAATTGCTTCTTTATATTGATGTGTTAATTATATATTTAAATTAATCTGCTGTTACTACATGAATTATCTCTCTAATCCTAGATATGGCCAAACATTTTTTTTTTAGTTAATTTTTTTTTTTTTTTTTTTTACCTATGTTTAAAGTATAAATTTTTAAAATGTTCATTCTATGGAATTCTATTTTGGAGTAATTGTTTTAATGCATTTATAACAGTGGCAGCATCAATTTTCATTGAGTTTAAGATGTGTTACTTACTTTATTGCAAATATTTCTCCTTTTCTATGAGTTCTGTTAGTGTGAACATTATACATATATTCTTTTGTTTTATTTAAATGAAAAGAAAAGGTTTATCTATTACACTTATTGCACTCATTAATACTTTTCAATAAGGTTTTAAGCCAGTTTAATGTCCATGAGTTTCTCATGTTTTAAGTATCTCTCGTAGTTTGTTATACATGGTATAGTTTTTCACATTAAGTGTGTTGAGGGGGGGAAACATTAACTGACAACCTACTTTTGAAATGTTCTTTACAGTTTTATGTGATCTTAAGTGAGAGTATAGATCTTTACTACTGTGAGTAATGAAGTTAATGTGTACAAATATTTTACTTCTAAGTTTTTTTTTAGCATTGTTATATATTTGTTTTTGCATTCATCATTTTAATTATATATGTATTTATGATTTTATATGTTAAAAATATTAAGTTTTGGCCATTCATGAGGAATTATGGGATTGAACATGTGGTTTGGGACGTTTGCTCTGCAGTTTTTAAAAGAAAAAAAAACAGGTTTTACATAAGTGGTACTAAGATACCTGGTTAATCTGTCCTTAAAATTGATTTGAAGTTTTAAATAATGTTCTTCTAGACGTAAATTGGGAGTTTGAAACTTTTGAGATAGAGCAGCAGATTTAACTTAATGTTCAGAATAGGTTGGCTGGTTAAAGGTTTGTTAAATTTTTTTTAAGTTGTTGGATGAATTTGAGTCATACTTGACCAAAAATTGTAAGGTAAAGTAGAAGTTGGCTTGTTTAATTCCAGCATAGGATCTTTACTTGTTAGAGAGATGTCTGACCTTTTAACTTATATGGCCATTGCTGTTTCCTGAAGTGGATATAGGAATTGGAGATTAAGATTTGAAGAACTATTAAGCTGTCTATTTCTCAATTTAAACTTATCTCCCTGGATTATCTTATTAGATAATTGGTAAATTTTTGACAAATATTGGTGGTTTCTTTTAAAAGAGTGAAAAAAAAGAAGTGTTCATATATTTATATATATCCCTTGTTAAACTTTTGGATGTGGAATCTTTTAAGATGTTGGGTTTCGGTGATGGAGAGGAGGCCCCGCCATTATTGGAACTTGACTGATAACCTTTAAATCAAAATGGTTATTTTCCTGCCTGTTGGTAGATAGAATAAGTGCATGACTTTTTGCAATTTTCTGGCTATTCCTTTTTGGAAAAGAAATGTTTTGCTTCCTAGTTGATGATGATATGGTTTAAGGATAAATTCGTGCATGCTGCTTACATCTACGTTGATGTTTATTGTGAGAGAATGACTTTAGTAAGCCATAATGTTGTTTGAAGATGTTGACATCCCCGGGTTGAAAGTTTAGTGTCCGGATGACTCTTGACCTTGGGATCTCAGTATTCATGTAAGACGTGTATGTGTGATGTACCAATACAATATTTTTATTTCTTTTCTCGACTTTGAGAATTTAGATTAATTTTTGTATTGTCCCATGTATCTGGTTTCCTAGATGTTGTTGCAGCTGGAATGAAGTTGATAGAGGAAATTTTTTTAATGCCTGTCTGTTTAGAGTAACCTTCATCCATAAGACTAGGAATTGCAGTTCTGTCAGCCAGTATGTAAATTGTTTTATGATATGTCATGTTGCACAGTTTGATCAGAAGTAAAGAGGGGGGGTTTAATTAAGGAATACCATCATTGTATTGTCATGTTTTGAATTTATCTTGTTAAAAGTAGATGAATATGAAGATTGAATTATTGATCCAAGTTATATTAATGAACTTTATGAACTAATGAATTTAATGAACTTTAATTGTTTTTAAACTTGGTTTCCTGGTACAATAATATGATAAATTGATAGTTGTTAAAATTGTTGAACCTATTTTATCTGTTGAAGTTATTTATTTATTTGATTGTTGAATTATTTATATAAGCAACTAGGGGGCTCTGCCCCCTACGAGCTACGCTCGTCAACCCCCGTTCAGACACCGCAGACTCTAACAGCACGATAATTTGATCGGCTTTTGAAAGATTTCGGAAGACTGAATTATAATCTGACGTAATTTTCACCAAACTTTTCTTTTCCTTTTTAATATTCACGTAAAAATACTTTGTTAGAAATTAAATATTATGATCATCTTACAATATCAAATAAATATCTCGAGCAATTTTTAAATTTAAACTGTTTTGCAATATTATTTTTTGTTCATTTTATATAATAAGTGTAATGTGACGTAAATGTGACGTAAATTCTCCTATTTAAGACTTCTAACGCATGATGAATTTATTATCTTACAATATTCTGTCTCTTTTAAAATTCACGTGTAATTATAGTTTTTATGACGTAATTTTCAATGAGTTCCTGCTTTTTATATTTTCTGTTTATAATAGTCACGTGTAAAATAAATTTTTAATTTGAAGTAAACATTATTGTTTGCGCTGTTTATACAACTTGGCAACAGTTTAAATTAATAACATTTTCTAAAATTTGTAAAAAATATCTCTCGAAATGCTGAAAATTTGAAATTAAAATTGAAATAAAACCTCAAAAAATGAGTCAAATAAGAAAAGTAAATGCAATCTGCACATTGGGAACTTATAACGTATAAAATGATCTAAAAATGACTAAATTCTCATGTATAGTTTTTGCTCCAATAAAACTTTTTTAATGGAACGATTTTGTCCAACTTTAGCATTAAATATCTCTTAAAATATTTCTTCGACTTGAAAACTGTCTGCATCAGCGTGTTTATCAAACATTTCTCTATAATACCACCGATTTTCATATTTTTGTATGCAACAGTTTTTTTAATATTAACGATGGAAGGCCATGCTTAAACATTCAAATATGATGTGGATCTACCCGGAATATCTACGCAGATGTTCATTGGTCCATTTCCAAATCAAAACTTTTTTTTATATATAGAAGGATATATTTAAATTGTAAATTTTTGGGGGAAATGTAATCTTTTAAGATGGGGGGGAAATTTTTATGGTTATGTCTGAATTCAAGTTGATCTGTAATTCAGTTGAGATCATGCTTTTAAAGTAGTCAACAGGTGTATACATTATCTTTTAAGGAAATATCAAGTATGTAAATGCAATTTTTTTTTTTTTTTTTTTACTTGATATACATTGATTGGGATAGCACACTTGTGTGTTGTATATTTATTATGTCTTTAATAGTTTTTTTTTGTAAACCATTAGTGTTCCGGGGCTCACCTTTTTTTTTTACAGTTTAACTACTTTTTTTTTCTTCTTGTTTATTTCTAGTGATCGTAGGTAGCTATTTTTAGATTGCAAGAATTTAAGATCTTTTAGGAGGTGTCTATTTTTAGTCCTTTGGATGTTCAGACTTTTAGTGTCTGTGTGCAGTCTTTTAGAACTGCTAGTTATTTTCCTTTGGGCATAACCCTTCATGGTGTACAATTGATGAGAGGGGGGGCATTTGATGTCCATTACAAAGCCTCTGTTCTCATCATTGTCACCATTTTATTATGCTTTATCCTACTTTCATCTTTATTCCATCTCTTTATTTATTTTGATAAAATACTTTATTTAATTAAAACATTCTTACCTTTCTTTCTTTAAAGTCTCTTAAATTCAGTTTCCGACTTCATACTTTTTCCCTTTTTCATTCGTGCAAAACAGCTTAGTTCTCGCAGTTTTGCCTCGTAGAGTTTAGTTCTCGTAGAGAACATCAGATGGCATCGTATGTCCAGAGCGTCGGCAATTGTTGCCATGGTTACGCCTTCACGTGCTTCTTCCTGGTTGGGAGTCTAACAGACATGCGTGGTTGCCTTATTTCGGTTCATCCATTTCGAATAAATCGCCATGCTCTGAAGTCATTCTTGCCCAGTTGTATTTGTCTCTGTTCGGGGAAGGTGGAAATAGTTCTTTCATAATGCTTCATCGTATTATCTGTTTAAATAGTTTTACTCATCGGCTTTTACGTTTACGATAGTCCTTTTTCAACTGTAACTTATCTTAGAGGAGAGTCATCTTGTTTCGAGTGTTTGTTTTTCGGGAGCTGAATGGCGTACTGTTTAAAGTTATCTTTTATATGCAAGACATCGTGTCTACGTAGTGGTTTTTCCTGAAACTACCTTTTTGATGATGTCGTCCTCAGAATATGTTTTTCATCGTGAAGCTCGGGAGTTTTAAAGTAAAGTAGTGTCAATCCTTTTGAAATGTGTTCGGCTGTTTTTCAATGTTTTCTTCGTAAGAGAATAGAGACGTTTATTTGTCGAGTACGAATTGACTTTTTGTGTCAAGTCTTCAAAAGGACATACTTACGTTTTTCAAGCCCTCGCTACACTATTGGGAATATAAAGATGTCGTAATTTATATATCATGTAGTCATGTTATATTTCAAAGTAAATGCCTTTACTATTTGCTATGATGTTTGTAATTAAAGTTTCAGATAAGTCTTTTCCATCTTTACATTTGTTGATAAGCTGATATTTGAGAGATGTTATAATTTGTTTCTACATTAATATGTCTTTTAAGTTTTAATAAATTATTTGTGTTTTTAAAATATCTGTCATTATTTTCCACCATATTATTTTTGGAATTATATTTTTACTTTTCAGATGTTATAGTTTATTTAGCTTAACGTAACTCTTAATAATCATTTTTCTTTGGGGTTTAAACCAGCATTACACTCCATTGCATATTTAATATTCTCTGCTACCCACTTTAACCCCTAAGCACTATTTTATAGTGCTTATCAATAGGCAGGTTCCATTTTTACAAGTTTTGTGTACTTATATAATATACTTATTTATGTCATATGAATAGAATAAAACTTGTCAAAATAGTAATTGCCTATAACAGAATCCTGTCTTTAACAGAAGTGTTACATGGTCTTAATATGAATTGCGATACAATTAAATTTGCTGAAAACCTGTGTGAAAGGGGATTTTCATCGTTCTTTAGTGAAACATAGTGAAGCCTGTGAAAGCAGAATCTTTCTATAATGGAGTCCTGTCTCATACGGAAGAGTTTCAGAATCCCTGCGAAATGAACAATAGATCTTATTGAGGTAGTGTACCTTAGAAGTATAATTAATCACACTTCTTTCTATGGAAGCCTGTCTAAAATGGCGCTTTTTACGAGTCCCTTGCAATCTTGTCTTGACTGTGTATGTATAATAGAACTATTTCGAGTAACTTTAAGAATTTAGGCATATCCTTATTTAATTTCTTAATTTAAAAAAACGAATGGATATAAAATGTAAGGCCAATCTCTATAACTGCAACTAATAATGCATTGGAGTTACATTAATATTTATTACCAATGAAAAAGATTCCTATGATGTAAAAAGCTGAGCGCATACTGAAGAGTTAAATTTAATTAACCCATTCGCTGTCATCCACGAGTATACCCATGGCTTTAATTTATTAATTACTTTGTCACCATTATTTTAGAATTAAAATAATTGCCTCATTTATTGGCAGAAATTTCGCTGTATTAGTAAAGCGAAATTTACATTTCTGAATTTGTGGTAGCAAACGACTTTTAACAAAAAATTTGAAAATTCTTACTTTATAGTTTTGTCAGCGAATGGGTTAAATCAAGATTTATATTACATAACATTTGCCTACAATAAAGTTAGGATCAAGTGATTAAGTTTAAAACAGCAATTTCCATGCTTAATTTCTTGCCATTGAATTAAGAACTTGCGCTGTAATAGATATTGGATAATGATTTCACATAAGTGTCAATTGCATGAGCCATTCATGGAATCTGCCGTGCTCCCCGTGGGAGTTTTTGAGCTAACCCAGATAGCATGAACATTAGCAGCAAGTTTGATTTTTTCTGATATTATCTTGTCGTGACAAACTTGAATTGAGAAATTTGCAGCAAATCTCCCGCAAAGTATACCATCACCCACTTGCATGAGTAATTTGTTGTAAAACTGATGCAAGACTGTCTTTAATTCACGAAAGTGACGAAAGCAAAAAATCCATCTGTTGAGATAATAGACAATCAGCACATTTGCAGAAATTTCATTCGGTAAGCACCGCTTTTTCTAAACGCTATACTTATTAAATACCAAAAAATGCTTGAAATGAAGAGTACAAATATTACCTAAATTTGTTTATGGTGATAAAATCGATGCATGCACCTTCTGACGGCACTTTCGCATCAATAGACTTGATCAGGTCTATGGACCCCTTCGAAGGGGTTAAACTGATAGTGTGACATGGAAAGATTACTATTTTGCAGTAAGTTTACAGTATTTTTGGTTACTTGTTTGTCGTCAGTTTGCAATAAATTTGATACAGTAAGAATTTAACTTGCATGACAAGTTAGCTGCAAGTTCAAAGTGTGGTGACTTCGGCGTTTGTGTTATCTTGTTGCAGTCTTGTTATGAACTTTCAGTCTTGTCATGCTGAGCTTATTGCAACTTCGCAGATTTTCAAAGAAAGACTGTTGCAAATTTTCTGCAAACTAAAAATGCTATGTGGAAAGGTTTTAACTTTAAAAAAAAATCTTGCATTTTCAGCTACAGAAACCAGTAATGTAAGAAGCAAACACATCAAATAGAGTTCATGCTGGAAAAAGCAGTTTTATTACAATTGTGTTATTCAGCCATAATTCTTTTGGGTTTCCATGTTTCATGTCTCCCACTTTTGATACCATATTCGATCTAATAGTTGCTTCCGATATCTGGTCGTCTTTAAGGAAGTTAAATTTTTGTAATAAGTTTATTTGTGATGGATTAGCACTTTTTTGGAAGTATTAGATTGTGTAAAAAAAAGGTTCATGGTGGTTTCTGTTTTTGTACTTCCCAGACGATTTATTTTAGATAGTTCGAAACAGTTTTAGAACATTCTTCAAGTTCAGCAGTAAGCTTCGGACGGGTTAGATTTATGCAGCTCTGGAAGGGACACTTAGGAGTTCCGTGGAAGAGGGTAGCGCCCTTCTAAACCATTAATAATCATAAAATTCTGAAACTTCCGATTGCACCCTTAAACAACTTGACAGGAGGATCAAGAACCTCATCTCTGTATATTTCAGCATTCACCAGTTGCACTGGTAAAAATGTGTCGGTCACTGCGGCCATTCAAAATGATGTCCCTCCATACCATGATTCCACGACCTTTGTATCGATGCCTTTCACCGATGTTTGCAGCCTGATTGCGTGTGATTTTCTCCCTCCATGTGGTAACACGTCTGCAGTAACTCTCTCAACAAAATCGGGATTCATCGGTAAAGAGAACTCGGCTCCAGTCCGTGGTATTCCAATGACGATGATCTCTGCACCACTTTAAGCAGGCGCATTTCGCTACCGGAGTTAGTGGAACACAAATCATGGGTTTCCTTGCATGCAGCCTGTCACTCAGAGTAAACCAGGATAGTAGAGTTCTTGTTGCTGCAGCAAATTCCCTGCAATCTGAACTGACATCAATTGCCTATTTCTTTTAGCAATCGTTGGCAAATTATAGTCCTGAGAGCCTATTGTGGTGCGTTTTCTACCTTGACCTGGTTGTTTGTGGACATTATACCAGTGTCTTTAAACCGTTTCCAGATTCTTGACATGACGCTTTTGGCTATTTTTAAGTCTTTATAGACCCCTAAGAGTGTCTGTCCTGCTTCCATTCTCCCTATCGCACGCAATTTCTCATAATCGGTCAAATGTCTTCTGGACAACATATTCCACCTACTAGAAGTGAAAGTTTTACCTAATTACATGTACAATCCTTAAAATTAGACTTCAAATTACCCACGTGCACTCCTTTTCACACGTGAACCGAAAGAATGGGCTGAGGCTGAAAAATTTTCATATATTTCTGTAGCGAATGTTAATCCCTTTGGATTACGTGATAACGTTGACACTGAGTTACCTTTCTGGAAGTTCCCTTAATAGAATTAACATAAAGCACCTTTTTATGGTTGTTCCATTAATTTTTCTCGCCAGTGTATTTTGAAAGTGGTAACAAATAACCAGTCCAAAAATAAAGTTACTTTTATTAATTGCAGGCAGCAGATTTAAAGTAATTGTTAATATTGTTCGTTATAAAGTGAACAAATGTAAGGGTCACGAAACTCAACCAATGTAACGTTATTGCGTTCGTATAAACTCGTTCTTTCGCATAAGTGCCGATAACAGAATCTCATCGAAGTCCAAGATAAAGAAGTTTTACGTTTAATCTAGTTACAGTAAATTTGTGTAAATGGAATAGCAGGTATACTTGCATAGTTATCCTTTTGTCTCGGGACATTAAAATGTTTTTGTTTATGAGAGGATTCTGTGTTTTCAGAAAACTTGCCAAGAAGAATTCATAATTGGAACAAGTTTCATTTCAGATAGGTTTCAAACGTTAGCAAGCACAAATATATAGTGTTGTTTTCGTCGAACCTTGAATTGTTTTCCTTTGAGATATGTCATCTTCACAGTTCTTTCCTGTAATATATTTATGCTCTTCAGAGGTGGTGTTATAGCAGCGGTTTCCAACCTGGGGTAGCGTACCCCTGTGGGTATGTGGCGGGTCTGCTGGGGGTATGTGAAAATAATATCGGTCATGGCGGAAGTCACAAAAATGTTAGGAATATCAATGTAATTTGCATTGATTTATTATATTGTTGTGATAAGAAGATTACTAATGAAAATAAGCATGTTTACGTTATCTCCTTGAGTGGGCGTGTTTATGAGAAATGGGGGTACTCCGAAATAAAAAATCTAAGAGAGGGGTACGTGAAAGAAAAAAGTTTGGGAAGTGAATACATTTTATCAGTTTTAAGGGATACTGAGAAAACGGAAATTATTTATAACGGAAACCTGCCTAAAACGGAAATGTTCATAGTCCCGAAGAAAGACACACCTTTGAATTATACCTTCTAAGACGAACACCTCTCTAAAGTGGAATTTTTTATAGATCCTTTGTGATTCTGTCTTAGCAGATTTTACTGTTGTATTTGTATCCATGATTCAGTAAACCAGGTCTACTTTCGGGGGGGGGAGTCTGGACCCCCCCCTTGGCTATGCCACTGCCTTTAAGCCCTGACCCACACAATTGTGGGGGTGATACTAAAGTAAAAGAGAATGACTATTTCCTGTTTTTGTGAGATTTAAAACCAAATCTGCACATTTATATGAGTTAATTGGCTTCAGATGTTTTGATAAGAGACCACGGTTAGATTTTCTGCTTTTAAAAAGACTATATCATCTGACAGCCATAGACAAAAAGTATGTACTGTCGTAATTTCTTTTAAATATAATTTTTAATGCTTGCTTGGATTTAATTTTTCTTTTCATATACTTTATTCATGATTTTAATTGATTTTGTCTTTGATAAATTTAATTAGGCTTTACAAATGTTGAAAAACAAATGACCCGCACAATTGTGCGGGTCCGGGTTTTACCGTTTCCAAAATGGGTACAATTCCTAATATATAAAATTTTTATTTTTAAGTGATTTTTTTTTTAAAACTTATGTTTTTAGCAATTTATTTTTTATTAATTACATTTTTAAACCAGATTAATTTTAAATAGGTTTGTACTATTCATGATTTCTATTTAAAATATTCATGATTTCTATTTAAAATTGATAGTATTAGATGTATAATATGTACATGTAATGAATGGTATGTTTCTGCTCTGAGTTATAGATGTCATATATGATTTATAAGTTTTATATGAGTTATATGCATATCACGAGATAGACTTTTAAGTTTGATAAATTCATTCCATTTTGTCGACACAGCAAGTAAGCCACAAGGAATAAATAATAAATTATGGAAAGTTCAGTAAATGCTCGACAGATTCCGTAGTGTCTGCTTGAATTTACCAGGAGATCAGGGAAAATTTTCCATAGATGAGCAGACGATTCCTTTTTTTCAGGACGTGCTTCAGTAAAGCAGTATATAAAAAACAAACCACACTCTGTTGTAACAGTATCACCTGGGATAGTTTTAAATTTTGTAGTTTACCAGTGGGAAAGTACAGACCTAGTCCACAAGGATCTGGGCTTAGGACCTGCTGTAGTCCTTACTCTGGTTCAGACCTAGTTTTATGTACTCCGATCGGTATTTCAACAAAATACCGCTTCTGGAAAAACTAAAAAGAGAAATTTGAAGGATCAGGCACAATCCAAACGGAGTGAAGGGCATACCATTTGTCAACGGCTCTTAAGAGGGGTGCGAGCATTGAGCACATCTCAGAAAATGAAATTGTAGTGGTCTGTCCAAAAACAAAAATTGTTTCAAACATTTTCATTGTGGCTGATGAAAATTATCTCAATAAACAACAACTTTTTTTGCTTAAACTTTTATTTTTAGATATTTGCACACGTAATTCCAAACTACACAATTGTGTAGATACAGCCCAAAAACGGCTGCATTAAGCCCGAACCCACACAGTTGTGTGGGTCCTCCCTGAGCATAACCTGACATGGGGTATTTAAATTTTTTTTTTTTTTTTTCAATCAAATACGGTCCTATCGGTAAGGGGAAACCACCCAAACTTTAAATTTCTACCAAAAAATCTCCCGTTCTTAAAGGGATGTTATATTAAAAGTCTGAGTATATGTTTGCATTTCACAACTGCTCCCCTTATAATAGGAGCACTGTGCAATTAAACTCACATTAGTTATTCACATAGATCTGAGTATATCTTTAAATTAAGGATTTCCAATTCATTTCTGATGTATGTATTTATTTTTTGCAATTTTTAAAGACAAAATTACTCTTTTCTTGGCATAAAAGTAGAAAGAAATCATGGTTAATAACAGACATTTTTTGAAATCTAATTTTGATTTTAAAGATTTTTTGAAATATTTATTTTACTTTAGCATAATTATTTGATTTTTTTTTTTATGTTGCCATAAAAAAAAAAAAAAATGCAAGATTAAAAATATTTTGATATCGTTACATTAGCATTTAATATATGGTTTTTATATGTGAAATGTCATCATATTTAAATTGATAAATCCAGTTTTATTCAGAAAACTTAAATATTTTATTATGCTTACACAAAGTGTAGTCCAGTGGTAGGGGAGCAAAAAAGGCCGAATTCGAAATTAATTAGGGGAAAGCTGGAAATTGTTTTAATCCATTTAGTTTAGGTCTAGAATGAATATACTAAGTTTTTCCCCTCGTAGTAGGTGAGCGTTAGAAAATATGTATAGATTTATAGCCAAAAAACAGGTTTTTTTAATTATCATAACAATATCTCAAGAAAACTAACTCTATCAAAAACATTGTCCATGCAAATGTTGTAGAGCTTAAAATTCTGAGTAAAATGAGTACCCACACATAATATGTTTTTTGAACATTAAGCTCACAATTCTACTTCAAAGTTTAGCCTAAATCGCTAATCAAGACCTTGAAGCCAGAACAGACCCAGTTATCAGTTCACTCTGCTTCTAATTTTTATATACATGTATTTTTTTAATTTATTGAAGCATTTATCATGTTTTTGTAATTATTTTAGTTCATTATATTGGATAATTTGAGAATTGCGGTTTAACATCTTGATTACGGTCCCGGTGGTAGGGGATGAAAAAAAGGCCAATTTCGAAATTAATTTGGGGAAAGCTAGAAATTGTTTTAATCCCTTCGACATAGGTCGGAAATTAACAAAAATACATGTTATACAAAAATTGTAAGCAGTGTGGACTGATAACTTAGTCTCTCCTGGCCATAACGGGCTGCTAGGGCAAATTAAGCCTAGAAGCCACAACAACTTAAAGCAGAGTTCAAGAATTGGTGTCCACTGACATGCAGAAATAAGCCAGGATATAATTCAAACATAACTTTATTAAAACCAATTAAAAACATGATTAAAGATATTAAATATAACAATATACGGCCATAACTTTGGCCAAGAACTTAAACAGCTCATATATCGAGCCTTTACTTATATCAGTTACATTACTGAAATATAACATAGAGAAACGAGCAATCTGAACATGAAGTCGCTCCAATATATACCATACAAACAGAAATCAACTTTGTAACTAACAGTGAAACATGCAGTTATAGAAATCAGCCAATTAGAAACCAGCGTACGTCATCGGCACAATGACGCAATACTTAAGTTGGAATTCAGTCATTCATTTCCAGATGCGTGGAATTCGTAAATGTATGACGTCATATCGTCAGAAAAACGAAACGCTCGTAAGTTAAAAGTTGAAAAGATTTCGTAGCTAAACTAGAAAATAAACATCAATACCGAACAGTCTCAGAATTGGGCTGCAAAGCAAAACGACTTGAAACGCTAATATCTATGCCATATTTCGATATCGGCAAGAAATGCCGCGATACGACATCAGCTTCAGTCTGGGATTAGCGATTAAGGCAAACATTTGAAATAAAATTGCAGCCTTAATATTGAACAAAAATATTAATGTGGATACTCATTTTATTCAGAAGTTTAGGTTCTACAACATTTTTATTGACAATTGCTTTGGCAGAGTTAGCTGTTTTGAGATATTGTTAAGTTAACTCTGTCTCCCCTGGCTTCAAGCTCTTGATTAGCGATTAAGGCAAAATTTTGAAATAGAATTGCGACCTTAATTATGAACAAAAATATTAATGTGGGTACTCATTTTATTCCGATATCTAAGCTCTACAACATAACATTTGTATTGACAATATTTTTGATAGAGTTAGCTGTTTTGAGATATTGTTAAAGTAATTTAAAAAAAATGTGTTTTTCAAAAATAAATATGTTCATATTTTCTATCGTTCACCAAGTATGAGGTAGAAAACATAGTGCATTCATTTTAGTCCTAAACTGAAGGGATTAAAACAATTTCCAGTTTTCCCCTAATTAATTCTGAGCAAAACCCCCTGACCACGGGACTAAAACTTTGAAGTAGAATTGTGACCTTAATATTCAACAAAAATATTAAGTGTAGGTACTCATTTTACTCAGAATTTTAAGCTCTACAACATTTGTACTGACAGTGTTTTCGATAGAGTTAGTTATTTAGCGATATTGTTATGGTGTTTTAAAAAAACATGTTCTTTTAGTATACATTTTTACATATTTCCTAACGCTCACCTAGTATGATGGGAGAAAACATAGAATATTCATTCTAGACCAAAACTGAAGGGATTAAAACAATTTCCAGCTTTTCCTTAATTAACTCTGAATTCAACCCCCTAACCACTAGACTAGTGGTATAATTTCCAGAAACTTTTACATTCATAATTCCTTTTCAGCAGATTTTTTTTTTCTTCTTATATTTCTTTATATTAAAAATGCTTTTAAGACTTATTTTGTTCACTAAATCCGTTTCTTAAAATAATTTTATCTTCAAATGGCTATTGTGTTTCTGTGTGTGCAGCCATTTTTTTTTTCATATTTTTAAAACAGGCTAAATTAACATGTTTTTACAGACTGTGTGGTCTGAGCGAGTGTTGCCTTGTTTAGCCCATAGAGGGTAGAGCCCCCTAATTATATTTCTTTATATTAAACATGCATTTAAGACTTATTTTGTTCACTAAATCCATTTCTTAAAATAATTTTATCTTCAAATGGTTATTGTGTTTCTGTGTTTGCAGCCGTTTTTTTTTCATATTTTTAAAACAGACTAAATTAACATGTTTGACTAAATTAACATGAACAGACTGTGTGGTCTGAGCAAGTATTGCCTTGTTTAGCCCATAAAGGGCAGAGCCCCCTAGTATTAAAAAAAAAATAATAATGAATGCAAATGTATGATAATACTGTGCTAATTGCACATTTCTGTTGCTATATTTTTTTAAGTAAAAATATAAAAAAATACTGTTGTCTAGCTTATAATTTTTGTTTTTTAAATATCAGGTATTCTTAATGGAGATAAATCTATACCTCATGCAAGAGCTGAACTGCTGAAAAATTTTGAATTTGAAGAAATTATGCAAAGTGTGAAAAACAATTACATTCCCGAACCTTTGGATGCAAATGCAGTGCAAGTAAGTTTTTTAACTACTATTATTTTATGTGCCTCTGAAATTATTCTACAAATTAAAATAATTTTTTTTTCATTGTAGAATGGGCAGATAAAAGTGAAAAAGAAAAGAGTCCTTCCTGGACATCCCAAATTGGATAAGCTTCTTGAAGTAGTTTTGGAACATTTCAGGCTGGCTAATTTTGGTGGGTTTCAGATTTCAATATGGTTTTGCTACACTGTATATTTTTAACAGCTTCTGTTTTATAAATTATGCATCTAGTGACATTAATTTTTTTAATGACACCTTGTTTAAAGGGCAAATATGAGTGATATCATTTTTTTTCACCCTGACTTCCAGAACTTGGTAAAAATCAGTTGAGATACTTCAACCTGTTTTCCACTCTGTTTCCTCCAAAGCCTCAAATATAGATTGTTATCACCATCCTTTTAAATTTAATTTAAATAAATATTAATACTGGACTATAAATAGCATATTACATACATATCTATTATTTTAAAGAAATTTCTACAGTGTTTCATAAAAAGTGTTAAAACTTTTCGGGCGGAAAGTAATACCAAAATAAATTATATCACTTTGTCTAAAGCAGGGTTTCCCAACCTAGGGTACATATACCAGCTCTAGTACATGAGTCATCAGACACTGGTATGTGAAGATTATGCATAAAATTATTATAGAACTAAAAAGCGCACCATTTTAGATTTAGAGATTCCCACTCGCCCAGCTAGTATGTTAATGTATGCCAGTGATTAGCATGGATTTCTCGAAAATTATCATTTATAAATATTGATAAAATATTTTGCATAAATTTTACAGCCAATCAAGATAGAGACAAAAAATCCTGTTTTGGTAAAATTAAATAAATGGTTTATTCAATGGCAGAATAAAATATAGGGGAAATTTTTTTAAACTAAATTAATTTTTTAATGTATTTGGATGTTTTAAATTAGAAAAATTATTCATAAAAATTCAGGTATTCAATTGATGATTTATTTAATGATTCCAGTGAATATTCATTCACATTGTCTGATATAACAATAACATCATGTAGTAAGAACAATAATACTCTATGTGAAATGTAATGTTTAGGTGGTATCTTTGTGATGCACATAATAGTTTATGCAAAATTTGTTTTACTGTTTTCAAAGAAAAAATTTATTTAATGTTGCAGATATTTCTTGTCTATTTTAAATGACTAAGACTGAATTCTAAGATATTACATAGGTTGTTTAAAATTGTTTTTATGCTACTTAAACATTTTTTAGTACTTATACAGTACAGTCCCACAAACTTGACTTTAAATGTGGATTGAGTGTGTGTTGCCGGAAATTTCGAGTTATTTGAAATAGGAAGAAGTTTATTTACAGCTCGTAACATTTTACTGCATATTGCTTTAATGGGTGTTCTAGCATAATAAAGGACAAAAAAATACAACATATCCTAAAATAATCGTTTAAAGTATATATGAAAAACTGCTTTACAAGCTAAACTAAAACTCTTTGGTGCTACAATCCATTAATAAACTTGACCCACGGTGCCTATCCTGTTTGCTAAACCATAGGCACTGAAGTGCTATACGTCATATGTCCCTGTCAGGTGATCAACACAACATAGAACTCTTAGCATTTAGTTCCCAATCAAACTTGGTATCCATATTATCAACCCAGAAAGAATGAAAGACTGAGTGAATCTTGCCCAAGTCTGAAGTTTAACCCAAGACTGGCAGTGTGGTAACACAATATGCTGATCACTAAGCTACCAGCTTTCTACTGACATACGAAACTGGCAGAAAAAATCTCATACATTTCTACATACATTTTGCTCTGAGATTATTATTTTTTTTTACAGCTTTATTTTAAGAACTATATCATTTATGGTAATTTTTTACACACTTACTAACTTCTAATATATTTTCTTTAAATAACATTTACCTGAGAAATGAATTAGAACTTAAAGGTAATTGACACTTATGTCATCATCAAATCAGGTATTCTGAGTATTAAATTATTATTCTACTACACTTTCAATTATTAAGAGAACACTTAGACATATATTCAATTCTTGTGTAAAAAAAAAAAAAAAAAAAAAAAAAAAAACTGTACACAATGCAAGGACAGGATTAAATTCCATGTACAACATCTCTACCTTAACAACATAATAAAATATCATGCTATTGAATATTTTTACTGTGAATCACAGTCTGTACAAACTGTAGTGTTGGCCATACAGAATTCTAACTACAATATGAAAATCCTTTTCCAAAGAAAAATATTTAACCACAATAACATATTTAAATATTATTTTAAAGATAATGTTCTGCTTGACCAGCAGAAATAGTTTAGCAATTAAATAAGTAGTCATAGCATTATACAAATATTGAGATATCGAAAGATGAGTTTGTGGAATCCTACTACATCAGTGAAATGTGGATGTCCTATAGTGCATCATTTGCACAAAAGATTGAAGGAACGTTGCATGAGTTTTCTAGAATACATACATTTTTTCATAGAAGGAATAAGAACTTTGGTATCTAATTATAAGGAAAGTACATTTTCTATTTATAAGTTAAATTATTTTATTATTAAACAGAGGATTTTCTTTTTAAAAAAATGTCTTGACCCAGGATTAGAAAAGTCTAGCAGCATAACAATTATACAATAGCTCAGACTCTCTCGATGTGTTTTATCAATTGCAATTACCGTATATACTCGCGTATAGGTCGACTCGTGTATCAGTCGACCCCCTAACTTTCGAATGCAAATTCTGCAAAAAATCAAAAACCCGTGTATAAGTCGACCCCCTAACTTTTTACTTCAATTTTGCGCAAAATCAAACCAAATATTTCACTTACCTATGTGAAAAAGTAGTAAGTAAATAAAAATAAATCATTGAAAAATTTTTTAATGATAAATTATTATTATTTGTATATTTTCTGTAATATTTTATTATTCATGCACATAAAAAGTCAGAATTTTTCAGTATTCGAAGTTTTATTTTTTATTTTTTAATTGACTCACGTATAAGTCGACCCCCCAAATTTGCTTGCCAAAAATTGTGAGAAATTCCTCGACTTATACGCGAGTATATACGGTATTTAAAAAAATTCTGCTGTATTATTAATAATTTGAAACGCAATCATATTTTTTATTTAGTGCATATGATAAAATATTTATATTAAAAATTCAAGAACATTAAAGTCATATATTAAAAACCATAAATTTATAATTAAAAACAGTATAATCGTTCTTTTTTTATTATTTTGTGTGTTAACAAAACAAGAAAAGTCCAAACTTAAGTGACTAGCTTATACATATGGATCTGATCAGTGTTTATTTGTTTTATTGCTTTTATTTTTTTTCTTTACTTTCTTATAAGTGATACCATTTCATTGATTGATATACTATAAGAAATATTTGTAGTTTAAATATTTAACAGTTTCACTGTATTTACCCCTTCATATAAATATAGCTTTTCATTGAAACTTTAGCTTGTAATATAAATTATATAAAGCAGCAATAAAAGAAATTATGCAATTAATAACTTAAAAAAAATCTGTGTATAAATATATACTGGAAAATGTTATATGAATGTTTCCATTGTTATTTTCAGAAAATCTTATTAATACTCGAGTGATGATTTTCACACAGTATCGAGATAGTGTACAAGAAATAGTAGATTTATTAAATCAGCATCAACCAACACTTAAAGCTATGAGTTTTATTGGACAGTCATCTAAGTCTACCTCAAGTGCTGGACTCACACAGAAGCAACAACTTAAGGTAAAAGTTAATACATGATAAATAAATACATGGCTAAAAAATAAGCAGTTGCTAATCACCACCTGGCAATTAAATGTAAAAAAAGTCGCTTTTAATTTCCATATGGTGCTTCTCTAGTATCCATTTTTCCTTCTCGTTGTCTCGGTATTTCTGTAATTTGAAATTGGAATGCCAGGAAAATATATTGCATGTAGATGACTTCAATCCATCTGTCTGTGCATGTTCTAACTCTTCTAAATATGCTTCAATTTCCACATAATTGTTATATGTTATTGAGGTTTACCATGGCATATTCCTAATTGAAAATGATCTGTGTAGCATTTATAATTCATTTGTAGGAACACTAAATATAATTCATATACAGTATGTGCTATGGACAAAGATTGTTTGAAATAAATATTATTGATATTAGATTACTTCAAACATTATAAAATTAATATACAATGTTGGTACACATTACAATATGTTACCAATGTGAAATAGTGTGCATAGCATTTATTGTTCATTTACAGGGCATCCAAAGAACTTGATTGCATTATTCTCTTTAGAAAGTGTTTTTTTTTAAGTGCAGTTTGTGAAATTGATGTATATTATTGAGATATTCAACAGCATTTTCATGGTTTAAAAGGACATGTAACATTTAGTGTTCTTTTACAGGGCCTCACAAAAAAATTAAACATCTATCACATGTGAATTTCCAAGCTTAACTAAGTCTTAATGTGTTATATGGTGTGTATAAATTCTATAGAGCATGCACAAAGATA
This sequence comes from Maratus speciosus, assembly GCA_963932465.1. Taxonomy (NCBI): domain Eukaryota; kingdom Metazoa; phylum Arthropoda; class Arachnida; order Araneae; family Salticidae; genus Maratus; species Maratus speciosus. The sequence continues at coordinate 357,140,054 of OZ010800.1, read as the reverse complement.
CCAAGCATAATTCAAATTAATTAGCTACTATGGGCAGGATTTGTTGAAAGTACATTTTCAAGTGTGCTACTCATTTTTCAACTGAACTAAATATTACTGCACTATGTGGTGTTTGTATAACATAAATTTATACACAGGGTTCCATAAAAGGATATGCATACATTGCCATTTAAAAGTTGCAATTGAAAAAAGTTTTTAATTGTTGCATGCACTTTCTAGCTGAATTAAATTTTCTTTTGAATATGTGGTATGTATAAAAATCTATAGAGCATATACAAGGCTTTACAAAATGAAAAAAGAAAAATTTCATATATTATTGCTAATGGACAGTAATTACTGAAAAAGGGATTTTAACTGTGTTATGTATTTTCTAAATTGATTATTTAAATATTTTTTTTCATTGTATGAAAGAATGGAATTCAGTTTTGTTACAATATTCTGAGAGTTTTGGAAAATCTTTTCTAATCAATTTTTGATGCATGATTTATTGTTCTTGTTTTTAATTTAAAATTGGGTTAAGAATTAATTCAAAATTTTTATATCCAGGATAAAAAGTTATTTATTTATTTTCATATGAGCCATGTTACAACTAATTATCTCAAGATTTGTAGATAATAAGATTCTATAACACCAGATTAAAAAAATAAAATAGCGAGAAAGAGAAACTACTATAAACTTACCATTTTTGAAAATATGATTAGAAATTTTCAAAGAATAATTTAAAGAGCCACATAACTAATTCATTTGATTTATGTTTAAATATGTATCTATAAGATATAAATATGGACAATATTCATCACCCACTTCTTTAGGATTACTGGGGCTAGAATTTTAAATATTCAAATTTTAATAAAATAAAGTGGGTGAAAAAAAAAAAGAATTTGTTACAATTTTTCTAAAATTACTTACACCACAAACTTAAAAATTGATGTAGAAGTCACTTTTAATGTGTGTAGCTATGAATGGTATTTAGAAAACTGAAATTAAAAAAGTGAAAGATGAAAACTGTGGCTGAATTTTAAATTATGTTTGCGTCACAATTTCTTAGGAACTGTTTAGTTTGTGGCTTAATCAAAATGGTAGGAGTTCATGAGGAGGCTTATCTGTTTTAAATATAGACATTTTATTCAACAACGAGCAAAGGTTTGGCAGACAAGATCTTATAAATTTTACCCTCACCCCGTGATAACAATAAAACAATCTTAATTAAATATAAACTCAAAAGTCAACTCACGTAACTTCATTACTCCAAAGCATGCTTAATCTGCGATGGCAGAGTTTACTTCAAATCCAAATCTAGATTTCATCTCCCTCTAAATCTGTTCTTGTTCCCAGGTAAGCTCCAGCCACACAGGCCATTTCTCCAACAACAAAACTACTTACACCAACTTACTGCTAACTAACTAACCGCTTAACATATTTTCACTCCCCTAGATAGATCAAAATTAACTTTTTTACTCACTGGCCAGTACATGGGTTTTTTTCACTGGCCAGTTTTTTTTAAGCCAGTAACAAAGTTATGTATGTTCCAAACAAAATTGTGTTTTTTCTAACTATCAACATTGTAATTTACTAATATCTTTTACTTATCATTCGATATGATTACACTCAACTGAAAAAAAAACTGGTATTAACATCTAACAGAAAAATATAACAAAGAAATTACTGCTTTCAAAATAAAAGTCAAACACATATTTGAAGATAGTTAGACATACGTAATGCAATGCATAAAAGCGACAAGAAAATTGAAATATATTTTAAGAATTATTTTAATAAAATCTTGACTATTTTATTTTTACTATTAATTGCAATGAAATAAATTCACAGCAAATTTTCAGAAAGGTCCACAGGGGGGGGGGGGGGGGGGCACTAACTGTATTTTCTGCGACCATTCAACGAATTTCGCGTTTTTTTCCGCGTTCTTTTGACGAAATTCCCTTTTTTCTCGCGATTTTTTGGCAAAATCTGTGTTTTTTTTTCTCGATCTTTTGGCAAAATCTGCGTTTTTTCGCGATCTTTTGACGAAATTTGCATTTTTTCCGCTGTCTTTTCCCGAGATTTGTGTTTTATCCGCAATCTATTCGTGAAATTTACGTTTTTACGCGATCTTTTGACGAAATTTGCGTTTTTTCCACGATCTTGTCACGAAATTTGCATTTTTTCTGCGATCATTTCCCGAAATTTGCGTTTTTCCGCGATTTTTTTCACGAAATTTGCGTTTTTTCAGCGATTTTTTGACGAAATTCGTGTTTTTTACGTGGTCTTTGGGCTAAATTTACGTTTTCTTGCGATTCTTTGACGGAATTGGTGATTTTTTTCTGCGAACGATTGACAAAATTGATTTTTTTCGGCGACCATATCGAAATTAGCGATATTTTTATGTCTGAATGTTTGGTCTGATGACTAATTTTTTTTTTAATTTTCGGAAAATTTGTGACAGAATCACCCCTGCTACTTTCTTTTCTTACGTTCGAACGAATCACCGATCTGGACGCCGCAAATTCCGAACGAATTTCACACCTTTCCTCCCTGGCATCGATCTTTCAACCATCGCGTTTGGCGAGTGGTGCCCATTGAGTTTGGTGAGTGAGGACAATAAAGTTAATCACCATGTTTTAAGTGTTACTCGATGATTGGTGAGTGGCGAGCGCTAATTTTGTGCTATACTCCCCTATTTATACTCTGGCAGACTGAGCAAATAAATTTGTATACAGTTACCGCTAACTTGTGGAACCAGGGCCGAAACTAGCCTTTTTTGCACCCGGGGCAAACATGGATTTTGGTGCCCCGCCCCCTCTTCCACAAAGTGTATTTACAAAGAGAATTTTACTAATTTTATAATAGCCGACTTATTTTAAAATTTAAAATATGTAATACTGAACTACGTAATCTATAATGGTGGATCCAAGGGGGAGGTCACGAGGGTTATGACTCCCCTCTGAACACACAAAAAAATATTCTAAAGATCAGTTTTAAAATGAAATATACAGTAGAGTCCCGCTTAACCGAGCTTCTGCTTTTAACGAGTTATTTTCTTCTGATGGACCTTATCAAGAAAAAGCTTAGGAAGACCTTAGCTCAGGAAGACCTTATAAAGTCTTCCATTATTATGAAACAGCCTTTATAAATGAAGTGTTAGGTGAAGATTAAAGAGCAGTCGTTATTTAGTTAGAACTCTGATTTTCTGGTCAGAATGGGGGGAAAAAATGGCCATAAAAAAAAAAAAAAAAAAATTATGTCTATTTTTTTTCCCCATTCTGACCAGAAAATCAGAGTTCTAACTTTTTATGGCTGCTCTTTCATCTTCACCTAACACTTCATTTATAAAGGCTATTTCATAATAATGGAACACATTAGTCCATCAGAAGAAAATGATCCATTCCAAAGGTATAATCCTTCATTTGGTGCCCCTTTGCTCTGGCGCCCGGGGCACATGCCCCCTCTGCCCCCCCTTAGTTTCAGCCCTGTGCGGAACAGTGAACTCCTAATTAAAAATGCACCGCATACAATTAGAGTACCTCTAGACAAGAGTTACGTCGTACACCATGTTCACCTTCAAACCACTAGAGAACCTCTGCAACAAAGTTACTGGTTCCTTACAAGTTAAGAAACTTAAAGTTTAGTAAAAAGATTACTTTTAAGTGTAGTAGCTGTAATTTTAGTTACAAAACGTAGAATTTGCAGCAAATTTTACGTCTGTTCTATTCAGTATCTTAGTTTGATGATGAAAATAAGGGTTAGTTTTGTTTTAAGAAATGATTGGCTATTTTTCATAATAAATTATTTAATACAATTTTGTCATCTTAATTTCGATTTTTATGATAGCTGTGTGTTAACATCTATGGAGTGGAATTTGGTCAGAATTTGTATTTAGTTATAGACCAGGAAGTGACAGCACAGGCAATCACCTCATCGAGTTCACGGCTGAAATTCCAGAATTAGTTAAAACTCAATTCGCATATTAAAATGCAAATGGTCTGCCAAGTCATATCTTGGTGGAAAACACACTGTTAAAAATTTGCAGCATTCTGTCCAGTCATTCGACCGTTTTTTGAAAAAACGGTTTCATAGCCGTAATTTAACTATATTCTGGCCATAAAATTGCCAATAATATGGTCAGAATAGTGTTAAATTACAGTTGTGTAACCATTTTCGATAAAAACGGTCAAATGACTGGACAGAATGCTGCAAATTTTTAACAGTGCACCTGAAAAACTGATTTTAGTAGATGACTCATAGGTTTACCATTGTGTTTTCCTGCACCCAATCCTCCATGTTTTCATACTTTTGGGTGCAGGAAAACACAATGGTAAACCTATGAGTCAACTACTAAAATCGGTTTTTCAGGTGTTTTCCATCAAGATATGACTTGGTAGACCATTTGCATTTTAATACGCGAATTGAGTTTTAACTAATTCTGGAATTTCAGCCATGAACTCGATGAGGTGATTGCCTGTGCTGTCACTTCCTGGTCTATTAGTGCTTGACATAAATTGATGCTGATTAGGTTCAGTTGTATAATGTTCAACAGGTAGCACTGTTGTGTTGTGCTTTCCATGATTTTTGTGGTAAGCTATATCTCAGTATGTATGGGATGGAATTTCAACAAATTTAATACGTAAAATATTTATTAAAAATTTATGTTGATTCAATTGTGGCTTTTTTACTCAATAGATTCCTTGCAGTTCTATTACTTTCAATGAACATTATAACCCTTTCTATGTTTTTTTTTTTTTAAGGATAGAAATGCACCAAATTTTATATTTGAAATTATTAATAAAATATTTTTTCCTTCCAATTTTACATTTGAATACCCAACAGATGGAACTGTGATTTTTTTTTTTTTTTTTTTTTTTTTTTTTTTTTTTTTTTTTAATTATTTACTGTTTACTGTAACTCCAAGTTAAATGTAAAGAACTATACTTTGTAATTGTTAATATGTAACAGCAGAGTATTTAAATAAATGTATTAGAATAACATTGAAGAAAGTTTTATGATCTGCATACTAGTTTTAACATATTTTTGGTATATTGCTTATGTATTTTTATAACTTATTCTTTATGTTCTTTAAATAATTGCAGGTTTTAGAGCAGTTTCGCTCTGGTGGATACAATACTTTGGTGTCAACTTGTGTTGGTGAAGAAGGTCTTGATATTGGAGAGGTTGATTTAATTGTGTGTTATGACTGTCCTAAATCACCAATTCGTCTCGTTCAGAGAATGGGCAGAACTGGAAGATTAAGAAAAGGAAGAATTGTCATATTAATTGCTGAAGGGAAAGAAGAACAAGTACAAAAAATTATAATTAGCTTTTATTTAATTAATATGTTATTTTATGATGTACAGTCGAACCTCTATTTAATGAAGTCGCTAAATCCCGGAAAAAAGTTTGTTATATGGAAAATTCGTTAAATAGAGATTCACCTTTTAAAATACTTTAAACTACATAAAACATATTTTAAATTCATAAACACTAAATATTTTTACTAAAAGTAATTAATCACATTTTTAAAAATAAATTATATCGATTTGTTTTATTTATTTTACCCACCAATATCCATCATCAATTCATTTTTTCTATGTGTTTAAATCTTTGAAATTTGCAAGGAAAGCAAAAAATTGTCCTGGAAAACACTGTATTTTCTGTTTAAATTAAATAGTTTTACATTAAAATTAGCGAATTTTAATGACCTTATCGTATTTATTATTAGTATAACAAATAATTTTAACCATACATTAACATATGCATCCTTAAATTTTGTTTCTGAAAAATTCTGATAATTTTGTCTGAATTTTTTCTTTTAAAAGTGCTTTCTCTCATAATACGTCTTGCATCTTTGCAATGCACCAAAAACCCGTTCATATGTACTTTCTTCTAACTATAGACCGTCGGATTGTTTCAAATGATTTTAGCATTTCATCATACGAAGTTTTGTTAATTCCTGCATCATGATCATTTCCATCATCAGCATATTCGTCTTCATCGCAATTCATTGCTGTATTGTTTTTATTTTTCACACTGTTGAAAATATCCAATTCGGATAGTGTTTCTGAGTTCTCAATTTCAGAATTAAGTGAAATACAATCATCAATCAGCACATCATGGTTAATTTCTTCTTTTTTTCTCATTTGTATCAACATTTTTTTTAAGTTACTCTAAGGGATTATCGTCTTCGTCCTCCGTACTTACCGAATTCTCACTGCTGACAAAGAAGGCAACTGGTAAAAACAGTTCAAGGCCATTGAACATCATAAAATGTGTTTAAAGAAAGAATAAGTTTGAAATGTCCAGAAATATCTTGAGAAATGGGGAGAAAAAAAAAATTTAGATCACAAGAAAAAGTTCATTAAATAGAGAATGCACTTCGCTATTTGGAGGTTATTTTACGAAGAAATTCGCAAAATGTTCTTCGTTCCAAGGAAAAGTTTACAAAATAGAGGCTCGTTAAATAGAGGTCCGACTGTATTAGTAAAGCAGTTCATTTGCTGATCTACTCACTTTCACCCCCCTCAAATTTTAGAAATCAATCAGAAAAAAAATTATTGATTAGTTTGTTTATCTATCTTTTCATGCAATAACTTTTTAAAAAATAATCTGATTTCCACTAGATTAGAATATTTTGTTAAGATTAGAGATGGGAATGCTCGGAAAAAAGCCGGAAAAGTTGGGAAAAAAACCGTTTTTTTTTCAGTTTTTTTCTGAAGGGCTATTTTTCAATTTTTCCAAATTGGAAAAATTGAAATTTCATTTATAAAATAATGTAGTCAAAATTTTATAATTGCTACATTCTGATACTTTTATTTATATATTTTTTTCATGTTTAGTGTCCCTTATGAAAACCTTAACATGGAAAATCTTATCTATATGCAGGGATCTCTTTAGAAAGATCTTGAGTCTCTTGAGGGTGTTCTTAACTGCTCTGCTCAACAAGTGCAAAATGTTTTGACATATTTACAAATTCATTTTTTTAATGGAAAGATATAAAATTGGAAAACCTGACCATGTAAGCGATTTGGAATCGACCTGTGTTTTCCATTTTTTGATCAATAAATTACCTATTGAGTTATAGGCAATTTTGATCACTTGACAAACACTTTTTTCACCCATTCTTGACCGGTTTTTCTTTCGTGTTGAAATTTGGTTCAAAACGACCACTTTGACACTATTTTCTGAAATATTTATTGCGTTTGCAAAAAAATGGTAAAAACCAGTTGATTACATAGTTTTAGAACAATAACACCTGCTAGTTTCATGCATTTCTGAACAAAAATAAATTAAAACTTTTACGTCACAAAGTTGCCCTTTTTGGATTTGAGTTACAGCTTTTGATTAACAGTGTTTGATTAACAGCTTTAAAGGATCCTTCAATTTTTTCTCCTTAAAACATATGACCTTTAACGAAATTCTTTCTCTTAAAAATAGACACTTCAGAATTCTTTTACAATCTCCAAATTAGATTCTTCACAAACGTAATGATTTCAGAATTAAAAACTGTTGTATAATAACTGCAATAACCAATGAATCTATTATCTAGCTGTTTATATGTACAAAGGACCATCTCAATAATGCCTAAATAAGAACTTAAATATGACAAATTTACAAAATTCCAAGTACATTTTTTATATTTCATTCACATTTTTTACAAGTTCACAAGTTTTTATAAAAATTCACAATTTCGCAAAAACACGATCGTGTGAAAAAAAAAAATCCAAGCAAATCCCTGGTAAGATAATTAAATGCAACTTCTCTCCTTAAAAATGAAAATTCATGTGCAAAAGTATTTCAATATTATACCAATAAATGAAAATGGTTAGATGGAAAATTTAATGTAAAATTTGAAAAATGCTTTTATTTTTATTCGCATGACTGTAATTTTTCACTATTGTTAAAAAAATTTGTTTTCATAATAACATGTAGTTAAAATTATGTATCATTTTTTTTCTTTTTTTGAAATATAGATTCTTAGATTTGTCTAAAATGTATTTTCAAAAAATATAAATCCATACAAACTTTGCAAAGAAAATGTAAGCAAATCTCTGTGAAAAATCTAGTTGAAAACAATTTTCAAACATATGGAAAAATCCACCTGTTTTAAAAGTTTCATAAAAAAAATAATAATAATAATACCGCTTTCAATGTTAAGGATCCAAATCTTACTAAAACATAGTTTGAGTTTAGTCTGTAAAACTGTACCAAAACCACATATACAGGAAATGAAAATTATAACTGTAAGGTGGGGGGGGGGGGGGGAGTAATATTTTAAAAGAATACCAATTTTTAAACAACGGAAGATTTGAAAATGATAATAGTATTTATAATAATACCAGAACTACTATAATTTGTTTCTTTTACACTGGCATCCTTTATGTATTTGAAAACCAGTACTATGTAGATGAGATGTACAATACAGTTTAAAACTGCTTTAAAACTATAGTGATATTGGTTAAAACTAATTTTTTTTTTTTTTTAATTAGCTCTATTGATATAATTAAAACAGTGCTACTGAAAAATTATTTAACAGACACATGATATATTACAAACACTAGTGTTAAATTAAGCAAGAAAAGCTACTGTCAGAATTCTGAGACTGAAAGGATATACTTTTCAAAGCTGGCTTTCTCTCTCTCTCTCTCTCTTTTTTTTTAAATATATTCACATGTAGAGAAAATAATTTTTTTTTAATGTGCATAAATATTGAAAAAGTTTATTATTGTATACTTTTTAAGAAAATATAACTTATTTTTGAGAAACATTTATAGGAAATCAATTTTTCCAAGTTTTCCAATTTTTCCAGAAAAAAACTGGAAAAAAACCGTTTTTTTTCCGCCACTTCAACTTTTCCGGAAAATTTACATCTCTAGTTAAGATTGTGTGTAGTAATTTATGTTTTAAAAATGGTCATATTTTAGTGTGGAAAAAAGTATACCCCTATTCAGATTTCTACCAGTAATTTTGAAAAGAAATTTCAGACTTATATGATACCAATATGAAATATTCATGGCTCTATATTCCATAGTTTTCAGACATAGTTCTCCATCGTGATGCACCTGGATGCTTGTCAGTAACATACTGCCATACAGTGATCAGATGAATTTTGCTCCTGCAAAGGGTGCGTCACAACCAGTATTAAATTAAGGGATTTTTCTCTTGGGCAGATTTCTAAGCTTTGAGGGTGTGTGTGTGTGTGTGTGGGGGGGGGGGGGATTTGTATTTCTTGACTATTAAAAAGCATAAAATCTCAAATCTTCCAGAGGGACATTTGGATCCTCTAGGTTAGGAGGATGTCCTCTCCCTGAATTCATTACTGATCAGAACTCATTTTATTTAGCAATAGCTTGGTCAGCTGCGGCACTCTATGAGATCTTTGAGCAGGTCAGACTGTACACATAGCCTATACATTCAGTGCAATAAACAGGGTGCTTAGACTCCTTGAAAATTCCTTAAAAATGAAAAAGTTTCCAAGCAGTACTTAGATCTCCTTAAATAAATGAATACTCCTTAAAAATTCCTTAAGTTATCGTTAAGTGAAATTCAGCAGTGTCAGTAATTTATTTGAAGTATACAAGGGCAGAAAATGGAGACTTGTATATAATACAGCCTGTATAATATTTCTTAGGTATGTATCACATAAAAAAATTTAAAGAAATCTTATATTTACAAAGGTAAAGTTAAAGTGATTACTGCCATTCATTCTAAAGATAGAAAAAGTAAAATTATGTATTTTTTTAACATGCTGCATGTTTTTTCTCTTCAAAATTTATTTTAAAAATCTAAGTGTGCACGCTACATGCTGAGTGTTTGGGATTAGAATGGCCTCTGTATATTTGATTATTGGTTACTGCATAAAATAGTTGACTGTCTATTTTTTTTTTAATATTTATGAAACCAGTAAACAACATTATGAATATTGGCACTATATTAGATTTTAAATGAATAAAATCTGTTTGAAATGTTTTCTTCTATTTTTTGTTTTCTTTGCAAATGAGGTATTAAAAATTATGGGGCATGTTGCACATGATATCATGGCATCCATGAAAAAATACAATAAGCCCTTTTAAATTCTTGAATTTCTTAGAATTTTTCTGGACTTTTTGGATATTTTCTTCTCAAGTCTGTATGAACCTTGAATAAGCAAAAGCTGCTTGAGCTACTAGACTTTCTTCCATACGACAGCCTGTGGAACCAGTTTTTATCCAGTACACTGCAGTAGAAAGCTGGAGTCTTGTCTCCCAATGCAATGTACCATGCATAGCTGCCAACTCTTCCGATTTTTTCAGAATTCTTCCGAAAAATCGGCATGTTTTCCGATTTTATGCGCGTAATGCGTTTTCTTCCGCTTTTCGTCATTTTCTTCCGATTTTCGGCCTTTTCTTACGCTTTTTACGCGAGTTTCGTCAAAGGATCGCGGGAAAACCTGAAATTTCGCCGAAGGTTTTCGGGAAAGACGCAAATTTTGTTGGAAGATCGCGTAAAAAACGAGAATTACCCCCAAAAGAGCGCGTAAAAACGCGAATTCCGTGAAAAGATCGCGAAAAAACGCGAATTTCGTCAGACGATCGGGTAAAAAAAGCGTCGTCAAAAGATCGCGTAAAAACACTATTTCCCTGAAAAGATCGCGTAAAAACGTGAATTCCGTTAAAGGATCGCGGAAAAACGCGCGTTTCGTGAAAAGATCGCGGGAAAAACCCAAATTTCGCCTGACGATCGCGGGAAAGACGCGAATTTCGTCAAAAGATTGCGTAAACAACGCATAGGGGTGATTTTGGTCCGAATTTTCCGAAAATTTAAGGCATTCATTTCCGAAAATTTAAAAAAAAATCGGCCACCAATTTGAAAATTCGGACATAAAAAATATCGCGAATTTCGACATCTTCGCCGAAAAAAATTAATTTTGTCAGTCGTTTGCAGAAAAATCGCTACTTTTGTCAAAAGATCGCGAAAAAACGGCAAATTTCGTCAAAAGATCGCGAAAAATCGGCAAATTTCGTCAAAAGATCGCGAAAAACGACAAATTTCGTCAAAAAAGCGCGAAAAAAGACACGAATTTCGTCAAAGGGCCGCCGAAAAAATACACAGCTAGTGTCGGAAGTGGATTCCCCCCCTTCCTGCTGTAACTTTTCAGAAAATTTGCTGTGAATTTCAGATTTTTTTTTTTTTTTTTTTAATTCAGAAATCACCCTAAAAAAAAAAAAAAAATTAGGAGTCAGAAGTTTTAAGTGTCTTTTAATGTGAAAGGTAGAATATTTATAAATATTTAAAAAAAAAAAAAGTAATTTTTAATATATTCAAGTTATTCTTTTTTTGTCATAATATATATTGCATAATTGCAAATTAGTGAATATTTTATTCGAGTTTCTCTTTGAAATTTGTTTATTTATAAGGATTCAGCTGTTTTTTAATCCTTACTGAAAGTGTTATAAAATTAAAAAAATCTTCTGATTTCTTCTGATATTTCACCAAAATCTTCTGATTTCTTCTGATTTTTTGTCCAAAATCTTCTGAGTTTTACCGAAATTTAGTTGGCAAGTATGCATGTCAGTCTTGCAGTTTAGTACAAAATTCTTATTTATCTATGGTGCAACTTACCCTTTGCAGCAGTATAATAATTCTATTGTTGTTTACCTCCCCTTCAATTCTCTTCCCTTAATTATGATTAGACTACCTAACAGGCACAAAATCGACCTTCAGGCAGCTCTTAGTTTGGAATGTGGACATGTTGTACAGCAGTAGGCAAAGTATTAAGTTCAATAAGACACTAACAATTAGTTTTTCTTTGTTCTAATAACAAGGCTTTGTTACATAGTTATCCCACTTGATGCTCCTGGGTGGTCATAGCTGGATTACTATTAAGCGGTGGTGGTGATCTGGAAAATCTTGTCCTGCAAAGTGTGCATCACAGACCTATTATACCTGGCAACTAGCAGAACAGCAAGGCTATACTGTGAGATTTCTGAAGTTGTGCACAGAATTGTGTGTGTGCAAACTTTTTAATAGCCAGCTCAGAAGGGGCATGCTGTGAGGTCTGACACTGTCAGAAATTTACAGACAAACTCTATATTTTAGATATGCAGTGTCTCTATTTTTAAATTGTTGATGTTTTGATTAATATAAAGGAAATTTATATGTTCTAAAATAATACTTTCATTGAATTATATGAATGGTATACAAAAACTTCCTGAAAATGTGATTTGTTCTGATTTGTTCATTAAAATTAATAAATATTGTTTGTTATTACTCTTAAATAACAAAAGGAGGTTTCATTTGCCATGATTAGAAGTGTTAGAAGTAAGAAATCTTTACTTTTAGACAAAGGATAATTTTAATGATAAGGTTTGAAAACTGTCAATCGGTTTTTGCTCTGTTACCATATTAGCTAAAGGTAAGAAAAATCCCAATATTACTAGAATAACTTCTCTCTTTATGTTTTCATTCCCATCCTTTTATACAGCTAAACCTTTATTTTTTTAGAATCTTTTTTATAAATTTTGATTCTTCATATCAATATCCTTCATAGTAATTTTTTATCTTGTTCAAGCAATGCAATTAAAGTTTGTTATTCATTATATCCTGATATCTGCTATAGGATTTTAATATATACTTCGACATTGTTTTAAAAGCAACCTGTTCAACTAAATGAGCAGATCTGCTCATTTGAGTTACAAAAAAAAAAAAAAAAATAGCTAGAATGATCCAAAAACTTTATAAAACTTTTTTTTCTTTCTTGTTTTAATAATGAACTATTTTTCTTTTATAGATGTATAACACTTGTGAGTATCGTAAAAAAGTTGTGCATCGAGCTATATCAAATGGATTTTCATTTGCACAATTTTATCAAGATGCTCCTTCACTTTTACCACCGAATATAGTGCCACAATGTGTCAAAACTACTATAACAATCAAAGAAAAGAAACCTGAGCCTAAAGTAAAAGGTAATGTTTATAAATGATAGGATATCTTATTTCATTAAAAAGAAAATTAAATAAAAATTACTACAAATATATACATACATGTTTCTGTGAATTTAGTCATTTGTGAACAGTTTTAAAATAGTTTTTTTTTTTGGAGGGGGGGTGAGGGGGCTTCATAAAAAGCATTTAAATAGTGTGCTTTTGTTCTTTTTAAAAGATTTCTAACAAAGGTGGTTGTACAATTTGTTTGTATATATATAATGTACCCCTGATGAAGTGAAATACAATATAAGTTTCCTTCTACATCCATACAATTGATCTTTTATTTGTTGATTATACGTCTTTTATTAGTTCAACGTTTTTTAGATGGATTTTTGTATCTTTTGTCGTTAAATGGTTTTTGCATCAAATTTGGTAAATTTTCATGTGTTTATGGTTTAATCGTCCACAATTTACTAATGATTTTGTAATATTGCCCATGATAATTAGTTACCAGTCATTAGTTCCATTCCAATTTTATTTTGTATAATGTCATTGTAATGTATTGATGTAATGGTTATATACATATATATGTATGTATATGTATACAGTGTGACCTCAGAAATTCAGCATCCAAGTCATCTCCCCTCCTTTTTTTTTTACACTTCCAAAGTACAGGGAAAAGAAAAATAGCAACTGTTTACAAATTAAAAACTTCGAGATAGAAAGGGAGGGATTAGCGGATAGCGAGTTCACTAACACTGTGCTAAATAGAACCTCTGATAATAGTGGTAGCAACTCGGAGGAGGAACGAGGACAAGGAGCCAGAAAAAGAAAAGGTATCGCTGGAAAAATGCATAAATTTGACTAGAAAATTGATATCTGCTTTTGGGAAACTAGCCTGGATTTCTGAAATCGATATTCTTCACTTGTATAAAATACAAGGAAAACTTGTTAAAGAATGACCGAAAAATTTGAAGCAAATAAAATTGACATTGTTGTTTTGGAAATTACACAAGAAGAAATAACTTCACTGCTTATTAGAATTGTTCTTGTAACATAGAAAATATCAACTAAAGTAAGATTTTTTTTTTGTATTTAATTTTCTCTTTTTTTTTTTTTTTTTTTTTTTTTTTTTTTTTTTTTTTCATGTAACTATCACTTGGCTATGAATTAAATTATCAATAAAGGCACTATTAAGAATATTGGAAGTACTTTTTATATTCTTTCAGAAATCTGGAATTTTCAAAAATCCAGGTTAGTGTTGGTCCCAACGATGCTGGATTTTTGAGGTTATACTGTATATATATATTTCTATGTATGGTCAGACAACTTTTGAATGGATACTCTGATTTTCATATATATATTTTTTGGAATGGTCTTCTGTTGTGGTCCCATTTCAATTTCATTGGGATCTAAAAGTGATATGTTTGTCTGTCTGTTTATTTTCCACATAATGCATTATACCAGATGATTCTATATACATTTTTTTTTTTTTTTTTTTTTGGAATAAATTTCTAGTTTATCATCAACACTAGTGTACATGTTCTTTGTTTAGAAATTTCTGATGTGTAGATATTCATAAGTAGTAAGGAGCAAATTTAACTCTTTAAGACCTGACCTACACAATTGTGTAGGTCTATTAGGTAGGTAATTGTCTGAAGAAAAAGAAATAACATTTCCCTCTTTTTGTATTATTTAAAATTGAGTCTGCCCCCACAGAATTGTGTGGATGATCCTCCCTTGGCATAACCTGACATTGAGTATTTTTTAAAAATATTTTTGTCAATCAAATGTAATCCTATTAATTAAGGGAAATCACCAAAATTTTTGTTTCTACCAAAAATATCCCTGTCTTAAAAGGTTAAGCAAGATTTAATTATCTTTACATAATCAATGGCATCATAAATTTTCATTGTTACAAAGTTTGCAAAAATAATTAAAAATTGACTCATACAGTTACAATAGATTAGAAAAAGATTTGATTTTTTAAAAGTAACTAAATAATGTGAAATCCATATATATACCAAGATTTCAAAAATACTTTGGGTTTTGGCAGATAATGAACACATAGTGAATAAAATCAGTAATTCCTGAAATGATTTGTGCATAGTTACCACAAAGGTTAAAAATATATTAATACTAGAGAGATAGCCTGTCAAAAATGACGGAATATGAGATATAAAGATATATACAACGCATGTGCAAGAATATGAGTTTTTCTCGCTTGTTCTACAGTGATAGATGAAAACAACAGATTTTAAAAACGAAACTCATTTATAAAAAACTGTAATACAGTAGAAGACCACTAATCCACACAGCTTGGTTCCAATTGTTGTACGGATTTGAGGCTTTTTGCGAATTACAGGTCATGTCTATATTATAAAATTAGATATATGGCTTCTTTATGCTAAATAAATTGTATAATTATTGAAAAAAAATGTGTGTGTATATGAAATGAAACAGCGAATAGGTGCCATAAAATATGTTGCCAATTTTTCTTCTTCGCCAAGGCCCCTAAAGGGGAAAAGTGCCGAGGATTTAACTTTTGTGTATGACTAATATAAAGCGCGGTACTTAAGTTTGTCATAATTTGGGCTTCAGAAGCAAGATTTTTTTGCCATATGATATAAACAGCTATGAAAACAAAATTAATGAACTTTTAAGTTTATTTATATAACCTGTAAACATTTTATTTATATCTATACTATTGTTGTTTTTTTATATATAATTTACTTCAGTTTGTATACAAAAATAGTTAAATGGCTTCTTTATATTAAATAAACTGTATAAATATTGAAAAAGTACTTGTGTATATGGAACAGTGAATAAGTTGCTAGAAAATATGTTGCTAAATTTCATTTTCTCTATCTCGCCAAAGCCCCTATACTGAAAAAGTACGTTAAGCACAATAAAATAGGGCAGTTTGGAGCTCAGACAGTACAGCGCCGTTTATTGGCTATTATGTTATTAGCAGCATTGGGATGAGATGTAAAGACATACATTTTCATATATTACACTTTAAATTCTCACCCACAGATTTTGGAAAAATAACCTTAAAAGTGCGGAGTTTAAATTAAATTGCGGTGACCTCGATTATGAAATATTAATGTTTTTAAATAGGAATTTCGCCAAATTACCTAGCTATCACCAAGTTGGCTTCATATATGACAACTTATATTTGTTGCCAAATTTGGCGATATTTCGCCAAGTTGGTCAACATTTGGTGCTACTGAGGTAACCCTGCATTAGTATATTTCAACAATTACTCATTACAATGAAGCGGTCCTACTGGAATTGTGAGGGACACACAGAGACTTGGATTTTATATAAATAGATATAATATGGTGTGGGGATGTTTATTTTGTCTCAGAATTAAAATTAAAAACAGCAAAATGAATAAAATAGGGTAAAGTAAAAAAATCCAGAATTTGCTTGGTAGTTTAAGGGATGCCATTAAAGACTACATTATTTTAATAATTTTTATGCCATTCATCTTTAGTCATAAACAAAATGTAACAAATTGTTCAAACATTTTCTCTCTCTCCCCCCCCCCCCCCTGTTCAAATATATATATATATATATATATATATACACAGTAGAGTGCCAATTATCCGAACAGCCTATCTCTCTCAAAATTTTTTTTTTAACCGAACTTCTATTTATCCGACCAGTCTATTTCTCTCCAAAATTTTTTAAAACGATGATGAGATTTTGGATGGTATTTAAGATGAAAAAGAAATTGAAGAAATGAAAACGAATGCTCTGAAAATGACCCAGGTCCATCACATAACGAAGCCTTTGAATGTTTGGAAAAAGCTATGAAATGGCTCGAACGGCAAAAGAACTCTGATCCTATTCAACTAACGTATTTAAGAAGAATTCGAGATATGGCGGCATTGGAAAGAACGTCTTCTTTAAAGCAAGCAATAATTGAAAACTTTTTGCTTAAATTATAATCTCTGAAGTTCATAAAATAATAAAAAGAGAAAAAAAAAATTTAAACAATGAAAACGTAAAGAAAAAAAAAACAGTTTTTAAACACGCTAGCACTAACTGGTGCTGCTAGTCCTAAACCTGGATAAAGTGTGAAGGTTTCAGAATAGTCAGGAACATCCCTTAAATTGTCTGTCCATTTATCCGAACTAGGGTCGGTTCCGACTGGTTCAGATAATCAGCGCTCTACTGTATATATATATATATATACAGTCAGACCACGATATCCCAACACCCGGTTTTCATGTCACTACGCTTATCACATCAGTTTTTCAAAGTCCCGATTTTCTGTATATGATTTTAATGTAAATAAACTTCAGATTTTACACATTGAATAATTTTCAACTCCGGATATCGCGACGGTTTAGGTTTGTCCATTTTTCATGATTCATCTTACAAGCACGGAAATTAAGCGGTAAGAAATGTCGGTACAGATGTCATATTCGCCCCATATTGGCGCGATTTTTTTCAGTTGCCAATTTGGCAAAAACATCAACAGTATAAACAACATGATCCGGGTTACCACATCAAGCAAAATAACGACACTTTGGCGCAAGTTAAGTACCTGTTGCCTATATGATATTGGCGACAGAAAAAATTCGCGCCAATATGGGGTGAATATGACATCTGTTCTGAAATATCTTAGTCAAACTTTTCACAAAAGTGTCTAAAATACCCATTTAGATAAAGGAGAAACTTTATTTTAATCCTTTATCTGAATAAACAAGTCGAAATTTGGGAAAATACTTTAAAATCTCTGGACAGAAAATTTTGCTCTATGAATCAAAAAGTAACTTTCATTGAAGGCAATTGTAGAGCACACGAAGAAGTGCCATGCGCAATTGAACTGATTTATTTGCCGTCGAATACTTCTGCAATTTTGCAGCCATTAAATCATGGGATCATAATAAATTTTAAGTGGAATTACCAAAACTATTGGTTAAAGACTGGCTAAAGGTCATTGATGAAGACCGTGGCTTCAAACCGTCTCTTCTAGGTGCTCTAAAGTACGTTCATAAAAGCTGGGCTGATGTATCTTCTAAGACAATTCATAACTGTTTCAAACAATGCTGGTTTCATAGAAAATAATTCAAGTTCCTCAGATCCCAAGTGTATAGAAGGTAATGAAGAAGAGGACATCCGTCTTCCAGTATTGTTTAAAGAGTTGTTAGATCATGCAATAGACATAACGGGGGCTGTCCAGATGTATATCGATTTTGAAAAGGATGTCCCCACATCACCAGGTGCAATGATTTCTGAAATTGTAAAATAGATAAAAAGAAATTTTTTTTTTTTTCTCAGACTTGGTGAACGAAAGTGATATGGAGGTGGAACAAAACAAGCCTCCAACTAAAACCGAAGCATTCCATTGCATTGAGACAATCAGAAATTATCTAACATCTATTTTGAAACAATGGAGATTGATTACAATTCATTGTATTATATTGAAAAAAAGAATTATAGGAAGCACAGCACATCTAGGAATAATCAAACCTTAATTCATCAATATTTCATGTAACAATAGAAAGTGAGTCAACAGAAATCTGATTTTTATTTATTTATTTATTTATTTTTTTTTGTGTGTGTGTTTATTTTGTTTAACAATATTTTTTTATTGCTTAAAAATGCAAGATCATTTATGAATTTAAAATTGTCTTAAATTAGTTTAAAATACAGCTTTTTATAGACATATTTTTCTCCAACTCCGGTTACCGTGACACTCTGCTTATGACGACACTTTTTTCTGGTCATGAGAGTGTCGGATAATGAGGTTTGACTATATATATATATATATATATATATATATTAAATCTATTAATGTATATTCTGCTTTAAACATTTTCTAAATGATTTTTAAATTTTCAGAATGGGATTTTAAAATTACCAATTTATTTTTTCATTATTATTTATTTTCTATTTTTAAATAATGATCTTGCAATTTCTAGCAATTAAAATTAATAATGATGATGTATTAACAGGGTTGGAAAAAAATCATGATTTTTTTTTTAAATAAAAAAAATTGGATTTTTTATATTTAAATCAGATTTTTTTTATTTAAATCGGATTTATTTGATTTTTTTAGAATTCTATTTTTAATTATTGTGTTTTTATGTTTTTACAATACATGGAGCAGTTTTTTATAAGTAACTAAAAAAGAATAAATAATATTTATAATTTATAAAAATAACATAAGAAATAATTATATAGTTAAGAAAATACTATATTCTAGTTACTGATTGGTACTAAAAATTAAACATCTAAAGCCATTCTATTATTTTGTAATTGAATTGTGCACACTAAATAACAAATAAACTTAAATATGTTGTAAATGAACAGAAAATGGTAAAATTAAAAAAAAAAATTCATTTAATGCAAGCTATTTATTAAGGGATAAAAATCACAATTAATTCAATATTTTTTAAGCAAATAGAAATAAATCAGGGATTGTTTGAAATTGTTTGAAAAAAAACCCCACTAATTTAGAAGCTTTGTCCACTCCTAATTTATTACGAAGACTTGAATGAACTAGTCCAAAAGAAGAAAATTGTCTTACTACTCCAGTAGAGGAAGCCACGGCTGTTGTTATTTGGTAAATAAATTCAATTTCAGTTTCGCTGATTCTCTCTTTACCTCTCATTACATAAAAGGACTTCCACCAATCATAATCTGTCATAATATCTGAAACTTTTTTTCTCAAGCAATGGTAATTTTTGGAATGGGCCATTTTTTGCTTGAAAATGTGCTACAGTGGTGAGAAGATTTGAACAGTTTTCTTTAATGGATGCCAAACCTTCATTATTTTCCTCTACACTAAGTGAAATTCCATTTCAATTTAAAACAAAGGGACTTAATAAAACTCCAGCAAAATGACAGCCATTAATAGCTTGCTTTAAATTTTGTAATTCTATCTTTATCTAATACATTTTCTAACTTTTTACCCAAAATTTTCCGTTGATATGTGCATTCGGCAAGGGAACAATCCTCTTTTTGGATTGTATCTAGGGCACAAGCAATGGGTTTCAAAACTTCAATCATATACTCTGCATTTCTTTTAATATTTAAGTCCATTACTGTTTTCTTGATATCAGAACTTATATTTTCTCGGTAAAAACTGCTCAACTCTTCCTCTTAAATTTCTGTCAACTTGTCTTTCCTTATTCTTTTTAATAAGAGAGTATCCTGATGCACTTGCGTCTGACGGACTGGCTGTGGAACTTTCATGTTGAGGAGATGAGGATGCTGAGGGGATGGCTGCAGGTTTCATGGAGGCATTTTGAGGATATGAGGATGGTGAGGGGATGGCTGCAGGTTTCATGGAGGCATTTTGAGGAGTAGAAATTACAGGAGATAACTGTAAACATTTTGAGGAGATGAGGATGATGAGGGTTTCGAGCAGTTTGTTTTAATTCCATCCAAAACTTCATGCATTTTCCGATGCTACAAAAGAAAAATCACTATCACAGCACTCCCTTCCAGGGGAATCTCTCCAATTTCAATATTGGCACTTTAACTATACAAGGGGATCTACCCCCCCCCCCCTACCCCCTGTCCTCCCGGGGTACAGAATATTAGTGTTAACACCAATGCACTTTCACTTTCTGCATGGTACTAATCTCTACATTTTACTATGATTTTTATTTATGAACATGTTCCTTTGAGTGTTTTTTTTTACGTTTACTTTTAATATTAAAAGATTGGGGTGTGTGTGTGTGGGGAGGGGGGATCTCACTTTCTGTATTTTACTGTTCTGCTCATAAGAGGCTCTAAAATGTTATTTGCTTTCAATTTCAATGTATTCTCAAAGATGTGAAAGATACTTGTTGCATCAATTCAGTGAAATTTATATACATGTTTATAGTCTATAAATTATATCTTTAAAAAGTGATTTAATTTTTTAATGCACATTTAAAGTCATTTAATAATTATATTAGATTAAAACATTTTTTCATATGTGAAAAAAAAATCAGTTGATTTAAATCAAGATTTAAATCAGCAATTTAAATCAACTGATTTAAATCACTACAACCCTGTGTATTAACAATTATTTTACAGACTTAATAAATTTTATTTTAATATTTCTAGATCTAAACATCATTTAGAAATGATGAAATAAAGTTTAAAATATAATTTAGAAATTTCTTTTCAAAAATTTAATGTTTCAGTATTAAATTTGCAAACAAAAGTTTATTAATTTCATTATTATTTATTATATAATAATAAGTATTATTATCATTCCTATGATTAAAAATAGCAAGAAAAAATTGTTTAAAATAAGAAATTGTCCTTTTCTCATAATAAAAATTTTAGTGTTCCATGATTTGACTGTTAGAATATTTCTTTATATTTTCAGTTGTTTTTCAGATTTATATTTTTTATCTAATTATTAATTATCTAATTAATTAAAAAGCAGAAAAACCAACGTTTAAAATGCACAAATAATATATGAAAAGCAGCAAACAGCTGTTTCGAATCTGCTAGCGAGATTCTTCTTCAGTGCAAAAGGAACAGCGTGCTAGAAAAAGCAAGGTTGAGCAAAATCATAGACAGAGACGCGCTGGCTTTTATACCCTATGCGGGTGGCGAAGGCGCCGAAACAACCAATGAGAGAGAAGCAGTGGAAACGACTGGGTGGACAAGTAGCGACATCTACCGGAGAAGTAGAGAAAAGAAACCAAAAAGGGGGAATTAAATTAACGCTTTCCAAATACTTGGAAAATCTGGAGTACTAGATAAGTCATTGACTAAAGAGTAAGAATTTTTAATGATATGGTAAGCTTCCCAAAAATCAAGATCAAGGTTAGAAGAACATTTTTGGATAATGATGGCTGAGGAAAAATCGAACCTATGTTGAGAAGACCAAGAATGTTGAGCAATAGAAGAATGTTTGAGCTCCTGATTTTTAACATAACCTTCATGCTCTTTTAAACGAAATCTAAGAGCACGTTTAGTCTGACCAATATAAGAAAGACCACACTGGCAAGAGATCTGGTAAATGCCCCAATTATCTAGGCGATCAACGGGGTGTTTGAGATTTGAAAAAGAGATTTTATTAACAGGAGAAAAAATAACTTTAAAATCAAACCTTCTTGGGATTTTAGCAACTTGCTGACTGATTTTAGGAAAAAATGGTAATACAACTGAAGTATTAGAGTTGGAATTAGAATGCTTTTCAGAATGGTCGGATTTCGTCAATTTCTTATAAATAGAATCGATAATATTAGAGGAATAACCACGATCGACAGCAATAGCTTTGAGGTAATTAAGTTCAGCACTAAGTAACTGAGGAGTGGAACAAATATTAGTAGCCCGAAAAACAAAAGTATTGAAAGCAGCGAATTTCTGGTTAGGGGGATGAGAAGAATACCTGTGAGGTGGGAGACTGACAGCAAAAGGTTTACGAAAGACGGTAGTCTGAAAGCCCTTTTCACAACGAATAACAAGGACATCCAGGAAAGAAAGGCAGTTATTGGTCTCAATTTCAGAGGTAAATTGAATGCAGGGATCAATGGAATTCATAATAGAGAGAATATGATTAATATCCGAATTCATTTCAATCAGGACATAAACATCATCAACATAACGAACATAGAACGGAAATTTTAAGATTTCAAAAAGCTTGACCTCAAAATAGTGCATATAAATATCGCATAAAATTGGACTAAGAGGATTACCCATAGCCAAACCGTCAATCATACGGAAGAAATTACCATTGAAAACAAAAGTATTTTGCGACAAGCAAGCGCGAGTGAGAAGTATAAGTTCCTCGATTTCAAAATAAGAGAAATGGAATTCACAAAGCCTTTTCTTGAGGCATTCTAAATTCGCGCTTGCTTGTCGCAAAATACTTTTATTTTCAATGGTAATTTCTTCCGTATGATTGACGGTTTGGCTATGGGTAATCCTCTTAGTCCAATTTTATGCGATATTTATATGCACTATTTTGAGGTCAAGCTTTTTGAAATCTTAAAATTTCCGTTCTATGTTCGTTATGTTGATGATGTTTATGTCCTGATTGAAATGAATTCGGATATTAATCATATTCTCTCTATTATGAATTCCATTGATCCCTGCATTCAATTTACCTCTGAAATTGAGACCAATAACTGTCTTTCTTTCCTGGATGTCCTTGTTATTCGTTGTGAAAATGGCTTTCAGACTACCGTCTTTCGTAAACCTTTTGCTGTCAGTCTCCCACCTCACAGGTATTCTTCTCATCCCCCTAACCAGAAATTCGCTGCTTTCAATACTTTTGTTTTTCGGGCTACTAATATTTGTTCCACTCCTCAGTTACTTAGTGCTGAACTTAATTACCTCAAAGCTATTGCTGTCGATCGTGGTTATTCCTCTAATATTATCGATTCTATTTATAAGAAATTGACGAAATCCGACCATTCTGAAAAGCATTCTAATTCCAACTCTAATACTTCAGTTGTATTACCATTTTTTCCTAAAATCAGTCAGCAAGTTGCTAAAATCCTAAGAAGGTTTGATTTTAAAGTTATTTTTTCTCCTGTTAATAAAATCCCTTTTTCAAATCTCAAACACCCCGTTGATCGCCTAGATAATTGGGGCATTTACCAGATCTCTTGCCAGTGTGGTCTTTCTTATATTGGTCAGACTAAACGTGCTCTTAGATTTTGTTTAAAAGAGCATGAAGGTTATGTTAAAAATCAGGAGCTCAAACGTTCTTCTATTGCTCAACATTCTTGGTCTTCTCAACATAGGTTCGATTTTTCCTCAGCCATCATTATCCAAAAATGTTCTTCTAACCTTGATCTTGATTTTTGGGAAGCTTACCATATCATTAAAAATTCTCACTCTTTAGTCAACGACTTATCTAGTACTCCAGATTTTCCAAGTATTTGTGAAAGCGTTAATTTAATTCCCCTTTTTTGGTTTCTTTTCTCTACTTCTCCGGTAGATGTCGCTACTTGTCCACCCAGTCGTTTCCACTGCTTCTCTCTCATTGGTTGTTTCGGCGCCTTCGCCACCCGCATAGGGTATCAAAGCCAGCGCGTCTCTGTCTATGATTTTGCTCAGCCTTGCTTTTTCTAGCACGCTGTTCCTTTTGCACTGAAGAAGAATCTCGCTAGTAGATTCGAAACAGCTGTTTGCTGCTTTTCATATATTATTTGTGCATTTTAAACGTTGGTTTTTCTGCTTTTTAATATTGTTGCACAAAGGCTTTATTTGCTATTTTTATATCTAATTAATTATTTAATAATTAATTAACTCTGATCATAAAATAGTCAAAGAGCATATAGCTGCTTGATATCATTATTATTGGTCAGATTCTAAAATTAAAAATATTTTCAGTTGTGTCAAAAAGTCCTTTTCTAAGTGATGAAGAAATGGATGAATTCAATCAACATGTCAAAATCCATATCAGTGATGCCCCATTATTACCTAAGCGAGAATTTGTTGTGCTTAATAATAATCAAGGAGTAAGTTTATTTTTCTCTCTATTTTATGTTTATGCATGCATACATTTTCTTACAAATACTTTTTGACTTTTTCTAGTGTTGAAAAAATTTCATCTTCAGTTTTCTGTTTTTCTACATTTTCTACAAGTAATTTTAATGTGGCCTATTAAAATTAGATTCTATTAACTGTAATGTTTTTTCCTGCATAAAAAAACCGAAAAACGTTCTCCTTGGAAAATTATATTTTTATTCTTTTAGCTTGAATCCTTTGAACTTTAAGAATGCTGTACATATTTTTTTAATAATAATTGCATTATAATTTGGTCACATATCAAAATGAACTGTAACAGGGTTCATGCTCTTCAGAGGAATATGAGAATCGGAGAAATCACAGGAAGAGAATTTTGGTTGTAAAATATCATGAAAACCTCAAGGAAAGTATAAAATATACCCTAAAACTTGGAAAAATAATCAGGTACTCTGGAAAATGCAAGCAATCACTGCTATTTTGCATGTGTCGCAATGAAGATGTCATAATAAAATCAAACTAAGATCAAGGAAGAAACTATTCAAACACAAAAAAATTAATGAAGAAATATGTGAACTTGAAAAAATATTAAATTATTAAAAATCAGAGTTCAAGAATATGGACTAATTTTTGTTTAAGATAGTCATTGATAGACATTTTGCTTGATGAGAAGCCATTGTTCCATAGCATTTTGTTAATTCTTAAATGATAATTTCTTCTGTCAAAGGATTTGTTTGATTTTTTAAAATAAATAATTCTTTAATCTTATAAATAATGTTTAATAATATATAATAATAAGTTTATATATTAATAAGTTTATAAAATTGTTCATTCACGCTCAAAATACGTCATTAGTTTTAAGAAATCAAGTTTCTTACTTGGAAATGATGTCAAAGGTGCAGTGTTAGAATCTTAAAGTTCCAAATTTTCCAATTTAAATTCTCACTTTGAAGCAATTCTTTTTCAAATTATCTTTCTGCTTGAAGCCATTTTTCTTCATTCTCTGCTTGAAAGATTTTCAATTCAAACTTCCTTTCTGCTTCTGTGTGAATCTTTCTTTCTGCAATCTTTCACTTCTCTCAGTGCTTATAACTTGAAAACATTCTTTGACAAAATCTTCACCATAACACTCAGATTACCTAACTAATTTGATTAGGTATACAATTTTTGAGTTTTCTGGAACAATTAATCCTAGATTGTCACGTAGGGCTAGCTAGCAAATCTATTTTCTTTTCTCTATTTAATACTGACATCCTTTCTCTTGATTATTTTACAACAAGATAAAGTTATAGACATTCGTTACTATGCTAGTATACTCAATTATGGAAGTTGAAGTTTATGTTCCATATTTTCCATCATAATTCAAATTCTTATCTCTCACTCAAGATATTATTATCATTATTATTTTACTTTCCAGCATAAAATATTGTCCTTTTTCGTTTTATCCCGGCCAAGCCACCAAAATTGCTGTGGGAGTAAAGGGACAGTTAACCTTTTCAACATTTTTTTTTTTTTCGAAAATATTGTTCAAATGATGAACTCGTTGCATTTCAATGTTCAACTAAAAGTATATTATGTGAAAAAAAATAACTGTATATTTAATTAAAAATTTTTAAAAGTTTAAGAAAATTTGAAATTATAAAAATCCTTACTGCATTTTAAAATATTAATATTTTTGTCCAATTACTTTTTTTTAGATTTTCAAATGTGTATTGCACAAGACTGCGCATGGATATATCTAATATTACATTTAATAAAAAAAATTTTTTTTTATATATGTAGTGTAAAATGATGAAATCTAACACATCTTCATGTACTTAAATTTAAAAAAAACTAATAATAATAATCTGAAGGCTAATTCCATGCACAGATTTATCACATATATAATAAAGAACATGTACAAAAAATTTTAAATCTCTATCTCAAATACAGAAAAAAGCCTTACCATTTTTAATACTAGAAAGACGGCGAGTGGTCATTTTGACCGCTCGCTACCAAAAGTATTTCGGTTCAAACCAGAAATTTCTTTATAAATGCTTTCTTTAATAGCATAAAACTTCATATTAAACAGCAGAGATCAGTGAAAGTCTAAAAATAACATGAAGTTGTGTGGAAGACTTAATGAAGAAGCAGAAAGTTCTAGTAACTTAATTTATTAATGACGATAAATTTTATGATATTTGCAAGATGAAAAACCAACAAGCATAGCTTCGCTTGAACTAAACAAACTTAAAATAAAAACTAAATAAAGCTTAATGAAACATTGCTAGCATTTATCGTAGCTAACTGCTACTACACCATAAAAATACATGAGCTGCTAACAAACATGCAGCTATGGCAAAGGCAAAATTCATCAATTTTGTTCACTCATTTATACAAACAAAATGCAGAATTTCTGCATATTAAGTGATGCCATTACTAGAAACGAAATACTACGCAAACATCGCGAAATGCCATTGGCTCTAACGCTTCTACCTCATGCCCGGCACTATGACGTCAAACGTACAAATGACAGCCGTGAATAGCGAATAACCGGTGATATTGCAGCCACAGTTCTGGATCGCTACGATCTCACGTATTATGAAATATCGGCATGCCGGTAGCGAGAAGCAATGGCATTTTCACGTATTTCGCTGTTGACTTGGAGAGGGTAAAAACAAAGTAGGTCATGTTAATAAACTAAACTTATTTTAACAAAAACTAATATTTTAAGTTAACATGACAACAAGCAGCCCTCTTTTTAGCCTCTCCAAGGCATAACAAAAGATTAAAAAAAATTTACATAAACATTCAAAAATTCAAAATGCAATATTAATTCAAAAACAGTCCGTCTAATCAATACCAGGTCGGGAAAAATTGAAACAAAATTCACTGGCCGGGTACCAATCAAAATCTGACCAAAATGTATACTTCTTTTTTTGCCCTTTAATAATTAAACTTATGAAAAAGGCAGTCTGATCCATGTCAACAGAAACATGTCAATGAACAGAGTAACCATAAATGTATAAATATTAAACCCTGAAAACTTGCATACAAAATTTCATTAACTGTTCTTTAACTTGAGGTTAGGTTTAGTAAAAGGATCTGCTAAATTTAATTTACTTGGAATACACTTTAATTTAAAAATTTTATCATAAACTAGATTTCTTAGAAATAAATACTTAATGTGGATATGATTGGTTTTTTGATTTTCAACTGGTGAATTAGAAAAAGAAATTACTGCCTGATTATCACAGAATAAAGAACATTCAGTTAAATTTAATTTTAAACTCTCATTTTCTAAAACATTTTTAATCCACATCAATTCTTTTGCTAATTCAGTGAGCGTGACATATTCAGCTTCCATAGTAGAGAGGCTAATGCATTTTTGCTTAAAGGTTTTCCAAGAAATGTATCCGGAATTTTTTTACAAATGGGAGAAAAAAATCCTTGCGGGATGTGAAAAAAAAAAAAAAAAAAAAAAAAAAAATTAAATCACTAACAATTTAAACCAGAGAATGCAGTCTTGGAAAGACAAAATTTACTACATTAGGATTAAAAGTTTGAAACCGAATTTCTTTTATAAATGTCAAAAAATCACTGCAAAATGCCAAAAAACAATGAAATAATTGGGGAAAATTTACTGTATAAATTCCAAATAAACTTTATTGTAAAGAGGATAAAATTTACTACATTCTGCTAAAAAAATTAAACCAGATTCCTTTTACAAATTTGTAAAAATTGCCATAAAACATGAAAAAAGGCTAAAAATTACATTTAAAAACTACTCAAAGTCCAAAAATTGGCTTCTATGTGCATAACTTTAGACATACAGCTACCTTCTTGCCAAATCTTATAGCTCTATGCACAGTTATCTCGTCAGAACAAAGACACATAAACAAACCTCTATCTTTATTAGATTAATTTTTAATACAATTATTCAATTGGTAAATAAATCATATCAGTTGTAGATTTCCAAATGGGGGGAAAAAGTCCAGGCCAGGATTCGAACTGGGGATGTCTTGGCTGGAGCCGCCAATGCTCTACCTGCTGAGCCATCCTGGGCGAATCTGGAGGACTAATTCACCCAGTTAACCCTAATGTTGACATACTATGCTTTTTCTGATGAACATTATAGCTTATTTCAGCTTTTATTGGGCAGTACAAAGGAATTAAATTTTATGTTTCAGATTAATAATTACAATATCTAATCAGTAGTTAATCTAATTTTAATACTCAACAGGAGGTGCTGTTATGCTGTGCTTTTTTAGCTCACAGGCTATCAAAGCCTGAGAGCTAATGTGCACCTCGGTTCTGTATGTATGTATGTAACGCAATAACTCTTGATAGAAATATCCAATTTGCTTCAAATTTTTTCCTAGGTTCATTCTGATAAGGTGCTTCCCTGATTAGTTTTGGGAGTTCATTAGTTAAGAATCAAGGGAGGAACCGGGGTCTAATTTCCCCCCCCCCCCCTAACTTAGGTAAATGGGTTTTTCATGCAGAATTATCACATTTTCTTCAAATTTTGGTACAGCGGTTTGATTACGAGCTTCCCCGATTAGATTTGAAGGTTCATTGTTTAAGTCTAAAGGGGGGCATGGGAGGGCAATATCCCCCTGTACTTAAATAAATGGATTTTTCTATCCAATTTGATTCAAATTTGGTATACAGGTTTATTCTGATAAGGTGCTTCCCTGATGAGATTTGGCGGCTCATTGGTCTAAGTATAACGTGTGAAACAGTGGGGGAACTAATCCTCCCTTAATTTATTTTTTGAGGGGCATTATTCTTTGAAATAAGAGTATACTTTACAATTAGTATGAATAGCCTGTGAGCTCAATGCCATCAGTTTAACTGGGCACTTTTCTTTTTTATTTATTTATTGATCAGTTATTCCGTATTAAATTCGAAGAAATGCACTATACTTTGTAATTGCCAGTGTGCTACTCTGTTAACAATTGATTTGATATTTTCTTAGATGCATTAATTTTTAGTGTTTATATTTTATTGCAAATCATTTTTTTGCTGCTATAAATATTAAGGGAAGACATCAGTAAAATTCTTTGAAAAAAAAAATTTTTTTTATTGGCTTAAAAAACTCTTTGAACCTCCCTGAATCCATTGGTATGCCCAGTTTTTTTTCTGACCATTAGAAATAATTGTAAAAATTCAAGGGAGGACAAGACTGGGACACTACACCTACTCATACTTAGGGAAGACGCAACGCCCACTCACATTAATTTTACTCTAGGGTTACTTTAGCGTTTTATACCCATTTATTATATGTAACTAAACTTTATCGAACTGTTTATATATTCTTTAATTCATGTGTTTGATAAAACATTGCAAGAACTTCACAGAAATTAGAAGTTTTGTAGCTTTTCGAAAAATTGTACTTTTCAGCTAAAAACCCTCATTAACTGCTAAAGTACTTGAGTGATTTCGATAAAACAAATTTTGTTGGTACAAATATAAGATCAAAGAGAGTACAAATATAAGATCATATATGGTAGACAGTTTAAAAAAATTTTAGTTAGTTTCAGAAAAAAACACTTCTGAAAATAGAAAATTTCTGAAAAGTTGCGATTGATCTAAAATAAAAAGTTTTAGTCACAGAAAAAAAGCTGTCTGCCGTATTATCCAGTGAATAGGGATTCAGAATTTCATGAAAGTCGGTCTGCTAGTTTCTGAGGAAACAGGTTTTAAAGCTCGCATTTCCTTCCTATGATTGCACCCAATCTTGTCTTCCCTCAAAAACACTTTTTGGCTTTGTCATTTTGTAATACAAAGTGCAAGTTCAAAAAATACAAATTGAAGTTCAACACAAAACAAAATACAAAATGTTGGCATCTTTTGATTGAACAATAAGAAGGTTTTAAAAAGGTGTACAAACATTTGACTGGCTATCGACACTCCCAACATCTGTTCTGTCGATATGTAATCAGAAAACTCAATTTGTCATTCGTAAAGAGCGAGAATTGTGAATATTTGTTTTTTGGATCTCCTGCAAAATCATATTTTTCAGGTAAAAATCCCATTATCTCATAAAGTACTCAAGCGATTTTGATATATATATTTTTTTGTGGTAGAGTATAAATATAAGATAACAGCATACATATGTGGCGGACAATTTTAAAAAAATGTAATAAAATTTCTGAAAAATTACCATTGCTCTAAAATAAACAATTTTAGTTGCAGAATAGAACTGTCTGCATAAGTCTTGAGCATAATCCAGTGAATATGGATTCCAAATTTCATCAAAATAGGTCTGGTAGTTTTCGAGAAAACAGGTCTTAAAGCTTGTATATTTCCCATAGGATTGCACTCAGTCTTGTCTTCCCTTAATAGAGCATCAATTTAAATTAAAAGCTCCTTTAAAGAGAATTATCAATGTGAGTACTGAATACTGGAATACTTCCTATCTTCTTGCAGTAGAATATTTAGCTGAGTGTACTTTTTAGTGACCCATCTTTATAAAGATAATGAATTAACCTTTAACTGATGTCACATAACTAGTGTGAGGTGGTCTGTGAGACCGCCCCATCGAAAGATGAATAAAAAGCACGATTAACTCATAAGATAGTGTTTTTGTACTAAACTTTTTGTACAGGACTGCTATAATTAAAATTCACATATTCAAAAGTATCTGGTGATAGTACTAAAGTTCCAAATGGAACAAAATATCGGTAGTGTTTGTAGTTAAACTGAAAATTGCAAGTTAAACTATTAAAATTTAAAAAACTCCCAGTCTGAGAGACCGGTAACATCAGTTAAAGGTTAACATATTTTTGAGGGTAATTTTTAAAAATTTGCTTGCATAGTTAGGAAAACTCGGTGCAGTATTTTTAAACATGGTCCCCCAAAGCCCCCTTTTAAAATAAAAATGGTCCCCTTTCCCCCTTTTAGGAGACTGAAATGTGTTGGGAGCCCTGCAGATGGCATTCAGTAAACAGCATGAATTTTATAGATGAACAGTTCATTAATATCAAGTCACTATTCATAATATATTTCAGTTGTAAAAATTCACTTAAATTAAGAAGGTAGAAAAACAACTCACAAATTTGTTGATTTTAAGTTGAGCATAAGACGCGACCAAATATATGTGGCCAATGTTGAATGCAAGTGATGACAACAGCTTTCAATAAAAAAGGATGATAAAATTCAACCAATGTAGAATTGTTGAAGATAAAAAGCAGGTCCAGAAGAATGGCAAAAAAATTTCTGACGATACATCGCTATTGTGAACTCTCATTACTTTATAAAAAAACCCGACTTCGTCACCACCTCACTAGCACTTTCGGAAAACATAAACACTGCTATCAAATTCGTCTTCGTTTAAACAACTGCCGCTGTCATCCATTCTGAAAAATTAACTTTCATATTGAAACTAAATGTCACATCTAATAACGATGTTGAAAAAATATCTTGTCACTCGTAAAAACAACAACTTGCAAAAAAATGACGTATGACTGAGTTAATGAGCATAACTTAACTAAAGCTTTCTAATATTAAGCAAAGATGCAGAGCCATTAACTTCACGACATTTCACACTCCAAAATAACACAACCTTTAACAGGCTTTCAAAACCAGCATGAAAAACCCGAAACCTTTTTAAACCAACAAGATTCACAACCAACTAGTTCAAACAACAAAATCACTGGCATATATCTTCTATTCCCAACACGCCCCCTTCCAATCAAAACACTCTTTTCCCGATCCGTGGAGTTGAGAGAAACGCATCCTGCCTTACGGCAAAAATAAAAGAAGAAGAAATTGCGTATCTTCTGATATGGTTCAGCGTTCAGCGATTGAGGAAAGTCGTGATGTCATATTGGTATGGCGAGATTGAAACGGTTGAAGAAACGAACAGCCGATCTTTCAAAAATGAACGTATCATAATAAACGATTATTGATGCGTGAAATGGAAGTTTGAAAACAAAACTGGATATGGATGCTTTAGATATACTAAAGAAATAAACGAAAATAATAACCAAAAGAAAACTAGATTATTGTAACTGAATTGTATTAGAATGGAAATAAGGAAAAACAAAGGAATAAAGGTAAGTACTATTTCAGCATGTATAAGTACCAAGGAAAACAGCTGACAATGCTGACATTAACAAAATTTAAAATATCTCGTGATATGCTTTCTGTATGGGTAAAAATGAGGTGTCAAAATATTCAAAATTAAACAGGCTTTCATTTAATATTTAAAAACAAAAATCGATTGTTTTGATCAATTTTGAGGTAAACTGTCCCCTTAACCCCTTCGGGACCGGCGGCTTTTGCACAAATTTTATTCGCTTGGTGCCACTTTAAAAAATAAAAGTTATCTTTACTTAAATAATCATGAAAATGCTCTAATTAAAGAAAGCAAATATTTTCCTTTTTTACTGGTGCCAAAAACGAATTCTGTATGCTCTTTTTGAAGGTGCATATATGCACCCATGGTCCCGAATTGGTTAAGATTGATAGGAAAATATAATGCCCTTTAGCCTATTAGATGAACGACATGGAAAAGAGTGCACTCAGGCTTCTCTTTTGTGCAGTTTCTTCCAAAGCTCTTAATCCTTGCCTTCCATCTTTTTTCCAACTGATTGCCATTGAGTTTCTTCTGCTAATTAGACAATTCCATTCTTGTGGATGCCCCACCAGTGGCCGAGAGGTTCTGCTCTCGAAGCTGGTAGACGGGAGGTGCTGGGTTCGAACCCAATCGTGCTCGTCGGCCTAATCGTTTCGGAGTTTTCGTGGTTTTCTTCGAAACCTTGGATTTCCAAGCGTAAATAAGGGCTAGGTTCCCTTAGAAAGAGAGTGGCTGAGAGGTTCTGCTCTCGAATCTGGTAGACGGGAGGTGCTGGGTTCGATCCCAATCGCGCCCGTCGGCCTAATCGTTCGGAGTTTTCGTGGTTTTCTTCGAACCTTGGATTTCCAAGCGTTAATACGGGTTAGGTTCCCTTAGAAAGACCCCCACGAAGGGCACTCCCCCTGGGCCTATATCCCTCGTGCAGATAATTGGCCGTCATAAATACAACCAACCAACCAACCCTTAGAAAGAGCACCACGAAGGACACTCCCCCCCCCTTAGGACCTATATCCCTCGTGTTGATAATTGGCCGTCATAAACACAACCAACCAACCATTCTTGTGGATTGTGAAATTGTACTGATTTATGAAGTTATCACAACCTGAGGACTGTTGCATTTCATGGAGTTGATACTTTTTGTTTGAACATTGCTGTTCATTTCCACACATATATAATGCATAAATTTACTTTTGATATATGTATATTTTTTTTCTTGGTGGGGGTTGGGTGGAGGGGTCATGATATTAGTTATAAAATGTTTTTAATTCTTGATATGGAAGAATCATTGATTCTGGAAAGTAACTCAGCAGATTTTATTTTTAAAAATGAGTATGGACCCTGTATAAGATTTGAGCAGGTGTAAATAAATTTTTGTTTGAGTGGGTACACAATTTATTTTTTTCCACGGAGTAGTTATGCTATTAGAAATGCAAGAGATTTCATAACTGTAATAAGAGGTATGTTAGAAGAGCAAATATGTATATTGGTAGTAAAAATTGAGTTTTATTTTTGGCTTTATTTATGAGAACAAAATGCTCGAAAAATAATTTTTTTTTTTGTGAAATTTGAAGCAACTTTCTCTTTAAAAGGTTTAATAATAATATCCACTAAGTGTATGCTTTTTAATTTGTTTTTCTGCATCTCTTTATTTAATTAAATATGTATTGATCTCACTGGAATTATAATTTTGTTGTGATTTTTCAAACTTGAAGAAATTCTGATGTTTAAGTGAATTTTGCAGATGTTGCTGTAAAAGATGAGAGCTGTTACTTGAGCAGTATAATTGATTTAACACTGAGAATTCAACAGTCTTTATAAAACTGACAAAGGTTATTTTTTTCATTTAAAATCAAGTCTACTGTTGTTCACATTTTCATGTTTTGGACCTTTTAAATAATCGGGAAATTAATTTGAAAAGATTTTATTTGATTACAGCAAAATTGTACTGCATGCTGATCTTGTATATGCTTCTTCAATTTTATATTAGTGAAGCCAATATCTGCTTCATCAGGAGTGAGAAACTTGTATGTGTTTGCAGATTTTTACCTTTATTATTATTATTACTACTATTACTATCATCATCATTATTATTCATTTAATGCAAATTCTTCTTTCCCATCTTTGAGATTTTTCTTTCTTCTTTTTTATCTTAAAACTGTAATATTTAAAAAAAAAAAAAAAAAAAAAAAAATATTTTTAGAATTATTTTTAGAATACAAAATTTTATCAGTGTTAAATTTTAGCAATTAAATCTATAGTATTTTCTTGTAAACTTTCATCAATCATGTACTGATTGCTTTTTTGTTTTTCTTTTCAGGCAACCACTTCTGCTCCTCCTGTTAAACCCCAGCTTTCTTTCCATAAGTGGACTCTTTGGCAAACAACACCTCAAAGGACTGATATGATTCCCCATTCTTCAAAATCTCTTTTATTGGTACGGACTTTAGAACATATTCATTTTCCTGAAATAGTAAATACAAAGTTTTTGTCTTCACAAGTTTCAGATTTTACAGACACTAGTTTTAACATTAGTGCAAAACATTCTAAAAGTAACAAGCATTCTAGATGTTCTTCAAGACAGTCAAAAATCACAGATTGTCTTTCTGTTTCTAAGAATGTAATTGATGATGAAAAAGTTTTTACTGATGATGATGATGATGTAGTTGAAATATGTCCGTCACCTGAAAGAGAAGCAGACAAATTAATCATTCCTATTACAGAAGTTGATGGTAATTTAAGGAAAGGGACTTTTATAGAACAGTTACTAAAAGTTGATATACCAAATCCTTTAGGGGAAATTAATTCTAGTAACATAAAAACACCTCCTGTTATTGACAAGCTATTGAGCCTAGATGATTTTCACAATGTGAATATAAAGGATTTTTCTGAAATTGAACGTAGAAGCTCTTTTATACTTCGTAGTTTGAATAATAAAATCAAAGCAAGGTTAAAAAGAAAAAAAATAGAACTTGGTAGAAGCATTCTTCATAAAAATACTCAACCTTCTACCTTTTCAAAAGGTATGTTAAGTCATTCTAATAATTCAGACATGATAAAAGATCATTCATCTCATGAGATACCTGTTGATATGAATGCTCAATTAGGTGTTAAAGAACAAAATATTTATCAAGATAATCTAGAAGCTGTTGCATTTGATATTGATTTTGATATTCCTGATACATTTGAAGATAATGCATGCTTTGATGAAGATCTAAATTTTAATAAATTACCAAATGTTGCTGCCAGTAACAGTGAAAACAAGTTGCAAGATGACAAAAAAGACCTAGAATCAATAAATTTTAAGGATGACTTTCTTAAGACAGAAAATCACGAGAGTTTCAAACATTCCAATGGCTTTAATTTGGTTGATAAATCATCTGAAAAGCTAAGTGTTAAAAATAATGCTTTTTCAAGTGATGATAATAATTTTCATAAAACTAAGGAACCATTAAACAAGATCTCTCAATTAACCAAAACTTCAGTTATGCAATCTGATGATATATCTCATGAGAAAATAATTGATTCAATACAATGTGAAAATGATTCTCATGAAAATGTTAAAGACTCATCAAGTGCTAATAATATTAATCAGAATAATTCCATGAATCCTTGTAATGATATAATTGCTGAAAATAAATCTCCTAATGCCATAAATTTTGATATAAATTTTTTTGATGATGATGATGAATTGCTCAATTTTAATAGTGATATTCCAGTAGAAGTTCCTGATAATCTTTCATGTAAAGCCAGTGAAACAATTAAATCCAATGTAAATATTTCAAATAATAATAATAGTGGACAGAATTTTGCAATATCTAAGGAATGTCAGACTAGTAATAAAGATTATAAAGCTGACTTTCCTGCTGGCTCAACAGTCTGTAAAGGAAAACAACTTTCTGTATTAAAGGATGTCAAAAACATATATTGCTTATCAGAGCATGAAAGAAATGTTGAGCAGAGGAGTAATTCTTATATAAAGAACTACTTAGATAAAGAGAGTGATAACAACAATATAGGACATTTACAAACATTACATAATGAAAAAGGAAATAATTCAAAAAACCTGAATCGGAACAAATGTATTTCTTTAATAACAGAATGTAGAGATAAAATTGCTGACCCATCTGTTTCATCTTCCTGTTCTGGTAACAAGGATAAGCAATTGCAAGATATTAATAAAAAAAATGATTTTGAGGAAACCAAACTTCAAAGACACAATGCATTTGAAAATGCATCTTCAACAACACTTCTTTATAATGTTAGTAGTATGCTGCATAGCTCATCAAATAATTATAGTAACAGCAAATTATTGCCTAAACAAGGGAATTATGAACATTCTAGTGTAATTAATGAAAAAAGTACTTTTAAAAACATTGATAATAGTTCAACAGATATCAGCTGTACAAATGTATCACAGTTACCTGACTTGAAAAAAATTCCACAGGATTCAGAGAAAGCAGAAAATTTTATTGACTGCAATTTTGATTTTGACATATCTTTTGAGAGTAATGACTTGCAGAATAATTCTTCATCCAATAGGCCAAATGTGTCTTCTGAGTCAACTAAAATATATAACTGGCAGAATAATTCTTCATCCAGTAGACCAAATATGTCTTCTGAGTCAACTAAAATATATTCTTTTTCTAAAAATGTTGACTTTGATGATGGTTTGGATGAATTTGACAAAGATGCAAGCTCAATATTGGATCAATTATGTTCTAGCCAAAAAAATGATCCATCTGATTTAAATTCATCTTTTTCATCTCTTACAGTCAAAAGATGTATTTCTGAAACTGGTGTAAAAGAAAGTTCAAGAAATAAAAAAAAGCTTTGCAAAACATTTAATCATGCATCAAATGATCCGAGCAGATATCGTGTTATGTGTGATACAGAACATTTAAAAGACTCTGACATATTTAAGATACCTAATGCTAAAAATAGTTCCAATCCAAATAATTGTAATAATACAACAAAAACTGATTTAAATGCTTCTAACAGAATTAATTCACCCCAGAGTAGCTTAAATAAGACAGTAAAGACAACAGATGAAGCATCACAATATTCTTTAACACAGTTATTATCATTTATTAATTCCTCAGAAAATATAGAAAAGAGTTACCTGGAAAAAACACTTGTTAAATCACCTAAACGTATGCAAAGTATTTTGGAAGTTTCTGATAGTTCAGATGATGAGGTTTGTCCTACTCCACCAAAAAAAATTATCAAACCTAACACTGAATTCATTTACAATAAAGGAAGATCATTAGATTTCAATAATTTTGAATTGCCTGAAAAACATGCTGCTTTACAAAAGCATTTTGACATTATTCAAATTGAATCAAAATTACAGCATACTACATCAAATGTTTTTAAAACTCCAGAAAAAACACAAAAAAATACTAGTTTTCAGGATTTCGTTATTAGTCACACTGATCAAAAGTACACTAACACTAACTCTAGTAGTTTAACTGATTTTGTCACAAATACTGTAAATGAAATTAAAGATCAAAATATTGAGTGTCAGCCATCACCTAAAATAACTTTTGATGTTTCATTTGATTTACGTTTTACTCAAGATGAATTTGAACTTTCTGGAGAAGATGACATGAATAATGCTATTCTAATTGGAAGCTCCTCAAGTGAAGAAAAATTATCAAGTCAAAATGATGGCACAGATTTTTTCAAATCTGCATGGAATGAAACTAAAAAGACAGATTTGTTATCAACTGTGCCATCAGATGATATGAATAAAAAGAATAAAGATAGTTTAAATAAGATACCAAATGAAAAAGAAATCACTGATGAAGTAATCTTTGAAGATTCTGAATCGTTATTGCCATCCAAACTAGATCAAAATTCTCAACTTGTAATTTTGAATAATAATATTTCAGAAAAATCTACTGCTGATGCTACAAATGTTTGTGTGCAAAATATTCAGCAAAACACTGATAATAATTCAAAAAGACCTGTAGATGCAAATCACAATTCCCCACAAAATAGTGAAGAAAGTTTTGATGATTTTGAAAGCAGCATATTTTTCAAGCTTTTGTCACCAGGAGATGTTCTAGCAACCAATAAACAATCTCCATCTGCAGAAAATGTTTTAGAATATAAATCGTTAGAAAGTGAGTCTAATGCTAGAAATAATCATTCACCATTCTCTAAAAACTATGAAAATATTCATGGAATAGTAAAATGCAATTCTAATCCAGATATCTTGAATATTTTTAACCATAAAGCCTCTAGTAACTCAAAAAACAATTCATTTTCTAAGGGTACTAAAACTGAAAATGAGTTTAAAAATGCCAACTTTATATTAAAAGAAAAAAATTCTAATGAATTGACAGATTTGTGCCACCAAAATGTGTCTGGAATCGATAAAGATTTGAAACAACATATTGATAAATTTAGTGAAGAAAAATTATGCTTTGACATAACTTTTGAAGATGAAACCTGTGATCTTCTGTCAGTTAAAAATAGTCCTGTTAATTGTAATGAAAGCAAACCCATGAAATATTCTTTAGAGAAATCTAGATTACCAAAGTTGATTATTGAATCAGAAACTAAAGGAGAATTTAAAAACATTACTAAGAAATCAATATTTAAAAAGAATGAAATAAAAGACGATATCTCAAGTGAAATAAATTCTTTTAAAAAATGTACTACTAAACTTAATAAAGTAAATGAACAAAAAGTGGAATTCAACTTGGTTGAAGATGAAAGTTATTTGCTGCATAGTCAGAAAAACAACATTTCTGTTTGTAATGATGAGGAGAAAACTATTTATAATGTTACCAATAATAATTCAAGTGACGAGTTTGATCTTCATGATCAAAATCAATCCATAAAAACAAAGATTTTAGTTTCTGATGAACAAATGAAAATTTCCAAATCTACCTGCACAAGACAAGAAAAGAATCTGGCAAAGAATAAACCATTCTTTAAACCAAATTCTAAAAAGAAAACTAATTCCCAAGTGATTTTAAAAAATAACACTGTTATTGAAGAAGAAGAAGAAGATGATTTTCAATTTATTAAGAAGATTCAAAAGAAATCTAGCAATATAACAGTCAGTAAAAGAACTAAAAGAAAGGGATTATCAAACAGGAATCAGTTTTTACTATCTCAGGCTGAAGTCTCTGGATCAGATAATTCTGGTCATGATTCAGATTATGAAGATAATGATGCTCTTGATGGGAGCTTTATTGATGATGAATCACCACTTAAAATGGGTCACACTGATCAGCATGCATTTTACTTAAATTCTTTAAAAGAATGTGTTGGTTTGCCTCAAAAGTTCAAGTTGAAACCTTTAGATAACCATAGCTTTATCACACAGCCTGAAGAAGGATACTCAAATTATGAATTTGACAGTTTCTGTGTTGATGATGATGATGATGTCGTATCTTTGAGTTCTGATGAGGATGTAGAACTTAATGAAAATAATTGCGTCACTAAACCAGAATTGAGTAAAAAGAATAAAAGTTCAAAGAGAAAATTAAAACGTGTTGTTGCTCTTGATTCAAGCACTTCTAGTGAGCATGAAACATCACCTAAATTTGGAAAATATAATAAAGATTCTTCCCATCTTAATGGCATGCACGATATTTTGCATGATGAAAGTCCAATTAGAAAACCAAAGCACAAACGGATTATTGTAAGTTCAGATGAGGAAGATGATTATACTTTTATCAAGCCTGCTATTCCTGATGTTGGCAAAAGAAGTGAGAGTGTTCCGGCTCATTCCAAAGATGTTAATTCTGTTTTGGAAAAAGTTCCTGATTCTGCAAATTCTGATGAAAAAATTACGTTTTCTATAGATTTTGATGATGATATTGAATTTATAGGTGAAATGAATCCATCAGTTGATGAGGCATTTCTTCAAAAGCCCAAAACTTGTATTAAAGATGCCTTAATTAACTTAGAAGCAGGAACTTCACTACAAAAACCTTCAACTAGCAGACAGCAGTGCTCTAATTTAGATGGTAATGCTGAAACATCACTAACCAATAAGAGATTTCTTCAAAATTTCGGAACTGATTTAAATAATTTTGAAGCAGGAACTTTACTCCAAAAGCCTTCAACTAGCAGACATGGTCTTTTTTATCAAGATAGTAAAGATACTAGAGCATCAGCAATTGTTGAAGAAGTAACAGATATTTCATTTGATATTGGTTGGTCTGAAACTTGTCCTTCTGTCTCAAATAATATAAAGACATCCTCTTTAAATGATATAATGCCATCATTACCAAATGAAAATACATCTTGCAATTCAGTAACGACAGACATTAATAATGCAGTATCTGTCATTTTGGTCGATTCTCGTGAACTAGCTAGTGGCAAACCTGTAATTTCTTCATTACGAAACAAACACAAAATAAACCCAACTGTTATGCAGTTAACAGCAGGTGATTATGTTATAAGCAATCGCACAGCAGTAGAGCGTGTTTCCGACTCAGAATTTTCAAATCATGCTATGCCTCCAAAAATTATAGAAAAAGTTAAAGAAATGATTGGTATTTATGCAAAAAGCGTTGTTATAATAGAAAAAGATAACCGTAAAAATGTGTTAAGTTTTAATAAAAATATTACCAAGTACCTGCAATTTGTTATACATCTGAATAACCTATCCCAAGTTAAAGTATTGTTTTCTAAATCAGCTGATCACACTTCAGAGTTGATAGCTAATTTAGTACAACAGGAAAGAAAGAGAGGGTTTCAGATTAATGTGCCTGTGTCTCTTAATGCAAGTAACAAAAAATTATTTGACTTTTATTCTAGTTTTCCTAAAATGAGTCCTACTTGTGCCTTGAATTTTATGTACTGTTTTCCAACTATTGAACTATTATTTAAAAGCTCTGTTGAAGATCTGAAAAAGAAAGGATGCATTTCTAGTCAAAAAGCTGCTAGTTTGTATAAATATTTTAGAAATCATTTAACATTTCATGAAAAATTATAGTATTTATTAATCTGTAATTGTATATAACATGTATAAATGGTTCAATTATAATTTTTTCAAAATATTCTATTTTATAAATTAATGCTTTAAAAAAAGTTAAGTTTTCATAAGTATATTTTATAAACTATATATTTATAAGTTATATATTTTCATAAATATATTTTATTATTACAAATCTGAGCTTTGTGCATTGCAGTATGATTCTGAACCTTGTCTCACTGTTTCAGCATTTATGAAAAGTATAAAGGCTTTTCCATTTTATGAAAGCTGTTGAAGCACAGTTCAGTATCAGGTTCTTAATACTGTTATCTTGATATAAATGTCAGAGATGTTTATTATAATATTATCTAGTGTATGGTTATAAACATTTTTAGCATAACTTTATAGTGAGGAAAAACAAAGCTTTCATCAATTTCTATGTCTTTCTTCGAAATTAAAGTTATAATAAAGTTCGGAATAAGGGCTTACCCCTTTGGGTACCATGATTGTATACACCTTCAAAATGTGCATACAGGATTTGTTTTTGGTACTCGTAATAAAGAAAAGTAATATTTGCTGTACTTAATTAGTGCATTTTTGTGATCACATATGTAAAGGTAACCCTTTAAAAAAAAAAGTGGTGCCAACTGAATAAAATTCATGTATGGGACACCAGTTCCAAAGGGCTTAATGCAGAGTTATCCAATCTTTGACTTCCATTGAAGGGATTTTTTTGGGAGGAAACCATGTATAAAGTATACTAATTCTGGCATTAGCTGTTTAGTAAAAAAGCTAGGAAATAATGTAGGCACAATAGGTGACATACAATTTATTGAATAGCAAAAATGTTATAGAAAATCTTTTTCTTTTTTCCCCAGAATTTTCTTTTTTCATTAGGCAGATAAAGAAGTTTAAATTAATGAAAGAATAAACACTTCATATAGAAAATGTCTACAATGCATTCATTTAAAAATACTGAGTCATCGTGTTAATTTTTTAAAAGTAAGTGCAACACAGTAATTTACAAAAAACAAATAAGCACATAAAAATCTCAATGCTTTAAAAAAAATTAAGTAGTTTTATTTTGCAGAGATTGGATACACCTGTCTTATGTTTCCTTGAAATAAATTAAAATCAAACATGATTTCTTCAAAAACTTTTAGGATGCTAATTTTTTATAAAATGAAAATGTTAACTACACAATTTTAATTATTATAATTAACAGAAGGACTTTAGTATTAATTAATCATGTTTCTTATCATATTGCCAATCTGATATTTAAAAGTTATTTTCATTACCATTTCCCTGAAATTGATCAAACCTTTGTCTTAATGACTAATAATAATTTATTTTCACGGTGGTGGTTGGTTTTAAATAACATTAGTATTTGCTTATGCTTTATATTTTATTTAAATTAAGCAAGAATACTTGCATTGCCATGATTGAAAAAAAAGTGTGTTTGATGCATAAGGTTAACAATAAGTATATAATTATCATTTGTGTTAGTCTTTTACAGGCCAATGTTTTCAATTGGGAACTTCAAACTGAAAAAAACATGAAAAAAAAATTAAATTTCATTCACATTGAATAAAAAAAAAAATCATTATTATAACAGAAAAATGGCTTAGTTGTTTGAGATAGAAATTATGTTTCAACCATAAAGGGGAAATGTACAAGGTATTAATAATAATCCTCTTTTTGCCATTTTTAATAGTGTACAACTTAAAATTTCATATGAAATTGTAAAATCATCCATTACTTCTAAAAATTAGTAGATGTACTTAAAAGGATACCCATTATTCAAAGAGCATAAGACAAGGATATTGAGAAGAAATGCATTAGTTGTAGTTCATTAAACTTTATTGTTCCCAATTGAGAAAATAAATTGTAAAAAAATATTAAAATAAATAAAAATTTATCATAAAAAATAATTTCTCATTTTAATGATTGGTATCTTAAGCCTTGAAAAGCCAAATAAAGAAAATAAAAATAAAAAATACCTGAATCTGAATTTATCTTATAAAAGGTTAAAGTGATAACCTGTGTAGATTCACAATTTTATAGATATGCTCTAACTTAATGCATTTGACACAAGTAATTCAAGTGTCTATATTATGGTAACACATATACCATTGTTGTATAATTGATTGCATAAAATTTGCTAATTTTCAGTATGCTTTTAAAGGCAGGGTTGGTCTGGATTGTGAGAAAAACACGAATTTCATCAAAAAATCACTGAAAAAACGAAATTTACGTCAAAAGATTGCTGAAACAATACAAATTAACTCAAAAGATCGCTAAAAAACGCGAATTACATCAAAGAATCGCGGGGAAAAAGACAACTTTTGTCAAAGGATTGCAGAAGAAACACAAATTTCATCAAAAGATTGCGAAAAAACTCGAATGTTGTCAAAAGATTGCAGGAAAAAACGCTAATTATGTCTAAATAAAATGCAGTGAAAGAATTACTGAAAAAACAAAAGTTACGTCAAAAAATTGCTGAAAAATAGCAAATTATGTCAAAGGATCGCAGAAAAAAATGATTTTCGTCAATGGATTGCGGAAAAAACGTGAATTTCGTCAAATATCACCAAAAGATCGCGGGAAAAAAGCAAATTTCATTAAAAGATTGTGGAAAAAATGCACATTTCACCAAAGGATCGTGAAAAAACACATATTTCATCAAAGGAAATTTTTTTTCAAATATCGCGGGAAAACCCTGCAAATTTACTCAAATATCCCGGTAAAAAAGTGCAAATTTCAGAAAAGATCGCGGAAAAATCCCATGTAAGTCCCCTCCCCTCCTCCTTGATTATTTTAGGATTTTTCGTCACGTCTGGGAGGGGGGGGGGCAGATTAACGGTATTTTACGGTAAGACATAGCTGTTAGTAATCATGTTTAAATTGTAAATGAATTGAAGTTTTTTTACATAACTGGCTAAATTACATATTTAAATTAATTTTTTTTTCAAATGTAGAACTAATCAATACTCAATAATGTTTATTTTTTATCAACAAATGAGTTATAGGAAATGATTTTTAAAAAAACAAAAAAACTTTTTTCTACAAAAAACCTGGTTTCTTGCCAACCTTGCTTAAAGGTTTGTTATGTAATTATATCTAACTTGCTTTAGATTATCCAAAATAGTACTTTTCTTATACTTTGAGCTTAATTTTCAGTGGCAAGAGATATTTTAATGAGAAAAAAAGAGTTATATTACTACATTTTTCTCAGAAAAGATGTTTCCCATTCATTCTTTTGTAGGTTGATATTCAATGTATTTTGTCGTTTTCTTTTTTCATTATTAACTAAGCTATAAAATAATGGTATGTTGTAAATTACAGTTAAGGGGTTGTGCATATATAATGTTATCAACTTTTTGGAAATTTTGGACTTTCCCCCTAATGATATCGTTATCAATGTCTAAAAATTATTTTTATTTTTGAATTTTTTTTCTTTTATTTGCAGTGACATACAGAAACAGTTGTGGTTACACATTTATTATTCGTATAATTTGTTGATTCAAATTAGGATAAGTCAATAAAATATCACTATTATATATTCATAAAATAACTTTATATCAAATAACACTTAAAAGAAATAAC
This sequence comes from Maratus speciosus, assembly GCA_963932465.1. Classification (NCBI taxonomy): domain Eukaryota; kingdom Metazoa; phylum Arthropoda; class Arachnida; order Araneae; family Salticidae; genus Maratus; species Maratus speciosus. The sequence goes on along the minus strand of OZ010800.1, from coordinate 357,095,110 downwards.
TAATACTTAAAAGTATTTAATAATAGCTTTTTGTTACTTAATGCATTCAACAATAATAATGCCTTATTGCACTTGCCCCGACATGGAAGCAGAACTTCTTATCAGCAAAACAGGTAGACAAAATTCTTTCTCTTTTCTTTACTAGTATGCACAACAAGTCATTTCAAACATACTTCGGACCTAGTTTCTCAAATAGCGGATTATATATTTATATACATATGACTGAAGAAGAGGGGTGACAAATTTTGAGGCATTCCTCATTTTAGAATTAAAAAATTTATAATAATTAAAGTATTTTAATAATAACTTTGCTTTTTCATAAAAATAAATAACAGACTAAAAAAAGATAACAGGTTATTTTGGTGTAAAGAACAAATTACAAATAAAAAGATAAAATTTTGGTTGGATCGAAAATGATAACGATATCAAAAGACATATCTCCCCTCCCACTAGAGATATCTTACGATATCATGTGCCAACCTCCCCTCTTCCCTAAAATGATAACGTTATATATGCACAGCTCCTAAAAGCATAGTTTTTGCATTAAGTATGTATTGACTAATACATAAAAAAATGATTTGTTGTAAATTGCAATATAATTCAACTTTATGGTAATGCATTTAAAATTTTAAATTAAGGAAAAATTCATAATGTATTTTGAAGTATGGTAATTCATTTAAATTATGCAAAAATTAATAATGTATTTCACAGTAATAATTATTACTATGTCTTATACTAAAAAGATAGTTACAACTTAGTTAATGGTTTTAAAACTTTTGTTTTTTGTTTACTAAATGCAATTTTAAATATTTCTTACTTCAGAATAAAAAAATTAACAGCCCTTCCTGGTTTGATTTTTATTAGAAAAGAATTCTCTTAAAAAATTAAGTGTTAGACAACAAGTTATTATATTTATTTTTCTTAACCTCATAAGCATCTTGACATATTTTTCCTATACTTTAAGCAGTTTTAAATTGGCTATAGAAAAAAAATATTTTTAACTGGATTATATTTAAAGAAATATATAAAATGAAGGGATATGAAGGATATTAGAAGCCCTAAAGAGTAAAAAAAATAAGTTAATCTAATTTTTATAAAAATGCATAAAAGCTTTCAGATGTTCATAGGATTAAAAGTCTAATTTTCAGAACTGGGAAAAAATTATAATATTGAACTAATATCTTTTTTTAAAGTATAATTTTTAATTATTTCCAAAGTAATGAAAATTTTACTAGCCATTATATTAATCCAGAGTTTTATACATAACTTACTTAACATAAGATGTTTGCTAAAATATAGAAATTTTATAATCTGGTTGAGAAGAAAATTAAATACCTTATTAAAATATTAACACTGAGGTTAAATAATTACGATGTTAGAAATTTGTACTATAAACAATTATCTTTATTTTCTAATTATTAAAAACTTATACCGTAAAATCCCGATTGTAAGCCCCCCCTTTTCAAAAGAAAATGCAGTTAAATTTGGGAGGAGGGCTTATAATCGAGATTTAAAAAAAAAAATTATTTTAAAACCTGTTTTTATCATTAATTTAGAAGTAAATAAGGTAAATACAGGGGTGAGAATCTTCCATATTTTGACAGCTTTCCGATTTGTAAAAAAAAAAATAAATCTAAACCCCCCCCCCCCCCCCCCCCCCCAAAAAAAAAGAAGAAAATTCCCTTCAAAAAAATATGCAAAAATTTTAAAAATTACTTTTTTTTTTCAAATAAACTTATTTATTTGTTATTTTACTGCAACAATATTTAATCAATCATCTAAGCTTCCCCTCCAAAAATATTGCTTCCCCCTTTGCCCCCCATGGTACCAAACATGAATAATTTAACCTATAAAACTCTTGAAATTTCTTAATACACAATATGCTATACCAATACACTTTACTATAGTTACAATAAATAATCTATCAGATAAATTACTCTCTCCCTGACTCTCATATCATGATCCTCCCCCTCTCCCTGCATCTCATGCGGTTTAAAATCTGTAATTTTTTTTTTTTTTTAATTTTTGCTTGATTTGTGATTTTGTCGTAAAATATTTAAGTAACCACCTAAATTATTTTGCAACCTCCCCCCCAAAAATGTCTCCCTTACTTTTTTGTCCCCCCCCCCCCTTTTCACAAAACTCTAGAAATGGCACTAAACCTTCTCAGATAAAGAACTTGTGATGTAACTACACGATTTCACTCATATTTAACATCCATTAAGAGGATTTTATGTTAAGAAATTTTGTTTTCTTTTCCAGATTTTTTTATGAGGATTCTTTAATGTCCGAATTTTTGGACTGGTGACTGATATTTCTTTAATTTTCGAAGCCGAATGACTTAAATTTTCGGAAAATTCGGAATAAAATCGCTTCTGTATTATCTATTGTGTACTATATTTTAATTTATTGTGTTTCAATATGTATATTTAATTTCAGCACAAGTGTTATGTTTTAGTGTATCATTCCTATTTTATAACTTAATTTGGCAATTTGATCGTCGTTTCTTTGCACTAGGGGGAAAATGCATTTTGTATGCTATTATATTGTCGTGAAAAATATTTTTTAACAGATTTCCAAAATCAAGAAAATTTGAAAATCCGGAATCGCCGCGGTTTTTCCCACAAAAAATTTTGTGAAAAGAAGGGGGGGAGACTTATATTTGGGGATTTAAAATAAAATAAAAAGTGCTTAAAAGTGGGAGGGGGGCTTACTTTCAAGGGGGGGCTTAAAATCGGGATTTTACGGTATTTTCTTATTTGTATGTGTGTATACATTTAGATATATTACAGAATTATCTCCAGACTTTTTTTTTTTTTTTTTTTGAAGCTAAGTGATTTGAAAAAAGCACTTAGATTGGTGCTTCCATTCAGAAAGGTATGGGTAGTTTTTGATTAGTGAGGTGCCACTTTACATCAAGTATAAATGTTGATGCCAACATTAATTAAGATGCCAAGTGCAAATGTGTATGCAAATATATGCTAGAGATAGGAATTGTAATCATAATGATGTTATATAATTTAAGCCTTTCAGGTCAAATATCCCTCATACGTCTTTGTATTTGTCAATACCACACTTTATGAATAGTGATTTTCATCTTATTTAATCACAGAAATTTAGCAATTAGGTAAGGTGAAAATGACTATTCAGAAATTGTGATGTTCAAGAATAAGATCTGCATCCACCCTATACCACATTTATATGTGATGCTCATTGCAAAGGTGCTAATAAAAAGCATAGCTATTTTGTTAAATCTGAAGAAATTTCACAAAAATAATTCATTACATAGCATAGAATTGATGATTTCATTTAGTATTACCTGAAAACATTAGCTTTTATTTAAATGCAGCTGATACCATATAAATTCAGTTGAGTATGATTCACATAACTTCATAGATTGTATAAGACATATCAATACATATAAAATTGTATAAGACATATTAAATCTTTCCAAAGAATGCAATTAGCTTTTCATCATGAAAGCTAATTTTGAAAGAAAAAAAATTATAAGTTATATTTAATCTTGGGTTACTACTCTTCTCCACATGAAATAATTGGTTTACCAACCCCATTTGCTTTTTAGTATAAAATTGAAACTGGTGCCCTAACTAAAAAGTACCGAAGTATGCTTCTGATTGGTAAAAATTTTAAAAGGTAACTAGCTAAACTGGATGATTACCTGCTGACAAGTCTGTGAAGAGAACGTTGCATTGCTCATTTTTCATTCTTTTAGTACCAAAAATCACAGACAGATAGCACTGCACAGTTCAAAATTGTGATAGTGCTCAAAATAACCTTACAGTTTTAAAATTAAAACCTATTTTTTCACATTTCAATAGAGTTAATGGTAAAAACATTCTTATCATTCATTGATGATTCATATTTACTTTGCGAGCACTTTGAGGCAGTGCAGCATCATTTGTTCTTAACATTTGTTACTAAAATGAAAAAAGGTAGTTAAGAAATTCTTGGCTTCACACAATCAGCTGCAAGAAAAACTTTAATATGTGTTACCATTTGCTTGTTATTGAATTTTTAAAAAGTCCATTTTTGAACACTTTATTTATACTCACTTGCATTAAATGTCATTGGATGATTCTGATTAAAATCGGATTAAAACTGATGCAATAATGATTTGAAATATTTGTCTATTTCTGCAGCCTGTGTGTACATTTGTTTTATGTAAATTAATGAATTTGAATCTTATATTTTCTAATATTTATTGTCTTTTGTACAGAGATTGTGTAGTCTATGTATATTTTTGTATATATAATGTTATGTATGTACAAACAATGGAATAATTTTGTTACAAATAAATTTATTTTGTACTTATTTTTCATGTTGATTTATAGAGTACATAGATTTTGTGTATAACAATCAACAATTCATTAAGGAATAATAAATTGTAATCTAAATATCATATTATATTTTACAAAAGTATTTTTAAGTGGAGATAAAGAATATTACCAAATTTTTCCTTGTATGCCGCACCCTTGTGTTGATGCATTGCATACCATTGATTTTTATTACCTTATTTGGGAAATTTTATTTTGAAGAATAATAACATCATAATCAGACAGAATTTATTCTATTGAAATCTTATAGTTGTTATTAAAATTACACAGTTTCATAAAGTATTGCTTCATGGTTTTGTAAATTTAAATACAAGATGAACATCCGATAATTTCATGAAGTGACCAACAATCATGTGTAAATACTGGGTGAGAAAGCCTGTTGATGAACATGAAACTCATTGATACCAATTATTAGAAAATTAAATGATATTATTAAAAATAAACTATGTTTTATACAGATGGTAATTTTCATTGTATTTTCACCCTCTTCTACAGAATTTATCCCTTCATCTTCAGAAAATACCAAATCCTTACTGCCATCAAAAGCATTTGATATGCAGATTTTTTTCTTTCTTTCTTTTTTTTCTGCTTCTGAAGATAAAATTTGTTTGAATCGGTTTCCACCATGGGGTTAAAATTGATTCACAGATGAATTTTTTTTCCGCTCATTCTGTTGTTGTTCTGCTCTGGGTTAAGCATAAGTTTTGTTATAGCAACATCCTAAATAGGTTAAAAATAAACTGATAGTAGCGCAACTGAAACTTTTTTCAGCAACTATTCAAATTGTAATAAGTATAAAACACTTGGTCAGCTGGCTGAACATAATAGCAGTATCTCAACTAATCACCTTTTCTGATGTTATCTATATTATAAAGGACAAACATATCTGTGCGTAACGCATGTGTCATTTTGTGAATGGCAACACTTTGAAATTTGAAATAAAATTTTGGTTTTGTAATTTTCTCTATTGCAAATTTTTAAACTTCTAAACATCGCACATTTTAAATTTTTACACCGTCGTATAAGGAAAAATATGCTCTTTTAAATGCAATTTGTTTGAAAGCTGTATCTCAATTTATTTTTGATATATTAATTTTTTTGTAGTTTTTAATACAATTTTTCTTATCGTGGCAACAAAAGTACCTCATTTCTATTGAAAGTCATTGAAAGTAAACGGAAAACAATTTTAAGGTATGAAATATTTTTTAATTCATCTATATCGCGCGGAGCTCGATTAAGAAAGATTAATCCGTTTGCCCTTAAAACAAAATAAAGAGTTCATCATTTTCTTATGGCTAATATCCATTAAAAACTTCCCTATGAATAAATAAATAAAATAATGTAAATAAAACACAAATTTACCAGACGTGTATAAGCTCTGAAATTATCAGACTATAAAAGGATGCCATAAGTAGAAATCTTGGCAAATAACACTTAGCATGCGCCTAATAAGAAAATATTGCTTTTGATAAATTTCAAAAATTTATTTGATTGTATAATTCGTATTTTCCATATGACGCATGCTCTTTTAATGTAAGTGGTCAATCTAAAAAATTTATTGCATATAAAATATTATTAGTTTTCAATTTAAAAAAATGTTTTCAACTATATTCTTTAACCCGGGAAGACCAGGCATGATCCCCTAGTTTTCATAAAAAATGATTTCTCTCATAACATTAAGTGTTAAATAATGTACAATAAGTCTTTTTTTTTTTAATATTTTTTATCCCCTTAAGTGTTTTGTCATATTTTTCCTTTCCTGGAAACAGCTTAAATTGACTCTAGAATTTTTTTTAAAAAACCGAATTATATAGGTGAAAATTGGCGGTCGCCACTCGCCACGTGGCGATTAAGAAATCGGCCATTGATCGCCACCCTAGTCGCCACTCGCCAAGTGGCGATAAAAAATCTGTTATCGATCGCCAAGTGAAATATAGCTTTTTTCATACAAATATGCGTCTCTACTTTAATTACATCTAATTAGCAAACTGGTTAATTCTTTTTTCTACCGGATGCAAGCAGATTACAGTGATTTAGCTGTATTTTCAATATTTCGTCTTTTTGCCATTGCCCTTCAGTTGGATTATTTTTTCAAGAAATACAGTTTTATTCTGCAAAATATATTCATCAGCTTTGATTCCACATGCATTTCAAATAATTTATTCCTTTTTTTTTTTTTTTTTTTTTCACCGGATGCAAGCGTGTTTTAAGAACATTGCAGTATTTTCAATATTTCGACTTCTGCCACATGCTCACCAGTTAGATCATTTTTCTTCAAGAGATATTGTTTAATCCTGCGAAATACACTCACCAGCTTAGATTTCAGCTGTATGTAATTAATGTGTGTAGTATGTTAATAACACATTTACTTATTAAATAAAATACAAATAACAATTTATTGTGTTTTATTTGATTATTTTTTTATTGTATACACCTAACTTGGAATTTTGATTTAGTTATTTTTTATATAAAGAAAGTAATAGTAATTTGATTGATAATAGTGTTTATGAACATATACAAATAATCTAAAAATATACTCTAAAAAAAATCAATATGATAATAGATTTTGTGGTTTTAAAGTGTAATTTTCTTGAATTTCGACTGCTTCCCTATTCTTATCACGAATAGTTGGCTGGTATAAAACTCTGATTTATAGAAAAATGTGTATATATACAACGAATATAGTTTATCTAGATGTCAAGAAAGTTTGAAACATTATAGTGGCCATACTATAATGGCCACTATATATAGTGGCCTACATTATAGTGGCCATTATAGTGACATTATTGTGGCCATTATAGTGACATTATAGTGGTAACATTATAGTGGCCTACTTTAAAAAGTGGCCACTAATGAAACTGAGTCTACTGGCCACTGGCTATTAACTCAATTTCCCAGTTTTTACCTATACCGAATTATGTTTAAAGAAATATTTAAGATGAAGGGGTATGAAAGATATCACAGGCTCCAAAGAATAAAAGAAAAAAATTAGGTTAACCTGATGTTTTTATTAAAAGTGCAGGAAACCCTTCTGACGTTCATGGAATTAAAAGTAATTTTCAGAAATGAGAAAAATTTATAGTCTTAAACTAATGTCTTTTTTTTTTTTAAGTATTATTTTAAATAATTTCCAAAGTAATGAAGATTTTTACTAGCTATTATATTAATTCAGTGTTTTATGAATCACTTACCTTACATAAGATGATTTCTAGCATATTGACTGGTTGTGAAGGAAATTACCTAAGTTTTAAAATTCCCTTATTAAAATATTAAGACTTGAGGTTAAATAATTACATTATAATTTGGTACATTTCTGTTAGGTAGAAGTACACCAAATTTTATATTTGAAGTTATTAATTAAAAATATGTATATATGTTGGTTTTTACCATCAGGGGCACTGTGTAGCTGTTCTTTTTTTATTCACTGATCACTGTAACTCAGAGTTGACTGAGAGAAATGCCCTTTACTTCGTAATTATTAATGTTGGACAGTGTTATTTAAAATAATATATTAGAATAATAATAAAAAAAAAATTATGAAGGCCACAACATACTAGCCACTTCTTAATTCAATATTGTCTTATGAAGGAATATCAAATTCGAACCTGAGTAACTTTTATTTTTCACTTTTTTTTCATCTTTTTTTCAATACAAGAAAGGAATTTGTCATTAATTTAAGTGATTCTGTAATTTCCTTTATATTTTTGTTATGTCTACATAGGTTGAAATGTGGCAAATGCACATGCCATAATTATTTTTTACTTTTGAACGCTGCATCATTCATTGGTTTTACAGGTTAGAACTTTATAAATTTTACATTTCTACTGCCAAATGACATCCATACAATAGATTTTCGAACAGCAGACAAACCTATTTTAAATTATTTGTAAAATAGCTTATATAAATCATAAAAATACATAAGTAGATTTTTACATTTACCCCTAGTAAAATGGGGGTGAAATGTCTCATTATCATTTTCTAACGACACAATACTGAGAAAAAGCGAAATAGCTGCACAAAAGTAATAGTTTAATATGTTGTTTTGATATTTTTTTTTTATCACTGGGATAAAAAAGATTTTAAGCGAGAAACTTTTCCATATTTATCAATTTTTAACACTTTCCAACTAAGTTGAAAAGTGTTTATGACTTCGGTTTGTCTGGCCACTGTACGAGCTCTAACTCTCGTAAATATACTCGGATTGCCCTGAAATTTTTGGATGTTATTGACGTTTACCATACCACGATCCCTTTTTCAAATGAAGTTTGTAGCATGTTTCATTCATCTACAGTGACAATCAAAAGTATTCTGTTACATTATGGCCAATGGGAAAAAATCGTTTCAAATGATTTTTAATGATGTTATACGTATCTAAACATAACAAAATTTATATGCATTTATATAGTGCACTAAAATATACATTCTATAGAAAATGTGGTGCAAAGGATAGTTATTCATTTACAGGGCCACACAAAAGAATTAAGTTATATTATGATATAGGGAGAGGGATTGTTTGCGGCGTATTTTAAATATGTTAAACTATTTCATATATAATGAAATTGATGTACGTCGCTGAGGTTTACTATAAGTTATTTCATGTATAATACGAAGTGCATAGCATTTACAGGGACACCGAAAAGATTGCAGATACTATATTGTATCAGAAGTACTGTACATTAGCGGTGATTGCTGGAAATGCATTTTCAATTATGATATGCACTTTTATGTTTCACTATGTTTACGCATACTATATGGTGTGTATGAATGCTATAATTTATATACAGGGCTACAAAAAAGAATTTGTAAGAGTTACTGGGTATGAGCGCAAATTGCTTAAAGGTGGCTTTTAAATTAGTTATGCATTATTACGTTGAACTGCATTTAGTTTATTAAGAAATGTTTGTAAAATATAAATAAAATGATATACAGGGTCACACAAAGAATTGGATACATGCCGTCTATGGATGTTAATTTTTGGAAATATGATTTCTGTAGTTTTAAGAATGTTTTAGTTTGAATTAAATTTTAGCTAAATAGTGGCGTGTAATAAAGGTACCAGGTAAACTACAGGGCTGTACAAAAGTATTCAAGTATGTTTCCACCTATTAGTATAAATTGCTGAAAGAGAAATTTCAACCTTTTGTGTGTTTTCTTGCTAAACTAAATTTTCCCATTATATAGTATATACAAAGAAAATAAGTTGAAACTGGTGTGAATTAATACGAACTAAAATAACTTCTTAAAATACCATCAAAACCTTAAGTGTGCTAGTCCTGCTGCTGCTTTCATAATAGAAGCACGTCTTTTTTATGCCTGACGAAGAAAGACTCAGATCTTTCGAAAGGCCTAGCGCATTTAAGGTTTTAATGGTGTTTTAAGAAGTTATTTTAGTTCGTATAGTATATACATCAACATACAGATCAAATACAGGGCTGTTCAAAAGAATTGGAATACATATTTGGCTATGGACGGTAACTGCTGAAATCAATTTTTTAAATGTTTACTTAGTTATCTTATTTACTTTATTTCCCTAAATAACAAAGTTTTGCTAAAGCTTTCAGGGGGTGTTGGAAAGTGTTTCATAATCTATGCCATACGCATGATTTTTCTTTCTTGTTAAGTACTCTAACAGGACGAGAGGTGAGGGAGTGATAGTCACAGATATCTAGTTAATAGTTATTCATCATTCTGTTTCTTTATGAGCATTGACTTTCATTGTACTTCACCTTTTGTATTAATCTTCGGCTGTGTTCTTTTAAAACTCTGTCATCGTTCTCCAACTAAGTTTTTCAAAAGACTACCTTTATTTTTGCGTTGATCCAAGGTTGTGAAACGACAGTACACTTCCCAAGCTAACAGACGACACTGTCTTCTAAAATTTCACAAAACAGGACATTCCCCCCCCCCCCTCCTTTCCAGACACTCTTTATTAAAGTAGTGAAACAGAAAATATTGAAAGTTATAATTAAGTAACATAATACAGTGTGTTTTTGTCATGATTAAGTGATAGTTATAGCAGAAATTTGGTATGTAATTTTCTTCTGCCCTGCTCTACAAAATCTGAACAAAAAAAGGCTAAAATTTAATTGCATGAGAAGAATAAAGCATAAAACGCAGGAAACTGATCTATGAAATTGGATATAGCCGTCGTGAGCACTCATTGTGAAAATTATCTTCATAATTATTTCTAAATATAATTATCAATAATATATTTACTGTTCCATCACTAGTATATTTTTTACAGCTTAAATGTACATTGTCTGGGCATTGGAGTTAAGCTACTTGTTGCTTTTATTTCTTTTGTATTCATTTTTACAAGCACAAAACTGACGTTGAAGATTTTCAAAGAACAGTCGAAAAAATATATACTTCGAATCAGAAATTTATCACATCAGTCAATAAAATATACAGAACGATTTTATCCATTCAAAATATATCATAACTCTAATAATTAAAAGCTCGAAAATTTTAATATGAATATATTTATTATTACCAAGAAAAGCCTTGGTTCAGATGAGATATAGCGCTCATCACTCGCTTCAGAATTTTATTTCATCTACATTAAAAAACAAAGTGAAAAATAGTAAAGTAAAATAGGATTGCAATAATTCTTGGCGATGACTAATTTTCGCCAAGTCAAACAGAAAGAAAGGGGGTTTTAACACTCTGCCTCCGGATGAACAATTGCTATTGTTCATCATTCAAACAAAATTTTTATCAAAATTTTCAAACTACATTAATAAGACAATTAAAAGTTAGAACATACTTACAATAATGAGACATAAAAATAACTCTATTTTCACAGGAACAACTACTGAAACTAAAATATATAAAAATATTGGATTAGGAAAAGTTAAAAAATGAAATGTAAACAAAAAGTTCTTTATAATTGAAAAGTTCAATGTTAGTCTATAATGTCAAGTTCCAGTTTATGTAACAGTTGCACTGGTCTTTTTATCCTACCAGATTCAGTTTGAATTTCACAAGATCTAACTTTCGAATCTCTTCCTAAAAAGAGTTCTGTAATTCGACCGCATTTCCACATGTGCCTTGGAGTTTTAGCATCATTAATCAATACCACATCATCAATTTCGAACTTAGTCGGAGCTTTGACAGGAACTGAAAAATTGGCAGAACGAAGTTCTAGCAAATATTCCTACCTCCAACGTTTCCAGAAATGATTTAAAACTTATCTCGATATTTTAATATTTTTGTTAACGTTACTTTATTCAATTTAGGTTCAGTAACACAGTGAAAGTCTGGTTGGGAATTTATTCGCTTGCCGATCAGGAAATGTGAAGGAGTAAGTGGAAATGGTTCACCGTTTTCCTCATAAACATAAGTTAATGGACGACCATTAATCATTGCTTCGATTTCAGTTAAAGTGGTTTGTATTTCTTCATATGAGAAAAGATCTTCCGAGAACTTCCTTAAAAGGAATTTTCACCGAACGTACCATGCATTCCCCAAAACCGCCCCACCAACTGGCTCTTGGAATAATGAATTTCCAAATGATGCTATTTTTATTAAAATGTCGTAAAACTTCCTCTTTCGATATTCGGCTCCAAACTTCTCTAAGTAAATTATAAATTTTGACAAATGTTTTCGCATTATCACTGTACATTGTTCGACAAATATCCTCTATGAAGTATAAACCTTTTAAATGATAAAAGGAAAGTTTCTGTAGTTAAATTGGTACACAGTTCAAGGTGCACAGCTCTAGTGACTGCGCACGTGAAAAGAACTATATATGCCTTTTCTTGGCCAGTTTTTGCTTTGACATAAATAGGACCTGCAAAATCCACAGCACAGGTATAGAAGGGTGGTGTTTCTATAATACGATCTTTGGGTAATGGTGCAATTTCTTGCTTCCCAGGAGAAGCTTTAAATTTTGAACAAATAAAGCAATGTTTCAGTACAGATTTTATCAATTTTCGTCCTCTAATTATAAAATATTTTTCTCGTAAATGAGCTAAAGTTGTTGCAATTCCATAATGGAAAACCTTTTCATGGGCATTCCGAATCAACAATTTGGTATAAGCACTCCCATATGGAAGTATAAAAGGGTGCTTTTCCCTTTGAGATAATTCTGAAAATTGTAATCTTCCAGATAAAATTAACAAATCATTCTCATCCAATTTTGGATTCAGACTATACAAGGTTGAATCTTTATCGATGGGCTTTCCCCTTTTCAGTAAATCAATTTCACGATTGAAGACAGATAACTGGGTTTGTTTTAACCAATAAAATTCTGCCTTTTCGATTTCTGGAGCTGTGAGCTCACCTGAAATTTTAGTTTTTGATTTGTTGATATTATTTAGAAATCTTAAGATCCAGGCTGTGATGTTAAGTTATTTGGAAAGACAACTAAAATTTTCTAATTTTAACAACGACTCTAGAGGTACAACACCTACTGTACAAGATAACTGAGCAGAACTCAAATTTGATGATTTTCTTTCGTTCAAAATATTTTCATTAAATGGCATCTTTTCAGGTTTTGGCCAACTGTCCTTTGGTAATGACAACCATTCAGGACCGTAATACCATAATTTATTTTCTAGGAGGTTATGTAAATTTTCGCCTCGAGTAAGAAGATCACTTGGATTATTCTTACTCGGAATATACTTCCATATTTTAGGATCAGTTAAAGATTGTATTTCTACAAACCTATTAGCCACAAAGGGCTTCCAATCCATGGCTGATCCCTTAATCCAATGTAACGTAATTGTGTAATCTGACCAGATATGAATTTCCAAATTTTGAAAATTAAATGCATTTTTCAGATATTTAGACATCCTTGCAGCTATTAATGCCCCCATTAATTCAAGACGGGAATTGTCAAACATTTAATCGGGGCGAGTCGACATTTTGTCCAAATAAGACTAGTCATAATTTTATTATAACTTGTGGTACATCGAAAATAAGCTACGACCCCAGCCTTAGGACTAGCATCGGAAAAAATATGAATTTCGATTGGGTCCGAAAATTCTAAACCTTGTGGAAAATATTTGCGGGGTACCTCAAATTTATGTAAATGTTCGATTTCTGCACACCAATTTTCCCATTCAATTTTTAAATCATTAGGGAATTTTTCATCCCATTCCAAACCCCTTTTCCATGTTTCCTGTAACAAACTTTTCATACGAACAGAAAATGGTGCGATGAATCCAATAGGATCAAAGAATTTTAACATGGCTTTAAGAACAACGCGTTTTGATGGATTAAATTTCCAATCATCAGGAAAGGATTGTACGTCAAAACGTAAAATATCCCAATTAGTATCCCATAATAATCCCCAAATTTTTAAAGAATTATTCAAATTTTCTTCTGAGTCACATAATTTATTTTCCTTCCATAATTTTCTAAGTTTAACAGAATTAGTATTGAATTTTCGCAAATTCATGCTAGCTTCCTTAAAAATTTGCGTAGCTGTTGAGGATAGATAACAAGCGTCTTCATCAGATTTTGACCCCGTTATCAAATCATCTACATAAAAAGAAGAGTCCAAAATCTTAACAACTTCAGGATGATCAACATATTTACGTATATGGGATTTAATCGTTGCAGCCAAAAGAAAGGGACTGAGGGTTACCCCAAAAGCAGCTCGTGTAAATGTCAAAAATTTTAAATCATTCTTTTCGTCACCAAACCACAAAAATTTTAAATAATCCCGATCTTCCTTTGTTATCCCAATTTGCAAAAACGCTTTCTCTAAGTCAGCGCTAAATGCAACATTAAATTTTCTGAAATTAAATATTACATTAAGTATGTTCGGGTTAAGATTGGGACCTGGATATAAACAGTCATTTAGAGAATTTAAATATTTTTCTTTAGAAGAAGTATCGAAAACCACCCTTACTTTGGTAGTTAATTTATCTTCTCTTAAAATCGGTCTGTGCGGCATAAAATAACTACTTTCAATTATTTTATCAGGACATTCTTCTACAATTCCAGCAGTTAATTGTTCTAATAGCTTTATAATTTTTACATAAGTCATGATCATTCTCGAGTTTACGATTTAATTCCTCAAAGCGACTTCTAGCAATTCTAAAATTATTTCCGACTTTATTTTTCTCATCCTTCCACAATAAACCCGTTTCATACCTGTTATTTACGAATTTTAAGTTATTCTCAAATTTATTCACAATTTCCTTATCTGCATCAGAAATATTATCATTTGATTGAGTAATACCCAAAGATTCAATTTCCCATAAAAAATTCAAATCTTCTCTAATTGGAGTGTTAACTGACAGATGTAAAACAGAAGTGCATTCCATTTTTCTTTTTTCATTTTCATAAAAACCACAAAGCGAATAACCGAATAAACCATCGCATAAAAAGAGAGATTTAGTTATTTTTTTTTATTTCCCCGTCGTAACAGATTTGATAAAAATAATCCGCCCCAATAAGTACATTTATTTTAGGATCGGATGATGCAACAACATTCGATAATTTAAAAGGCGCCAGTTTATTTTTTATCTGTCTGGAGAGAAGGGGGGTGGAAGGGAATCGTACAGTTAGAAATTACATCCGTGACTAATGCCTCAATAAATATGAAACGCGATTTGTTTTCAACGTGGGATAATTTTAATTGCACAACGTCAAATGTTTTTATTTGTGGTTTAACAGCTGCAAAGTAATAAATTTGAAGTTTTTCTTGGCGAATAATTCGAGGATTTAATTTTGAAACTAATTGCTTTGTAACAAACGACCTTTGACTTCCCAAGTCATATAAGGTTAATGAAAGCTCAGAATTTATTCCAGATTCCACATTCACGCAAGCTGTTTGTAATATAACCTCTTTAAAGGAATTTTCATTTTCGGGTTTACAGTGAGATATCGAACTAATAACTGAGTCAGCTGATTTGATTTTTTTGGGAACTGTTTGATGAGATTTTTTTAAACAAATCGAAGAATGGTGAAAATTTACATTGCAAAATTTACAAGGTTCTAAATTAAATTTACATTTGGCCGATACGTGGTATTTCCTGAAACAGGTGAAACAACGTCCCTGTATACGTAATTTTCCCCCTTTTTGAGGAATACTACACTCTTTACACAATTTTGAATCATGTTCATTATCACAAAATAAACAAACATTTTTTTACATTAGTAGCCAATGCAGAGGCTGAAGGAATGTCGCGTTTCTAATTGCTAAAATGTTTATAACTGTTATTATATTTATTCTTTTCCTTTTTAGCACTAAAACTATTTTCAGGGCTCTGGAGTGCCATCGTAGATTCTCGCGATTGAACTTCGTTTTTTATGAAGGAAAGAAGCTCTTCGACCTCCATTTTTTTACCATCGGTTCTTTTACGATTAAAATCTAACGCCATTTCAGCAGGTATCAACTTTAATAAAACAGGGCATAGGAGATGACCATAACTTCCTGCTGTAACTCCGAGAGAATTTAAATTTCTAATTTGTATTTCATAGCTATCATATAATTCCCGAAGTTCTTTAACATTAGATGCATTCTTTACCTGTTTTAAATTTAATAATTTACTCATATGTGCATTGATGACTAGGTCGTCACGACCGTAGCGAGCTTTTAACAAATTAACTGCAGCTTTAAAGTTTTCCTCCGAAAGCGAAAAACCTGCAACAGCATTATGTGCATTACCTCCAAGAAAAGATTTCAAGTAGACAAATTTGTCAATAGGAGTTAAATTAGAATTCTTTTCGATTACATTAGAATATTGCCCCCAAAATTCTAGCCAGGAACTGCTGTCACAAAAAAAAATTGTTTATAGTGAGATTCGGCAATTTCATAGATCTCTCTAAATTTCCGTTTTGAGAACCGGATTCATTTTTCGTAAAATTTTGAAAAGCGTTATTCTGTTTTTGGCAGTTATGTTCATTTAAGAACTTCGTTATCTTATAACGCGATTCAATTATTTTCTCACTATAGGTTTCGGAACTTTCGATTTCTTTCTCAAAATCGTCGTCAGCTATAACATCTTGTATATCAGTTTAATTTTTTTTTTAATGATTCATATTTGTCATTCAATTAAGCTTTACATATATTTAATAAATCAAATTTATTTTCTAATGGCATAGAATCATCTTCAAGAGTTGTGCATATTTTTGTACACAACTTTGTCGTTTGTGAGCGTAAGCCAGCTCTTTTCTCTTTTAATGTTTCGATATTAGTCGACGTTTATTTTTCAATCAATCAACAATAAAAATAGCTTACCTCAAGCCTTCAGAATCAGAAATAATAACTTTCAAACATCAGTCCAGACATCCTGACGCGGGACGACAGCATGAGGGTTTTCAAAGAACAGTCGAAAAAATATATACTTCGAATCAGAGATTTATCACATCAGTCAATAAAATATGCAGAACGATTTTATCCATTCAAATATATCATAACTCTAATAATTAAAAGCTCGAAAATTTTAATATGAATATATTTATTATTACCAAGAAAAGCCTTGGTTCAGATGAGATATAGCGCTCCTCACTCGCTTCAGAATTTTATTACATCTACATTAAAAAACAAACTGAAAAATAGTAAAGTAAAATAGGGTTGCAATAATTCTTGGCGATGACTAATTTTCGCCAAGTCAAACAGAAAGAAAGGTTAACAGACGTCAAATATATTCTTTCATATACATTAACGTCTCCCTTTCATATGATGACCGTAATAAAACAAACTAATCGATTGTATAAGCTGATAATTAAGAATGAGCATTCATGACTTAGAATATACATGGAGATTTTTTAAATGCAGTTAAATAGAGCAGGCATACAAAGAGTTAACCAACAAAACACGCAGTACACATACCTGCAGGTGACCAAGCAGTTTTCATATACTGTACCATACTCTGCGACATCTGCAACAATTATGAATAGTGATAGATTTTCACACGACGCTCACATGAGGTATAACCGAGACCATTTACGCGGAGTTATTTTTTGATGAGACATACATTTCACTTCACAGAACAGGACTATCACCATTCTCTGTTTTCTCTTTCATTAAAAATAAATAAATAAAGATATAGGATTTTCCATCTACAGAAATTCATGCGCTAAACTATTTTCAAGATTATGGAAATCTGCTGTAATCGTTGGACGACGAAACGGTGACAACTATTACTGTAATGCTAATCCACCACACGTAAAGATGCAAATAAACACTCCTTAATTAATAGGGTAATTCCGGGATTTATGCCGCACATTTTTTTTTAAATTTGTGTATAAAGTCCCATGGTGGACATAAAATAAAAAAAATCATGCTGTGCTATTTAATGTTAAATATACAACGAGTGTAGTGCGACAAAAAAATTCAAAACAAATTATTAATGTTTTTAACAATTTTTTTTCTAAAACTTTACACTGCGGCGCATCACCCGTACATTCAGGCTGAGACGCCGCACTTGGGCGGTAGGTATGCCGCGCTTTTAATAAGAACAGAATGAAATTATATATACAAATATTTAAAAAAAATTATTCATATCTGGACTATAATTAACGATGTAATACCAAAATGAAACTAAATGAGTACAATGAAACGTATTAGTAGATTCAAATTAATAATTGTTGCCTACTTTCACTTTTAAAATTATCGACTTATTTTTTTTACATTAAATTTTAATTGTTATTTCAGCAACAACGTAACATCAATGTATTAGAAAGGGAAAAGAAAAAAAGGAAAATTGTGGTTACATAATTTATTTGTTAACCCTTTCGGGACCGGTGTCTTTTACACAAATTTTATTCGGTTGACACCACTTTTTTAAAAGAAGTTACTTTTACTTAAATAATCATGAAAATGCTCTAATTAAACAAAGCAAATATTACTTTTCTTTTTTACTGGTGCCAGAAACAAATTTTGTAAGCTCTTTATGAAGGTGCTTATATGCACATATGGTCCCGAATGGGTTAAGAGACCTGTTTCTTCGACTACAATCTACAGAAAAAGTGTCGAAAAAGTACAGTCTTTATGTAACTACATTTAAACACACGATACAACGAAGCCGATTACACTTCCTCTTTTTTGGAGTAGTTTGCAAAGAACGTCTGCGTTATGTGTAATCCAATTTTTCATTGTTATCATCTTGACTTGCATTTTTCTTGCCCTTCTTACTTTTTATTTTCCCCCTTTTCTCCTTTGGTTTTAGTAAACTTGATAACATGCCTAACATGGTTAGTCTGTGCAAAAAGAAAAGGAAAAGTTAATAACACTTAATTATTCCGTACAAAAGAAACTGCGGCATGTATCCCATTTTGTATGGTACAGACGTCGCACATCACAGTTACCTACCCTCATTAAGGGAAATGGCGCAACCATACACACAGTACTCTATACAAATACTACACTTAGTTTTGACTTCAAAATCATGCATGCATTTAGTAATTAGCGTATGAAAAGTATTTAAGCATAACGTGTTTAAAAGTTTGGATAGTGAAATAATGCGCTTACGTGAAAATAAGATTTGTACTTCTACAAGTAAACATCGAAATGGGATTCACGTTATACACTGGTTAAAATAATCTCATTGCGCACCTATACTGTGCGTTTGATGACCATCTATCGATAATTACAAGAAATACAAGGGGTGCGGCATCTATTCCGTATGCAGCGACTCTCCCGGAGTTATCCTACGCTTCTGCCAATGATATATATACATGATACCGGACCAATGTGAGAAGGCTGGAAGTTAATAACTATGATTATTTAAATAATATTAATGGAAGATTTATTTACATTAAAACACGCTATTTACATTTATAGGCATGGATATAGCATATCCTGCCCAACATTAATTATACGTTAAGATAATATCTACGTACTGGGTTATATCATTAAATTATTTCCTTCTCAATTTATCGTACAAAACGAGGTTTATTCAACGGGATAACCACACAGGTATCTCTTGAACACTCTTACTTATGCACTCTTTCCTAGAACAGTAGTCCACAGCAAGAGTAGCTACTTTTTCAAATCCACGTTTCACCTCCAACTCAAGGCTCACTACTGACCTCCCTGTCACTGTTTCTTTTCCATTCAAAATTCTACGGGGTCTTCCGTGTAAACAAAAGGACAACTCCACATATTTTCTCCCCACTTATTCATGCACCAGCCATCCCAGGAGAGTCGCTTTTGTTCATCCTCTTTTCTTCTTTTATCTTGCTCTCTAGTGTTATTCACATTTGATATATAAATTAACACCTTCTGGTATTCCCTTTTATACAATAGAACGTTTCATACAATATAGATATGAATACAATAGTACTCATTCTAATTCCAAAGATAAGAAAAAATGTTTCCCTAACCAAGTACATAGATACTGTTATACAGATAAATACAATACAGAAATAAAATAAAATTAACGGTAAATTTCATTAGGCATACGTTCATTAAAATCAGAGACCATCTGCCATAAAAAACTGCGCATTAATGGGCCTGATATGAGACTTTATGTGAAAATGAATAAGTAATGGCGATAGAGTGTTAAAAACTGTGGTTAATATCATCTGTTAAGAAAGGAATGTGATTTGCCGGTTCCAAAATCATTTGTAACTGCATTAGAGTTTATTTATAGCTTGTCAGATGAATTAACACCAATCAAATGTATAGAATGTGATTCATAAAGATCGAAACAATAGACTATCCCTTAAATATTGCCCCACTGGACACATACTTCAAATTGCAAAGTATTAAAAAAAAGGTGCAAAATTTGATGACATAAGTTGCAACTCCATGGGGGTCTATTTGAGAAAAAACTAAAACAATTTTTATACGCCCCCGAGGGTAAAATTTCCAATTATGAAAATTTTCCTTCCGTTCCTGAATTAAACACAAAAAATTCCATCTTGATATCTACAAAATGCATAGAGATATTAAAATCCAAAATTCGCGATTTACACCACTTAAGCATACCTCTGAGCGACGTGATATCGATGCATTTGGAATGAAAGATAGTGATCATTCACAAATTATACGTTTTTAAAAGTCGATTTAAGACAGTGTCTCTCCTTTTGGGCAGCGTTTAGATTTTATGTTAAACGTACTTTCGAAATAATCTGAGGTCTGCACTAGATGTCTGCATGAGCCGAAATTTCCTGGCTCGGGGGAAAAAAAAATTATTGGCCCAGCCCGGCATAAAAAGCTAAAAGTTCGACCCGACCCGGCTGAATTTCTACAAAACATGGAATTTTTCGTCGATATGGTTAACATTGTTTCGTACAAGGAGTTCTGACTAAAAATACATATTTTAGCTTTTTTTATGTAATATAATCTTCAGTTATAAAGAAGCGCCCTAAGCTGTGATATTTCTTTTTTTAAGGAATCTCTATTTGTACGTAAATGTTTCAGTTATCCTTGATATCGTTAATCTATATTCCATGCATTGGAGACTTTTACATGTACACTAGATTAAAATCTTGTAAGATGGAATCACATCTCATAAATTATTATATTCATTTTGCATGGATCAACACATTTTTCGGTTTAAGACAGTATTCCGTCATAGGCAGGTTCTTTTACGCAAGTTTTACTGTATTTTAATTTTGTTGCCTAGAAATCTATTATTCTTTAAAGATAATAAATTTTAAAATTTAATTTTAGAATAATGGCGATTTAAAAATATATGCTTTTTTTGCAAAAATTTCCGGACCCGGGCTAGCGGAATGAAGACTTTTCGGCAAGGGCGGATCTGGAGAGTCCTCGAGGGGGGGGGGGGGCGATTTAGAAATTTGGAAACTCCAATCTGATGTGCGGGTCGGGGCTAATTTTTTCACTGCGGGTCGTGTTACTTCTACTTTTTGCTGTGGGTCGGATTTGGGTCCGGTTGACTTCTATTTTTTGCTGCTGGTTGGATTAACTTATACTTTTTTGCTGTGGGGCGCGTTTGGGTCTGGTTGATTTCTATTTTCCGCTGTAGGTCGGGTTAACTTCTACTTTTTTGCTATGGGCCAGGTTAACTTCTACTTTTTCGATGCGGGTCGGGTTTGGGCCCGGTTGACTTCCACTTTTCTGCTACAGGTCGGGTTGACATTTACTTTTTAGCTGCGCCTAGCGCATTGGGTTTGGGGCAGATTGATATAATTATATCTGGTTTGGGTCAGTTTCGGATTGGGTTTTCACTACTGCGACTTGCGAGATGGGTTCGGGTTGACCCGTTTTTTCTAAAAGAAAGTCTAAGTATTTTTGAAGATAAAAACTATATGCAGTAAAATCTTCGTAACAGACACGTCCTAATAATTATTTAGGAATACTTTTTTATTTCCAGAATTCTGTAAAAAATAGTAATTTGTTATAAGACTGCTTGTCTCTTTATATCTAAGGTGAGTTGTAATTCAGTAAAGAATGCTTTGAAACTTGTTAAAAAACATACCGGGTGTCCTTAAATGGATTTTAAAATTTAGTACTTTTCGAATGATGACAGCTATTTAAAAAAATCTTGCAGGAGGGTTATGTAAGATGTCATGAGATTTTTTTACTGTGATTCTTGATTTTACTGTATAATAGCAGCGATAGAAGGCGCTGTAAACAATGGCCGTTAAGCCTACCTTCTCCGGGAACCGATTTAGCGCCTCTTACTTCCAGCACCATCTTCGTTGATATTTTAAACTAAAATCAAGAATCGCACTTAAAAAAAATTATCAGGGGTAGAGTAAAAAAGAAAAAAAAATATTCTGAAATTCAAAGAAAATTTTCTGAAAGGTTACAGCAGTCCAGGCCAGGCTCAATCTGGGGGAAAAAGAAGTCTGATCCGACCCGAATCTACAGAAAAAATTAAGATCAGGGCACGACCCGACTCTAAAAGAGAAAAGACCTGACCCAGCCCGAGTCTCGTGGATTTAAACTGGCGTGCCCCGGGACGGGTCGGAACAACTTGGGCTCGGGAGGAAGAATTTAGAGGAGTGCACGGGTCGTGGTCGGGCCAATAATGCTTATCATACGGTCTGACACGGACCGAATATTTAGCTTTTATTCCGGGCCGAGCCCCGACCTGGAAATTTTGGCCAGTGCAGATCTCTAGGAAAAATGAAGTCCAGGCCAGGCAAGATCTGGAGGAAAAAGAAGTCTGGCCCGACACGAATCTGCAGCAAAAATTAAGATCAGTACACGATCCGATTCTAAAAGAGAAAAGACCTGACCCAGCCTGAGTCTCGTGGATTTAAACTGGCGCGACTCGGGTCGGGTCGGACCAACTTGGGCTCGGGAGGAAGAATTTAGAGGAGTGCACGGGCCGTGGTCGGGCCAATAATGCTTATCATACGGTCTGACACGGACCGAATATTTAGCTTTTATTCCGGGCCGAGCCCCGACCTGGAAATTTTGGCCAGTGCAGACCTCTAGGAAAAATGAAGTCCAAGCCAGGCTCGATCTCGAGGAAAAAGAAGTCTGGCCCGACACGAATCTGCAGAAAAAATTAAGATCAGGGCACGACCCGACTCTAAAAGAGAAAAGACCTGATCCCGCCCGAGTCTCCTGAATTTAAACTGGCGCGACCCGGGTCGGGTCGAACCAACTTGGGCTCGGGATGAAGAATTTAGAGGAGTGCACGGGTCGTGGTCGGTACAATAATGCTTACCATACGGGCTGACACGGACCGAATGTTTAGCTTTTATTCCGCACCGAGACCTGACTTGGAAATTTTGGTGATTGCAGACCTTTAGGAAAAATGAAGTCCAGGCCAGGTTCAATGGGGGGAAAAAGAAGTCTGGTCCGACCCGAATAAGCAGAAAAAATTAAGATCAGGGCACGAGTCGTCTCTAAAAGAGAAAAGACCTGACCCAGTCTGAGTCTGGTGGATTTAAAGTGGCGCGACCCGAGTCGGGTCGCGCCGGGCTCGAGCTCCGCCCCATGTCTTTCCCGTGATGATGCATAATGTCGTTTTACAAACCCTTTATTAGCCCAAGGGGGGGGGGGCGATCGCCCCTTCGCCCCCCCCCCCCCTTAGATCCGCCATTGCTTTTCGGCCGGTCCGATAAAAAATATTGAATTGTGAGGGCTAAAATTATGAAAAAACTCGAAATCGGCATGTTAGAAAAAAAACCTTCTTTAAATCAACTGAGACATGTAAACAGTACAGAAAGAAGGTGTAAATGGAAAAGTTAAACTGAATCAGAAGTTCAAGTTATAGAAAGGAGTTGCTCATCTTGCAAGCTTTTAAAAGGCACTTAAACATTCTATTAGGAGACAATCTTTCTTTAAAACTTTAAATGCGTTTATCTGCATGGTGGGTTTTTTCACCATTTCTCGTTTTTAAATTGTTATAAGTCAAGAATCGTTAAAGATAAATGCCTCAAACTTTGAACATGTCTTTTTCGATTCTTTTACATTAATTTTGTTTTTGTTTACATGAATTTTGTTTTGTTGTAAAATTATTTACTTCTGAAACTATGATTTTTTTTAAAAATAAGCTACATCATTAAAAAAAATTAATAGTTTTAATTTTTTAATTAATATTTAAAAAATGCTAAGTTACATATTTTTTTTACATTTTTATTTTAAACTAGCAGAATTACCCGCCTTTGCCCGTGTTAATCATGGGGACCTTCCAGGTAAAATAAAGTAAAAGTGAAATAATATGGCAATCACAGTAATGGAGCTTTGTGCATTCTCGTCAATAAAAGATAAAACATATAATAAGAAAATATGACGTTACTATGTCGCAACCATAGTAAAATCCCTCAACTTTAAGCATCAGAATGCGCGTTTACTTTGGCGGGTGTAATAGAATAATATATTATTTTTAAGGCAATACAAAAAAAAAAAAAAAAAAAAATAACCAAATGACGTAGCAGTTTTGGTTACAGTTTAGTATTAAAAGTTTAGTGAAATTCTCCTTAGCATGCCATCAATCTAAATTTTAAAGCAAAAAATGTCAGGTAGTAACGTTGAAATTATACTGATGGTGACAACGGCCTAATCCATAAATTGTGCTTTTACTGGATTTTTTCTTAATTTCTAAAAATTGTCCAATTTTATTTTTTACGTTGTCGAATAGAAAAAAGTACTCTCAAATGATATTTGTTTGAAAATCGTATCTCATGTTTCTGATTTTTAATGAATTTTAAGGTATTTTTCAGACATGGATATTTTAAAATTTGTGTGCAACCAAATTACGATAGATTAACCCGTTTGCACTTAACGCGGTATTATAAGGAAATGGCATGCCATGAGTAACACTGGCATCATATTTATGGTGGCAATGACCTCACCAATAAATTTTGCTTTTACTGCAATTTGTTTAACCTCTAAACATCGCACATTATACTTTTCCAACGTTGAATGAAAAACAAAAAGTACTTTCAATGATATTTGTCTGAAAAGTGTACTTCATTGTACTGATTTTATATGTATTTTAAAGTAATTTTTAAGCATGAATATTTTATAAATATGCGTGGAGCCCAATTACAAAAGATGAATCCGATTGCTCTTACAATGTAAATAATTCAGCATTTTTTTTTCGTGCAATATTCCATAACTAAATCGGCAAACGAAATTAAAATTTACAATAAATAAATAAATAAAACAAATTAAATCGAATATTCAAAATTTTAGATTAATAAAGGTCGCTATAAATAGTAAAAAAAGAAAAAATCACGATCAACAGCTTGCTAATACTAAAGTATCAAAATTTCTTTTTGGCTTACCTTTTGGGCATTCTAAAATATATAGTAAGTGTAAAAAATTTTTGTGTTTTAAATTAAAAGCGATTTTTTTTCTGCGCTGTGAACGGGCAATATACCAATCTTTAACCAAGGATATTCCAGGGTGCATTGCCTGATTATTTTTTAGAGGAAATTTTCATTCATGAAAACTAAATCTACAGCGACTAACCTGAAAATGACATCAAATTCCATAAGCTTTCAGTCCTGAAGTCTAATCTGGAAGCTTTCTTTTGAGAAGGACCTAACTCTTAGAAACATTTGCTAAATTTCATTTTCTATTTAATATAAATCTTAGAAAAATCGTATTTTATGTAATTGTAACAATATAAATCACAGAATGCTCTTATTGCATTTAAGGTATTGAAACACTTATAAAAAAGTATATTTATATATTTATATAGTATATAGCACTTATATTATAGTTAAATGGGGGGTAATTAATGATATACCATGCCTACAAAATAGGAAATAAAACGTAGCAACCGTTTGTATTTCAGAAAAATACATCATTTTGACGTAATTACAGTATAGTATTTCAGCTTTTAAAATAAAAAATATTGTTTCCTTCAGCAAGTGTGACAGAAAAATACGATTTCCCTGACAATACGCAGAAAAATGCAATTAATACACCCAAATGACTTTGCATTTACTGAAATTTTAGTTCGCGTGGCTTAAAAATAAAGCCTCCACTTTATGGATGATAATAATAAGAATTAATTTCAGAAGATCAAGAGATTTCCCTCCGAATAAAACATTATTAGAAAGTGATGTCATAGCTAGCAAACGATTTTTTTATTATTCTCTTTTTCCTAAATTGATTTCTTGATATTGAAACGACTTCATTAAAAGAGATTTTTTAACTTCAAAAACATCCAATTAAGATACTTCGTCATTTTAACACATGCTTAGTTAAAGTTTTTACATATATGTATGTATGAAAAATGGGCATTTTCTTCTTTGAATGACGTCAATTTAGAAAACAGCAAAAATATAGTGAGGCAATCTGAATTTTTATTGGCTTATAAAACAAAATACTCGAGTTATCATTTTTTTTTAAAATTATTGAGCAGTTTTTTAGATTTGTGGCAACAGGAAAGAAACGATTGAATTAGAAAATTAAAAAAAGGAGATATTTCTATAATGTTAAATTATGGAAGGTGGTAGAAAAAAGGGATAAATAGTAGTCTGATGATTTTTTAAAGTAGGCAGCGATCTTTACCACGGTCTAAAACGTATGTACAGCAAGTTTTATGGAAATCAGTCAAAAATTGAAGATTTGTATAAAGGATATACACTCAGAGAACGGCTTTTATATATAGAGATTTTTTTTTTTTTTAAATTAGTATTTAAAAAAAATGTTAAAACAAATTTGAAACTTATATATTTTTTCTTTAATTAAACGAAAAACGTTTGAAATTCGACAAATAATATTTCGAGTTATAACGATTTTAAATTACCACAGTTAAAAAAATTAATTATATATATATTTTTAATTTTCAGAGAAATTTTAGGATATGATTTTGTTTACAAATTATCTGGTTAACCATCAAAAAAAAAAAAAAAAAAAAAAAAAAAAAAAAAATCAAAATCAAAATTCTAACCCAATAAATAAATAATAAAAAAAAAAATGTTTCCCGGACCCTTTAAATTAACATTGTTTCTTGAATTACACGCATTTCAATTTATGTCTAATCCCTTAAAACCTGACAAATTATTTAAACGGGCATATACCTGAGAGTTTTGCAGATATCAAGATGAGATGTTTTGCGTTTAATTCGGGCTACGGGAGCCGTATAAAAATTTAGTTTATGTATTCTCTCAAATAGACCTCTCCTCCCCCCATATAGTCCAGTCAAATTAGGCAGATTTTGGGTCATTTTGGGACATAATTATCAGAGTTTCGAAACTTGGTAATATTGTTTGGGAGGGTCTACTAATGAACATACTAAAAGTCCTGATGGATGGGGGGTGAGCGCGAGGGGGAAAAAGAAGGTACCATTTTTCGGGGTTTTTTTTTAATAGCTCATAATCTATAAGTCCTACGGAAAAATTTCTAGTACAAAAGTTAAAGAGAATTAAATTCTCTACAAAATAGGTTATATACATTTTTCTCTAGAGTCCATAGTTAACGAGATAATCGCATTCAAAAATGAAGAAATTTGCCGAAAGTCACACCAGGGCCAGAGAGCAGGTCAATGGCACTTGCATTGCATCTATTTAACTTAAATTTAAATGACCGTTAATAAATGTTGTGGTCAGGTGAATGGAAACCTGAACAATAACTTCAACAAATGACATTTTTCTTAACTATAAATTATGTTATGTAGATTATATGTTCCGTAATCGGGTTTGAAGTCATTTTAAAAAGCAAGGATTAACGCCAATTTAATTTTCTTCTGTAACTTTTGTTTGGTATACTTTTTTTACATAGATTATAGACATGTTGAGCCTTCAATCCGTCAGGACCAAAGAGGAATACGACAAATTTGTTCGATAGAGCTATTTCACGATTCGACGCAGCGACAAGTTTTGGACAGGCGTTTGTCTTGACATAACCATTGAGCAAAAACTAATGATATCTATGAAATGCTGTGTTGGGATCACACATCCTCTCTTTCTTTTCAAGGATTGCGGAATGTGCAAGACAAAGAAAAGTGCTTTGTGTCAAATATTTGAACAATCAGGTGAGATATTATACCAACAACAAACAATAGTTGTCGATGGTGGCTTCCTGTTATATGAGGTGGTGTGTAGGAAGGGATCAACAATACAGGAATTTGCAACACCTAAATAAAGTACGTTAAGAAACACTATTGAGGAAAGGGACTCAGAATTGTTTTCGGTGGATATACTGACACTGTAAACAGTAATAAAGTAGCTGAACAAATAGAAGGTGCTCAGTGAAAACTTCAGTTGACATATATTTTGAAGAACATACTGTCATCAGTGTTTTTCAAAATCAGTTTCTCTGAAATAAGAACAATAAGACAATGTTCATTCCCATTCTATCCTCTAATTTAAATGACAAAGGAGTCTCATGACAGCAAAGTCCTAATAATGCCGCCACTCTGACTGTTCAGAATGCTATAGATGCACTGAGTGAAAGTGACAACGTTACTGTTGTTGGACAGGATGTGGATATACGTGTTCTTCTCATAGGCTTAACCTCTTCAGATGAAAATATATGCTTACAGATACAGCTGTGGCAAGGAAATGAACTGTCTCCTGAGATTTGGGGTTGGCTCGTTCATACGTTAATGCCTATCACAACAAGCGATCCTGTTGCCCCTGGGGGCAATACTAAACCTCATTCAGTGTATAACTGGTTGTAGGCGAAAATGTTAAGCCTTAGTAACGTTTGCTAGACACCTGAATCATCTTTTTACTCCCGATTTCCAAAGTTTTGAAGCAGGTGATAGTTTCATCTCCAATGACCCCAGAAGATATTGATATAATTATATCTATCTGAGGAAGGGGGGGGGGGCGTGATTTTCAAATCAAGTTGAAAGTTCGGAGATATCCGCAGCATCTCTATTCATCCGAGCTTCACGAAAATCCTTATGTTGTTCACCAGAAGAAATAGTTAAACCACAGAATTCTTCCAGGGCGGTACAAATATGAAAGGTAGCTGTGGCGCCCAGACCCCACTTATTCTTCGTCCATGTATGATTCCAACAGAGCATTTCATAGATATCATTAGTTTTTGCTCAATGGTTATGTCAAACCAAACGCCTGTCCAAAACTTGTCGCTGCGTCGAATCGTGAAATAGCTCTATCGAACAAATTTGTCGTATTCCTCTTTGGTCCTGACGGATTGAAGGCTCAACATGTCTATAATCTATGTAAGAAAAAAGTATACCAAACAAAAGTTACAGAAGGAAATTAAATTGGCGTTAATCCATGCTTTTTAAAATGACTTCAAACCCGATTACGGAACATATAATCTACATAACATAATCTCCCGCTCTCTGGCACTGGTGTGACTTTCGGCAAATTTCTTCATTTTTGAATGCGATTATCTCGTTAACTATGGCTTCTAGAGAAAAATGTATGCAACCTTTTTTGTAGAGAATTTAATTCTCTTTAACTTTTGCGTTAGAAATTTTTCCGTAGGACTTATAGATTATGAGATATTAACAAAAAACCGAAAAATGGTACCTTCTTTTACCCCCTCCCCCTCGCGCTCACCCCCCATTTATCAGGACTTTTAGTATGTTCATTAGTAGACCCTTCCAAACAATATTACCAAGTTTCAAAACTCTCATAATTATGTCCAGAAAAAAACCTAATTTGACTGAACTAATAGAGTTTCAACTTATGTCATCAAATTTTGAACCTTTTTTTAATGAAACTTTGCAATTGGAAATATGTGCCTATGGGCAATACTTACGGAAATAGGCTATTCTTTTGATCTTTATGAATCACACTGAATAAAACACAACAAATTTAAGGAAGAGTACAATGATTGATTTAGTTATCCTAGAGAAGTTTGTGCATCTAACATTCTAGAAAGATATTCCGGAAAACTCGGACAAAAATGATTGTAGAAATTGACAAGTCTTTTTACAAAGCGACAAAAAGTCAATCTAGTTTTCTTTTAAATTTTCGGTGGAGTACCTTCCCAACAATCTTCCATGTTGGGGATGAGGCATTCGGCCAGGGCTATCTCAATATACCAAGATGGCCTTGATTCGGCAACAGCTATTAGCCGAAAACCGTAAACGAATGTAACGTCAAGTGAATGTGAAGTAATTATGATTTTTGACGTTTAATCCCATTGTTTAGTGACAGTTATTATTTTTTTATAGGAACTGGTCGAACTATCCCTTGTTTGCAAAGGATAACCGGTCACTGTACGGTTCAACGTTTTATCAGTTTATGGTTCAACCGGTACACCAAATGTTGAAACTTTTTTGGCACTATGTTCTCAAGAAAAGATTCAAATCAATTTT
This sequence comes from Maratus speciosus, assembly GCA_963932465.1. Classification (NCBI taxonomy): domain Eukaryota; kingdom Metazoa; phylum Arthropoda; class Arachnida; order Araneae; family Salticidae; genus Maratus; species Maratus speciosus. The sequence continues at coordinate 357,065,166 of OZ010800.1, read as the reverse complement.
TTTAAACAGTGTATACAGTAATGCCCTGTGTAAATATGAAGCTGATATACTTTGTTATTTAGATAGTCATCAAGTTTTAAAGAAACAACGTACGAATGTATGAATTTGCGAATAAACATACACTAGAACGGACGTATGAACTACGAATTCTGAATTGAAACGTATAGATAGTTGAGTTTCATAAGCCTCCTTAATGCCAGAATAAAAGTCGGTCCTGAGTCTAATAATCAAACTTCCATTTTCATAAAAATAAAAACTATTTAAATTAATGACTGTTTTATAATTTTCTGTGTAAAATTTAATAACAATAGGTTTTCTTCTTTTAACTGACAGCTATCTAACTTTAGCTACTAAGCGATAAAGCGTTATCGTTACATATGTCATATCTGCTTGTTGATAAAATGACAATAATTGTTTCGCAGTAAATAATTTTTTTTATCGTTTTATCAAGGAATTTACCGCGGAAACTTCGAAAGTTGTCAGCATAGAAGTTCTGATATACTTATTTGAAACAAAAAACTGACAGATAAAATAGTTTAAGCGCATGCAAAACAGAAAGAAGCAAAATAGTTTTAGTAAATCATTCTTGAAAATGGAGTTTAGTTGATTTTTGTTCAACTTTTGGAGCTGCTAATTACAAGGCACGAAAATGAAGCATCTAGGTAAGTGATATTATTTATTGATGAAAACAAAAATAACATTATTCACCTTTGTTTTTGTAAAATTTACGAAGATGGTTTTAAAAAGAACCCGGAAGCTTTTTGAAAAGTCTCGTGAAAGATTTTTTTTAAATGATTTTATTTTGATTATTGTGTTAAAATTTTGTTCCCGCCTCCTTATCTACTTCCGTTCGCACACTTAGTTAGTTTTGATCATAGAATAATATTTAATCAATTTGCCGCAAAGAATATATAAGATTTTGTTTTTGCTTGTTCATCTTCTCCTTATCTTTTTCTTTTAACACTCGTAAGCATATGGAAAAAGGGAAAAAATTAATGCATTTTAAAAATGAATAATTTTTGATTAAATTCAAATTTTTCTGTTCCTTTAAGAGTTAAAATTTGAAGATTTTTGAGTGACTATGTAAAGATGCATAGTCAAGGCGGATCAAGCCAAAGTTTGGCCCACGTCCTCACGCAGTTTGGTTCCCGCCTGTAAACTAACAATTGCCATAGTTTGCGCGAAAACATCCAATATGTGCGTACACCTTGTACCTCTGTCACTACTTTGATAATCAAAGTTGCTGTAAGACAAACATATCTGACTCCAATTTCAGAGACAGCGTTCTTCACGTTCAGAGGGTCAGCCTCAGTTTTTTGATTTAAAAATCTTGAGTTTTAAGTAATTGATAAATTTATGAAGTTTAAAAAAGATAAAGCTTAAAAATTTATAAATTTGTAGAGTTTTTAAAGCATTGAAGCTGAACAATTTCTGAAATATGGTCAACTTATCGAGCAATATTAAAAGCTCTCAGAACTCTTAAAATTGGATTTAAGAAGAAAAAAAAAATAGACGATTTTCAAAATTTAATATCTTAAAGAGTATCATTACAGTACAATTTTTAGAGGGAGGAAAAGATATAAGTATGTTCCTTCTTTTCATCTATACTCATATTATAAAGAGGTAAAAATTGCTTATTTGTAGGAGGTAAGCTCTGGAACTACCCAACCGATTCCAAAAGTAATGGTATCAAAATGATGGTGTTAGTCCCACTTAGAACATAGACTATATCTTATGTGCGTGCCACTGGCCAAAAGGGGGTGCAGGAGCAAAAAACGTTCTAAAAATGCGATACTGAAGGGCTTAGAAATATGAAATTTGGAATGGTAGTTGCTTATAAGATACTAATGATCTCTAAGTACATTTCTTAAAAAATCGAAATTAAAAGGGGTGAGAAAAGCGTTCTAAACTGCGATTTGTACGCAATTTCAGGAAGTACCAAACGGATTTCAAAAATAATGGTGTCAAAATGATGGTGACAACCCTTGCTCTAACATAGGCTACATTTTATGTCAGTGCCACTACCCCTAAAGGGGGAGGGGGGGGGGGTGTAGGAGCAAAAAAAAAGTTCGAAATTGCTATTTTTTGTTACTGAAGGGTCCAGACACATGGAATTTGACATGGTTGGTACTTATTAGATATAAATGATCTCTAAGAACATTTCTTAAAACATTCGAAATTTAAAAATTATGAAAATGCGCAAAAAGCGTTCTAAAAAATGTTCTAAATGACGATTTTTACGCAACCTCAAGAAGTACCAAACCCATTTAAAAATAATGGTGTCAAAATGATGGTGAAAACCCTTGCTCCAATATAGGCTACATTTTATGTCCTTGCTACTACTCCTAAAGTGGGTGCAGGAGCAAAAAAACGTTCCAAATTGCGAATTTTGTGTTACTGAAGGGCGCAGATACATGGAATTTGGAATGGTAGTTATTTATAAGATATAAATGATCTCTAAGAACATTTAAAAAAAAATTCCAAATTTAAAAGTTATGAAAATGCGCAAAAAGCGTTCTAAAAAACGTTCTAAATGGTGATTTTTACGCAATCTCAAGAAGTACCAAACCGATTTAAAAAATAATGGTGTCAAAATGATGGTGAAAACCCTTGCTCTAATATAGGCTACATTTTATGTCCTTGCCACTACTCCTAAAGGGGTGCAGAAGCAAAAAAACGTTCGAAATTGCGATTTTTGTGTTACTGAAGGGCGCAGATACATGGAATTTGGAATGATAGTTACTTATAAGATATAAATGATCTCTAAGAACATTTCTTAGAAAATTCGAAATTTAAAAGGGGTGAAAGTGCGCGAAAAGCGTTCTAAAAAACGTTCGAAATGGCGATTTCTACGCAATCTCAGAAAGTACCCAACATATTTCAAAAGTAATGGTTGGAAATTGATGATGACAGCCCTTGCTCCAACATAGGCTCTATTTCATGTTGGTGTCATTACTACCTTGGGGTTGTAGAAGCAAAAAATGTTCTAAATTGCGATTTTTGTGTTACTGAAGGGCCTTGAATCCTAAAATTAGGCAGGACAGTAAGATACAAATGATCTCTAAGAATATTTCCTAAAAAATCGAAATTTAAAAGGGGTGAAAATGAGCGAAAAGCGTTCTAAAAAACTTTCTATATTGCGATTTCTACGCAATCTCAGGAAGTACTGAAACGATTTAAAAAATAATGGTGTCAAAACGATGGTGACAGTCCTCGCTCCAACATAGGCAGTATTTCATGTCGGTGCCACTACCCCAAATGGGGTGAAGGTGCAAAAAACGATCTAAATTGCGTTTTTTTGTAATACTGCAGGGACTAGAAACTTGAAACTAGGCATGGTAGTTAATTATAAGATAAAAATTATCTTTAAGAGCATTTCCTAAATAATTCGAAATTTAAAAAGGGTGAAAATGGACGAAAAACGTTCTAAAAAACGTTCTAAATTGCGATTTCTACGCAATCTAAGAAAGTACCCAACCGATTTCAAAAGTAATGGTCGGAAATTAATGATGACAGACCTTGCTCCTATATAGGATCCATTTCATGTCGACGTCAGTACCACCTTGCGGTTGCATTTTAAAAAACGTTCTAAATTGTGATTTTTGTGATACTGAAGGGGCTAGTAACTTGAATGGCATGGTAATTACTTATGAGATGTAAATACTCTCTTAGTTCCTTAAAAATCTGAAATATAAAAGGGTGAAAATGAACAAAAAGCATTCTAAAAACGTTCTAAATAGCGATTTCTACGCAATCTCAGGAAATATAAGCCGATTTCAGAAGTAATCGTTTCAAATTGATGGTGACTGTCCCCGCTCCAACATAGCCTATACTTTATGTTTGTCACAGCCACCTGGGGGTTACAGGAGCAAAAAATGTTCTAAATTGCGTTTTTTGTGTTACTGAGGGGTCTAAAATTTTAAATTTGGACTGGTAATTACTTCAAAGATGCAAATGCTTTCTAAGAATTGTCGAAAGATAATTCCAAATTTAAAAGGATGAAATGAGCGAAAAGCTTTCTATAAGCGTTCTAAATTACGAATTTTATGTAATCGTATGAAATACGAAACCGATTTCAAACATAATGGTTGAAAACTGATGGTGATAGAACCTGCTCAAACATAAGCTAGATTTTATGTCGAGGGTTGCAGGAGCAAAAAACTTTCAAAATTGCGATTTCTGCGGTACTGAAAAGGCTAGAAACTTTAAATATAGCACGGTAGTTACTTATAAATATAAATGTCCTCTTAGAACAGTCGAAAAAAAATTCGAAATTAAAAAGGCGTGAAGCGAAGGGAAGGAGCGAAAAGCATTCTAATAGAGTCCTAAATTACTATTTCTATAGAATCTCAGGAAATAATAAACCGATTACGGAAGTTATTGTTTGCGAATCAAGAGTGATACTCCCTGATCTTATACGGGCTATATTTTATGCCGGTGTCACTACCACCTGGTTACCAGGAACAACAAGAAACCTTTAAAAACATCTAAATTCCGTTTTCTATAGAATATTAGGAAATACCAACCGATTTCAAAGTAAATGTTGGCAAATTAATGGTGATAGTCTCTGTTTTAACATTTTTTGAGACAGTCTATTTCAACTCCGTTTCGGCATTTTATGTTGGTGCCACTAACATTAGAGAGGGGGTAGACTGTTAAACAAGAAGCTTGGAATTTGACATGATGTTTAATTTTAAGATGTTAATGTGTTAAGATGATTTCTAAAAAAATCAAAACTTCAAATGAATACTGAAATGAACGTATGAGATGAGCATAAAAGTCTCAAAATACTTTCTAAATTATCATTTAATTGAAATTAGTTTTCGTTCATCTTATTAATTAAAATCTCATTTCTCTCTATTGCACTTTTATTATGAAGTTTTGTCAAACTGTGGCTTAATTTGTTATTTTTGAATTATTTCAAAAAGTGTTCTTCTAATAAAAAATAGTCCTGCAAATATCACTTGGCATATTTCAGCTATTACGCGAGCAAAGCCATGTGGTTTGCTAGTATATTTATAAAATGACAAAATGTTGAAATAATATTTATAGGAGGCTTCAAACTATAAGACATTTGGAGAGCAGAAATTGGTCTGACAGATTACGCGCAGGATCACTTAGGATATCTTACAGAATTTATGTAGAGAAAATACTTAGCAGAAAAAAGTGTTTTTGATAAACTATTGAAAGCTATTTCGGAAATATGGCCCATAATGTAAGGCGTAACATTTAAAAAGTTGTTATTTTTGGGAAGCATTGTAAGAAATTGTGATGAAACATTAATATGAATTTGTTATGAAACATTGTAATTCTTATTAATATAAAATATTATATTGTTTAACGCAATGGTATTTATATTTTTATATCTTTACTAGCAAAACTCGCGGCTTTGCTCGCGTAATAGTTGAAATATGCTAAGTGATATTTGTATGTCTAATTTTTATTAGAAGATATTATACTTTTTTGAATAGTTCAAAAATTACTAATTAAGACACAGTTTGACTAAACTTCATTATTACACTGCATTAGGCAGAAAACACACTTAATTTAATAAAAAGAACTAAATATAATTCTAAATAAATGATAATTTAGAAAGTATTTTGAAGCTTTTATGCTCATTTCATTAGCTCATTTCAGTATTCATTTGAAGTTTTGAATATTTTAGAAACCGTTCTCAGTACGCATTTACATCTTAAAATTCGCGATCATGTCAAATTCCAAGCTTCTTGTCTCATGATGTGCCACCTCTCTGGTTGTAGTGGCACTAACATAAAATGCTTATGTTGAAAAGAAGACTGTTCACCATTAATTTGACAAAATTAATTTTGAAATCGGTTTGGTATTTCCTAATATTCCATAGAAAACGTAATTTAGAAACTTAGGGATTTTTTAGAATATTTGTTGTTCCTGCCAACATCCAGGTGGTAGTGGCACTGGCATAAAATATAGCCCGTTTAGGATCAAAGACTATCTCCATTGATTCGCAACCATTACTTTTGTAATCGGTTTATTATTTCACTGATATTGCATAGAAATCGTAATTTAGGGCTTTTTTAGAACGCTTTCGCTCCTTCCATTCACTTCACCTCTATGTCGTAAAATACATTTCGAATGTATTTTTGACTGTACTTAGAGGGCATTATAAGTAACTACCATGCCATATTTAAAGTTTCTAGCCTCTTCAGTATCACAGAAATCGCAATTTAGAACATTTTTTGCTCCTGCAACCCCCAGGTGATAGTGACAACAACAAAAAATACAGCCAATGTTGTAGCAGGTACTTTCAATTTGCAGCCATTACTTTTGAAATCGGTTTGATATCTCCTGAGATTGCGTATAAATCGCAATTTAGAACGTTTTTAGAACGTTTTTCGCGCATTTTTGCACCTTTTAAATATTGAATTCCTTAGAAAATGTTCTTAGACAGCATTTACATCTTATAAGTAAGTACAATGACTAATTTCATGTTGCTAGCCACTAGCAATATCAAAGAAATCGCAATTTAGAACGTTTTTTGATCCTGCAACCCCCAGATTGTAGCGACACCGACATATAATGGAGCGTATATGTTAGAGCAATGACTGTAACCATCAATTTCCAATCATTACTTTTGAAATCGGTTTGATACTTCCTGAGATTGCGTAGAAATCTCAATTTAGAACGTTTTTTAGAACGTTATTCGCGAATTTTCATTCCTTTTAAATTTTGATTTTTTAAGGAAAAGTTTTTAGAGATCATTTATATGTTATAAGTTACTATCCTGCCAAATTTCATGTTTCTAGGCCCTTCAGTATCATAAAAAGCGCAATTTAGAACGTTTTTTGCTCCTGCAACCCCAGAGTAGTAATGACACCGACATAAAATAGAGCCTATGTTAGAGCAAGGGTTGTCTGCACCAATATCCAACCATTATTTTTGAAATCGGTTTGATACTTCCTGAGATTGCGTAGAAATCGCTATTTAGAACGCTTTTTAGAACGCTTTCGCACATATGTAGCACATAGATAGGCATAGATAGGTTATATGTGCGTGCTTAACGAGCTTGGAGAAATTGGCTGCAATTTAGCGTAATCTAATAAAAAAAAAACTCGTTGTACATGATCCCGCTAAGCCACAAACCCAAAACGTCAGTTTTAAAAAGAAGTGATAACGCATAAAAAGAAGCGATATAGAAGTACATACTCCGAGTGCCGTGTAAAAGTCTATCACTACTCATAATGTTTCCAAAGGACTCGGAGTGAGGTACAGTATGTGAAAACTGCTTGGCGACCTGCAGGCTTTTATAATGGTTGTTCTTCCTGTACAGTAAAACCTCCCTGTGAAACCACCTCCATTAAGCGACCACCTCCCTGAACGACCATTTTTTCATAGAACGAAATTTATTCCTATAGACTCAATGCTAATTTTACCTCCATTCAGAGACCATCTCAGTTGAACTCCCTCCATAACCGACCAATTTCTTTGAAGAAAATTAAACAAATTCCGTTTTTTTCTGATCGCTTGAAGAAGGTTTTATTAGAAAAATAATTCCGGAGAGCGCATTATTCATCAAACTTCTAAACTAAGATTAGATTTTTTTTTAAATTCCGGTAACTTTTAAGTGTTTAAACCCCTTTTCGCCTTTTTAGGCAATGAATTTAACTCTGATGACAAATTAATAATGACAGTCAATAAACTCCCCTGCCCTATTCTGCCAGGAAACTCTCAAAGAAATAGATATATTAATGAAATCGTCATTATTTGCTTCCGTCCAAAAAAATTGCATTTATTTACTGAACTTCAAAAGGATTTGGAAGTAAAAGTTATAAAAGAAAAAACCGTAAAATCAAAGCAAACGTCAATGTATTCATTTTTTTAAACTCTGAAGTAATCAACTTACATATTAACTTTTGTTTTGATACTTAAATTTTTATATTTTTTCCTAATGTGAAAAATAAATTTTAGTAACATTAATTGTTACTTTTTGTTAATAATTAAAATCTAGATTTAAACATGACCTCCATTAAGAGACCACCTCTCGGAGCGACCAATTTTTATTGGAACGGAACGTGGTCGCTTTAGGGAGGTTTTACTGTACTTACATATGACTATTTGTTTAACAATTTTCTTCTTGTATTACTGATCCCATTAAACTGTGAAAATTTGAAGCTTTTGGTTTTTACATGCCCATTCTTATTTAACATCATAGGATCGATCTGTTGATTTTATTTACGATTATTTGAACGAGAAAGACCACTTTTACGAGGAGGATTTTCTAAGTAAATATGTAATAAACATTTTGAGTTTGTAAAATAATAATAAAGAATAATGATCATATGAATATTACTAACAATGCATCTAATAATAGACGTTAACTAAACTAAGATATATTGCATTAAGGCCTGCGTAAACGGAATTGCACATGACAGGGGAAAAATCTGTTCTAGTAAGGCTTCTCTTACAATAGTATTATATAATATTCCTTCTGTTGGACACGACATTTTACGTTTAAGAAATAATTCTGTCGTAAACATGATCCATTTTACCAGTTTTCTCTTTAACTTTGAAACAGTGTATTATTAAACGTATTTTTGTAATTAAAAATTACGTTTAAAATATTGAAAAGTATAATTGTAATAATAGATGATTACCACAATTACATACAATTTCCTGCTTGTCTTACAAATCTTTCTGATTTATTACAGATCTTCCGCCTACAAATATTTATAAGAGTGATATATTGAGAATTTAAAATTAATTTTTACGACTTTCACAATTTTTCGAAATTGGTATAGGTAGTGCATATATTAAATATACGCCTGCAGGTCGCCAAGCAGTTTTCGCATACTGTACCTCACTCCGAGTCCTTTGAAAACATTATGAGCAGTGATAGATTTTTACACGACACTCGGAGTATGCACTTATATATCGCTTCTTTTTATGTGATATCACTTCTTTTTATGACTGACACTTTTAGGTTTGTGGTTTAGCGGGATCATTTACAACGAGTTGTTTTTGATTAGATATCACTTCTTTTTGTAAGGTATTTCATTTGCATTGCACATATTCCATTTTAATTCAGAAAAGAAAAGATGAACGAAAGATGATAGAGGTAAAAAAATAATTTAATAGTGATGCTAAAAACTTTTGAAAAGTGAAATAGCTATATCTAGTAAGACATAATGTTGGACTTTTTAAAAAATAATTCAAAACCCTTTTATCGATTCTTACAAATCTCAGAAGAATCATTTATTTTTTAGAAATTATAAAATGTGTCGAGCTAACCATCAATAATTTTTGCTGTTGTTCTATAAGCTATAGGGTGATTCATTAATTAATTCAGTAAGGATTTTATCCTAATAACTTTTGAAAAACTTCCTTTACATTTTCAAAATTCATATAATTTTACACAAAATATTTAAAGACTTAAAAACAGACTGAATAATGAGCATTTGTTTTATTCCTGGACGCGCTTGAAGTAATTAAAAAAAAAAAAAAAATTTTTTATTTCAGGAAATCCAACGTCCCTCCGCGGCAGAAACCCAGATTATCAGATTAAGCTTTTTTTTCTTTTTAAATGTTTTCATAAGCTCTAACACTTGGTGGATTTTCTGAATTTTCAATGCATGTTACCAGAACAACAACAAATCAAAACTAAAACTACACTACTGCTGTCCGAAAACATTTGCATTTAACTAAATAAAACTACCAGTTTCATATTAAGGGAAAATGGGACAACTCTCTATTTTAATACTGAAAATTTCACTTTAAATAATTCATTAACACTTCTCTCACTTGCTCTTAACAGAATTAATCAGAGACAAGAAAAATGTACTTACGTGTGGTAGCCTTCATTGTTCTTCAATTAGGATGAATTGACACTCAAAAAGAAATTATCACAAAAAAGTCACATACACGAACTATTTGTATTAACTACTTGGTTTACAGTATAAAGGGGACTTACACAAAACTTCACCCCAAACATAATTTTTACCTTCATATTTTCATCCTTCTACAACTTCACAGAACAAAATTCTTACTGAAAAAACCGCTGAGAAGACAATTATAATATTACCTGTACTGTACATTCATATACATGTTTTATGGCATCTACCGGCAGGAATCAAAATAACATATATATCAAATAATCACATAATTATCACCATATCAAGAAATAAACTAACAAAATATTAATCATTATTAAATTTATACTGTAAACAAAAATAGGAAACCTTAATAATACAAATTACACAAACATTCAAAATATATAAAGGAATAAGAAATACAAATCAAAATTGAACGAACTGCAAGAACAGTTTTGCTCAGGTTTAGTGCTGCCATCTGTTGGATATACTTAAAAATAACAATTAAAAATGAGAAAGAAAACACAGTTCATTTCACAACACTCCCACCTTTTGATTTGGTGAGAGTAAAATCAAAACCTAATTTTTGTATCTCTGATACAGGAGCACACTTCTAAAGGATAAAGCTTGCGCACAGGTCGCACTAATGTGCCATTTTTTGTCTTAACTTTAACAACTCTTACACGTCCGTCTGGATCCGTACACAGTTCCTGTACCCGAGCGATTGGCCAATTGATGCGTTTGATGTTCTCTGAACCGATAAGCACAATGTCACCTTCCTTGATATCACGGTCTTTTTGGCCATGTTTTTGTCTAAATTGGCTAAGATATTCTTGGCGAAAGCTCATTCGAAATTGTTCGCGAAGTTCTTGACATCGATGCTGGCGAACAAGCAGTTTGTTGTTATCGAGAAGTCCAAATCCACTACGCCTGATGTTCTAAGATCGCATAAAAACATCGACGGAGTCAATGATACATGATCTTTCGTATCGTTAGAAACGTAGGTGAGTGCTCTACAATTAATAACGTCTTCGGCGTCACAAATAATTGTGAGCAGTTCTTCATAATTTACTGATGCTTGCCCTAGCACTCTGACAAGCAGATTTTTGGTGGCCCGGATTAGTTGCTCCCACCATCCGCTCCATCATGCAGCAGTACGCGGAATAAATTTCCACTGCATGGGATTCAATGTTTCATAAGAGACTACCTTCTCCCAATCAATTTTCTTCAGTGCTGTGGACGTTCCTACAAAACTGGTGCCATTGTCCGTGTACACTATAGAAGGACGGCCTCTCCGGGCAATAAATCGGAGAAGAGCTCGTATGAAGTACTCGGTGCTTATAGAAGTGACAAGTTCCAAGTGTACACATCGGTGCACAGCACACGTAAATAGAACTACCCACGCTTTTACTTTATTTTTGAGAATCAGAGGGCCACATAAATCGATTCCTGTTATTTCAAAACTAAAGGCATCACGAACTCTGTCTAATGGCAGTTGGATGGGTGCAGTAGTTTGTGGCTTTACTGTAAATCTCTAATATATGTTCTTCTTTATTACTGATCTAATAGTGCGTCTAGCAGCTATGATCCAAAACTCTTCACGTAATATGATCATAAGAGTCTGAATACTAGCATGGGAATTTTTCAAGTGATAATCTCTTATTAAACAGTGAACAATGTAATGTTTGGAAGTTAACAAAACTAGCGAACTTGCCCGGCGTTGCCTGGGTACGTCAAAAAACAGCAGGAATTACGAAAAAGCTCTGAAAATCACAATAAGATATCGCGAAAAAATTTTAAATCGCTTCTCAAATTTTGAAAAGAAAAACAAAATACACACACACACACACACACACATATATATATATATTGTGTTCGAAGATTGCAAGTTGATTTCTTTCACTAATATGGAATAATAGTAGCAAATCGCTAAAATACACTAAAAATCACATACAAAATTCCCGAAAAATTCGAAAATTGCTATACGAAATCCGAATAAAGTTTATTGAAATGAGGGCAGAATGTACTTTAGGTCAAAAATGGAATGTCAAAAAATTGCAGCAGAGCGTTTATCAGTGTGTGCTTTCGATTACATTATTTTCAAAAGTGAAGCATTTTCACCTGTGAAGAGTTTCAAAGCAGCTGGGCTGTGAAAATGACGCACTTCTACAAAACATAATTCAGGTTTAAGAATTAAAATACACGCTTTTTTATAAAATGACATCATTTGCATCCGCTAAAGCAATCTACTTTTACAACCCAGTCTTAAACTTCGTCTATAGAAAAATGTGCATATGACGTCATTATCACGGAATAACTGACAATATTCTTGACATAGCGCATATTTTATATTCAACTATTTTTTCATGTTTTATGAGAAATGGCAACTAAAAGATACAGTATCTCCTATTTTTAACTATTTTCCGTTCGCTCTCAATGACTTTCAATAGAAATGAGGTACTTTTGTTGCCACGATAAGAAAAATGGTATTAAAAACTGAAAAAAAATTAATATCTCAAAAATTAATTGAGATACAGCTTTCAAACAAATTGCATTTAAAAGAGCATTTTTTTCCTTATACGACGGTGTAAAAATTTAAAATGTGCGATGTTTAGAAGTTTAAAAAATTTGCAGTAGAGAAAATTGCAAAACAAAAATTTCATTTCAAATTTCAAAGTGTTGCCATTCGCAAAACGACGTATGCGTTACGCACAGATATGTTTGTCCTTTATTAATACGAGTTGCAACCCGTCGAAATTCGACGTACTAAAATGTTTGAAAGGAACTGTCAGATCGAAATTATAATAAACCTACAAAAATAATTACAACAAAAAAATCATCTTACATTGGTTGTCTAACTCTTAAAACAAATAACATTTTAAACCCAAAATTACCAAAATATTACTTCTACAAACTTCAACTGCTTAAATTATTGAAAAATTAAACTGTATTAGATAACGTAATCAAGATGAGTAATTATGATGGAGTTATCGATGGAGCTCTTATGTTTGTTTTTACGGGATGAAAAATCAGTAAAAAGAATTTCGCTTTGTCACATCATAAAATTTTCCTCCATAAAATCTAAACTGTACGTTATTTTCACATTCTCTTAATTTACATACGCACCACTCAAATTCACAATTTGAAAGTAGTTTAACGCGCAAAAGAATAGATTATTAATGAATGCATATTCAAAGTTAAAGTCACGTTTGTCCGATACAACTTTTCATGTGAACATTCGCACAAACCTTAAGTTCTAATCTTAGTACCCGCGAAAAAAAAAAATTCAGAAATTTGACTTTAGTTGTCATAGTATTCGCTATTTATAGTATTGGTCAAATATTTAGTTTTATATATAAAAAAAAATGATCGTTTTGTTTTAAATATATCATTTTTACTCAATGAATCATTTTGCCGAGCGCCTCAAACTCATTTATCAGCGTAATGTAAAAATATTAAAATGTAGCTGATTTATGAAGAAGAATGCGTGTTTTATTTAATGTCTGACATCATTTTCTGTTCAAAAATTATAAAAAAGTTACTTTTATTTGTAATGTGAAAATGGCATCAATAAGGATATAATGAATAAAAATAATAAACCATGAATGTTTTCCCTTTACTTTCAATATAAATGGAGTACTTCAGTTGCCACAAATACAAAATTTGTATTAAAAACTACAAAAAAATTAATATCTCAAAAACAAATTGAGATACAGCTTTCAAACAAATAGTATTTAAAAGAGAATTTTTTTCCTTATACGACGGTGTAAAAAGTTAAAATGTGTGATGCATAGAAGTTTAAAAATTTGCAGTAGAGAAAATGCAAAACCAAAATTTTATTTCAAATTTCAAAGTGTTGCCATTCGCAAAATGACGTATGCGTTACGCACAGATATGTTTGTCCTTTATAATATAGATAGATAGATAGGATATCTAAAAGCATAATGATCATCACGTTCCATAATTTTAGTCTTTACTTTTAGTAGGCCCCTTTTGATCTCTCTCTCAGTCAGAAGACCATGAACTGAGTCTCCAGTCTCTGAGAAACTCTCCGTTTGAACAAGTGAAAGCAGTGTCATAGCCAGGATTTCGTTTCGGGAGGGGTCCAAAATTTTTCTTTCAGGTTGTATATAGTAAAACTTGTCAAGATGAAATCGCAAATATTGGTGACAAATTCCGTTTTACATAGGTTTTCGTGTTTGCAGGTGTAATTGTTTAGTATTCTTTTCGATAGTACCGTGGAACATTTCCGTTTAAGACAGAATTCCGTTATAGGCAGGTTCATTTTTACAAGTTTTGTATATTTATATAAATATACTTATTTATATTATACTAGCAAACAACGCGGCTTTGCTCGCGTAATATTTGAAATATGCCAAGTGATATTTATATGTCTAATTTTTATTAAAAGGTACTAACTAAATTTTTATTTTATTAAAAGGTAATATTTTATTTTGTTAAAAGGTACTTAATACTTTTAGGAATAATTAAAAAAATTACTATTTAAAACACAGTTTGATTAAAGATCATTGTTCCACTGCATAAGGCAGAAATGAGACTTAAATTAATAAAAGGAAATAAAACTAAATAAATAATAATTAAGAAAATATTTTGAAACTTTTATGCTCAATTAATACGCTCATTTCAGAATTCATTTGAAGTTTTGAATTTTTTAGAAACCATCTTCTTACATCTTAAAATTAACCATCATGTCAAATTCCAAGTCCTACCACCTCTCTCAACATAAAGGGCTATGTTGAAATGGGAAATGTCACCATTAATTTGCCAACATTAATTTTGAAATTGGTTTGTTATTTCCTAATATTCCACAGAAACGTAATTTAGAAAGCTTTTAAAGGCCTTTTTTAGAGCGTTTGTTGTTCCTGTGAACCCCAGGTGGTAGAATCATCGGCATAAAATATAGCCTGTGTAGGATCAGAGACTGCTACCATTGATTCGCAACTATTACTTTTATATTAGGTAGATTTCGTGAGAAATACTACCTATTGCAGTCGTTACCATGGTGCGACTTTTGAAAAATTCCTTCATAACTTTTCATTATAGGACCCCAGGAACCCAAAACCACCCCCACCTAAAAAGTTAATATATATATATATATATATATATATATATATATATGTATGTATGTATGTACTAAATTTTGTCCGCACGATAAAAGTCGCAATTATGCACGGATTGTCCTGAAACTCGCCAACAACTTTGATATGGCTAATATCTCGGCGGGGATTGAAAATGGGCGAAATCGGCCCAAGAGGGTGGAAATGGGGAGGGTTCAAAATTTTGAATACTGTCTTAACATGATTCTGATAAAACCAGATCTTACACAACAATGGCAGGGAAAAAATAAAAGTTTTTCGTTATAGCAGTTGCCAACAATTAATTAAATAGTTTGACAAATTGAAAACAAGTTGAATATTACGTCATAAGTTTTCTAGAGCAAGATTTCAGCATGAAAACTCAAAATAAATAGTTTGACGAATTAAAAAAATATGTATATTGCGTCATATTGGAAATATAATGGGCCTCAGAAGGTGAATATGTAACGCCATGTAAGTTTGAAGAAACGTATTAAAACATGATAAAAACCCGACTATGGAAATATTAACATATTTTAACACTTTAAGGTTCTCGGAATTTTTTGTAGCCATTTCTTAAACCTATTCCATATACATGTGTGTGTGTATTCGTGTATATTATAATTTTCACAAAAAGTTTAGCTCCCAACAGCTCACTCTTTGTAAAGAAACTGGGTTTTATCTCTAATCTTGATTTAAGTTTTGTTGGAGTATTTAGTACTTAACATCGAAATCTACCTTCGCCTGTAGGCCCGAGCCGGCAGGGATTTTTTGGTTAATATTCCCTGAAATTGCGTAGAAATCGTAATTTAGGACTTTTTTAGAATGCTTTTCGCACCTCCCCTTCACTTCACCCCTTTTTAATTCGAATTTATTTTCGACAGTCCTTCCAGGACATTTATATTTTATAAGTAACTACCATGCCATATTTAAAGTTTCTAGCCTTTTCAGTGTCACAGAAATCGCAATTTACAAAGATTTTAGCTATTGCAACCCTCTGGTGGTAGTGGCACAGACATAAAATATAGCTTATGTTTGAGCAGGTTCTATCACCAACAATTTGCCATCATTATTTTTTTAATCGGTTTGGTAATTTATAAGTTTGCTTAAAAATTGTAATTTATAACGCTTTTCGCTCACTTCATCTTTTTAAATTTGAAATTTTCTTTCGACAGTTCTTAGAAAGCAGTTGCACCTTGTAAGTAAATACCATGCCATACTTCAAAGTGTTAGACCCTTCAGTTATGCAAAAAAACGCAAATTAGAACATATTTTGCTTTTGCAACTCTCAGATGGTAGTGACAGCAACATAAAATATAACCTATGTTATAGCAGGGACTGTCACCATTGATTTGCAACCATTACTTTTGAAATAGCTTTGGAATTTCCTGAGATTGAGTAGAAATCGCAATTTAGAACGTTTTTAGAACGCTTTTCGCGCATTTTCACCCCTTTTTAAATTTCCAATTTTTTCGAAACTGTTCTTAAAGATCATTTATATGTAATAAATATGTACCTTACCCAATTTTAAGTTGCTAGCCCCTACCTATCACAAAAATTGAAATTTGGAACGCTTTTTTTGCTCCTGCAACGTCTAGGTGATTGTGATACTGACTTAAAATAGCGTCTATGTTAGAGCAGAGGCTGTCAGCATCAATTTCTTACCATTACTTTTGAAATCAGTTTGATTCTTCCTGAGATATTGGTGACAAATCGGCATTTCGAACGTTTTTGGAAAGCTTTTCGCTCATTTTGTTCCTGCATCTCCTCTGGGGTAGTGGAAACATATATAAAATATAGCCTATCTTGGAGCAAGATCTGTCCCCATCATTTTTACACCATATATTTGAAATCGGTTCAGTATTTCCTGAGATTGCTCGAAATCATAATTTAGAACGTTTTTTACAACGCTTTTTGCGCATTTTGACCCCCCTTTTAAATTTCGACTTTTTTAAGAAATGTCTTTAGAGATCATTGATATCTTATAACTAACTACCATTCTAAATTTCACGATTCAAGGCCCTTCCGACACGCAAAAACCGCAATTTAGAACGTTTTTCTCCTGCAACCCCTTTGGGGTAGCGGCACCGACATAAAACATAGCCTATATTGGAGCAAGGGTTTTCGCCATCATTTTGGCGCCATTATTTTTGTAATCGGTTTGGTATTTCCTGAGATTGTGTAGACATCACCATTTAGAACGTTTTTTAGATCGCTTTTCGCGCATTTTCACCCCTTTTAAATTTCGAATTGTTTAAGAAATGTTCTTAGAAATCCTTTATATCTAATAATTAGCTGATACTTCAAATTTCATATTTCTAGGCCCTTCAGTAACACATAAATCACATTTTTAGAACGATTTTTGCTCCTACACCCCCTTTGGGGTAGTGGCACCGACATAAAACATAGCCTATCTTGGAGCAAACGTTGTCGCTATCATTTTGACACCAATATTTTTTAAATCGGTTTGGTATTTCCTGAGATTATGTAGAAACTACCATTTAGAACGTTTTTTAGAACGCTTTTTGTCATTTTCACCCCTTTTAAATTTCGAATTGTTTAAGAACTGTTCTTAGACATTATTTATATATTATAAGTAACTAATATTCCAAATTTCATATTTCTAGGCCCTTCAGTAACGCAAAAATAGCATTTTTAGAACGTTTTTTGCTCCTGCACCCCCTTTGGGGTAGTGGCACCGACATAAAATATAGCCTATGTTCTAAGTTGGACTAACACGATCATTTTGATACCATTACTTTTGAAATCGGTTTGGTATTTCCTGAGATTATGTAGAAACTACCATTTAGAACGTTTTTTAGAACGCTTTTTGTGCATTTTCACCCCTTTTAAATTTCGAATTGTTTAAGAACTGTTCTTAGACATCATTTATATCTTATAAGTAACTAATATTCCAAATTTCATATTTCTAGGCCCTTCAGTAACGCAAAAATCGCATTTTTAGAACTTTTTTTGCTCCTGCACCCCCTTTGGGGTAGTGGCACCGACATAAGATATAGCCTATGTTCTAAGTTGGACTAACACCATCATATTGATACCATTACTTTTGAAATCGGTTTGGTATTTCCTGAGATTATGTAGAATATACCATTTAGAACGTTTTTTAGAACGCTTTTTGTGCATTTTCACCCCTTTTAAATTTCGAATTGTTTAAGAACTGTTCTTAGACATCATTTATATCTTATAAGTAACTAATATTCCAAATTTCATATTTCTAGGCCCTTCAGTAACGCAAAAATCGCATTTTTAGAAAGTTTTTTGCTCCTGCACCCCCTTTGGGGTAGTGGCACCGACATAAGATATAGCCTATGTTCTGAGTTGGACTAACACCATTATTTTGATACCATTACTTTTGGAATCGGTGCGGTAGTTCCTGAGCTTACCTCCTACAAATAAACAATTTTTACCTCTTTATAATAGGAAGTATAGATATAGACTAGCAAACCCCGCGGCTTTGCTCGCGTAATATTTGAAATATGCCAAGTGATATTTATATGTCTAATTTTTATTAAAAGGTACTAACTAAATTTTTATTTTATTAAAAGTAATATTTTATTTTGTTAAAAGGTACTTAATACTTTTAGGAATAATTAAAAAAATTACTATTTAAAACACAGTTTGATTAAAGATCATTGTTCCACTGCATAAGGCAGAAATGAGACTTAAATTAATAAAAGGAAATAAAACTAAATAAATAATAATTAAGAAAATATTTTGAAACTTTTATGCTCAATTAATACGCTCATTTCAGAATTCATTTGAAGTTTTGAATTTTTTAGAAACCATCTTCTTACATCTTAAAATTAACCATCATGTCAAATTCCAAGTCCTACTACCTCTCTCAACATAAAGGGCTATGTTGAAATAGGAAATGTCACCATTAATTTGCCAACATTAATTTTGAAATTGGTTTGTTATTTCCTAATATTCCACAGAAACGTAATTTAGAAAGCTTTTAAAGGCCTTTTTTAGAGCGTTTGTTGTTCCTGTGAACCCCAGGTGGTAGAATCATCGGCATAAAATATAGCCTGTGTAGGATCAGAGACTGCTACTATTGATTCGCAACTATTACTTTTATATTTGGTTTATATTCCCTGAAATTGCGTAGAAATCGTAATTTAGGACTTTTTTAGAATGCTTTTCGCACCTCCCCTTCACTTCACCCCTTTTTAATTCGAATTTATTTTCGACAGTCCTTCGAGGACATTTATATTTTATAAGTAACTACCATGCCATATTTAAAGTTTCTAGCGTTTTCAGTATCACAGAAATCGCAATTTAGAAAGTTTTTAGTTACTGCAACCCTCTGGTGGTAGTGGCACAGACATAAAATATAGCTTATGTTTGAGCAGATTCTATCACCAACAATTTGTCATCATTATTTTTTTAATCGGTTTGGTATGTGATAAGATTACATAAAAATTGTAATTTATAACGCTTTTCGCTCACTTCATCTTTTTAAATATGAAATTTTCTTTCGACAGTTTATAGAAAGCAGTTGCATCTTGTAAGTATATATCATGCCATACTTCAAAGTGTTAGATCCTTCAGTTATGCAAAAAACGCAAATTAGAACATGTTTTGCTTTTGCAACCCTCAGATGGTAGTGACAGCAATATAAAATATAACCTATGTTATAGCAGGGACTGTCACCATTGATTTGCAACCATTACTTTTGAAATAGCTTTGGAATTTCCTGAGATTGAGTAGATATCGCAATTTAGAACGTTTTTAGAACGCTTTTCGCGCATTTTCACCCCTTTTTAAATTTCCAATTTTTCGAAACTGTTCTTAAAGATCATTTATATGTAATAAATATGTACCTTGCCTAATTTTAAGTTGCTAGCCCCTACCGATCACAAAAATCCAAATTTGGAACGTTTTTTTGTTCCTGCAACGTCTAGGTGATAGTGATACCGACTTAAAATAGCGTCTATGTTAGAGTAGAGGCTGTCAGCATCAATTTCTTACCATTATTTGAAATCAGTTTGATTCTTCCTGAGATATTGGTGACAAATCGGCATTTAGAATGTTTTTAGAACGCTTTTCGCTCATTTTGCTCCTGCATCTCCTCTGGGGTAGTGGAAACAGATATAAAATATAGCCTATCTTGGAGCAAGATCTGTCCCCATTATTTTTACACCATTATATTTGAAATCGGTTCAGTAATTCCTGAGATTGCTAGAAATCGCAATTTAGAACGTTGTTTGCGCATTTTGACCCCCCTTTTAAATTTCGACTTTTTTAGGAAATGTCCTTAGAGATGATTGATATCTTATAACTAACTACCATTCTAAATTTCACGATTCAAGGCCCTTCCGACACGCAAAAACCGCAATTTAGAACGTTTTTCTCCTGCACCCCCTTTGGGGTAGTGGCACCGACATAAAACATAGCTTATGTTGGAGCAAGGGTTTTCACCATCATTTTGACGCCATTATTTTTTTAATCGGTTTGGTATTTCCTGAGATTGTGTAGAAATCACCATTTAGAACGTTTTTTAGAACGCTTTTCGCGCATTTTCACCCCTTTTAAATTTCGAATTGTTTAAGAACTGTTCTTAGACATCATTTATATCTTATAAGTAACTAATAATCCAAATTTCATATTTCTAGGCCCTTCAGTAATGCAAAAATCGTATTTTTGGAACGTTTTTTGCTCCTGCACCCCCTTTGGGGTAGTGGCACCGACATAAAATATAGCCTATGTTCTAAGTTGGACTAACACCATTATTTTGATACCATTACTTTTTAAATCGGTTTGGTATTTCCTGAGATTATGTAGAAACTACCCTTTAGAACGTTTTTTAGAACACTTTTTGTGCATTTTCACCCCTTTAAATTTCGAATTGTTTAAGAACTGTTCTTAGACAACATTTATATCTTATAAGTAACTAATATTCCAAATTTCATATTTATAGGCCCTTCAGTAACGCAAAAATAGCATTTTTAGAACGTTTTTTGCTCCTGCACCCCCTTTGGGGTAGTGGCACCGACATAAGATATAGCCTATGTTCTAAGTTGGACTAACACCATCATTTTGATACCATTACTTTTGGAATCGGTTCGGCAGTTCCTGAGCTTACCTCCGACAAATAAACAATTTTTTCCTCTTTATAATAGGAGTATAGATGAATAGTAAAACCTGTCAAAATAGTAATTACCTCTAATAGAATCCTGCCTTAAACGGAAGCGTTACATGATATTAATATGTATTGCCATACAATTAAATTTGCTAAAAACCTGTCTGAAAGGGGATTTTCACCGCTGTTTAGTGAAACACAGTAAAACCTCTGAAAGCGGAATCTTTATATAACTGAATCCTGTCTCAAATGGGAGAGTTTCAGGTTCCCGACAAAACGAGCAATAGATCTTATTGCGGTAGTGTATCTAAGAAGTATAATTAATTACACTTCTTTTAACGGAAACCTGTCTAAAATGGAGCTTTTTTCCAGTTCCTTCCGATCACGTTTTAACAGGATTGACTGTGTATGTATAATAGAAGTATTTCGAGTAACTTTAAGAATTTAGGTATATCCTTATTTAATTTCTTAATTTAAAAAAAGCATGGATAAAAAAAAAAGTAATATCAATCTCTGTAACTGCCGCTAATAATACATCGGAGTTACATTAATATTTATCAGTGAAAAAGATTTTACAAGCATTATGATGTAAAAAACTGAGCGCATATGAAGAGTATTAATTTATTTAGCAATTATTAGTAATTTATATAAATCAAGTTTCATAATACGTAACATTTTCCTACAATAAAGTTAGGATCAAGTGGTTAAGTTTAAAACAGCAATTTCCATGTTTAATTTCTTGCCATTGAATTAAGAACTTACTTTGCGATAAACATTGGATAATGATTTCACATAAGTGACAGTGAGTCGTTAGTTGCGAGTTTTTGAGATAAGGTTTTAATCTTCAAGAAAAATGATCTTGCAATTTCAGCTACACAAACTACTAGTGTAAGAAGCACACGCATGAAATATAGTTCATGCCAGGGTTAGCAGCTTGGCCTCACTTTTAATTCGAAATTTCAAATTCACACCGGAAATTTTGAAAGAAGAATCTTAACTTTTTGTAATCGCAAAATTTCTGCCATAAAGCAAAAAATGCTTTTTTTATTTTCTGATGCGAATTTGGATTTTCTTAATAAAAATCACTACTGGCAACCCTGTTTCATGCTGGAAAATATAGTTTTGTTACAATTGTCTAAAACAGCCATAATTCTTTTTGGTTTCTATGTTTCGCCATTTTTGATATCATATTCGATCTAATAGTTGCTTCCGATATCTGGTCGTTTTTGGAAGTTAAATTTTTGTAACAAATTTATTTGTGATGGATTAGCACGCTTTTGGAAATATCAGGATGTGTAAAAAATAATGGTAGTTTCTGTTATTGTACTTCACAACCAATTTATTTTAGATATTTCGAAACAGTTTTAGAGCATTCTCCAAGTTCAGCAGTAAGCTCGGGACTTTGGTGCGTGGATTAGCACCATTTCGTTTCTATTCGATTTCTTATTGTTAAAGACAAAGTTTCACCCAAGAACTTCTCCATACACAAAATTGTTATTACCACCATGAAATTTCTTGAAGCAATGTTAAACTGGGCGTTCACAGTTAGTAACCGAGGTCAAAGGAAATGTTGAATCTAGATTTTTTTGTGTAGGATTTCTGCAGCTCTGGAAGGGACACTTCGGAGTTCCGTGGAGGGGGTAGCACTTCAGACCATTAATAAGCATAAAATCCCAAATCTTTCGTTTGCACCCTTAATCCGTTCGGGGCCAGAATCTTTTACATGAATTTTATTCCTTTGACACCACTTTTTGTCAAACAATTAAATTTAGTTTATCAATCGAGAAAATGTCTTAATTAAATAAGGAAAATTTTACTTTTAATTTTCAGTGGTATTAAAAACAAGTTCTGTGAACACCTTTCGAAGATGCATGTATGACCCATGGTCCCGGAGGGGTTAAACAACTTGACATGTCGATCAAAAACCTCATCTCTATATATTTCAGCATTCACAGTTGCATACTGGTAAAACTGTGTAGGTCAGTGTGGCCATTCAAAATGATACCTATTCATACCATGATTCCACGACCTTGGTATCGATGCCTTTCACAGATGTTTGCAGGTTTATTGCATGTATTTTTCACTCCATATGATAACACGTCTGCAATAATTCTCCAAACAAAATCAGGATTTCATCGGTAAAGAGAACTCGACTCCAGCAAGTGGTACTCCAATGACGATGATCCTGTGCATCAGTTTACCGGGCGCATTTCACTGCCGGAGTTAGTGGAATACAAATAATGGGTTTCCTTGTATGCAACCTTTTTTTTTATACAGCCTGTTAATCCCAGTAAATCTGGATAATCGAGATCCTGTAGCTGCAGCGAACTCCCTTGAAATCTGAACTGACGTCAGTTGCCTGTTTCTTTTAGCAATCGTTGCCAAATAACGGTCTTGAGAATCTATTGTGGCACGTTTTTTATCTTGACCTGGTTGTCTGTGCACATTACCAGTGTCTGTTAACCGTTTTCATATTCTTGACATGACGCTTTTGGCTATTTTTAAGTATTTACAGACCCCTGAGCGTGTCTGTCTTACCTCCATTCTACCTATCGTAGGCCATTTCTCGCAATCGGTCAGATGTCTTCTGGGCGACGTATTCCACCTACTACTACAAGCGAACATTTTGCCCAACTACACGTACAATCCTTGAAATTAGACTTCAAATCACCCACATGCAATCTTTGAAATTAGACTTCAAATCACCCACGTACAATACTTTTCACACGTGAACCGATGGAACGGGCTGAAAAATTTGCATATTTTTCTGTAGAGAAGGTTAATCCCATTGGACTACGTGATAACTGATAACGTTGACATTGAGTTACCAATCAATCACCTTTCATTGAAGATTTTCCCTTAATAGATTTAACACAAAGCACCTTTTTATGGTTATTCCTTTAATTTTTCTCGCCAGTGTATTTTGAAAGTGGTAATAAATAACCAGTTCAAAAATAAAGTTACTTTTATTAATTGCTTGTAGCAGATTTAAAATAATTGGTAATATTGACCGTTATAAAGTAAAACAAAGATAAGGGTCGCAGAACTCAACCAATGTGCCATTATTGCGTTCGTGTAAACTCGTTTTTTCCCATAAGTGTCGGCAACAGTTGGTCCCATCGAGGTCCAAGATAAAGAAGTTTTACGTTTAATCTAATTTCACAAGATTTGTGCAAACGGAGTAAGCAGGTATACTTGCATAGTTATCCTTCCGTCTCGGAACATTAAAATGTTTCCGTTTACGAGAGGATTCCGTGTTTACAGAAAACCTACCAAGAAGTAATCACAATTAGAACAAGTTTCATTTCAGATGGGTTTCAAATGTTAGCAAACATAAATATATAATGTTGTTTTCGTCGAATCTTGAATTGTTTTTCTTCGAGATAGGTCATCTTCACAGATTTTGTAATACAGTTATGCTCTTCAGAGATGTACTATAGAGTGAATAAGTTTTAACAGTTTTAATGGATAATGTGAAAACGGAAAGTGTTTATAACGAAAACCTGTCTAAAACGGAAATGTTCGTAGTCCCGGCGGATGAAATATCTATGAATTATACCTTCTAAGACGAACACCTGTTTAAAGCGGAATTTTTCATAGGTTCTTTGTGATTTCGTCGTAGTCGTTTTTACCGCTGTATCCATGATTGAGTAAACTAATTCTTCGTTCGGGTTCGGGGGGGATGGTCCGGATCCCATGGACCCCCCCCCCCCCCCACCCCCCCTGCTTGGCTACACTACTGAGTGAAAGAAGTGTGGTCTTAGATTCCTGAAATTCAATAGCAGATAGAAAAGGTTCTGTATTAACGTTACGCTTTAAACAATTACTGATAAAACTTTTTATCCAACTTAAAACCCTTATCAACAATTTGATCCGTAGCTGACCCATCTTCGGTTATCAAATCTAAAATTCTGTTATGTAGGTCATTTAATTCTGTCTGTATGTTTTGTAATTTTGTATATTTATCCTTAACTAAACTTATGTCACTATCATCCTTTACAAGTTCTGTTTTCAGAACATTTGCCGCATGTGTGAAAGACGAACGCACACCGGTCCGTTTAAGTTTTAGTGCATCCATAACAGTACCCAAAATAATACTCTCTAAAAAATCTTGTGTTGAAAATATCACAAACTTAAAATAATTTTAATCACAAGTTTCAATAACTATAATACCTTAAATATACATTGAGAGCAATAGAATACTCATAGAATACCCAATGCCTGTTCTGGTGCCAATAATTGTTACCAGAACAGCAAATCAGCTAAAACTTCACTACTGCTGTCTGAAAGCATTTGCAGTTAACTAAATGAAACTACCAGTTTTATATTAAGGAAAAATGGGACAACTCTATATTTTAATACTTAAAATTTCACTTTAAATATTCCATTAACACTTCTCTCACTTGCTCATAACACAATTAATCAGTAATTAAATGAATAGAAAGGCTTAATTCATCTTTAAAAAGTTAAACTTAAACTTACACTATGTGCAAAAACTACTTAAAAGATGAGACAATATTCAAAAAGATGTTAAATTATTTTAATACCTTAGTACTTTCAACTATAAAAACATAGTCTTCGTCAGAGAAATATAAGAAATGCAATTGTTATTAACGTCTAATTTTCAAAACACGTAGATGGTGACAAAAATCTAAACCGCCGCGGCGAGCGGCCTCTCTCTGTCCGCAGCCCTTTATTCTACTCTCTTATTCCGACTCTTTTGCGGAAGCCAGATTGAAAAAAAAAATCAAAAATTAAAACCGGACAAATTTAAAACGGAAATTACACAAATTAAAGACACCGAAAAGCGGGAAGGGAGGGCTCAGGGCCCTAGAGATGAGTTCGGGCTCATTTTTCGAAGCCCGGGCCCGCCCGAGCCCGACGATTTTAAATCCGAGCCCGCCCGAGCCCGAAACATTTTTTCGTCATTAGAGCCCGAGCCCGAGCCCGATACCGAAAATGTAAACAAAAAAAAAGTTTAATAAAAATTGCATAAAAGTTGTTCTAAATGAAATATCTCATCCCTAGCACATAATTAGTTTTATGACATTTACATTTAATCTCATCAAAAGATAAGTCCCTAAAAAGATTCTCATATTTTGCCATATTTCGCCTAGATTGTCAAATAATAAAATAAAATAAAATAAAATAAAATAAAATAAACAATCCAATTTTAAAATATTCTACTATTTTGGCGCCTTAGCGTGAATGATATAACTCTGCAAATATTGCAAATTTCTTTTAAAATAGCTGTGATGCTGTAACATTAATCAATCATCACATATAATTACACCTAATTTAAAACCAAAATTGTCCTTTTACAAATATATTTAACTAAAATTTCCTTCCCATTAAAAACATTCTCATTACACGTTAATGCCCGCTTTATCTCTTATGCAGCTAATAAATATTCCTTTCAATGTTTACCAAATTATCAACTGTTAACAAAATAAAGCAAAAAAACAAACAAAAAAAATCAACTTTCTCATCGTTAACGAACAGTAAAGTTAAAAGCTTTTATTTCCGTTCACCAATAAATAAAACTATTTTTTTATCATTTTTTTTCTTTTGTGCAATAACCTAAACAGACAGATGCCTCATTTATTTATTGAAACCACAGGAAACTGAAAGATTAATGATTATTATGAAAGGAGTAATTAAATTACTTTTACAAGAATAACAGCTTTTTAACAGAGATAAAAATAAGGAATACTGAATTTATTTTAGAAACATAAATAAATTTTAGATATTAACACACCTAAAAGCATTAACAGAATAATGTAGGGAACACAAGAAATTTTGATGATTATATATTAATATATTACTTCTTATATTTTCTATAAAGTTTTTTTTCCCTTACGGGAATAAATAAAATTTTCAGGTTAAAAAAGATGAGCCCGAGCCCGAAGGCTGGTATGAAAATCCAGCCCGAGCCCGTGTCGGGCCCGGATTCGGGCTCGGACTCTCGGGCCCGGGCTGAACCCGTCTCATCTCTGGAAGCTACCGACCAACCACTGCTACGTCGAGCTTATTATTATTACTGAATTAATCAGAGACAAGAAAAATGTACTTACGTGTGGTAGCCTTCATTGTTCTTCAATTAGCATGAATTGACACTCAAAAAGAAACTATCGCAAAAAGTCACATACACGAACTATTTGTATTAACTTCGAGTTTGGTTTACAGTATAAAGGGGACTTACACAAATCTTCACCCCAAACATAATTTTTACCTCCATATTTTCATCTTTCTACACTTTCACAGAACAAAATTCTTACTGAAAAACCCGCTGAGAAGACTATATTATAATATTACCTGTACTGTACATTCATTATGGGCTTGTTATGTCATCCGGCAGGAATCAAAATAACATATATATCAAGTAATCACATAATTATCACCATATCCATAAATAAACTAACAGAATATTAATTATTATTAAATTTACACTGTAAACAAAAATAGGAAACTTTAATAATACAAATTACACAAATATTCAAAATATATAAAGAAATAAGAAATTGAAATCAAAATTGAAAGAACTGCAAGAGCAGTTTTGCTCAGTTTTAGTGCTGCCATCTTTTGGATATACTTCCAAATAAGAAAGAAAACACAGTCATTTCACAACAATGCATGTACTTTCAAAATTCCTAATTGTTTTTTACGTGACTAACAGGACATACTAAGTCGTATGCTTTCCAAGTATTTTCTTGTATATTTTGGATAATTCATCCGATAAATTATAATTCATTTCACTAAAAGTTCAGAATTCGATATTTCATCGTTATGAAAGGATTTTCCCTAATTTCGGTCATATTTGTAAATTTTTAAGTAGCGAGAATAAATGTGGCGATTAAAGTGAAAGTAGTGTAAGTTAAACTTTCTCAAGGTAACTTCTATGTATTCAGAGCCAGCTTTGGAAATTTGTGATTTACATAACAGACTCAAATATAAAGACATCTTACTTGTATCAAAATGTTCAAAAGCTTTAACGAGGCTGTATATTTAATCCATAATAAATTAAAAATATCCCTATTTTGATAAGTTAAAACAGTTATACTTAACCCTTAAATGCCGGGTGTTGCTTTTCGGCAACATACCCAATTTAGACTCTAAAATACTATTAGAATAATATTGAAGCTATAATGCCTAATGTTGCCAATAAAATACATTCTGAAAATATTATTAAATCGATTTTCAACATGTAGATGACAACACTTGTGCTGTTTAAGAATAAAGATAGATTTATTTTTTCAATTGTTTCTACTTGTTCTTTTTGTTTTGTTTGGAAGCTTGCGAAATACTCTATTTTGTTCTGCAGTGAGCAAGTAAAATTTATATTTTATTATAGTTCCTAAAATTCTAGTGTGTTTAATATTATAGAATTTTATCAAAGAAAATTATTTTTTCAATTAAAGACCAGTATTGCCGATTAGTAACAAACTGTTTTTTAGCCGTAAACCATGCGTAAAACAAAATATGATTTTTTAAAAGTATTTTTCCCATGATTTATTTTAAAAAGAAAAACCGAAAAACATTATTACAATGATTTTTGAAAAATCAGGCATTTAAGGGTTAAATTGACTGAGAATTAAGTATGTTACGAGATTTATAGAACTATACGAGGGTTATAATGTAATTTTTGAGATACAGCTAAATAGTAAAAGCTAAACTTATCAACTCTTAGGAGTGTTCGAAGTAGTTCCCTCGAAGATTAATGCTCTTTTGTAGGCGAATTTTCCAAAGCTATCCATTTCTTGGAATACGTATATGGAACGTTATGTTTTATAACTTCGCCAATCTCATCTTAGGACTAAAAACGACGCCCATATTAATTTTTTTAGATTAAAAAATAGCCAAAAGTAACACATAGAAAGATCAAGAGAATAGGGTGGATTTTATAAGACTTTGATGTTTTTTGTTAAAGAAATTTGTCTGTACTCCTTTTTGAATGAGAAGATGCATTGATCCAAAGTATGAGTTTCCTAACATTCGCTTCTTGAAGAATTCTGAAAGATACTTACGGCTGCTAGTCACTCAGCTTCTGAATTCACCTCAGTAATGTAAAGTCTATGGGCGTTTGATGTATTCGTATATTTAAATTATCTCCAGGGTGATTTAATATTTTAACTTCTTTCATTCTATGTGCTCTTCTTAAAGGATGTCTCTTTTTTCCTTAGTTTTCAAAATATTTCAAAAATATATACTTAATTTTATATGAAGTGTTAAAATCTTACTCGCAATTTGTCAACTTTTAAAACATAAAATATTAAATTAAGCATAGATCATAGAAATATTTTGAGAACTAAGGCAAAAAGAGACCTCTTTTAAGGGGTCTCAGGACTCTTAAAATTGGAAAAAATGAAAAAAAAAAGACCATTTTTAACACATTTAATATCTTAAAATGTATTTGATATTAAGACACAATTTTAAATGGGAATGAAAGATACAAGTATGTTCTTTCATTTCAAATATTTGAAAAATTGCAAGATGCAGAATTAGCATTTACAGGGGGATTCAAACTGTCAGACATTTGACGAGCAGAAAATCGGCATAACAGCTTATGCGCACGATTACAAAATAAATTTTGCAACTAGAATAAAAATTTTGGTGCCTACTTATACCTCAGATTATAATAGTTACACTGAACCTAAATAAATTTGTACTTAAAGCATTTTTATATTTTTAATACAAAGTTGTATTTAGCTAATGCAAAATTTAGAAAATTTCAACAATATAAACCCTTAAAAAAATATTTTCTTTTTAAAATGAAAAGAAAAAATTTTAGGTTCAGTTTATACAGACTAACATAAAACATATGTTTTGAAAATTTCATGAAAAAATATTCAGAAGTTTTTGAGATATCGTGCGCGTTATGCCCAAAAACGTCATTTGGAGATAAATGACTTCAAAGTTTTGGAAACACCGCTTCAGCTATTGAGCGAGTATAATTCTAAATCCCATAACATCTGTTCGAATGGGAATTTCAAGAAAACAATTATATCAAAATGTTCAGAAAACATAAAAGTTCAACATCTAAAAAAATTAAAATTTCGAAAATTTTAGAGCTTTAAGAGTCCTGAGACCCCTTAAGGAGAGTACAAAGGAAAAATCAATTAAAAATAATTTCCTGTGGGAATATTTTTAATATTCGAATTCATCCCATCCCCATTGATTTAGCATTAAAAGGGGAATTCGGAAGCTGAGTCACTAGTAGCCTTAATGGTGTACCACTTAACCGTAAAGGTCTTCTGCCCCTTTAGCTTTATGGCTTGGACCAGCCCTGTAGTTCTGAAGACCTCGGCATACATTGCTTTTCCCATTGCTTGTATTTTCACCATTGTTGGTTTGGGGTCATCTTCAAAGACCCATACACGTTGGAACGTCACAAAAAAATGTGTTCGTCTCATCACTAGTTATGATTTTAAAAATAACGCGGTGGTCACCATCATTAAATAATTTTGGAGTTTCTCTACTGATTCTGACACGCTCTGCTTTTTGATGTTCTGCTAACTTATGGGGGATCAAAGGACAAACTAATTTTTTCATATACAGTTCTTTAATGAATAATTTTATGCATAGCTCCGGATCCAATATAAATTTCATTCTGTATCATTTGATAGGCACAGCGATTATCACAGATTAACTTTTTTCGTACAGCCGACACATTGTCTGGAACTACAGCTGACAAAGTCTTCCTGTATGTTCTTCATTCAGAAGATAATCTCAACCTCTTCTGAATTCTGTGGCTGTGTGTAAATTCAGTGGATCTTAATGTACTGTGGATCTTCATTCCACAGCTAAATTGCAAGTGTTGCCCCAAATTATCGTCTGCAGACTTAAGAGCTCAAATTTAAATATCCGACCAATAATTTTTTTGCCGCATATCGTGTCTGCTTAAAAAATTTCAGTATCTGAATTTGTGCTAAAAATAAGTAACGTTATTTGAATTTCCATGTACTGTTTATGATGCTATTGGGCTATTTAAAGAGAATCTATATATTTAAAACGTTAAGCATTTTCTTTCGACAGTTCGTGAGAATAAACTACAGCATCAAATTACACCAATCTTTTTTTTTTTAAATGAAAGATATTTGGCCATAGATTTGTTATCGTACATTCGTTTGTTCAAATATTTTATTAATTAACCGTAATTTAAAATTAAAATTCTACAGCTGTGCATGCGCAGTATATAAGCACAAGTCTGCCTTTGGAGAGACGCGCTGCACATGCGCAAAGATGCTCACTTATTTGAACTATCACATCACAGGTAGAAGTTGTTTTAAGTTCGTCTGCTATTCCATCTTACTGTAAACAAGCTTATCTTTCTTTCACAAAGATAATATTATTTGGCTCTTTCAGCATTATTAACAATTCAAAATTTTATTGAGAGATTCCATATTTATTTAATTCGGGGGTGTCATATTGTTTTAGTCATATTACACACAGAAGATAAATAAAGTGATTTGAGGCTAAAAGTTATGGCTGGTGATCCGACTTATGAATTGCCAATACTTACACACGAAGATCATGAAACTAGCATATTAAGTTGTAGCTGCTTCTTTGAAAAAATAAGGTATCATAAATATTAAAATGCAAAACTATTTCTGTAAAGTAAGAACTCGAATCCGAGACAATTGCGTATGCGTCAGCTGTTTTTTGAGCCTCTTCAATTTAGAAGGAAGAAACAACGAGTTCCTGCTAGCGTAGCGGGTTTAAAGCTCTGAATTTTGCTAGAAGACGCAGGTTCGAACCCGAGCTTGGCAAAAATGTTTAATATTTTTTTCCATAATTCATTTCAATAATGGCATATTTTATTAGGAAGAGAAGTTATAGGAATTTTTATTATTATTGTTTGAATGCTTTATAATTAAATAAAATTTAACACTCAATAAGATTTTGAAAAAGTAATGGTTTTATATTTAAAATATTTAAGCTAAAATATTTTGCATGTAATTATCAATTAAATAAATTGAGGTGATTTACAATTTTCGTTATATTTTCTCACCATTATCAAGAATATATATGTGTGTGTGTGTGTCAGAAGGAAAAGTTTTTCATACATTTGCGTAAAAAACAAAAACGGAAAGAAAGAAAAATATTCGTATAAGAGCTATAAAAGAAACTACATTGATACCCAGGTTTAATATTTAAAAAATGTATAAAAATGTAAAATAAAATTCAAGTAATAAAAAATATTATAAATCGTTAGTTGCATCAAGTTTCAAATTTAGGTTTTTAGAGAATGAGACTGATAAAAATAAAATTCATGGCAGCTTTTAATGGTTGTGTAGTTTTAAAAAATAAAAAAATAAATAAAAATAAATATTGTTATTTTTATTTAATAAAAAAGACGCCGTAGTAAGTAAAAATAAATTCTCTACCCTATATTTTTAGGTAAATTTTTGATAAAAAGCAAGCATAATTGGTTGTAAATTATAAACTTAAAATTCTTTCACTTCATTGAATAGGTTAGACTGACAGCACCATCTATCGCCTTAAAGAAATAGGAATCACTTATGCAATACAGAAATTCGTCGCGTAATTCGTCATTCAATAATTAATTTAAAAGCAACTAATTAAAAATTAAAAAACATTTCTAATGAAACATTCAAGTTATTTACCGTCAAATGTTGACGGGCACTATCTATTATTATTATTATTATATTTCAGGATGGCTGCCAGAGGGAAAGGGGATACAATGCTTGAATATCTTTTCCTTTTGATAACGATAAAACTTACTGGGATTCTCATTCCTTGTGAACCAATAGGGTTTCGGCTTGCCTATGGGCTCTTCTTGGTTAGATGTTAGATTAAAGTATTCACATTCATGTCAGTATTATAAATATCAGCTTCAAATGTCTGACTATAGAGACATTCGGAGCATTTAAAAACTTATTTCTGTCTCGTATATCTTTGATTCACCTCAAGAGACTTAAATTTTCTAATTTAATAGCTGTCTATAACTCGGATACTAACATGCATATTTCGTGATATCCGAGAATTCAATTTTAGCTTTACTGAATTATTCCTCTGATTTATTTTTTCATTTTATCATATTTAGAACGCCGAAGACGTATATTATCATTTACAAAAACTGAAGAACTCGATCCGCACATTGGAGACGACACTGATCGGCCATCTTTTTCTGAAGCAGAAAAAGAACTCTTGAAAGAGGAGAAAGAACCTGTAGATATCTCCTCAGTTCTTTTGACTTCAATCTCTACATGTACTTATACAGTAGACATTATATCATCAGCTGTCGTGTGTTTCTGGATATATCAGACCGGTCACTGGTGGTGGTATATGATGGTCGGTCCTCTTATAGCTTCATTAGTCGTGATCAATATATTTAGTATGCGTTGGTACATCCATGATTATCAAGAAGATAAAGACCATTTGCCTCCTGTATCCAAAGCTCACTGGGTGTTCCGGATAGTGTTTCATATATGCCTCATTGGACCTATAGTAAGGTAGTAGAAATTTTATTTATTTTCACCTTTTTATAAAGTGGTATATTCAAAACTTATGATCGTAAATTGTTTTATTATACGGCGCTAGTAGGAAAAAACGATATTGGCCAATATTATATGTATTGGCTAAATCTTTTTCTTGGCCAATATTAGCAATACTGGCACGAACTAATATTCTAAGACTATAGTGCTTACATTTTGTCCATATTGCCTCAATATTGGAAGATAATTTCATAATTTTATCGCCCATATTACCAATGAAGAGCTAATATTTATGCAACATTGCTTATTTCATCATTACACTTAATATAGTCAAGGTATTATTTAATTTTAAAATTCGGCTATCCTTAGTGAAATACTCTGTATATGTAAGCATAACAAAATTCAAATATATATAAAATGAATATGAAATAAGGGAGTGGAATTTACATTTTAAGTGCTTTGAAATATAAAGAAAATGCAGAGACATCTGCTTAATCTGTAGCTACTACATGCCCATAACATATTGCTGGGGCAGTATAAAGTATGAGAACCATTGAATAGATCTCTAGCAGTCCAAATAAATAAAAATTACATAACTAAGATACTATATTGATGCTTGCATTAATGTTTTTTCTTTGTTCTAGATACTTGGAATTGTTTCTATATGGTATACACACAATAGACCTTAAAGATCCCGATCGTGCCAAATATCGCATGATGTATCTTCAAGAAGACAGGGACATATCCTTGTTGGTCATGGTCGGAAGTTTTATAAAATCGGCCCCTCAACTTGTGCTGCAGCTGTATATCTTGACGCAGAGCCACGTGCCACTCAATATCGAAACAAGTAATTTTTATAAACAGCTGAAAACAACTGCCTCATACACATAAGTGCACAGCTGAACTTAAAATTTTTGTACCAGATGTTGTCAGCCATCCAAATAGTTTTCTTTTTATTTCTCAATTTTATTTAACTTTGTTTGCATTGCAAATATGGACCATTTTAAAATAATCACATTTCAGTTTTGTTAATTTAAAAAGGGAAATGAAAAGGACGAACGCCCAACTGCAGAGTGTTCGTAAGCTGTTTTGTCAAAAGCAGCTGTTAGTGTACTCACGCTGTTTTTAATGAAATGTTTACGAATAACTTATACCAAAAATATGCGAAATATAATAAATACCCAATTTTAATTATCTTACTTACTTACTTACACAATGGTGCTACAATCCATGTAGGATTTTGACCTCCCTCAATATACTTCTCCAGACCTTCCGATCTCTGGCCTTTACTTTATAATTTATAATTTGGTTTTCTGCAAGATCTTTCTCTATCTCTTTTATCCAACTCTTCCGGGGTCTACCAATACTTCTTTTCCCAATTAAATTACCACTATAAATCTTCTTTGTGCTTCGATCATCCCTCATTCTGATTAGATGGCCTAACCATTGCATTCTTCTTATTTTTATAGTATTTATTATATCTTTTTCATTATATAACTGTTCTAACTCCATATTTGTCCTTATACGCCATGTATTGTCTTCTTTAATAGGTCCAAAAATTTGCCTTAAGATATTCCTTTCCCAAGTGATTAGTAGCTTTTCATCTTTTTGTGTATGGCCCAGGTCTCACTACTATAAATTACTATTGGTTTTATAACAGTTTTATAAATTTTAAGTTTGGATGTTCGAGATATTAGAGATGATTTTAGAATGTTTCGAAGAGAAAAATAGCATCTATTTCCTGCTGCAAGTTGAGTTTTAATCTCTGTTTCTACTATATTATCACAGGTGATCGTAGATCCTAAATATGTAAATTCTGTTACTTCATTAAATTGTAATTCATTATTTATTGTTAAAGCTGCTGTTGCCTGTGATTTCATTCGGTCCATTTTCATGTATTTTGTTTTTTTCTTTATTAACCACAAAGCCTAGTTTTATTCCTTGAGTGTCTAATTTAATGTATGTTTCAATCAAGACTTTCTTATTCCTAGCAATTATATCAACATCATCTGCAAATGCAAGGATTTGGAGGGAGTGATTCATAATAGTACCACCTCTGTTGTTGTAAATGTTTCTAATTATTTTCTCCAGGCATAAATTAAAAAGGATTGTCGAGAGAACATCACCTTGCTTTAGACCTGAATTCACTGCAAGAAACACTAATAACTACGAATTAATTGTGAAATACATTATTAATAAATGATTTTGAATATACAGGGTGTTCGTAAACTGTTATGTAAAAACAAAAGGGGGGGAGGCGGTAGTAATTATCAAGATGAATAATTTTCGTTTAGGAAACGGGTCGAAATCCACTCATTCACTCATTCAGACAAAAATACAGGGTGCTTCGCTCCAAGCTGAAGTCTGATTTTCGTTGCTAATTTCAACAATAAGAAGATATGGCAACACTATTTACAACAGAATAAATTTGCGTTGTGTGTAACGTAATGACACCGCGAGAATTTCAGGAATGGCTCCATTTGCGCCTATACAATACTAAAAGAGTTTTTCCGCAATTCAGATATTTGCTGATTGTACATGGGATGTCTCTGATTGAATTACAGTTTATTTCCAGCACTTCTCGTGATGTTATCATATTTCGCAAAAAAAAAAAAAAAAAAGTTAATCTATATAATTTTAATTAATTTTTCATTTCAGTGAAATTACGATAGAAATTATTGAATATTTAATACGTGATTTATCACATTGCTAACTAAGCGTAGAACCAAAAGGGTGGAAAATGTCCAAGCCAGGCATCGAGCCTGGAACCCTTAGAATAGCGCTCCAAGTACTCTAGCATTTTAGCTACGAGGACGACATCCATCACTCCCATATGTTGGTAAGGCTGCAGCTGCAGAACAAGACGGAATAGTCTTCATGAGCACACAATCCTGCAGCGAAACATGAGACACAAACAAACCCAGCATCGGTGAACACATATATAATTTTAATTAATTTTTCAATTAATTTTCAGCAGGGAAATTACGCTCGAAATTATTGAATATTTAATACGTGATATCACGTATTAAATATTAAAAGTTAATCTGTTGAAAATTCAATTAAGATGTATTTAGTATTGTTAAAGTTATGAACGAAATTTTTGGTTTATGTTGGAGCGATACACCTTGTATATTTTTCTGAGTAAAGTAAATTGCGATTCTAGTATTTTCCTAAGCGAAAATTATTTATCTTGATAAATACAATCATCCTTGTTATTTTGACAAAACAGCTTACAGACACCCTGCATGTTGAAAATCGTTTACTAATCATGTATTTCACAATTAATTAGTAATTATAGGTGTTTCTGAAGAATGAAATATTTATCATATTTTTGCATAAATTATTCGTAAGCATTTCATTAAAACAGCATGAGTTCTTTTTTCAAAAACTAATTGTCTATCAAAAACTGACGTGTTGACATTGATTTAAATTATACGAAAACATAATCCTTTTCATCAAAATTTCCAAACATCATACTCAGCTTAAGAGCCATTATTTTGAAATTCAGACAAAAAAGTGATATTTTGACAGTTGTATTTTTTAATTGGCTTGATTTTTTTTTATGTTGAAGTAGATCATATTTAATAAATATTGTGCAATTTTGAAGCCCTGAAAAAATTTCCTGTTTCCTGTAGAAAATGTCAAAGTTCAAGACATGAATCCCTTTTTTCATGAAAATTAAAATGCCAGTATGTTTGGATTGCTATATCTCTGGAAAGCAACAACATCCCAAAATTCTTTTGTCATAAACTGTTAGTATAACACTACATGCTTAGTAAAATTTACTAGGTTCTATGGGGCATTGCTAATTTTTATTGTTATGTTGCCACAAAATGCAATCAAAATGACGTTTTCGTCCGTTTTCTGCACTTATCTTAGTTAAGCAATAGTACCCCAAAAGTTTTCTTACAGAATATGAAAGTTTACTATTAGGACAAGCTAAGTAATATAGAACTTTACCGGGATATCGATGCTGTTAGCAGATATAATCTGTTAAATATTCAAAAGTTTCAAAATCTGCAACTTTTGAATTAGTTCTATCTCAAAACAGCATTACAGTTGAATAAAACAAAATACATCAGGTTGTAGTTGAACATATGTACAAAAACATGGAAACGAAAAATAAGTGGGGTCTCATGCTATTATCAGAAAAAATGACAAACGTTGCGAAAAGGCAGTGTCAATATCAGGCTTTTTCCCTATCAGAAAATGATTTATCCCGTTTGTCTTTCCCTTTCCTATGTTTTCCCCTATGAGGAAATGGAACATCTGTTAAATCTATTGTCCGCATGTTTATTATTTATTTTTATTATCCTCTCATCTTTATTCTCGTGATACCTTTTATATATGATGTAACGTGAATCAGAAATTGTATTGTTTATTATTGTTTGAATATTTTTATGGAAGAAGGTAAAAAGCTTTACCGGTAAATAAATTATTTTTGTTTTGAGAAGTTAATTGACTTCTTTATGTACATTTTAAGTTCATAAATACATAATTGGCGTCCGCATTATATTCTGAAAGCTGGGTTGTTAAAATAACATCCTTTTTGAACGCTTTAATTAACATTGTGACGTCCGGCGCGACAGGACATTTTACAATATTTATTTGAAGCAAAATGTTTCAAGCCGTTAAAAATTTTAAAAAGGTCGACTTAAAGTTCGTGGTAGAAGAGCTTGGGGAAACAATCTCGCAAGATTATATGATTGGGACACTAAAGGAAATTATTTTGAATAGTAATGAATATAAACAGGATCCCGCTTTTGTACAAGAAATTTTATCCAATGCTGTTGCTGAGAGAAAGGAAAAAGAAAACGAGGCTAAGAAGTTAGAAAAGGAGAAGTTGGATCAAGAATTAAAAAAGCTAGAATTAAAGGAGAAGTCGGATCAAGAATTAAAAAAGCTAGAATTAAAGGAGAAGTCGGAACAAGAGTTAAAAAAGCTAGAATTAAAGGAAAAGTTAGATCAAGAAGTAGAGTTAAAAAAGTTGGAATTAAATCATCAATTAGAATTAGCAAAGATTCAGTCACAGGGACAAATGCAATGTGAGTACATTTCAGATGATTACGAAACTAATAATTCTAAAAAGAAATTTACGTTGCCCAAGTTGGAATTTCGCCAATTTGATGGTGATTTAAAGGAATGGTTGCCATTTTGGAGCCAGTTTGAACAGATTCACAATGATCAAGATATTGCGCCAGAAAATAAATTCCAGTATTTGATCCAAGCAACTATCACTGGATCTAGAGCGCGAGAAGTTGTTGATAGTTTTCCGCCAACTGGCGCTAACTATGCCAAAGCTATAGAGAGTCTTAAGGCTCGTTTCGGTAGGGAAGATCTTTTGGTTGAAGTGTATGTGCGAGAATTATTAAAATTAATTATATCTGTGCAATCAAAAGGAAAATTTTCTATTACATCATTGTATGATAAACTTGAGTTGTATTTACGAGCTCTTGAGACGTTAGGTGTCACAACGGATAAATGTGCTTCAATATTATATTCAATGGTAGAATCTTGTTTTACTACTGAATTTTTGAAAGCGTGGAATCGAACACATACGAATTCGGTTAGTTCTGATGCAAAAGAGCGCCTAGATAATTTAATGGCGTTTCTCAAATCTGAAGTTGAAGGAGATGAAAGAATTAATTTGGCAGTGACAGGTTTTGGTTTAGCGAGAAAAGATGACGCGATCTTTAGAAAAAACAAAAGTCACAACGATGGTACTAAATATTTACCAACTGCTGGTACTTTATTAACAACTTCTTCAAGACCAGATTTAAGGAAAAATTGCGTTTTTTGCAAAGGAAGACATCTGAGTTCAGAATGCTTTTCGGCACGGAAGATGAGTTTTAATGAAAAGCAGAATATATTGAAGGACAAAAGATGTTGTTTTTTATGTTTGGCAACAGGTCACACAACGAAGCAATGTAGAGCTATCTTGAAGTGTTTCTTTTGTGATAAAAGACATGCGTCTGTGATGTGTCAAACGCTCGATAAGAATAAGCTGAATGAAAAGAAAGAGGAAGACACAGAAAAGTCGCCTGGAAAAGAAGTAAATATGGCCAATTTCAATAGAAATCCTAAAGTGTTCCTTCAGACGATAAAGGCAAAAATATTTTCCGAAAACAAAAAGAAAGATGTTAGACTAATTTTGGACTCAGGTTCTCAGAGATCGTATATTTTAAAACATTTAGCCGAAGAAATGAAGTATTTACCTCTTCGAGAAGAAAAAGTTTCGCATCCCCTTTTTGGCGGAGTCATAACAAAGGATTATAATCATCATTACTACAAGGTAAGATTAAGCGATTTGAAAGAAAATTTTAAATGTA
Source organism: Maratus speciosus (assembly GCA_963932465.1). Lineage (NCBI taxonomy): Eukaryota > Metazoa > Arthropoda > Arachnida > Araneae > Salticidae > Maratus > Maratus speciosus. The sequence goes on along the minus strand of OZ010800.1, from coordinate 357,025,341 downwards.
ATTTTGAGGTTTTGGATCAAAACATTATATGTGAAAATGTTATGCCAGTAGGAAAAGGATCCTGGTTTAAAGAATTATCGGAAAAAGGCATCACTTTGACGGATGTTGGTGAAACTCCAGAATCTATTCAAATATTGATGGAGCTGATGTAATGGGAAAATTACTGACAGGTCGTAGAGAAATACTCTCGTCGGGATTAGTAGCACTGGAAACATTTTTAGGTTGGACCTTAATGGGAAAAGTGCCTCAAGATAATGCGTCTAAAGAAAATTTAGCTTTGTCAGTTACGTCTATGTTTGTAAAGGAAGCAGAGATTGCTGATTTATGGAAATTGGATTTGTTTGGAATAAATGATCCGATTGAAAAACAATCTAAAATGGAGATTGATCGTCAGGTTAAAGAGCATTTTTTACAGACAGTAAAAATGAATGAAGATAATCGTTATGAAGTTTCTTTGCCATGGTCAGAAGATACACCACCTTTACCTGATAATTTGAGTTTAGCCAAGAAAAGATTGAGTAACGTTACAAACAAGTTTCTTTCCGATAACATTTATCAAAGGTATGAAAAAGTACTTTTAGGGTGGCTTGATGATCAAATTATAGAGGAAATTCCACAGGCTGAAATGAACCTTTATGGAAATTATTTACCTCATCGACCAGTAATAAAAGAGAGCAGTACAACTCCCATTCGTCCAGTGTTTGACGCATCAGCTAGAATGCAGAACCATCCATCTTTGAATCAATGTTTGCATTGTGGGCCAAACCTTATTGAATTAATTCCTGACATTCTCTTACGATTTAGAAAAAATAAATTTGGTGTTGTAGCTGATATCAAGAAAGCATTTTTACAAACAGCTATTCGTAAAGAAGATCGGGACTATTTGCGTTTCTTGTGGTGGAGTAATCCAGAAGAAAGAAATATTAGAATGTTTCGACATACTAGAGTGGTGTTTGGAGTCAAAAGCTCTCCTTTTCTTCTCGGTTCCGTCATAGAATATCACATTAAAAACGATGAAGAATACGACCCCAATCTTAAACAGCAATTGCTGAGAAGCTTTTATGTTGACAATGTCGTTGCTAGTGTCCACACACAGGAAGAATTGGAAAGGTTTATAACTGATTCTAAATCTCTTATGGCTAAAGGTGGATTTGAGTTGAGAGGATGGGAACAGACAGAAGAAAGAAACAATATCGAAAATAGCGAAGAAACTGTTGTACTGGGATTACAATGGAACAGACTTCTAGACGTTTTAAAAGTTAACGTAAGCTGGACGAAAGATATAAATATAGAAAAAATAACAAAAAGAATCATGCTATCAGTTGCACATAAAGTTTTTGATCCAATTGGTTTTACTGCTCCAGTTATGATATGTCCCAAGATGATGTTACAGAAAACATGGAAAGAAGGAATCACGTGGGATGAAGAAGTTACTAGTGATATAAAAAATGAATTTATTGAATGGCTTCATGAATTAAATTGTTTACAAGAAATTCAGATTCCTAGATATATTCAGTTCACCCCAGATAATTTAAAAGGTTGTACTCTTCACACATTTTGTGATGCAAGTCAGTATGCGTATGCTGCTGTTATATTTTTGAGGATAGCAACTAAAGATCGTGTAGAGTTATTCCTTCTTGCAGCGAAATCCCGCATAGGTCCTTTAAAATGTGGAACTATACCTAGAATGGAACTTTTAGCTGCTTTGATTGGTGCTAGATTGGCTAAATCAGTAACTGACGCTATGGGCTGGGAAGATATGGAAAGATATTTTTGGAGCGATTCCACAACAGTGCTTGCATGGATATCCAGGAAAGAAAACTGGTCTGTTTTTGTTAGAAACAGAGTTCAAGAAATAAAAATTTTGACTGATCCTGTTTTATGGAAACATATACCTGGTGAAATGAATCCAGCAGATCTGCCATCTAGAGGATGTAAAGCAAGACAGCTGGTATCTTTCAAATGGTGGGAGGATCCATCTTGGCTTAAAGATTCTAAAGAATATTATAAATATATGGATTTCAAGTGCCAAGACATAAACGAAGAAGAAATTGAAAAAGAAAAATTGAAGTCTACAAAATTACTGGTAAATGTTGATGAAAGTCCAGAGAAAAGCTGGTACTACCAGTATTTTTCCAGTTATGAGAAAATCGTACGTCTTGTTGGTTGGATACTTCGTTTCAGATATAATTCTTCTAATCCAAAGGAACAGATCAAAGGAGAATTGATGAATCTTGAATTTAAGAGAGCAGAAACGAAGATAATTTGGATGATACAAAAGGAATGTTTTTCCCATGAAAGTGAGGGGAGATTGAAAACTCTGGAGACGTTTAAGGATGAACAAGACATAATACGTGTAAAGACTAAGATTACGTATAGACAAGACAATATGAATTTCCTCACACCTATGGTTGTTCCTTCAAATCATGAAGTTGTCAAACGATTAATTTTACATTACCACCGCAAAAATTGTCATGCAGGTCCTCAGATTCTTCTGAATTTGCTTAGAGAAAAATACTGGATTTTGAATGGAAGAAGAACTGTGAGCTCTGTTCTATCAAAATGTACCATTTGTAAAAGATTTAATTCGAAGAATTTAGAATCTTCTCCAGTTTCTCTGCCAGAAAATCGAGTGAAAGATGCAGCTGTATTTCAAATTATCGGCATTGATCTGGCTGGCCCTTTGTTTCTTAAAAATAAACAGAAGAGTTGGGTTATCTTATTTACATGTGCCATCTACAGAGCTGTGCATTTGGAGCTTGTGACTTCAGCTTCTACAGAGTCATTTTTAATGGCTTTGCGAAGATTTGTATCTCGTAGAGGAAGATGTTCTGTTATATATTGCGACAACGGTTCCAATTTTGTTGGTGCATCCAATTTCTTAAAAAGATTGAACTGGAATCGCATACAGAAGTATGGAGCAATAAATTCTTTCAAATGGAAATTCAACCCTCCGACTGCTGCTTGGTGGGGCGGATGGTGGGAGAGGCTCATCAGATTGATGAAAGATCTATTAAAAAGAGTCTTAGGAAAAGCCTGTTTGAACTATGAAGAGATGATAACTGTATTAGCTGACTGCGAAAGTATTATAAATTCGCGACCACTAACTTACATGTCTGAGAAAGAGTCCATCAAACCCATATCACCGGACATGTTTCTGAAAGATATTCATGAATGTGGTTTACCAGACGTTGATGCGGTTGAGGAAGGTTCTCTCACTAGAAGACTTAAATATAGGCAAGAACTGTAAAAAGAGCTCAGAAATCGATTTAGATTAGAATATTTGGGTCTCCTTATCCAACGACCAAATGGGAGAAGATTGCAACGTTCAATTGCTGTAGGAGATATAGTCTTGGTGGGAGCAGATAACAAGAAAAGAATCAATTGGCCCTTAGGACGGGTTACAGAGCTCATTCGGGGCAAAGACGGAAAAGTTCGTCTTTTCGAAGTTACAAACGTCTCATTCGCAGATGATTCGGCCTATTCAAAGAATTTACCCTCTGGAAGTGTCATCAGTGGTTTTTACTGAAAACAATTTTCCTAAACCAACTTTGAAGGAAAATCAGGTTGAGCCTGCAAAAGACGAATCGCAAATTAAAAAGACGAGATCTGGTAGAATGATAAGGGTTCCAGAAAGACTCGATTTATGATGTTTATGTAAATGTTGTATTTATTTAATGTGAAGTTTTGATTATAATATATAATCAAAAGGTGGGAGGATGTTAAATCTATTGTCCGCATGTTTATTATTTATTTTTATTATCCTCTCATCTTTATTCTCGTGATACCTTTTATATATGATGTAACGTGAATCAGAAATTGTATTGTTTATTATTGTTTGAATATTTTTATGGAAGAAGGTAAAAAGCTTTACCGGTAAATAAATTATTTTTGTTTTGAGAAGTTAATTGACTTCTTTATGTACATTTTAAGTTCATAAATACATAATTGGCGTCCGCATTATATTCTGAAAGCTGAGTTGTTAAAATAACATCCTTTTTGAACGCTTTAATTAACAACATCCTCCATCTTTCTCCTTCTAGGGGAAAAGCCTAAACATTGCACTGTCTTTTTGTAACTTTTTAAATTTTTTTCTCTCCTGAAAATAGCATGAGACCCGACTTATTCTTCGTCTCCATGTTTTTGTACATATGTACAACTACTACCTGATATATTCTGTTCTATTCAACTGTGATGATGTTTTGAGATAGGACTAATTCAAAAGTTGCAGATTTTGAAACTTTTTTATGTTTAACAGATTATATCTTCTAACAGCATCGATATCCCGGTAAAGTTCTATATTACTTAGCTTGTCCTAATAGTAAACTTTCATATTCTATAAGAAAAATTTTGGTGTACTATTGCTTAACTAAGATAATAAGTGCAGAAAACGGACAAAAGCCTAATTTTGATTGCATTTTTGTGGCAACATAACAATGAAAATTAACAATGCCCCATGGAACCAAGTAAATTTTACTAAGCATGTAGTGTTATACTAACAGTTTATGACAAAAGAATTTTGGGATGTTGTTGCTTTCCAGAGATATAGCAATCCAAACATACTGGCATTTCAATTTTCATGAAAAATAGGATTCATGGTCTTGAACTTTGACATTTTTTACGGGATACAGGAAAATTTTTCAGAGTTTCAAAATTGCACATTATTCATTAAATATGATCTACTTCAACATAAAAAAAAAATCAAGCAAAACAAAAAATACAACTATCGCACTTTGTCTGATTTTCAAAATAATGGCTCAAAATCTTGATTTTACTACGCCTGTCTCTTCCTAAACTAAAAATTTCGTATTTCCATAAGATTTTCGATAAATCTAAAAATGTCGAATTTCTAATTGAGAAATGAGAGTTTATAAAGATTAGAAAAGATAAATTGCATTTAAGGCAGTGTACATATATTCTTCTGTAATTCTGGAATCTTCGGAGCTCGATCGATCGTCTTACTTCCGAAGGAACAAAGATTGAACCTCAATGTGCAAAAGCCTCTCACCGAGAAGTCATATTCTTTATGCTATAACATTTTCCATTTGCGTGTTTTTTTAGCGTTTCGTTTTAAAATTACAGACGAGATTTCTCTTATTCATTCTTGCAATATAAGAAAATTTCACACACCAAAAAAAAAAAAAACATTCAAAAATCATTTTTGAAAGTTGCCAATATCTTCGTTTTACACTCATTTATTCATATTATCATATTATCAGATTATTTCATATCATCATTTACATACACTTCCCTTTATGACCCGACGGTACTTTAAAGTACCATTAAAATAACTTGTTTATAAAATTAATTTAATACACAGTGATGCCGCTGTACTTGAAAAAACCTGGGTCCCCGGGACCCAGGATTTCCAAAAATCTGGGTCCCTTTTTTAAAAAAATAATCCCCATCAATAATAATTTATATTTTAAAGGAATAAATAAAACTTGTTTATTTGGAAAAGATAAATGAAATACATTAATTATTGTTTTAACAATAATTAAATAATGAATTAAAACCAGTATTATTTGCACTCACATAAGATATTTTTATAAAAATATTAAGAGAAATTTTCTTTACTTTTTTAAAAGTAAAAATGCAAGATACAATTTTAATTGTAAAATAATGTTTATTTGAGAGTAGAAGATACCAAGTTCCACTAACAAGTGTCCCTAATGTTCGCATTTCTTTTAAAAAGGGGCAAGATGGGTTTATTGAAAAAGATATTTTTGCTGAAAAAAAGAATACTTATGTTAAGTAAAGGTGTACTTTTTGTTGAATGAATGGGTGCTTTCATTATACTTCTCATTGAATAATTTGTTAGCATAGATCTGTGTTGGAATCAGACATTTTCCTTGGAAGGGAAATTTACATCTAAATCACTAATAAGCCTCAAATCTCAAATGTTCTGAAGGCGGGAGACATTTCAATGCAGTAAGAAGGAGGGGGGGGGGGGATTTTTCACTGCTTCACCTACTGAATACATTATTAAAGTAGACTGAAATCGTGCTGTATTTTTAAGAATCTCAAAAAAAAAAAAATTAAATCCCATTTTATGAATTTTTTACCTATAAGTTTAGTTTGCACATCGAGCCTGTCACGAAAATCGTGTTTTTTCCGCGATACTTTGACAAAATTCGGCTTTATTCCGCGATTTTTCGACGAAATTCCCTATTTTTCCGCGATATTTTGATGAAATTTGTGCTTTTTTCGCGATCCTTTGACGAAAATCGGCTTTTTTACGCTATTTTTTGACGACATTCGCTATTTTTTGGGGATCCTTTGACGAAATACGCTATTTTTTCGCGGTCCTTTGACAAAAATCGTCTTTTTTCCGCGATATTTTGATGAAATTTGCGCTTTTTTAGTGATCCTTTGACAAAATTCGGCTTTTTTTCGCGATTTTTTGACGAAATTCGCTATTTTTTCGCGATCTTTTAACGGAATACGCTAATTTGTCGCGGCCCTTTTACGAAAATCACGTTTTTTCGCAATATTTTGATGAAATTTGCGCTTATTTCCGCGATATTTTGATGAAATTTGCGATTTTTTGACGAAATGCTCTTTTTTTTTCGCGATTCTTTGACGAAAATCGGCTTTTTTACACGATTTTTTGACGAAATTACGCGTCCCGTGGGACGCGTAAGAGCTATTTTTTTGCGTCCCGTCTCCGATTTTTCGCGTAATTTACGCGCTATAGCGCGTCCGCGGCATCCCTGATACATCGATTAGTAGTACTACAGTTTAGAATGAGTAATAGATTACTTTATCTTATTCCAAAAATATTATTGGTGGCTCAAAAGAAAAATGTATTTAAATTTTTCTTTTTATTTGCATCTTTTCAGCTTTCTTGACATTGAAAGATTGTGGGGTAAAAATTTCAGTTAGGAAATATTTCCATATTTCTATTGTAAGAGCGTTATATTTGAACATTTTCTAATTCTATAAAATACGAAAAAAAAAAAAAAAATAGAAAAAAGAAAAGTATATTTTAAGTAAAAGATTTGAGTGGGGTTATAAATATTGCACAAAATTCCCATAAATTCAAATTTAATTAATTAATTTTAATTAGCAAAATCCTTCTAAAGTTTATTATAATATTATATAAATCTTTTAATCTAGTTTAAAAATTTCACGAAAAAGTCTTAAGGGGACGGTGGAGCTTAAAATCCTTAAAAATAATTTTTTTTTTTTTTTTTTGTAAATTTCAACTTAAATATTATTCAAGGGTACATTATATACATTATGGCATGCATTTATCACAAAAAAAATTAAAAAAAAAATTATTTTTGAGAAAAAAATGGAATTTTACGTGTCGTCTTAGAAATCTTCGAAATGCCCCATGCGTCTTCCATATCAATGAAAATCCTCAATATTTTTTTTATAAAAGTTTGGTTTATATATAGAAATAAAATAGAGCATCAAATTTTATATATTTAAATTTAAAGGTAAAAAAAAAAAAATTCAAAAGTTCAAAATTTTTTCGAAAAAATTTCAAAAATTTTCAAAATTTTTTTTTTTAACCTTTAAATTCAAATATATAAAATTCGATGCTCTATTTTATTTCTATATATAAACCAAACTTTTATAAAAAATATTGGGGATTTTCATTGATATGGAATGCGCAGGGGGCATTTCGAAGATTTCTAAGACGACGCGTAAAATTCCATTTTTTTCTCAAAAATAAATTTTTTTTTAAATTTTTTTGTGATAAATGCATGTTATAATGTATATAATGTACCCTTGAATAATATTTAAGTTGAAATTTACAAAAATAAAAAAAATTATTTTTAAAGATTTTAAACTCCACCTTAAGAGATGAAATTTTCATGAATTCATAATTTGGTATATAAACGGTTAACTCAACTTGGTATGTAAAGATGGAATTTTGTAATCGATTTTTCACTTTCTTCCTGATATGTTAGAATTGTGCACAGGTGTGTTTCCGTTGTCAGTGCCACATTTTAATATTTTCAGAACTTTAATACAAAATAATAAATTAATTTTAAGCCATTTTTCCGTTAGCCGGAGATAAATCGCTTTATGGTTATAGCTGTTTACGAGTTACAAGCATAATGAAGTTAATGATGCGTCAAACCACTTGCACCAAAATACGCCAACTGGCTGTGAACTGCTTTTAAACATTAAAAATAGAAAATATAAATAAATATAAAAGAAAAATAAAATAAAAAATAAATAATGTAATGATTAAAAAAACACTCTTTTATCATTTGATAGTTTAATATTAATTAAATTATTATTATACGGTAAGAAAACTCTTTAGAAATCCTGAATAGGTAGTTTAAATAACACTTTCTTAAAAGAAACAGAGCAAAAATTATATTTTCAAAATGAATTCACTTGTTCTCGTTTTCCATCAAGCGTAAATCAAAGACAAATTTTCAATAATCGGGGTCCACGCCAAATCTACGCATTGTAAGGTAAATGATTTGGAAATATATGAATCAGGGTAGTGAAATTATGCGCGTTTTTAAAGAGAAATATTAGACCAGGCGGCGCAAAGTGCAGTATTTGACCCAAAAACATGGCCAAAAATACAAAAATAAAAATTTGTTCAACTATTGTAAAAAAGCATATCTTATAATAGCTGAGTTACTGGTGCATCGAGCAATGTCTATTTCAGAAGCATGAGTCCTTTCCGGCAGATCCTAGCTTTAGTTCAAGAGGGGGTTTCTTTGCGAGAAGACGCGCTTTATTGTTTTGTTTCAATTTTGTTATTATGTTTAATTTTGTTTAAATGTGTATTTTTTGTGGCTTTATGAATTTTTTAAAACTCAATAGCTTTAATTTTAATATAATAAAAAAGTAATAAAATTGAAAATGGGTTCTTTTTACGCCTTTTTAGCTCAAACTTAGGTATATTGATTTAGATACATAATTTTAGGTAGCTTTCATTACAAAAAGCTACCTATTGCAGCCGTTCGGAGGAAAGCGATTTCAAAAAATTTTGGTATATTTTCATCGATCATGACCCCCAGACCCCAAAATCACCCTCCGTTCAAAAGTTGATATGTATATATATATATATATATATATATATATATATGATCTTTGTTACACTGTAACTCTCGTATTTATGAACCGATTTGGATGTAACTTCGTGTATACATAGCGCATATCAATGCCTCGACCGAGTTCGTTGGCCAGCTTCATACGCCATCTTGTTTCAAAATGGCGGCCATTTAAATTTAAAAAAAAAATTTAAAATTTGATATGTGGTTCCAAAAAATTGAAAATTAAAAAACATTTTTTTTCTCATGTGTTTGACCTTGATACAAAGATTCCGGAGCATTTTTTGTTTTGTCTATATCTTAAAAAATGGCTGAGTTATAGCACTTTGAATTTCTAGCTTGCCTGACATTTTGAAACGACCTGATTTTTGTCATGCAATAACAGGCGTATTTATGAATCTATTTGGATGTACCTTGGTGTATACATAATACGTACCAATGTCTTGACCGAGTTCGTTGGTCAGCTTCATCCGCCATCTTGTTTCAAAATGGCGGCCATTTAAACTTTTTTTTATATTTAAAATTTAAAATGTGGTACCAAAGAATTGGAAAATGAAAAAGATTTTTTTGTATGTGTTTGACCTTAATACAAAGATTCCGGAACAGTTTTTGTTTCGTCTATATCTAAAAAAAATGGCTGAGTTATAGCATTTTGAATTTCTATTGTGGCTGACATCTTGAAACGACCTGATTTTTTGTCACGCGATAACAGGCGTATTTATGAGCTGATTTGGATGTAACTTGGTGTGTACATACCAATGTCTCGACCGAGTTCGTTGGCCAGCTTCATTCGCCATCTTGTTCTAAAAGGGCTGCCATTTAAAAAAAATTTTAATTTAAAATTTAAAATAAGTTATCAAAAAATTGAAAACTGAAAAAGATTTTTATTATGTGTTTGACCTTGATACAAAGATTCCGGAGCAGTTTCTGTTTCGCATCTATCATAAAAAATGGTTGAATTATAGCATTTTAAATTTCTAGCATGGCTGACATTTTGAAACGATCTGATATTTGTCACGTGATAACACGCGTATATATTAACCTGTTTCGATGTAAGAAGGCATGTGGATAGTATATCGTAATGTCTCGACCAAGTTCGCTGGCCAGCTTCATCAGCCATCTTGTTTCAAAATGGAGGCCATTAAATTAAACAAAAAATTATATTTAAGGTGAGGGGCAAAAAAATTAGAAATTGAAAAAGGTTTCTTTCTTAAGTATTTGACCATGATATAAGGATTCCGGAGCATTTTTTGTTTTGTATTTATCTTAAAAAATGGCTCAGATATAGCAGTTTCAATGTCTAATATGGGTGACATTTTGAAAAATCTGATTTTTTGCCTGCGACAGCACTTGTATATATCAACCGATTCCGATGTAAGTGAGCATGTGCACAGGAATTAATAAGGTCTCGACCAAGTTCACTCGTTAGCCTCATCCACCATGTTGTCTGAAAATGGCAGGAACTTCAAGATATTGCCAAATTTGGCAACCAAATATAAGTTACTTTAAATAAAAGCAACTTGGATAAAGCTGACTAATTTCGCGAAATTCTCATTCATAATGATTTAGTATTTATAAAAATTAGTATTAAATCTCCTATAATCGGTTTCCACTAAATTGAGATTCGTGTGTATAAGCTTGCTTTTAAAAAATAAGGAATATGAAAGCTACCTATTCCTCTCGGCACTGGCCGGAAGGACTTTTTAAATGCTTGCCGGACCATTTTTGAAGTATAGTCGCATTGCTTATTTTTATGCTTATAATTGCTGAAGGCCAATTTAGAAAACAAAAATCTTCCGCAAATTGTTGCGATTTTTAAATATAATTGTTTTGTTAATCTCTTAATAAAACTCAAAATCCGGAATCTCTATACTACAACTGAACTTCAGAGATTCAACTTTGCCACATGCAAATAACATATATTATATTAATACATTCCTTTATTTAATAATTAAAAATTTACATAAATAGTATAATTAACCACATTTAATTAAACACTATTTGTAAGTAAAACAATTCTATCAACAATTACTTTCCTCTTATAAACAGAAAAAATTGAAGAAAACTTTGTATTATATATATATATAACCATTATATATTACAAATCATCATGGATTTCCAATTACTAAAATTAAATTAATAAACTAGCTAATAATCATAACACTGACATTATACAGAATAAAGATGGAACCTGTAACTAGTAATACAGAATATAATGTGTTATAATTGGTTATAATTATTTTTATTTTTTAATAATTACATTAAAATTAAGCAAATTAATAATAATTTCGATATATATATATATATATATATATATATATATATATATATATATGCATACTTTTATGCGTATATAACATTAATTAATTGTAGTTACTAATATTAAGTCAACAGTAATGATTTTAACTGTAAAACGCACGAAAAAAATTTTTGATCAGGATTTTGCTTCAAATACTCCGCTGTGCGACGGCTGCACAAACCATCCCCTCATCAAGTTCCCGGCTGAAATTTTATAATTAGTTACAACTCGATTAGCATATTAAAATGCAACTGGTCTGCCAAGTCATATCTTCGTGGAAACCACGATTGGTAGGTTTACCATTGTATTTTCCTGCGCCCAAAGTTATGAAAACATGGAGGACCGGGTACAGAAAAGCACAATGGTAAACCTACCAATCAACCACTAAAATTGGGTTTGCAGATGATTTCCACCAAGATATGACTTGGCAGGCCATTTGCATTTTAATATGCTAATTGAGTTTTAACTAATTCTAAAATTTCAGCCTTGAATTCCATCCATGAACATAGAATAGAGAAGACTTCTCACGAAATAGGTTTTCGAAGAAGAAAACCGTTCCTTGAAAAATGTGTGAAATAGATGGTGCTGTATAGCACGGTTCTACTGGGTTCGTCTGCTTCAGTAATGCTCTACCAATAACCTCTTTGATCATTGAGAACCAGCCAATGAATGTTGTCCGCTAGAGGCGCTGGTATGTACACGGTTCTATTCTACGCTGTTGCCATTGCCTTATTTACATCTAATGCCGAAACATGATATTAACAATATTTCGTGAGAAGTCCTATTTCTGTGTTCATTGTTAACTCCCTGATGGTTTGTGCCTTGTCTATATTGAATGCTTATAAAAGAACGTTATGATTATTATTTTTTTTTAAACTTTTACTTATACCATACAAGCCAACGACATCTAAGAAATAGACTGCTCGTCCGATTTGTTTACTGAGAAGAAAATTGAAACGATTTGAAAAGCGATGAATAATTGAAAACACCATTCATTCTTGCTTCATTTAAGTTATGCTTTAAATGATTATTTTTTAGCATTAAATATGGCACCTATTTTTGTATTAACCAAAATTGTAAAAACCAGCTCCAGACATTGTTATTCTTTCTCTTAAATTGTCTGAAATATTCATAAAATAAATTGAACAGATAAATTTTTTTTTTACAGATTCATTGACTAACTTGTTTAAAATTTTTATATGATTTATAATACTCGAAGAAAGTTCCATCAACTAATCAATCGATAACTTCCTCAGAGCGTAGAAAAGAGATAAAATAAATAAAAAATTTTGAGTAGCAATCTTATATTTACATTAATAAAATGAAGTGTTTACGTGCGTGCGAGCGATATGCATAAAAATCTATCGCATCTAAAAGTCTGTGAACTTGATTCCGGATAGACACGACAAGTCAAAATGCACCCAGGATTAAGATTTTCAAATTTTTGCTTAGTTTTTTAAATTTTTTTGTATCGACTATGAGTTGTAATGTTTTTTTTTCGATTCGCCAAGTTTGCCAAGCGATTTTTAGTCATTCGTGAAAGCGATTTGATTTCAATCTTATACCCGATATAAATATTTTTTCCCCTTTCAATAAAGTTGATTCAGCATTCATATAGCAACTTTTTTGCGAATTTTTAAAAGACACTTAAAAAAAAACGATGACTTCATTAAACAATTTCGATATCAAATCATGTTCATATAGACTAAATTTTATAACCCTCTGTGGAGAGAATTTTCGACCAACTTAAAAAAAAAAATCCAAAAATAATAATTGTGATTTAATTTTTTTTTAAATAAATGTAATGGGAATGAGATTTTTCTGAATACGTGGGTGAAGGAAAAGTGGATGAATCTTGCTCTTTTTAAAGAAACAAGTGGGTAAGTGTGATCGAAGGTCGCACAAAGGGATTCGTTTAATATTCCTTTTAAAACACTTTGTCAATAAGAACATAGATGACAGCACCATAAAATTTAATATTGAAATGATTACAAGAGGAAGCGATTTTTTAAATTAAATTAAAATTATTAAAAAACTGCTTTTCAGACAATTGTAACAGCATATGTTTGTATATCTGAAAAGCATATTTAATTACATAATTTAATTTCTGCTAAAAATATAAGGACAAAAAAATTATTTAAACAAAATTTAAAATACTGAAATTTCTCAAGAATTTAGTGGGTGTTCAAGCAAAACTTAAAATTTCAAATTTTCTCATAAACAAAACAAATTGTATAAACGACATTTAAAATTCCGAAATTTTAAAAATTTAGTTGGAGTTTAAAAAAAAAAAATTAAATTTTGTAATTTCTCAAAAAAAAAAAAAAAAAAAGAAAAAAGAAAAGAAATTTTGAATTAAAAGAATAATTGATAAAATATTTTTAACAACTTTTGACTATAAAATCGCATAAAAAAATAAATACAAAATTTCTGTAAAATTGAATCTATTGAATTGGATAATGAAATATATTCCTGGGAAAAAACTTCAAACTCCGACGCCCAATTTCGAAACAGGAACCTTTTGAATAGCAATGAAATGCGCTACTACTGAGCCATCTAGCCTGCGCGAAAAAGACTGAAATTAAGGTTCTGCTTTAAAATGTAAATCGCAGAAATGGTCGGATATCATTAAATAAATTCATTTAGTGACAACAAATATGTCTTTTTCAAAATTTTATTATTTGTCGTGTGATCGGAAGGATTCAGCTTAAGTATGCAGTTTCAAGTTTTTAACTTTAACAATTTCCGAGAATGAACTCTGTGACAAACAGACAGAGGGGTGATACGAATAGGGTTTCGACAGCTGAACGAAACTCTAAAAACACAGGGGTGACATGGAAGGATGAGAAAAAACAGTCACTATTAGCGATATCGTTTTTCTCTTCCATGGGAGATAGAAAGGTTCTCAACCAGAGCATGCATGCGTTTCTATAATAACCAAAAAGCAGAGACTGCTTTTTTTTTTATCGCTGACAGAAGTTATGTTTCTTATTTTATACCTGTTCTTTGCGTTCATTTTACGAATTTTCGATATTCGTAAAAGCAATCCGAAAAGTAATCCTGGGCAACGCTAGGCAGGTTTGGTAGTAGACAATAAAATATAAACATCTGTTCATGAGATTCACTGTCAATTCATGTCGATGCGTAGCATGTACCTTTTGTATACCATTTGTGTTAAAGGGCTATCATAAACCAGACATTTAAAAAAGTTACACCTTTCATTGCAAATCTTACGTACTTTAATCAGAATTCAAGCGTTTTTACCTAAAATGTAAAAGCATAAGCCCTTGAACTGCTTTCTGTTTTCAGCATCGCTGCCAGTGCAGTGTTCAATTTCTTAATGATGGTGGCTGAATATGTATTCTATTCCTAACATACCGGTGACACCAGAACAACTGATGTTTACTTTTTGTTTCAGTTCGTGCCCAGGGTGTAAATTTGGTGTCATCGTTAGTTGAGCTGTCATTGTCTCAAAGTTCATACCATCGTGCACTTCGTCGATCCTCTCCGCTGAAGCACAACATGACCAAGCTTGGAGCCTTTGTGCAATTTCTCAGCCACTGTTGCGTCATTGCTTCTAGAGTCCTGGCGCTGGCAGCCTTTGCATCGCAATTCAAGTACTGGATCTTTGTGTTCTGTGCCATCCATTGGACTATTATGACAACATGGCTCCTTGTGCAAAAAACTACTTTTTGTGCTACTTCTCTTGGACAGCCTCGGCACCTGGAGGAAATGGTTTTCAACGTTATAATAGCCGGGATTTATCTATTCTGTTTCATAAATGTGAAAGATGAGCCAACAAGGTAAACGTTTATTAAATGCTAATTTATATCAAAATAAAAAGGTACCCTCTGTTAATTATATTATTGTTGCAAAAAATGTTTATTCTTATGTCACGTGATGATAGGTTAAAACATTTAATGCATGAAAATTATTTAAAAGGTCTTCATAAATCGGTAGATTAAATTACCGTTTTTAAATATACACGATAGCACGCTTTCTTGCTATTTTATGGAGTAAAGAATGGACTGATGCAATATTAAGAAACTAAGATACATACGATGAAAGCGAAAGCTATAGCGTATGTCATAACTATTGTTACTTTTGATCTTAGCCTTATTTTAGAAGAATGGACATGCTTATTCCTTATAAAATTGGTTTTTCATATTTAAACCATAATGTCTGCTACTTCTAGGACCAATTAACTACATTTTACCCAAAGTTGCATTATTTTGTTTAAAAAACAACAACAACTGGGGGCTTCCAGGACCAATTTCCAACTGTCATGCTGAACAATAAAATATTGATTTCATGACCAGTACTTAATTTTTGCGAGAAATTATTTAAACGATTGAAACAGGTTATACGAACATATTTAGTAAAAGTGGGTATAATTAGCAAAAGGAAAAAACACACGGAAAATCAATTAGTTATGTATTTTAAAATTTTCGTAATGTGTTTCTCAGGGCCATCCTAAGATATTCAAGTGCTTTGCACCTTCTTTTTTTGAGGAGGGGGGGGGAGGTGCTTATATGTACATAAAACTACATTAATATTTGTTAAGTTTTCAAGGTGTATTCAGTTATGTAAAAGTATACTATCAAATTTTCAAAATATATTCTATTAATGCTTTTATTCTAAATAGATTTTATGCACAGGAAAAATTATTTTAAATGTATGAGTTTTTGATATCGTTCGACGGAAAGGTATTGCATTAAACGTAAAGTTGGAAATAACTCCATACAACTAAAAATAAAGATTCTGTTAAAATAGTTCATTACAGGGTTGCCAGATTTCTCTCTTTAAAAAAAATGAAGATTTTTATTGACTCTAATTTGTTTTTGTTTTATCAAACTGCAGTTATTTTCCACATTCCGTTGAACTATGCTGAATGTGGCAATAACGTCCTCTTTAAAAATTTGTTCGGAAAAGCAAATCATTAATTAATTGTCACAATTGTTATTTTCTAACTGTATTTATATTACATTATTCTAATATCACTGGTTAATTAATTTTGCAGTTACATTTTTGTGGTTAAAAAAGTGCATAAAAAATGAAAATATAAACTGATAAAAACTCTTGAAATTACAAGTCAGACATGTTTTTTAGAAACTGAAGAATTCGTTGTACGGGAAGGGTTTAAGCATACACAGTTAATAAGTCTGAAAAACGTACGGAAAAAGCGTACAATCTAGAAACCCTAGTTAATTATGATTTTCCTCCAATTAAGAAAAATAAAGTTTATTTAACAAGCTAGACTTCGCTAATCTAAAGTATCCTCGGCCGCGACTCTCTGCCCCCCCCCCCCCCCCCGTTAAGGTGATGCAGTTAAATGTATTTTTTCTACATTTTTACTTACGTTTCTATATGCGAAAGAAGAAGGTATTGTAATCTTGAACATTTTCGGTATTCCATTCGGTACGTCCATTTTTTTGATGGAATTCCACGTGTTTGGACATTCTGAACACAATTTGATCATTTTTGGATAATGACTGCCCGTCTGTCTTTCTTCTGTACGAATATGTATGTGAGATGAAAATTGTGGGTGCTTTATCTCAAGAGCAAATGCACGGAATTTAATCGAACATCGATTTCCTTTTCAAAAACTGGTGCTGATTAGATTTGGGTGCATATCACTCACCAGGTGACGAGCTGCTATGCTGTTTTTTTTTACGATTTCTGTGACAGCTATATCTGAGCCTCTATAGAATGGAAATTGCAGCAAACACCCGTATTCAGTTAGACCTTTTCACAATGTATATAGCCAAACAGATGCACATCTATGCTCCGTTATGCACAATTTTGGAGATAGCTATATATCGGCATCTATAAGATGCAGCCAAATGAAAACCGAACACACACTGAAAAGTGAGTATGAAAATTTTTTATTCAAAAATAATTGCTAGAACTGTTAAGACATTTATCCCACTAGGAGACGAGACGATCAATTTCAGTCTTGTAGAAAGAGTTAGGTTGCTGACGGATCCACAACCTCACCCACTCTTGCTCTTTTCGTCCTCATGAAACCAACGTCCACAAATTTCTTCCTCAGTAATTCGTCGGTTTTCCCGGATAAGACCATCAATCTACGTCAGGAGCGGCCAACTGTGTCACGCTTGACACTACTAAAATTTTATAGTAATCATTGCCTTACCTAATCATCGAATCTCTTCGATTAGAGTCTGCGAAGAAGTCGACTTTTCTGTAAAATTTTAGTGGTATCAGGTGTGCCACAGTTGGTCACCCCTGATCTACGAAATCACATCAGGAGTAATGGCTCGGTGGGCCTGTCTTGGCCGGGAATCGTCTTGCAGTGATGTGAATCCTTCTCGGAGTCTGTTATTGCCACTCGTCGGTGACATGCAGTGTTCGCCATAGACAGCAGGAATGCGGCGATAAATTTCGCGTGTTCCAGCACCCTCAGCCACCAAAAACCTGCACACTTCTCTGCTCTTCTTTACTTGCCTCCATTTCTAATGCTGGACGAACACACTTTTCACTACGCTCATCTACAAAGAAATAAAGAAACAATTGCGAGTACCTGTGATCTGTCATTATGCATTTCTATGAACCCTCGAGATGGAAGTATCGATATGTTACAACAATGCTGCCAACTTTGGCGAGGAATGTATTTTATGGCGTGCGTTTTGTTTTCATTTGACAGCCCCTCATATATGGGATGGAATTTGATCAAATTTCGTATTCCACCCTGACATAAATTAGATTCTAATTAGGTTTCTGTGTATCTTGCTCAATAGGGTAGTGCTACTGTGGTGTGCTTTCCAGGATTTATGTGGTAGTTATATATCAGCCTCTATGGGAGGAATTTTACCAAGTTTATTATGTAAGATATTTATTAAAAATTATGGTGATTCAATTTTAGCTTTGTTCACTGAAAAGGCGCCGTTGCTGTACACAAGATTTTCGTGATAGTGATATCTTGGAATCCATGGGATGTAATTTCACCATATTTAATATGTAAAATACTTATTAAAAATTGTGTTGTTTCAATTATGGCAATAGAGATCCTGCAATGCTATTTTTTGCGATGAACATTGTAGCTGTATCTCAGTTTTTATTGGACAGAAATACGCCAAATTTTATCTTTGAAGTTATTAATTTTAAAAAATATATATGTTTTTCAAATTTTGCATTTGAAAGTCAAAAAGGTTGTGCTGATGAACTGTACCTTTTTGCTCTCTTTTATTTAACTCAACCTGGTTGTTGTATGTAAAAATGGAATATTGCAAGCGATTTTTAACACACTTCCTGATATGGTAAAATTATACAAACTATTTATAAAGGGGTGTTTTCGATGGCGATATAACATTTTAATACTTTCAAAACTTAAATATAAATCAATATATTAATTTTAAGGCATTTTTCAATTAGCTCGCTGCAGATGATAAATCGCCAAATACTCTCTGTAACTTGTACATTTGTATGAGAGTTGAAAAAATAATTAATTTAATTATGTGCCAATAAACGCTCGCCAAAATAGGCCAAATCGCTGTGAAACTGCAACAATGAAACATTTTAAAGACTAAACAATAGAAAATAAACTATAAATAAAAAAATGAAGAGTGTAATATTTTTTTTTAACTACGCTTTTATAAGTTAATAGTTTAATATTAATTGAAGGGACAGTGGATATTAAAAACCAAATTCCTCTATTTTCAGTGGATTCATTTGAAAATTAGCAGACTTGTTAACACTAGAACGCCCGGAAGGTGTCGATCCAACTCCGACCATTTTATTAAATGTCAACTGGAATCAGAAATTCTTTCATAAAATACGTTAAATTTAAACCACGCAGATTTACGTTAAATAAATCAGTCAAATAATCTATACTCCTATTATAAAGAGGAAAAAATTGTTTATTTGTCGGAGATAAGCTCTGGAACTACCGAACCGATTCCAAAAGTAATGGTATCAAAATGATGGTGTTAGTCCAACTTAGAACATAGGCTATAACTTATGTCGGTGCCACTACCCCAAAGGGGGTGTAGGAGCAAAAAACGTTCTAAAAATGCGATTTTAGCTTTACTGAAGGGCTTAGAAATATGAAATTTTCAATATTAGTTACTTATAAGATATAAATTATGTCTAAGAACAGTTCTTAAACAATTCGAAATTTAAAAGGGTTGAAAATGCGCAAAAAGTGTTCTAAAAAACGTTCTAAATGGTAGTTTCTACACAATCTCAGGAAATACCAAACCGATTTAAAAAGTATTGGTGTCAAAATGACGGTGACAACGCTTACTCCAAGATAGGCTATGTTTTATGTTGGTGCCACTACCCTAAAGAGGTTGCAGGAGCAAAAAACGTTCTAAAAATGCGATTTTAGCGTTACTGAAGGACATAGAAATATCAAATTTGGAATATTAGCTACTTATAAGATATAAATGATGTCTAAGAACAGTTCTTAAACAATCCGAAATTTAAAAGGGGGTGAAAATGCACAAAAAGCGTTCTGAAAAACGTTCTAAATGGTAGTTTCTACACAATCTCAGGAAATACCAAACCGATTTAAAAAATATTGGTGTCAAAATGATGGTGACAACACTTGCTCCAAGACAGGCTATGTTTTATGTCGGTGCCACAAATCCAAAGGGGGTGTAGGAGCAAAAAACTTTCTAAAAATGCGATTTATGTGTTACCGAAGGGCCTAGAAATATGAAATTTGAAATATTAGCTACTTATTAGATATAAAGGATTTCTAAGAACAGTTCTTGAACAATTCGAAGTTTAAAAGGAGTGAAAATGCGCGAAAAGCGTTCTAAAAAGCGTTCTAATGGAGGTTTCTACACAATCTCAGGAAATATTAAACCGATCTAAAAAATAATGGCGTCAAAATGATGGTGAAAGCAATTGCTCCAACATAGGCGATGTTTTATGTCGGTTCCACTACCCCAAAGGGGGTGCAGGAGCAAAAAACGTTCTAAATTGCGGCTTTTGCGTTACGGAAGGGCCTAGAATCGTTAAATTTGGAATGGTAGTTAGTTTAAAATATCAATGATCTCTAAGGACGTTTCCTAAAAAAAATCGAAATTTAAAAGGCGGTCAAAATGCGTAAAAAGCGCTATAAAAATCTTTCTAAATTGCGATTTCTATGCAATCTTAGGAAGTACTGAACCGATTTCAAATATAATGGTGTAAAAATGATGGTGACAAATCTTGCTCCAAGATAGGCTGTATTTTATATCTGTTTCCACTACCCCAGAGGAGATGCAGGAGCAAAATGCGCGAAAAGCGTTCTAAAAACGTTCTAAATGCCGATTTGTCGGCAATATCTCAGGAAGAATGAATCTGATTTCAAACGTAATGGTAGGAAATTGATGCTGACAGCCTCTGCTCTAACATAGATGCTATTTTACGTCGGTACCACTATCACCAAGACGTTGCAGGAGCAAGAAAGCGTTCTAAATTTCGATTTTTGTGATCGGTAGGGGCTAGCAACTTAAAATTAGGCAAAGTACATATTTATTAGCTATAAATGATCTTTAAGAACAGTTTCGAAAAAATTGGAAATTTAAAAAGCGGTGAAAATGCGCGAAAAGCGTCCTAAAAACGTTCTAAATTGCGATTTCTACTCAATCTAAGGAAATACCAAAGCTATTTCAAAAGTAATGGTTGCAAATCAATGGTGACAGTCCCTGCTATAACATAGGTTATATTTTATGTTGCTGTCACTACCATCTGACGGTTGCAAAAGCAAAACATGTTCTAATTTGAATTTTTTGCACAACTGAGGGGTCTAACACTTTGAAGTATGGCATGGTATTTACTTACAAGATGCAACTGCTTTCTAAGAACAGTCGAAAGAAAATTCCAAATTAAAAAAAAATGAAGTGCGTGAAAAGCGTTATAAATTACAATTTTTAAGCAAACTTATAAATTACCAAACCGATTAAAAAAATAATGATGACAAATTTTGGTGATAGAACCTGCTCAAACATAAGCTATATTTTATGTCTGTTCCACTACCACCAGAGGGTTGCAGGAGCTAAAAACTTTCAAAATTGCGATTTCTGTGATACTGAAAAGGCTAGAAACTTTAAATATGACATGGTAGTTACTTATAAAATATAAATGCCCTCGAAAGAACGTCGAAAATAAATTCGAATTAAAAAGGGGGGAAGCGAAGGGGAGGTGCGAAAAGCATTCTAAAAAAGTTCTAAATTACGATTCTATGCAATTTCAGGGAATATAAACTGATTATAAAAGTAACAGTTGCGAATCAGTGGTAACAGTCTCTTATCCTACACAGGCTATATTTTATGCCGATGATTCTACCGCCTGGGGTTCACAGGAACAACAAACGTTCTAAAAAAGGGCTTTAAAAGCTTTTTAAATTACGTTTCTGTGGAATATTAGGAAATAACAAACCGATTTCAAAATTAATGTTGGCAAATTAATGGTGACAGTTCCTGTTTCAACATAGCCCTTTATGTTGAGAGAGGCGGTAAGACTTGGAATTCGACATGATGGTTAATTTTAAGATGTAAGAAGATAGTTTCTAAAAAATTCAAAACTTCAAATGAATACTGAAATGAGCGTATTAATTGAGCATAAAAGTTTCAAAATATTTTCTAAATTATCATTTATTTAGTTTTATTTCATTTTATTAATTTAAGTCTCATTTCTGCCTAATACAGTGTAATAATGATGTTTAATAAAACTGTGTTTTAAATAGTAATTTTTGAATTATTCCTAAAAGTAATAAGTACCTTTTAATAAAATAAAATATTACCTTTTAATAAAATAAAAATGTAGTTAGTACCTTTTGATAAAAATTAGACATATAAATATCACTTGGCATATTTCAAATATTACGTGAGCAAAGCCGCGGGGTTTGCTAGTTTTAAATAAAAATACTGGTGACAAATATTTTGATGAAACTTGAGTAAAATTTCCGGGCGTTCTAGTGTTAATGGCAAGCTCAAATAGTTATATTCAAAATTTGGTGATAAAATAATAAAGAGATTTAAATTATTCAATTTTAAAATTTTAAAATAACGAATAATTGTCACATTTTAAAATGTCCCATGCGCATTTCTTTTGCATAAAATACGACAATATTTACTCATGAGATACTTTTTATACATTACAATGGAAGTTGGTATGAATTGTAAAAGTTCGCTGAGTATATCAGTAGAGAAAAAAAAAATATGTTGATAATTATGCTTCGTTTTTTCAAAAAAGTAGCTATATATTTTCATATTCAAATAAATTTCAACATTAAAATATTTCTGAAATGCAATTTTTTATGCTAACATTTATTTATTATTGTACAGAGGATATAAATTATAAATTTTTAAAGAATCTGATAATTAGGAATGCGCATGGAACGTTTCAAAGGTTAGAAATGTGCGAAATTTTCAATTTTGAGAAAACAGCACTTTAAGCAAAACAAACTTCATAAATAGGGTAGATGTGCCAGTTAATGGACACCCTTAAGGAATTTCTTTTTAAATTATCTTTTTATTAATAGTTATAATTATTATATTCCAGTTTTTTCAATATTATATTAACTTATCAACAATATTTAACCATTCTTATAGTCTCGTTTCCCATTATGAATCGAAATTTAATTTTAAATAACAGAAATACATCAAAACTCCCAAAAGCCCAGTAATGGACAACCTCTGTTCCAGTAATGGACACCCCATAAAAAGTAATAAATATAATTGTTTTTATGACTGTATTTAGAACCAGAATTTAATGAATACATACTAGTGAAACAAAATAGTTATTTTCAAATAAATTTAACAATTAGGATACCAGTAATTAATAAAATATTTGTGATAATCATTTACTGTTTGCATCAATTATTGCAATTATCAGAAGAGCGTTGTTTTAATTACTTTAGATGGATAGTTTAAAATACTTAAATATCAGTCAATTACAGCTATCAAATTATTGAAACAGTGGGGGATTTAAAAGGTAATTAAAAAGAAAAAGTTTTGGAATATTAGTGTTTAGTTTTGTCTCACTATTTTTAACAATTAATCTTCCAGAACTACTTAATATATCATTTATAATAATTAATATTACAAGTATGAAATAAATGATATTGTGTGTTGAATATTTTAAATACTAAATAATTTCAAAATAAAACTGTAGAACTGATGGTTGGGGTCACTGATCTGCAGATTTACTGGTTTTATGAATATTACCTATAACTTTCATTAATATTACATTTTCTTTCCTTTGTCAGAGGTGAATAAGGAAACATTTAAGACAGAAAATAGATTTTTAATAGCTTCTGTAACTTAATTGTTTTTAAAGCGGAAAAGGATTAAGCTATTGACTGTGCTCTTAAACAATATTTTCTGCTTCCTGGCTGGTTTGATTTCCAGATTATAAAATATGCAAGGTACAGTCGTGGAAAAAAAAAAAAAGTAAACACCCCCTACTAACTCCACAACAAATTATCGTAGAAGAAAGTTACTGATACCGAACGATTGGGAAAAAAAGTTTACTTTTAAATGATGTATATACAATTTGCTTAGGGGCCATCTACATATTAAAACGAACCATAACTTTGTTTTTTTCAATAGCAGTACACAATTCTGACAGCATAAATGAACTCTACTCCCTTCAATTAGTCTAAAAACAAATTTTTATGCAATTCGTACCATAAATTTCCAAGAAATTAATTATTTTAAAACGAGCGTATTTTAAGGGCTGTATCCAAATTGAAGTTCGTTACTCTATTGCTAACCGAGAGAGCTCCCTTCTTGATCAAGGCACCTTAAGTGGTCAATAAAGCCTGTTAGATTACAAGATAGCATAAGAAATTTCAAAATATTTAGTCACTTCTATCATAGACGGCCCCTTAAGCCATCATTTTGCCGTTTTTTAAGCATAATTTGAAAACTACTTGGAAGAAAAATGTGAAATTTTGGATTTCCATAAAGCAGGACTTAATAAATTTGAATCCATCAAAAAAACTGTAGGTTACAATTCATAATTTTTTTTAATATTAATTTCATAATTCATATCAGAAAATTATAAAATTTGGAAATTCAACGTATTTATGTTTGGGTATATTGGTATTATTGCTACACAAAAAATTAAAACATTAGGATCATAATTTCAGAAGTTATAAATAAAAATATGAAAATGTAATTTAACATTAGAAGCACTAAATTTTGAATGTTTATAATTCAAAAACTTATCATTCAAATGACTTGAAATTCGGTGTCTAGGCATAGTTTGAACCAAAGATTTGAAATATCTCGTTAAAATTGGGTATTGCCAGTGAAAAAAATGAAGTTTGGATTCGTTTTAATATGTAGATGGCCCCCTAAGCAAATTTTATATACGTCATTTAAAAGTAAACTTTATTTGCAATCGTTCAGTACCAGTAACTTTCGTCTGCGATAATTTGTTGAGGAGTTAGTAGGGGGTGTTTACTTTTTTTTTTCCGCGACTGTACATTACACATAAAATATTGAAATTTTATTAACCACATAAAATAACTTAAAAACAGCTATTTATAAAAGTTTTGATGTTATTAAATTTTGATGAGTATAATTTATAAATTAAATTTGATTATTTAGGTTTGCAGTTAAGTCAAAATATTTTATGCACTATAAACATTACTAAAATTGCATTTTTAGCAATGTCTACATGGGGTGTCCATTACTGGAAAATGACTAATTAACCATCCCAGTAATGGACACCCCCTCTTAAAACCTTAAAAATACCTTAAAAATAAATGAAATTTTGTAAATGGCCATTAGTATATAAAATTCTAAGTCTTCTATTGCTACTCAAACAAAAACATTCAAATTTTGCAAATAAATAAATAATATATAAATTAATTAAACGACGCTAGTAACTCTTAGCCTCTTCATTAAGATTTTCACAGAAAAACATCAAAACTTTGAAACATTATTTTCTGCTTCCTGATTGGTTTTATTAAAAGTGACAACAATAACCCAGTTTTATAAAACATGCAAGGGGGAATTATATATATATAAAAAAAATTAAAGCTAAATATTTATTAGTTATTTTTTTATGAACCAAACACATCAAGGGGTGTCCATTACTGGAAGGGTGTCCATTACGGGCACATCTACCTTATATTCAGTTTTTGCAAATACAAATGCTTTTACGGCTACGAAGAAGCATCAGAATTGAATAATTCTTTTTGCATCAGATAAATTTGAGCATCTAGTTTAATAATTTTCGGAAAGAAAAAAAAATCTATTTCTATGTCAAATTTCGTGATTTTGAATGTCAGCTGTCGCCTTAATTCATGATTATACGTTGAGAAATCAATATAGATATCCTAAAATGATAGTTTATATAATATTTCATTTTCTATTTCCTGTTGTCATGCCTTAAAAAAGAATCAGAGCATGAAAAATCATTCTGCCAAGTATGAAAAAAGCAGTGAATTTTCCATAATCGAATTCGATGTCTACGCTAAATGTATTGTAACGAAAATTTTTGGGGAAAAACATAAAATGCAATCAAAAAAATTAGGCGTGATTTTCAAGATGAAAATTGAATGCTTTCAAAAGAGTGCATTTAAAAAACTATTTTTACTTTTATAATTTTTTTTTAATTCTCTGAACATCGTAACTCCGAGTTAAATTTGAAGAAATGCCCTTTACTTCGTAATTGTTGATGTGTATGTAACAACACTATTTAAATTAATACATTAGAATAATACAGAAGAAAGTTTTGTGATGGTTACAGCTCACTAATTTTGTTTTGGGGTTACCTTACAAAATACACACACCTAGGGTTGAATTTTTCTTTCATAGCCTGTGGGCTAAGTCAAATGTGCTTCCTTCTCTATCTTTTTGTCATTTCTTCCGTAAAGCTTAAAAAGACAATGATTGAATGATAATAAAGAAACACACTTACGTTGTTACAAAGTATATCGTGTGGTACTTCAAGTTGCATAAACTCTGAATTGCCATTGAATTAGTGTCAGCCAGTCTCGTGGAAAAAATGTTGTACTCCTGCGCATGTATGGATGTTTCCACCCTAATAATATTATAAATGTGAAAGTGTGTGGGAATGTTTGGCTGAAATCAGCGTCAAAACGGATGCTTGAATGTCATTGTATTTGCATATGGGGTATTATAACCCGAAAAGGCTACTTTTTATTAAATTTATATCTGTATTTTTTTTAATTTGTCAAAATTTCAATATTTTTATATAGTATAAATAGACTTTTTTTTGCTATAAAAAAACTTTTTTGTATTGTTTATCGTCGCCGTATATTCAAAATCCAGAGTTATAATAGTTCGAGAACAGATCATTTTCAATTGAAACATTTACATGTGAATTGCTAATGAAAATAATGCAAATAAAAAAAGAATTTTACATGAATTAAATTACTTCGTGCGAAAAGCAGAGGAATATGACTTCATATTTAAAATATTCTTTAATGTTACATGAAGCGTAAATATCAGTTACGTACAGAAGTTTGCAGTAAAAAAGATATGATTAGCAATAAAAGAAAGTGAACAAGAAATTATTAAGAAAAGATTTTACTGGACAGAAAATTATCTCATATTTGAAATAAAAGATCCCTTTTTAAATATTTTTTTGTAATAGAAGAAACGAGAACATGAATATCAGTTTCAGTGTCTACAGAAATGTTTTTATCTGTCTAAAACGATATTAGGATACGCAGAAAAAATTATTTTAATTACATTTTGATAACTTATTTAAATTTTTATGATTTAAATAATTTATTATGATATTTTATCTCTTATTGCCGTATTTTTAGATGAAATTTAAATTTATTTATATCTTCATTAATAGACTCTAACAAACGGTTTTTAAATTGCTTATAGCTCGTTTACTCTAACTAGGGGATCGTACCCGGGCTTCCCGGGTTAAAGAATATAGGTGAAATCATTTTTTTAAATTGAAAACTAATAATTTTTTTTATATTCCATAATATTTTTAGATTGACAACTTACATTAAAAAAGCATTTTTCATATGGAAAATACGAATTATACAATCAAATAAATTTTTGAAATTTATCAAAAGCGATATTTTCTTATTAGCCGCATGCTAAGACTTATTTGCCAAGATTTTGCTACTTATGGCATCCTTTTATATTCTGATAATTTCAGAGCTTATACATGTCTGGTAAATTTGTGTTTTATTTATATTATTTTATTTATTTATTCATAGGGAATTTTTTTATGGATATTAGCCGTAAGAAAATGATGAAGTCTGCATTTTGTTTTAAGGGCAAACAGATTAATCTTTCGTAATCGAGCTCCGCGAGATATAGATAAATTAAAAAATATTTCACGCTTAAAAATTGTTTTTAAAACTATAAATAATCAGTAAACTGGGATGGACTTTGCAAAGCTATTCCATTAAAAAAAAATCCTATTTGGTGATCTAAAAATTTAAATTGTACGATTATAAATATGTTAGATTTGTTGATTTTTCTATTATTTGTTTATAAAAGAAGTATTAATTTCGTTAATTTGTCTTTCACAAATATGTTAGATTGGTGGTTTTTTTAATATTATTCTTTTATTTGTTTATAAAGGAAGTATTAATTTCGTTATGCAAAAATAGTCAGAAACAAATGCTGAAAAATGTTTGTTGCTTTATGTGAAAAATGTTTATTATTATTATGTATTGAAACCGGCACGTGATAAGATAAACTTTAAAAAAATCATGCTTAAAAATTATTTTAGAAAATATAATACATCAGTCAATTAAGATAAAGTTTTTAAACAAATTGCATTTGAAAGTAAATTTTTCTCTATGCGACGAAAATTGGAAATGTAACGATGGTCAGAAGATTGAAAAATATACTTTATAAAGATACTCTAAATTTTTGTAAAACATTGCGTTTTATCAGTGTGTGATTTCGATTACATTATTTTTAAATGTGAAGCATTTTCACCTGTGAAGAATTTCAAAGCAGCTGGGCTGTGAAAATGACGCACTTCTACAAAACATAATTCAGGTTTAAGAAATAAAATACACATTTTATAAAATGACGTCATTTGCATCCGCTAAAGCAATCCAGTTTTAAACTTCGTCTATAGAAAAGTGTGCATATGACGTCACTATCACAGAATAACAGACAATATTCTTGACATAGCCCATATTTTAATTTCAACTTTTTTTTTAGGTTTTATGAAAAATGGCAACAGAAAGATACAGTATCTCCTATTTTCGACTATTTTCCGTTTACTTTCAATGACTTTCAATAGAAATGAGGTACTTTTGTTGCCACGATAAGAAAAATGGTATTAAAAACTACAAAAAATTTAATATCTCAAAAATAAATTGAGATACAGCTTTCAAACAAATTGCATTTAAAAGAGCATTTTTTTCCTTATACGACGGTGTAAAAATTTAAAATGTGCGATGTTTAGAAGTCTAAAAATTTGCAGTAGAGAAAATTACAAAACCAAAATTTTATTTCAAATTTCAAAGTGTTGCCATTCGCAAAATGACGTATGCGTTACGCACAGATATGTTTGTCCTTTATAATATAGATAGTAATAGGCGGTTCCAGACAAGCCGTTGCTATGTTCCTCCTGGCTGTTGCTATGCGTCTCCTGTCGAAACTCCTCAATATAATGGAAAATCTACTCACGAAGCGAGTAGGTTTTCCGCCCACACTGTTTGATACCCACGTTGTTTGTTTCGAACTATTTCCCCGTACGACGTCACAACTTTAGAGTCTATTTTAAACTTTTAATTTTCAGGCGCGTTCGTTTATAAATACGTAGCACCTATAGATGTCATCTGGGCCGTCTGTTTGTCCGCATATAACAGCGCAAAAACTACCCAACCGAATGGTTTGAATTTTAATATATATAATATAATCGTTTCAAAATTGTGTCGAGTTATTCAAATTTTATGAAAATCATATCAAAACTTAAAAAAGATATTAATAAAAGTTTTCTTCATTCTATTAAATCATATGATACGTAATTAATTCAATGATATCCAGTGATAGGTAATGCTTCTAGGTTGCCATGGTGATAACATCCTGTTTAAGATGGAGTCCTATTATTTCCATATTATTGAATTTAATATAAATAATCGTAATAAATTTTGTATTCATGCATTTTTGCAAAAGAATGCAACAGCTATTGCACCAAAAATCTGAATATTTATAAAACTAGTTATAGTACGAACGCACCTCATTTGCCAAATTTGACGTACAGTTTCCGACTTGTTTACTTTTACATGCGAAAGTGACATGGTGAGAGTGCAATTTCATTTATAAAGCGTGGGTTTTCCATTCTTTACCAAATTAATTTGTATTAAATAAAGAATATAATTATATGTGCTTTGGAGAAGTTTTTAGAAACTGCTGTAAGAGCTAAATTTTTTGAACGCTTTCATGTTTGACATGAATTTAAATGCATATTTGTCCATGTTTCATGAAGTGAAAGAAACCTTTTTTATGCAGTCAAGGATTAGACGGAAAACATCCGCTGGGAAAAGTGTCATATTCTAATTTATGGCCGATTTTCCTTCAGAAAAATCAAGTATTTTATTGCAATTTCGTAAAGAGGTGTAATTTCAACGAACTTTTTCGTTGGCAAGTGCATAAGTTTAACGTTCTACTACCAGTGAAATCTTCCCTAATCCTGACTTTAACCCCTTAATTCTCGCTCCCGTCATATTCTCGGGCTGTGTCTTTTACTCAAATTGTTTGATTCCCACCAGTTTTATAAAATAGTGAAATTGGCTATATTTTAGTATCGTTTTTACTGTCATTAAATAAGGTGAATATTTCTTTTTCATAAAAGTGGTGCCAATAAGCAATTTGAATTATTCAACCGTAATTTAGTTCGAGCGTTAAGGGATTAATAAAACTTAAGGGGGCCCGGGACGCAAAAATCTTCAAAATTTCTAAAAAAAAAAAAAATATTGCATTAACCTTTTCAGACCCCAGGGTTTATTATTATATTTTTTTTAACGTCAGTTATGAATTTATATTAACAAACCGATAACTAAGAAAGATTGAAAAGCGAAAAAAATTAAAATGTATTTTTTGTACATAAAATTCGATGATACATGGAGACCCAATAAGTACATTTTTTGACAGTTTGTTAGGATTTTTTATTTTACTTTTTTTTTTGCATTGCATTGAAAAAACAATGCAAAATGTGAAATAATTATACATTTAATAATTTTTTATTTCTAAAGGACTCTACAAATGGTATTTTAACGTACTGAAAAACTGTTTACATTTTCGGTTTTGTAAATTTCGTGCATTTTTGCTGCAAGCCATTTTGAATATTCTCGTATTCAAAATGGTATGACGGTAATGGTAAACACGTATCTCGCTAAAAAAGCACTATAATAAAGAAATTGCTATTTTATTTAGTTCTGCTATCTGTAAGGCTACATACACACCAATTTTCTTTTTGTTAAATATTATTTATATACGTGAAAAAAAATTGAAAAGATGTGTATCCTATAGGATACATCAGGTCTGAGGAGGTTAAAAATTTCTCTGTTTTTTTTATGTTTAAAATGACGTTTAAATCATGTTTCTATCTTAATTGGAACAAGAAATATTAATTTTTTCATTTTGGTTTGTTTTCAAAATCTAGCTTTCAAGCAATGGCTGTCATGGAAACGATTTCTTGTGAAAATGCGTTTTTCTTCATGATGGGTTTTTTCACCAATTTTCGTATTTAAATTGTTATAAGTCAAGAACCGTTAAAGATAAATGGTTCAAACTTGGAACATGTCTTTTTCAATTGTTTTACTTTAATTTTGATTTAGAAAATTAAAAAACAATGTTTACTTTTGAAAGTATGATTTTTTTTATAAAGTTACATTATTTTTAAAAATTTTTATCTTAAATATTTCTAATTTTTATTTAAATTAATATTTAAAAAAATGCTGAATCGAAATTAAAACTTATATAATTCTGCTTATTTAAATGAAAAAAAAAATTGAAATTCTACAAATAATATTTCGAGTTATAATAATTTTAAATTATCCCGCTTTTTTAATAACTTTTAAATTTTAAATTTAAAAAAAAATCTGAGAAGTTTCATCATGTAATTTCGCTTACAAATGATATGATCACAAAAAATGTCAAAATTTTAACTCAATAAATAAAAATTATTTTAAAATGTGAACCCAATAAATATATTATAAGTTGATGCAGATGTTGTGAGCGTTTAATTTTAATATGAGACTTTTGTCTGTGACATCGTTTACGTAAAATTTAAAGAATTTTCAAAAACACTAATTAAGCAAGAAAATTTCCCTTCTTTCCCCTATTACTTTTAATAACACATTTATTATGAAAAAGCACAAGGAAAAAGGCCAGTAAAAGATCCTTGTATTATTGAGTTATTCCAATTATCAATTATTATCAATTATTATCAATTTATTAGTTATTTAGTCATTATCAATTACTCCCGTTAATTATCGGTTTTCCCGGATACGTGAAACGGGATAACCGGTAATTTTTTAAAAATGTCAAAATATACAAATCTATAGTTAAAAATATTTCTAAAAGGCATTTTTTGTCCCGCATTGGAATATATTCTTATCAAATTTTGAATCTTCCATAATATAAATCCATACAAATGTTTCTTAATATTGAAAAATATAATATAAGAAGGTATACAAAAATATACAACATCATCTTCTGAATTATCCGCCATTCCGAAATGCGTTCTTTATCTTATATTATTCAGTGGTCACACTGAAGTTACAGAAGCCACATAAATTAATATATTTTCGAGATTTAAAGAAGCATTTATAAAAACAATGTTGCTTTTGCTGCCACTGATTTTCGGAAATGTTTCCCATTAGCTTTTATAGTGTATTAATCAGTTTTCTCAGACTGGAATATCGGTTTTTCGGATAGTATCCATTCTCAAGTAAACATTTGCATGTTCAACAAAAAAGTAAACATGTTCATGTTTATTGAATGTGGGGACTATAAAAACAATGTTGCTTTTGCTGCCACTGATTTTCGGAAATGTTTCCCATTAGCTTTTATAGTGTATTGATCAGTTTTCTCAGACTGGAATATGGGTTTTTCGGATAGTATCCATTCTCAAGTAAACATTTGCATGTTCAACAAACAAGTAAACATGTTCATGTTTATTGAATGAGGGATCATAAAAACAATGTTGCTTTTGCTGCCACTGATTTTCGGAAATGTTCCCCATTAACTCTTATAGTGTATTAATCAGTTTTCTCAGACTGGAATATCGATTTTTCGGATAGTATCCATTCTCAAGTAAACATTTTCATGTTCAACAAACAAGTAAACATGTTCATGCTAATTGAATGAGGGACCATAAAAACAATGTTGCTTTTGCTGCCACTGATTTTCGAAAATGTTTCCCATTAGCTTTTATAGTTAGTACAGTAGAAATAGAGTTAGAGGTGGAACTAATTGGAACAAAAATTATAGATTTTGTACATGGTAGGTAACATGCTCCTAATGAACATCCTAAAAATATACATTCGTACTGTTGCGCAAAATGCGCTTTTTTTCGGCCATCTTGAAAAAATATGAAATTTTTTTAAAAAGTTAAAAAATCATGTGTGTGTGTGTGGGGGGGGGGGGGGGGGGTTATCAAATTACAGGAAATTTAATGCTTAAAAAGAGTATGATGTTGGTTTTAAAAATAAAATGTTTATAAAGATCAACTAGGGGAAAAGTTTAGAAAAATGATACCTATATGACTCCGTAGGTAAACCTTAAATGTAACTATGCTACTTACACCTATACCTGATACTGTCATGTGACAACTCCGACTGCCACATTAATTGTTATAGCAACATTGTCACATAAATATTAATCACATTTTATAATTTTAAAATAATTTATTCATTACGAAAGGTAAGATATCAAAAATGCTCTTATCTCCAAATTTCCAAAGGATCGGTTTCAGGTATTCCGGATTAATTTTTTTTTCTGCATTTATTTAATTTTTCTAGGTTTCCCAATGTCAAAGAAAAATCTAATACTAGAAGTTTTAAGTTCTAAATCTGAGCAAATGCTCACCTTTCCTACTAGCGCGCATGCGCCATTCTTTTAGTCGCAGGTTCCAAAAGTACGTTTGTTTAAAGTTGATGTAATAGTATCTTCACATTACAAGGATGACAGGGATGACCGCCCGGGAACCCAGCTTTCGCTTTAGAGTATAAGTGCAATCCCGAGGGGGAGTCTTCACATTGCATGGGGAAAAAAGCTGACGCAAGAATTGCTTTCTGTGTTGCAATAATCAAAGGCAGGTGGTGAAATGATGTAACATTATTATAAGTTCCGACAATGTGAGACTTATTTTTATTTGCTTTCTTAACTGTTTCAGGTAGGTAATCTTTTTTTTTTTTAGTCATAAAATCATCATAAGAAACATGCAAAAATAAACATGCATTTTGTGTTCTAATGCACTTTGTGGCGATACTCCCTATGTCACATTAAGCCTGATGGGAATTATCAAAGCCAGCAAACAAAGAGTTGATAAAATTCATGAACTTTTCAATCCTATGTCTACTGGTGCTTTTAAAGTCCATATAGAATGGCGACGTGTATACGCCAATGCTATTAAAATTAAAAGTGATAGAAAACTGAAAATATCGCAAGATGATATTCCATCCATCTCTAGAACGCTACGAGGAAGTGTTGGATCGTTCAATTTCAAAGAAAATTGTTTGTTTTGTGGTCAGATTATTACGGATCATCAGAAGCGTAAAAAAATGGCAGTCATTCCTGTGCGTACTTTCCAGTTTCGCGGAACAATTTTGAAAGTATGCTGTACTAGAAATGATGTATGGGCAGCAAATGTACACACTTGGATGCTTTCAGCCATAGATTTATCTGCTGCAGGAGCCTAATATCACCAAGTGTGTAGTATCAATTTTAGGAACGGGAAACTCATACCTGTGAAATATACTCCTGGAGGTAGCAGTAGCACGTCCGGATGACACTGAGAGCTCTGATGCTTTTGAAAAGACATGTGAGTGGTTTCAATAAAACTGTAAAGAGCCAATATCTGTCAATGACTTAGTGGAAAAAATGAGTAATTCTTTATCAGAGGGAAGCGAGCACTTTTAGACGTTTGAAGAAAAAATTGGAAGACAGGTTTGGAGACATTATAATATAAGGTAGAGATGGGAAATGTAAATGTAATATGATAACATTTGGAAAAACTGTATCAAACATAATATTGGAGTCTCATAAGCAAAAACGACTTGATGATCCCGATGAAAAAAAAAATTAGATTAATAGAATCTGCAGCAAAATTAATTAGAACAGAAATAAATTTGTTGTGCAAAAATAAGGTCTTTTATCCTAGTTCAAAAGATATTGCACCTATTGAAGAAAACAAGGCATATTTACACCCTGTATCCCTTTACTTTTACTTCAACTGATTTATGGAATATTTTTAATGAAATTACAAATAGTAAAAACAAAGTAACTGCAGAAAATGCTGACATCATTGGAAGAAGTATTCAAGATAAACTTAGAGGT
Source organism: Maratus speciosus (assembly GCA_963932465.1). Classification (NCBI taxonomy): domain Eukaryota; kingdom Metazoa; phylum Arthropoda; class Arachnida; order Araneae; family Salticidae; genus Maratus; species Maratus speciosus. The sequence goes on along the minus strand of OZ010800.1, from coordinate 356,990,527 downwards.
AAACTTTTTAAAGGTGAAACTTTATTGAAATCAGACCAAGCAATAACCATGAAAGTATTGAAAAAAGGAATTATAATTGCTGGTGAGACTCACCATGTAGATTCAAGTCTTTTAACACAGAGAATGGTTACTTGTATCTGTTTGAATAATAGCGCTCAAGGGTTTTTCAATTACGAGTTATCCATTCTACCAACTTCATTATTTGACCATAGTACCCAGCAAATGAGAAAAACGGATAAATCATCATTGGCACACTCATTAGATAGCATGAATGTCAATGAAATACACCGATCTCATTCCCAGTAAACTTCTCACTACCTTCTTGATGGTGGTGCATTAATTTACCAGTTACCATGATCCGCTTCTACAGCATTTAGCGATGTTCTAAGACAATACGAATCGTATGTCAACAGAAGGTATGGAAAAGTGACAATAGTTTTTGATGGGTATGAAAAACCAAATATAAAAGATGTGGAGCATAGATTACGCATGAAGCAGTCGTCTGTTGTTGTATTCTTTGATGAAAATTCACCCGTAATCATCAAGAAAAACAAATTTCGTTCTAACTCTACAAACAAACAACGCTTTACAATATGCTGGGGAATTATTTTCAAGAAAGGGGTCATTCCATCATTCATGCAGAAGGTGATGCTGACACTGTAATCGTCAGAGAAGCTTTAAACATAGCCCAGGAAAAACATGTCACTGTAGTAGCTGATGACATTGATATTTTAATCCTACTATTACATCATTCTTCGAAGAACATTTTCATGCAGTCTGCGACACAATCTGATAATTTTCGTGACATTCAAGCCATGGATTGGTCTAATGGAGAGAAGGCTTGCAAAACTTTACTTTTTATTCACGCATTAACAGAATGTAACACCACCAGTGCATTAGTTGAGAAAAGTAAATCTTCAGCTTTAAAAAAAAACATTCAATCGAAAGTTTTATGCGAATGGGTTTCACATTATGGATCATCCAAAGATATTTCTATGGAAGAATTGACTGTCAATGGCTCTAAAGTTCTTGTGTCACTTTATGGTGGCAACATTGAAACAAGTGACATAAATGAGCTTCGTTATGAACAATACATGAGGAAAATAGCTTCAGCTAAAAAATAATTTCATATAGCTCGTTTGCCTCCAATACAAAATGCATCGAAATACCATCTACTTCAAGTGCATTTTCAGTGTTTTATATGGAAAAATCTAAATATGCCAACTCCTGATCCTACACTGTGGGGTTGGCAGTTAGTTGATGGAGAATTTCAACCGATATTAACAGACTTAAACCCAGCACCAGACAAACTGTTAAATATGATTAAATGTGCCTGCCGAACTACACTTGAAGATCCATGTAACACTACAAAATGTACATGTCGCCGATGTGGACTTCCATGTTCTGTAGTTTGTAAAAACTGTTGTGTAAAGGATTGTGAAAACACAGGAGACAACTTTGATTTAGATGACGATGAAGAGGAGATTTAAACTTGTTACATAAATATGATTTTATAGATATAATTAAATCCGTTTTCTTATTTATATCAAATTTTTGAATTTTTTTAATAAAATGATTTTTTTTTAAGAATCCAAAAGTCGTCATTTTTTCGCAATCATTTTTTTATTTACTTATACTTTTAAAAACAAATATCTTATTGTTTTTCAGCTCAAAATTTCCTGAATTTGATACCCAACATGGCTGTTTGCAATTTTTTCAAAATTTTCATGGTTTTTTTTTCCCAAGATGGTTGCCAATAAACGCATAAATAAACGCTTTTATAGTGCATTAATCATTTTTCTCAGACTAGAATATCGGTTTTTCGGATAGTATCCATTCTCAAGTAACCATTTTCATGTTCAACAAACAAGTAAACATGTTCATGTTAATTGAATGAGGGACCATAAAAACATTGTTGCTTTTGCTGCCACTGATTTTCGGAAATGTTTCCCATTAGCTTTTATAGTGCATTAATCAGTTTTCTCAGACTAGAATATCGGTTTTTCGGATAGTATCCATTCTCAAGTAAACATTTTCATGTTCAACAAACAAGTAAACATGTTCATGTTAATTGAATGAGGGACCATAAAAACATTGTTGCTTTTGCTGCCACTGATTTTCGGAAATGTTTCCCATTAGCTTTTATAGTGCATTAATCAGTTTTCTCAGACTAGAATATCGGTTTTTCGGATAGTATCCATTCTCAAGTAAACATTTTCATGTTCAACAAACAAGTAAACATGTTCATGTTTATTGAATGAGGGACCAGAAAAACGATGTTGATTTTGCTTCCACTGATTTTCGCAAATGTTTCCCATTAGCTTTTATAGTGTATTAATCAGTTTTCTCAGACTGAAATATCGGTTTTGAGATAATATCCATTCTCAAGTAAACATTTTCATGTTCAACAAATAAGTAAACATGTTCATGTTTATTGAATGAGGGACCATAAAAACAGTGTTGCTTTTGCTGCCACTGATTTTCGGAAATGTTTCCCATTAGCTTTTATAGTGCATTAATCAGTTTTCTCAGACTAGAATATCGGTTTTTCGGATAGTATCCATTCTCAAGTAAACATTTTCATGTTCAACAAACAAGTAAACATGTTCATGTTTATTGAATGAGGGACCAGAAAAACGATGTTGATTTTGCTTCCACTGATTTTCGCAAATGTTTCCCATTAGCTTTTATAGTGTATTAATCAGTTTTCTCAGACTGAAATATCGGTTTTGAGATAGTATCCATTCTCAAGTAAACATTTTCATGTTCAACAAATAAGTAAACATGTTCATGTTTATTGAATGAGGGACCATAAAAACGATGTTGATTTTGCTTCCACTGATTTTCGCAAATGTTTCCCATTAGCTTTTATAGTGTATTAATCAGTTTTCTCAGACTGAAATATCGGTTTTGAGATAGTATCCATTCTCAAATAAACGTTTTCATGTTCAACAAATAAGTAAACATGTTCATGTTTATTGAATGAGGGACCATAAAAACAGTGTTGCTTTTGCTTCCACTGATTTTCGGAAATGTTTCCCATTAGCTTTTATAGTGCATTAATTAGTTTTGTCAGACTAGAATATCGGTTTTTCGGATAGTATCCATTCTCAAGTAAACATTTTCATGTTCAACAAACAAGTAAACATGTTCATGTTTATTGAATGAGGGACCAGAAAAACGATGTTGATTTTGCTTCCACTGATTTTCGCAAATGTTTCCCATTAGCTTTTATAGTGTATTAATCAGTTTTCTCAGACTGAAATATCGGTTTTGAGTTAGTATCCATTCTCAAGTAAACATTTTCATGTTCAACAAATAAGTAAACATGTTCATGTTTATTGAATGAGGGACCAGAAAAACGATGTTGATTTTGCTTCCACTGATTTTCGCAAATGTTTCCCATTAGCTTTTATAGTGTATTAATCAGTTTTCTCAGACTGAAATATCGGTTTTGAGATAGTATCCATTCTCAAGTAAACATTTTCATGTTCAACAAATAAGTAAACATGTTCATGTTTATTGAATGAGGGACCATAAAAACGATGTTGATTTTGCTTCCACTGATTTTCGCAAATGTTTCCCATTAGCTTTTATAGTGTATTAATCAGTTTTCTCAGACTGAAATATCGGTTTTGAGATAGTATCCATTCTCAAATAAACGTTTTCATGTTCAACAAATAAGTAAACATGTTCATGTTTATTGAATGAGGGACCATAAAAACAGTGTTGCTTTTGCTTCCACTGATTTTCGGAAATGTTTCCCATTAGCTTTTATAGTGCATTAATTAGTTTTGTCAGACTAGAATATCGGTTTTTCGGATAGTATCCATTCTCAAGTAAACATTTTCATGTTCAACAAACAAGTAAACATGTTCATGTTTATTGAATGAGGGACCAGAAAAACGATGTTGATTTTGCTTCCACTGATTTTCGCAAATGTTTCCCATTAGCTTTTATAGTGTATTAATCAGTTTTCTCAGACTGAAATATCGGTTTTGAGATAGTATCCATTCTCAAGTAAACATTTTCATGTTCAACAAATAAGTAAACATGTTCATGTTTATTGAATGAGGGACCATAAAAACAGTGTTGCTTTTGCTGCCACTGATTTTCGGCAATGTTTCCCATTAGCTTTTATAGCGCATTAATCAGTTTTCTCAGACTAGAATATCGGTTTTGAGATAGTATCCATTCTCAAGTAAACATGTTCATGTTCAACAAACAAGTAAACATATTCATGTTTATTGAATGAGGGACCAGAAAAACGATGTTGATTTTGCTTCCACTGATTTTCGCAAATGTTTCCCATTAGCTTTTATAGTGTATTAATCAGTTTTCTCAGACTGAAATATCGGTTTTGAGATAGTATCCATTCTCAAGTAAACATTTTCATGTTCAACAAATAAGTAAACATGTTCATGTTTATTGAATGAGGGACCATAAAAACAGTGTTGCTTTTGCTGCCACTGATTTTCGGAAATGTTTTTCATTAGCTTTTATAGTGTATTAATCAGTTTTCTCAGACTGGAATATCGGTTTTTCGGATGGTATCCATTCTCAAATAAACGTTTTCATGTTCAACAAACAAGTAAACATGTTCATGTTTATTGAATGAGGGACCAGAAAAACAGTGTTGCTTTTGCTTCCACTGATTTTCGGAAATGTTTCCCATTAGCTTTTATAGCGCATTAATCAGTTTTCTCAGACTAGAATATCGGTTTTTCGGATAGTATCCATTCTCAAGTAAACATGTTCATGTTCAACAAACAAGTAAACATGTTCATGTTTATTGAATGAGGGACCAGAAAAACGATGTTGATTTTGCTTCCACTGATTTTCGCAAATGTTTCCCATTAGCTTTTATAGCGCATTAATCAGTTTTCTCAGACTGGAATATCGGTTTTGTGATAGTATCCATTCTCAAGTAAACATTTTCATGTTCAACAAATAAGTAAACATGTTCATGTTTATTGAATGAGGGACCATAAAAATGATGTTGATTTTGCTTCCACTGATTTTCGCAAATGTTTCCCATTAGCTTTTATAGTGTATTAATCAGTTTTCTCAGACTGAAATATCGGTTTTGAGATAGTATCCATTCTCAAGTAAACATTTTCATGTTCAACAAATATGTAAACATGTTCATGTTTATTGAATGAGGGACCATAAAAACAGTGTTGCTTTTGCTGCCACTGATATTCGGAAATGTCTTTCATTAGCTTTTATAGTGTATTAATCAGTTTTCTCAGACTGGAATATCGGTTTTGAGATAGTATCCATTCTCAAGTAAACATTTTCATGTTCAACAAATAAGTAAACATGTTCATGTTTATTGAATGAGGGACCATAAAAATGATGTTGATTTTGCTTCCACTGATTTTCGGAAATGTTTCCCATTAGCTTTTATAGTGTATTAATCAGTTTTCTTAGACTGAAATATCGGTTTTGTGATAGTATCCATTCTCAAGTAAACATTTCATGTTCAACAAATAAGTAAACATGTTCATGTTTATTGAATGAGGGACCATAAAAATGATGTTGATTTTGCTTCCACTGATTTTCGCAAATGTTTCCCATTAGCTTTTATAGTGTATTAATCAGTTTTCTCAGACTGAAATATCGGTTTTGAGATAGTATCCATTCTCAAGTAAACATTTTCATGTTCAACAAATAAGTAAACATGTTCATGTTTATTGAATGAGGGACCATAAAAACAGTGTTGCTTTTGCTGCCACTGATTTTCGGAAATGTTTTTCATTAGCTTTTATAGTGTATTAATCAGTTTTCTCAGACTGGAATATCGGTTTTGAGATAGTATCCATTCTCAAGTAAACATTTTCATGTTCAACAAATAAGTAAACATGTTCATGTTTATTGAATGAGGGACCATAAAAACAGTGTTGCTTTTGCTGCCACTGATTTTCGGAAATGTTTTTCATTAGCTTTTATAGTGTATTAATCAGTTTTCTCAGACTGAAATATCGGTTTTGAGATAGTATCCATTCTCAAGTAAACATTTTCATGTTCAACAAATAAGTAAACATGTTCATGTTTATTGAATGAGGGACCATAAAAATGATGTTGATTTTGCTTCCACTGATTTTCGGAAATGTTTCCCATTAGCTTTTATAGTGTATTAATCAGTTTTCTCAGACTGAAATATCGGTTTTGAGATAGTATCCATCCTCAAGTAAACATTTTCATGTTCAACAAATAAGTAAACATGTTCATGTTTATTGAATGAGGGACCATAAAAATGATGTTGATTTTGCTTCCACTGATTTTCGCAAATGTTTCCCATTAGCTTTTATAGTGTATTAATCAGTTTTCTCAGACTGAAATATCAGTTTTGAGATAGTATCCATTCTCAAGTAAACATTTTCATGTTCAACAAATAAGTAAACATGTTCATGTTTATTGAATGAGGGACCATAAAAACAGTGTTGCTTTTGCTGCCACTGATTTTCGGAAATGTTTTTCATTAGCTTTTATAGTGTATTAATCAGTTTTCTCAGACTGGAATATCGGTTTTGAGATAGTATCCATTCTCAAGTAAACATTTTCATGTTCAACAAATAAGTAAACATGTTCATGTTTATTGAATGAGGGACCATAAAAATGATGTTGATTTTGCTTCCACTGATTTTAGCAAATGTTTCCCATTAGCTTTTATAGTGTATTAATCAGTTTTCTCAGACTGGAATATCGGTTTTGAGATAGTATCCATTCTCAAGTAAACATTTTCATGTTCAACAAATAAGTAAACATGTTCATGTTTATTGAATGAGGGACCATAAAAATGATGTTGATTTTGCTTCCACTGATTTTCGGAAATGTTTCCCATTAGCTTTTATAGTGTATTAATCAGTTTTCTCAGACTGAAATATCGGTTTTGTGATAGTATCCATTCTCAAGTAAACATTTTCATGTTCAACAAATAAGTAAACATGTTCATGTTTATTGAATGAGGGACCATAAAAATGATGTTGATTTTGCTTCCACTGATTTTCGCAAATGTTTCCCATTAGCTTTTATAGTGTATTAATCAGTTTTCTCAGACTGAAATATCGGTTTTGAGATAGTATCCATTCTCAAGTAAACATTTTCATGTTCAACAAATAAGTAAACATGTTCATGTTTATTGAATGAGGGACCATAAAAACAGTGTTGCTTTTGCTGCCACTGATTTTCGGAAATGTTTTTCATTAGCTTTTATAGTGTATTAATCAGATTTCTCAGACTGGAATATCGGTTTTGAGATAGTATCCATTCTCAAGTAAACATTTTCATGTTCAACAAATAAGTAAACATGTTCATGTTTATTGAATGAGGGACCATAAAAATGATGTTGATTTTGCTTCCACTGATTTTCGGAAATGTTTCCCATTAGCTTTTATAGTGTATTAATCAGTTTTCTCAGACTGGAATATCGGTTTTGAGATAGTATCCATTCTCAAGTAAACATTTTCATGTTCAACAATTAAGTAAACATGTTCATGTTTATTGAATGAGGGACCATAAAAATGATGTTGATTTTGCTTCCACTGATTTTCGGAAATGTTTCCCATTAGCTTTTATAGTGTATTAATCAGTTTTCTCAGACTGGAATATCGGTTTTGTGATAGTATCCATTCTCAAGTAAACATTTTCATGTTCAACAAATAAGTAAACATGTTCATGTTTATTGAATGTGGGACCATAAAAATGATGTTGATTTTGCTTCCACTGATTTTCGCAAATGTTTCCCATTAGCTTTTATAGTGTATTAATCAGTTCTCTCAGACTGAAATATCGGTTTTGAGATAGTATCCATTCTCAAGTAAACATTTTCATGTTCAACAAATAAGTAAACATGTTCATGTTTATTGAATGAGGGACCATAAAAACAGTGTTGCTTTTGCTGCCACTGATTTTCGGAAATGTTTTTCATTAGCTTTTATAGTGTATTAATCAGTTTTCTCAGACTGGAATATCGGTTTTGAGATAGTATCCATTCTCAAGTAAACATTTTCATGTTCAACAAATAAGTAAACATGTTCATGTTTATTGAATGAGGGACCATAAAAACAGTGTTGCTTTTGCTGCCACTGATTTTCGGAAATGTTTTTCATTAGCTTTTATAGTGTATTAATCAGTTTTCTCAGACTGAAATATCGGTTTTGAGATAGTATCCATTCTCAAGTAAACATTTTCATGTTCAACAAATAAGTAAACATGTTCATGTTTATTGAATGAGGGACCATAAAAATGATGTTGATTTTGCTTCCACTGATTTTCGGAAATGTTTCCCATTAGCTTTTATAGTGTATTAATCAGTTTTCTCAGACTGAAATATCGGTTTTGAGATAGTATCCATCCTCAAGTAAACATTTTCATGTTCAACAAATAAGTAAACATGTTCATGTTTATTGAATGAGGGACCATAAAAATGATGTTGATTTTGCTTCCACTGATTTTCGCAAATGTTTCCCATTAGCTTTTATAGTGTATTAATCAGTTTTCTCAGACTGAAATATCGGTTTTGAGATAGTATCCATTCTCAAGTAAACATTTTCATGTTCAACAAATAAGTAAACATGTTCATGTTTATTGAATGAGGGACCATAAAAACAGTGTTGCTTTTGCTGCCACTGATTTTCGGAAATGTTTTTCATTAGCTTTTATAGTGTATTAATCAGTTTTCTCAGACTGGAATATCGGTTTTGAGATAGTATCCATTCTCAAGTAAACATTTTCATGTTCAACAAATAAGTAAACATGTTCATGTTTATTGAATGAGGGACCATAAAAATGATGTTGATTTTGCTTCCACTGATTTTAGCAAATGTTTCCCATTAGCTTTTATAGTGTATTAATCAGTTTTCTCAGACTGGAATATCGGTTTTGAGATAGTATCCATTCTCAAGTAAACATTTTCATGTTCAACAAATAAGTAAACATGTTCATGTTTATTGAATGAGGGACCATAAAAATGATGTTGATTTTGCTTCCACTGATTTTCGGAAATGTTTCCCATTAGCTTTTATAGTGTATTAATCAGTTTTCTCAGACTGAAATATCGGTTTTGTGATAGTATCCATTCTCAAGTAAACATTTTCATGTTCAACAAATAAGTAAACATGTTCATGTTTATTGAATGAGGGACCATAAAAATGATGTTGATTTTGCTTCCACTGATTTTCGCAAATGTTTCCCATTAGCTTTTATAGTGTATTAATCAGTTTTCTCAGACTGAAATATCGGTTTTGAGATAGTATCCATTCTCAAGTAAACATTTTCATGTTCAACAAATAAGTAAACATGTTCATGTTTATTGAATGAGGGACCATAAAAACAGTGTTGCTTTTGCTGCCACTGATTTTCGGAAATGTTTTTCATTAGCTTTTATAGTGTATTAATCAGTTTTCTCAGACTGGAATATCGGTTTTGAGATAGTATCCATTCTCAAGTAAACATTTTCATGTTCAACAAATAAGTAAACATGTTCATGTTTATTGAATGAGGGACCATAAAAATGATGTTGATTTTGCTTCCACTGATTTTCGGAAATGTTTCCCATTAGCTTTTATAGTGTATTAATCAGTTTTCTCAGACTGGAATATCGGTTTTGAGATAGTATCCATTCTCAAGTAAACATTTTCATGTTCAACAAATAAGTAAACATGTTCATGTTTATTGAATGAGGGACCATAAAAATGATGTTGATTTTGCTTCCACTGATTTTCGGAAATGTTTCCCATTAGCTTTTATAGTGTATTAATCAGTTTTCTCAGACTGGAATATCGGTTTTGTGATAGTATCCATTCTCAAGTAAACATTTTCATGTTCAACAAATAAGTAAACATGTTCATGTTTATTGAATGTGGGACCATAAAAATGATGTTGATTTTGCTTCCACTGATTTTCGCAAATGTTTCCCATTAGCTTTTATAGTGTATTAATCAGTTCTCTCAGACTGAAATATCGGTTTTGAGATAGTATCCATTCTCAAGTAAACATTTTCATGTTCAACAAATAAGTAAACATGTTCATGTTTATTGAATGAGGGACCATAAAAACAGTGTTGCTTTTGCTGCCACTGATTTTCGGAAATGTTTTTCATTAGCTTTTATAGTGTATTAATCAGTTTTCTCAGACTGGAATATCGGTTTTGAGATAGTATCCATTCTTAAGTAAACATTTTCATGTTCAACAAATAAGTAAACATGTTCATGTTTATTGAATGAGGGACCATAAAAATGATGTTGATTTTGCTTCCACTGATTTTCGGAAATGTTTCCCATTAGCTTTTATAGTGTATTAATCAGTTTTTTCAGACTGAAATATCGGTTTTGAGATAGTATCCATTCTCAAGTAAACATTTTCATGTTCAACAAATAAGTAAACATGTTCATGTTTATTGAATGAGGGACCATAAAAATGATGTTGATTTTGCTTCCACTGATTTTCGCAAATGTTTCCCATTAGCTTTTATAGTGTATTAATAAGTTTTCTCAGACTGAAATATCGGTTTTGAGATAGTATCCATTCTCAAGTAAACATTTTCATGTTCAACAAATAAGTAAACATGTTCATGTTTATTGAATGGGGGACCATAAAAACAGTGTTGCTTTTGCTGCCACTGATTTTCGGAAATGTTTTTCATTAGCTTTTATAGTGTATTAATCAGTTTTCTCAGACTGGAATATCGGTTTTGAGATAGTATCCATTCTCAAGTAAACATTTTCATGTTCAACAAATAAGTAAACATGTTCATGTTTATTGAATGAGGGACCATAAAAACAGTGTTGCTTTTGCTGCCACTGATTTTCGGAAATGTTTTTCATTAGCTTTTATAGTGTATTAATCAGTTTTCTCAGACTGAAATATCGGTTTTGAGATAGTATCCATTCTCAAGTAAACATTTTCATGTTCAACAAATAAGTAAACATGTTCATGTTTATTGAATGAGGGACCATAAAAATGATGTTGATTTTGCTTCCACTGATTTTCGGAAATGTTTCCCATTAGCTTTTATAGTGTATTAATCAGTTTTCTCAGACTGAAATATCGGTTTTGAGATAGTATCCATCCTCAAGTAAACATTTTCATGTTCAACAAATAAGTAAACATGTTCATGTTTATTGAATGAGGGACCATAAAAATGATGTTGATTTTGCTTCCACTGATTTTCGCAAATGTTTCCCATTAGCTTTTATAGTGTATTAATCAGTTTTCTCAGACTGAAATATCGGTTTTGAGATAGTATCCATTCTCAAGTAAACATTTTCATGTTCAACAAATAAGTAAACATGTTCATGTTTATTGAATGAGGGACCATAAAAACAGTGTTGCTTTTGCTGCCACTGATTTTCGGAAATGTTTTTCATTAGCTTTTATAGTGTATTAATCAGTTTTCTCAGACTGGAATATCGGTTTTGAGATAGTATCCATTCTCAAGTAAACATTTTCATGTTCAACAAATAAGTAAACATGTTCATGTTTATTGAATGAGGGACCATAAAAATGATGTTGATTTTGCTTCCACTGATTTTCGGAAATGTTTCCCATTAGCTTTTATAGTGTATTAATCAGTTTTCTCAGACTGAAATATCGGTTTTGTGATAGTATCCATTCTCAAGTAAACATTTTCATGTTCAACAAATAAGTAAACATGTTCATGTTTATTGAATGAGGGACCATAAAAATGATGTTGATTTTGCTTCCACTGATTTTCGCAAATGTTTCCCATTAGCTTTTATAGTGTATTAATCAGTTTTCTCAGACTGAAATATCGGTTTTGAGATAGTATCCATTCTCAAGTAAACATTTTCATGTTCAACAAATAAGTAAACATGTTCATGTTTATTGAATGAGGGACCATAAAAACAGTGTTGCTTTTGCTGCCACTGATTTTCGGAAATGTTTTTCATTAGCTTTTATAGTGTATTAATCAGTTTTCTCAGACTGGAATATCGGTTTTGAGATAGTATCCATTCTCAAGTAAACATTTTCATGTTCAACAAATAAGTAAACATGTTCATGTTTATTGAATGAGGGACCATAAAAATGATGTTGATTTTGCTTCCACTGATTTTCGGAAATGTTTCCCATTAGCTTTTATAGTGTATTAATCAGTTTTCTCAGACTGGAATATCGGTTTTGAGATAGTATCCATTCTCAAGTAAACATTTTCATGTTCAACAAATAAGTAAACATGTTCATGTTTATTGAATGAGGGACCATAAAAATGATGTTGATTTTGCTTCCACTGATTTTCGGAAATGTTTCCCATTAGCTTTTATAGTGTATTAATCAGTTTTCTCAGACTGAAATATCGGTTTTGTGATAGTATCCATTCTCAAGTAAACATTTTCATGTTCAACAAATAAGTAAACATGTTCATGTTTATTGAATGAGGGACCATAAAAATGATGTTGATTTTGCTTCCACTGATTTTCGCAAATGTTTCCCATTAGCTTTTATAGTGTATTAATCAGTTTTCTCAGACTGAAATATCGGTTTTGAGATAGTATCCATTCTCAAGTAAACATTTTCATGTTCAACAAATAAGTAAACATGTTCATGTTTATTGAATGAGGGACCATAAAAACAGTGTTGCTTTTGCTGCCACTGATTTTCGGAAATGTTTTTCATTAGCTTTTATAGTGTATTAATCCGTTTTCTCAGACTGAAATATCGGTTTTGAGATAGTATCCATTCTCAAGTAAACATTTTCATGTTCAACAAATAAGTAAACATGTTCATGTTTATTGAATGAGGGACCATAAAAATGATGTTGATTTTGCTTCCACTGATTTTCTGAAATGTTTCCCATTAGCTTTTATAGTGTATTAATCAGTTTTCTCAGACTGGAATATCGGTTTTGTGATAGTATCCATTCTCAAGTAAACATTTTCATGTTCAACAAATAAGTAAACATGTTCATGTTTATTGAATGTGGGACCATAAAAATGATGTTGATTTTGCTTCCACTGATTTTCGCAAATGTTTCCCATTAGCTTTTATAGTGTATTAATCAGTTCTCTCAGACTGAAATATCGGTTTTGAGATAGTATCCATTCTCAAGTAAACATTTTCATGTTCAACAAATAAGTAAACATGTTCATGTTTATTGAATGAGGGACCATAAAAACAGTGTTGCTTTTGCTGCCACTGATTTTCGGAAATGTTTTTCATTAGCTTTTATAGTGTATTAATCAGTTTTCTCAGACTGGAATATCGGTTTTGAGATAGTATCCATTCTCAAGTAAACATTTTCATGTTCAACAAATAAGTAAACATGTTCATGTTTATTGAATGAGGGACCATAAAAATGATGTTGATTTTGCTTCCACTGATTTTCGGAAATGTTTCCCATTAGCTTTTATAGTGTATTAATCAGTTTTCTCAGACTGAAATATCGGTTTTGAGATAGTATCCATTCTCAAGTAAACATTTTCATGTTCAACAAATAAGTAAACATGTTCATGTTTATTGAATGAAGGACCATAAAAATGATGTTGATTTTGCTTCCACTGATTTTCGGAAATGTTTCCCATTAGCTTTTATAGTGTATTAATCAGTTTTCTCAGACTGAAATATCGGTTTTGTGATAGTATCCATTCTCAAGTAAACATTTTCATGTTCAACAAATAAGTAAACATGTTCATGTTTATTGAATGAAGGACCATAAAAATGATGTTGATTTTGCTTCCACTGATTTTCGCAAATGTTTCCCATTAGCTTTTATAGTGTATTAATCAGTTTTCTCAGACTGAAATATCGGTTTTGAGATAGTATCCATTCTCAAGTAAACATTTTCATGTTCAACAAATAAGTAAACATGTTCATGTTTATTGAATGAGGGACCATAAAAACAGTGTTGCTTTTGCTGCCACTGATTTTCGGAAATGTTTTTCATTAGCTTTTATAGTGTATTAATCAGTTTTCACAGACTGGAATATCGGTTTTTCGGATGGTATCCATTCTCAAATAAACTTTTTCATGTTCAACAAACAAGTAAACATGTTCATGTTTATTGAATGAGGGATCATATACAGATAGTCAGTAGACAGGTTGTGCTGTCTTCGCAACACCGGATGGCTTCAGGAGCAGAAGACACACCAGAGTACTACTTGTCAATCCGAGCTAACTGTTCAACGTCTTGCATGGGCCGGAGAATGCCGTAAGTGGACTATTAAGGCGCCTGTCCCGTCAGGCGAAGACAGTGGCGTGCTAAGGCTAAACGTATGGGGAGGTTTCTGACAATATCTCGTCTATATTTCGACATTTTATTTATTTATTTTTTTCTTTTGCATTGGACAGCCGAGGTCGATCCCTACAGTCACCCCTTTTTGACTTTATCAATTTTGGTTGCAGTTTTACTTTATGATGACGCTTTCACTTTCGGAACCGGTTCCGAAAGTGAAAGTAACTTTATAAAAAATATCTGCAACGAAAAAAAAAATTAAAAAAGGACGACTGTAGGGATTGGTCTCAGCTGTCCAATGAAAAAAAAATATTTTAATAGGTCGAAATGCAAACGAGATATTCTCAAAGAATCTCCCCATAGGTTTAGCATTACCCCGCGAGTGTCTTCGCTTGAGAGGACAAGAAGCCTTAACGGAACGGATGGAATCGAATAGCATAGGGCTGAATACGACTACGTCACGCTGATGTCAGCTAAGGATATGGTGTGAAGTCCATGGGACCATCGTAGAATATGGGGACCATAGAACTAGTATGCCAAGTTGGAACTATACAAGGTCATTGCGGTTCAGCGATCACCGCAGGTATGTTTTCTTGTCAATGTTTGGGACCTATGGTACTTATACAAAGCACCCTCTCTGCCTCTAAGTACACGAATTGTAATCCGAACGATCACTTTCATATTTTCTATTATTTTTTCTCACCCTGGTAGAAATGATGTTTCAAACCGAATAACTGCTCCTGCTAAAGGTCCCACCGGTCTGATCCGAGATTTCCACTTAATTCTACATACTAAAATGATTATCAAGAATTTCGGATTTAAATCTTTTTAACACCTTTGGATTTAGTGGTGTCAAAAATGTTTAAAATACTGATATATCGTCTTAAAGACATTTCTATCCGAAAAATATTGGACCTGATTTTTCAATACGTCGAAATATTTTCATTGTTACATAATATTTTAATGCACGGAATGATTTATTACTGTTTATATTAAGTAATGTTTTATTTACAAATGGCTTTCAGCTGTTTACTATCAACGTTTCTAAAGTCGATGAAATCATTTCTATTATTTTTTAAGCAATCCATTTCAAAATAGTATATTTGATAATAGCTGCAGATGATGTCTTTTTTTCGCAATTGTGTTTTCGGCGATAGAGAACGGAATATAAATAGATACAGAGATAGAAGTTGCAACAATACCCAAGTACTTTCTTGCTAAAACATAAAATTTAGAATAAATATGCTTTTAGCCATCCCAGATTTTCAAAGGATTCCTTTTTAATTTCTAGCTACAGGTTTTGTTGTAACTACAAAGGTATCTCAGAATCCATATTTGCAGAAGAATTTGCAGCCACAGCCACATTGGAGTTATCAAACCCAGGGTCGGACTGGGCCCAAGAAAAGGGCGCAGACCTTGGATTTTCAGAGGGCGCAAAAATTTTAGCGAACTCATGTAAATTTTTCTTGTTTGTGTTGTTCCTGGCTTGAGAAGGTTTAACACATTCACACAGCACCAAGAATGAAAGTGGCTTAATATTAAATTTCTGAGTCTAGATAGAAGACTTCGATATATCATCCGTGCAATTTTAAAGTTCTATCAAATCTACACGATGCTACGCAATTTTTTTAAACGAATCTAGTAATATCTAGAAGTTCCGAGTTGAACACAGATTACTTTGTAGTAGATGGCCGATATCAAGGCTAGGGCTTTATTGTCTGAGCGAAGCGAAGGCTAATACTCAGCGAAATATTACTGTCCGGACACTTTACTACTACGATGGATATTAACGCCATGTCCTACTAAAAAAAAAAAAGCCTAATAAAAACCTTTCGTCAAGCATAACTCAAAAAATATTTGTCTTATTTCGTTTCTGATTGCACCAGAAGGTACCTATGAGGGTCGCCTACTGAATGCACCTACTATGAAAAATAAGTTCCAAACCGTTTAAAAATTATATAGAAAAATCTCTTAAAAAAGCACAATTTATCTGCATACGTCACAGAAATTTGGTGTGCGTCACTTTCACCGGTGGATGTTTTCGTAGACAACTGGTTTAAACACATGGAGCAAATAAAAAAAAAATACGTACGCAGTAATATTGAATAGATCAGTTTCAACCACGTGATCACAAACCTTGCAACAACCCGTGGCAACCAGTTTCGGTGGGCAAACAAATAAAATACAGTATTCCGTAACACGGTGACCGTTTTTAGCCTGTTGTATAAAATCTGGCATGTTGTATGACATACAATTGTGGATGATTAAAACAAAAGACACGAGTGTTTATTGATCCGGGAGGTTAGCTTTCTCTGGATGTCTGTCTGTCTATCATACAGCATGCAATTTTCTTGTAAAGGATGATATTATTATGCAGTAAAACCTCCATAACGGACACACCGATTAGTGGACACCTCTATTTAGCGGGCATTTTTTCGATTACCAACCCTTAAATAACTGTACATTTTTTACTCTCAGTAGCGGACACCTCCAAATAGAGGACAAATTCTGCCCTCCCGAGGTGTTCGCTATTCAGAAGTTTACTGGTAAAACCTCCATAGCGGACACACCCAATTAGCGGATACCTCTATTTAGCGGACATTTTTTCGATTACCAACTCTTAAATAACTGTACATGTTTTATTCTCAGTAGCGGTCACCTCTAAATAGAGGACAAATTCTGCATTCTCGGGGTGTCCGCTATTCAGAGGTTTTACTGTATATAATATTGATAATTATTTTACAGGGCCGCACAAAAGAATAAGAATATATGAAACGAATATAAACTAAATTCGGGATTGGTAGATCGCTGACGGTAATGTAATTTTAGGATGTTGTTACAATCATCCGCAGCATATGTTTTTAGAGTTTCGTCCATCTAACGAAACCCTACCTGTCTCACTCCTTTGTCTGTCTGTTTGTCCGTCTGTCACAGAGCCCGTTCTCAGAAACTATATATGTCGGAGACTTGAAAATTTGCATACTTATAGCTGAACACCACACATCAAACGGCAAATAATAAAATTTTGAAAAAGTCTAATATTTAACCCTCTGGGCTCTAACTTGTGTATTTTAAGCAATTTTTCTAACTCAGCCCCTAATTTAATTAAGTTGGAGACATGAAATTTTGCATACTTATAGCTGAACATCTCACATCAAACGACAAATAATAAAATTTTGAAAAAGGCTTAATATTTAACCCTTTGGGCTCTAACTTGTGTATTTAAAGCAATTTTTCTAACTCAGCCTCTAATTAAGTTGGAGACATGAAAGTTTGCATACTTATAGCTGAACACTTGCGATAACACGATAAATCATAAAATTTTGAAAAAGTCATATTTAACCCTCCGGTCTCTAACTTCTGTATTTTAAGCAATTTTTCTAACTCAGCCACTAATTAATTTGGAGACATGACATTTTGCATACTTATAGATGAACACCTCACATCAAACGACAAATAGTAAAATTTTTAAAAAGTCTAATATTTAACCCTCTGGGCTCTAACTTATGTATTTTAAACAATTTTTCTAACTCAGCCCCTAATTAAGTTGGAGACATGAAATTTCGCATACTTATAGCTGAAATCCTCACATCAAACGACAAATAA
This sequence comes from Maratus speciosus, assembly GCA_963932465.1. Lineage (NCBI taxonomy): Eukaryota > Metazoa > Arthropoda > Arachnida > Araneae > Salticidae > Maratus > Maratus speciosus. Next base: position 356,972,727 of record OZ010800.1, on the reverse strand, counting down.
TAAAATTTTGAAAAATGTCTGATATTTAACCCTCTGGGCTCTAACTTATGTATTTTAAGCAATTTTTCTAACTCATCCCCTAACTAAGTTGGAGACTTGAAAGTTTGCATACTTATAGCTGAACACTTGCGATAACACGATAAATCATAAAATTTTGAAAAAGTCATATTTAACCCTCCGGTCTCTAACTTGTGTATTTAAAGCAATTTTTCTAACTCAGCCCCTAATTAAGTTGGAGATATGACATTTTGCATAGTTATAGCTGAACACCTCACATCAAACGACAAATAATAAAATTTTGAAAAAGGTCTAATATTTAACCCTATGGGCTCTAACTTGTGTATTTTAAGCAATTTTTCTAACTCAGCCACTAATTAAGTTGGAGACATGAAAGTTTGCATACTTATAGCTGAACACCTCACATCAAACGACAAATAATAAAATTTTGAAAAAGTCTATTATTTAACCCTCTGGGCTCTAACTTGTGTATTTTAAGCAATTTTTCTAACTCAGCCCCTAATTAAGTTGGAGACATGAAATTTTGCATACTTATAGCTGAACACCTCACATCAAACGACAAATAATAAATTTTTTTTTAAATCTAATATTTAACCTCTAATATTTTGTCTCGCGCAATTTTTAAATTTAAACTGTTTTGCAATACTATTTTTTGTTCATTTTGCATAATAAGTGTAATGTGATGTAATTTGTTCTATTTCAGATTTCTAACGCATGTTAATTTATTTATTTTACAATATCCTTTCTCTTTTAAAATTCACATGTAAATATAGTTTTTATGGCGTAATTTCCAATAAGTGCCTGCTTTTTATACCTATTTATTTAATTCTAATTTGAAGGTTTTTTTTCTGTTTATAATAGTAATGTGTAAATAATTTTTTTTATTTGAAGCAAACATTATTGTTTGCGCTGTTTATACAGTTGGCAACAGTTTAAATTAATACCATTTTCAAAAATATGTAAAAAATATCTGTCAAAATGCTGAATATTTGAATTTAAAATAGAAATAAAACCTCAAAAAATGAGTCAAATTAAAAAAACTAATGAAATCTGCAGACCGGGATCTTCTATTGAATAAAATGATCTAAAAATGATTAAATTCCCATGTATAGCTTTTACTCTTATAAATTTTTTTTAATGGAACGATTTTGTCCAACTTTAGCATTAAATATCTCTTAAAATAATTCTTTGATTTGAAAACTGTTTGCATTAGTGTGTTGATCAAACATTTCGCTATAATACCACCGATTTTCATATATTTGTATGCAATAGTTTTCTTAATATTAACGAAGAAAGACCTCCGGTCACAAAAAATTCAAAACCGGCGGCGGCGGTGACAGCGTTAGTTACTTTTTATAGAATAGAGAGATATATAAAAATGAAAACTTGTCTATCTGTCTGTTTGTAATTCTATAAAAAATCCACAATTTGGAAGCCAAAATTGTGAAGAGATACGTACATGTGTATTAAAACATGGCCGAGACAACTAAAGTAATCCGGAATCGAAATAACTTATAGTTAATTTTTAATTAATTAAAAACCACCAATTTAACAGCAATTTCTTATCAAATTTAAACATTTTTCGTTATAGCAGTTGCCAACAATTAAAAAACACAATAAAATTATTACTACAACAATTAATTTTCTACTGCAAGATTTCGACGTGAAAAATGAAAATGAAATAAATAGTTTGCCGAATTAAAAAAAAAAAAAGGTGAATATTACGTCATAACTTTTCTATTGCAAGATATTCACGTGAAATATGAAAATGAAATAAATGGTTTGACTAATTTAAATGAAAGTGAATATAACTTCATAACTTTTCTATTTCAAGGTTTCCACGTGAAAGAGGAAAATATTACGTCATATTGGAAATATAAAGGGCATGGTGGATATAGTATAACGTCATATGAGTGTGAAAAATGTATTGAAGCATGATAAAAACCCGATTAGGGAAATATTGGCGTATTTTAACATTATTGCTCCAATTATAAATTGAAATAAGTTCATTTATAGCTGTATTCTTTTGCGTCTGTTATATACATTTATACTTTTTTATATAGCGTTTTCATATGATTCATTCAACAACATTTCGACTGCTTTTTTTAATGTTTGTTTTGTGTTGTATGTTAAATTTTGAAATTGGTTTTTCAGAACAAACATCCTTCAAATTCTGGGCAACGCCCGCACTTTAGTTTGTAACAGATAAATGGCTTTTGTATCTGTACATCTAATGTTAATATTATAAAGCGTTATAATATTATAAAGTATTTAATATTATTAATGCTTGTACGTTTGTGAGGTGTTATCTCTGAAACTACATAGCCAACTTAAAAAAATGTTGGTGGCCATCTCTGCTCCGAAAAAAAGACTATTTTATGTCAGTGCAAGAACCTACACCGCTGCAGGAGCAAAAAAGTTCTAAAATTGTGATTTCTACGATATTGATTGGGTTAGAAACTTTAAATTTGGTGCGGCAGTTACTTTTAAGATGTAAATACTCGTAATCAACGCTCTCTAAAAGATTCAATTTGACGGATAAACGTAAAAATTTCTAGAAAGGTTCTAAACTATGATTTATTTGGAATACTGAAATTTTTGGGATACTGTTGGGGTTAGAAACTAGAACTTTGGCATGGTAGTAATTAATTAGATGTAAATGCTCGTTATAGAACGAATTCTAAAAAATAGAAAGACTAAACAAAGCGGAAAAACATCTAAAGATGATCTAAGTAACGAAGAACATGAAACTGTTAGGAATATAAACATGAAAATTGACATGGCTGCATTTATCATGACGTAAATTCTCGCAATAGAACAATTTCTAAAAATGTCGCTATATAAAACAGTGCAGAAACAAAAAACTTTCAAAAATTTTCTATTTCTCTGTTACTGCTGAGCCCAAAATCTTGAAATTTTGCTTTGGGTTAGTTTTAAAATTACAATTGTCTCTATGAATGGTTTCTAAAAAATTTAAAATTTAAAAAGATGAAATTAACGGAAAGCGATCTCAATTACCATTAATTTGGAATTATTAGGTACAGCAACTTTAAATATTTCATAATGCTGCAAAACATGCGATTTAAATGCAACAAAACTGATAGATACCCACCTAGCATTAAATAAATTGTGTAAATATTGAATAAAGACCTGTATGAAACAGTGAGTAGGTTGCCCGAAAGTACTTGTTAAAGTGTTCCTTCTCTAGGCTTTTCTCTCTCTCCACAAGGCCACTAACAGAGGGAAGTGCCGTTTTAAGTGTGATATGAATTTTTTTATCCGATTCATTTTTCTAGACATTTTATCATAAGGTCATATTCTCAATTATCATTAGTATATTTTTTATATATTAACTTATTCTGGTGAAATTTTGTAATCGGGTTCATATTGGCGTATATTAGCTTGCATGATTTGCTGAATAAATATGTATGGATTTGTAAACTACTTCAAATGACACTTTGACAGCTCAAAAGTTATGCAGACGATATATTCAGATCTTGTGTCATATTTTATGTTGCAATCATTGCCGATTTCTTTTATTTAATACATGCTAAATACAGCTGAACTTGTGCAGAATATGTTTGAAAACAAAACAATACAGCGTATGTAGTGGCCAGCATACACTCATCATTTAAATCCGATCGAGCATATCTAAAACACAATCTAACGAAGCATTGCATGCCACTTTTGATGTATTCGGTACTTTGATACTATATTAGATTTTGAGAAGAGAATTCCTTAAATGTTATCGACAACCTCATTGCATCCGTGGAAAACAGATATTGTAATTATTAACTATTCCGGGGGAGCACACACCATATAAAGTATAGTCCATTCTTTTTAAACATCATATATTTGTCATTTAAAGTTACTCAAATTGGTGCGGAGCGTCTGATTATGCTCTTGACATCATTTTATACAGTTAAAATTCCGATATAAGTAAATTAGTGTCTCATTTTCTATTTTACTTTTAATATATTGCGTACTTTCAATTTTATATCGATGCATGGCTGTCTTGAATGGTTTGATTTCCCATTTTTTTTAAACAGTGTATACGAATTGATATATAAGATTTTGTAATTCTACAATTCGTTTATTTTCATCATTTCAATTTTTCGCAGTATATGGACAATTAAAGATAACATCTCATTTTCTTTGCTTCCACATATTATTATTAAATCTATGTTCTCAGTAATATCGCTCAGACTAATCCCTCTGAGGGAAGTCCTAGTTATTTTGTTGATAGGTGCATTATAAGACTCACGGGGAAAAAAAAAGTGATCACCCCTACCTATTCTCTTGCAAATGACATAGGCACCAATTTGGAAATTGTCTAGGTATTAAAAAATGCACGAACGCTAATTTTTCAAATGGTGAACGTTGATTTTTCAAATGGTAACATCCACTTTTGATACTCTATTTGAATTCTTTGCCAGCGAATAAAGAGAGAGTTTATACAATTTTCTTAAATCTGAATACAGTTATAAAACAAAAAGTGTTAGGGGTTTATCCACCAGTTTCGGAAAATAAAATGAAATATTTTACAACCGAAAACACACAATTACTCACCAGTCAAATGATACAGGAATTTTAAATTTATTATAAACTTTATATTATGGAAAATCTTACAAAGTATTTCTGTTAAGTTTCTACGATTGTTTTCAGTGGCTCTTTTGATAAAAGAAGACGGTTCCCTTAATTATGGAAAGGCAAAATTTTTCCGTATCTCGAACACTAAGTATTCAAATTAGCTATAAACTTACACATTGATGTTTTAAACGATTGCTCTTTGTTGTATGCAAAAATTAATAAATTAAAGTAACCAAAATAAGGTGTCAAAAATGGGCGTTATTGTTTGTAGATTGAGAGTTGGTGCAATTTTTAATATGTAGACGACTTCAGAAACATAATTTATATATAACAATAATTAGTAGACATTATTTACAACCAGTTGTATCTATAGACTTTTTTACAAAGATTTTCAGCTGAATTAGCAAGGGTAACCACTTTTATTCCATTTATCCCCATTGACGCACTGAAAATCTGTACAAAAACTAACAAAATTTTTCGCACAAGGCACCAACTAGAGTTGCTGTGGTGCTGCTAAGGGTTTCAACCCCTTTTTTAAGTATATCTATATATATAAAAGCCGTTCTCTGTGTGTATGTCCTTTATACAAATCTTTAATTTTTGACCGTTTTGCACGAAACTTGCTGTACATAGGCTTTAGAACGTGGAATAGATCCCTGTCACCTTTAAAAAATCATCAGACCAATATTTATCCCTTTTTTCTATCATCTTTCATAATTTAACATTATAGAAATATCTCATTTTAAATTTTCAAATTCAATAGCTTCTTTCCTGTTGCCACACGTCTAAAAAACTGCTCAATAATAAAAAAAAATGATAACTCGAGTACTTTGTTTTATTAGCCAATAAAAATTCAGACTCGACTGCTATAGTTTTGCATTTTTGAAATCGACGTCATTCTAATCAGAAAATACACATTTTTCATATATTTATGTAAAAACTTTAACTAAGCATGTTTTAGAATGACCTTAGAAGTACTTTAGTTGAATGTTAAAAAATCTATTTTAATGAAGTCGTTTCAATATCAAGAATCAAATAAGGAAAATGATAATAGTAAAAAAAAAAAAAAAATCGTCTGCTAGATATGACGCAATGTCATCAATATAATTTCAAACTTGCTCTAAAAACTGGATGCTACAATTTATTCCCTATTTCTTTGTAATCTTTAATTATATCATTTAGATAAATGTTTTAATACCTGAAATGCAATGATAACATTCTACGATTTGTATCGAATACGGTTATATAAAATACGATTTTTGTACGATTTATATTAAATAGAAATTATAGCTACTATTTTTTAGGGTAAGATTTTTTTTCTTTTTTAAACAAAATTTCATGACTTTCAGACTTTTTTGTTAGACGTTGAAATAATGGGATGCATTACGTTTAGAGATCAAATTGCAGTAAAAGCGTAATTTATGGTACGGTTAGGTTGTTGCCACCAACAATATGGTGCTAGGCGTTACTCATAGATATGTCTTTTCTTCATAATATCGCATTAATAGCAAACGGATATATCTTTCTGAATTGGGTTACAGGTATATTTAAAAATATATCCGTGATTGAAAATTAATTTTAAATGGATAAACAATCCGTAAATTGAGATAAGCTTTTCAAAAAAAAAATTACTGAAAGTACTTTTTGTATTCTATTAGATTTTGGAATAATCAAATGTGCGATGTTTAAAGGTCAAATTGCAGTATAAGTTAAATTTATGGTTGGGTTAGGTTATTGCCACCAACAATACGATGCTAGAGTTTCTCATAGTTCATCAACGTCTTTACTTTATAATATTGCATTAAGAGCAAACAGGTATATCTTTCGTAATTGGGCTGCATGTAGAGATGAGATTTCCACGTTTTTGCACACCGGTATATTCTTAACCCCTTGGGAACGAGCGACACGTATACGTGCCGCAAGAAGCGCTCAGAATCCTTGTTTTTCCTCACCAGTAAAATTTTACTGTAAAATTTGCCTTATTTAATCAGCGCATTTTCTCGATTCAAGAAGACACAAATTTCTGTTTTTAAAAAACGGTGACAAAAGATTAGAAATTTCGTAAAAGGCTCCCGTCCCGAAGGGGATAAAAAAAATGTTGTTCTGTTAAACCAAGAGAGTGTCAAGAGAGATTAAATGAAATATCATTTACTCTAACAAAATACTGGTGTGAAAAAATGCGGAAATCTTATCCCTGGCTGCATGCAAATCAAAAATATCCATGATTGAAAATTACTTTAAAATCCATTCACATGAAAAAATTGAGATACAATTTTCAAATAAATTTCATTTGACAGAAGCTTTTTCTATTCGACAGTGTGAAAAACGAAATTGTATGATGATCATAAGTTTAAAAAATTTTAGTAAAGGCAAAATTTATGGGTTAGGTCATTGCCATCATCAGTATAATGTCACAATTGGCATTGTTTTTGTAGTTTATATATATATATATATATATATATATTCTGAAGATGACTCAATGAAAGAGTCGAAACATGTAAATTTTTAATATTTTTAATGTTTTTTATTATTTAAATGACGCTTTTAAAGCAAATAATTGTACTTTAATATATGTTATGACATTTGTTTGGAATATACATTATTATGGTATAGTTAATAGTAGACGCAATTAAAACTATTTTACTTATATTTCTTATCGGTCATTTAACGATTCGTGGACGGTAATGCACCAATCTCAGTTACTGTCACTGCCGTTTTATTTCATTTTAATGTATTTTACCCGGGTGGACCATTATTATTGACACGAGCGAAGCCGGGTAGATCTGCTAATTTCTTTATAGGTTGGGTTGATTTTTGACGGCCAATTATCTACACGAGGGATATAGGCCCGGGGGGAGTGCCCTCCGTGGGGGTCTTTCTAAGGGAACCTAATCCGTATTAACGCATGGAAGATCCACGGTTCGAAGAAAACCACGAAAACTCCGAACGATTAGGCCAACGGGCGCGATTGGGATCGAACCCAGCACCTCCCGTCTACCAGCTTCGAGAGCAGAACCTCTCGGCCACTGGTGGGGCCTAATTTCTTTATAAAATGAATTAGTTATCAGTCAGTTTAAAATGAGATAAATTCAATTTCTTTTACAATCCGACAACAATTATCTTTTAGTTACTACAGTTTTTTTTAAGTAGAATTTTTAAATATGGTATTTATCGTTGTCTCCCTCATGATACACAAAAAAATTCAGTATGCAAACTTCGCTTAAAATTTCTTTGTATCTAAAACAAAAATGTATAATACTTTTCATATAAAAGTAGAAATTTTGAAAACTAAAGCTTGTGCTTCTTTTGTTCTTTTATAAAAGTACCACATATTATAAGGTATTTAAATTTTGAAACATAAGCATAGCTGCCAACTCTTCCGCTTTTTCAGACCACAAAAATTTAATAGAAATTTTTGCCTTATTTAATTGGCAGATTATGGCGATTTAAAAAGATAAAATTTACTATAAAATTTTTGTGGTCTGAAAAAGCGTAAGATGTTGGCAGCTATGCATAAGGATATTTAAACATTCAAATCAACAACCCATTAAGGAATTTGAAAATAACACTTGCTTGTGAAAATAATGCTTATTACGCTTGCAATATTTGTATAAGGCGAGTTATGTATTTTGTAGGAAGAGGCACTTTGCGTTTGTATCCTTAAAAAATGACTTTATGTATCCGTAAAATGCTGCATTAATGTTGCACTACTAAAAAAAATATACGCAGAAAGTACACCAAAAATGCCACTTTGTTAGCCTAAAAATCACTAAAATAATTGAGTAAATTTACTCTTTTCAGCACCCTCTTCCTATGATTTGCTTATCCTAATGTTCTTATCCTAATTAGAGATCAAGGGAAATATTTAAGTTTACACAATTGAGAGAAATGCCCCAGGAATTGTATTCATACAAGCTGCAGGATCCCGTGGCAGCGTTTTTTTATTCGAAAAACCTATCATAATTTCTGAATAGTAGTCATCGCTTTATTTAATGATAATTTTTCCGTGATTAAATTAAAACAACTTTTTATTTAAAATACATACTAGAATTTCCTAATATTTATTTAGCCACGGAAAATCTGTCATTAAATAAAACAAAGATTACTAACTGAAAATTATGGTGTAGATTTTGCGAATGAAAAAACGCTAGCCGCGGGATTCCACAGTTTGAGGGATTGTAATCCGGAAGTGTTATCAAGTTTGTATTCCGCGAAAAGAAAGGTTATGTTTTTTAACCAAAAACGAAATCCGCACCAATAGTTTTTTTGTCTTCTGATATTTATCACTTTCTTTTCTCAAGTTGTTTTCAAAAAGCACGGTTTCAATTGTAGGCGCATTCATGGCCGTCATTAAAAGTGTACGGACAAGGTACTAAAAGCTAAAGGCCTGAAAATATTCAAAATATTTGGTTAAAATCTAAAACGTATCATTCAAAGAAGTGATGAAATAAATCTTGCCCAGGGCGCTGTGGCTACTAAGCTTTCCCTGCGTGCGTGTTTTCCCTCAATAGTATGCAAAGATGCCACCATTGGTTTCCAATCCTGAAATTGCTGCGATGTATTTTTAATTTCGTTGTGATAAAAAATACCTCTCTTGTGCTATTTGCCTATTATCCCTAATGATTATACTGATGATTATTTCTAAACGAATCCTCGAAATTTAGTACACTAATCCGAATGTATCTGCACAACTTGGGAAAAAATATTGGAGCGGCTTAAGCCACTTAGGGGCGCGAAGTTTTCCGTGGACGAGGGCGCACCGGCCCTCGGGCCGATGGGCCGGCGGGCCAGTCCGAGCCTGATCAAACCTATTTTATTCCCTGATCCTTTGGACGTTAAATAGGAGGGCTGAATAGTATATTATAATAACGTACCAGATATTTTAATATTAGTGTTCTTCGGTTTAAAAGGCTCTTTAACATCAATGTTATTAATTTTGGATAAGTATTTCCAGACGTTACATTTGAGTAGCCACATTACGTCCAAAAATTTATTTCTTCAATAATAAAAAAAACTTCATTATACAAATAAAACTATCAAATTAACATATTCGTGAAAAGCACTAATCCACCTATCAGATCAGATTCACAAACAAAAAGTAAGTACTTTTGACACATGGCGAGTAGAAGCGACAGTTGGGATGCAGTCAGGGAATTGTACTTTTCTCTAGTTTCTTATTTCGCTAATCATGTTTAGCCAAAAATAACTTAATTTACTATGGGATGATTTTGACTGAGTAAAGAATATTTTTATATTATCTAAAATTATTAACTACATTGAACGACAAAGCCAATAAAAATATTATTTTTGATTGTGTTTTCATTTTTCGAAAAAATAAAACCTCTTTAATTAGATTTATTTAGAAATGTACGTGATGCGCAAAGTTGATTTGCATATGTAAAACATTAATTTCTAAGACATATCGATATAACAGATGTAAGATATATCGATATATATGAATAGTTAACATCAATGCCAAATATCGATATTTTGCTGCCATCGCTATTTGGGGTACTTTTGAAAATGGTGTGCGAGCGCGCCATCCCGCACTAGTGTCTATGTCTGGCATTCTAAACACGTCCGTAGACTTATTGAAACAATACTTTGTTATGTGGTTTTCGTTATCAAGGCCAAAGTAGGTACTAATTAGGTGTCGCTAATTGTACACTTTTGTATAATACTTCACTGTAGTAATTTGATTAAGAAAAGTTTTACAACATGCACTTTTCTTTTTTTTTTTTCAGTTACTGAAGATCATTATTCCTAGCTTTTATTTATAACAAATATCCCAACATTAAAATAAGTTTTTAAGATAAATCCTTTTAAAATGCTAAAGAGTAAAATATATTATTTTGTGGTCCTTTAAACTGTTTCTTACTCTTGTAAGACTGGAAAATCTCTTTGTTCGACTTGTCGTTAACCCATTAACGACGAGTCTCTTTTACACTTCTTTTAATTATCCGACACCAGTTTTTTGCACATTGTAATTTTAAATTATTTAATCGCTCAAAATTTGAGATTAGATAATGTGAAAATTTCTAAACTAGAGAACAGGAATTCTGCTTTTTCAGAATTTAGTGTCGCCCCGGCATTTCCATTACTTCATTTTCTTCTGGTGGACTGGTGGCTTCTATTATTATGAAACAGCCATTATAAATGAAGCGTTAAAAAAAATTATGGCCATTTTTTTTCCATTCTGACCAGAAAATCAGAGTTCTAACTTTTTACGGCAGCTCTTTCATCTTCACCTAACGCTTCATTTATAACGGCTGTTTCATAATAATAGAAACCACCCGTCCATCAGAAGAAAATAACTCGGTTAAGCGTGACTCGGATAATCGGGACTCTACTGCAAAACATATTTCAGTTTTAAGACTTAAAGCACACGCTTTTATTTTATGTAAAATGACGTCATTTGCATTAATATAGAAACTTAAAATTAAATATAGTTTATAATAGCTCCCTGTTTTATCATAAATCCTTCATTTATATTTTTCTCAAAGTAGCATGTATTTTAATTAATTTTTTTTCAATTTAATTTTTTTAATTAATTTTTTTTTCCATTTTATGAGAAAATGGCAACAAAAAGATATAATTGCTATTTTTCAGCAATTTTTTCTTTACTTTCTACAGAAATGGCGCACTTGAGTTGCCAAAATGAAACAAATGTCGCTAAAAACTACAAAAAAATTAATATTTCAAAAACAAAAAGTCCTTCCGGCCAGTGCCGGGAGGAAGAGGTAGCTTTCAAATTCCTTATTTTAAAAAAGCCAATTTATATTATTCAAACACACGAAGCTCAATTTAGTGGAAACCGAATATAGGAGATTCAATACTAATTTTTATCAATACTAAATCATTATGAATGAGAATTTCGCGAAATTAGTCAGCTTTATCCAAGCTGCTTTTATTTAAAGTAACTTATATTTGGCTGAGATGTTGATGTATACTATCCACATGCTTTCTTACATGGAAATAGGCGAATACGTGAGTTATCGCGTGACAAATACAAGATCGTTTCAAAATGTTAGCCATACTAGAAATTCAAAGTGCTATAATTCAACCATTTTTTAAGATATAAACAAAAGAACAAATTTTCAGAAACAAAATCTACTCCGGAATCTTTGTATCAAGGCCAAACACATAAAAAAATCTTTTTCATTTTCCAATTTTTTAATACCTCATTTTAAATTTTAAATTTACTTTTTTTTAAATGGCAACCCTTTTGAAACAAGATGGCGAATGAAGTTGGCCAACGAACTCGGTCGAAACATTGGTATGTACTATGTACAGACCAAGTAACATCCAAATCGGTTCATAAATACGCTTGTTATCGCGTGACAAAAATCAGGTCGTTTTAAAATGTCAGCCACAATAGAAATTCAAAATGCTATAACTCAGCCATTTTTTTAGATATAGACAAAACAAAAACTGTTCCGGAATCTTTGTATTAAGATCAAACACATAGGAAAAAAATCTTTTTCATTTTCCAATTTTTTGGTATCTCATTTTAAATTTTAAATTTTTTAATTTCTTTAAATGGCCGCCATTTTGAAACAAGATGGCGGATGAAGCTGGCCAACGAACTCGGTCGAGATATTTGTATGTACTATGTACACACCAAGGTACATCCAAATCTGTTCATAAATACACCTGTTATCACGTTACAAATATCAGGACGTTTCAAAATGTCAGCCACGCTAGAAATTCAAAATGCTATAACTCAGCCCTTTTTTAAGATATAGACGAAACAAAAACTTCTCCCGAATCTTTGTATGAAGGTCAAATACATAAGAAAGAAATATTTTTTCAATTTTCAATTTTTTGGTACCACATTTCAAATTTAAATGTTTCTTAAAAATTTAAATGGCTGCCATTTTTAAACGAGATGGCGGATGAAGCTGGCCAACGATCTCGGCCGAGACATTGGTATGTACTATGTACAAACGAAGTTACATCTAAATCGGTTCATAAATACGCCTTTTATCGCGTGACAAATTTCAGGACGTTTCAAAATGTCAGCCACGCTAGAAATTCAAAATGCTATAACTCAGCCATTTTTTAAGATATAGACGAAACAAAAACTGCTTCGGAATCTTTGTATAAAGGTCAAATACATAAAAAAAAAAATATTTTTCCATTTTCAATTCTTTGGTACCACATTTCAAATTTAAAATTTTTAAAACTTTTTTAAATGGCCGCCATTTTGAAACAAAATGGCGGATGAAGCTGGCCAACGAACTCGGTCGAGGCATTGGTATGTACTATGTACATGCCGAATTACATCCAAATCGGTTCATAAATTCGAGAGTTACAGTATGACAAATGTCAGATATATATATATATATATATATCAACTTTTGAACGGAGGGTGGTTTCGGGGTCTGGGGGTCATGATCGATGAAAATATACCAAATTTTTTTGAAATCGCTTTCCTCCGAACGGCTGCAATAGGTAGCTTTTTGTAATGAAAGCTACCTAATAGAGATGCAGTTTTCAAACAAATTGCATTAAAAAGTACTTTTTTTCCCAATACGATGGTATAAAAACTGAAAATATGCGATGTTTAGATATTTAAAAAAATGCTATAGAGCATTTAATTGTACAATGATACATCTACTTTGTTTATTGCTAGCGTCTGTAAGCTAACGTTATTTCTTGGACACAAAATAAGCTGGGAGAAAGAAATAGCATACCGTACCGGGGCTAATAAAAATACTTGGTATTAAAATTAAAAAGTGTTGTTCGCTTTACATGGCAAGTTTTCTTGCCGACCGGCTTTAATGAGTTAAAACTATTAAGAGTTCAAGAGTTCTGCATTTCTTAACTTCTCCCCACCTCTCGCCAAAAAAGTGACATACCTCAGTTTTTGCCACCTGACCTGGGCTTGTATTACCCACTTCTATATCCAGTCCTGGGAGTCGATTCTGGTGTGATCGGATCGGTGAAATCGATCGGAATATTCCGTAAAACCGATGAATTGCTATTCCTTTGTAGTCGAGTCGAAATTTCATTGGTCGGAACGGATTGTTTATTGTAGCTAAAATAGGGACTGCTTAAAGGAAATAAAAACGTCAAAGGAATCTGTATTAAAGTCATATAGGATGAAGATTGAGAAACATGACCAATAATATTTAGGAATAGACAGGATGCCTTTTAGTAGTATGGTGGTGATACTTTTATTGACATTTTTAGGATGCCGAAAAGATTAGTGAGGAATTTATGTGATGATTTGAGGGATCGTCTCTGCCCCAGATCGTATGCTTGTGCATCAATGTCTGTTGAAACGCAGCAATGTCTGTAATAAGTCAATTTTTAACCTTTCTGTTTAAATTTATTAGTATGCTTTCATTCTACGCAGATTATCTTATCTTTCTTTCTGCTGACTATAATGATTGTAGACCAGAATAGCTCTAGCCTACACTGAGAAAAAAATTCTGCCACTGACATCTAAAAAATAAAAAACATACTTCCATGTCATCCTTATAAATTCTAGTTTGCTTTGCTAGAGAGTTCTAGTTATCCCTATTAAAATTCAAATGCGTTTTCTTATATTATCGTGGTCAAACTTGTTTTAAAATCTCTGCAAATAAATGAGACCACAAGAAGTGAGTTTCGGTAACTATAATTCTAGTTTATGAATTAATTCTAGAAATCAAATTATAATTTAGCGCAATTCAAACGATTCATAATGTAATGTATCATTTCAACACCTAGAAAGCTATAGACTAGAAATTATCGATCATTTCGTCTATTCAGTTTATTTGTTTACCTCATTCGTATAACTCGGAAATCTATATTTCTAGTTTAGGGATTTAGAAAATGATAACTATTCGTTCTAGATGAAGACGGTATATTTTTTCTTTCAGTGTATAGCGCTCGGTATGAAACGAAGTTTCAGATTTCTACTTGTCGTTATTACACCAGAATCGACTCCCTGCACCTACTGTATTTATGTTATGTATATGTCGACTGCCATCAAAACGTCTGTATAATACAAAAAATATCGTCCCAGAATATTGTAATCGAATAGTATCTGAGTGACAAGCGTCAAATTTAAATTAAAAAACTATTATTTTATATTATTATTTACTAGCTGAGTACCCGCGCTTCGCTACGGTAAATTCTCCCTCTTTCACAACTTCCTATTTTGGTCGATTGCCTGTCTTTTTTACTATTTCTCAACCAGTAATTCTAATTTTGCATCTTTTTTTATTTAAGTCAACCTAGTTTTTATATGTAAAGATGGATTTTTGCAATCACTAATTGATTTTTAACTCACTTCTTGGTATGTTAGAATTATAAACATTATATTTACAGGTGTGTTTATAGGTCAATAATGACAATGCAACTCTTTAATATTAGAAAAAAATAATTATAAATTAATACATTTATTTTAAGGCATTTTACTGTTAGCCTATCTCAGGTGATAACTCACCAAATATTTTCTGTACTTCGTACAATTTTATGCGAGTTGGAACAACAATAGATTTAAATATGCACCAATGAACACTCGCCAAAATATACCAAATGATTAAAACTGCAACAATGAAACATTTTGAAATAAAAAATGCTGAAAATAAATTTAAAAAATCCCTGCTGTCTCGGGCCAACAGGCGGAGGTACATTTCGAAGTTAAGTACTAAATTCACCACCAAAACTTAAATCAAGATTAGAGATAAACCCAGTTCTTTCACTAAAAATGAGCTCTAGAAGCTAAACATTTTGTGAAAATTCTAATATACACGAATACGCACACGCATGTATATGGAATATGTTTTAAAAATAGCTATTGCAAATTCAGAGAACCTCAAAGTGTTAAAATAAGTTAATATTTCCATAGTCGGGGTTTTATCATGTTTTAATACGTTTCTTCAAATCCACATGCCGTTACATATTCACCTGCTGAGGTCCATTTTATTTCCAATATGAAGCAATATTTTGTTTTTTGTTTTTTAATTCATCAAGCTATTTATTTTATTTTCAGTTTTCAAGCGGGAATCTTGCTCTAGAATACTTATGACGTAATATTCAATGTGTTTTCAATTCGTCAAACTATTTATTCAATTTAATTTTCCTCGTGAAAAACTTGCAATAGGAAAGCAATTGTTGTAGTGAGAATTTTATTGCTTTTTTTTAATTGTTGGCAACTGCTATAATGAAAAATATTTTTTTCTTCCTGTCATTGTTGTGTATGAGCTGGTTTTATCAGAATCATGTTAAGACGGTATTCAAAATTTTGAACCCTCCCCATTTCCATTCCCTTGGGCCGATTTTGCCCATTTTCAATCCCCGCCGAGATATTAGCCATCTCAAAGTTTTTGGCGATTTTGAAGACAATCCGTGCATAATTGCGACTTTTATCGTGCGGACAAAATTTAGTACATACATACATATATATATATATATATATAAACTTTTTAGGTGGGGGTGGTTTTGGGTTCCTGGGGTCTTATAATGAAAAGTTATGAAGGAATTTTTCAAAAGTCGCACCATAGTAACGACTGCAATAGGTAGTATTTCTTACGAAATCTACCTAAAATGAAGAATGTAATATTTTTTTTAATGTATATTTTTATCAATTATTAATTAATTAATTTAGGATTATATGCTAAGTAATAAATTTAGAAATAAAAAAAAATTACATAATGTTTCATTTTTTCTTTCCTGCTGTCCTTACTTTAAAAACAAACAGAGTAAAATTTATATATCATTTAATAAATTCATATGCTTGCGTTTTTTAGCAAGTATCAGAAAAAGCAATGAATTAGTCATAATCGTGTTCTAAGCTCACGCTAGATTAATGTACCGTAACGGAAAAAAAAAGCATGAATTTCGGTCAAAAAATTGTGTGTGATTTTTAATATAAGCATTGAATAGTTATAAAACAGTTTTAAAACAACCATTGTTTTCTTATTATTTTGACTTCTATGTTTATCTCTTTTTGTATCTTAATTTTCTAGTCATTAAACAGCATTTAATGCATCTCCATACCTATAAGGGGGGGGGGGGGGTTGCCATAGGGGGCCCCTGTTCTGTCGCCAAATGCAACCACGTTTGTCGCTACATTGGAGATATATCGCCAAAAGTGACGCCAACTTATCGATATCTCTAATATTTCGTCAAATTCACATTGACTTCCAATGTAAACCAATAGGGTTTACTTATTTACAGAAAATCAACAAATTGAGATATTTTAATGCAACAAAAACTAATATTAGCTTGAGGGATTATATTAATTATATTTAAGGGAGTTCAACGTTCAAGTAAATTAAATTATGAATAAAAGTAACACGATACAATGCTTAGCATGCTTTCCCAAACCTAAATTTTAAGGGAGACCAAACTGGTCACCAAGGGCGGCTAGTTTCCAAGATTACAATTGTTAATTTCTTAAAATATATACGTTACTATAACAATGCATAGTCCGTGCGGAAAAAACTGCTTGCAGGTGTACATTTCGTCACACTATACTATAACCATGAAAAAAAAAAAAAAAAAAAAACTCTTGTTTTATCGACATCATTAATTCATACATGTCTTTTGCTCATTTCATTTAAAATACACACATTTAAAATATATGTCTATCTAATTTCATTTAAAATGAGGAAAAGAAAAAATAATAAGAAGAAAAATACCTTAAACCAAAAAAATTTATTTCAACATCAAAGAGTATTTTGTAATTTACGCAGGCGAAGTATAAATAATGCCATTGTCTATAAAACAAAATGAAACATTTGAAAAAAAAAATAATTTTGTTGATAAAAAAATGAGCATTTAAAAAATATATCTTTTGAAAATTACATGCTTTAACATACCAGTTTTTTAGATCAATAAAAATAAGTACTTAAAATAAAAGCATAAATAAATATTTTGCAAGTAATAGAATATAGTCAATTTAAACTGCAGTCTTCAAATTGTAAATATATTTTACTACTGCAGCATGGCGTACGTAATACGTATTTTTCACACTACAGTAAACATTTCATTCTTTGAATGACGCCATTCATGTTTTTTTGAACAAACATTTTTATATGTATAATTCCTAACTTCTGAAATAATTTTATTGTAGCTTCCTCCTCATCAGATAACTGCCAAATAGTAAAATCTATGTCAGTAATCAGTATTAAATAAGTTATAATTAATAATAAATGTTTTCTATTCAAAAAATAACAAATTCAGTTTTACGGAATTACGATGGAATAATACTCATAAAAAATATTCACGTTCAATAAATAGCAAAGGTTAATGCTTGGCATGGTTTGTAACAAAAATCGTTTGCACGATTAGGGTTGAAATAAATGGCGCGATATCATACATTTTCGCATGGAGTTCGTAGAAGTATAAAGTACCACAGATTTATTTATTTGTTTTTAATTTAGTTTTAGTTTTTGAGGCGTTTGTAATACTTTTCTTAACTGACATAGTTGTTTTAATTATTTAACCAAAAGAATTGATTAAAAAATTATTCAATTTGAATTTATTCCCTTGCTATAGTAACAGAATGAAGAGAATGAGTTTTTAGAAATTATTACTTGAAAATTTGAGCTTTTGGCGCCAAAGATAGCGCCAAATTAGAAAAATATGAAATATCTCTCGAACTATTGGACTTAAAAGAATTTAGTTAGTACCATTCGATTCAGCATACAAAAATACACCAAAATATGTTATCAGTTGAAAAATAACTATAAAATCAGATTTTTAAGGAATTTTTTTAAAGTTCGTTCTCTTTTTTACCCCCCTTAGGGGTGGAATTTTAGAAAATCCTTTCTTAGCGGCACTCAATGTCATAAGAACTATTTTTACCCCAATTTTCAAAATTTTAGGTTCAGTAGTTTTGGCTGCGCGTTGATTAATACGAAATTCAGACTTTCTTTTATATATATAGATTATTATTATTATTATTTTAAAATGTTTAATATAGGTATAACATAGTTTATAAATGCTTTTTAAAATATATTTTTCAGATGGAAATATACCATATATTACTTTATCATCTGGATAGAGAACGTCGTTTTGAGTACTTTGTGGTTCCTAAGGGTAGACCCAGACGTGTGGTATCGGATTCCTCTGCTGTCATGTGTGATAGCCAGTTTAGCAGCTGGACTCATGCTCCTAATAGTGTATTACAAGTTCCTGCATCCAAATAAAATATGGTCGAAACTGGACAAAACACTTCAAAGTTCTTGAATCGGAAACTTTTACTGACATTATCATAAAGCGTAAAAAGCGTGCAAGACAGAAAAAAAAATCTCTTCAACATCAGAAAAAAGAAATTGCTGAAGCTTAGAGAGAATAACAGGTGCAGTTGCAGCAAAGTAGCAGTTGGTCGCAAGCCTGTGATGAAAAGAGTGATTTCGGCAGTTTATTCATATCATTTATTGTCACATGTAAGAAAGAGATAAAACTGCGGTTAAGTTAGCAGGTTTGCCACAAGTGCCTTTTAATATGATGAAATTCTTTTTATTACGACAGTTTATTCAAATGATTTATTTTCATATGTAAATAAGAAATAAAGTGTCAGTTAAGTAGCAGTTTGTCACAAATTCTATGAAAATTTTGATTTTGACAGTTTATTAAAATGATTTATTTTCATGTGCAAAAAAGAAATAAAGTGTCAGTTAAGTAGCAGTTTGTCACAAATTTTAGGAAAATTTTGATTTTGACAGTTTATTCAAATGATTTATTTTTATATGTAAGTAGTGTCCAGCTGAAACGTAACATCGGTCCACTTTCGAGTTTCAATCGAAAACGAAAACGAAATCGAAACTTTCTAATAGTGCAACCCCGCTATGTATATCAATTTCAATGTGGGTGAAATAGTTTAACCTCATTAAATTACACTGCAAACGATTACCCCCCCCCCCCTCCCGTAGACCAAAATATAACGTAGTTCGTTTGAGTGTTCGTGCAAATGAGCTATAAAAGCATTTCATTTTCAGTACCGAATATGCCATGGTAAATCTCAATAACATATATCAATTACATGGCAAACCGACTATAGCTACGCCAGTTAGAGCACGGCCAGGTGGCCAGACAAATCGAATTCATAAACACTTTTCATCTATGTTGGAAAGTGTTAAAAATAAAAACCATGAGGACACACGTCTTTTAATTATCTCATATTCATGAT
Source organism: Maratus speciosus (assembly GCA_963932465.1). Classification (NCBI taxonomy): domain Eukaryota; kingdom Metazoa; phylum Arthropoda; class Arachnida; order Araneae; family Salticidae; genus Maratus; species Maratus speciosus. The sequence continues at coordinate 356,952,986 of OZ010800.1, read as the reverse complement.
GCAAAAACTTATGCGAATCTTTGTTTTTTTATCCAATTTTTTTTCGAAATCAAAGGACGTTCATAATACGTGGGGACGTCAATTATGCGAGTAAATACGTTATAAATCGTGTATAATGCGCATCATGCTACAGAGCTTAAATACTGAGCTCCACAACGAACCTGAAACTCATCGGTTCATTTTCTGTCGCCACAGTACCATTCTTTCAATGCAGGAAAGTAATTGAACCCAAAGATCTGCACGAGCCCGTGGTTGGGCCCAAAGCCCATACCCGGACCGGCTCGCTGGGCCAACAAAAAATTAAACGGGCTGTCCGGCCCGATATAAAAATTTAAACGAAGCCGATAAAATATGAACCATTTTCAAAAGATATGACTTTCGCAAGAATAAGTATAAATGTCCTGCGCGAGCCGATGTTAATTTGACAACATCAATACAGAAGTATAACATGTCCAGCAGCGTAGAGATCGCAATCAGGCAGTTATATGGTGTCTGAGTCCGGACTTAATTTTTTTCATTAGACTGGGACCAGGACGGAATCAGGTTTACATTTTTTTTTTTTTTTTTTTTTACGTAGTCGAACCCGGTCAGTACTGGACTTGATCGTTCCCAGGATGTGCCAGGCAGGCAATATGTTTTGTACAATTAGTAATAGCGATAATGAACTTGAAAATTTTGAAAGGCTTTACAATTAGATATAATAAAATTTTCGGAGGCCATTTTAATTGAACTCTATCTCACAACATGAAGTATTTATACACTTCATTTCGTCAATCTAATTCTAAAGTTTTATCTTTGACTAATGTGATAATGCACTTACAACATTTTAATTTATGTGAAACTTTATATCCAATGTAACTAACTATAAAAGTCAATACAGTCTGTTACAAAAGTATAAGACCACAACATATTTTGCTATTTAGGTAATTAAAGAAATATTTCAATCAAAATAAAGAATATTCTATGTTAGTACATCAAGTTTTTAGTAAAATGTAGCAAGTTACACAAATTAAATTAATTCGGAAAAAATAAAACATTAATATAACAAAAAAGTGTCAAAAAGAAGTGGTACAAAATTATAGGACCACATGTGGTAAAGAACATTTTTCTCAAATTTAGTAAGATGTTGCTCCACCATTTCTCTGAATAACTTCAAACGCACGATTTGGCGTAGAGTTAATTAATTTTTTAAGGAATGATTCGGGAATATTGTCCCATTTCTCTATAATGGCCAATTCTAATTCATAAGATGAATGATATTGTTTGTTATTTTCATACACTTGGCGAGACAAATAACCCCACAAGTTTTCTATAGGATTTAGGTCAGGGCTTCGACTTGGCCAAGGTAAAACATCAGTCTTTTCTCTCTTTAGCTACTCTTTTGTTGATTTCGATGAATGATTGGAAGCATTATCTTGTTGAAACTTCTATTTTGCACCTCCTAAAAGTAGTCCGAAGGATATGAGACTTCAAAATAGCATCCGTTGGTAACTGCCCGAGTTCATTTTACCTTCAACGTTTTGGCTATTGCATTTTCCTGTATATGAAAATGTGCCCCACACCATAACAGAATCGCCTCCCTGCCTACTGAAAAACCCGCTAGATCTTTACCTTAAATCATGCCAGTAGTAATTATTGCCGTCTGAACCACCAAGATTGAATTTTTTCTTGTTTGGAAACAATATATTTCTCCCTGTAGAGTTCCAGGACATGACATTCTTTGCACACTTACGACGAGCTTCTTTGTGACATTTCATTAGTAGTGGATTTCTTTTTAATTTGCGACGAATAACACTAGTATCAGATTTCAAACTTCGCCACATGGTTGTATGTGATACCTTTTTAGTTATCTGTTGTTCTATTTTAAGAGCCGACTGGTATTTTTTTGCTGCCAGTTTGACAACTCGCCTATTATCACGATCTGATGACTTCTTTTTACGACCAGATCATTTATTTGTTCCATACAATTCATTTTTACTTAAAACATTATGAATCGCAGTTTTAGAACGATTAAAAATCTTACTTATTTCCCGTTCAGACTTTCATTTTCCTTTGTAGAACCACACTCTTCTCACTTCCATTTCAGACAGCTCACTCCGTCGATGCATTTTTACTAATAAATTCAAAGAATCAGATACAATTTAGAATTTCAGCATTTTATTCTTCTTTTTAAGTTTTACAGATTGTTTAGCTTACAGTTAAACTCTTGAATTCAAAATAAAATCGTCTGCTTCATTAATAATATAAGAGTGGTCTTATATTTATGAAACAGCATATTTGGTAAAATCGTTTGGCATGAAACAAAAAATTAACCAAACTTTTTTTTTCCTGAGCTAAATAAACATTATAGAGTTATTTCTTTTCATACAACTGCATTTAAATACAAACTAATATTTTCATTGTTGAAAAAAGGGGAAATTCTGAGTGGTCTTATAATTTTGTAACAGACTTTAAACAGACATGGTTTATCATGGTATATCATCATCACTGCTGTTAAACACATCGTAAAAGAAATCTGGCATGTTTAATTCTTTAATTTCATCAACAATTGTATCATAATTTATGTATTTTAATTGGAATTCTCCATTTTGCTGTGCATGTAAGCTAATTAAACTCAAACTGTTTAACTTTCTTTCTGCTTCAATGACTTGCAAACAATAAATGTTATAATTTTCTCTACACAATTTTAAATTTTGCCCAAAGCGGGCCTCACCAGTTTGAAATTTCCCCAAAAATATGCATCGTGAATTAATCGTTTCAAAGATATATTAATAATTTCAATGAACTTATTTGTGGTAAATTTCAATGCAAAGAATGTTTCTTTTGACAGAAGTCCTTTACTTGGAATATCCATTTGTTTTTTCTCATCTGCATTCAATGTATGCATTTTATTCCATTCACTGAATTTAACAATAAAAAAATATCATCTTTTGTAGATTTTATTGGATTTGATAGACTATCATTTAGGTGTACGCCTTTTATAGGATCGAATAGAAACAATTGTCCACACTGTCCAACAATTAAACACATTGTCATAATTTGAACGGTAATTCGGCGCACAGCATTTCAGGGGTGAGACGAGAAAGGCAGATCTCGTTTATGATTCACGTTTCCTGCTTGCGATCTCAAATCAGGTCCGTAAGAGAAGAAAGTTGTTTCGCGACGGCCCCGGTCGTGCCCGGGCCGATCTTTTAGTTCTTAAACCTGATCGGGTCAAGATAGCTTTCGTTAGGGTCAAGAAATTCCAGCCCGTGAAGGCTCCATTGTGGCCTGCAGATTTTTTAATATTAACGGCATTTTTTTTTCAAACTTTGCGACATACTTTTAATAACTTTGGTTATTGCTACACCTTTTTCATATTTTTACGAGAAATACTTAAAATTTTCATATTTCTTGTTAAGCTTACGAGAGATTTATTTTTACATGTGATAAAATTATATGTTTGTGATGAATTGAAATAAAATCTGCAGTTTTTTAAATAAAAAATATCCCTGCCGGCTCGGCCGACAGCCGGAGGTAGATTTCGAAGTTCAATACTAATTTCACCAACAAAGACTAAGTCAATAAACCCACTTTAACAATTTTATCTGCCCGTTTTGACGAGTTTTTAATTTCATTTTTCTGTAAGAGTTGGTTTTATCAGAATCATGTTAATACGATAATTTTTTCTTCAACCCCTATTTTTTTTTAAATTTGTTTTTGCTGTAAGAGTTGATCCTATTAAAAATCTGTCAACATAAAAGTTGTAACATAATATTAAGAAGATGTATAATAAATTTAAGCGGATTTGATATCTTGTGAATTGAAGAAGTTATGAGTTTTTTTGTTCTTCAACACCCCCTTTTTTTGTTTTAAATTTGTTTGCGGTAAGAGTTGGTCCTATCAACAACTTGTCAATATAAAAGTTGTAGAGTTGTAAAGTTGTTAAGTAGATTTATAATAAGTTTAAGTGAATTTGATATCTTCAGAATTGATGAAGTTATGAATTTTTTTTCTCCCTAAAATCCTACTTTTTTTCACCCCTTGAGCCCATTTTTAATTTTATCAAAAATCTGTGATACATAAATTTTTGGCGCTTTTAAACTGACTTTGATATGTATTTTAACCCTTTATGTACGGAATTATGAATTCATGAAAATTTAATCTTCTAAAGCATTTTTCGTGAATTTTTGAAACTACATTAGAAGATTTACATAATCATTTAATAAATTTTAGAAAGATTTTAGAAGGATTTGGAAGGATTAATTAAATTGGAATTTATAGGAATTTTATGCAATATTTATAACCCCGCTCAAATCTTTTATTTTAAATATTTTTCTTAGTATTTTGTAGAATTAAGAAATGTACAAATATAATGTTGTTACAATAGAAATATAGAAATATTTCCGAATTGAAAAATTCCCCCCCCCAACTCCAAGAAAGCTAAAAAGATGCAAAGGTAAAAGAAATCATCCTTTTAAAAATATTTTTCTTTTGTGTAACCAATAATGTTTTAGGAACAAGAGAAAGTAATGCATCTATAACTCATTCTAAACTGTATTACTGCTAATCGATGTATTAAATGAATTTTATAACAAGTTATTTTAATGGTACTTATAAATACCGTCAGTAGATAAAGGAATAAAAAGCTATGGGGTTTTTTCAGCTCTCACAACCCCCCCCCCCCCCCTCTATTTCCACCCCTTTGGTCTGATTTTGCCGATTAACGAACTTGACCGAGATTTTCTGCATCAGTTTGGAAGAGATTTGTGCAGAATTATATGATTATAAATGCCGTAGATCTACAAAATATTTCAGAAATTCCAACATAGGGGGGGGGGGGGGTGGCATTCTCACAATCTTTTGACTTTTAAGTCCCTGAATAATAATTTTTATTTTAGTACATATTCTTGTGTGGTTTTTTGATTTCATATACTGGGGAACATCCCGTTGCATGATTGCATAACAATATTAACGAGATAAATGTTGGGGGTCCAAATACCAGGAAAACTCTAATACTGTCCCGTGTCCCTGATGCTGATTTTTAAGTTTGGAGCTGTCTGTATAAAATTGTTTTAATAAAAGTAATTCGATGTAATTTTTTTCCGAAACTGGGACAATTGTTTATTGTTTTTTATAAATATGTAGCAAAAAATTAACCTGCACTCATTTTTACGGTTGATATTATTTTTTGAACTCTGTCCCTGGGTTTTAGATTGCTTACCATCCCTCTTGCTAAACTTATTCAGAAAATCACTTCAGATGCAGCCACAGAATTTTTTTCAAGTTTTTTTTTTTTTTTTTTTTCATGCAGAAGTATGCTAGAGAAAGAATGTCTAAAATTTTTTGACAGGAAATTTACTGCATAATTTAAATATCAATTTCAAGCATCGTGGCTTTATTGGTAGTTTCACCGTCACCAACGTTTATTCCTGCACATTTCGAGGTAAATTAATTTTTTTTTAATTTAATACAATGTAAATAACTGTTTCTAAAAATCAATGAACATTGTGATTAACTATTAGTCTTAACATGATTTACCTAAAAATAGCGGTAATTTTCCTTACCGTCCCATCCTTACCATCCCTTTTTTTTCCCATTACCGTCCCTTTTTTCCTATACCATCCTCTTTTTTTTTTTCCTTCCGTCCCTTCTTTAACACCCCTTTAAGACAATGTTATACGAAAATCTAACTCAGATTGTAGGATTGGGTAGTTCTTAGATTAGATTGTTGAAATTTCAGCGTTTTGAAGGAAAATGGGCAAACAAAAACTGAAATTATACGTCTACTAACGTGATGTAATGAACGCGAAATACATATCAGTATATGTAGTACATGACATATCGCTAGGTATTGTAATCAAATTTACTTACATAAAAAATGATTACCTTTCTTTTTTCAGAAGACTTTCTGGGGAATGTTTATTTTAAATTAATTATGAGTAAATCATAGGTGAGAATAGCTCCGATGGCATTCAGTATTAATTGACGATTGACTGAAAATAGTCCACCTGCTGATATATAAACGATATCCTCCTTTTCTATCCTTTCTAAGGAATAGATGACATTTCGAGGAATGAAGAAGGTATCACCATATTTGTTTAAATAATACTTGACTGTTTTATTTATTTCTATTAATTGTTCCGGAATCATAGAACCGCACACAGAATATGTAAATACCATGAGAAAGCCACACACGATATTAAAAATCGTTCTAATGATAAAGCTTGTTTGCAATAATATTTCTTTACGAAAAAATGTATAATACAATGATACAAATATCATTTCCAGATTATGAAAAATTAAAATAAACGAGGGATAAGCAAGAGTTTCGTTGAGTTTTTGCAAAATCTTCACAATTTCAAAAAATTCTTTTAAAAATTCCACTCTTACATTTAGTTGTTTGCTTTTTAAATGAATTCCGAGCAATCTGTTATAACTGCTTAATACCATCCCCCATCTGTATAAGATAATGCTCAAAGAAAACGTCAAGAACGCAATCCAAAAGCAGAAGTAATAAAATAAGAAATTCGCATAAAATATTACAATTTGTACGAAAATAACGTCATGGAATTTGTATCCAAATGTCCAAAACTCAGTCTTTTGTTTTTGAACTGCAAATGTAGAAAGCAATGTTAATAAAACAGGGAATAAAATCATGGAAATTATAACTGCATTCAGGAAACGAGACTTGTTATTTCGTAACCTATAGTTATTGCTGTATATATATAACTTTCGTATTATATAATAGAAAGTTTCTTTTTTAACATTTAAAAGGTACCAAAGAAGAATAATTTGGACTGGCATTAAGATGTAAACAACATCTCCGATATGGGAAAAATTTAACAAGTGATATGCAGCCGCCAAAATCCAGTGCAAAATAAGAATCGTGCCTAGAATTTTCATCGAAAGAGATAAATGTCTTTTACATGGCTTTAAACGATATCCTGATATGTTTATGTCCATTAAGGTTAAAACTTGCCATAATAACTCGTCTTCTTTCACTATTGTCATTTTATAGAATGATTCAAACAGTGCAAATCTTCTTTTGTGTCTCGTCTATTCCAACAGATATTTTGTAATATCTGTTTTCATCATAATTGTTCCTCCGTTAACTAATTTCTCTTCGTCTAGTAGTGTTGCGATTTCAGGTAAACGCTAGAGATATTTAGAATTTGTAAAACAGCAGAACACTTTTTTATATATTGTCTCTGAATTTACGGTATATTTATTACAGAAATAAATTAAATGAAACTAGAATTGCTCTCCTAAACACGATTTCCCATAAAAGAAAAAATTATACCATAGTCTATCAATTGTGGCGTATTTCTTTTAATATCATAGGTGACGCAAAGTATGTTTTTGCGATATTTTGAAACCGCCCAACTGGAATATCACTTAAAAATATTAAAATACATTTGTTTTTTGTTTCTGTATTCCTTACACAAGAAGTCGTCGTTGAAAATTTGATCGATTCTTTCATTTTGGCTTGTTTCATTACATTTGATAATGTGTTTTAATTTTGAATTAAAAAGGAGATTGTGATCCATCAATGTTTTACGCATAAGTCGTCATCGAAAATTTCATCGATTTTTTGATTTTGCTTTAGTTCATTCAATTTGATAATGGTGTTTAAGTTTTGTCTTAAAAAAGGAGATGATGATCGATCAATATTTTACATATACAAGAGATTAAAAAGAAAGATTGGATAAACTTTAAAAGTTGGTGTGTGAAACAAATTTCGTAAAGGAACCAAAGTCGTAATCTACTCATTTAATAAAACACACAGGGTGTCTCACTGTCATTCAAACACAGATTTTCGATCATAACTGTAACAGTAATGAAGGTATTGCTACGATATTTTCAAAAGACTTAGTACTTTGCTTTCTGTAAAATTTGACGACAATTAGGGAAAAGTGTTGAAAATACACTGTAGTGGACACTGCATAATTGATCAGCTAAATTCCGAAGCATGATACTACTAACAGAATGTTATTTAGATATGAGTGGTATTTGTTTCAAGCACATCTAGTAATGACTAAGGATCGACCGAAACAGGTTTTTAAGACCGAAACCGAAAGCGACAACGAATTTTGGTAATCTTCCTATTTTCAGCCGAAAACGAAGACGAAAATGTCAATTTTTTAAAAATTAATACAGTCGGACCTCTTTTTAACGAAGCCGCTAAATCCCGAAAAAAAGTTCGTTATGTGGAAAATTCGTTAAACAGAGATGAATCTTTTTAAATACTTTAAACTACACAAAACAGATTTTTAATTCATAAACACTAAACATTATTAAAAAACTTAACTAATCACACTTTGTTTTGTAAATTATATTTATTTTTTTTTATTATTATTCATTTTACTCATCAAAAAGAATTTAAAAAATCAAGAATTAAAAAAATATATTGTTCGGAAATGCACAATTTTCAGTTTTAAGAAAATATTTACATTAAAATTAATGAATTTTAATGACATTATCGTATTTATTATAACAAGTAATTTTAAGCACTGTATTACTACATGCGTCCTTAAATTTAATTACTGAAACTTATTTACTACAGAACAGCTCTTTTGAGTGTGAAAGGGGGATATTGAAAGTCTGCATTTCCTGGATGAAATGCAAAGAATGACAGGGATTTTACTGCTCTCGTGGAGTTAAGCATCTGGTAAAACTAATTCAAGGTTATTGAGCATTATAAAATGCGTAAAAGAAAGAATAAGTTTGAGGTGTGCGGAAATATTTTGAGAAATAGGGAGAAGAAAAAATTATATCAGAAGAAAAAATTCGTTAAATGGAGAATACACTTCGCTATTTGGAGGTTATTTTACGAAGAAATTTGCAAAATGTTGTTGGTTCCGAGGAAAAGTTCGCAAAATAGAGAAATTCGCAAAATAGAGGTTCGTTAAATAGAGGTCCGACTGTATATACAAAAGTATACAGAATTATTAACTATACGCGTGGCCCAAGTTGGCTCTCTGTACCTCTGACCAAAACATTTTACTTTCATGTAAAATAAAATGTATTTTGTGTCCGGTACACATTTTAAAATAATTTTTATTTATTGAGTTAAAATTCTGAATTTTTTTGTGATGGTTAACCATATCATTTGTAAACAAAATCACATGATAAAACTTCTCATAATTTTTTCAAAAAAATTAATTTATTAAAAAAGTGGGGTAATTTAAAATCGTTATAACTCGAAATATTATTTATAGAATTTATTTTTTTTTTATTTAAATAAACAGAAATATATAAGTTTTAATTTTGATTCAGCATTTTAAAAAATATTAATTTAAAAAAATTAAAAATATTTAAAGTAAAAATTAAAAAAAAATGATGCAACTTTAAAAAAAAAAAATCATATTTTCAAAAGTAAATTTTTTTTCAAATTTGCTGAATCCAAATTAAAGTAAAACAATTGAAAAAAACATTTTCCAAGTTTGAACCATTCATCTTTAACGCTTCCTGACTCATAAGAATTTAAATATGAGAAATGGTGAAAAATCCCATCATGAAGAAAAACGCATTTTTACAAGAAGTTGTTTCCATGACAGCCATTGCTTGAAAGCTAGATTTTGAAAACAAACCGAAACGAAAAAATTAATATTTCTTGTTCTAAATAAGATAGAAACATGATTTAAACGTCATTTTAAGCAGAAAGAAAAATCAGAGAAATTTTTAAGGAAATAAAATATTTTTACAAAATTTGAAGATTTTTGTGTCGCGGACCCCCTTAATTCATCAACGACGCAAAATGATTGTCTAATTGTACGGATTTCATCTAGTTAAAAAATGTTTCAGGTATACATACCTCGATTTATCTTTTATAATGATTTTGTAAATGAACATATTTATAGTAGAACTTTCGCAAAGCGTATTCGAAACAATTCTGCTGTTTCAAACTAAATTTTTCTTATTATCGTTAAGTCTGCAGATTTTAATGAGCACGTGAAAAGCGTCTTCAAAGTTTAGTCATATATTCCTTGCTTTTTAATTTCCACTCACTTCTTGAGTCAGTCATGACTGATAATTATAAACAGTGAAGTTTATAGCAATAAATAAAGAGGGTCTTATATGAGCCGATACAGCTCAAATTAATGAATAATGCTGAAAATTTGCGATGTAAGAAACGAGATTTTTGGAATACAGATAGTTTCGGTCTGGCCGAATTTTCGGAAAAATTTTCACCGAAAACGAATTTTCAACAAAAGTGAGATTTTGGATCGAAAACGAAACCGAATTCTCGGTCGATCTCTAGTGATGATGTCCTATATATCTTATATATCAAGGGGAAATTCTCCGTCTTTGGGTCAAAATTTCTGATTTTTTTTTTTTAATTTTGCATTTTTAGCATCCCTTCAGTATGTAGATTGTTTCCCTAAGGCGGTTTTGTGATATTCAAAATCCTCACAATCTTTTTAGCTAGTTGAACGCGACGGTATTGTAAAACTTTAAACTTGTTTTTCTCGAAACTTTGATTTTCAAACTGGGGTATTATTTTTCTCGAAAACTATTCGACCGATTTCCTTCATTTTTCATAGAAAAGAAAGGTAATCGTTTTTGCTGGTGCTGACCTTATACCAACGAAAAGTATAATTTTCATTGATTATTATTATTATTATTATTTTTTTTTTTTTGAGCTCGAATAAGGGGAAAAGATAGTCGAAAAAATAAACTTTTATGTTCAAATGGACGCCATTTTGTAAAAAATTAACTTTTGAAACTAAATGAGAAAAAGTTGAAGCTCCAGAAAATGTAATGCCCTTTTATAATATAGCGACTCAATTTGTTTCAGTTGCTTGTGATTGGAGAAAAACAGTCATCGGACTGGTAGTTAACGTGCAAAAACTTAATGCAAAAAGTCAGGAGTCTCTTTTCTTTGTAACCAAAAAAAAAAAAAAAAAAAAAAAGAAAAAAAATCCCTGCCGGCTTGGCCTACAGGCGGAGGTAGATTTCGAAGTTAAGTACTGATTTCGCCATCAAAATCTAAATCAAGATTAGAGAAAAACCCAGTTTAACAATTTTATCTGGTCCGTTTTGACGTGTTTTTTATGTCATTTTTCTGTAAGAGCTGTTTTTATCGGAATCATGTTAATACGATAATTTTTCTTCAACCCCTATTTTTGTTTAATTTGTTTCTGCTGTAAGAGTTGGTAAACTTGTCAATATAAAAGTTGTAGATAATATTAAGAAGATTTTTAGTAATCTAAGCGGATTTGACATCTTGTGAATTGACGAAGTTATGAAATTTTTTCTTCTTCAACCCCCCCCCCCCTTTTTTTTTTCGTTTTTAATTTTTTTAGCGGTAAAAGTTGGTTCTATTAAAAACTTGTCAATATAAAAGTTGTAGATTGTATTAAGAAGATTTATAATAAGTTTAAGTGAATTTGTTATCTTGAGAATTGACGAAGTTATAAAATTTTTTGTCCGCCAAACCCTATTTTTTTCGCCCGTTTGTGCCCATTTTTAATTTTATCAAAAACCTGTGATACATAAATTTTTGGCACTTTTTCTAGGAGTAATAATAACTTTAAACTGATTTGATATGTATTATAATTAAAAAGTTATTGGTTTTCTTTTTCGGTTCTCACAAAACCCTTCCCTATTTTCACCCCCCTTGGTCCGATTTTACACATTAACGAACTTGACCCGGATTTTCTGAAACTTGATTTTATGTATCAGTTTGGAAGAGATTTGTGCAGAATTATATGATCATGACCGGCATTGATCTTCAAAATTTTTCAGAAATTCCAACATAGGAGAGATTGTAATATGTAGTATTTCTTACGAAACATACCTAAAATATAATCCAATGAAAATTGCAGCATCTTCGTCATTAAAATAAATAAACTAAATATATAAAAATAAATTTGAAATTATCAACGCCATACTAACTTATTGGAGGGGGGGGGGGGAATCTGTGTTTCGCCATAATTTTTCTTTTGAAATTGTATGGCATTGTATCCATGGATTCAATGTAGCAGAATGGGAAGTTAGCGCTCCGTCCTATTCTGAAACTTAATGATTCAATGCGCAAAGTGATTTAATATGCGTGCTTAAAACACATCCCAATTTTAACACTTTCCAACATAGTTCTTAATACATGAATTCGGTTTGTCTGTCTGTCCGAGCTCTAACTCGCGTGAATATACTCGGATTGCCGTGTAATTGATTTATGTTATTAAAGCTTACTATGGAATTTTCTGTATTGAAAATGAAGTGTATAGTATTTATAGTTCATATTCGAGGATAGAGTAGCATAGCTGACGTTTATTCCAACAGAGCGAAAAATGACCAGACCAGGAATCGAACCTGGATACTTGTAGTGCCGTGCCAATGCCTTACCTGTTAGGCTATCCGAACGATAACTGACTGACATAATTCACTCTTATTTGTTGGACTTTGGTGCGAACTGCAGCGCTAGTTTCATTCATCCGAGCTATAACTATAGCATTTACATGATGAAAGTGTGTTTTAACACGGAAACTACACAAGTTTCCGTGTTAAAACATACTTAAGGAAACTTAAGACTTAAAAAAACATAACAGGTAAGGCATTGGCACGGCACGCCAAGTATCCAGGTTCGATTCCTGGTCTGGTCATTTTTCGCTCTGTTGGAATAAACGTCAACTGTGCTACTCCATCCTTGAATATGATTTAATCCAGTTGGAAAAAATATTCTTTCCCTTCATTATTTATAGTTCCTTTACAGAAAAACTCAAACGAATTCAGTTACATTATGGTCTATGGGGAAAACTCGTTTGCGGCGTATTTTAATGGTGTTACGCTATTTGAAACATAATGAAATTTATATACATTATTGAGGTGTACTATAAGTTGTTTACTATAGAATATGTTAAATGTAATACTTACCGTTATTGTGACAGTACCGTTATTGAAGAAATGTTGACAGGGGCTCTGAAAAGAATTCGGCTATATTAATGTTTATGGGGAAAAATTGTTTGCAGTGTATTTTAATGATGTTACATTGTTTACAATTATAATTAAATTGATATGAACCATTTATTTACCGGGTCATGCAAAAGAATTGGATTATGTAACGATCTATGAAGAAAAGCGATTTGCAGCGTATTTTTTTTTTTTCTCTATTTCAAATATGATGACCTTCACATACTTTACTGAGGTTTACTACAAGATGCATGCTTTCTGTAGAATATGATGTGCATAGCATTTATCCTTCATTTACATTTACAAGGACACATAAAAGATTTCGGATACAGTACTGGATCCGTAAGTAAATTTTTGCACACTACGTGATGTGTATAAATGCTACAGATCATATACAGGGCTACACAAAAGAATTCGTAACATTACGGATTATGAGCGCGAATTGCTCAAAGGTCGTTTTCATTTGAGTTATGCATTTTCAAGCTGAACTATATTTAGTACACTAAGAGATGTTTGTAGAAATAAATAATCTTATATACAGGACTATTCAAATAACTATATGCAAAGTCGCCTATGAGGTGTAATTCTTGGAGGTGTGATTTTAATAGCTTTACACGTATTTTTGTCTGAATTAAATTTTAGCTTAATATGTGGTGTGTATATAAAAATGAATAATTACAGGGCTGTACTAAAGAATTCAAGTACACTTTTGTCTATTGGTGGAAATTGATGAAGGGGAATTTTGAATGTATTATGCGTTTTTTTACGAAACTAAATTTTCAGCATTCTATATGTAGAATATATGCACATCTATAGATCATATACGAGCTGCACTAATGGATCGGAGTACTTTTCTGGCTATGGGCAGTAACTATCTGAAATCGGGTTTCCAAATATGTTATGCGTTTTCTAAAAAGTTTTTTTAGGTTACTTCTTTACCCTAATAAACGGTGAAAATTTATTAAAGTAATCTGGAAGCGTTGGAAAGTTTTTCATAATTTATGCTTTACGCGTGATTTTTCAATCTTTTTAAACTTAGAATTCGGTGAAAAAAGCCCACATTTTACGCGAGTAAATACGGCGTACACAATTTTAGCCATGTAGCGATTTAACAAAAGGCTAATACAGTAAACTCTACTAAGATGGAACAGCAATTGACCTGAAAGTATTCCGTTTTAGATAGAGTTTCATTTCAGTGGGTACATCTATTGAAAATGTATGGTCCTGATTTCTTCGGAAGTATATTTTTTCCCTACAAGGCAGGTTCTGTTATACAGGGGTTTCGTTTTTACAGATTATCACTTTTATGACAGCCGGGGGCAAATTTCACCAATAGTATTTTTTTTTCACTCGCCAATAACAGCTGCTATTTTTCGCTGGTGTCAATCAGAAATAATGCTTTAATTTTGAAATAAAATGTTTTGGTGGAACAGATGTCATATTCGCCCCATATTGGCGCGATTTTTTTCGGTTGCCAATTTGGCGAAAACATCAACAGCATAAACAGCATAATCCGGGTTACCACATCCATAGGCGTAGCGTGACCAGAAATTTTGGGGGGGCACCAAGGTCGTGCGAAGTAAAAATGGCGCCCCGAGGGAATTTTAAATTTTGAGCGCCTCCCCCCCCCTCCCCCCAAGAAAAAAAAACTTTCTTTTTGTGATAGGTGTAATAAAATTGATAAAGTGCAGAAAGATAAATAAATTCTATCGAATAAATTTCGCGTTTTATTTTGGAACTTTAAAATGTTTAATTTTAATTTAGGAATTCAGAACAACTAAATAACATAAAAGAAAATTGCACTTATTTGTTAGAGAGTTCATGATGTTTAGCAACAGGGGAAAAAAAGGATCAAGAGAGAAAAAGAAATTCCCCGAAAAATGAATAAATAAACAAAACCGTAGTTTTCAGCGTAAATTTCGTGCCCGGGGCGACCGCTCCTTTCAGGCCCAGCCCGGTGAGAAAATTACAAGTTCCACACAGGCCCAGCCCGTTTATATTTTCACAGTTTACGACCAGGCGCGGCTCGTACAAAAATAAGTGAAAACAAGCCCGGCCCGTGAAAAAATCAATTACCTAAATCAGTCCCGGTTCGACTTGATACAATTTCTCAAAAAATTCTGATTTTTCTTAGCATACAATTTCAGGGCCGCCACTTGCTACTAAAAGCGAATATTTTCAGCATCCGGTGGCTATGGCGACTATTTTAGGTCGAAAACCATTAAAAAGTGGTTATTTCAAGAAAAAAGGCGACTTTTTCCTGATTTCAGCGACTATTTTTGCTGAAAATATTTTATATTTTTCTTCAAAGCACCTGTAAAGTCATCTTCCCAAACACACTTTTTCAACGGTTGTTTGAAGAGATTCGCGATTTTCTCCGTGACGAATTCCAAAATTTTCGATTTCGACCCCTCCCCCCTTCAATCTATTGACGAAAATACTTATTGTTTTCCGAAATCTTTTTATATACAATCGTTAAAGGAGATTTTGCAATTTTTTCCGCGATCATTTGACGAAATCCATATTTTTTCCGCCACCACTTGTCCAAATTCGCGATATAAATTTTCCGCGGCCGATTGATGGTAGTTACTATTTGTTTCCGAGATCTTTTGACGAAATTCCAGATTCTTTTCCAGATCGTTTGTCAAAATTCGTGATTTTCTTTTCATGACCGAGTTATAAAATTCGTGATTTTTTGCGCGACCATTTGATTAAATTCTCAAATTCTTTTGACCAAATTTGCGTTTTTTGCCCGCAACCATTTGACGAAATTTTCGATTTTTTGTGATCGTTAGACGAAATTGGCAATTTTTTGTCCATTCTTTTGACGAAATTTGCGATGATTTATCCGCGATCGAATGACGAAAATCGCCATTTGTTTCCGTGATCTTTGGTAAAATTCAAGGTATTTTTTACAGTTGTTTGAGGGATTCGCGATTTTTTCCGCGACGAACAGCGAAATTCGCGATTTTTTCCCCAATCGATTAATGATAATAGTTATTTCTTTTCGCTATCTTTTGCTACGATCGTTGAAGGATATTTAGCAATTGTTTTCTATGACCTATTGCAAATTTCTCTTTTTTTGGGGGGGAGGGGGGGGGGGCGATCGTATCACGGAACTCATAATTTTTTCCCCCGTGATCCTTTGCCAAGTTTCGCGTTTTTGTTTCCCGCGATCGTTTCACGGAATTCACGATTTTTTTTCCGCGATACTTTGCCAAAATTCGCGAACTTTTCTGCCACAAACTGGGGAATTTTTCCTCCGCCACCCCTTGTCGAAATTTGCGATATATATTTTTTTCGCGACCGATTGATGGTACTCGCTGTTTGTTTCAGATATCATTTGATGAAATTCGGGATTCTTTTCCGCGATAGTTTATAGAAATTCGTGATTTTCTTTTCAAAACCGACTTACGAAATTCTTAATTATTTGTTTAAATTCTCGATTTTTAACGCGATTATTTGACCAAATCCCCGTCTTTTCAGGGGTGATTCTGTTCTGAATTTTCTGAAAATTTAAGGCAATCGGTTCCAAAAATTAAAAAATATATCGGTCATCAATACTAAAATTCGGGCATAAAAAATATCGCGAATTTCGGCAAATGGTCGCCGAAAAAATCAATTTCGACTATTGTTCACAGAAAAAAGTCGCCACTTTCTTCGAAGGATCGCAGAAAAAACTAATTTCTCCAATAAATCGCGGGAAAAAAAACACGAATTTCAGCAAGGGATCACGAAGAAACGCAAACTTCGTCTGGGAATCGCGAAAAGCACACACATTTCACCAAGGGATCGCAAAAAACGTAATTTTTATCAAAAGATCGCGGAAAAGCGCGAATTTCGTCAAAGGATCGCGATAAAGAAACGCAAATTTCGTTGAAGGATCGCGGAAAAACGCGAATTTCGCTAAAGGACAGCCGAAAAAAAGCATAATTGGGGTCGGGAGATTTCCCCCCTTTCCTTCCTCTGCTGTAACCTTTCAGAAAATTTGCTGTGAATTTCAGATTCTTTTTTTTTACTCAGAATCACCCCTGTCGGCTTTTTGTCCGCGACCATTTGATGAAATTTGCAATTTTTTTCTCTTTGTCTTTAGACGAAATTTGTAATACTTTGTGCATTCTTTTGGCGAAATTTGCGATGCTTTTTTCGTAACCGAATGACGAAAATCGCCATTTGTTTCAACAACCTTTGATAAAATTAAAAATATTTTTCCACGGTCCTTTGAGGAGATTCGCGATTTTTTTCGACGACGAACTACTAAAAATTCGCATTTTTTCCGCCGATCATTTTATGGAATTCACGATTTTCTTTACACGATCCTTTGTCAAATTTCGTGAATTTTTCTATGACCGATTGACGAAAATGATATTCGGTATTTGTTTCAGAGATTTTTTGACGAAATTCGCGATATTTTTCCACGTCCTTTTGTCGAAATTCGTCTTTTCCTTTGTCGACTGACTGAGGATGTTCAAGGGCAAGGAGGCAAAAAGAAGTGAAAAAATCATATGGTGGATAAAGGCAGAGGCGATTATTAGCTATGGCGCCCTGTGGGAGATATTTTATTGTACCACTGCAAATGCTATACTCATTTTTTTTCTTTTAAAGGGTTTCACTAAAGCATTTTACTTTGTCCATTACTTCCAGGGCCGAAACTAGCTATATTTTCACACGGGGCAAACATGGATTTCGGCGCCCCCCTCCTTCCTCCGCAAAGCAAATTTACAAAGAGAAATTTACGAAAGTTTCTATTAGAGGACCTATTTTAAAATTTAAAATATGTAACAGTAAAATGCGTAATGATATTGCTATAAACAGCTTTGTCAATTATTTATACATTAAAACCTGTGAAAAATATCGAAAAGAATAGGAAATAATTCCGCTTTATACAGGTTTCCGTTTTAGTAGAGATAACTGTTGGTATTATTTCTGTAGGAACCATGCAGTTTTTGTTTTTATTATTTAAGACAATATTCCATTATAGACATATTTCATTTTTCTAGATTTTACTGTTGTAGCATTACAAATTATTACAATTGAGGTACTTTAATGTCATAGTGATATGAGTCACATAGTTTCAGGAAATAAAAAACCAGGATTTACCATAGGCATAAAAATGAATTCCAGCATTGTAAAATATCTTCCTATACTAAATACTATCTACACTAGTTTTGTGGAATTATCACTTATACCACTCTTCTTATTTATAGATTCATATGTCTACATACTTTCCTCAACTTTTCAAATTTAATTTTCAAAGCTAATTTTCAAATTTGTGTGACTCAAAACAACAATAAAAAAATTATTAAATTTTTTCTTTTCATTTTGTGAATTTTCGACCGCTTTGTTTTTATTGTCCCAGTCAGTCACCTGACCTCGCCCCATCTAAGGTCAGATATGGTGGTATGCATGTAAAAAAGTAATTATTAGAAAAAGAATGAAGCTATTCATTTGTTGTCTTATATATTGTAGGCAAATCTTTTTATCTATTCGACAATTTTAATGCACTTTACTCAGCCTTTATTTTTGATTTTTCAGCTAAAAAATATTTTTTTACACAAATTTCACACGCACATATATAGATTTATAAAACGGTAAACCAAATTTTCATCGGGCGCCCCCTTCGCGTGGCGCCCAGGGCACATACACCCTCTCCATCCCCTTAGTTTCGGCCCTGACTCCTTCTTCCATTAGTTTTTATTATCCCGGGCAGCCTGGGTGGGGCTTGTTGAGCTAAAGCCAATTGGTAGGTCTCCCCACCTAGCCGAACCTGTCCCGGGCAGCCACCCGATCTCGCTCATATCAAGACGGGAAAAATGAAATCTGAACACTGCTCAGGGAGAGAGAGAAAAAAATTGAACAGTCTTTATGGAACCTTTTCATCAGAAAAGTCAAACAAAATCTTCAGTTGGCGCCCCCTTCGCCTTTCGGCACACTTAGAAATGGAGAAAGAATAATACCTAAGAGGAAAGCTCTTTTTTTCCCTATTCATTTGCAGTCTTCTATTACAGATTCAATTTTTTATATATTTGCAAATTTCAATGCATTTGGTTTAGTTTTACTTTTGGATTTCCCGGCTGTAAGACATTTTTATTCAAATTCAATATAAATACATATATATTTGGTATGTGAAGACAAAAAAAATATCTTCATTTGGCGCCCCCTAGGCTTTCTAGGCTTTCTGCGTGTAGAAGGTTGGGGGGGCACACGCCCCCCCGTGCCCCCCCGACGCTACGCCTATGACCACATCGAGCAAAATAACGACACTTTGGCGCAAGTTAAGTACGTGTTGCCTATATGATATTGGCGACAGAAAAAGATCGCGCCAATATGGGGCGAATATGACATCTGTACCGTTTTGGTTTATGGTATTGTTTCTTCTTATTTTTTTATTTTAAATGAAATGAGTGAAATGCATGTATTTTAAACGGACGTAATACATGTATTTTAAATGAAAGTTATATATTTTAAATAAAATGAGTGAGAGGCGTATATTTTAAATGAAGCAAATGTAATACGAATGATGGTGACGGGAACAACATTTGACGATTTATCACCTGCCCCCGGCTAATATAAAAATACCGACAGATTTTTCTGTAATAACAGACAACTCGCACGCTCTAAGAAAAAAAAATCGCCAGAAAAACGTAAAAATTACTGACTGCTCGGTTGCGGGATTATTCCCGTAATTTTACAGACTTTTTCTGCTGTTTAACAAAATTTTCTCTTTTTGACTGGAGGATTTCAGGAAATTTTGAGCTTAGATAAGCGAAGTGTCTGTGATTTGAAGGTAAAAGAACATACACAAAAATTCTATTTCTGAAACAGAAGGCACCGTTACCGAAAAACTTTTGTGATTAGGCGAAAATGTAACTCAAATTCTACGATCAGGTAATTATTAGATTAGGCTATTGAAATTTCTGTGTTTTGAAAGAAAATGACAAACGAAAATTGAAACTATGTGTCTACTAAAGGGATATAATGAACGCGAAAATACATAACAGTACATGTAGTATGTGACTTAGCGCAAGGTATTGCTACCAAATTTATTTACATAAAACATGGTTATCTTTCTTTTTTAGGAAAGTTTCCGGGGAAGGTTTATTTAAAATTAATTATGAATAAATCATAGGTGAGTATAACTCCGGTGGCATTCAGTATTAATTGACGATTGATGGGAAATAGTCCAAATGCTGATATATAAACGATATTATCCTTTTCTATCCTTTCTTAAGAAATAACTGACATTTCCAGGAATGAAGAAGTTATCACCAAATTTATTTAGGTAATACTTGACAGTTATTTTTTTTATTTCTGTTAATTGTTCAGGAATCATAGAGCCGCACACAGAATATGTAAATACCATGAGAAATCCACACACGATATTATAAACTAGTATATAACCCCGTAAAAAATGACGGTATGTGAACTAAAGATCTTCAAAACAGCGTTTAGAAGTTTAGATCCTGAAGATGGAACACAGAGGAGAACAATGAAGATGGTCTTTCAATAACAGGATTTGTACCTATATATAATACTCGGTTCGCGGTGCTGATGGTCTCAGCTTACGCATCATCCCAGCTTGAGCGTGATTTGTGTGTAGTTTTAAGTTTTGATTATAGATGGCAGCATCAAATGCCATTAAGTATTTTATTATTTTCTTTCTCACTTTCAAAAATTTCTATATGATTATTAAATATAAATGAAAATTATCTCTGTTTTATAATTAAATTTAAAAAATCAAAAAACCCGACTGCGAAAAAAGCGAACTAATTAATTATTTCTCATCAATGGGAAACTATTTCTTACATTACTTACCTATTTTTTTTATTTACTTGTATTGATGACTTTTAAGTTGTGTTTAATTGTTAGTTTCTATCTATAAATACTGTTTTGATGAGGCCTATAGATGTCTATGAAGGTTAGAAGTGCAGTAAAGCTAGAGATCCTACCGACAAAACTTCCAGGTTGTGTAATATTTAAACGGAGCTTCTGACTGTAAAATAGTCAATGAAACATCTCCTCATTTTGAAAGACCTATCCAATGATATGCCACTCAATATGGTGTGTAAATTTTTTTTTCGTCTGTACCGCCATTTTGTATTTTACGGCAGCCATTTTGAATTTATAAAAACAAAACCTAGCCTATAACCATCGGACGGTTAAGACGAATCTATATAGACCTCATTGATTAAAATCCATCCAGCCGTTGGATGTTTCGAGGGTATAAAGAAATCCACATACCCAGATACGCGTGAAAAACATAACCCTTCTTGGCAGTCGGGTAATAAGAAGCAAAGGTATAGATAGGCCTTTTCTTTTAATTTAAGTTCATAGTAAAAAACAAACTTCTTACAAAATATCTACATTTTCCGCTAACATTTAATCATGAAAATTGTACGTTAAAAAAATATTTTTCTGACTAAAAAAAAAAAAAAAAAAAAAAAAAAAAATGACACATTATTTTATGATTTTTGCATTTTGTAAATCAAAAAATATTATCCTTTGATTTCATATGAAAACAACAAAGATATTATGTAAACTACAATTTAAAATACAGGAATTTGAACAGAAAAATGCCTCCTTTGAAAAAAATTAGAATTACATCCCAAATTTTAAATATTACAGCATAAAAATTGCATTGCTTTTGTAATAAATACATATATATATGTGTATGTTATAGAAAAAAATACATTTAATTCTATAAAACTTGTTTAAAAGTATATTTGCAAAGTCATATTACTGAACAGAACACTATTTTTATATATTATTCTTTACCCAATATTAAATTTGTGACTTACAAATTATTTTACTACTCAGAAACTAATTTTGAATTATTCTGTAGCGCACTAAACAGAAAATTTTTAATGATTTTAATCTACATCATTTCTCAAAGTATATTGCATAATAAGTAAAGTGAATTGGAAAAGTAATGTAAAATTGCAACTATTAATTACATTAATATGATTTTCTTTCCCCGAGAAACTTCCTAAGTTAAAACGGTATTATATATATCCTTGTATTTTAATTAAAATAAGAATTGGTAAGAATTATTCATTTTATTTGCAATGCAAAGCTGATAAAATGCATAAAAAGGTACAATTTCAATACAACACTTCTTTGTATTGAAATGTATTGAGTCTTTGTACTGAAATATATTGAAATCTATTCTTATTAAATCCCGAGAGATGGCGCCAAAACAATATATAGCAACAAAACGTTATCCAGTACAAAATATTTCACAGATTGAATCTTTCTTTCACAGACTAAATTGAACTTATAAACCTCCCTCCCATTTTGCCATACTGCTTATAAACGTAAACAAAAGTGAAAAATGTAGGAATTTGAACTGAAAAATGCCTCCTTTGAAAAAAAATTAGAATTACATCCCAAATTTTAAATATTACAACATAAAAATGGCATTGCATTTGTAACCAATACATACATACATATATATATATATATATATGTATGTTATACAAAAAAAAATATATATATTTAATTCTATAAAGCTTGTATAAAAGTATATTTGCAAATTCATATTACTGAACAGAACACTATTTTTATATATTATTCTTTATGGACCAGTGGCCGCTCATTATATGGGACCGCTCAAAACGAATAACGAATCTATAAGCATTGCCAAATTACTTCAAACAAACTTTCAATGAATGAATCTCAAAATGAATGAATCACCACACCGCTAAAGCTGACCATACAGCCAAGTGATTTGTTTTATAGAACGCAGTTTGACAAAAATATGTTTGCTTCTTTCATGGAGCCATGAAGATTAAAAGGAGACGACGTATCAATCTAAAACCGTAGGAAGCTTCGAGGCCGAAAGATGATCACCGTAGTTGATTTACGCCATAGCTCCATGGTTTAATTTTTTTTCAATTAATCAAGTGAATGACTCGCTATCACTTGTTTACATTTTACGCTAATGTATATTTTTAACTCGATTGTTTTTCAAGTGCGCAAATCATTGAAATTTTGTTAGTTTTGAAACTTTTAAAGAAAATTATGTTGAACAGAAGGGATTTCAGGTAGAAAATATTTGTATTTAAGCAGATAAGTTTTCTCTTACACATCTGAAATCGAAATTAAGCCTAACGTGGCTCTATCTTATCGGCTATTGGCAAAATCGATGGGTTTGCCCCGGATGCGTTACACTGCCTTTTAATATATAGAGATCGTTCCAATGATGAAGCTTGTTTGCAATAGTAGTTCTTTATATATCTATTTATATAAAATCCAAGTCTCTGTGTGTCCCTCACAATCCCGGTTTGACCGCCTCATTGATCGCGGCCATGTTAAGCTTCATACGGAGAAATCGGTGTCAGCTTCAACAATGAGTAATTTTTGAAAAGTACTAATGGCAGGGTTGCCAAACTAATGCCAAATTTCGACCAATTTGGCAAAATATTGGCAAATTTGACGTTAAAAAATTGCCATATATGAAGCCAGATTGGCGATATCTGGCTAATTTGGCGAAATTCCTACTGAAATCCATTAATCTTTCATAATCGAGCTCACCGCATCTAAGATTTTTTTTTTTTTTTTTTTTTTTTTTTTTTCAAAATCTATGGATCAGAATTTAAAGTGTAATATACGAAAATGTGCGTCTTTACATTTTCATTCCAATGTTACTAACGTAACTACCGTCACTAAACGGCGCTGTACTATCTGAGCTCCTAACTGCCAGGTTTTTATGTGCTTTATATTGCCGGATACAGAAATTAAATTCTCGGTGTTTTTCCTGTATAGGGGTATTGGCGAAAAGGGAAATTTGGCAACAAATTTTCTGGCAACCTGTTCAGTGTTTCAGTTCAATATTTATGTAATTTACTTAACATAAAGATGCCATTTGTCTATTTTTATTCAAAAATAGAAGTAATCTGTACGTAAAAACAACAATGGCGTACATTTAATTAAAATACACATATAGACAAGCAAAAAATTTCATCAAGTTTGTTTTCATTGCTGTTTATAACATTTGGCAACAAATTTCACATTCTGATGCCTGAATTCCGCCAAGCTTTTTTAAAAAATGGCAAGCCCCTATATTGGAAAAGTACCAAATTCTCTATTACTTTAAAGGTATGGCACTAGACCAGAAATATTTAAATTTTTAAAAGCAACAAAGTTTTGAAACTCAGCAAGAAAGTACGACTATTTGTATACTGCAAAATAAATTTCAAGAACAAAAACCAAATGTCTTAAAAGAGACCATTTATGTTATGTTTTAAAAAAATATATATTACTAGCAAATCCCGTGGCTTTGCTCGCGTATTAGTTGAAATATGCCAAGTGATATTTGCATGACTATTTTTTATTAGAAGAACACTTTTATGAATAATTTAAAAATTACAAATTAAGCCACAGTTTGACTAAACTTCATTATAAAAGTGCAATAGACAGAAATAAGATTTTAATTAATAAGAAAAACTAAAACTAATTCCAATTAAATGATAGTTTAGGAAGTATTTTGAGACTTTTATGTTCATTTCATACGCTCATTTCAGTATTCATTTGAAGTTTTGAATTTTTTAGAAACCATCTTAACACATTTGCAACTTGAAATTAACCATCATGTCAAATTCCAAGCTTCTTGTTTAAAAGTCTACCACATCTCTGGTATTAGTGGCACCAACATAAAATGCCGAAACAGAGTTGAAATAGAATGTCTCGAAAAATATTGAAACAGAGACTGTCACCCTTAATTTGCCAATATTAAGCTTAAAATCGGTTGGTATTTCCTAATATTCTATAGAAAACGGAATTTAGATGTTTTTAATGCTTTCTTGTTGTTCCTGCCAACCAGGTGGTAGTGACACCGGCATAAAATATAGCCCGTATTGCATCAGGGACTATCACTCTTGATTCGCAACCAATAATTTCTGTAATCGGTTTATTATTTCCTGAGATTCCATAGAAATCGTAATTTAGGACTCTTTTAGAATGCTGTTCGCTCTTTCCCTTCGCTTCACCCCTTTTTAATTTCAAATTTATTTTCGACAGTTCTTAGAGGACATTTATATTTTATAACTACCGTGCTGTATTTAAAGTTTCTAACCTCTTCAGTACCGCAGAAATCGCAATTTAGAAAGTTTTTTGCGCCTGCAACCCTCGACATAAAATATAGGTTATGTTTGAGCAGGTTCTATCACCATCAATTTGAAACCATTACGTTTGAAAACGGTTTCGTATTTCATAAGATTGCAGAAAAATCGTAATTTAGAACGCTTATAGAACACCTTTCGCTCACTTCATCCTTTTAAAATTGGAATTTACTTTCGACAATTCTTAGAAAGCATTAACATTTCAATGTAATAGTAAGTAGCATTCCAAATTTAAATGTTAGACTCCCTCGATAACACACAAAACGTAATTTAGAACATTTTTTGCTCCTGTAACCCCAGGTGGTAGTGACAACAGCGTAAAATATAGGTTATGTTGGAGCGGGGACTATCACCATCAATTTGAATCCATTACTTCTGAAATCGGTTTATATTTTCTGAGATTGCGTATAAATTGCTATTTAGAACATTTTTAGAACGCTTTTCGTTCATTTTTGCCCCTTTTAAATTTCAAATTTTTAAGAAACTCTTCTTAGAGAGTATTTACATCTCATAAGTGATTACCATGCCAAATTTCAAGTTGCTAGCCCCTTCAGTATCACAAAAATCACAATTTATAAAGTTTTTTAAAATGCAACCGCAAGGTTGTAGTGACGCCGACATGAAATTGATCCTATATTGGCTGTCATCATCAATTTCCAACCATTACTTTTGAAATCAGTTGGGTACTTTCTGATATTGCGTAAAAATCGCAACTTAGAACGATTTTCGTCCATTTTCACCCCTTTTAAATTTCGAATTATTTAGGAAATGTTCTTAGAGATCAATTATATCTTATAAGTAACTACCATGCCTAGTTTCAAGCTGCTACCCCTTGCAGTATCACAAAAAACGCAATTTAGATCGTTTTTTGCTCCTTCACCCCTTATGGGGTAGTGGCACCGACATGAAATACAGCCTATGTTGGAGCGAGGGATGTCACCATCGTTTTCACACCATTATTTTTAAATCAGTTTGGTACTTCCTGAGATTGAGTAGAAATCACAACTTAGAAAGTTTTTTAGAACGCTTTTCGTTCCTTTTCACACTTTTTAAATTTTGATTTTTTAGGAAATGTTCTTAGAGATCATTTGTATCTTATATATAACTGCTCTGCCTATTTCAGGATTCTTGGCCCTTCAGTAATACAAAAATCGCAATTTAGAACGTTCTTTGCTTCTGCAAACCCTAGATGGGAGTGACACCGACATGAAATAGAGCCTATGTTGTAGCAAGGCTGTCATCATCAATTTCCAACCGTTATTTTTGAAATAAGTTGGGTACTTTCGGAGATTGCGTAGAAATCGCCATTTAGAACGTTTTTTAGAACTCTTTTCGCGCATCTTCACACCTTTTAAATTTCGAATTTTTTAAGAAATGTTCTTAGAGATAATTTATATCTTATAAGTAACTATCATTTGAAATTCCATGTATCTGGACCCTTTAGTAACACAAAAATCGCCATTTCGAACGTTTTTTTGCTCCTGCAACCCCTTAAGGGTAGTGGCACCGACATAAAATGTAGCCTATATTAGAGCATGGGTTGTCACCATCAATTTGACACCATTATTTTTGAAATCGGTTTGGTACTTCTTGAGATTGCGTAAAAATCGCCATTTAAAACGTTTTTTAGAAAGCTTTTTGCGCATTTTCACCCTCTTTTAAATTTCGAATTTTTTAAGAAATGTTCTTAGCGATTATTAGCATCTTATAAGTAAATACCATTCCAAATTTCATGTTTCTAGGCCCTTCAGTAACACAAAACTCCAGTTTTAGAACCGTTTTTGCTCCGGCACCCCCTTTTGGACAGTGGCACGAACATAAGATATAGCCTATGTTCTAAGTTGGACTAACACCATCATTTTGATACAACACTTGGAACCAATCTGTGCGGATTAGTGGTCTTCTACTGTACGTAGTAGTATGAAATACTACCTATGGCGTCGTTCCTATGTGGAAATTTTTGAAAAATTTTTGCAGATCTACACCGATCATGACCCCAAGCACCCAAAACCACCCTCAGTAAAAAACTTTATCTATCTATCTATCTATGTATCTATCTATATATATATATCACTTTCTTCTGGACACGATAACTTCCACAATTCTGCTTAAATCTCTTCCAAACTGATACATAAAATCAAGGGGCATAAAATCTCGGTCAAGTTCGTTAATGGGCAAAATCGGGCCAAGAGGCTGGAAATAGGGAGGGGTTTTGTGAAAACAGAAATAACCCCATAACTTCTTAAATTTTGTACATATCAAATCAGTTTAAAGTTTTTATTACTCCTAAAAATAGGACCAAAAATTTATGCATCACAGATTTTTGATAAAATTAAAAATGGGCTCAAGGGGCGCAAAAATAACGTTTTTGGGAGAAAAAAATTCATAACTTCGTCAATTCTCAAGGTATCAAATTCAATTAATTTTATTATACATCTACTTAATATTATCTACAACTTTTATATTCACAAGTTTTTGATAGGGCCAATTCGTACCGCATAAAAAACTAAAAACGAAAACAAAACAAGTGGGTAAGTGTGATCACAGATCGCACAGAGGGTTTCGTTTAATATTCCTTTCAAAACACTTTATCTTTTTGAAAAATCTATTACTTCCACATTTCGCAACCAGGAGGCGCACTCGATTCTAAACAAACATCTATCCGAACGAAATCCCGTTTTACATACTATCCGCAGATATATTAGTGGAGGGGATTGGGCCCATAGCACCTGAGATCAGTAGGCGCACCTGGCGGTAAAAAATGAAACTAAAATATGTAAGGCTATGGTGCACAATATGAAAGAAGGGTCAAAGGGGTGTTGGCAAAAGTTGGAAAATTTCTCCCCTGGTTAAAAGGGCGGATGTTAGACAAATTACTTAAAATACACAAGCTAGAGTCCGGAGAGGTAAATAATATAAGACTTTTTGAAGATTTTATGATTTGTCGTGTGGTCTGAGGTATTCAGCTATACGTATGCAAAATTTCATGTCTCCAACTTAATTAGGGGCTCT
Organism: Maratus speciosus; assembly: GCA_963932465.1. Lineage (NCBI taxonomy): Eukaryota > Metazoa > Arthropoda > Arachnida > Araneae > Salticidae > Maratus > Maratus speciosus. The sequence continues at coordinate 356,924,961 of OZ010800.1, read as the reverse complement.
CTTAGAAAGAATTGCTTCAAATACATATGTGGTAGCTCAAAGGGTTAAACGTAAGACATTTTCAAGATTCTATGATTTGTCGCTTGGCCTCAGGTGTTCTGCTATAAGTATGCAAAATTTAAAATCTCCAATTTAATTAGGGGATCGGTTAGAAAGAATTGCTTAAAACACGCATGTGAGAGCCCAAAGGGTTAAATGTACGACTTTTTCAAAATTTTATGATTTGTCGTATGATGTGAGGTGTTCAGCTATAAGTACCGAAAATTTCATGTCTCCAACATAATTAGGGGCTCACTTAGAAAGAATTGTTTAAAATACACATGTGGGAGCCCAAAGGGTTAAATGTACGACTTTTTCCAAAATTTTATCACTTGCTGTTTGATGTGAGGTGTCCAGCTATAAGTACCCGAAATTTCATATCTCCAACATAATTAGAGGCTCACTTAGAAAGAATTGTTTATAATACACATGTGGGAGTTAACCGACATTTATTCTTCTGCGAGTTAAACCGATTAATTAAATAATAATTAATATTTCAGCTTGTAATTAAGATAGGACTTAGAAATAGGTATCAATAAAATCAGCGAGAAATTTGACATCGGGATGCCATAAAATTTAATCAAAAAACTTAATATTTAAAAAGTTAAAATTCCGTATTAAAATATGCTATTAAGAAAAACCGCAGCGTCGTCATGTCTACCTGCTTTGAAATCTTTTGAATTGAAATCTTTTTTCTTTGTCTTTCCAATTAAAGAAAATAAATTTTTATCGATCGATTAATAGTGGATATTTTAACTTATACACATCGCAGAAATGTGAACTTTATACCAAATGAAAGTAGATTTTTTTCTGCGCCTGTCTATTCCATTTACAAATTTCTGGGACCAATATTTTCTGATATGCGATTTCGATTTATAATGCCCACTTCATTTTTCGGCTTAATTTCCTCCGTGGTAACCATGCATCGGCTGATTTTACTGGTAACCCTTAGGAGAAACACGGGTGATTTGGAGAAAGTTCATTTGAATCTGCGTTAAAAAGGTGGATTGGTTAATTTTAGAAGTTAATTAGCCCGTAATTCAGTTAATTACCAACTTTTTCAAATTTTTATGATTTGTTGTTTAATGTGAGGTGTTCAGCTATAAGTACCCAAAATTTCAAATCTCTAACATGTATAGTTTCTGAGAACGGGCTCTGTGACGGACAGACAGACAGACAGACAGACAGACAAAGGAGTGAGACGAATAGGGTTTCGTCAGATGAACGAAACCCTAAAAAGGGGGGTTAAGAAGAAAAATTTCCATAACTCCGTCAATTCACAAGATATAAAATCCCCATGAATTTATCATGTATCTTCTTGATATTGTCTTCAACATTTGTATAAATAAGTTTTTGATAGGACCAATTATTACAGCAAAAACAAATTAAAAATATATAGTGGTTGAAGAAAAAAATCATCTTATTGAGGGTGTATTCAAATCCAAACTGCTTATTTTATGACTCATTTTTAAATTCATTTTTGTTCTCAAACGCATCCAATTCATAGATTCTCTTCTTCAGAAATTATATAATGTACCGTAATGATAGATTTTTTGATAGAGGCAGAATATATTTCAAAAAATGATGTCAAAGTGGGAATTTTGAACAGAATTTCCCGAAGCGATTGTATTTGAAACGAAAAATATTGTCCTATTACTGAGAAAATAATTGTTTATTAATCAAGTTTCAATTAATTGAAAGAAAAATAAAAACACATGCCGCTTATAAATCTTTTCAAAAATCACGTCAGCAAGTTTCGTATTTTTTCTATTAAAAATGAATCTGAAAGTGTGCCAGAAAATTTCGAGTTGTTGAGCAGGGAAAAGTATTTTTTTTAATACCGCCTTAACAGGATTCTGATAAAACCAGCTATTATATAAAAATGAAATAAAAACTCGTCAAAAGCGGCCAGATAAAACTGTTAAAGTGGATTTATATCTAATCATGATTTAGTTTTTGTTGGAGCAATTAATATACTTAACTTCGAAATCTACCTCCGCCTGTAGGCCGGGCCGGCAGGGACTTTTTATAAATGTGTTTCGTTTTCAAAATGTATTATTTTCATCTATCATTGCGGAACAAGCGATAAAAACTCATATTCATGCACATGTGTTGTATATATATTTATATCTAATTTCCCGTTATTTTTGACGGGCTATCTTTCTAGTAAATGTATAATACAATGATATAAAAATCATTTCCATATTATAAAAAATTAAAATAAACGACGGATAAGCGAGAGTTTCGTTAAGTTTTTGCAAAATCTTCACAATTTCAAAAAATTCTTTTAGAAATTTCATTTTTATGTTTAGTTGTTTGCCTTTTAAATAAATTCCGAGAAATCTGTTGTTACTGCGTAATACCCATAGACGCCAACATTGTAAAGACTGTATCAGGAGTAAACCAGCTAAATTTCCGGAGTTTTGGACACTCTTCAGGAGTAAAATGTTCACGTTTCAGGAGTCATCTCAGGAGTTGCACATAGTTTTTTACGAGCTATATTTTTTTACATATGTTGTCAGTCCTCTTGCAGCTTTTGCATTTATCAACACAAACATAATTTAAATAAAGGTTGCTTAATTTACTTTTACTTTTAACGTATTAATAATTTTTTATAATAAATTTATAAAAATGGATTTTTTTTATCCCTGCAGAGCAAATAATCCGCGATTCATATAACTGTCTAAAATTACATGACTATTTTTCCCCTACAAAAAAATAGACTTTTTCTGCGACCAATTAACAAAATTCGCGATTTTTCGCTCAGATTGAGTGACGAAAATCGCGATGTTTTGCCGCGGCTGCCGGGCGAAAATCGCGATGTTCTGCCGCGACTAACGGACGAAAATCGCGATGTTTTGCCGCGACTTGCAGACGAAAATCGCGATGTTTTGCCGCTACTGACAGACGAAAACCGCGTTGTTTTGCCGCGACTGACGGGCGAGAATCGCGTTGTTTTGTCGCGACTCACTGACAGAAATCGTGATTTTTTGCCGCGACTCACAGACGGAAATAGCGATTTTTTGCCGCGACTCACTGACGAAAATCACAATTTTTTGCATCGACTCACTGACGAAAATCGCGATTTTTTGCCGACCAAGATTTTTTCACTGACCTGGTGTGATTCTGAGTAAAAAAAAAATTTCTGAAATTCACAGCAAATTTTCTGAAAGGTTACAGCAGAGGGGTGAGGGGGGGGGATCCACTCCCGACACTAACTGTATGTTTTTTCTGTGCCCCTTTGAAAAATTAGTGTTCTTTCGCGATCCTTTGACGAAATTTGCGATTTGCGTTATTCGTTATATTTTTGACGAAATTTGCTTTTTTTTCGCAATCTTTTTGACGAACTTTGCGGGTTTTTTACGATATTTTGACGAAATTTGAGGGGTTTTTTTCGCGATCATTTGACGAAATTCGCGTTTTCCCCGCATCCTTCGGCGAAATTGGCAATTTTAGGTAGATTTCGTAAGAAATACTACCTATTGCAGTCGTTACCATGGTGCGACTTTTGAAAAATTCCTTCATAACTTTTCATTATAGGACCCCAGGAACCCAAAACCACCCCCACCTAAAAAGTTTATATATATATATATATATATATATATATATATATATATGTATGTATGTACTAAATTTTGTCCGCACTATAAAAGTCTCAATTATGCACGAATCGTCTTCAAACTCGCCAACAACTTTGAGATGGCTAATATCTCGGCGGGGATTGAAAAGGGGCGAAATCGGCCCAAGAGGGTGGAAATGGGGAGGGTTCAAAATTTTGAATACTGTCTTAACATGATTCTGATAAAACCAGCTCTTACACAACAATGGCAGGAAAAAAATAAAAGTTTTTCGTTATAGCAGTTGCCAACAATTTAAAAAAAAACAAATAATAAAATTCTCACCACAACAATTACTTTTCTTTTGCAAAATTTTCACGTGTAAAATTAAATAGTTTGACAAATTGAAAACAAATTGAATATTACGTCATAAGTTTCCTAGAGCAAGATTTCAGCATGAAAACTCAAAATAAATAGTTTGACGAATTAAAAAAATATGTATATTTCGTCATATTGGAAATATAATGGACCTCAGCAGGTGAATACTAGACTCAGTTAGGACTATCCCTAGGGTCTAGTGCAGGTGAATATGTAACGCCATGTAAGTTTGAAGAAACGTATTAAAACATGATAAAAACCCGACTATGGAAATATTAACATATTTTAACACTTTAAGGTTCTCTGAATTTTTTGTAGCCATTTTTTAAACCTATTCCATATATATGTGTGTGTGTATTCGTGTATATTACAATTTTCACAAAAAGTTTAGCTCCCTACAGCTCGCTCTTTGTGAAGAAACTGGGTTTTATCTCTAATCTTGATTTAAGTTTTGTTGGAGAATTTAGTACTTAACATCGAAATCTACCTCCGCCTGTAGGCCCGAGCCGGCAGGTATTTTTATTTTTTTTTTGCGAACGATTGAGGAAATTGATTATTTTGACGGAATTGATTATTGTTGAAATTCGCTCTATTTTTTTATGTCCGTATTTTCGGATTGATGACCGATTATTTTAATTTTCGGAACCGAATGCCTTTTATTCTCGAAACAGCGATTTTTTGCCGCAACTGTAAATTCGCGATGTTCTGCCGCGACTGACGGGCGAAAACAGCGATTTTTTACCGCGACTGATTGACCAAAACAGCAATTTTTTGCCGCAACTCATTGACGAAAACAGCAATTTTTTGAAACGACTAACTTTTGAATTTTTTTAAATGACTAACGGAATTCGTGATTTTTTTGCAGCGAGCGAGTGATTGACAAAATTCACGATTTTTATCTTTGGCCGATTACCGGATTTCAGTATATTTTTTCCTCAACTGATTAACGCAATTCGCGATATTTTGTCGCGGCTGACAGCCGAAATTAAGCGTTTTTTGCAGAGTGAAAAAAATCGCGATTTTTATCAACGACCTATTGATGAATTTCACGATTATTTGCAGCGACTAATTGACAAAATTTGTAACTTTTTATAATGATCTGTTGGCGAAATTAGAGATTGTAAAAATTCGCAGTTTTATCGACGAATTGACAATTTTTGAGATATACTTCAACGACCGATTGACAAAATTCGTGATTTTTTACCGCGATCGATCGAAGAAATTCGCGATTTTTTTGCCTCAAATTTCCGTATTTTCTACCTTATTACCGTACTTCCGTATTTTATCCTACATTTCTGGAGAAACTCCGGAATTTCGGAGATATTGGCATCTATGATTACCATCCCCTATCTTTATAATATAATGCTCACAGAAAATGTCAAAAATGTAGTGCAAGTACAGAGGGAATAATATAAGAAATTCGCATAAAATATTACAATTTGTACGAAAATAACGTCATGGAATTTGTATCCGAATGTCCAAAACCCAATCTTTTGTCTTTGGTCTGCAAATGTAGCCGCCAGTGTTACTGAAACAGGGAATAAAATCATGGAAATTATAACTGCAATCAAGAAACGAGACTCGTTATTTCGCAACCTATAATTTATCATGTATATAATGTATCATAACTTTCGTATTATACAAGAGAAAGTATCTTTTTTAACAAAAGGTACCAAAGAAGAAAAATTTGGACTGGCATTAAAACGAAAACGACATCTCCGATATGGGAAAAATTTAACAAGCAATATGCAGACGCTATAATCCAGTGCAAAATAAGAATCGTGCTTAGAATTTTCATCGACAGAGATAAATATCTTTCACATGGCTTTAAATGATATCCTGATATGTTTATGCCCATTAGGGTTAAAACTTGCCATAATAATTTGTCTTCTTTCGCTATTGTCATTTTAGAATACAATTGGATAATATTTAGCCAAATTATAAACATCGCCAAATTATTTGCCAAATTATACAAATTGACGTAATTTTTATTTTAAATAATGAAAGAACAAATACATTTTTAAAACGTTAATAAAAATATGAATTAAACGTCGCATTAAAAGTCACTTGATGACGTAAAAAACACGTGTAACATGTTTAATTGTTAAGTGAATATGACATTTTCGATCATCCATTATTGGCATTTAATCTTACATTTTGGCGATAGTTTTTCAGTCGACGGGATAATCAAGTAGTACTGATTTTTCTTTGATCAATTCGTTGTATAACCAAAGATCAAATCAAATTAGATTAGCAATTGAGGATTATGTTTTTTCAAAGTGGAAAGATTTTTGTCTACTGACGAGTAATGAAAACGGTGAGACGTTCAATTCAAAAATTGATATTGAAGTATGACTAAATTGTCTACATTTGAAGCTGCTTCTGAATTAAAAGAAACCGCACATTTGTATTCCATTAAGATTAAAGTTTATGACTATCAAGATGGTATCCTGCTTGTTTTTGTTCAGAAAAGTTCAGCTTGTTTTGTTCAGTGCAATATAACAGATTGAGAAGTTTATACCGGTCAGATTTTTAAAAAATTACAGTAAATACATGTGAAAAAATTACCGACCGCGAATGGGTTATGATCTCAAACATTTCATCTATACAAGAAAACATAGAAAATGAAGAAGACGAAAAGCAACATCGTAAATGTCGAATAAAAAATATTTGAATTGTTAGTACAAAAAAAGAGTAGCAGACGAGTGTTACATTTCACGAACCATTTTGAGTTGTTTTCACCAATTTCCTAATGCAAATCTACTTGACCTACGAGGTTGTACACGTCTGCACTGTTTTATTGACAGTGCAAAAACTTAAAAAATAAAGAAAAGAAATAAATGTTTTAAAATTTTGACTTTTGTAAATACTGTCAATATGATTATTGTTGTTTCACAAATGATAAAAATTTCGAATCAATACATTTCGTTTCAAAACATGCATTTAATACAGCAGTATTAAAATATAAATTTCTGCCGCAATTTGACAGCCAAAAACTTTGTTGTAGGAAATTTAAATTGAATTGAATTTTACTTGGTAAATAAAATAGTCAATTGTAAACGCATTAAAAAAGCATTAAGTAAAGTGTTTAAGTATATTGTAACTTTACAAAAAGTAATGATAACTAACAAAAACATCTCTCTATTCTAAAAAAAAGTAACTACCGCTGTCACCGCCGCCGCCGCCGGTTTTGATTTTTTTGTGACCGGAGGCCTTTCTTCGTTAATATTAACAAAAATAATGCATACAAAAATATGAAAATCGGTGGTTTTATACAGAAATGTTTGATAAACACGCTGATGCAGACAGTTTTCAAATAGAAGAATTATTTTAAGAGTTATTTAATGCTAAAGTTGGACAAAATCGTTCCACTAAAAAAGTTTTATAGCAGCAAAAACTATACATGGCAGTGTAATCATTTTTAGATCATTTTATGCGTTAGAATTTGCCGGAGTGCAGATTGCATTAATTTTTTTATTTTGACTCATTTTTTCAGGTTTTATTTCTATTTTAAATTCAAATTTTCAGCATTTCTAGAGACATTTTTTACAGATTTCAGAAAATTGTACTAATTTAAACTGTTGCCAACTGTATAAAAAGCGCAAGCAATAATGTTTGCTTAAAATTAAAAATTTATTTACACGTGACTATTATAAACAAGAAAAAACTTTCAAATTAGAATTAAATAATTATGTATAAAAAGCAGGAACTTATTAAAAATTACGTCATAAAAAGTATACACGTGAATTTTAAAAGAGAAAGGATATTGTAAAATAATAAATTCATTAACATGCGTTAAAAGTCTTAGGAGAAATTACGTCATATTTACGTCACATTATAGTTATTACATAAAATGAACACAAAATAATATTGCAAAAAAGTTTAAATTTAGAAATTGCGCTAGACATTTATTTGATATTTTGAGAATTAATTTAAAATGTCTCATTTAAAAGAACTTTCTTTTCGCTTTGTTAAAAAATACCAGGAGACAAAGACTCTCTTTACTTGATTCCTTTTATATTAGCTTATTTTGAAATGTTGTTACACGTGTCTACGTCATCAAGTTATTTTTATTTCGACGTTTTATTTGTGTTTTTATTAATTTTGTACGAATTTATTTGTTCTTTCGTTATTTAAAATAAAAATTATATCAATTTGTATAATTTGGCGAGTGGTTTGGCGATTTATATAATTTGGCGAAATTGGTCGACAGGATAATCAAGTAGTACCGCAGCGGATTTGGCGTTAAAATTCCCCAATCAAAGAGAAATGAATATAAATTCGTTTATAGGGAGATCGCCACTGTTTTTTAAATTATAATTCAATCTTTCGAAAAATTTTTAAAGCCGATCAAATTAGCGTGCATTTAGAGTCTGTGGTGTCTGGACGGGGGTTGGCGAGCTTAGCTCGTAGGGGGCCGAGCCCCCTAGTAACTGTGAAAAAAGGGAGCCAAATTTCGTAAAAAAAAAAAAAAAAAACTGCCAAGAAAAGAAGTGATATGTAAGTGGGTGCCAAGTTCAGATAAAATTCACTCAAACTTACTTACTGAAATATTATAGCGTTGTTTTAATTGTTTAAAAATACAAATTATCGATAGCATAATAATAATAAATCTAGAATTTGGCAAGTTTTTGATAAATGTTATGCCTATCATTTTCATGTCTTAATAAAAGGATGATGAAACATTAATAAGGATATCATTATAATAATTTTTAATATTGTTATTATTACAAACAAATGAATCGTGTTAAAGATTTGATAAACAAATAAACACACAGATAGACTTCTGCTCGTCTTTAGTTATCACTCCAGCGACCCCCACCCCCCGCCCACGGAAACCTCAATATAAACAGATTAACGCCTGACAAAGAGACAGATACGCTTACGCTTGTCTTTGGTCATCACTTTAGAGACTCCACTCCTTTCAGAAGCCTCAATACACTCAAATTAAGGCCTCTAAACATGAAATAACAATCTTTGGTATAATAATGTCATTAATAAAAATAAATGACTCGCAGATAAAAACTTGCCAAGTTCTAGATTTATTATTAATATGCTATCAATAATTTTTATTTTTAAACAATTGAAACAATGCTATAATACTTCAGTAAGTAAGTTTAGGTTAATTTTATTTGAACTAGGCACCCACTTACATATAACTTCTTTTCTTGGCATATTTTTTTTTTTTTTTTTCTTACGGAACTTGGCTCTTTTTTTTCACAGTTATGTTTTTGTTAGATAAAAGAGCTATACCAAAGCATAGAAACAGAGTGATTCAAAAATTAAAATTAAAAATCTATTTAATCATTTTCGATAGCAGGTGTTTCATAAATCTGTAAAATTTGTTATGGATACAGAACCTTTCTTACACAGGTAAATAATTCAATACAGAAATTCCCTGTTTGGTAAAATTACGAAAGACAAAATATTTATTAAGTTTCAATGCGAAATGTTCTGTAAAACCGGGAAAAATTGGTCCGAAAACATGGTTATTAATAAAATTATAAATAGTAATTAATCTCGGTTTCTTTTTACTATTTAGGATGATTTATGTATTATGTAATATGTAGCATCACATTTTTGCAACTAATTTCAGCGTCAAAGATTTTGGTATATATAATAGATTGGATGGTGCAGATAACGAAGCTGGCAGTCACCTGGCGCACCAGCGATGGCTGTTGTCAAAGCAGCATCATACACTCTGCTGCAATGTGAAATGAATGGCAACCCGAATACTTATGATGCCCTCTAGTCGGAATAATGTCAGTAATCGGATCGCCATTCATTTCACTTTGCAGTAGGCTGTGCGATGTTGTTATAGCAACCCCACACCCATTCGCTGGTGCGCAGCTGACTGGCAGTTTTGTTATTTCTGTCATCTAATATATTAGATATACCAAACGCATTCGACGAATCAGAATTTGGGGCTTAATGTGAGGCTCAAACTTTTTTTATATAGTGACAGTTGATTTAACTAATTTTACTCGGATTCAAATACCATATTGAAGTTATGCAGAGAAAATGAATCAGATTCACTATTTTTATTGGCTTTTTCACGCATGTTTGAAAAGCGTATATGAATCTAATTTCTCTTTCTATCTGTCTGTCTCTCGTACTTCGGTCTAACAACCATATGTACAGTCATAAAAGTCAAACGCCCAGAAGGAAGGGGTGTTCCCTTTGAATTGTGATATTAGTAATTCTTCCCCAGAACCAATGGGAATTTTCTATAACTAAATATCGAGTAGATTTGGATATTCTCTCACAAATCTTAAATCTTAAAATAAATAAATAAATAAATATATATATAAAAAAGCTTTTTAATTGGTTTAACAAACGCCTATCAAATGTCGCGGGGGGGGGGGGGGGGTAGGGCCTTGACTTCTATATTCTCCTGTGTCTCTTTTATACAAATAAAATAATAATAAAAATATGCCTTAACCAGAAAATTTATTTTCAAAACTTTTTGATTTTATTTTGTGTGTTACTTATTTGTATTTATTTATTAAATAAAATTTGTTTCAAATTTAAAATTAGAATCCTAAGAGTGGACATCTCAATCTCTCGAATTCTAGAATTCCCCCCCCCCCCCCCCCCTTGAAGGTCAAATTGTCGGCCTCCTGTGGAACGTACGCTTCACGTTGGAAACTACTGTTTTAGAGTTTAGTTCCAATCTCAAAAAATGTTTCAAGTGTTGTGTTTTTCATTATATCAAAAGACAGTTACGACAAAATATTTTTTTTTTTAAGAAAGGAATTTTTAAAATCTTATATGGTAGATTGGTCTTATAAAATATAAGAAAAACGTCCCCGATAATCTAGCAAGTAAATCAGTACAAACAATATTTTCAAAACTTCAGTTGCTGCCCTGGATACAAGCTCATGTGACCCTGCTTTTTTTTCTTAGAATTTTTTCGAAGAATTATGAAGAATTTTTTAAATCTCTATAATAATAATCTAAGTCATGTGACCGTCATCAACAGTTCCAGGCTCACCGATTCGCTTATTATATGTCAGGCGGCCATTTTGTTACTTTAATGTCAGTAAGTGATAAATCGTCAAATATTGTTCCATCGTCATCATTTCATCTATATTATAATAGTCCTAGTCATGTGACTGTCATAAACAATTACTGGTTGACGCCTCGCTTTTCATATATGCAAAGCGGTCATTTTTAATCAAAATTATTTTTTCGAATAAAACTACATAAAATAGTCCGCGAGCCAGCAACAGATTTGGATGACCAATTTCCTCTCGGCCGATAATTTGTAAAATGCTTCAGAGAGATGTACCATGAAGCTATGTGAACGTCAGCTGCGGTTCCGTGGTTGGGTTGAGCAGCGGTAGCTTCCCAAACACGAAAAAAAAAAAAAAAAAAAAAAAAAAAAAAAAAAAATTAGTCATTTCCTCTCGGCTGAAAATTTGTCAAATTATAGCTAACCCAATATCTTGAAGGGAAAAAAAAGTCAGCTGATTATAAAGCGGTGGGTGATGCGTCAGCTGGTCACACGAACATGAAAAAAATATACATGTTGCAAAGGAAAGTCCCTTTAACCTGAAAATACTTGCGAATGGAGAGAGCTACAGTTATGGAAGGGAGGTAACGGTATAGTAAAGTGACTACGCCCGATTTAATGCAAACGACGGCAGCGCCCCCCTAGTGGCGAAATTTGGAAGATAGCTATTGAAAATCGTAAACTAAAAGAAATAGAGCAAACTTTCCAATTAGAAAGTTTTAGAGCATCAATTAATTAGTACGAAACGAAATTTGGTTCACACGGATAAGATAAATCGTCGCCTGTATACTCAAAAATGTCCGAAATCGATGTGCGAGATTCTACTTTGCATATGCACATTCCGTAAATGTAGCAGTGCACAATTTCAGATTGTGACGTTGTACTGTGCTGTAATGTCTGTCAAAATTTAATTTCTAATGTAATTTAAAATTTTAGATTAACCCTTTCAGTGGCAGAAGAATTCTGTTCGTAAACTGATGAAATAATTTACTAACACCAGAATATTCAAACGAATTTCTTACAAAATAAAACCCCGCTAATTTTAACTTTCATTACAAAAGCCAAATTTTTTTTAATATTCTTGCTGCCATTTGTCAGTTTTGGAATTAAAATTGAGGATTTCCATCTACGTCACAATCTGAAATTGTGCACTGCTACATTTATGGAATGTGAATATGCAAAGTAGAATCGTCGCTCATCGATTTCGGACATTTTTAGGTATACAGGCGACGATTTATCTTATCCGTGTGAACCAAATGTCGTTTCGTACTAATTAATTGATGCTCTAAAACTTTCTAATTGGAAATTTTGCTCTATTTCTTTTCGTTTACGATTTTCAATAGCAATCTTCCAAATTTCGCCACTAGGGGGCGCTGTCGTCGTTTGCATTAAATCGGGCGTAGTCACTTTAATATACTGTTACCTCACTTTCATAGCTGTAGCTCTCTCCGTTCGCAAGTATTTTCAGGTTAAAGGGACTTTCCTTTGAAACCTGTATATTTTTTTCATGTTCGTGTGACCAGCTGACGCATTACCCACCACTTTATAATCAGCTGACTTTTTTTTTTCTTCAAGATATTGGGTTAGCTATAATTTGACAAATTTTCAACCGGGAGGAAATGACTATTTTTTTTTTTTTTTTTTTTTTTTTTTTTTACATGTTTGAGGGGGCTACCGCTGCTACACCCACCCACGGAACCGCAGCTGACGTTCACGGGGCTTCATGATACAACTCTCTGAAGCATTTTACAAATTATCGGCCGAGAGGAAATAACTGACGAAATTTGCACCTGGCTCGCGGACTAAAAGTTGTCATGATCGCAAAGAATTCGTGGTATACTTTTATGTTAGCTGAGCGCAAATCTCAATAGCATTTTGTAACTCGCCAATTAGCATTTTTTATTTTTCGCGTAGTAAATTAAAACAATGCTTTGACGTTGAAATTAAATGTCATGGTTTTTGGTTTTATTTATTATTTTTCTTTTTTCTTTTCTTTTCTTTTTCTTTTCTTTTCTTTTCCTTTTATTTTTTTTTAAAGAAATAGGTCTTAAATTTTAAATGTTTCAGTTTTAAATTAAATTTATGTATTTTAAATAAAGTAAGTGAAAGGATTATATTTTAAATGTAAATAATGAAATGCGAAAAAAGGCGATGGGAACAATGTTTTGGCGATTTATTATTTTCGCCCGGCTAACATAAAAATACCGAGTTCTTGATTTCTCTATCAGAAGATTTCGATTTGGCGAAGGATTTAGAAAATAAATTATGAATAAAAGTAACATGACACAATACTTAGCATATATTAAAGGGAGACCAAACTGGTCGTCAAGGGCGGCTAGTTAATGAAATAATAGTCCAAATTTTAAATCAACGAAGTTGATAAAGTCTGCCGTTGTGATATCTATATTATAAAGCAAAACATGTCTGTGAGAAATGCTGATGTCATATTGATGGTGGCAATATATAACCAATAAATTTCACTTTTGCTGTTTAATTTTTTTGACTTTTTTTTGCATTTTTGTATTTTTGCATAAGAGTGCAACAGCTATTGCACAAAATTTATATTGTCTGAATATTTATAAAACTAGTCATAGTACGAACGCACCACTTTTGCCATGTTTGACGTACAGTTTCAGACTTGTTGAGTTGTTAGTGTGCAATATAAAAAATATATATCAAATGTAAAAAAATCTATTAGAATTTTCCATGAAAAAAAAAGTTTTCACCAGGAAACACGGGTTGGATCCCCTAGTTTTCAGAATACATTAAAACACCGCACTTTTACTTCTACAAATTTACATCTGTAAGACCCTCCTAAAAATATGATCACCTTTTTCCTTCTGCTATAAGATTTCCAACTTTCATTAACTGATTTTTACCTTACGGAAAAGATGCAACAATACACCAGGAGTTCAATTTAAATAAATGGAATTAAATTTTCGCCTCTTTTTGTTCTCGGAGATTTTTTTCACCGGTGTTATTGCCAACCTGCTCGTGTTGTTTTTCTGGTAGTAAGTGCTGCCGGGAGAGATTGTTCCTAAGAATCCATTATTGAAACCGGTTCCCATCTCAGGGTCATTTCTTGAAATTTCATCTTTTAATCGAGACGCTATTTCTTAAGTTTCGGTTTCGTATTTGGTTTCCAAAATTGACAACCGAAATATACCAGTTGACGCAAGTGCATTTTCCATAATTCCCCATTTCATATTTTTGTGTAATCTTTGGTGTTGTCATACTGTCGGGAAAACTCGTCAGTATATATTAAATTATTCCTCCTTTTTTAACAATTAATTTCCGTACTCCTAGAAAATATGTTTCATCCGTGAATTCCTCACGAAAATCTGAAAAGAGGGAGAAATTCCGTTCATTCCCAGCACGCATGCGTATTGGTTCTATTAATATTAAATTCGAATTTATTTTTAAAATGAAAAACCAAAAATCCTATAAATTAAAATTTCTAATTTAATTAAAAAAGAATTTTTTTCTCGAATTTAAAAATAAATAACAATTACTTTTCTCATTCATTCAAAAGTACTCACAAGTTATTTTTTAAAGTTGAATAAGTTGAATAAATTTAAGTAAAGTTTAATTTATAAAGTTATTTATAAATAAATATTTTCATTAAAAATATTTTTTAAACGAACAAGATATTTTAATTTAAAAGATATAAGAAAAGATATTTTAATTAAAAGATATTTTTATTAAAATATTAAATGGAAAAAAATCGACATTACTCCCCCTAAAAAATCTTATCGAATAAAAGTATAATATTCGTATTTTACATCCAGCAATCTACTTTAAAATATTTATAAATCGTATTTTTATCCTATACAAATACTTTCAAAATTAAAAACTTTTTAAAGAAATTGATCAAGCCATACCCCTCTGAAGCAAATATATTTACTTCAAAGTATTCCGTTACTGTACAACTGTAACCAAACGGTTAACGTGCTCGTCTCGTAACGCTAAGATGGCTGATTCGAATCCAAGGTCTTCAATTTTTATTTTTCCCAACTTTCTTCGATTGACGGATATTTTACCCCCTGCAACGGAGGCAAAAAAAAAAAAAAAAAAAGAAAAAAAGAAAAAAAAAAAAGAAAAAAAAACGCATATTGGCAATTAAAGGAAAAATCCTGGCAGCACTAGTGCAAGGAAATTTCCGTGAATTGAAAACAGTATTTCTGAGAGTGTACAGGGCAGACAATCTCAATAAGAATTCTTATTATAAAAGAAGACTTATTATAAAGAAGATTAAAAGTTTCTTTTTCTTTTTTTTAATAAAGAGGAAATTTTAACCCTTCATCTCCTGACGGGATCACTCAATTAGTTCAAGAGGGGCCTCAATTCGTTAAAAAAGTTTGGGACTACGGTCACGGGAGGCAGGGGGTAATATTGAAATTTTAGATAGCAAGAGGAGATTAATCTTGTGAGGTATCTCTAGAAAGGTCTCTTCAATACAAACAATTTAACCAAAAAAGAAAAGAAAAGAAACCGTAGACGTATGATGTTTCTAAAAGAAGATATGTCTAGTTCAATTTTAACTGTAATTTCACGAAAAAGAGAATTTTTTTTTTCTAACAGAACTTAATCAAAAAGACACCCGAAGTGACTTTTTGTCAGTTACAGAGCCGCTCCAGAATTTAAGGCTGTTCTAAAATCCAAAAGGGTGCCTTTCTGACACATTTTTTTAAATTCATTTTCGTTCGGAAAGGCATTAAATTGGCAGGCGATGTTATTAAGAAACTATGTAATCTAAAGACGTTTTTCATTTTCTGGTAAATGCAAAAACTTTTTCAGAAAATATTGTCAAAGAAGGCGAGCTTTGAATCGAATTTCCGCACTCGACACGGCGAAACAGGAGAAAAACCGGTTGTCACGCTATCACAATCGCTTATAACTCGATAAGTAACTTATTTATCAAAAAATGGAAAACACATTTCGATTCCAAATCGCTTCAATAGTTAGACATGCCAATTTTATGTCTTTAAGTTTAAAAATGAGTCAGAAAATGTATCAGGAAATTTTGCGTTGTCGAGCAGGGGATTTGAGAACATTCTTAAATGTGGACAGACAGATGCTATTGCAGGGCTGCCACTGGCGACTATTTTTATATTCCGTTCACACCACTATTTAAAAAAAATGCATTTCGCAGTATATTTCTCTTGCAAATGTTGTCAAAGCTTATGTAAAAGATTCCTGTTTCGAAAAAGTGTTGCGAAACAGAATTAAAAAACAGTCACCTGTGGCAGCCCTGTGTTGCAACCTTCCGTAATATATTCCATGTATATTTTATATCTATACATCTATTTATATTAAATTTTATGTAAGCGAGTGAAAAGTTTCTAATTCTTTGAAGTTTACTGTTGGCTTATTTTTTGACCTCAAGGTACTGATTTGAAAAGCATTGGTTATCAATATTAGCAGTTTAGTGGAAATGGTAAATTCAGTTTATTATTTCCATTCATTCAGTATACATATATATAATTTTTTTTTAATTAAAAAAAAAACAAACTAGAGAACAGGAATTTTGCTTTTTCAGAATTTAGTATCGCCCTAGCATTTCCATTACTTCATTTTCTTCTGATGGATCAGAAAGGGGAAAAAATGGCCATAGCCATTTTTTCCCCCATTCTGACCAGAAAATCAGAGTTCTAACTTTTTACGACTGCTCTTTCAGCTTCACTTAACACTTCATTTATAATGGCTTTTTCATAATAATAGAAGCCACCAGTCCATCAGAAGAAAATAACTCGGTTAAGCGGGACTCTACTGCAGTACAAAACATATTTCAATTTTAAGACTTAAAGCACACGTTTTATTTTATGTAAAATCACGTCATTCGCATCCGCTTAAGAATTCCACATTTACGATCTACTCTTGAACATCTACAGTAAAGCATGCATAGCACATAACTATCACGAAATAATGCACAAATGCATAAAAAAGATGCCGTCATTTAAGAAAATCGACAAAAAAAAGCCCGGCTATCTAATGATTCATAGATACTTAAAATTAAATATAGTTTATAAGAGTTCCATTGTTTTAACAGAAATCATTCGTTTATATATTTTTCAAAATATCACGTATTTTAATTACATTTTCTTTCGGTTGTTATGAGAAAATGGCAAAAAAAAAAAAAAAAAAAAAAAATATAATAACTATTTTACAACTATTTTTCCTTTACTTTCTACAGAAATGGAGTCCTTCCGTTGCCAATATTAAGCAAATGGCTCCAAAAACTACAAAAAAATTAATATTTCAAAAATAAATGGAGATACAGTTTTCAAACAAAATGCATTAAAAAGAACCTTTCTTTTTCCGATACGACGGTATAAAAATTGAAAATGTGTGATGCTTAGAAGTTAAAAAAATTGCTATAGAGTGTTTAATCGTACTGCTTTGTTTTACGGCTGGCTTCTGTAAGGTAACGTTATTTTTTGAAATGCACAAAATAAGCTAGGAGAAAGAAATAGCATGCCGGGGCTAAAAAAAAAAAAAAAAAAAAAAGATAAAACTTTTGTGGAATATTTCAAACCCTGTTGCGCTCTTTAAAAGTGAATTTTTTTCAAAGGATGTGTTTTATAAGAAAACTAAGAAAAGGAAAGGATTAGTGAAGCGATTAGAAGTAAATATTCAAATACTATCATTTTCTTAATTCTGTTTCCTAACACTAAAATCACTGTATCGTGTTATTTAAAGTATGTGTTTCTAATTAATTACACCTGTAATTTGACTTTCTGTAAGCTAATCTGATTTCTAGAGAGAAAACTAACTCACGCTTTGAAAAGGTAAGACATTCAGGTGAGATAATAATCACGAACTATGAATAATTCAGTAGAAATATCCAGGAGATGAGTATATGTGTGAAAACGTCGTGATAAAAAGTATGTATTTATCATTTTCTTTTCTCGAAAGGTTTTTAGTTATTCTAATTCGTCATCGGAGTAACTTCCGGATGTAAGTGCTAGAAATTAAAAATTCAGAATAAATATGAAATTATGAATACGCCCAGAAAGATTTCCAGTCGAATTTTTTCAAGAAGTATATTTTCAAGGCGTTATTTTTAGCCCCCCGGTACGGTATGCTATTTCTTTCTCGAGCTTATTTTGTGTTTTCTCCAAAAAATAACGTTACCTTACAGAAGACAGCCGTAAAACAAAGCAGTACGATTAAATACTCTACAGCAATTTTTTAACCTTCTAAGCATCGCACATTTTCAATTTTTATACCGTCGTATTGGGAAAAAATATGTACTTTTAAATGCAATTTGTTTGAAAACTGCATCTTCATTTATTTTTGAAATATTATTTTTTTTTTGTAGTTTTTAGAGCCATTTGCTTAATATTGGCAACGGAAGTACTCCATTTCTGTAGAAAGTAAAGGAAAAATAGTTGTAAAATATTAATTATATATTTTTGTCGACATATTTTCATAACAACCAAAAGAAAATGTAATTAAAATACGTGCTATTTTGAAAAAATATAAATAAATGATTTCTGATAAAACACGGAGCTATTGTAAACTAAATTTAATTTAATTATCTACATTACAAACAAATGAAGGCCTACGAATCATTAGACAGCCGTTTTTTTGGTCGAGTTTCTTTAATGATGGCATCTTTTTGCTGCATTTATGTATTATTTCGCGATAGTGACGTCCTATGCCTACTTTATTGTAGATGTTTAAGAGTGGATCGTAAATGTCGAATTCTTACGGATGCGAATGACGTCATTTTACATAAAACAAAAGCGTGTGCTGTAAGTCTTCAAATTGAAATATGTTTTGTACTATTTATATATACATATATATTTTTTTTTTCATCGGGGGCGGCACTAAATTCTGAAAAAGCAGAATTCCTGTTTTTTAGTATTTTTTATTATCCCCCCCCCCCCCAAGCTTTTAAGAATTAAAATGTTCTTTATTTCTCACCTAAATAAAGGTGTTTTTCAGTCCGTACCAGAAGGAAGAGGTAGCTTTCCTATTCCCTTTTTTAAACAATCAGCTAATTTCATTCGGATATACAAGAAAGATAAATTGCGCAGAAGCCAATTATAGAAAATTCAGAATTTTCGTCAGTACTGAATTTGAATGGGAATTTCGAGAATTCAGGCAGCTATCGCCAAATTGAATATATTTATGGTGACTTATTTTTATCGTTAAATTTGGCGATAAATCGACAAGTACCGCCAAGTTCATACTTGGCCAGAATTTGTTGCTGGCAGATATTGTTACATAGGAGCCACAATGAGAACAAAAACAGCTACAAATTTTTATAATTATTTTATTGTGGTCTACGTTATAGTAAACCTATCAGATGTAATAATTCAGAAAGGCGGTTTTCAAATTCCTCCCTCAACAGTGCGAAACTTCCTGACACAAAGTAAAGGTATAAAACTGGCAAACCTGACTAGTGAAGCGATTTGGAATCAAAATGCGTTTACCAGTTTTTGATAAATAATTTGCTTATTGGGTTATAAGCAATTGTGGTCACGTGACGACAAGTTTTTCTCCTTTCTGGCGATGTTGGGACTCGAACTTCCGTAACAAAGCACAAAATTTGACGGTATTTTCTGAAAGGCCTTCTGCCTTTACCAAAAAATGAAAAAAGTCTTTCGATTACGTAGTTTTTAAAAAAGAATATCCGCCATTTTCATGCGTTTCCGAACAAAAATGAATTAACACGTTGAGTGCCACGATGACTGACACTGAAGCGCTGAAAATTTACAATGTTTAAAGTAATTTTTAAGAAGGTATAATCCTGTAATAAATAAAAGGTAGGTAAATTTTAAATATTTGTTCAGTAATTATTTAAAACAATGTATATTTTGTCAGTTTTGTATCATATTTTAGACGTCAGCCATCGGTGAATGACGAGTTTTAAACGGAAAGTTCGCTGTCAGTCACCGGTGGCTGACGTGGCGCTTAACGTGTTAAAAAATGTGTCAGAAAGTAGTTCCTTTGGATTTCAGAAGAAACAGCCTTAAATACTTATACATTCCACCTATTTTTACTTTCTTCTATCTTTACAAGAAGAAAGTTACTGTTCGTGAAAATTTTCGTGAAAGTATTCGTGAAAATTTTCGACGGATTTACATGTTTTAGGGTCAGAGATCCCAAAAAACATGTTTTTACAAAATGTCTGTCTGTGACACGAATTTTCTGGGCGCTCTATCTCTAGAACTAATGCACGGAATTTAATAAAAGATTATATTCAGGTAGTCCCTCATATAAATTGGTGCTGATTAGTTTTTGGTGTAAATCGCCCAACAGGTGGCGCTGCTATACTGCATTTTGCAGGATTTATACGATTTCCGCAGTAGCTCTATCTCAAGAACTAAAGCACACATTTTCATCAAACTTCAGATTCAGTTAGTCTTTGATATGAAATGATGCTGACTACGTATTGGTATAAATAGCCATTTAGGGGGCGCTGGTGTGCTGCATTTTGCACGATTTCCTCAATAGCTCTATCTCAAGAACTAATGCACGAATTTTGATCAAACTTCAGATTCAATTATACCTTGATTAATATTGCTGCTGATTATGTGTTGGTGTAAATCTCTTAATAGGTGGCGCTGCTATGCTGCATTCGTCATGATTTGCGCAATAGCTCTATCTCAAGAACTATTGCACGAATTTTCCCCCAAACTTCATATTCAGTTAGACGTTCACATAAGTTGATTATGATTAGGTTCTGGTGTAAATCACCCTATAGGTGGAGCTGATATGCTGCATTTTGCTGGATTTACACGATTTCAGCGATAGTCATATCTCAAGAACTAATGTACGGAATTTCATCTTTTTAGAATCCTCGTGATAAGCATAGATTGCCATTTAATTTTGGCACAGTGATAACAAATTTTGAAATATTCACATGTACGAAATAGAAGAAAGTTTTGGGATTGCTACACCCGACTAGTTAATCTCATATTTGTGATAACAAATACTTTACTGCATTTAAGAAAATAATGTCTCATTGTGGCCCAGTATAGTGGGCTACAATGAGATAACTAAATAATCTTAAAATTGTGTACTAAATTTATGTAAAATGATTGGTTTAAGAAATGCTAATAGTAGGTATGAACATTAATTCAATATCTACTCCATTAAAAAATAACAGATTTACGTATAAGTGAAGAGAAAATAAAAACGAAGGGTCAAATTGAACAGACATTTAGTGGACGTTATATTGATTTATTGTTATATCAAGGAGAATAAACATGCTGTTCGTAATGTATTCCTTAAAATAGGTGGCTCATGCTATTTAACCCTCTCGCTGCGTATCCCACGATTTCCACTGGCAACGTAAAAGTAGCAAAATTTGCGCAATCCACGATTTCGGCGATCTTTTTTTTTTTTTTGATCTAATTCTACTAAAAAATAACTCTTTTACAAACAAATTTTACATATTTCAACTCTAAAACATGTGTAGGTTTGAAATATGTAATAAAATAAATGCGCAATTCTATAACATATTTTGATAAAAGAAAAAAATTACGCGGCGAGAGGGTTAAGTATAACACTATCTTTTTCTACCTCTAACATGTCATCATTTTGTTTAATTATAAAGGTTTCGTTAGTTTGTTTTTCCACAAACTTGTATGCTTCTTCCGATTCCAGTTTTTGTAATCCGGGCAAAGTAGTGTGGATTTTTGTCTTTTTGGTGAAAAGCTGAACAGGAACAAAATGATTGACAGCCTAATGCAATGTATCCAAGGAATGATCTACAACTTGACATTCACCGACTTCTTCTACACTGCCGGCAGACTCTGAATCACCATAGTAATATTTTTGATTTCCGCAAATTTTTCATTTTCCTACAGAAATTAAATGTGTTAACTCACGATGGACAATTTACACTTTAGCAATTCTCGATTTTTAAAAACTGCTTCAAGTTTATTTTTCTCAGGGGTGTCAGTTGGAATATAGCTAAGGATTTTGTTCTACATTTCAGCGCACCCTTCCTTTTACCTGTTTTGGGCAACCCTTTGAAAACCTGTGGGTTAATGAAGTAATCCTGATTATCCAATTTGATGAAATTTGTTGCTGTTGCTTATGACGGACAATTATCAACACTAGGGATATGGGCCCGAAAGGGAGGGGTGCCCTCCGTGGGGTCTTTCTAAGGGAACCTAACCGTATTTACGCAAGGAAATCCATAGTTCGAAGAAAACCCGGAAAACCCCGAACGATTAGGCCGACGGGCGCGATCGGGTTCGAAGAAAACAACAGAAAACTCCAAACGATTAGGCCGACGGGCGCGATTGGGTTCGAACCCAGCACCTCCCGTCTACCAGCTTTGAGAATAGGACTTCTAGGCCCTAATTTGATGAAACAGATACAGATGAAGATTTCACAAATTCATTTACATTCGATACAACATTTGATGCTATGAGTGCAGTTGTAGTTTCAATTTTTTTCACTAAATTTTCTTTCAAATGATCATCATGATCTTTATCATATTCGCTGTCAGTAACGTAGCTAGTTAGAAAATTTTCATCATTAAATAATTTCTGTCGAATGGATATATGCCACTTTTCTGGAAAACAAGACAAAAACAGCTTTGATATTTGGACATTGCACGTTCATGTGCTGTTCCGACGCGACTAGAAAATTCTTAAATTGTCATTGGAATGCCAGACTTATGAAGCAACCACGAATCCACAGCAGTTTTGTAGGGTGCTTTAAACGACTGAAAAACAATCATCTATAATGACTGAAGTTTATTACTATACAGTGCGGAGATAATGTTTCTATTATAACACCATTTTCTGTAGCTATATTTAGTGTTTCGACTATCTGATCCGCCTGTTTTGTCTGGTTCCGTGACAACTACCTTAAGGCTCCTGACCCTGCCGGCGAAGGCACTCACGAGCTTATGCTAATCCTATGGGGAGGGATTTTTCTAATATCTCGTTTGCATTTCGGCATTTTTAAATAATTTTTTTTTTTAATTGGATAGTCGAGATCCGTCTCTACATCGCACCTTTTTTCCTTTTTCGATTTTGGTTGCAGATATTTTTTTAGAATGGCACTTTCATTTTCAGAACCGGTTTTGAAAGTGAAAGCAACTTTATAAAAAATATCTGCGACCAAAATCTAAAAAGTAAAAAAGGTGCGATGTAGAGATGGACCTCGGCTATCCAATGCAAAAAAAAAATTATTTAAAAATGTCGAAATGCAAACGAGATATTAGATAAATCCCTCCCCATAGGATTAGCATTAGCTCGTGAGTGTCTTCGCCGGCAGGGAGAGGAGCCTTAAGGCAGGCATCTGTTGTATATAAATAGATTTACGAAGTTTTAATTTATAATTAAAAACTAATCTAAAAATTTTCTACGTGATTTACTTTACATCAGAGATTTAAAAATACAATAAGAAAATTCTGGAAATACTGATATTAAACACACGCGCTTACTTTCGAATTCATAAAGTAATGCAGTAAAACCTACTAAGACGAAATTGCAAGGTACCTGAAAAAACCCCTACATTTCGAACATGTTTCAGTTTAAACAGGTTTACCTTTTCTCAAGTTGAATTATTTTCGATGGAATAACGAAATTCCCGTGTAGTGTTTTCGTTATACACATTTCATTTTTACATCTTTTACTGTTTTATTATTTTCTTATTCAGGTTTCTGTCTCAGTATAAAATGATACATTCGATTGTTTTGTATCATCTCAACTGCATGTATACAATAACAAATGGTAAAATTTTTGTAAGCTAATATTAATTCTAGAATGAAAATTAGATTCTCATCTGTTAAAAGATTGGACAATCCAATCATGGTGGATGCTGATTACGAACTATGAGTAATTCTGAGGAAATCAGCAGGAGATGACAATGTCAGAAAACGTCTTGATAAAAAAAGCATCTAGTTGTCCCCCTTTTTTTGCCTCAAGAGGTTTTTAGTTATTCTAATTCGTCATCCGAGTGACTTCCGGTTGTAGTTGCTTAGAAATTATGAAAATATGTCAGATTTCCAGGAGTATATTTTATCAAGGCGTTATTTCAGTCTCCATTCTTTCTCTTCTATTGTGAACTAGAGTATTCTTTTTTCCCAAACCTGAGAAACAAATCTCTTGCTGATTAGCTCTGGATTACAGATTTAAATAAAAAAGAAAAGTGCCCAGCTAAACTGATGCATTGAGCTCACAGGCTATTCACACTAATTGTATATTACACTCCTATTTTAAAGAATAATGCCCTAAAAAAATAAGTGAAGGGGGATTAGCCCCCGTTTCCCCCTTTATACTTAACCAATGAACCTCCAAATCTAATCAGGGAAGCTACTTAACATAATAAAAAGGTATACCAAATTTGGAGCAAATCGAATAAACCTGTCAAAAAACCCATTTATCTAAATTAAGGGGGGTGAACTAGCCCCCCTTTCCCTCTTTTATCCTTAACCGATGAATCCCCAAAACGAATCAGGGAAGCTCCTTAACATAATAAACCAGTATACCAAATTTGGAGCAAATCGAATAAGTCTGCATGAAAAACCGGTTTATCTAAATTAAGAGGGGTGGACTAACTCCCCTTTTCCCCCTTTATCCTTAACCAATGAACCCCCAAAACTAATCAGGGAAGTTCCTTAACATAATAAACCGGTATACCAAATTCGGAGCAAATCGAATATTTCTGCATGAAAAACCCATTTATCTGAATTAAGGGGGGTAGGGTGGACTAATCCCCCTTTTCCCCCTTTATCCTTAACCAATGAACGCCAAATACTAATCAAGGAAGCTCCTTAACATAATAAACCGGTATACCAAATTTGGAGCAAATCGAATAATCCTGCCAAAAAATCCATTTATCTAAATTAAAAGCGGTGGACTAGCCCCCCCTTTCCCCCCTTTATCCTTAACCAATGAATCCCCAGAACGAATCAGGGAAGCTCCTTAACATAATAAACCAGTATACCAAATTTGGAGCAAATCGAATAATTCTGCATGAAAAACTGGTTTATCTAAATTAAGGGAGATGGACTAGCCCCCCTTTCCTCCTTTATCCATAACCAATGAACCCCCAAAATTAATAAGGGAAGTTCCTTAACATAATAAACCGGTATACCAAATTCGGAGCAAATCGAATAATTCTGCATGAAAAACCCATTTATCTGAATTAAGAGGGTGGACTAACTCCCCTTTTCCCCCTTTATCCTTAACCAATGAACCCCCAAAACTAATCAGGGAAGTTCCTTAACATAATAAACCGGTATACCAAATTCTGAGCAAATCGAATATTTCTGCATGAAAAACCCATTTATCTGAATTAAGGGGGGGGGGGGGGCAAACCCACCTTTTCCCCCTTTATCCTTAACCAATGAACCCCCAAAACTAATCAGGGAAGCGCCTTATCAGAATGAAACTAGAAAAAAAAATTGAAGCGAATGGGATGTTTCTATCAAGAGTTATCACGTTACGTACATACGTACGTACGTACACACGTACGTACATACAGAACCGGCGGGCACGTAAGCTCTCAGGCTTTGATAGCCTGTGAGCTAAAAAAGTAATAAGTAAATTTTGGTAATACTGAACTTAAACTCACATACTTGCGAATACTTATGGAAATACAACTAACTCACATATGCTAGAGGCTTGATATTTATACATGAAACTAGCTGTTACACGTGACGTCGTTCACGTAACGTAAAAAGAAGAAATTAATTAATTAAGTAAAGCATTTCGATTCCGATAATTAAAAAATATATAATAAACCAATTCTTTATCACATTTTATAGGAGACAGTCTCTCTCTATATATATTACGCTATCGTACGTGGCACATAAAGCGCAATAATTTGTTAATTGTTCAATGGCAACGCGCAAATGAAACGCATCTCATTGGTGATTGAACAGCATTTAATGCATCCCCATACCTGCAAGGGGGGGGGGGGGGTTACCATAGGGCACCCTGTTCTGTTGCCAAATACCGCCAAGTTTGTCGCCCAAAGTGACGCCAACTTGGCGATATCTCTAATATTTCGCCAAGTTCCCATAGACTTCCATTGTAAACCAATAGGGTTTACTTGCTTACAGAAAATCAACAAATTGAGATATTTTAATGCAACAAAAACTAATATTAGCGTAAGGGATTGTATTAATTATATTTAACTCTCTCGCTGCGTAATTTTTTTAAAAATCAAAATAGGTTAAAAAATTGCGCATTTTTTAATTACAGGTTTCAAATCTATATTAGCTTAGAAGCTTAGAGTTTAAATATGTAAACATGTTTTGTAAAAGAATTCAGGATCTTAGATGGGATAGGATATTAGAAATTAGGCGAAATCAGGGCTGTCACTGGAGACTACTTTTCTAGTCTCGCACCACTATTGTAAAAAAAAAAAAAAAAAAAAAAAAATCAATTTTGTAGTACTCTATAGTTTTCTTGTAGATGTTGTTAAAGTCTATATGGAATTTTTGTATTTAAACAGTGGTCCCAGTTGAATTAAAAAATAGTCGCCAGTGGAAAAAATGAATCCCCGAGGAAATCTCGGATTGCGCAAATTTTGCTACTTTTACGTTGCCCGAAGAAACCTCGGGTTGCGCAGCGAGAAGGTGCACATCTCTGGCAAGAAAATTATCGGATGATACTTTTTTATATGTTTTACAATCATACTTGGCATCAAAGGTGGGCGAAGAAATGATCATCTAGAATATTATTAAGTCTTTATCACACAAAAACAAACCTGTTTACAACAATGTATTTATTTTTGTACCAAATTTCTTTCTCTAAAAAAAGCAAATTGACTACGAATCCGATTACAGAACGTAACCTTTCTATTTAGTTAATTTTTTACTTTTTACGAATGAAAATACATATTTCCTGCTAATCATTACGTCATTTTCGACATTGATAATTTTGCTGTGCATATTATTGAGATTTGCTATCCATTTGCTCTTCAAAAGTTTTTATTTTTTATTTTTATATGTTAAACTTAAATTTAAATCTTTATGTTAACCGTGCGCAGACGATAAACCGTAAGCATTGATAACAATTTTCTTTAAATAATAAGAATTAATACAATAACACAATCTCATTTAATTTCAACATCAAAGCATATCCGCTTTATTTTCCATATATGACGTCACATTTGCCTTCATTCCGCACTTACTCAAAATTCATGCACCATGTATTATTAAAAATACTTGAAAATTTTCGTTTTAATCTTTCAATTGGAAATTAAATTATTATTTTATTATTTTATTTTTTGGCAACGAAAAAGGAAGATGGTTAAATTTTATCGGAAAAATGTCAATTCATTGTGTATGAAAATTAATGAAATTTTGAATTATTAAGCAAAATATTTGAATAAAATAAATTAAACATAGCTTATGTTCATTTCCGGGTTGTAATCCATCTATATCCAAAAAAAAAAAAGAAAAGCATTAATTCATCCGTTTAGATGCAGGTTTCATTCAAACTTTCGGACACACATTGACATTTATAATATTATAAGGATAAGGATTCATAGGTATACAAATGTAATTCATGTTATGTAGAGAATTAAAGTATACAGCAAAATGGTTCTCAGCCGGTGTGCCTCGATACATACAGGCGCTGTGAAGGGTCCTCGGGTATGCCGCGAAAAATTTCAGTAACGTTTAATCAAGATTCTACGAACTAACAAAAGTTACTTTAAAATGCAGCATTTTAAGTTCTGTAGTTTACAACGTAACGAGATTCAGTGTCATAAATTTAAATTTCCTTCCAAATTTGTTTCATTGTTTGAATATTCGTAATAAAAAAGTTCAGAAAACTGCTTTGAAAAATATTAAAAAGTGTATTATAATTTATTCCCTTTTCCTCAATCGCAAATTTGCAATTATCACAAAAAAATCTCATTGTTACATTTACTATAAATAAGTTTTCCCTGCAGAGAATAAAGATGATATTAAAAAAAAAATCTTTTATCGCAAATAATAACAAAACAATTTATCTTGTTTAATTATGATAGAACATTTTGTTAGTTTTAATAAATCAATTAAACAAGAACGAAAAATCATGCGTCCAGCCTGGACAATGTAACACATTCCAATACATTCAGTATATTGTAACCAGAGTTGTATAATATAGACGCACGCGCGCACGCCGTGCTCGGAAAATTTTCCGCAAATTTCGGAACTTTGCGGAAAGTTTTTTAGAAAAAAAAAAACTTACTTTTTGTTCTTGTAAATTAAAAAAAAACACCGAAAAATTAAAAGTATTCTCCATTTTTATGTACGATTTATTTATTGTTTGCCATGGATGATTCTGTTCGGCCTTTTCCGAAAATTTAAGGCATTTGGTTCCAAAAATAGAAAAGATCGGCCATCAGTCCGAAAATTCAGACATTAAAAAAATATTACTAAAAAATATTGCGAATTTTAACAAATAATCGCCGAAAAAAAAAACCAATTTAGTCAATTGTTCGCAGAAAAAAACATCAATTTCGTCAAAGCATTGCGAAAAAAACGCAAATTTCGTCAAAGGACCGCGGAAAAAACGCGAATTTCGTTTAAAGGCTGTGGAAAAGCATGAATTTCGTAAAAAGATCGCGAAAAAACACTAATTTCGTGAAAAGATCGCTGAAGAAACGCGAATTTCGTCAAAGAATCGCGAAAAAAGCTAATTTCGTCAAAGAATCTCAGAAAAAACGCAAATTTCGTCAAAAGAGCGCAGGAGAAAACGTTTTTCGTAAAAACATAGCGGAAAAAGCGCGAATTTTATTAAAGGATCGCGAAAAAATGCAAATTTCGTCAAAGAATTGCGGATAAAGCTAATTTCGTGCGATTTTCGTCAAAAAATCACGAAAAAAACATGAATTTCGTCACAGGATCGCGAAAAAATGTGAATTTTGTCAAATGATCGCGGAAAAAACGGTAATTTCGTTAAAGAATCGCGGAAAAAATGAGAATTTCGTTAAAGGGCCGTGATAAATTCTTTGGATTCTTTGACGATGATATCTATGAATGGACCTCCCTATAAAATATCTAATATTCATAATTGTTGGTATATACACCGTATATTCCAGCATATAATGTGTTCCGGCGTATTATGCATTCCTAAAACTCCAGACTATATTTTTCTGTTTTTAGGCATAACAGCTGTATTACTCGCACGTCTTTCTTTGGAAAGAAAGGGGTTAGATTTAATTTGTTTAATTAGTTAGATTTAGTTAGTCAGATTAGGGGATTTTAGGGTGGAGTACAGTGATCAGTGAATTAACGCCTTGAAGAGTAGTGGTATATAATCTATTCCACTTAATTTTAATTGCCAAATGCCCCATTGAGGCCAGAATTTCGGAAGTAAAATTTTAATCTTATTAAGTACACGAAGAAAAGCTTTTACCTATTTTGAAATAAATATGTTTCTAAATTCTGGTGTCATTTAATCATTTTAGCATTTTATGAATAGAAGTACTTTGCCACTGAGAGGGTTTAAAAAAAGCTCATTACAATACCGCCCTTGTTGAGTAGTTAAATGGAAAATTAGGTTAATTATATATTTTAAATTTAGAACTTGAAGTATAAAATTTTGTGTATTTCTATCCTATAGAAACTATAGCTTGCGTAGCAAAGAGCATAACATAGCAACACGCTTTGCTGAAATATCAAAGTCTGAATTCATCAGATATTTTTCCGTAATAAGCGTCTTACATATTAGTTTTTTGCATTTCAATCCAATAGATGCCAAGATACAGATATTATGGAAATCGTGAAAAACACGACATAGCAGTAGAACTGCAATATACACAGCGAGCGATATGCACCAAAATACGATCAGCTCCAATGTATTTTAACGTCTAACTGAATAAGAAGTTTGATAAAATTCTGTATATTAGTTCTTGAAATATAGATATCGTGAAAGACATAGAATTGTAGCGCCACTAATTGACCTACACTCATCAAAACATGATTAGCATCATTTTATGCCAAGATCTACTGAATAAGAAGTTTGATAAAATTCTGCATATTAGTTCTTGATATATAGATATCGTGAAAGACATCGAATTGTAGCACCACTAATTGACCTACACTCATCAAAACATGATTAGCATCATTTTATGTCAAGATCTACTGAATACGCAGTTTGACGAAATTTCGTGCCTTAAGTTACAGGTATAACTATCAGGGAAATCGGAAAAATACAGCCTAAAATAGCCACCTATTGGAATTATATACATCAAAATTTAATGAGCACCAATACATGCACACCAATTCATGCACCATTTCATTCACCAACAGAATATGAATTTTGATATAATTCCGCGCATTAGTACTTGAGTTAGAGTGGCCACAAAATTAATGTCACACACATAGACAAACATATAGACATTTCTCCGAAATAGTCAAATCGTAAGTGTAACGGAACGTGTATGTATAAACGGAAGTCGAAAATTCTTCTGATTCCAATGCTTTCTTCCATATATATATACAGGAAGTGGTGGGATTCAGCCGGTTCGCACCGGTTCGGTAGAAGAGGTTGTTAATTTGTTTTGAGTTCGGCGAACCGGTTGTTAAAATGATACTTCAAATTTAAAATCGCAGTTACATTAATTAACTCCCTTTAAATATTTATCTGCACAACGGCGTTTTCTAAACATAACACTGTGACAGGTTCTGATTTGTTTCATTTAATAAAATAATGTTTCATTTGCCAAAAAGAAAAGAAAAAAAAAATCCAGATATATCGTCGAGTGCGTATTATAATTACTACAAAAGAATTTTAGAGTCAATTTTGACTAATTATAAAGGGCGACATTGACGAATGTCTCGGTGAAAATTGCGACTTGTGTTACAAAACCTAACATAAAACATGCATTTAAAAAATCCAGAAATCAAGCACCTACCACTCACAAGAGCCGATTTATCCAGATTAACTTTGAAGAAATTACAAGCCTTTACCACCAAAGCAAGGATGTAATTTTTGACATTCAGTGAGTTAGTTTCTCACGAGATTAGATACTTTACTCAAGCTTCCTACAGTTAATGTTTTTAACTTATAGTTAATGTTGTTAACAGATTGCAACTTTAGAGCATGGACATGGGTTAGTTCTTCAGCTTAAATTTCTGCTATTTTTGTATTATCTGTATTGTATTATCAGTGGCGTGGCGTCCGGTCATCGCTGGATGCGGCGATGACCAAGCAATATTTTAAAACTCTTAATAAGCTTTTAAAACTCTACGATCCAGTTTTAGCAGAACATTTGGAGTTCATGTATAAGTGAAGGTAAGATTTAAAGTTTCTTTTTTGAACATTCAACCATTGAATTTTAGAGTTAATAATTTTTCACCACAAACTTAAATAATTGCGATGACCACCGAAAATTTTCACGCCACGCCACTGATTGTATTATACCGCTTTGATGCATTTTCTGATAGAAAGTTTGATCAGAGTTTCATGATTGTCGAATATTATTCAATAAATTACGTCCTTTTATAGGAAAACATGTTTCATGAATTTTTTTTCACTATACCGAAAGATCAAAGTTTTTAATCAATGTTCTTATAACTATGGAAAGTATTTCATAATCTGTGCGTGATGATTCATTTTCCTTTCATGTTAATACATCAAAAATCATTCTGGCAGCGAACCGGTTGTTATATTATTTCAATCACACCACTGTAATACAGGGTGTTCCAAAATTCGACTCACGAATTAAGAGGGGGTGTTAGTAGGCATCAAGAGGATGAAAAATTACTGTAGAACATGGGATCCAAACTACTTATGTAGTCACAAATTCAGGGTGTTTCATTCTAACTGAATGGTAATAATTTTGAGAAAAATAAAAACATTGGAATGAAAATGCAATGATATGTACCTTGTTTTCTGTGAAATGTTAAAAATTCATGAAAAATTCCGGAAAAACAGGGTGCTTAACCTTTAACTGATGTCACAGAAATTGTCACATAACTAGTGTGAAGCGGTCTGTGAGACCGCCCCGTGGAAAGATGAATAAAAGGCACGATTAACTCATAGGATGGTGTTTTTGTACTAAACTTTTTGTACAGTCGTGGAAAAAAAAGTAAACACCCCCTACTAACTCCTCAACAAATCATCATAGAAGAAAGTTACTGGTACCGAACGATTGGAAATAAAGTCTACTTTTAAATGATGTATATAAAATTTTCTTAGGGGGTCATCTACATAGTAAAACGAATCCTAACTTCATTTTTTTCAATGGCAATACCCAATTTTAACGAAATATTTCAAATCTTCTGTTCAAACTATGCCTAGACACCAAATTTCAAGTCATTTGAATGATAAGTTTTTGAATTATAAACATTCAAAATTTAGTGCTTGTAATGTTAAATTATATTTTCATATTTTTATTTATATCTCCCGAAATTATGCTCCTAATGTGCTAATTTTTTTGTGGTAATAATACTAATATACCCAAACATAAATAAGCTGAATTTGCAATTTTTATAATTTTATGATATGAATTATGAAATTAATATTCGAAAAAATTATGAATTGCAACCTACAATTTTTTTGATGGATTTAGATTTATTAAGACCTGCTTTATGGAAATTCAAAAATTTCACATTTTTCTTCCAAGTAGTTTTCAAATTATGCTTAAAAAACGGCAAAATGATGGTTTAAGGGGCCGTCTATGATGGAAGTGTGTAGACATTTTGAAATTTATTCTGCCGTACTGTAATCTAACACCTTCATGCACGCTTCATTGACTCCTTGAGTGGCGCTTAAGGTGCCTTGATCAAGGAAGCGGCTCTCTCGGTTAACAATCCAATACGGAATTTCAATTTGGATACAGCCTTTAAAATACGCTCGTTTTAAAATAATTAATTTCTTGGAAACTTATGGTACGAATTGCATAAAAATTCGTTTTAGGCTAATTGAAGGGTGTAGAGTTCATTTATGCTGTCAGAATTGGGCACTGCTATTGAAAAAAACAAAGTTATGGTTCGTTTTAATATGTAGGTGCCCCCCGAAGCAAATTTTATATACATCTTTTAAAAGTAGACTTTATTTCCAATCGTTCGGTACCAGTAACTTTCTTCTACGATAATTTGTTGAGGAGTTAGTAGGGGGTGTTTACTTTTTTTTTTCCACGACTGTACAAGACTGTTATAATTGAAATTCACCTATTCAAAAGTATCAGTGATAGTACTAAAGTTCCAAACGAAACGAAATATCTGTAGTGTTTGTAGTTATACTGAAAATTGCAAATTAAACTATAAAAATTGAAAAAAGTCACGGTCTAGACTGATAACATCAGTTAAAAGTTAAACAATCGATGACACCGCAAGAACTGATAATCGCAGCCCAAAATGGGAGCGTTAAGTGCATACAACTAACGCGTATAATGGAAACTTCTACTACTTTTTTTAAATAATATTATCATATTTACAACAAAGATGAGAGTGCCTATAAAAAGTTTTATTACACAGGGTGTCCGAAAATTCCTGGACACATTTTAAAATTCAATATAAAATCAAGTAATTGTCGTACAGAACTAAAATGCTTCTCAGGATGAAAAGTTCTCTTAAAGTGAATAAAAATAACCAGTTCCAAATTTCGATCATAGATGGATCCACTTGTCAGCATGTTTGCTTTCAAGCATGCGTTTTTTTCTAATTTTCAGATTAATTTTGACGCTGTGACATAGAAATGACGACTTCCAGTCAAGTGGCACCATCTATTATCGAAATTTGAAACTAATTATTTTCATTCGTTTGAAGTTAACTTTTCATCCTGAGAATCATTTTAGTCCAAACCGCAGTCCTGTTCGACAATTACTTGGTTTTATATTGATTTTTAAAATGTGTCCAGAAATTTTCGGACATCCTGTGTCCGTAATTAAACGACCCTACCTTAAAGTTGACTACAGACAAAACTATTGT